>CM073587.1:29231378-31731378 GCA_037074715.1 Magnolia kwangsiensis | reverse complement strand
TCGAACCGACTTCGGTATGTAGGATCCGGCTTAGGATCACGTGCAAATGTCGGATACGAGTCGAGGATTGTCAGAATTCGACCTGAAGGACCGCGAAAGTCAACGGAATGGTACGAACTAGGATATGGGTCTTACAGGTCGAGTATGTACTTGACCAGTCAAGTAGCTCAGGTTTGGGGGTTTTTAATATGCAAAAAGTATTTTTTCTTCATTTCTCCCATCTTCTCTAACAAACCCTTCCACGACCGATCGAACCCACCTTCGATTACTACTTGGTTAGTGTATTTTTTTGCATTTTCCTTTTAGATTTAGGATCTTTTCATTTCTATTTCCTTGATTTTGAAGTTTATTTCAAGTTTTCTTGTAATTCCTTTGGTTTTCTAGCTTAAAATCTGATTTGGGAGAAACCCTCCATTACTTTCTTGTATTCCTTTTGTGCATTGTGTAATGGAGAGTAGATAGAAGAAGAGATCCTCTCGTGGTCCCTCTTCTTCCCGTTCCACACCAATTACGGTGCGTACTCTTCGACCACCCGAAGAGGATCCCAAATATGTGTGAGATATTCATCTTCGTAATGTAATTGTTGAGTGGATAGTTAACTCCAATCATTTGAGTCCTTTTAATATCGTTCTCCTCCTTGAAGTCGTAGGATGGGCTAACATATTGAATTGGGGCGGTCCTGCATATTGATCTATTACACAGGCCTTGTTTGCTTATATAAGTGACTTCTCTATTGAAAATTTTACTTTTACTGTGACAACTAAAGAAGGTCCAGTTGATGTTGACCGTCACTTGATATCTGGTTTGATGGATATTCCTGTGAATAAGGAATACCTATCTCTACGTTAGTTGCGAGACCATCTGAATCTTCAACATGAATGCAGAATGGAACTCTGGTAATGCGCTTAGTTCTAAAAATATGTTACCCAAATACAAGATTCTTTATCGTATTTTCAATTCTAATGTGTATCCTCGATCTGGTAACAAAATTGAGTTAACTTCTTTCATGGCTTGTATACTTCACTCAGTTGTTTCTGGCGTTCAAATATGTCTTTCGTCTCTTATTTGTTATATGATTATTCAGTTTCATCTCCATCCTGGCTATAGTGATATTCCCTTTGCATATCTGATGACCACACTGGCTATTCATAGTCTTGTGGTTATGCCTGTTGGAGAAGCTCCTATTTCTCATCTCCCATCAACAATTCTAACATTAACAAGATGAATCTGAGGTTAGTACCCGACCAAGTTGATAGGGATGATGTAGGAGATGCCGAAGAAGCTGGAGAGGAAATGCTTTACCTCCTAATGATGTAAATATGGATGATTTATTTGATGAATTGGAATCTGATTTTGAGGTTGATCCTGACTTTCAGCCATCTAAGTTTGATGAGAGGTAGAGAGCCTTAGAGGAAAAGGTGGAAGGTTTGCACATATCTCAGGAGACTCAATTCAAATATATGCATAAATACCTTAGGCACATTAACAAGGGATTACATCAGATTGATCCTTCTATTTCTGCTCCTTTTTCTGGTTCTGATTAGACTTTTTCTTTGGGCAAGTATTAACTTTAACTCTTATTTGTGCTTGCATAGTATTTGGGCATGTGAACATGACTTTATGTTTCCTGAATATATTTTGATGAATATGTTTATAATATTTTCCTTTCTTATTTCTTATACTTCTCATATCTCTTTGTTATATCATCTTTTGTATTTCTTTCCTTTGTCATATTGTGACAAAAGGGGGAGAAATTGTAGCATGATTTTAATGCTTTATGATGATTGAGGATGTGTGATTGTAGATATGGTGTTTTTTTTTTGGATTGGACATGTATTTGATTCAACAGGTTTTACATATCACCTCGCCTGGATTGAGGGTGAGTATTAGATTAAGGGGAGAGTAATTGTTGCACATTTGGTACATGATTCTGTATTTGATATTTTGTGCATAATTCTGTATTTGATATTTGGTGCATGATTCTTTATTGTACATGATTCTTTATTTGGTTTTGTCATAAATTTGACAAAGAGGGAGATTGTAAATTCTAAATTATACATCTAGCACCCAGTGTTATTAAATTTTGTTGTGCCAAATCATTTAGAATTTGTATCATGTATTAATGAGTTGAATAGATCAACTTCGTGCATTTTAAAGATTGTCCAAGTCTTCATTGAACTTATCTATATATTCAAGTTGAAGAAGCGTTGTTGAAGTTTAAGATTTCAAGCTCAAGTACAAGTAAAAGTTCAACTTTAATCTTCAGGTTCAGTACTTTAAAGACTTAAGAACTCGTCTTTACTCAAGCTCAAGTTCAAGATTTGAAAACAAGCTTCAAGTATTTCAATTGTATGAATTATAAGAGTGAGCGATGTTTCAATTGTTTAAACTCACAAATAAGGTATGGATGACCCTAGAAAGACCATAGGTTAGGTCATATTCATTGTATATTTTATTTGGGTCATTTCATAAGTTTATAGGTCATTTCCTCGACTAGTCCTAGTCTTCGTTTGACTAGTCCAAGCTTTGGCTCGACCAGTCCAAGATTTGTTGTAAATTTTCAAAATTTTCTATAGGACCCTCGACCAGTCGTGGAGACTAGTCGACCGGTCAAGTGAACAGTACTCGATCAGTCATGCAGGCTCGACTCAAAGTCTAGCAAGGTTTTTTGGTCCCACTTGACCAGTCAAGTAACGACATGATCTTATCATGCCAGAAAAATTAAAATTTAGTTGGTCCTTCGACTAGTCGAACCGACCCTTAGACCAGTCAAGAGAACATATTTTCACCTATAAATAGAGGACGAATCTCAGAGTTTTTCATCTATTCCAAGCGATATCAAACCATCACCCTGAGAGATAAGTTCCTACACTTCTTAAGCTATATTGTGTTCAATTTAAATTCTCTTAAATAGGCATTTGATTTTGTGATCTCCATTCAACTCAATTTTATTAAAGAAGGGAATTACGATTTTTACCCTTTTTGAGTTCAAAATCAAATCAAGCTAGCCCAGACTGAATTAATCTAAAAATCATTTAGATATAGAACCTTTCATTTGTGAGACTGGACATTGAACATCTTCGTCTACATCGGATTGGTTCTACCAGGCTTCTTCAGAAGGAGAATTTTACAAATAAGTACCATTTATTCTTTATGTATCTTTTGTGGTTTGTGAGGTTGTGTTAGGAAAATCTCATTTTTGTTTTTGTCTGATGTAATCCAGAAAATCTCAAAATGTGATGTTTTTGTAATTGTGTAAGCCCATCTAAAAACACAATTATGAAGGTTTTAAGGTGAACCTTGGAAAACCTTTTTCATAGTGAAAGCCAATATCCCGTGGGTGTGGATATTGGAAGTAGAGTAGTTATGTAGTTGTTTTTCAAATAGTTGGTGTACACACAACGAACCACTATAATTCCTAGAGTTGTGGTAGATGTTTGGATTTGCTTATGTGTGTGAATGTTGTAATTTACTTTATGCACTTGTTGTGAATGGTGTAATTTATTTTATGTACTTATGGTGAATGTTGTAATACTTTAGTTTATTTCCTTTACCTCTTTATTGGTTTGGGTTTTTGATACTTACAAACATTCTAGTAAGGTTGTCTTACCATAAGCCTTTGGTTTTTGGTGTTAGGTTGTCCTTAGAACTAAGTTTGTATCAACCTCTCAAGATTAGTGCATTTGAGGTTGGTATTTACTTGTGTTATTTTATTATTTGATTGTGCTATCTATCTTTGTATTCCACATTTATTTTTCAATTTGGCATAGTCTTATTCACCCCCCCCCCCCCCCCCCTCTCGGATTTTAGCTCGTCATTTTCACTATCTACCAGATCTGACTCGACTATTGGGTGCAATCTTCTTAACTTAGAAGAATCTGGAAATGAACACATTATCTCAAAAAAGGGGCAAATTCCATTAACAAATCTTTGAAGGGCATGTTTACATCGATCTACATTAAAAGAGAGAGAGAGAGAGAGAGAGAGAGAGAGAGAGAAGTTTGTCTTTAAGCCTCGGAGGGCTACTCAGGAGCTGCGTCATCACCAAATGTGTTAGAACCTGACTCAGTATGATCAAAACCAGAGAGGTCTAACTCTGAAAAGGCCTCCTTCATAGTCTCTACACACTTCAAGAAGCCTAGTCGGTACAAAGAATTTCTGTCATCCATGTACGCCTGAGAAGACATGTAATATTCTTTGATAGCATCCTCCCGAGCTAAGGTAATAGTTGCTCGGGTTTCTACATTGATCTTTTGGAGCTTCACTTTGGTCTCCCTAAACTTTACCCTTGCACCCTCAAGCTTCGCCTCTAGCTCAACCTCTTGTTGAGCCGACTTATCAGAAGCCTCTGTAAGAAGCTTCTTTGTGGCCTCCAACTCAGCCTCTAGAGAAGAAGCACGTGCCTGGAATTATGTGGCCTCATATTCTTTATGCGTGAGCTTCTGATCAGTCTTGCACATTTTCCCTCGTAGCTGAGTGATCTCACGATGCGCCTTTAGCATACAAGGAGCAAGCTGCCAACGAAAATAAAGAATGAGTAAAGTCGAATGATCAGGGAGAAAAATGAACTACTTATGTAAACGCACTTACCCCAAGAAGGCTCATTACCGCAAACAAGAGGACCGAGTTTGCGGGAGAGTCCAACAGGCCAAGGAATTCCCCCTTGGACACATGTCAATCTGCCTAAGGAAGGATCTCCTCAATAGCTCGGCGAAGGCCCCAACCTTCGTCCTCTTAAACTCTTAAAGGGTCAGCTGAAGGGCGGCCAGTCTCTTCAGTCTCCATAGGCTGAGCCTCCACAGAAGCCTCAGCAGCTTCGTAGGCCTCAACAGGATAGACCTCTTCCCGAGCAACCATCCTGACCATTGCAATAGCAACATCAAGGGTAGGCTTCATATCTGCTTCCTCATCTCTGACCTCCACAACAACAGGTAAAGAGGGGCCGACCTTCTCCTTGCTTTTTGAGGAGGGTTTTTCCTTCTTCCTTTTTTATGCCACTACTTCCTCCAGGGAAGGCGTCTGGAGCTTGGAGATGGGCCTTAGCAAAGGATGAGCCTCAGTCATTTCTACATCATGACATGAAGAAACTTAATTATGGAATTCCATGAAAAAAATTTTAAGTCCTAAAGGTCGGCTAGGGTTCTTACCGAAGCTCTTACCGATGAAGGCGAGGTCTAAACCCGACTTAAGCAGCAGTTCAGGCTGGATAAGTACTCTCCAAGATCGTTCCTCCTTCGTTAGCGATCTAGCTTTGTTGATCCAAGTAAGAGATCCAACGTCCAGCAGGGAAGGATGCTTAGGAATAACTGCGACAGAAGACATGTGCAAACAAGTCAAGAACGCTCGAAAACTAACCAAGTAAGGAAAAGCCAAAGAATATCTAAGTCCGAGGAATACTGACCTGGCTCAGTAAATGTTGTGGGGACCAGGTGCTGATCCAAGGATAGGTCGGCCACTTTCAAACATCCAGAGGCCCAAAACCACTTGTCCCTCTAATTCTTATTGGACAATGAGGGGTTAGTGATGATGCTTCCTCTAGTCCCCCGCCAAGTAAAGAGATAATACTAGCCAGGGTGAAACTTGTTCAACTTCAACTAGTATAGATGGACGAACTCCTCGACGGTGAGCTCGGGCTACTCTAGCTCGGACCGCACAGCTGATCAAAGCCCTCCATCCATTGGGGATCATCTGCCCTGGAGCTAAGTTCAAGCGAGCAAGTACCTACCTTAACAGACCTTACAGAGGGAGCTTAAGGCTGCATTGAAGGGTGACCTGAAAAATGGTAACTACTCCCTTTGGAGGACGATCAGGAAGCTCGTCTAGTGACGGAACCCGGAGAATTACAGACTTATGAATATGATACACCAGTCTAATCTGAGATAATTCTGCCTCAGGAAGGGTTGAGGGCACAAGACCTCGCGGACCCTCCTCGTAAGAGGACTCCTCTGAATCCTCTTCGCCAGACAGGCCACGGTCCACCATAAACGGCCTCTCTATCGCCCTCGATGACTGTGATGCCTGAAAATCGACATTGGCCATCATCACCAACGACGATGGTGGGTTCGACATCATCCGGAAGCCCCCTCCCATGAGCTCAAAGAGTCAGACATGGTGGCTTTTATAAATGTTGAGAGTTGCTGACAAAGGAAGGGAAAAGAAAGGAGGGGGCGAGTGAAGAATGAAGCTCATAGGGGAAGAAATGACGCCCGACCGCTTTGTCAAAAATCGCTTCTGTAGCCTAAGGGAGATGACTAAAAGGGGAAAAATACAAAGGGGTTTTTGGAATGGTGTTAGTGCTTTTCTTATATAAGAGAGCCACATGGCGGCCCTTGAGTACACCCATCAATGTAAGTTTCATATGACATCCCCTCGGCTATCCCCATCTCGACACGTGGTGTGACCCTACGCGTCAGTCGACCCTAATATCGAGAATTGGCCACGCGTCATTCTCTCATTGGTCTAACACTGAAACGGCGGCCTGACAGACCACGTGACCTTGAGTCACTATACACCACCTCGACTACACTGTACATGATAACTGATATGCTTCAACTCCTGTGCTGGCCGCCATACTTGGCATTTATGATAACACAACCCGACCTAAGTTACATTCAAACTTAATTCCCGAGCCTTCGAAGATCGACTCGAAAGTAAAGGGGGCTTACTGTTAGGGGAAAATAATATGGTCTATAAAAAGGGAACCGACTCTACAACCAGCACGGACCCAATGAGCCAAACCATTTGCGAGGCTTCTTCTGGCAAAAAAATCTGACTACACAGTAGGTCGACATAGCCATAAGTCTACCCGATGAATGGCCGACCTAGTGAAAGATCGACACAACTAATGTTGGTCATAGGTCGGCTCGACCATAGGTCAACCATAGCTCGGCCATAGGCCAGCAATCGGTGTCAGCCTCAGGTGATTGCTAATTTGTCGAACAAATCAGTCTTGCCTATCTCTGAGACATCGTCCACCTTTGAAGGCCAACCTTATCCCGAGCAATTGGCCCGAGAATCTCTAGAACATCTCGAAGATCTCTCCCACAATCTTCGGGGAATAAGATCAAATCCTAAGGATCTCAGGTTCCCGTAACCTCCTCGGAAAATCTCCAGGTATAACTAGAAAGATCCGTGCAGGAAGATCTCCGATATCTCCTAAAGTGGAAAATCTTCTAACAAAATGGCCTCCCTGCTCCTATATATATGTATATATAGGGGTCCTTCACCAATCAAAGGTACGCATATTCTATCACAAAATACGAGTGGTGACTCTTTTCTAAGAGATCATCTCCTTTAAAAAGACCCAAGATCCTGACTTAAGCATCGGAGGGTCCCCTGTACTAGTCAAGGTCTCCTTTATCTCTCACTTCCATCTAGTCAGCATCAACAACTATATATTATAAATTTACATTGAAGTAGGGTGAGTGTAAGAATCTTCAAAGTCAGATCATAGTTTCAAGAGGTGTTATAGCAATTGTTGGAAGTCTCCACCATGTAATGTTGTGTAGGAACTCTTGTGAGAGCATCCTCGAAAGGAGAGCCTGAGCATCAAGGATAGGTTGCGGGCCTACGAAAACTAAGAACATTCGTGAGAATAACACCTGAATATCTCTTAGTGATATTAATTTTTCTTTAGTGTTTTAAATAGCTTACACTATGTGGTGTAGCTTAACCTTTACACTTGTGAAAATAGCTTAGGTCGTGTGTAGCCTATACTATAGGCTAATTAGCATACGCTACAGGTTAAATGGCCTAAGCTACATGCTACGTATTTAACATTACAAGTTATTTTTAACTAAAGCATTATAATCAATTAATGTTTTCAATGATTTATAACATTTTCCTATTTTTAATGAAAATTAATTAATCTTTTTAATGATCTTGGTAAAATAATATAAATAATAATATTAATCAGTTCTATCATTATTCCTTTATCTTTATACTTAATCTTTGCCCCATTATTTTTATTATTTTAAGATGTATTGGGTTACACCAAATATCATGAAATTTCATGATATTTTGTACCAAATTAAACTGACTAACATTGAAATTCCAAGATATATGTTGCAAACAAGCCAACATTATGGCTCATTTGGGAGCTTGTATTTAGAATGCATTGCAATCCAAATCACATATCAAGGTCATTTTGAATCCTCATTTGTGTTTGCCAGCTTGCAATCAGAATGCACTGAAATCCCAAACAATAGGAAAAAATTGAAATTATATAGTATGTTTACAGGAACAATAATTTGATTACTATTACTAAATCAACTTTAATATCCAAAATTAGTGTACATATGTGATATTTGATAGAATAATTATCATAAGCCCATTGAGAAATATTATTAGAAACAATGCACGTCTGGTTGTGCAAGGTTATACTTAAATAGAATAAATTGATTATGATGAAACATTTGCACAAGTTGCACATATTGAATCAATTATATTATTTATCTTTGTTGCTTGTTATACAAATTTTAAAATATATCAAATGGACGTTAAGAGTGCTTTTTTAAATGGTGACTTGAATGAGGAAGTATATATTGAACAACCCAAAAATTTTGAAGATCCCAAACTTCCTGATCTTGTGTGTTATCTTAAGAAAGCTTTGTACGGTTTGAAAAAAGCTTGTAGAGCGTGGTATGAAAAGCTAACTAAATTTTTGCTCAGCCATGATTTTCGGATGGGAAGTGTAGATAGAACTTTATTTGTTAAAAAATTCAATAATGATATCTTGATTGTTCAGATTTATATTGATAATATTATTTATGGATCTACACGTGCTAATCTATCGTATAAGTTTGCAAAACTTATGTAGTCTGAATTTGAAATGAGTATGGTTGGCGAGCCAACATATTTTCTTAGACTTCAAGTAAATGAGCTCAAAGATGGACTTTTCATTTCCTAAACCAAGTATACACAGAATTTAGTTAAAAGGTTTGGATTTGAAAATGGGATAAATTTAAACACTTGCATGAGGAAAAGGAACTCATCTTTCACACTAGAATCAAGCATTTCATGTTCATGGATTATATCAATATCATAGAATTTGAAAATTTCTTGTACATTTAGATCATTAACTGAAGGCTTAATTGAGATCAACCTTTTGGGAGACTATACCATAGGCTTTTGAACATACTCCAACTCCTCATCAAGTTGAGCATTACTGTTTCGACCAGAAACATGAGTTGGAGATTGGAATATCCACATTCAATAATAACAAAATGAAAATTAATGAACAATCATCATTGTTTTATTTCATTAATATAAATTCTGATTACATCCATCATATTGCCCTTCATTATTGGTTCAATAATAATTTTGACAACATCTCGGCATACATGGCATCTATCGTAATGACAGAAGAGTTGTGTTTGTTTGAAACCCTTACTTCATGCTGATATGCACAAGGCATGGGCATAAAAGAACGAATCCCTGGCGAATTTTCAAAGTTGCATAACATATGGACCACCAGGGATCCCTGTTGCGCAACCACGAAACAGGCCTTTCTTTTGCACACTTGAATCTCTTTCTTTCCTTCCTCTCATGTTACATCCCTAGAGATACCTAATGTTCACAACCCCAAGTGCAGGGTCACGATGTAGTAATAACTCGGTAAGATCGAGGTCGAATCCATAGGGACTAAACTTGTAAGTATTCTGAAAATAACTAGAAGTAGAACTAGAACAAGATCTAAATCTAAAATTTGAATAAAAGAGAGTAATTGTGAATAAAGTATCAACAATAAAAAAGGAACTAGAGCGCCAAGGATTCACTTGTAGCTATCAAGATGCTAACTTGCTTGTTTAATAATGCTTGTTTAATAAACACAATTGGAATTGGAGTCCTATCCTATCCAATTGGAAGATAAGAGAATTGAAGAACAATCAGAATTTTGTATTAAATTAGTTCACACATGAAGGAGTATTGTGATGATTGGAAGGGATTCCATCATCCTACCATGCCCAGGAGATGATGGTGAACAACGGGATTTACTGATCTCACAATCTCAGAATGGAAAAGAATATATTCAAAGCTATTGCAGTGTCTATTGTAATTTGAGTCACAATAAACTATAAAAAACTGACATTATTCCTTAAATTAAAACTAGAAATCAATGAAGTTCAATATAAATAAGAATTTGTAAGTGTTGTATTATATATAAAGCACCCTTTGTTGTCAAATTTCGTTGTGACGAACCACTTTGATTTGATGGACTTGTTCATGTGATGAAAAGTTCACCTTCAAGTGAAGTGATAGAAAGTTCACCTTCAAGTGAATATATGTCAAACTCAAGTCATGAAGTTTGTTCAACTTCAAGTATTACTTTAAGTCCAAGTGCAACTTCAAATTCAAGTCCAAGTGCAAATACAAGTTTAAGAGTTTCAAGTGTACAAGATCAAGTTCAAGAATTTCAAGTGTACAAGATCAAGTTCAAGAACTTCAAGTACAAATATCAATTGAAAGCAACTAAACTTACATGGTTCATTGTTCAACTTTCAGGTATATATGACCCTAGAAAGACCTTAGGATTAAGTCATTCATATTACATATTACATATTTTATATGGGTTATTATGTTTATTATAAGCTTTGCTTCGACTATTCTTAGCCTATGTTCGACTAGTCGAGGCTCTGGCTCGACCAGTCCAGGGTTTGTCTCAACTAATCTAGGAAAAATCTCAAAATTTTGAATTTTTTTAGTAGGGTCACAACCAGTCGAGTATCCTACTCGACTAGTCGTGTGAACAGTGCTTGACCAATTGAGTAGGCCAACTATTTTGGACCCCACTCAACCAGTCGAGGGTCGATTTTATCCGATCGCACCAAAATTTTTAAAATTTAGTTATTCTCAGGACTAGTCGAGGCTGACCTTAGACCAGTCGAAGGAACTCTTTTTTTAGCCTATAAATAGAGGTCTTTTCTTAATATTTTTCATTCATACAAGCCAAATCAAGCCATCACTCTAAGAGAAAAGTCTCCATCATTGTCAAGCTATTGACTGGTAATTTTAGATTCTTTTATAGCTTATTTGATTATTTCTTGATCTCTTTGATTTCAATTTTACTTTATAAAAGGGAGTTCTTCTCTACCCTTTTGAGATCTAATGAATTTAATCAAGTAGCCCAGTTTTAAGCTTAATTAAAATTCATTTAGAACCTATAACCCTTCTATATATGTGTTGGACATTGAACATCCTCATCTACAAGTGAAGCGGTTCTACCGGGCTACATCAAGCAGAATCTTCAGATAAGTATATTTTTATTGCTTTTTTAAAATTGTGATAGCCCATTGAAAATGCAATTGTAAAGGTTTTAAGCTGAACCTTAGAAAACCTTCTTTCATAGTGAAAGCCAATATCACGTGGGTTGTGATTATTGAGAGTGGAGTAGGTGTGGCTGTTTGCGAACAGTTGGTGTACACACCAAACCACTATAATTCTTAAAGTTGTGGTGGATGATGATGATGATGTATGTGATGTATGTGTATTAAATGTTTACATCTCTTTCATGTACATGTGGTGAATTTTGTAATAGTTAGATTCCTTTCTATTGCTTCTTGTTTTAGTTTGAGTTTTTTATCCTTACCGAGCTCATGACATCAGGTTGTCCTACCATAAACTTTAGTTTTTTGTGTAAGGTTATCCTTTGAACAACGTTTGTATCAACCTCTCAATAATATTCCAATTGAGATTGATATTTGTTTTAGCTATCTGCTTTGATTTTTCGCATTTTATTTTTATTTCGCATAGTCCTACACAAACCCCCCCCCCCCCCCCGCCCCTCCCCTCTAGGACTGAGAGCTTGCCCTTTTCAAGTGGTATCAAAGCCTAATAGCTCATTCTTTTAGATTTATTTCCTAAGCTAATCGATCTAGATCTTTCTATATGTCAAATTTTGATAGCCTTTCTATTATTAGGCCACCATCGTTTGATGGCTCCAACTATGCTTATTGGAAAGTCAGGATGTGAATTTTTTTGAAATCCATTGATGAAAGCATGTGGAAAACAACGGTTACCAAATGAAAACCACCAATGTCTGAAGTTCTAGGCAGTGATGGAACCAAGTCCATGTAAGTATCGCCTTATTATTTATGGACCACATCTCAGAAAAATGAGAGTAGTGCAAATGCAAAGGCTTTAAATGTAATCACTTGTACACTATCACCTGATGAATTCAAAAGAATTATATCTTATAATACTGCTAAACAAGCCTGGAACATTCTTGAAATGACACACGAGGGAACAACTATAGTAAAAAAGTCTAAAGTTCAAATCCTCACCACTAGGTTTGAGGAAATTCGTATGGAAGAAAATGAGTTTTTCATGGACTTCTGTATGAAATTAAATGACACAGTGAACTCTATGTGGGGTCTTGGAGATAGTATCCCAGAAAGCAAATTCTATGTTAAAATATTGTTATCACTTCCTAAGAGATTCAATTTCAAAGTGACTGCCATTCAGGAACTTAGAGACAGATCAAATGAAGGTTGAGGAACTTGTTGGTTAGATTCAAACATACGAGTTAAATTTCAAAGCTCCAAAAGGTAAGTCTATAACTCTTAAATCATCCAAATCTAATTCTCATGATAGTAATGTTAATTATGGCTGTGAAAATTCGAAGGATGATATAGCTTTACTTGCGAAAAAGTTTTACAAGATTTTTAAAAGTAAGAAAAGAGTTGATTTATAAAAATCCTTTGAGAAGAAAAAGGGTAAATCTAAAAACTGAAAATCTCTAAAAGAAATTCAGTGTTTCAACTGCTATGAATATGGGCATTTGACAAATAAATGTCCAAAGAGGGACAAGTTAAAGAGAAAAGGCATGTTAGCCACTTGGGATGAATCATCTAGCTCTGAAGCTTCTGAGTCGGATGAATCAGAACCTGAAACTTCAAATGAAGTAAAGGCTTTAATGACTCTTGCCAGAGTCACTTCCTTTAATAGTTGCAACACATCTGAATATCAAAGGAGTGACCCTGAGAATGATAATGAAGATGATCTTTAGGATGCCTATAATGCCCTATACATGGAGAGTTGTAAGAAGACTGTTAAGTTAAAACTTTAAAAAGAGAAATTTTTGAAATTAAAAGAGCAGTTCGAAAATTTAGCTTTAAAAAAATCTCATATTTTTGATTATTTTGAAAAAGTTAAATGTGATTCGAATTTCAAAACATTTGAACTTGAAAATTTAAAAACAGAAAATGAAAAACTAAAATGTGAAGTTTCTTCCTATTGAGTTCAAAGGATACATGGAGGTATGCCCATGGAGACCCTAAAACTTGAAATGTTACTAACCGCATTTAGAACATGTGGAGATAGATCGAATCTGGGCTATGATAAACACATGCCTCTGAAAAATAAGAGTGTATCTCCTACTTCTGTCAAAGGAGAATCCTCTAACTCAAAAGGAAAGGACTTGAAATTTAATAACCAAAACAACTCTAGAAGTGTAAAGACTTTTCAAGCACCTAAAGTCAATACTAATAATGTCAACTTTAGAAAAAAAATCCTATAATCCTTTAGCTGAAAAAATTGTGGATTTACTCAAGGAGCTTCTCAAATCTAACTCTAATATGAGAGTAAATAGTAATCACAAATGAAGAAAAATCAACAGTGCACCATAACCCAAAACTACAATGAAATAGGTTCCTAAGGTTACTTGTCTAGTTGCCCACACAGCCTTCAAGGCTTCGAGTCAATCAAAGTAGTACCTAGACAGTGGTTGCTCAAGACACATGACAGTTGACAGAGATTTGTTCACCAACTACAAAGAAATGACTGATGGCTAAGTCACTTTTGGTGATGGTAGCAACTGCAAGATTATTGGCCAAGGTATGGTTTAACTTTTTAACCTTCCTCTTTTTGAAAATGTTTTATTTGTAAAAGGTCTTAAGTATAATCTTTTGAGTATTTGTCAAATCTGTGATAACAAGCATAGAGTTAAATTTACAAATCAAGCATGCGAGATCTCAAATGAGAAAGGTTGTGTGATATTAAATAGTCATAGAACATCTGAGAATTGCTATATCATGAGTGAAACTTACTCGTTTAAATTATCTTGTTACATGGTCCAAACCAATGAAATCGAATTATGGCACAAACGCCTTCGACATGTAAACTACTGGAATTTATATAGACTAAGCAAAGTCGATCTTATTAGAGGACTACACAAATTGAAGAAAATGGATAAAAATATGTTGCACATGTCAGATTGGAAAACAAACAAGGAGTAGTCACAAGAAAATGAACTCCCCTGCCACATCCAAAGCTCTTAAACTTCTCTATATGGATCTTGTTGGACTAACCAGAATGGAGAGTAGAGGTGGTAAAAAGTATTTTTTGGTAATTGTGGATGATTTTATCAGATTTACTTGGGTAGCATTCATGAGAGAAGAATATAAAAGTCTTGATGAAGTCAAAAGAATACTTAAACATATTCATACTGAAAAAGAAATAAATGTTGTAAAGATTCGAAGCGATCATGGATCGGAATTCAAAAATAATAATTTTAAGAAGTTCTATAGCGATCATGGTATATCGCATGAGTTTTCAACTCCTAAGACACCTCAACAAAATGGGTTGTTGAAAGGAAAAATATAGTGCTTCAAGAGATGACCAATGTAATGTTGAATAGCATAAAGTTACCTAAAAATTTATGGGTTGAAGCTGTTAACACTGTGCGCTACATAATAAACTGGGTCTACATTAGAAAGTTAAAATATAAAATGGCTTATGAACTGTGGTTTAACAAGAAACCTACAGTTAAATATTTTAAAATTTTAGAAGTAAGTGCTACATTTTACGAGACTAAAAAAATTTAGGAAAGTTCGACACAAAGAGTGATGAAGGAATATTCCTAGGGTATGCTTTGAATAGTCGAGCATATCATGTTCGTAACAAAAGAATTGGTGTCATTTAGGAATCCATAAATATGGTTATTGATGACCACCTGAACACCCAAACTCTAGTTCAGAAGATGATGAAGTCAATATAATTGAAAAACTTGACTCTTCATCTTATCAAATCAATACTGAACTACGATCAGTCAAAGACCATCCTACAGATCAAATTCTAGGAAACCCTCTCACTGGTGTTCATACTCGAAAGAAATTGGAAAACATATGTAATTATGTGTGTTTTACTTTCCAAATTGAGCCAGCCAATGTAAAAGAGGCACTCACTGAACTGAATCAATTTGCTAAAAATGATACGTGGTATTTGGTTCCTAGACCATCTGATAAACATATAATTAAAACCAAGTAGATTTTTAAAAATAAATCTAATGAGTTAGGGAACATAATCAGAAATATGGCTAGATTGGTTATACATGGGTACACTCAGATTGAAGAAGTTAATTATGATGAAACCTTTGCCCCAGTAGCTTGTCTTGAATCCATCAGATTATTTATATCCATTATGTGCTTTAAAAAGTTTAAAATTTATCAAATGGATGTTAAAAGTGCATTCTTAAATGGCGATCTACATGAAGAGGTTTATATTGAACAGCCTAAGGGTTTTGAGGACCCTAAACACTCTAATCATGTGTATCGCCTTAAAAAGGCACTTTATGGTTTGAATCAAGCTCCCAGGGCATGGTATGAAACATTGACTAAGTTCTTACTAAGTCATAATTTTGTTATGGGGAGTGTTGATAAAACTCTTTTTGTTAAAAAGTATAATGAACACATACTAATAGTACAGATATATGTAGATGATATTATCTATGGCTCTACTTGCACTAACCTATTTACTGAGTTTGCAGAGCTGATGAAATCCAAATTCAAAATGAGTATGGTGGGAGTATTGAACTACTTTCTAGGATTACAGGTTAAACAACTAGATGATGGTATCTTCATTTCTCAAACCAAGTACACCTTAAACATGATTAAGAAATTTGAATTTGAAAATAGTAAGAAATTAAATACTCCTATGAGTACGACTCTTAAACTCTTGAAGGATGCAACAGGTAAAAGTATAGATCATCGATTATATCGTAGTATGATTGGTAGTTTACTTAACTACAAGTCAGCCTGATATAGCATTCAGCATATCTGTGCTAGATATCAATCAGATCTTAAGGAATCCCATCTTATTGATGTCAAGCGCATTATTAGATATGTCGCAAGTACAACTAATCTAGGTCTCTGGTATTCACATGATACTAATGTTCAATTAGCTAGTTATACGGATATTGACTGGGCTGAGAACATAGATGACAGAAAGTCTACTAATGGTGGATGCTTTTATGTTGGCAATTGTCTTATTTCTTGACACTGTAAGAAACAGAATTCCGTATCATATCCACAACTGAGGCTAAATATATTGCAGCTAGAAATGCTTGTACCCAACTTGTGTGGATGAAAAGAATGCTCAATGATTTTGGTATTGCACATGATATAATGATATCGTATTGCGATAATTATAACATCATTAATATTTATAAAAATCCCGTCTAACATTCTCCTACGAAGCAAATTGACATTCGGTATCACTACATTCAGGACTTAGTAGAAGATAGTCATTTCGTGGAACATAATCAAATGGAAAATTAGCCTACTGACGTATTTACTAAACCTCTTAACAGAAATAGATTTTTAAAATTGATAATGGATATTGGTATGTGTAATTCTAATTGAATTTATCACTATATATTTGCATATTTTGTTTTGTATATTTTTGTGCAAATAATTGCTAAAAAATAATAAGAAAAATTAAAATTAAAATTTGTATTTTTGATGCTTGCACAACCGGTCGAGTACATATTCGACCATTCGTGGCTCGACGGGTCGAGCATGTACTCAACCGGTTAAGTTGCATGATTGGAGGCCTTTTATGAGAGAGAAAAATCACTTTTTCACCATTTTTCTCTTCATTCTCATCCGGCCCTCTTTTGACCTGTCGAACCCACCTTCGATTCGTGCTTGGTAAGTGCTCCATTTTTTATTTCCTTCCATATTTGGGTTCCCATTTGCATATCTTGCTACATTTTGGTGTCGATTTGAGGTTTTCTCTTGATTTACAAGGGGTTTTAGCTCAAAATCTGATTCACTTCAAATCCTACTTTCCATTATTGTTTCTCTTACTTTGTATCTTGCATTGGAAGGTCGTACGAAGAAGAAAGGTACTCAAGCTTCCTCTTCTCGGTCTACACCTCTTAGGGTGAGAACCCTTCAACCACCTGAGGAAGACCCCGAATATGTGTGGGATTTTCATACTCAAGCAATCATTGTTGAGCGTACTGTTAGTTCGAATCATATAGCTCAGTTTCAGCTTCTTCCCATCCTAGTGGCTATAGGTTGGGAAAACATTTTGAATTGGGACGGACCGGCATACCACTCCATTGCGCAAGGGATGTTTGCTTGTATGAGTGACATAACACTTGAAAATTTGACTTTCTCAATTACTTTTAGAGAAAGTACTTTTCAAGTTGATCGCCACCTAATTTCGAGTTTGTTAGATGTAAATGTGAATGATGATGGCATTCCTATACCAACTTTAGCTGATCAGTTGAATGCGTCCGAAAGGCATATGTTAACCCGAAAATTATGTAACATGGACTCAGAATGGAGTGCGGGGAATGTGGTTCAGGCCAATCAAATGTTGCCCAAATACAAGGTCTTTCATCGCATTTTCATTTCAAATGTCTATCTGCACTTTAGCAACAAAGATGAACTTACTTCTTTCATTATTCGTATTTTGCATTCCGTTGTGTCGGGTATTCCCATCTATCTTCCATCTTTGATATGTTAAATTATTATCCAATATTGTCTTCATCCGGACCATAGATATATTCCCTTCGCCTATTTGATGACCACCTTAGCCTTGCATTGCAATGTGGTCATGCCAACTGGTGAAGCTCTTGTTTCAGTTCTTCCATTCAACAAATCAAATATAAACAAGATGAACTTGAAACTGAATCCTGGCCAAAGGGATGAGGGAGCAAAGGAAGTTAGAGAAGATGAAGCTCTACCAACAGACATTATTATGGATAATATATTTGTTGAACTTGAATCCGATAATGTTGAGGCTGATCCTGATTATCAGCCACCTCAGTATGATGAGCGTTTTAGCTCTTTAGAGGAGAAGGTGGATGCTTTGAAAATTTCTTGAGATAATCTGCATGAGAGTCAAAAATCGTCTATCAAATATATGTGAAAATACTTTCGTCACATTACCAGAGGACTCCATCAGATTGATCCATCTATTCCCCCTCCCTGTTCTTCTAGATCAGATTAGTGATCTTTTTCTTTATCTTTTGGGCATATATAACTTGGATTACTACTTTATCTTTTGCTGGACTTGTATGACTTCTTGATATTCTGGATTACTAACTTTATGACTTTTATTATTGTATCTTCATATTGTTTACACTCTTCTTACTTTAACATTTCATTTAATTCTTAGTCTACTTCTATTATCATAATCATAATTATCGTTGTTTATTGCTATTATCTTCCTTTGTGTTGTGACAAAAGGGGGGAGAATTTTGTAGGCTTTGTGGTTATGGATTGGTGTATGGTGTAGAGATGCATTTTTTTTAGATATATGTATTTATTTTTAATACAAGTTCTCAACAAGTCCCCAAGCTCAAATTGAGGGGGAGTAGATTGAGGAGGAGTTTCTTTTTTTAAAAGAGTGTTAAGTTATGAAGTGGAATTGTGAACTTGTGCATTATGCATCGGTTAATCTTTCAATTTGGTTTTGTCACAAATTTGATAAAGGGAAAGATTGTAAGTAATGTATCGTATATAAAGCACCCTTTGTTGTCAAATTTTGTTGTGACAAACCACTTTGATTTGATGGACTTGTTCATGTGATGGAAAGTTCACCTTCAAGTGAAGTGACGGAAATTTCACCTTCAAGTGAAGATATGCTAAACTCAAGTCATGTAAGTTTGTTCAACTTCAAGTATTGCTTCAAAGCCAAGTGCAACTTCAAATTTAAGTCCAAGTGCAAATACAAGTTCAAGAATTTCAAGTGTACAAGATCAAGTTTAATAATTTCAAGTGTACAAGATCAAGTTCAAGAATTTCAAGTGTATAAGATCAAGTTCAAGAACTTCAAGTACAAAGACCAATTTAAAGCAATTAAATGGTTCATTGTTCAACTTTCAGGTATATATGACCCTAGAAAGACCTTAGGATTAGGTCATTCATATTGCATATTTTATATGAGTTATTATGCTTATTATAGGCTTTTGCTTTGACTAGTTGTAGCCTATGTTCGACTAGTTCAGGCTCTGGCTCGACCAGTCGAGGAAAAATCTTAAAATTTTGGATTTTTCTGGTAGGGTCACGACCATTCAAGCACCCTACTCGACTAATCGTGTGAACAGTGCTCGACTCAAACTCCAGCAACTTTTTTGGACTTCACTTGACCAGTCGAATGCCATGCTCGACCAGCCAAGGGTCGGTTTTATCCGATAGCACTAAAATTTTTAAAATTTGGTTGTTCTCAGGACCAGTCGAGGCTGACCTTAGACCAGTCGAAGGAACTCTTTTTCTGCCTATAAATAGAGGTCTTTTCTCAGTATTTTTCATTCATTGAAAATATCAGCGCGGGATTTTTAATTATGATAGCCCATTGAAAATGCAATTGTAAAGGTTTTAAGGTGAACCTTGGAAAACCTTCTTTCATAGTAAAAGCCAATATCACGTGGGTTGTGATTATTGGGAGTGGAGTAAGTGTGGCTGTTTGCGAATAGTTGGTGTACACATCGAACCGCTATAATTCTTAGAGTTGTGGTGGATGATAATGATGACGTATATGATATATGTGTGTTGAATGTTTGTATCTCTTTCATATACATGTGGGGAATGTTGTAATAGCTAGATTCATTTCTATTACTTCTTGTTTTAGTTTGAGTTTTTTTATCCTTACCGAGTTCAAGACATCAGGTTGTCTTACCATAAACTTTGTTTTTTGGTGTAAGGATGTCTTTTAAACAATATTTTTATTGACCTCTTAATACTATTGCAATTGAAATTGATATTTGTTTTAGCTTTCTGCTTTTATTTTTCACATTTTATTTTTATTTGGCATAGTCCTTTTCATCCCCCCCCCCCCCCTCCCCCCATTCTAGGACTGAGAGCTCCCCCTTTTTAGAATTAAAGAAAAATAAACATCCCAATACACTATAAGTTTCACCTCTTATCCCTAACTAAGAGATTAACTAGTCATAGCTAACTCAAAAACATAATAAAAATAAAAAGATCTACCAAAACCCATGAAGAAATCGAAGCAGAAGAACGTCGTCGGCGCTACACCCAGGCCTCCTCTCCCTTTCTAAACCCTAGAAGATACTTTAGAACATCATAGGGACACTTATTTATAGTTATGGAACTCCAACTTTCACACTGAGTTGGAAAAATCCGCCAACTGCCTCAAATTTACGCACTCCGTGTAAGCTTCTCATAGCATCTGAAGTCTATTCTAGTACTTTTTCAAAACTATGTTTTTCTGGCCCAGGAATTTCAAAATATCTTTTTTCAGGACAATTTTCAAGATTTCTTTTCTTTACTTCAAATCTTTGATTCTCTTTATTCCTCACTTAAATTCCTTGGATCTTTGGCACGTGAATTCTTCATTAATGATTTCTAAATTTTCAATTCTTTATTATCTTCTTTTAAGCTCTAAATCCATTCTTTTAAACGCATATTTATCATAAGCTTCCGAATCACCTCACATGACAAAAACGTATATAATTAAATTAAATTATCAATAAAATGTCAGGAAAACTAATGTAATTGAAGGGTTAAATATGCAATGTTTGAGTCTCAACACACCTCCCAATCAGCATTTTGCTAGTCCCGAGCAAAACATGCATGACATAATCTTAAATTCTTGAATTGCAATCCTCTTTCTGAAAATAATATTTTGTGTAAACAAGTATGAATGAGTATAATCCAAAGAGAAAACCTAGAGCTGAATCACATGAGCAATCAATCAGGTATGTTCTTTATCAATCATTTAAAAGCATAAGTTCATTTATCATGTTTTCTCAATGTCCTTAGTGAATTTTAACCTACTTTCCATAAAAGTACTATTATTTTATAATGTTAGTCATGCTCATCACCTCATGATTACTTAAATAATTAAGTGCCGATTCCGAAATTATCCCTTTTTTTTTCTTTTTCTAATTTTTTATTTTATATCGACGGTCCTTTTTATTTATTTATTCTTTTCAGTCTTTTCATTCTTTTCCAGCCTTTTTATTATTCCTGACCTTGTTGTCAATCTCACTATTTTTTAACTGGTTCTTTTCATCTTTTTAAGGTGGATAAAATTCTCCAGACTTAATTCTCAATATCTATCAATGGTACACATACTAACAATGAGAAATTCTAGTACAATTCACAGAAAGCAATTTAAATGTATCTTGTGACTTAGATTAATATGATATTTGAACTTCTTCTTAATCAATTAATTGTAAGAACTTAAGCGATAGTTTACTTAGTTGATCAAACTCCAAAAATTCAAAATTCAATCTCCATCTTATCATCATACTAAAGATATTCTTAAGTGAACAAACTTTTGTTTTCCAAATGGATTTTTAATTTGAAAAATTGAAATTTTTAAAAAAATTTTTTGCTCAAAGACTAAGAAAATACTGATTAGTTCACTTAATCCACTCCCCCTAACCTAAAACTTATATTATCCTTAATGTAAAGGATATAATCATGCAATGCACATAAGGCAACGAAAAGAAAGTAGAAGTAATGGAAATGTAGTACCTGAAGAAGGAGAATTAAAGTTTTTTCAAAGTTCTTAATATGTAATTGGGTTAGCATGAAGACTAAACATACTGAAAAACAAACTATCCTAATCCTAAATTCTATGAAAGCAATAAACCTAACTACACCTCCATCAGACTAGGAGGTCAATCCTGATACATGGGATCAATTAGAGGTATGGACATATCCTCTGAATCAAACTTCTCAACATATGGCTTTAGACAATGTCCATTCACTGTGAAAACATTACCATTTGTTAGATTCTTTATCTCGACAGCCCCATGAGGATAGACATTAATAACAGTGAAAGGGTCGGTCCAACAAAATTGAAGTTTACTAGTAAAAAGATGTATCTAAGAATTGTACATTAAGGCTTTTTGATTTGGTGTAAATGATTTTCGAAGGATGTTCCTACCATGAAACACCTTCATCCTGTCATTGTAAATTCTTGAGTTCTCATAAGCATTATTCCAAATTTTCTCGAGTCATTCAATTGAAGTTTGTGCAACGAGCCAGCATTGTCCAAGTTGAAGTTCTAATTTTTGATAACCCAGTAGGCTTTGTGTTCCAACTCACCAAGAAAGCAACAAGCTTTCCCATTGACTAGTTTAAAGGGAGGCATTCCAATGGGGGTCTTAAAAGCTGTACGGTAAGCCTATAAAGAAATAGTCAAGCGGATCGACCAGTCCATACGGTTAGGGTTAACCATTTTTTCCAGAATTTGTTTAATTTTCCTATTGGAAATCTCGACTTGCTCACTTATTTGCTGGTGGTATGGAGTACTCACTTTATGAGAGATGCCATATTTCTTCATTAAGTTCACAAATGGCCTATTATAAAAGTATAACCCTTTACTAATGATGGCCCGAGGCGTTTCAAACCGGGAAAGAATATTTTCTTTTAAGAATATAGTGACCATTTTATGATCAGTATTCTGGCATGAAATCGCTTCGACCCATTTAATGATTTAGTCTACTGCCAACAATATGTAGATGTTTCGAAATGATTGAGAGAATGGTCCCATGAAATCGATGTCACAGTAATCGAATGCTTTAATGATAAGAATTGGGTTTAGTGGCATCGTATTTCGACGAGACAATCCTTTCAATTTCTAACAACGCTTACAAGGTTTGCAAAACTTATGAGTGTCCTTAAACATAGTGGGCCAATAAAAGCCACACTGCAGAATTTTAGTTGTGGTCTTTTTAGCAGAAAAGTGACCACCACAGGCCTAAAAGTGACAAAAGGAGATAACACTCTGATGATCATTATTTAGTACACATTTTCTTAGAATTTGGTCTGGGCAATATTTAAATAGATAAGGATTGTCCTAGAAAAACTTACGTATCTCGGCGAAGAATTTTTTCTTATTGTGAGCAGTCCAATATGTCGGTGTGAAACCTATGGCAAGATAATTCACGATATCAGCAAACCAAGGTAATTGGGAGAGTTTAAACAATTGTTCATCAGGGAACATATCATTTATATGCTCAAGGGAATCAGGGAGGTAAAGTCAAGAAAGGTGGTCAACCACTATATTTTCTACTCCCTTTTTATCTCATATTTCTATGTCAAATTCTTGGAGTAGAAGGATCCACCTTATCAAGCGGAGCTTACCATCCTTCTTAGAAAGAAGGTACTTCAGCACCGCATGAACAGTGTAGATGATGATCTTGGATCCGATTAAGTAGGACCTAAATTTGTCCAAAGAAAATAATATAGCTTAGAGTTCCTTCTCCGTAGTGGAATAGTTCACTTGGGCAAGATTTAGAGTTCTACTCATGTAACGTCTCGAAAAAATCTGTACAAAGACCTGAGTACCACCTCAAACAGAGATCGCTAAGGATTAAATTATGTAAAAATTAGATGAAAATTAGTTAAGTGTTAAACTAAATTAATCGGTAAATTATCTTGAAGCACTTTCTATACAAATTGCAAGACCCAAAACTAATAGGATCGGTAACACTACATTACCTAAAAACTTAAGATTCGCCTTAAAATCCAGTTGCTCTTAAGAGCATCACGAAACTCCGTATCAGACCTGGACCATGCGTCAAAAGTCTGATCATTGCGAAACTATACAGTTATGACAGCCTTGCTGGGCTTGACAACCATCTCAGAAATCAAGTCCAAATAGTATCCCAAAACACACAATTTGAGGCCGGAGCGAAGTGTGTGAGAAACCCCAATATCTTTAGAAAATAAACTGAAACTTAAGTGAATTGAGCCGTTCACTTACAGGCCAAATTTTAAGATTTCAGACTGTTAGATTCTGACCCAACTACACCCATAGATCAGGAAAAATTTTCAACACATGTCAGTGTACTCGTGGCCCTGATCGAGTAACGGTGACCGTTGAACTGAAATAGGTCCACCACAGTCGATCCACAAATTCGATCGGATTGAAATCTTAACCTAACCTGGATCTAATATTAGAGAACTTTCCCCAGACCGTATGCAAGAAATGGGCCTCCAGATGAGCATCGTTGGGCCGAAACAGCCACTCTTTGGCTATAACCCAAGTATACCATGGCCCTGGGGCCATTTACACCAGTTTTGGGCCTATATAAGGACCTAAACCCACCGCTCTCTCATTTCATACGAATTTCAAACCCTAGGAGAGAGAAGAGAGGAAAAGAGAAAGAAAGAGTATGGAGAAGAGAGAGAGAGAGTGAGAGATTGTTGCTGGGATTCGATCTCACTGCTCCACGTGCCGAATCATCCTACCTATATCGTTATACCGACGATTTTGACTCCATTCTTGGGTAAAAAATCCTAACCCTAATCTATTTTAGAGATTCAAATCGAGAAAATGGTGAAATAGCTAACCCATTTCATGCTATAGGTTGTCGTTGTGTCGTATACAAAGACGTAGTTTTCAAACTGAGTACGATACGAGTCTATCGATGGAAGGTGCGAACCATAAACATTTAGGTTAGAGTTTTCAAGGCTTTCAATGTCAGTTAATGATTTATAACTGACTTGATTGCTACCACATATGCTTAGATACGATATTTTCTGTATATTACACATATATATAAACTATGTTGATTTTAATGCATTCCACGTGTTTGTTAAAATGTTTGAATGAATATGGAATTAGGATTTGTGCTTGCCATGATTATCGATTGAGAATATATGATTATTGTAAGTGTGGCAAATCCTTTGTGAAATGATTTGCTATAATACCTGTTAAAACTACTTATTACATGTATGTTGATATGTGTAGTTTAAGTGTTTGATAAAATGCCTGAATGAGGAAAAGATTGTTGAAATGTATTTAATTAGGGTGTTGAGATATGATTCTCAATCACCTTATCTATAGTTACAGTTTCCTTCATGTAACCTATCTTACTGTTACGTGATTTATGGATGAATGCCTATGTATGACAATATGTATATTATGTGTTTCTTAAAATGCTCAAACGAGATTTATATTTGAATTTTTTATCACATGTTGTTTTAACTATCACACATGAATGTCTATTGTGTTTCAATATGATTGGGGCTACTACGTAGTCTAGGCAATCGGTAATGGTTCCCGAATTAGTGGCCGGGGTCGTTTTGCCACACAAGACATGTTTGATGAATCTGAGTCGTACGCTACTTGTCGACAATGATTAGGCCACGTGGAATGCTTGCATGCTCCATGTCGAGTAAGTTAACATGCGCTCGTACCAGTTGAGCTTGTCAAGTAACTGGACTGGCCCATTATATGTCCACCATGTATGGACATTACTACTTGAATCTAAGATACCACTTACTAGTGAAATGCTTGTTAACCTTGGTACCTCGATCCGCTAAGACTCATGAGCCAGACATGGTGGTATGGAACACCATGGTCGAGCTGTCAGCCTATGCTGGGGTGACGAGCCTCCCGGTAGTGTCCAGCGAGCAAACCAGACTCATGAGCTAAATATGGTGGTATGGGATATTGTATTCAATCTATCAGCCTACGATCAAGTTACGAGCCTCTCGTAGTGACCTTGAGTATACACTAGGACTACGCTAAGGTGACGAGCCTTTCCGTAGTGACCTCGACTATAACTAGGCCTGCACTGAGATGACGAGCATCTCCGTAGCGACCTGGAACTACCTATCGTATGTGATTTACTAGGAATGATGACCCTAGATGGATCAATGGTTGGGTCAATGATATAAAGGGAGGTACCTTAGCTTCCCAATCCTTCTGTATGAATAAGTCTAATTAAGAACTTGGCTAATCACATACGTGCACCGCATTACATATGCCTTTAGCGTTGATGTTGAGCACAGCGGGAGTGTTGCATGTGTGAACATGAGATGATGTCACAGAGAGAGTGCAGGCGAGGGCATACATCATTATCGCATCTCATTCTTGCATTAACAAGAGTACTTAAGACATGATTGATATACTGCCTTATCATTATTGCTTAACTAAATTGATAACATGTTAACCTTTGCCTTATAGCTCCACTGAGTTGATCACTCACTCCTACTCTGGGACGGTGTTTTAAAATACCAACCAGACGCTGTTGTAGTTTCAAATGACGGCGAGGCATACGAGATGGAGCCTATCTTCTATGATGATGAGGAATTCTCCTATCTATAACTGTCTGGCGGGTCTATGTAGACCTGGAGTTACGTTGATGGGATCGCAGGGATACAAACTAGATGACATTACACTTTATCATTTTATGAATTTTGGTAGTATACATGTAATTATTTAACCTAGTGACATTCATACTCTGAGGACTTACAAACACTTATATGCTTATATGTATTTATCATAGTCTTCCACTTGTGTAATTTAACTGCCTTTGGAGTATGATATGTTGATTTGGTATAATTTCACTCATGTTTAATGCACTAATATAGACGACATTTAATCTTCATTATCTATGTTTGTAATACCCCGAATTTTTGCCAACCTAGAGTTAGACGTCCTTAGGCAAGGGGTTAACTATAACATTCTCAAAGCTCAATCCTAAAGCCAAAGAAATCACTTTTCAACCCATTTCCTTCAAACTCTCACCTTTCACCACCTCATTCTTCAACTTCTCTAAGTACTTTCATATTAGACACGAATCCTCAAGTTTAAATAGTGAAGAACTATACTTAAACTAAAACTCACTATAAACGGTCGCCGAGATCGAGTCCGTGCACATTCCTAATCACACCCAACGACCCCAAATCACCTCTAGACTGTCAATCGAAGGGTTTAGGCCATGTTTCATTCCATTCCAAACCTATAAATGAATGTCCTTAGGTGGTAGGTCAACCACAACCCTTACACTCAGTCTCAAGGCCTGAAACCCCTTTTCATCCAATTCTTTCAGCATCTCTCCTTTCACCATCCCATTCTTCAACTTTTTCTAAGTCCTTTCATACTAGACATAAATCCTAGTGTGTAAATGATGAGAATCATGCTTAAGCAAAAATTTACTACAAATAGTAAATATATGTATAAATTGGACTTCTGATCATTCCAATCATGGAATCTCATGAAATAATGGTTTAGTTGGATGGATTAACCTCTCCTACCCCAAAATCATATGCTACACGATATATAAACTAATTCCAGTTTGTAAAATGACCTGAAATAGGGAAAAATGGAGTCATGGGCCTACTCACGCTAATCCACAATGATCTAAGGTGGGCCCCACATACATTTGGGACCTAGGGGACAGGGGGACCTCGCCCAACTAGCTGGCCATCACCAAAAATCACTTTGATCGGTGAGGGCCTCGCTGTACAGTGGGCCCCAATCGGGCGGGCCTTCGGGCCGATGGAGTTTAGGGGTTAGGGTCACCCCATGAGGTGTGGGTCGTCTCTTAAAACCTCCCCAATCAGGTACTTCCTTCACAAAGTGACCCCCCAAGCTCTCCTTTCTCTCCCAAACATCCGATTTTTGGCAAAAACCACCCCTCCAAACTCTTCCTTCTTCCGTTTCCCAAGCACCCTCACTCCACCCTTCAAATCTCATCTCAAACAAAAATCAATAAAGGATACTTCCTTAAGAAATCTAACGAGAATCAACTAGCGCTGCACTAGATGACCTATGAAATTCTCACCAATCACTTTCAATACAATCTGCTAGAGTCAAAACGTATAGGATAGGTGATGCTACAATACCGTAAAACCTAGGATCAAACTCTATTCCTGATTGCTCTCGAGAACAACTTGAAACTTTGTATCGGTTCTGGACCGCACGTCGAAAGTCTGATTACCCTGAACTTAGACAATCCTGACCGCCTAGTTGGACTTGACAATCACCTCAAAAATTAAGTCCAGATGATGTCCCACAATGATTTCCTTGAGTCCAGAGTGAAGAGTGTGAGAAATGTTAGAAATTAATATAATTTATGAAATCTGGCACGTGTCGCTTGCGCGACATTTTCTAAGCGTTCTGGCCGTTAGAATTCAATTAAATTTTACCCTCGGATTAGGTTAGGTGGCCCTTACATGTCAACGCACTTGTGGCCCTGATCGAGTACCAATAGCTGTCGAACTGAAACTGGTCCGCCACGGTCGATCTAGAAATCCGACCGGATCGAAAACTCTGCCTGACCTAGATCCAATGTCAAAGAGTTTAATTTCGACCGCACTTAGTAACATGACCTCCATAAGTACTCCGTTGGATCAGAACAAGCCCACTTTGGTTATAAAATAAGTATACCTTGGCCCCAAGTCTATTTTCGTCACTTTTGGACTTATAAAAAGGGCTTAAACCCTTGCTCTTTCATTTCATACGAATTTGGAGAGAGAAGAGAGAAAAGAGAGGGAAAGTGAGGGAGAAGTTGGGGCTTTCTCCTGGGATTCTTCCTTACTGCTCTACGTGCCAAATCCACCCTTCTGTATCGCTTTTTCGGCAACTCCGGCTTCGTTCTAGGTAAGAAAACCCTAACCTCAACCTGTTTTAGAGATTCCTTCAATACATGTAGCGAAGTAGCTGATGTATCTTGTGCTATAGGTCGTCATACAGGCGTTGACGAAGCGTAGACTTCCTGTTCGATTCGTAACACTTCTACGGCGAAAGGTGCAGATTTTAGATGCTTATATTACCCATTTTCAAAGCTTTCAATGTCGTTTAATGGTAGATTATTGACGAGAATGTTGTTTGACATGTACAACATGCTATCTGTTTTTCATTCCGAATAAGTACGAAGAATATGAGATTTAGGGTATTTTAGGTATTTGTAGGAAATACTGTACACGTACGTATTTTTCCGATATGATTGCCATGGGTATTTGCCGTGTATTTATACTAGTCATGGATGTATGATCTGTTTGGCGAAGAGATTCGCCCTAATGCACATATTGGCCGACATATACTATGTAGACTAATGTGTGTAGACTAAGTGTTTGTGGAAATGCCTAAATCAATATGATTTATGCTTGCCATATGTTTTGAATGTAAGAACATGATTGTTGGGTATTAGACACCTCCTTGATATAAGGATCTGTCATATTATATGTGGAAATCAACATACATCAAGTACATTGAAGTTGTGTAATCTAAGTGTTTGTATAAATGTTTGTATAAGTAAGTATTGAGTAAATGAGGATGTAGATAAGCGTTGAGATAGGATTCTCAACTCTTTTGGTGACGTATATGATTTCCTCCATATTTTTTTATTTGAATTGATTACCTTATATATACGAAATGCTTGTGTATGGTTAAATTGCATATGTTGTATCTTATAACATGTTGCTAACATGATTGAATCACTTGTTATTCAATTTTGTTTATCTCATATGATTACTAATTCACATCTTTGTGCTTGGGGCTATACTCTAGTCCAGGCAGTCGGTAACAGTTTAGAATTTGTGGTTGGATTCTATTCGCCACGAAAGATTTGTATGATGAACCCGAGTCGTACTAGAGTCGTCGGCAGTGGTTAGGCCACACGAAGTGCTTGTGCACTTCATGTCAGTCGATTCAACGTGCGCTCGTGCTAGTCGGACTCATCAAGTAACCCGACTGACCATTGTATGTTCACCTTATATTCGTCATAACTGCTTGAACCTAGGATACTAACTTACTATTAGAAAGCCCCTCTAACCTTGGTACCTCGATCCCCTAAGACTCATAAACCGGGCATGGTGGTATGGGACACCGTGGTCGAGCTGTCGGCCTACGCTGGGGCCGCAAACCTCCCCGTAGTGACCAGTGAGCACCCTACTCTGAGTAGATTATGGTGGTATGGGACACTATATTCTTGCTGTCGGCCTACATTGATAAGGTGATGGGGGAGTGGAGTAACGAGTGCGAGCAACAGCCCTGGCAGCCCTTTGTAGTGACCTTAAGTTTATCCTGACACCGTATGAGGGTGATGAGTCTTGATGCAGTCTTAAGGATATAAACTAGGCCTGTATTGATAAGGTGATGGGGGAGTGGTGCAACGAGTGCGTGCAACAGCCCTGGCAACCCTTGCAGCGACCTAGAAATATATCATCGTATGAGACACTAGGAGTGACGACCCTAGACAGGATCATTGTTTAGGTATTGATATAAGGGAAGTACCTTAGTTTCTCAATCCTACTGTATGAAATGGACTAATAATAACTCGGTAATCATATCCACGTTGCACTGCATGTGCCTGGAAGATGTGGAGCACTGTGAGAAGAAGCATGCCGCGGACGCAAATGGTGCCGCATGAGGGAGTATGTCGGTGAGGGCATCCATCATGTCATTTCATCTATGCATTAATCACAGTATTTAGGAATGTTTATTTTGTTTGCTTTATCATTATCACGTGATGAATTTGATAACATGTTAATCTTTATTTTATGATTTCACTGAGTTAGCTACTCACTCCCACGTTACGGGATGGTGTTCCGGACACCCACCAATCCCTATTGTAGTTTCAGATGAGGACGCTGCTTGTGGAGCGGAGCTGGACTTGTATGATACTGAAGAGGACTTCTCCTCCGTATTTTGATCGACGGGATTACAAGGAGGTTGATTAGATGCCATGACACTTGTCATTTTATATTTTTGGAGAACTCATGTATATTCTTTTCTTTCTATTTTGGAGTATACATGTATTTAGTTAACCTGGTAACATGTTCACACTTTGGAGACTTACAATCATTTATATATTTTATATATCTATCACATTCTTCCGCTTACAAATTTAACTGTCTCTAGAGTATGATATGTTGTTTTGGCTTAGTCTCAATCTTATTTAATGTCATTCTATAGACAACATGCATTTATCATTATCTATATTGCATAAGTGATGTTCTGGAACTCGGGAGTTGGGTTTCTACCCGACCCCCGATTTTCGGGGCGTTACAATGTTGTACAAGTGATGTGTTGGAACTCAGAAGTTGGGCTCCTACTCGACCCCTGATTTTCAGGGCGTTACAACTCATATAGTGAATATCGTAAGGCCTATTTTCATTTCTCTGGCCTAACATTACCCTAACAGCATAGTCAGACGCATCGCACATAATCTCAAAAAGGATACTCCAATCAGGTGGCTGCATGATAGGTGTGGTTGTTAACATTGCTTTAAGCTTAGTGAAAGCTTCTTAGCGTTGTTCAGTCCACTCGTATGGTGCATCTTTTTGAAGTAGATTACATAAAGGATGAGAGAGATGATTAAAGTTCATTATGAATCATTTGTAGAATTTGGCATGTCTTAAGAAGGATCACATGTCACATATGCTTTTGGGAGGTGGTAGGTTAGAGATAAGATCGATTTTAGCCTTGTCCACCTCAATTCCCTTAAACGAAATTATATGTCCAAGAACAATTCCCTTGGGAACCATAAAATGACACTTCTCCTAGTTCAAAACCAAATTCTTCTCCCATATCACTTCAGCACATTCTTTAAATTTTACAAATACTCGCTAAAGGATGAACAAAAAACAGAGAAGTCGTCCATGAAGACCTCTAAATATTGTCCCACCATTTCAGAAAATATACTTAACATGCATCACTGAAAGGTAGCGGGGGTATTACACAGTCTGAATGACATCCTTCGATAAGTAAAGGTGTCATATGGACATGTGAATATTATCTTTTCCTGATCTTTAAGGGATATCTCTATCTGATTGTAGCCCGAATATCCGTCAAGGAAGCAGTAGTAAGAATGATCAACTAGCCTTTTCAAAATTTGATCAATGAAGGGCAAAGGAAAGTAGTCCTTCCTTGTGATGGTATTTAATTTTTTATAGTCAATGCACATTCTCCAACCAGTAGTGACTCTACTTTGCATGAGTTCATTGTCGACATTGGTTACGATGGTGATTCCGGACTTCTTAGGAACCACCTGAGTTGGACTCACCCATTGATTGTCGGATATAGAGTATATAATACCTACATCCAATAACTTAAGTACCTCTCCTTTAACCACTTCCTTCATGTTTATATTTAATCAACGTTGTGATTGTCGGGAGGTTTTTACATTATCCTCTAGAAGAATGCGGTGAGTACAAATCAAAGGATCAATTCCCTTGATATCCGCAATCAACCATCCAAGGGCTCAATTATGCTCAATGAGAGTAGAAAAAAGCATACACTCTTGTTCTTACTCAAGCTGGGAAGAAATCACCACTGTGTATGTCTCATCTTGACTTAAATAAACATATTTAAGATCAACGAGCAAAGGTTTTAAGTCAAGCTTTGGTGATTTGAGGCTAGACGGTAGAGGCAATACATCGGTTTGGGGCAATTCTTTAAATTGCGGCCTTCACTAATTAACTTCAAGTACCGGCGCAACATCAAGGCATCCATCTCCCTAATTGTGTCATCATCCAAATTGGGGGAGTGTGTCAAGCACATCTCTAGAGGGTCAAGGGATAGAGTCATCAGTGCTCTATCTTCCATGAAAGAGTCTATCAAATTAATATTGTGGATATCATCAATATCCTCTGACTGTTTTCTTATGTTGAAAAAGATATTGAGCTCTAACGTCATATTCCCAAAAGATAAATTCATAACTCCCTGCATATAGTTGATAATGGCATTGGATGTAGTAAGGAATGGACGACCAAGAATAATGAGGATCTGAGTGCTTATATCCACGATGGGCTGAGCATCCAGGATGATAAAATCTACTGGATAGTAGAATTTGTCAACCTGGACAACACATCCTCGATCATCCCTCTCGATACATAGACTGAACAATCAGCAAGTTGTAACGTGGTCCTGGTGGGTTTTAATTCACCTAAACCCTATAGTTCGTATACCGAGAAAGGAATCAATTTAACGCTTGCTCCCAAGTCAAGAAGTGCATACTTAATCTAGTGATTCCTAATTACACATGTGATAGTTGGGCTACCGAGATCTTTATATTTTTATTGTACATATTACTTAAGGATGGCACTCACCTTTTCTGTCAGAAAAATTTTCTTTTGAATACTCTGTTGTCTCTTGGTTGTACATAGATCTTTCAGAAATTTGGTGCAAGAGAGGATTTGTTTCCCAACGTCCAGCAGAGGGATGTTGACTTTCACTTGTTTCAACACCTCTAGAATATCCTATGAGTTAACTAGAGGTTTTGGTGCAATCAACCGTTGAGGGAATGATGCAATCAGCTTACTTTGAGGTTCCAGTTCTAACCCATGTAGAGTAATATTAGGTCTATCATTCTCATCTTCTTCCAGGTCCTTAAGCTTTTCAGCCCTCACTGGAATAGATTTATCAATGCTCTTTCCACTCCTAAGAGTGGTGATAGACTTAGCCTGCTCCATCTGATTTGAAGAGCTTGGGTAACTTATTTCATATTATGGTTTTGGGTTGGGGAGAGGTTGGGCAGGAAGGATCCCTTTCTCCCCAATCGAATTTTTTGTCTTAAGCCCTTGTATGGCCTTTGTAAGGTTTTGAAAGGCTTACAATATACCATGATTAAAAAGCTCTTAGTTTTGCATATGTTTTAAGACCGGATCCTCTTGAGGTTTCCTTTGATTCAGAAATTGATTAAAGATCCCTTGAGGAGTAGCCAATTGTCCGTTCCTCCAACTAAAATTTGAATGGTTCCTTCAACTTGAGTTATATGTATTTGAGACGGGTTCACTAAAAGGTCTTTGGTAATTGTTTATGGCATTTGATTGCTCATTCAATATATCTTGGAAAGCAAGAATTATTGGGCAATTCTCAGTTGTATGTATGTTATAATCATAAATACCACAAACAACTTCCGTAGCCTTATCGGATTCTGCCTTCTTAAGTTTCATTGCCTCTACTTTTCTCTTGAGTTTGGTCACTCTTACATTTATATCATCGTCTTCTTTTAAAACATAAATTCCTCCCCTTTCTTTTGATTGAGTAGGCATATAAGTGATGGTTCTTGAGGAGGTATCCCATGATTAAGCATTTTCAGCAAGTTTATTAAAATAATCCCACGTATCATCGGCTTCCTTATTCATTAATTCCCCATTACACATCATCTCCACAAATTAGCACATGGGTGAGGTCAATCCTTCATAGAAAAAGCTTGTTATATGCCATGTTTCCTATCCATGTTGTGGACATGAATTTATGAGATCCTTGAATCACTCCCAACATTGGAAGAAGGTCTCATCCTCTTTTTGTACAAAATTCGTAATTGCTTTCCTTAAGGTATTTATTTTATGATATGAGAAGAACTTTTTAAAGAACTCCCCCATCATCTAGCCCATGTGTCAATGGATCATGGTCTTAAGGAATGTAACCATGACTTAGTCTTTTCTTTCAAAGAAAAAGGAAATAATTTCAGTCTAACCGTGTCCTCAGACACATTTGGGAAGTATAATGTAGATATTATCTCATCGAACTCTTTCATATGCATGTATAGACTTTCAGATTCTAGTCCATGAAACTTAGGGAGGAGTTGAATTACCCCTAGTTTAATATTCACAGTTCCTGCATTCAATGAAAATATCATGCAGGAAGATGTACTCACCCCCACCAATTATAAATAATCTCGTAGAGTATGAGGCGGGGGTGCATTATGCACCTCATTTTTATCTTGAACTTTCTCAACTGAAGGTTGAGGTTGATTTATAGCCATCACTTTTATTGACTCAAAGGGTCTCAAGTGGTGTCTAATCCTATGATAGATAGGCAACCCTTCCACTAATCCTCTTTAACCCAAGAGACGGAGAGTGTTGACATGAACCCACTCGATCATGAAATACTCTCAGCCCTCAAGTAACTAAACAACTAAACCTAAAAAAGAAAGAAAACTAAAGAAAATAAGAAATTTAGAAAAGATAAAAAGAATTGGAAAGATGTTAACGAATTGGAATTGCTATGTTAAGATCCTATAAAACAGAAAACAATATTAGTTTCTAAAAATAATTTCAGAAAATCCTATCCTAAGAGCATAGTAAGAAAATTAACCGTAATCTTAACCTAATTCTAATACTAATTAATCTCAAAAAAATGTAGTTGTAGTCCCCAGCAATGGCACCAAAAACTTGTTCACAATCCCAAGTGCAGGGTTGCGATGTAGTAATAACTCGGTGAGACCGAGGTCGAATCCACAAGGACTAAACTTATACGTATTCTGAAAATAACTAAAAGTAAAACTAGAATAAGATTTAAATATAAAATCTAAATAAAAGAGAGTAATTATGAATAAAGTATCAATAATCTAAAAGAAAACTAGAGTGTCAAGGATCCACTTGTAGCTATCAAGATGCTACCTTGCTTAATTTAATAAATATAATTAGAATTGGAGTCATATCCTATCCAATAGGAAGATAAGAGAATTAAAGCACAATCTAAATTTTATAATAAATTAGTTCACACATGAAGGAGTATTATGATGATCGGAAGGGATTCCATCATCCTACCTTGACCAAGAGATTATGGTGAACAATGGGATTTACCGATCTCATAATCTCGGAATGGAAAAGAATATATTCAAAGCTATCGCAGCATCTATTATAATTTGAGTCACAATAAACTATAGAAAATGAAATTATTCCTTAAATTCAAACTAGAAATCAATGAAATTCAACATAAATAAGAATCAAAGAAAAATAAACATCCCAATACGCTATAAGCTTCACCTCTTAGCCCTATCTAAGAGATTAGCTAGTCATAGCTAACTCAAAAATATAAGAAAAACATAAAGATTTACAAGAACCCATGAAGATATCGAAGCAGAAGAACATTGTCGATGCTTCACCCAAGCCTCCTCTCCCTTGCTAAACCCTAGAAGATGCTTTGGAACATCATAGGGACTCTTATTTATAGTTATGAAACTTCAACTTTCACACTGAGTTAGAAAAATCTATAAACCACCTCAAATTTATGCACTCTGCATAAGTATCTGAAGTCTATTCTAGCATTTTTTCTGAAGTCTATTCTAGCACTTTTTCTGAAGTCTATTCTAGCACTTTTTCAAAACTATGTTTTTCTGACACCAGAATTTTAAAATATCTTTTTTCATGATAACTTTCAGGATTCATTTTCTTCACTTTAAATCTTTAATTCTCTTCATTCCTCACTCGATTTCCTTGGATATTTAACACATGAATTCTTCATTAATGTCTTCCAAATTTGTAATTCTTCATTGTCTTCTTTTGAACTCTAAATCCATTCTTTTAAGCGTATATTTATTATAAGCTTCCGAATCACCTCACATGACAAAAACATATATAATTAAATCAAATTATCAATTAAATGTCAGGAAAACTAATGTAATTGAAGGGTTAAATATGCAATATTTAAGTCTCAACACCTGATACGACAACTCTTGGCTCTAAAGACTCGTGAGTATTACTCTAATCTCTCTGATGCTCCTTTCTATTTAGTGTTTCAAATGAGAGAGGGAAGGGGCATTTATTGGGCTCCACACGTGTGAGCTATCAAATCCATGTAGCAAGGTTCTTTTGCTCGGGCCATAAAATATCCCTGTTGCATGGTCATGTAGGAGCAATTTTGTGTAAATTATCATTTTTATGCTCCGACAATTACTAATCTCATTATCAACCTCGCCACATATACAGGTGATGGTAAATTCAATCTACTCAACAAATGAGTTGGGAGAAATAATATCACTCTCATCACATTGTATTTATGTATTAGGCTGAGATCGGACTATACAAGCCCCTTCCTCATCAACAAGGCGTGACTAAATTCCTTGAATGGAGGATGTAAACATTCATAATGATGTTCTGATGTCTTAGAATGTTTGCCTGATGTTTTGATTGATTTTCTCTTAAGCATTCATAAACCTTTGAACTAAATCCTTTTAGGTCTTCTTCGGTGGGATCTCATGAGTAAAAGACCCAAGGGGATAGTTGTTAATCTATGTTGGTTCACCTCTCCAATTAAAATTATGATGGTTCCTCCAATCAAGATCAGACATTTCATATGTGGGTGTGCTTTATGGTTGTTAATAACCATTCTCACCCATTTAATAATCACGCATTGTCTTCTTAATCGGTGGAATATCATATACTTTATTTTCATCATGACCTGGTCGCCTATCAATTGTAGTTATAACTAATTTATAAGACACGGGCCATTTCCATAGTGATTTGACAACCCTTAAACCAATACCTTGTCTCTTAAAAGATGATTATAGTATTCTCATGTCCACTCCAACATGAACATTGTAAGACCCGTATTGTAACATCCCGAAAATCGGAGGTCGAGCATAAACTCCACTCCCGAGTTCCAGAACATCACTTATGCAACATTTTCAATGATGGATGAATGTTGTTCATATTAGTGCAGAAAACATGAGTGGGATTAGACCAAAACAGCATATCATACTCCAGAGACAGTTAAGTTTCTCAAGCGGAAGACTGTGATAAATATATAAAATGTATAATTGATTGTAAGTCTCCAGAGTGTGAACATGTTACCAGGTTAAATATATACATGTATACTCTAAAAATGAACAAAAAAAATATACATGTGTTTAAATAAAAGGTAAAATACCAAGTATATTGGCATCTAATTAATAACCCTGTAAACCCGTCGAGCAAAACCTGCATATAGGAGAAATCCTTCTCAACATCATCAAGAAAGACCGACTCTGCCTCGCAAGCATCATCACCATCTGAAACTAAAACAGGGACTGGTTGGTGTGGCCAACACCGTCCCGTAACGTGGAAGTGAGTGATCAACTCAGTGGAAGCTATATACAGCAAAGGTTAATATGTTATCAATCCAATCAAGCAGTAATGATAAGGCGGTACAATTAAATAGGTCCTAGATACTCTTGTTAATGCAAGGATGATATGAAGAATGATGCATGTCCTCACCACAATCTCCTCTGCAATAACATCTAACGATCGCGGCATGACTCACTTCCTCAGTGCTCTATCACCAACACCGTTAGCACATGCAATGCGATGTCATGAGCATGATTACCAAGTTCTTATTAGTCCTTTTCATACAGCAGGATTGGGAAGCTAAGGTACCTCCCTTATATCATTACCCAATCGGTGATCGATTCTCGGGTAGTCAGTCCGAGATAATCTCATACGATGTTATGGTTCTGGGTCACTGCAAGGGCTGTCAGGGCTGTTGCGCATAATCATTGCTCCTCTCCCCCATCACCTTATCAATACAGGCCTAGTTATGTCCCACATACTGTAACAAGACTCGTCGTCCTTATGCACTATCAGGATATACTCGAGGTCACTACAGAGGGCTCGTCACCAATCAATATAGGCCGACAGTAAGAATATAGTGTCCCATACCACCATAATCTGCTCATGAGTATAGGTGCTCACTGGTCACTACAAAGGGCTCGTCACCAATCAATGTAGGCCGACAACGCGAATATAGTGTCCCATACCACCATAATCGGCTCATGAGTCTCAGCGGATCGAGGTACCAAGGTTAGAGGGGCTTTTCATTGGTAAGTTTGGTACATTAGGTTCAAACAGTAGCGACCAAACATGGTGAACAAACATCGGTCAATCGAGTTAATTGATAAGCTCAACTAGGCCAAGCGCACGTTGAGTTAAATGGCATAGAATGCATAAGCACTCCGTGTGGCCTAACCACAGCCGAACATCCCAAGCACGACTCAGATTCGTTAAACTCATCTTACGTGGCGTACAACCTCAACCACCATTTGGAGTACACTTATCGATTACCTGGACTGTAGTATAGCCCCAAGCACGAACAATTTCAATAACAAGCATGTGATTCATATCCTACAATCATATGGACAGTTATGAAAATATAACTTGAATGTAAATACAGTACATGAAGAAAATCATACACACAGTTAAGACGAGCAAACTAAGTTACACAATTCATGAAAATCATACACCCAGTTTAGGTGATTGAGATTTATATCTCAACATGCATACAGGTACATCTTGCTAACTACTAACTCATTCAGACGCTTTTATATACACTTAGCCTACACATTACATCACACATATTATGTATCCATTAACATACGTATTAGGGCAAATCCTTTCATCAAAGGGCTATCGCCTATACAACAATCATATATCCATGACAGTTAGTTATGACGAGCACGAAAGCGAATTCCATACTCATTCAATCATTTTTACAAACACTTATAATACTTACATTATTATACATGTATATGTTAATTATACTTGCATTAAGCCAAATCCTTTCACTAGAGAGTTGCCCCATATACCACTTGCATCTACCCTCGACGGATAATTGTGGCATGCATGAATCCGAGTTCCGTATTCATTTACACATTTTCCCAAACACGTGGGCTACACCCTTTAACATATAAAGCGTATTTTGGCCGTGGTGTGATTTAGGGCAAGTCCTTTCGCTAAGGAGTTGTCACACATGTAACAAACATATGTTCACGGCAAATAATCATGTTAAGCACATATCCAAATTCTATACGTATACGGTATTTTCTACGAATATGAGGAATGCAGTATATTCAACATAATTAACGTATAACTGAAAAACGAAACAAACAACACTTTATACATGTGAAATAACATCCTAAGCAAGAATAAATCATTACTTAATATTGAAAGTCTTGGAAACCATAACCTAAACGTATATAGTCCGCACCTTAAACCAAAAAACGCGTATAAGATGTGATTCAGACGATAAGTCTTCGTCAACGGCAGATAGACAACCTGAGGCATGAAATAGATTAGCTATAACATCATTGGAACTATTCTAGGCTTTAAAACAGGTTAGGGTTAGGATTTCTTACCTAAGAACGGACTTGAAATCACCAGAATAGCGATGCAGAAGGATGGATGAGGCACGCAGAGAGACTGAAAGGAATCCCTAGAAGAAAACTCTAACTTCTCCCTCACTTTCTCTCTTTTCTCTCTCTTGATTTTGGCTAGGGTTTGAAATTCATATGGGATTTTTAAGAGAGGGTTTAAGCCCTTTTTACAAGCCCAAAAGTGACGAAAATAGACTTGGGGCCAAGGTATACTTAGGTTATGTCCAAATTGGGTCTGATCCGATCCAACGGAGCATTTCTGGAGGTCCTGTTACTAAATGCGGTCAGACTTAAGCTCTCTAATATCAGATCTAGGTCAAGATAAGTTTTTAGTCCGGTCAGGTTTCCAGATCGACCGTGGCGGACCAATTTCAGTTCAACGGTTACGGGAACTCGATCAGAGCTACAAGTACTATGACATGTAAGGGCCACCTATAATGATCCGAGGGTAAATTTGGGTCGAATTTTAACGGTCAGAACGCTTAAAAATAACGCGTAAGTGAACCGTTCCAGATTTCTTTAAAATATAATTAATTTTTCTAAAATCTTCCTTTTCCTACAATCTTTACTCCGGGCTCAATAAAATGGTCTCAAGACATCGTTTGGCCTTGATCTTCTAGGTGATTGACAAGTCCAATTAGGCAGTCGTAATGGTCTAAGTTCATAGCTATCGGACTCTCGATGCGCGGTCTAGAACCAATACAAAGTTACAAAGTATTTCCGGGAGCAACTGGGTTTAGAGTTGGATCCTAGATTTCAGGGTAATGTAGCGTTAACAATTCTAGAGGTTTTGGGTCTTACAGATTGTATTTAAAGTGGTTGGTGCTAATTTTGTAAGAAATCTAGTGTAGCGTTGGCTAATACACGTTAAATTTCTAAAGAATTAGGTTCTAAATGATTTCTTAGGCTTTAGACTCGAGTTTTGAGAAGTTACCAAGGTGCTATAGTTGACCCATTGCCTAAGGATACCTAACTCCAGGTTGGTACAAATCTGGGGTGTTACACGTATCCTAGACTGTACCATTTCGTATGCTTCCGCAGTCCTTCTGGTCAAATTCTGGCAATCCTCAACCTGTATCTGATGTTTGCACGTGATTCTAAGCTGAAACCTGCATACCGAAGTCGGCTCAAATTAAAACTTGTATCTTAACAACCGCGTCGTCGCTGCAGTTTCAATGCCGTGACTCGCGCATCGAACCGATACTCGTGCCAAAAGATGTGGACCTACGTTTGTTCCAAAGAAACGCCGCGCATTGAGAATTTCAAGGGAATCTCTATAACATGTCCCATCAATCAATGTCAAGTACAAGCCATACCCTAAGTACATCACCCATCCCTCCTTTTTCCACAAGTCAACTTTCTCTCTCCCCTGCCCATCCCTCTTTTACAAAATTTCAAACTGAACCTTACCTATCCATCTCTTTTCCTTACAAACACCATTCCATCTATCCCTTTAATCCATCATTTCTCTTTTTCTCTCATTTCTCACAACTCAATCCCAAGCAACACCCCACGTCCAAGCCTTCCCAAGCTCTACCAAATCAACAAGTGTGGCCCACCCTCGCATCTTGCATCACCACCATCAAAACTTCATCAACCACCATTAAAAGTGAAGGTAAGGAGCATACGAGTCCAAGGGATCAAGGAGTGTAATAGGTGGGTGATCCACCGTTGATTCTTATTTTAGGGCCCACTTGTTGGTGGGACCCATTTTGATGTATGTGATGTAACCATGAGGGGCCCATAGTGGCGGGGTCCCTCTATCACCGTCTCTCTCTCTCTCTCTCTATCTCTCTCTCTCTCTTCTTTATATGATGATGATGATGAAGGGGTGTGTGGCCCATCTAGTGTGTGTGTCCCACCATGGAGCATATATTTTATCCATTCACCTTCATGTGGGACCCGCCTGATGGATGTGTTGGATCTACACAATTCAGCCCATTAGTGGGCCCGGACGGAAGGAAAAACACAAATATAAGGTGATCCAAACAGGTAGGACACGTCCATGTGGGACCCACCATGATGCTATCTAGCGTCCCTGGACGCTGGACATAGGGGGTGGCTAACATGGAGTGCGTGTACTGACATGGGTTTGTACTAACAAGCTAACAAAAAATAATAATAAAATATATATTTGAGCTTTTAGGATGGGCTACTCATGCAGGCCCCACCTTAATGTAAGGATCAAATCCACACCGTTCATTTCATTTCTCAGCCCATTTTAGGCATTAAGCCAAAAAATGAGACCAATCCGATTATCTGGCGGGCTATAGTATAGAAAACAGTATTTTCTACCATTGAAACCTACCCTGATGTTTCTCTACCCTAAAACACATTGAATATTGGGCTTGATGGGTCTATCTTGACCTATAGAAGGCAATGGGTAGGGTGAATTTGACTGATATGGGCCCCACCTAGGAAAAACATCAAATAAACTAAAATAATAATAATAATAATAATAATACATGCAGGCAGCAGGCGCTGCCGCTAATGCCAGAGGAGAGCAGCAGCGTTACGAGTGAGAGAGATAGGGACCCACCGTGATGTGCATCCCACCGTGATGTGCGTCCCACTGTGATGTGTGTCATCATCAACGCCGTGCATTTGGGTGGGCCCCTTAGGGCAGTGGGCCACCCCCCAAAATAAGCATATACAAACTCAGGTGGCCCACGTTACCAAGAAATAGTGTTGATTGAACGTCTGTCATTGAAACCCATTTTTGGGTCATTAAAGTTTTGAATCATTAAGAAATTTATTTTTCTCTTCATTCCAGGTCCGTGTGACCTTATTAACAAATTAGGTGGAAAATAAACGTTATGGTGGGCCCCACGTGGGACCCACTGATGTATGTATTGGATCCACACTTCCATCAGTGTGAACCCCCACCATGAGGTATGTACTTTATCTATGCCATCCGTCCCTATGGGACCCACCATGATACAGGTGTTGCACCCAAACCATCCAACCATTTTGATAGATAATTATAAGGCTTGAGATTAAAAATAAGACAAATATAGGATCAGGTGGACCACATTTTAGGAAACAGTGGGGTGAGAAATAAACCTGATGGTAGGCCCCTGTGAATTGTTTAAACAGTGAAAATTATCTCCACTGTTACTTGGGATATGGTCCAAATGAGCCTTCAATATGACTCATTTTTTTGAGAATTTATGAGGCCCATGTGATTAGGCCCATCTTGATGTATTTGTGGCACGTTGTTGAGGCCCACTTTGATATATATGAGGCCCACATGATGCGGCCCATTTGATGTACCTGAGGCCCATGGGTCGAGGCCCAACGGGATGTATATAAGGCCCATTGTAATATGTGATTCCACCATGGTTATGTAATGATGATTCATGGCAGGCCGTGCCTTGGGAGCAATGATGGTTTAACATCCACATTATAAGAATAATGTTGGTTAAATGTCCGCATTATAACTCTCCCTAGGGCTCATTGATAGGCTCATACTTGTAGGGTATACGCTATCTAGGCCCATCTTCGTTATGAACAGAGTTCATCACCATATAACATGTTTAGGATAGATCCATGATTCATACTCATACACATCATATGTATGCATTGATATGAAGAGTGACTGATCATAGCATATGCCTTTGGGCAGATTATTTATGAGCCTCCTGATAGGTGGAGTTGCCCTTCATGAGCATGTGGTACACGCAAGATTGTTGCATGACTAATAGTGTGATTCATGCACTTTATATTTGTATGACATGATTTCTATATGCCCTAGCGACATCAGGGTTATGACCTCCACAGGCACATTGTGGATGGTAGGATCAGACATCGAAAATAATGTTATTGAGTATCGAGGCACCATAGATGTCCCTGGGTCAACATCCCTAAACCCGATGGTACCAGAGGATGACTCCAACGTCGAGACTGAGTGGATATATGAGCGCATGAGGGCCGAATACCAGGAGGCCGCATCTCCCACTGTATCGTAGTCAGTTGGAAAGGGGTGTGGTCTTACTCCCCCAAGGGTACGGGGCATTACTAGGCTAAGTTTGACCAGCTCGTGAATGGATCCACTATCGACGTGCCGAATAGATATTGGCAGACTATTTGTCAGGTGGATAGTGAGGTTTTTTACACTCACTTGGACTACGCACCTGGGAAAGGAACAATGCCATTTGGAGGGTACTAAAATCCGGTGATTATCTAGAATGAGAGTTGTACTGATATTTGCTAAGCTGTATGAGGATTTGGATGAGGAATGGCATGCTTGAGTTGCATCTCGCATCGTATGGTCTTGATATGGCCGATATCATTTATATCTTGCACCATATAGCCTTGGTATGGATGATTGCATTCATGTACCCATCAGCATGATTCTGCATTACTCTGGCATTGCATTCTGAGCACGTTCATACTTCGCACACACTTACACCACCCTCTAAGCTTTCTATAAGCTTATGCATGATTGATGCGTGCAGGTGACACCAAGACGCAGCCTAGCTTCACCGTAGAAGGAGCTAGCAGTCGAGCATTTTGGAGTTTTTGTTATTATCATTATCTTGTATATCCCTCCCTTCGCATTATACTCAAAGTTTTTTATCATAGTGGATTTTGTGATGATGTTCTTATGGTTTTTGTTCATGGATTATGCTTATGGTTATGCCCATTACGAATCAGATTGATGTTAAAAATCCTCCTTGTAGGATCCCAAGATCGGAACCTGGTGTATGGGTGCCGGGAGCCAAGAATGGGGTACCGTGGAGGCTGTCGACACCAGATTCGGCAATTGAAAATTTTGTGAGCCTAGTTTTCGAGTTTGGGGCATGATAAAAGTTGGTATCAGAGCATAACTTGAGAACAATTCAGAACAATATCACATATCTAATATGAGTTTAAGTCAATTAGGTTTCGAGTGCATAACCTTCCGATTTAGTTCTCTAACGTGCCTTCGAGAGTTTTTAAGGATTGATAAGCGCCTTTTTTTCTTTTCTATACGACATGCCGCCCAGGAGAGTGACCCGATCGACTCTCACTTCACTACTTGAAGCTCCCACTTTACCACTTATGACTCCCGTTCCACCCCCTGAGATCCCTACTCCTCAACCTGAGGATGTCATTCTTCCACCTGAGACCGATGCGGATCCGACCGTACCAATGAATGCCTCTCAGTTACAGTAGATGTTGTAAGCTGTGATGGCTGCACTTCAAGGACAGGGCAAGCACCCAGTTGTTTTTCCTGCCCAAGCAGAGTAGGAGCACGCGAGCGCCCTACTTTAAGAGTTCCAACAGCTCGCTCCCCTGCGATTCCAGGGCGAGCCAGATCCGATAACAACCAAGAGATGACACTCCGATGTAGAAAAGTTTTTTGATACTATGGCGTGTACGACCCAACAGGGAGTCTGGTTAGCCGTATTTCTTCTCCAAGGAGAGGCCAAGCACTGGTGGACCTCCATTACCTGTGTTGCAAGACCTGATTATGTTTGAACATGGGAGGATTTCATTGATCGATTTGAGCAGCAGTACTTCCCTGACCACATTTGTCATCAAAGAGCATTAGAGTTCGAGACTCTGGTGCAGGGGGATATGTCCGTGACACAATATGCAGCTTGTTTTGTTGCACTATCGAGATTTGAACCATATTTGGTTGATGATGAGGGGTAAAAGGCCCACCGTTTCGAGAACGGCTTGCGTTACGATCTTCGAGGTCGTGTTATTGAGCATGAGCTCCCAACTTTTCAGGTAGTAGTGCAAAGGGCTTAGATTTATGAGACCGAGTGGGCCGGTGGGCAGAGCGATTGAGATCAGAGGAGGGGTCAGAAGAGGCAAGCCCCCTTCAGTAGCTCCTAGTAGCATCGACAGCCACAGAGGCACAGGATCCACTCGTCTGCCAAAGCACCAGCAACACCTCCAGCGCCACCCTAACAACCGTTTATAGGGATTTATTTTGGATGTGGTGGGATAAGGCACCGTGTGTATGAGTGCCCCCGCCCTCATCTGCAGCAGTCAATAGGACCATAGCAGCCTCCAACGCAACAGCGACCCTATCAGCAGCGTCTGCAGCCACCGAGGCCCCAGCAGCAGCAAAGACAGCAGTATAGGCCGCTGCAGAGGCAGCAATAGCTTAAGGGACCTCAGAGGGGACAGGAACCTCCCCAACCAGCTCAGGCTAGGTTCTACGCGGCTCAGTAGGATTCGCAGACCTTCAGAGGAATCATTGAGGGTATACTTCCAGTCTCTTCATGCATCGCCCGAGTATTATTTGATTCCTGTGCTTCGCACTCATTCATGTCTGAGGATTTTTTTCGATTGACTGGATTGCTGATAGAGTCTGCTAGTGAGAGATTGATCTTATCGACGCCCTTAAGGAAGACTATAATATTAGGCTGATTCTATTCGTCTTACCCTGTGTTAGTGAGAGAGATTTTCTTGCCCACCGACTTGTACGTGCTGTCGACGTTAGATTTTGACGTTATTTTGGGCATGGATTGGCTTGCTGAGTACTACACCATCTTAGACTGTTCCGTGAGGACAGTCACATTCTGCATACCAGGCTTGCTGCAGTTTTAGTTCATTGCAGAGCTCCGAGGAGAGCCGTTGCATTGCTTGATGTTCTGCACCGTTGAGGAGCCTGTCGCCACTTATATTGATCAGTGGCCGATTGTTTGTGATTTTCCCAACATGTTCTAAGAGATTCTGGGATTGTTGTCACGCTATCATATTAAGTTCCAAATAGATCTTGTGCCTGGTACCGCGCCTATCTTGAAGGCCCCATACCATATGGCACCAATAGAGTTGCGATAGCTACAGTGGCAATTGGACGAGTTGTGTGAGTTGGGATTTATTCATCAGAGCAGTTCTCCGTGGGGAGCACCGGTACTCTTCGTCAGGAAGAAGGATGGCTCGTTAAGGCTCTGTGTGGATTACTGCAAGCTCAACCGGGTCACGATTAAGACCAAGTACCCACTCCTGAGGATAGATGATTTGCTTGATCAGCTTCAGGGTGCACAGTCCTTTTCAAAGATTGACCTGCATTTCAGTTATCATCATATTCGGGTCTGAGAGGAGGACATCTTCAAGACGGCTTTCAAGACACGTAATAGTCATTTTCAGTTTCAAGTCATGTCCTTCGGACTGACTAATGCACCCGCAGTCTTCATACAGTTGATGAATGAGGTCTTCCATCTATATCTCGATCAATTTGTTATGGTCTTCATCGACAACATTCTGATATATTCGAGGACCCATAAAGACTACATGCATCATCTGGAGATCGCATTATAGACCCTTCATGCCCACCAGTTGTTTACAAAGCTGGAGAAGTGCGAGTTCTGGTAGGAGGAGGTGAGATTCCTCGATCACGTGGTGACGAGGGAGGGTATCGCAGTGGACCCCTCAAAGGTTGAGGCAGTGTGTCAGTGGGGCCAACCCACGACTGCGTCCGAGATCCATAGATTCCTTAGTTTAGCGGGATACTATCGGCGTTTCATCGAGGGCTTCTCCCATAATACAGCCCTATTGACTAGGTTGACTCGGAAGGGCACAAATTTTGTTTGGACTGACGCATGTGAGTAGGCATTCAAGGAGCTGAAGGACTTTCTGACATCTGCTCCTGTCCTCACTCTTCCCTTTGGGAGTGATGGATTTGTCGTATTTACCGATGCCTCACATATTGGTTTAGGTGTTGTCCTGATGCAGCATGGCAGGCCAGTAACCTTCGCGTCTTGTCAACTCAAAGTCCATGAGCTGAACTACCCCACGCATGATTTGAAGCTGGCAGCAGTCATTTTCGCACTGAAGGTGTCGAGACACTATCTCTATGGGATCAGGTTCGATCTCTTCTCCGACCATAAGAGCTTGATGTACTTATTCTCTCAGTTTGAGCTAAACATAAAGTAGAGGCATTGGATGGAGCTCCTGAAGGACTATGATTTTGATCTCCAGTACCACCCAGGCAAGGCAAATATAGTGGCGGATGCCCTCAGCCATCAACCGCGAGCCTAGTGGCACACATGATGATTCAGGAGTGGAGGATGCTCGAGGATATAACAGAGTATGACTTCGATTTTGGTTTATAATCTTCTATAGTTCAACTATCGAGCCACTCGATTCAACCCTTTCTTGTCGTAAGGGTGATCGAGGCTCAATAGGTAGACAAGTCAGTACAGGATTACCAAGCAGAGGCAACATCTGAGAGTCAGACAGATTGGCAAATTGGTTCTGATGGTGGACTTCACTTCAGAAGCCGATTATGTGTCCCAGATGTTCTTGAGTTCTGCAGAGATCTTATGACTGAGGCACATCGATTACGGTTTTCTATCCACCCTGTCTCGACGAAGATGTATTGTGATATGAGCAGACAGTATTTTTGGACAAAGATAGAGCACCAGATCACTAATTTTGTGGCCAGGTGTGACACATGCCAACGTGTCAAGACCAATCATTAGAGACCCCGTGATCCATTACAGCCGTTAAGCATCCCGATGTGGAAGTGAGAGCACATGTCGACAGATTTTATCATGGACTTACCGAGGACTCAGCGCGGTCACGACGTCATCTGGGTCGTCGTTGATCTTCTAACGAAGTTGGTACATTTCCTTACGATTCGTGTGACTTGGCCTTTGGATCGGCTTGCGAGATTATTCATTGAGGAGATTATAAGACTGCACGGCATTCCAGTCTCGATCATTTCTGACCAATACCCAAGGTTCACGTCTCAGTTTTGGAGGAGCTTTCAGAGAGCGATGGGCACTAATTTGCAGCTCAGCACTGCATATCATCCACAGACCGATGGCCAGACGAAGAGGGACAACCAGATCCTTGAGGATATACTTCGGGCCTGCCCGATTAATTTCGGGGATAGCTAAGATGAGCATCTACGATTGGCTGAGTTCGCATATAATAACAGCTATCAGGCGACCATTGGCATGTCTCCTTTTGAGGCATTATATGACAAACTGCAGATCTCCGAGTTGTTGGACAAAGGTCGGAGAGCGGCGTCTCCTAGGTCCAGAGCTTGTGCAACAGACGTTAGAGGTTATCGATATCATCAGGCAGAGGATGCGTACAGCCAAAGCCGGCAGAAGAGTTTTACTGATCGCTGGCGTCGTCCCTTGGAGTTTGACGTAAGGGACCATATGTATCTCAAGGTCTCACCCATGAAGGGAGTAGTTCGATTTGGAGCGAAGGGCAAGCATGCCCCAGATTTATAAGACCTTTTGAGATCACTAGGGACGTTGGCATCGTGGCCTATCGGCTTGCCTTATCATCTCAGTTGTCTGACGTCCACAACATTTTCCATGTCTCTATGCTGAGGAAATGTGGCTCAGACATCGTTCCAGTTATTAATTGGCAGCCTCTAGAGGTTCGTGAGGATGCTTCTTATTTGAGCAGTCAGTTCGTATCCTTGATTGAAAGGAGCAAGTCCTCTGGACCAAGGTCATTCCCTTGGTGAAGGTTCAGTGGGGTCACCATTCTGTTAATAAGGCATCTTGCAAACGCGAGGCCGAGATTCGAGAGCATTATCCCCATCTCTTTGATGATTGATTGTATGTTGTATCTCGTATGCTGTCTCCAATTTTTATATGACGATGCCTTATTTTCTCTTCTATTATGAGTTATATTTACTTGCAATGATTGTGTAAATTTTGAGGACAATTTTTATTTAGAGGGGAGAATTATAAGACCCGTGTCCTAGACCGTACCATTCCGTATGCATCCGCGGTCCTCCGGGTTGAATTCTGGCAACCCTCGACCTGTATCTAATGTTTGTGTGCGATCCTAAGCGGAGACCTGCATACCGAAGTCGGCTCAACCCAAAACTTGTATCTTAGCCACCGTGCTGTTGACGCGATTCCAACACCATGACTCGCACATCGAACCGATACCTGTGCCAGAAGATGTGGACCCGTGTTCATTCTGAAGAAAAGCTGCGTGTTGTAAATTTTGAGGGAATCTCTACAACATATCCCATTAATCAATGTCAAGTACAAGCCATACCCCAAGTCCATCACCTATCCCTCCTTTTTCCACAAGTTAACTCTCTCTCCCCTGCCCATCCCTCTTTTACAAAATTTCAAACCAAACCTTACCTATTCATCTCTTTTCCTTACAAACACCAGTCCATCCATCCCTTTAATCCATCATTTTTCATTTCTCACAACTCAATCCTAAGTAACACCCCACGTCCAAGCCTTCCCAAGCTCTACCAAATCAATAAGTGTGGCCCACCCTCTCATCTCTCATCCCCACCATCAAAACTCTATCAACCACCATCAAAAGTGAAGGCAAGGAGTATAGGAGTCCAAGGGATCAAGGAGTACAATAGGTGGGTGATCGACTTATTGGTGGGACTCATTTTAATGTATGTGATGTAACCATGAGGGGCCCATAATGGCAAGGTCCTCTCTCTCTCTCTCTCTCTCTCTCTCTCTCTCTCTCTCTCTCTCTCTCTCTCTCTCTCTCTCTCTATATATATATATATATATATATATATATATATATATATATATATATATATATATATATATATATATATATATGATGATGATGATGATGATGAAGGGGTGTGTGGCCCATCTAGTGTGTGTCCCACCATGGAGCATATATTTTATCCATTCACCTTCATGTGGGACCTACCTGATGGATGTGTTAGATCTACACAATCCAGCCCATTAGTGAGCCCGGACATAAGGAAAAACACAAATATCAGGTGATCCAAACAGGTGGGCCACATCCATGTGGGACCCACCACGATGCTTGTGTTTATCCATGCCGTTGAGCATCCTTGGACGCTGGACATAGGGTGTGACTAACATGGAGTGCGTGTACTGACATGGGTGTGTACTAACAAGATAACAAAATAATAATAATAATAATATATATATATATATATATATTTAAGCTTTTATGGTGGGCTACTCATGCAGGCCCCACCTTGATGTAAGGATCAAATCCATGCCGTCCATTCCATTTCTCATCCCATTTTAGGCATTGAGCCAAAAAAATGAGACCAATCCGATTATCTGGTGGGTCATAGCATAGAAAATAGTATTTTCTACCGTTGAAACCTACCCTGATATTTTTGTATCCCAAAACACATTGAATATTGGGCTTGATGGGTCTGTCTTGATCTGTAGAAGACAATGGGTGGGGTGGATTTGACTGATATGGGCCCCACCTAGGAAAAACCTCAAATAAACTAAAAATAATAATAATACATGCAGGCAGCAGCATACATACAGGCAGCAGCGCTGCCGTTGACGCCAGAGGACGCGCAGCAGCATCCTGCTACTGCGTGATGGGTGAGAGAGGCAAGGCCCCACCGTGATGTGTGTCCCACCTGATGTGCATCCCACTATGATGTGTGTGGTCATCAACGCCATGCATTTGGGTGGGGCCCTTAGGATAGTGGTCCACCCCCCCAAAATCAGCCGTATACAAACTTAGGTGGCCCATGTTTCCAGGAAATAGTGTTGATTGAACGTCTGCCATTGAAACCCATTTTTGGGTCATTAAAGTTTTGAATCATTATGAAATTTGTTTTCCTCTTCATTCCAGGTCTGTGTGACCTTATTAACAAATTGGGTGGAAAATAAACGTTATGGTGGGCCCCACGTGGGACCCACTGATGTATGTATTGGATCCACACTTCCATCAGTGTGAACCCCCACCACGAGGTATGTACTTTATCTATGCCGCCCGTCCCTATGGGACCCGCCATGATACATGTGTTGCACCCAAACCATCCAACCATTTTGACAGATAATTTTAAGGCTTGAGATTAAAAATTAGATAGATCTAAGGTCAAGGGGAACACATTTCAAGAAATAGTGGGGTGAGAAATAAACCTGATGGTAGGCCCCTATGAATTGTTTAAACAATGAAAATTATCTCCACTATTACTTGGGGTATGGTCCAAATAATCCTTCAATATGACTCATTTTTTTGGAAATTTATGAGGCCCACGTGATTAGGCCCATCTTGATGTATTTATGGCCCATTGCTGAGGCCCACTTTGATATATATGACTCCCACAGGAAGCAGTCCATTTGATGTACCTGAGGCCCATGGGTCGAGGCCCAAGGGGATGTACATGAGGCCCAAGGGGATGTACATAAGGCCCATTGCAATATGTGATTCCACCATGGTTATGTAATGATGATTCATAACAGGTCATGCCTTGGAAGCAATGATGGTTTGACATCCACATTATAAGAATAATGTTGGTTAAATGTCCACATTATAACTCTCCCTAGGGCTCATTGATAGGCCCATACTTGTAGGGTATTGGCTGTTTAGGACCATCTTCGTAATGAATAGAGTCAATCACCATATAACATGTTTAGTAGAGATTCATGATTCATGCTCATATGCATCATATGTATGCATTGATATGAAGAGTGACTGAACATAGCATATGCCTTCAAGCAGATTGTTTTTGGGCCCCCTGATAGGTGGAGTTGCCCTTCATGAGCGTGTTGTACACGTAGGATTATTGCATGACTGAAGTGTGATTCATGCACATCATATTTGTATGACATGATTTCTATACGCCCTAGTGACATCAGGGCTATGACCTCCATAAACACATCATGGATGGTAGGATCGGACACCAAAAATATTGTTATTAAGCATCAGGGAGCCATAGATGTCCCTAGGTGAAAATTTCTAAACCCGATGGTACTAGAGGATGACTCCAGCGTCAAGACCGAGTGGATATATGGGGGCACGAGACCTAATACCAGGAGGCCGCTTATCCCATTGTGTCGTGGTCGGTTGGAAAGGGGTGTGGACTTACTCGCCCAAGGGTAGAGGCATTACTAGGTTAATTTGACCAGCTCGCGAATAAGTCCGCTATTGACGTGCCGAATAGATATTGGCAAACTATTGGCCAGGCAGATAGTGAGGTTTCTTACGCTCACTTGGACTGCAAGCCTGAGAAAGGGGTAGTGCTATTTGGAGGGTACTAAACCCCGGTGATTATCCTGAATAAGAACTGTACTGATATTTGTTGAGCTGTAAGAGGATTTGGATGAGGATTGGCATGCTTGAGTTGCATCTCGCATCGCATGGTCATGATATGCCTGATATCATTCATGTCTTGCACTGCATAGCTTTGGTACAGCTGATTGCATTCATGTACCCATCAGCATGATTCCACAGTACTCTAACATTGCATTCTAAGCACATTCATACTTCACACACACTTACACCACCCTCTAAGCTTTCTATAAGCTTATACATGATTGATGCGTGCAAGTGACACCAAGACACATCCATAGCTTTGCCGTAGTAAGAGCGAGCAGTCAAGCATTTTGGAGTTTTTGTTATTATTATTATCTTGTATTTCCCTTCTTAAGCATTGTACTCAAAGTTTTTTATCATAGTAGATTTTGTGATAGTGCTCTTGTGGTTTTTGTTCGTGGGCTATGCTTATGGTTATGCTCATTACGAATCAGATTGATGTTAAAAATCCTCCTTGTAGAATTTCAGGATCAGAACCTAGTGTATAGATGCCGGGAGCCAAGAATGGGGTATTGTGGAGGCTGTTGGCGCCAGATTCGGCAATCAGAAATTTTGTGAGCCCAATTTCTGAGTTTGGGTGACGAACATGATAAAACCCTAATTCCATATCTAAACCTAATTCACACAGCAAAATAAAATGTCTACACCAATTAAGAAAGCAAGTGAATGGAGTGAGGAAGGATGTTACCAAAAGAGATGAACTAAAACTAAATGATCCTATAAAATGAAAATAAGTAAATAGTGTTTGTGATGTTAGATATTATGGAACAAAACAAATCCTTAAAAAATTATAAAATTAGAAAACTTAAAAAAAATGAAACCCTCGGTTAGATAATAATTTTAAAAAAAAAAAAACTAACCTAAAAAAAAAATAAAAAATCAAACCCAGAAAACCTAAACCTATTTGTATTCAATGTTTGTGGGGGAAAAAATATGTTCAGTCCGGAGACTCGGATTATAAGTAGGTCAGCTCCACTGGCACTGCCCAAAGAGTCCGAGACAACGGCCAAAGCTGAGAGAATAAGGGATAGGCCGAGAGGCATAAGCAAGAGACGATTAAAGTTACTCTGTCGGAGAGATAACCTCGTCTGCATAAGCCTACAGAAGGCTGAGTATGTTATAAGCCACCCGACCGATAGAATAAAACCGACCTAACGAGTTGGTTCTGTCGGCCACGGAGTAAGGAAGGACGACGGATAATCATCGAGACTATTCCATCCGTGAGAAGGCAGAAAACTTATGTTCCCGACTAGGCCGAGACTCCCCTTGAGTCGGTAGCGACTGATCCGAGACAAGAGAAGGCGGTATGAATGCAAATACCGTTCCGAAAATCCAGGAATACGAGTATCCGATCCCGAGATTCTCGGGATCGGGAGCAATCAGTGAAATCTCCGAATAATCAGGAGAAGAATCCTCGTACGATGAGGATTCTTAAGATCTATAAATATCGAAGCTTTCTACAGAGAAAGGTACGGGATACAAAACTGAGAAAACCCTTTGCTATCGATAAAACGACTGACTTAAGCATCAGAGGCTCCCCGGCTCTAGCAAGGGTTCCCTTGATAGTGTTGTTTGTGCAGGTGGAAGAAGATCCGACCTAGAGGAGCCATTCCATAAAAATACACCAACAATGTTAATCTCCGACAACAGCGCTAAAAACTTATTGAGCAAACCACAGGGTTAACAACCCTAAGTGTAGGGTTGTAATATAGTAATAACTCGAAGAGATTAAAGTCGAATCCTCCAGGAATGAGGAACACAACTTAAAACTAGTCTAAATATAAATAGTTGTCTAGGTTTTTAATCTAGCAAAGTAAAAAAAAAAAAAAGTTTTAAAATAAGTAAATAAAAATAAAACACTAAGGATGCAGGAATTCACTTATAGCAATTTCGATGTCTAATTCATCAATTCATATTTTATAACTCAACTATAACCGAATTCCAATTTGTTCTAATCGGAATATCAAACAATTAAATGTATGAAATCAATTGAACGATTCTCTTCTGAAGCACTTTGACATCAATCGCATAGAATTTAAAGTATCTATTGTTCTCGAAGTTTATAATAGATCAATGAATTTCACAGATTGATTCATTCTCTAACCAATCATTATAATTGCAATTCCAAGTATCTAATGTGTATAGAGTCGACAATGGATCAAAGATGAAACAATAAAAAAGCTTTAAAATAAATTCAAACCAACTTTAAATAACTAATCATCATTCAAATCCAAAAGTTTGAATTTATAAACTAAAACATAGCAATAAACTATAAGCTTAACTCCTTAGCCTTAGCTAAGATATTAGTTAGTATAGCTAACTAAAAAAAAAAAAACTAAAAGATCTACCAGAACCCATGAAAAAATTAAAGTAGAAGAATGTTGTCGGCGATCTACCTAAGTCTTCTCTCCCTCTCCAAACACTATAAGATGCTTTGGGATGTCCTAGGGACCCCAATTTATAATTTTAGAGATCGAACTTTTGCACTGCCTCGAAAAAATCATAAACCAATGTTGAATTTACACATTAGCACGCACCTTCGATAGCATTGACCCTTCTTTGATGGCATCAAGTGTCACGCCCCAAACTCGAAAATCAGGCTCACAAAATTTTCGATCGCCGATAGCCTCCGTAGTACCCCATTCTCGGCTCCCGGCACCCATATACCAGGTTCTGATCCTGGGATGCTATAAGGAGGATTTCTAATATCCATTTGATTCGTAATGAGCATAACCAAAAGCATAACCCACGAACAATAACCACAAGAACACCACCATAAAATTCACTATGATCAAAAACTTTAAGTACAATGCGTAGGAAAGGAAAATACAAAATAGTAATAATAACAAAAACTCCAGAAGCTCGGCTGCACGCTCCAACTGTGGCAAGACTAAGGCTGCGTCCTGGTGTCACCTACACGCATCAATCGTGCATAAGCTTATAGAAATCTTAGAGGGGGGTGTAAGTGTGTGCGCAATACGAGCGTGCTCAGAATGCAAAGTCAGAATAAGGCTATAATGTGCTGACGAACATGAATGCAATCAACCGTACTAAGGTTATGCGGTGCAAGATATGAATGCGATCGGCCACATCCAGGCCATGCGATGCAGAATGCAAGTCAAGCATGTTAATCCTCATCATATATCAATACAGCTCCTTACTAAAGCATCAAGTCAGTATGGTTCTCAGTTTGGATAAACACCGGGGTCTAGTACACTCTACGCCAACTTGCCGTCTCTATCCGAACGTACAACTAGGAGAGCAGAAGAGACCTCACTATCCGCCTGCCAATATCGGGTCCGGCTCGTCGATAGCGGACCGATTCCTCAAGCTGGTCAAACTCAACATAGAAGTTTCCTCCTCACTCAGGCGGGTAAGGTCACATCCCTTTCTAACCGACCATGACACAGTGGGAGACGCGACCTACTGGTATACGGCCATCGCGCACTCGTGTATCCACTCGATCTCAACATTAGAGTCATCCTCTGGTACCATCGGGTATAGGAATTTTCACTCAGGGACATCTATGGCGCACGTACGCTAGAACCAAATATTTTCGATATCCAATCCAGCCACCCACGATGCATCTATGGAGGCTATGACCCTGATGTCACTAGGGCATACAGTAATCACAATCATACAAATACAAGTGCATGAGTCACACTACTAGTCATACAAAAGTCTTACGTGCACCATGCACTCATGTAAGGTAACTCTACCTACCAGGGAGCCCATAAACAGTTTGCCCGAAGACATATGCTATGATCAGTCACTTCTCATATCAGTCATACATATGATGCGTATGATAATGAATCATGAATCTATGCTAAACATGTATATAGAGTTGGGCTCTGCGTATAACTGAGATGGGCCGAGACAGCTTACTTACTACAAGTATGGGCCTATTAGTGGGCCTTAGGGAGGGTGACAATGCGGACATTTAACCGACATCATCCTTACAATGTGGGCATCTAACCATCATTGTTCCTAAGGCATTACTTGTTATAAATATCATTATATTCCATGGAGGGATCACGCATTGTACTGGACCTAATTGCACCCAATTTAGGCCTTAAGTACATCAATTGGGCCGTATCATATGGGCCTTACATTCATCAAGCGGATCACCTCAATAAGCCTCACCAAGGGGCCTTAGGTACTTTACAATGGGTCATAACCCATGGGCCTTAGATTGCATTAAAAATGAGCCCAATCACATGAGCTTTATGTGCATCAAATGGGCCTAATCACATAGGCCTTATATATACCAAAGCGGGCCTCAACAATGGGCCACAAATACATCAAATGGGCCTACACACATGGGCCCATATATAACAAAGTGGGCCTTAGTGGGCGGGCCACAAATACATTAAGATGGGCCTCAACAATGGCCTTAAAATAATCTCAAAATGGTTGGACGGTTTAGATGAAACTCATGCATCATGGTAGACTCCCATGTGGGCCCACTATAACACTTATTTTTCATCTAGTCCTGGGCCCACTAAAATGCTTATTAGCCACCCAACCTATTGGTAAGGCCACGTGAGCAAGGGCTCCACTATAATGTTCATTTTACATCCAACCTGTTGATAAGGCCATGTGGTAAGGGGCCCACCAAAATGTTTATTTTCCATTCAAACCTGTTGATAAGGTCATATAGACCCAGGGCCCACCAAAATGTATATTTTCTACCCAATATGGGCCCACTATAATGTTTATTTGTCATTCAAACCTGTTCATAGGGTCACATGATTTTGGGCCCACCACAATAGACGACATGGATATACAAATCATACATCATGGTGGGCCGTGCACACCCCACAGTGGGGCCGTGCTCACATCACAGTGGGGTCGTCCGCTGGGGCCCACTGGAATGTTTATTTGTCACCCAAACCTATTCATGAGGTCACGTAGGACTAGGGAGGGGACCCACTGTAATGTTTATTTTCCATCCAATCTGTTGATCGGGTCACAAGGGGCCCATAGTGATGTGGTCCACAAATCCATTCCATCCATTATGTGTGTCCCATCTGGCTGAGGGTCCAGACCAAGTTTCAGCCACATCCAAAACTCAGGTAGGCCCCACCAAGTGTTTTTATATATTTTAGGCATGTCTTCACATGATTTTAGACGGTATGGCCCACCTGAGATCCGTATACGGCTGATTTTTGGCAGGGACCCCACTGCCCTAAGGGGGCACAGGATGAACGGGGTGGATGATCCACATACATCATGGTGGGGCCCACGGCTGGGGTCGTGGGTCCCTGCCCGTACGTCCGTCCGCTGCTGGCAGTAAGCACTGCCTGCGCCGTCAGCAACAGCAGCAGCGCTGCTGCTTTGTTTTGTTTTTAAAAAAAAAAAATTGTATTCCCGGGATTTTTAATAGGTGGGACCCACATCAAAAAAATTCGGTCCGATCATTGGATTCTACAGCCCTGGATCGACCCAATGAGACCAATGAGCGGCATGTTTTTGGCATAAATAAACGTCGGGGTGGATTTTGAACGGTGCGGCCACTGTTTTATCTGTTACGACCCGCCAGATTATTGGATTGGCCCCAAATTTTGACTCAACGCCTAAAATTAGGTGGTGAATGGGATGGACGGCATGGATTAAACTGATACATCAAGGTGGAGCCTACACAAGTGGCCCAGTCAATAAACTTGAAATCAAGCTGATATTTCAGTTTTCCATTCACTGATGTCCAGCGTCCTAGACGCTGGACGGTCTTGGATATAACACATATTAAGGTGAGGCCCACGTGAACATGGCCCACCCATAGAAATTTGATATTTGGGTTTGCCCATCATCTTTAATGTAGGGCCCACATGGCTTGGATGGCCATAGGGTCCACTTGATGGATGGTCTAAATGCCACATACACATCATGTGGACCACAAAATAAAGAAAGAAAGTGGAGAGAGAGAGAAATCCGAGTGATGGAGGGACCCCGGTATTATGGGCCCTCCCTTGCATGATCTACAACATACATTAAGTGAGTCCTATTTCATATGGGCCTATCGATCAAAATCAGCGGTGGAGATCCTCTCTCCACCGAAATGAACGGTCTAAATGACCATGTTATGCAAAGGAAGTAAACATCATGGTGGGGTCCATGGAGAATGGCCCCATCATGTATAAATCTTGAAATCAAAGTAGGCCATTGGCCACATCAGGGGTCCAAAGTGAAATCCATACCATCGGTTGGTAGGCCTCACTTGGCCCATCATCAAAATAAGAAATCTACACCTATAGAAGCACCCACCGTCCGATCTTCTTAGTCTGTTGGAAAGCCGACCTCCTTGTGCTTCACTTTGATGGAGGGAGATGAAGATTCAAGGGCTAGGATGGAACATTTTTGGGATGGAAAGTGGGCCACACTATTCACTTCTCTTTTTCTCTCCTAGGAAAATTGTGGACGTGTGAGGCTTATGGTTTTCTTGGGATTTTGATTTTGAGAAAGAGAGAGATGTGATGGTTGAGAGAAGTGATGGGTGATGTGGTGGTTGGGTGGAGTGATGGAAGTGATGTGAAAGTTGACTTTAGGTTGCTTGTGTAAGAGGGAGGTATGGGTTCTTGTACTTGACTTGATGTATGATGTGTACTTGATTGATGGGATTGATTGATTGATTAATGGGACATCTCGTAGAGATTCCCTCGTAATCCACAACGTGCGGTGTTTCTTAGAATTAAACGCGAGCTTATATCTTCTACCCTGGGTATTGGGTCGGTGCGCGAGTCACGGCGTTAGAACCACGGCGACGGTGCGGTCGCTAAGGTACAGGTTTCGGATCGAGTCGACTCTGATATGCGGGACTCAGCTTAGGTTCGAGTGTAAACATCGAATACAGGTCGAAGATTGCCAGAATTCAACCGCAAGGTTCGCAGAAGTCAACAGAATAGTACGATCTAAGATACGGGTCTTACATCAAGTAGTGTGTACAATAACTAACTTGAAAAATTCATGAAATTCTATATAGGATTGAGCCATCTTTGATGGTATCAAAACAATCCTCGATAGCATCTAAGGGTCGTGTTAACAGTTTTTAGGATTTTGTCTTTATGGCCCTAGGATTTTGTCTTTAATGTGGCCCTTCCACCTCGATTTGGTATTTATAACGTATATCCTTTTACCGCACCAATTTACCTTTAACCCAAGATTTGATATTTGCCCTTGCAGCTTCAACAGTTCATTCCCATTCAACCATGTGGTGGTAAATTTTTTCTGTATCAAAATTGATTGACCACTTGTTGATGGGTTCTATTAAGCATCCTAAGGTGGTAGACTCATGGGCCGGGGATGGTAGTCATGGGATACTATGTCCAAGCTGTGAGTCTACGCTAGGTTACAAGCCCCCCGTAATGACCTTGAGTTTCAGTAAACTGGCTGGTTGCAAATGGACTAATAATGGTTAGGCTAATCATGCATTCATAGCATTCGAGCGATGACAGGTGGCTAATTCTGGATGTTGTAGCACGTGCCCTTAGTCATGGTATCATTTTGCTAGCTCCCAGACCATCAACTATCGGCCCACTTTTGGTGAGTTTGGCACTATGCATCTACTATGTACTTTCACTGGTGACTGGCCACAAGCATAGATTTCACCCAAAAGCCAACTAGATGAGCATCCCCAGTTGATGTGCACTCATACATTCATACATTAATTAAGACTATATCTATGTATTATTTTGTATGTCTTATTATAATTTCAAGTTATACTTGTCTAAGGCGGCGGTGTGTAATCTTGAGGGAAATTCACACTGAGTTGATCACTCATTCATCGAATATTCAACCGTATAGAGTATGCAGGTATAGACGGAGGTGATTATGGTGTAGGCCCTAAGGTCACGGCAGCGGGATCAAAGGATGGATACTGAGAAGAAGAGCCACAGCAGGAGGTGGCTGAACACTATGGACTTAATCAGTAGATGTAGTACTTCCCTTATAGTTTGTCTTGATACACTAGAACTTATGAATTTTGTAATTAAGGTCCCCGACTAGGTGGACCAGGATCCTTGTAACACCCTGATTCTCATAACCCAAGGACGATCGCTTTAGTATGAGGACCCGAGGGTTACATCATGTAATAAAACTACCATTCAGCTAATTACTAACACAATTCATAACAACAAGATATAACCATTGTATAAACTAATAGAAGGAGTTCAATCATACGTGAATAAAAGTAAGAAGTAATATCCCACGGCAAGGGATTTTTAATTACAATTTCAAATAAGCAACATGACAATAATGTCTAAAAATGAGAAGATTGACAAATCCTATATCATCAGTTGAGCTCTAACGGCTCAACCGTATCAGCATATTGTCCTTCTTCTCAATACTCCTCATTAGCTACACCAGATGTCCCATCATAGGCGTCATCTTCCTCCATCATACTTGTATCTATTTGGTGCAACCACACTATTGGGTGAGTGAAAACTCAGTGGGAATTTCCCGCAAGGATTCATGCATATCATGTTATTCCAAAATAGTTTAAACCACTCATATTCAATCACAATGAGGACAATATAAACTTGAATGTACATGCATGGGTGTATAAATGTATGCTCAAGTCACAACTTTGGGTTTACCCATCTAGCTGTCAAAATAAAGGATCGCCCAAGGATAGCTAGCCACCCGAAAAAGTACACATAGGTACGCCCAAGGACAACTAACCACCCGAAAAAGACCATGTAATATAGATTGTCCAAGGAGAACTAACCACCTGAAAAAGACTATGTAATATAGATCGCCCAAGGAAAACTAGCCACCCAGAAAAATACACATAGGTACGCCCAAGGAGAACTAGCCACCCAGAAAAGACCATGTAATATAGATTGTCCAAGAAAAACTAGCCACCCGAAAAGGTACACATAAGTACGCCTAAGGAGAACTAGCCACCTGAAAAAGAGCATGAAAAGCGAAAGTGCCCAAAGTGGCACAAATGCACATGCTCTGGGAGTTTAACTGAAGTGACACGACTTACAACAATTTAAACAGTGTGGCTTACATTGAGTACTCGGAATAGCTCATATGTCATGCGTGGATGTCATGCACTATGATACTCATATCCACCCCATATGATTAATAAGGTTGCTTTCATAGACGCCGTCAAGGATCACAGGATTTAAACATGCCAGCATGATTCAATAATAAATTCATTTACTTTTCTCTAGGTCCAAATGATGTCTCACTAATATGATAAGTCAAAGGAAGTCAGATTTGTGGCGAGTTCATTTTACACCTTATAACAGGCGACATTCTACACTTTGTTCTCAATGTGCAACATGTGGAATAGGATGAAATAAGGCATCAAGATTCACATGATTATTAAGTGGGACCATGCCCAATTTGAGCAATTGTTAGAATGACTTAGGAATTTCAAGATTATCTAGTTACTACATATAGGACATGAGTAATAGAAATTTATATTTTACTCAAGTTTAACACCACTCAATAGGAAGAGGAGAATCAAATCGTTTAGTTGTATCATACAAGGACTTTAACAGGTTCAAGTTATAATGAACCTAGCATATATAAAGGGTTAACAGAGCAAACTAGCTATTTGAATGGGAACAAGATTTCCTACTTCTTAATGCAACTAGTAGATGTATACATGTACATAAGTGACCTCAATGTGACATGAAGAGTGTAATATGATTCTTACATGAAGGATTAGAGTAATGAAACAATTCTACATAATTATCAACATCTACACAATCATCAGGTCCTTACACTATTAGATTTAAACTATCTTAGAACTCCATGAAATGAACAAATCATGTGGGATATCCCTCAACTTCAATGGATGACTCACGTTGTTCGAATTCCCTCCCAAGTGAGTTTACGAGCTCAAGATTGAACTGATTGAAGGAACATGTCCTTCAGGGATATCAGTTGTGAACAGCACCTGAAGGAAACATCATAAGGTCCCAGTGAGTCATGACCGAGTTGACTCGGTTGGGGTCTTTAACTAACAATGAGTCAGGTTAGATTGGGAGGGTTCTATTAGCCATAAGGTTTTGTTAATGATTTCATAGAATACAATGCTACCCAAATCAATCAAGGATGATTGGAGTCAGCTAGACTCAATCGGGGAAACTGATCAAGTCCGCCCGCTACTGAGTATAGGACCGACTCAGTCGTATACCCATTGAGTTAACCCACTCACAAGTTAAGAGTTGAGCTAATCAGATGACTGAGTTGGATTTCTATACTTGCAGAGACTATCTTCTATCGTTGAGAAGATAACAGCCAGAACATGCTCTCACAATGGCTAACTAAGTTATAAATTTGTTTGGTGAGTAGTTGGATTGGAGTTGGTGCAAACACCGTTGGATTGGAATGGGATAGGCTAGCATGTCTCCTTCTTTTGCCTCTTCAAACTACTCGCAACCTAGCAATAGAACGAGTCAGAAACTGGTTCTAACTCGTTCCCTATAGAGCCGAGTGCAGCAGTTGAGTCAGATAGCAATAGGGGATTCGTTCCAGCGGTCCCTCTGTTTTCTCTCTTTCTATGTCCACTCTTTTCTCTCTATCCTTTCTCCTTCTCTCACTATTTGACTTCTCACTCTCTGTAAAAAGAATGGGTCAGGCCGAAGTCAATTCACTGTTAGAAAGGTCAAGACGAGTTGCTACAGAGCATGCAACTCGAACAAGCGGCCATCTTCTCTCTCCTAATCTCTTTCTATATCTTTCTCTGGATTTTTCTTGGGATTCACCCTAAAATTGGGCTACTTATAACCTATCTGCTACTGGAAACATCCTCTATTAATCGTGGGGATTAATTAGGTGATTAGCAGTAGAAAGATCCAAAGTATTCACTTTAGAAATTCTTTTCTTTACTAGTGATTGCATGGGTCAGAATGGTTATTATGGATGTGATTTCGGTGAGGTGGGACGCACATTAGATGGACTAGATTCGCCATTCGATGTGCCTTAGAAGCTTTGGGTTTTTTGGCTGGTTTGAAGGAGATGACTGACAATCATGGCATTTTCTGGCTGGGTGATTGATCCATAGATCAGGGCTATTTGGACGATCCTGATATGGTCTAAAAGTGGTGTGGGGTCCATCTCACGGCGCAAGGAGGGCCGTTGATTAACACAACCACACAACAGGCAAAAAACCCACCCCCGCTTCAATTTCTCATCCGTATCTCGTTTGCTAGGATGTTTTCATTGAAACCTAATCTCAACGCTCCGGATTAGCTTGAGAGAAGCTTTTAGGAGTCGATGAATGGCCGAGATGTGTCTTTCCCCAATGAGGAAAGATTTTTTTCGCAATTCGTCGGGTGGGGGCATGTTTTTAGAAATCATAGGGCTGGCGGGGCTATGGTTGCGTACGTGGATGTCGTCCGACAACTCTCAATGGTCGGATCTATCAAAGGAGTGACGCACGTGTCTCAATCCTCATCGTCAAGGCATCACCTTTATAAAGCAAGATCAGATACTACCTATGTCGTCACAAAGAGCTTTCAATCATAGATGGCAACGTGGTCAGGGTCAGTGGGACCCTAGCTAACAGATGGACGGTTTGGATTCCCACTTTGTATTCAGATGGTGGCCATAAGCATCGCCAAACAGACGGCTCGCTTTGAGCAACGCCAGGTGGGAGAAAATTTCAAACTCCCTCTGCTTTAGTGATTTTTATCTCGTCAAAGCAGCTTTGACACGAGATGGAGATTCCGTGCATGGTGCGTGTACGGAATCTGTGTACACCCACCTATCAAATGTGGGTCCCACGATCTAATCTAGGCCAATCACCTCTGTCCATCAGCCTTGAAAGGTCACAACACGTCCATGGTTTCTGTTTCGGTAAGTCCTGATCAGTTGTGAGTGAGATCTAAGCCGTTGAATCCCTCTGCAGGGTTTCTAAATTGTTCTGGACTGGTGATCAATCCGTTTCTGTTCTTGAAAAGGGTCATACTCAGAACTTTTCCCTTGATGTGCATAGATTGCCATTAGTTAGCTTGTTAGTTTCTTTTATTTAGTTGTGTTAGTTAGCAGTCCCGGGGTGTTAAACGCAGGGTAAGGTTTTCTCATGGTTATGGTCAGGGTAAGGTTTTCTCATGGTTATGGTGGTGCTACGGGTTTTGTGTTTATTCATGTATGCCGATGCGAAGTGGGGTGGATTGTCCTGTTTAAATTGAAAATTTATGCAAAGAAAGAAAATATTTCAGGGTCGTTACAAACCTGATATTTGGTTACATGATATTATCTACGCATGGTTATGTTATCGCACTCTAATTTTGCAATGTTGTTAATTATCTAATCATTAACACTCAGGTTTTTAGGAAACAAGTTCCATACTCGGGTTCTGAAAACTAGGGCGTTACAAGTTGGCATCAGATCGGAGTCTAAGATAGCTAGGCTGTGGGATAAATATCTAGTGCAAAATTCATGAGGAATCGATATGCTAAGACCTAGATAGAGCTGAACTTAGGAAAATTCCCCTAAGAATAGTTACGATGAAAGAATATAGAAACAATATACTTTAGAGCCCCTGAGAATCTGTAGGGATAACTGCCAAACTTAGAAACCCAAACTAGGTATCCCGAAACAAGGAAAGAGGATGTCATGTGGCGTAAGAGTTGTTGTTTTGGTTACGAGTAGGAAGCTTGATAACGGATCCCTGATTTTTCTATCACTTCTCCCATTATTAGTATGTTGTCGTATTTCCCCGTTATCTTGGGAGAACCCCCAGCTAAAGTCTAAACTGTGAAATTTTGGCCTCACAAGAAAATATGCCTCCCGTACTGCGGTCACAACAGGCTTACACAATTGATATACCAGCCCTTCCACCGACAAAGTGCCAGCATGAGAGGAGTCCCATATACACTCCAAGCCTCCTGCCTGGAGTCCAAACCCAGACATGGAGTCTGAGGCCAAAGGGGACTCTCCTCCTCCTAAGGTTATTCCATCACGTATGCCTTTGCGCTACTTTGAGCAAGGGATGCCTTTAGCTGACATTTTCGTAGATGTACAGGCTAGGACCATAGCATTCGCAGCTTTTGGGCAGATGGCGGCAGCCATAAATAGCAGCAGGTTGCATTTATACAGCAACAACAAACTACGCATGCCCTTATAATGAAGGCCCTATGAGATAGGAATCATGGGGCGATGTCACGAGATGGAGATGTCCAAGGCGTGGATATCTTTGAGCGGTTCCAGAGACTCCAACCATCGATGTTTGAAGGGGCACCCGACCTGGTGCAAGTAGAGCACTGGTTAACAAGGATCACCAAAATGATGAAGCTAATGGAGTGTTCGAACACTCAGATGGTTAATTTGGCTATGTACCTCTTGGAGGGGGAAGCAAAAAATTAATGACAAAGCATGCAGTGGGGCGTTCCACCTACGTATGCATGGATGTGGGGGGGATTCAGGATGAAGTTCCTGGAGAAATATTATCCCTGATCATGCAAACTTGAAAAGATAGCCTAGTTTTTTAAGCTGGAACAGGGCAACATGACCATTGCCCAATATGAAGCACAGTTTGACGAACTCTCCCTATTCATACCAAAGGCCCTAAAAGATACAGAGTACAAGCTACAGAAATTCAAGGAAGGGCTCAAGCCGGGGATCTAGTCGCGGCTATGCACATGGGATTTCAAAGACTTTGCAGAAATGGTGGATAAGGCCATGAGGGTTGAGAAAGATTTCGAGCACACCATGAGGGCATACCCCCCAGCTAGGGATGCCTTTGGTAAGCCAAGGCAGGCACCTCCCGCCCCACAAGTCCTAGAGAGGAGATTCAGGATCCTACCTGTAGGCGCCCCGTCCATGCCCCCAAGGAAATATTGCAAGAGGGATGGCCACACTATCTGGTATTGTTATAAGAGGATAGTAGATGAGGGTGTCTCACCACCAGTGAATCACCCCTAGCAGAACCAAGCAGCAGCCAGAGCAGCACCTAGACCCCAGCTGCCTAAATCTGGACCTCCAGCTCAATAGAGGATCCCCCTACTCGCATGTATGCAATTGCTGCTACAGAGGCCGAGGAGGACCCTCTCCGGACAATCCACGGTACAGCGCACATCAACAGTAGCCCTGTACTCATCTTGTTTGATTCTAGCATAACCTTATCTTTCATAGACTCTACTATTGCGATTAAGTTTGAATTGAATACGACTTGAATGTATGCCGCCCTAGTAGTAGCATCCCCTATGGGTAAATTCGTTAAAACAAACAAAGTATGTAAAGCATGCCCCCTAATTCTCGCAAACCATGAAGTAGCTGTGGACCTAATCATTATGCCTATTAGACGATTCAAAATCATCATCGGTGTGGATTGGCTTTCACAAGTTCAGGCAGTGATGGACTGTCGTGACAAAACAGTCATTATATCCATCCCCAGGCTGGCCTCCTTTATAGTGAAGGGGAGAAGTAGGCACGGCGCGTTAGAGAGCTTGCAAGCTTTAGGCGAACCAAAGCCAGTGGAGGCCACCATCGACCCGATACTAGTAGTGCGGGATTTCCCCGAAGTATTTTGAGAGATACCAAGGCTACCCCCTAGACAAGTCGTAGACTTCTACATAGATCTCAAACCAGGGACTGCACCTATATCGTTGCTCCCATTTCGCATGCCCCCTTATAAGATGGAAGAGCTAAGGAGCCAGATAGACGAGCTGTTAACCCAAGGGTTCATTCGCCCCAGCGTCTCCCCGTGGGGAGCACCAGTCCTCTTCATAAAAAAGAAGGATGGGTCTATACGTCTCTGTATAGACTACAGTAGGCTGAATGAAGTGACGATAAAGAACAAGTACCCTCTACCACGCATCGATGACTTGTTTGATCAGCTTAAGGGTGGCAGATACTTCTCTAAGATCGACCTACGGTCAGGGTATCATCAGTTGAGAATTCAGGATGAGGATATCCCTAAGACGACATTTAGGACTCGCTATAGACACTACGAGTTCTTGGTAATGTCCTTTGGCCTCACCAATGCTCCGACAGTATTTATGGACCTGATGAACCAACTATTCATGTCATACCTGGACCGATTCATGATCGTGTTTATCAACAATATCTTAGTCTATTCTAAAAGCCAAGAGGAGCACAAACAACACCTGCACATGGTCCTAAGTACCCTAAAGGAGAATCAGTTGTATGCTAATGTAACACCCCATACCTTTTAGTACTCAAGTGTTACCTTATAACCTAACCCAGTATGAACGTTAACCTGGCTTTCCTGAACAATCGCCCTCAATCTATCCATCTTAACCATTTGACTTTAACTATGACAACAAGACCTTCAAGAGTTTAGTTCAATCCACCCTGGATCCCTAATGACCTTTCAACCATCTAATTTTGGACCATGACTACTCACTACACAATCGTAAGAATTGAACCACCTCAACATGATTAAATTGACCCTGTACTTAAATAAATGAACAAATAAATAATCCTACCATTAGAATCTGGATCAGGAGAATGTTTCAGGACACACCTAATTAGCACAATTAAATCACATAAAGTTAATTAGGGATCAAAGTCACAAGATCCATCGTTCATCTAACTTTAAAAACTCCCACAGATGTACATCACTTAATTATTGTGATTAAGTCACTTGATTACTAAACTTTCTAATGATTTTCACCTAAACTAGGCCGAGAATCCTAGGAATCATCACTGATCATATTTTGTAATGATCTAACCGTAAGATCTTCTTAGACCGTAAAATAACTGATCTATTGAGAAAGTATGGCTCACTTACAAATTTAAAATAATCGAATCTTTCTTATCAAGCCCTATAGTAAATAAATGGCATTTATCAAGATGCAAACCACGATAAACAACTTAGAAAAATAATAATAGTGATATAAGAATAATAATAATAATAATAACAAATGATATTATTAAAAGTATGGTAACATGATATTTAAGCACAATAGGTCATATAGTCCATAAGCTAGACATCGATTTATAGCTTAAATGGCCCCTTGGACTCTTTTAACCGTTCAATCTCAGGATGATCCGACCATTAGATCGGCGGGAATTCACCATTAGTGCGCGAAAGCTAAGAGTATGGCCCACTTGGACCTTGGATCTACCCCATCTTTGGTCATAGGCTATGATAGGGTGCTCCACGGGGAATGGACGGAGTGGATTGCACCAAACCAATCCTGTGGGCCCCACCTTAAGCTGCATGTGCATGAGGGGTGTGTACACCCGCTGTGCACTGAGCAGGGAAAGCCAGTCAAGCCGCTTTGACCCAATCCCGTTTAAAAAAGAGAAATTCTCTTCTTTTTCTTCCCGCCTACGAGATTTTCAAAACAGATGTCGTCTGTGTAATTGGTAAGTGGCCCACCATGATCATCCTCTTGAATGATCCGAACCATCCATCGTGCTTAGGGCATGGCCTTAACCAAAACTCAACACTTTCATTGTGTTGAAACCCACAACAATGTGCACAATTTCGAGCTGAAGTAAGCTGGCTTGTAGGCAGAATTGTGTTTCCTGTCCTCTCAAAACCGACCATCTATGATCAATACGGGTCACCAAGAGCTGATCCGAACCATCCATTTGGTTGGTTTGATGAGTCTGAACAAAATATGGTGGGTCCCACATGAGCTTACACCCGTCCACATGCACAAGTACAAGTGCAAGAACGCTGCACGCAGCTGGTGTTTCCAAAAATGGAAAATTTTCATTTTTCCCTCCCCTCCATGCTAGCGATCCGCGTGTGGAGGATTCCTCCAATCACAGCTCTCTGGGTGAGACGCTCTCAAGCCATCCATTCACTGTTCACGCAAAACACGGTTTTCCAGTGGAAAATCGAAGCCAAAATCGTGTTCCCTTAGCAGTTTTTAGGGACACCCAAACCATATCCTGACCATCCACTATCCATCCGACGGCTCTAACGTGTTAGGGTAAGTGAATAAAAGGCATGAGGATTAAGGAATAGGAGCTCACCCTCCATTTGTACAGCTGCCCGAGAAAAACCATCTGTCTCCCTTGCTCTAGCAAACCCATCACCTAAACCTTCCTCAAGCCTTGAAAAAGCTTATTTGGGAGCTTTCTAGGACCTATATGAATCGCCTGAAGGTAGCAGATTAAAGGAAAAATTGATGTTTTCAAATACGCCATTAATGGCGTGTCTTCTTCTCCACCGAGAGACAATCCTCTGCAGGTGGTTTTGGCATTTGTCTGGCCTCGTCCAAGCCTTGTGGGATAGGTCTAAAGAGAAAAGAAAAGGAGAGAAAGAAAGGAGTGAGGAAGATGGAGATACGAAGAAAGAAAGGGTGTGAGCAAATTCAACGATTGCACTTGGGCCGAGCTTGAGTTGGGCCAGGTTTGTTTGTCTTGATCGGTGTTTCCAACAGCAGGAAGGGAGAAGAAAGAAGAGAAGAAAAAGAAGAAGGAAAGAGAGAAGAGAAAAGGACTGGCAGCGCCATTGCCGTACCACCACCGCATTGACTCGAACTAAGTTCGGTCTATGGCCCTGCTGGTTCGAGTGTTGCTGGAGTTCCAACACACACACATGGAGAGAAGGAAAATAGGAAGAAAATAGAGAGAAGGAGAGAAAAGGAGAGAGATTTGGGTGGTGTTGCACTCCCGACTGAGCTTGGGAAGATTCAGCTAGCCACAGCTTATGTGAGGCTCGTATCCTAGGCCATACTATTCTGTAGGCTTTCGCGGTCCTCCCGGTCGAATTCCAGTGACTCGCGATCTATTATTGGTGTTTGCGCCCGACCCTGAGTCGCATCCTGTATTTCAGAGTCGGCTTGATCCGAGACTTATACCCTAGCGACTGCGCCGTCACAGTGATTTCGATGTTGCGTCTCACGCACCGAGGAGATACCCGGGCCAGGAGGTGTGGGCCCCCATTCAATTTGATAAAAGCCACAAGTTTATAATCCCAAGAGAATATGTGATGCCCCGGTCACTGCTTTAATGAGGGTGGGCACGATGTAGGCGTGGCTGGATGCCTGAGTGAGCTACCGCGCTGGGTAAGCTACTGTAGCAGTTGACTGTAGCGTAACTTGTCCCACATCAGAAGAGTTGTCTTAAGTAATAGTGGTTATATGTGGAGTTGTCATCCTATACTATATGAGGCCTTTTGGGGGCAACCCCAAGAATAAAATCGTGCAGGCTATACCCAGAGCGGACAATATCATATAATATGGGCGTGGACTATTACAAATGGTATCAGAGCCGAGGACGGCTCTGCCCTCGGTGGGGGATAACGTGATGCCCCAGTCACTGCTCAATGTGGACGGGCGCAATATGGGGGGGCTGGATGCCTGGGCGAGCTACCGCACTGGGCGGGCTACTGTTGCAGTTGACTGTAGCGTAACTTATCCCACATCGAAAGAGTTGTCTTAAATAATGGTAGTTATATGTGGAGTTGTCACCCTATACTATATGAGGACTTTTAGGGGTAACCCCGAGAACAAAACTGTGCGGGCTGTGCCCAGAGTGGACAATATCATACAATGTGGGCGTGGCTATTACAAAATGTCCAATCAATCAAGTACTATATCACATCATATCAAGTACAACACCATCCCCAAAATCAACTCTCTCTCTTACAACCCATCCCTTACATGTCAAGTACACATCACCCATCACTCACTCACTCATCCCTCTCTCTCTTTACATCACATCCTCTGTCTCTCATTTTCTCCATTTTCAAGCAAACTCCAAGCAACCCAACGTCCAAGTAAGAGAGCTTCATGAGAGGAGCTTTGGTGTGGCCCACTTCCTACCCTCTCATCTCCCATTTTAACCCTCCATTTTTCATCATCTTCCATCAAGATTGAAGCTAAGGATTTTGGCGTTCCATCAGACCAAGAAGGAGACCAATAGGTGGGTGATTTTTGTATGATTTTTGATGATTTGATGGCCCACTTGTGATGGGACCCATCTTGATGTATGCATTATATAGGGAGGGCCCATAGCAGCGGGGTCCATCCCCTTCTCACGTTTTTATCTCTCTCCCTCTCTCTCTTTCCCATTTTGTGGCCCACCTTGATGTTGATCTCATTATCCACTATGTGGGACGGTGAGACCCACACAGCCATTTAGCTGCTGTATTACGTCAGCAAGCGTGGGGCCCCATGAGGTATGTGTTAAATCTAAACCGTCCATTTGCTGGACCCTGGGCCAGCAGCAAGGCTGCTGCAGTGGGGCCCCCTGATGTATTTGTTATATTCACACCGTCCGTCCTTGGGACGTGGGCCCCACTGATGTTTGTGTTTCATCCATGCCGTCTATCACGTGGACCCATTACAAGTGTGGCATCCACATCGTCCATTGCTTGGATGATGGGCCACTTGATGTATGCATTTTATCCAGCCGTCCATCACTGGATGTTGGACATTGGTCCCCCCTCCCTCTGTTATATATATGTATATATATTAAAGTATAATATTATATTATGGTGGGCTCCACATGGGACCCACCTGATGAGGAGTGGATTGGCTGGGATACCTCACGCACCAGCTATATGGCTAAGGTAGTGATGTCAGCAAGATCCGCGGAGCTCAACATGATGTATTTATCTGCACCGTCCATTTGAACAATGCTGTGCAGGGCCACCGTGATGTATCTATTATATTTACATCGTCCATCATCTGGACGATGGGCCAACCCACCTAGTGACGTCATCAAGTTCTGTGGATCCTAACATGAGGTATATGTTGTTTCCTAATCGTCCATCTCTCTCTGGACGTGGGCCACCTGATGCATGTGTCGTATATCCCTACCGCCCATCTGTCCACCACATGGGACCCACCAAATGTATATGTTATATCCACACCGTCCTAGCATTTTGGACAGTGGGTCATCCAGACCATCTAGATCATATGGGGCCCACCAGGTGTATCCATTGTATATTACACCATCCATCCATGGACGGGATAGGTGGGAGCCCAGCGTGATATGTGTTATATATTCACTCCATCCCTCCATTTTCAGATGCGTGGGGCCCATCCCACGTGTCACACACATGTGAGGGGTGGGGACTGTAACAGCCCATGCCCACACTGTATGATATTGTCCACTCTGGACACAGCCCGCATGGTTTTTTTCTCGAGGTCGCCCTAAAAGGCCTCATACAGTATAGGGTGACAACTCCATATATAACCACCATTACTTCGGACAGTACTTCCGATGTGGGACAAGTTCAACCTCCCACTGCGTACATACTAGCCTACCAGCACAGTAGCTTGCCAACCACTGGTAGCTCGCCTAAGCCATTAGACCCCACCCACATCAGTGTCCGCACACATGTGTCCACCCATATGTGCAACAGTGACGGGGTGTCACAGGGCCCACCTTGATGTATATCTTCTGTATCCACACCATTCATCCCTGGACGGTGTACTGTGGGACATACCATGATGTATTTACTATCCACATTGTCTATCTATTTAGCAATTGTGGGCCCACCCCACACATACTACACGTGTGAGGGGTGGGGCCCAACTTCCTTATATAAATGTTACATCCAGGCCATCTAGCGTGGTCCACCTTGATTTATCTATTTATTTCATCCAAACTATATGTTTGGACAGTGCTGATTTATATAGGCAATGTTTGGACGGTGCTGTCATGCCAGCCACACCATGATGTATGTGTTTCATGCAGGCTGTTCATCTGTAGGCCCACCTATAATGTGCAGGGCCCACCTGTTGGGTATTCGAGGCTCATGTGATGGGGCCCACTTGTATATTTGAAGCCCATGTTATGTGGCCCAAGTGATATGTATTAGGCCCATGACATGCGGCTCACTGTGATGTGTATTAGGCCCAGGTATGTGGCCCACCTGTAAAGCATATTAGAGGCCCACTTGCAATGTATTTGAGGCCCAATGTGATATATTCAAGGCCCATAGGTGAGGCCCAATGTGATGTATTCGAGGCCCAATGTGATGTATTCAAGGCACATGGGCGAGGCCTAATGTGATGTATTGTGGCCCATTGTGATTGTATGTGGCCCATTGAGATTGTATGTGGCCCATCGTAATTATATGTGGCCCATCGTGATTGTATGTCGCCCACTGTGATTGTATGGGGCCCATTGTGATATATTTGTGGCCATTGATGAGGCCCGATGTGATGTATTTTAGGCCTAGTGTGATGTATATTAGGCCCTTGTGTGAGGCCATGAGCCCACCATGATGTTTGGCTCTATGTGGGTCACTCCTTGGGAGCAATGTTGGTTAAATGTCCACATTGATGGACAATGATGGTTAAACGTCCATATTGTGACCTTCCCTTAGGCTGATTCCGATTATCGAGGTCGATTGTCAAGACCGATTTCGATTGTTAAGGCCGATTATCGAGGCTGATTTCGATTGTCGAGGCCAATTTCAATTATTCAGGCTGATTTCAATTGTTGAGGCCGATTCTGATTATCGAGGCCGATTCCAATTGTCGAGACTGATTCTAAAGGTCGAGGCTGATTCTGATTTTTGAGGCCGATTCCAATTATTGAGGCTGATTCCGATTGTCGAGGCGATTCTGATTATCAAGGCCGATTCTGATTATCGAGGCTGATTCCGATTGTTGAGGCTCATTTTAATTATCGAGGCCCATTCCGATTGTCGAGGCCTATTCCAATTATCAAGGCTAATTCCATTATCGAGGCCGATTTCGATTGTCGAGGCCAATTATCAAGGCTGAATACTGAGGCCAATTATCAGTGCCGATTATCAATACCGATTATGAGTATGTGACAGCATAGCATCATGATACATGCCCATACGCATCATCTGTATGTTTGTTATAAGATATGTTTGATCATTGCATATATCATAGGGCTAAGATATTTATGGGACTCCCTGATAGGCGGAGTTGCCCCACATGAGCACACGGTACATGCAGGTTTGATACATGACTAGATGGTATAACACATACATCTCGCATTTATGTGATATGACCACTATACGCCCTATTGACATCAGGGTCGTAGCCTCCATAGGCATATCGTGGATGGCCAGATGAGACAGTAAAAATCTGTTCTATATGGGGTGCTATAGATATCCCTGGGTAAAATATCCTAAACCCTCTTAGTTTCAGAGGTTGCGCCAACGTCTAGGTCGAGTGGATGTATGAGCGCATGAGAGTCATATACCGTTAGGCCACATCTCTCACTATGTCGTGGTCGGTTGGAAGGGGGTGGGCCTTACTTGCCCCAGAGGAGGGGACAAAGTTAGGCTGTATTTAACCAGCTCGAGGAATGGGTCCTATCGACGAGTTGGGCCCAATATTGATAGGCGGATAGTGAGGTCTCTTCCACTTACCTTATTGCACGCGATGGGGTGACAATCTGGTTTGGAGTATGCTAGACCCCGGTGATTTCTCAGAGAAGAACCATATTGATATGCGGACTTATTAAGCAGGAGTTGCATATGCATTCATTCATTCATTTACTATCTACTCGGGCTAGTGGTGCCAACTATTTGTTACATGTACCTTTGTAATGGTCAGGGTTTCGGTTGGGGCGCACGACCAACCTGAGATTAGGAGTTTACCACATTGTATCTAACTATCTAAATTTAAGTATGGGATTGGTTTAAATAGAATTCTCTTGTGATGGACCTCATAGCTTGTGATACTATGTACTATCATCCCGACTTCACTCCGGCTTGGTCATTTCATTCGCACTACATATTGCATTGCATCTGCAGTATTTAATATTTTGGGTTGTCATGTTTCTACAAGGATATGGTCGTTAGCATTCATGCCTTGCATCACATAGCCTTGGTACAGCTGATGGCACTCATGGACTTATCAGTATTCAAATGTTTATATTAGTGGATATATGATGATGATGTTGCCTTTGTGATTTGGGTAAACTTGTGGTTATACTTATTACGAGTTAAATGTACATTGAAAAATCCTCCTTGTAGGATCCCAAGATCAGAATCTGGCATATGAATGTTGGGAGCCGAGAATGGGGTACTACGCAGGCTGTCAGCACTAGAGTCGGCGATCGGAAATTTTGTGAGACTGGTTTCCGAGTTTGGGGCGTGACAACTAACTCACTGCTAAGTCAGGGGATGGCCCATGCGAGCTGGATCGATTTGGGCTTGAGTTCAAGCGCAGCTAGAGTTCCACCAGATGGAAAAAAAAAAAAAAAAAAGGAAAGAAAGAAAGAAGAGGGAGAGGGAGTGAGTCAACTCGGTGTGGTAGCCTAGCTGAATTGACTCAGCTGATGACTCGAGGTTAGGGTTGTTGTTGGGCTGATGGACATGAGATAGAGAGAAGGAAGAAGAAGAGAGTGGAGCAAGTGATGGTGAGCTGAGTTGACTCAACCGAGTCGGCTTGGTTTGAGTGTAATCAAGGCTGGCGTCATTGATGCAGCAACACCTAAAAACCTTTGTTGGAGACCAATGTGTTGGTAAATCTAACTCTATCACTTTGTGAATTTTATCAGATTATTGATCTGCAACTAGATTTTGATAATGTGAGTCAGCTTATTTATACCAACTTCCAACTCTCGCACAATAGAGTTTTAAAAATTAAGTTATCATTATTATTAATGTAATTGTTAATGGTAATATTGGCCAGTGTCATTAACGTTTCTATGCTTATAACAATTATGGTTAGGAATTATTATCATTGATGTTAATTTCATTGTTATTATTATTATCATTGCATGATTATTATTATTATTATTAGATATTATTAAATTATTAATTATGATTTTACTAGTTAAGTTTCATACTACAATTACTTACAATTATTAATTATTTCATTAGTTATCATTAAGAATTGATGGTACAAGTGAAACATTAAAATCTAAAATCAAAGTCTAGAAATGGATTATAGGATGAAGCTAAAAATCTAAGTAATCTAAACCATAGGTTATGATCCTAACCGTAGATAGTGTATAAGCTTGAATCTGACCATTCGAGTTGAGTTCTATTGTTGATGGGTTTATTCTCAATGATATTATGCTAGGTTCCTTTTACAGTTGTTATTACTATTATGAGTCACTATTAGTATTATTGAGGGTTGCTATTAAATAATGTAAATTACTATTAGCCATTATAATATTCCTAAAATTAATAACAAATTCATTTTATTAATTTTATTCATCTATTAGTCCCATTAACCATATCATTAATGGCCATACAAATTTGAGTCCAAATTCAATAATCAAAACCTAAAATCTAAGTATAGGACTAAACTCTAGGATAAAACCCTAAGTTCTACATCAAAACCCTAAAAATGGGTAATCCAAACCCTTGGTTTTATTAATCTTGACCATAAATACTTATAGAAACCTGATTTCACGTATAATTTCACAATCCATGGTAGGATTCAATTCTAAGGGTGCACGTGCTTCCTAGCAACATCAGTCGGTGATTCAAAGCATAAGGTGATGATTTTTTTCCTTGAGCTTTTCATCTCTAAATTAGATCAATAATAGCTTTTAATTTTATTATAAATGATGCCTTATAACTTGATTAATTATATGTTTAGCTTACTTGGATATATGTTTGAGAATTGATCATGAATACCAAATGCGTGTGCTAGACCTTGATTCATTTAATAATTCTTGATTCGTATCTACATTTGTACCTGAGTTGCACTTTATTAGAATGGTAACTTAGTTCGATACTTGATCTCGATGCTATTTGGATATGCCATTGTATTGCTCGCAAGACACATATGAATCGAAATCTCTCTAGTTTGTGAGGTGAACCTCTATTTAAGAAAGAGAGTCCTTACTCAGGGTGAAATTAGACTGATTGTGCTAGAAATAGACCCTCAACATGGAGTTTATGTTAGTGGCAATTTATTTATGGGACTTACCATCTATGAGGTGAATCCACCTATTTAATTTTGGGATGAACCGTTCGACGTTTTATTATCACTACTTATTCGTGCTTAAGGTAGGCCTACCGACTCCTTTTTTAATCGTTGTATTTCAGTATCTTTGATTGTCATTTTCACTCGACATACGATGGTAGTTACCCATATATTGAGAATTGATTGGCAACGTGTTGATGGGTTCTATTCACACCCTTAGGTGTAGACTTATGGGTCGGGGATGGTGGTTATGGGACACTATGCCCAAGCCATCGGCCTACACTGGTGACGAGCCCTCGTAGTGACCTTGAGTTTAACTAAATCGGCTGATTGTAACTGGACTAATAATGGTTTGGCTAATCATGTATACATGGCACAGACCAGCGTCTATCGCTAACATACGTGATGTACAATAAGCAATAGTTATGCGGTAAATGATATACGCGCATGATGTGCTTTGCTAACAGCCAGCTTCTATCCGACTGGATGAGCATTCCCAGGTCGATGATTATATGAGTGACGAGCCCACTGTCCGCACGGATGAGCATCCTCAGGGCGATGATTGCGTCCATACATCCATGTATATAATAAGAATGCATTTTGTTATGTTTTGATTACCTTGTTGCTCTCACGTTAAACTTGTCTGAGGCGATGGTGTGTAATCTTGAGGAAAATTCACACTGAGTTAGTCACTCATCCATCAAATATATAACCATACAGGTAGCACAGATGGCTTAAGTAATTTTCAGATTCAAACTGATGAGGAGCTGGGTAAAAGTGTCGGCGATGCTCGGTTGTAATGCTAAGAGGAGTTACGCGATCTTACAACTTATATTTATATGCTTTCTGTTATTTTTCATGTATCAAATCATGTAAATCTTGTACTTGTTGATTTCAGAGACATTGGTTTGTATAAGTCATTATGGGCAATCTCTTGTATATTTTAAATGTAAATATAATTTTTCCTTTATGTTGTCTTGTCCATTCTACGCTTATTTGCTAACTTTGATAAAAAAAAAAATAGAATTTAGCTCTTTTTAGGTTAACACTCTGTTTTTTGGGAAACGGGTCATATACTTGAGTCCTGAAAACACGGGGCTTACAGCTAAGCTGACCAATTGTGAGTTCTGGGAAGAGGAAGTAAAGTTTTTGGGGCACGTAGTGAAAGCCAAAGGTATAGCAGTCGACCCTGCCAAGGTGGAGGCAGTATCTTAGTGGGAGCAGCCCACCATGGTCACTGAGGTTCAAAGTTTCCTGGGCATGGCAGGATATTATGGGTGCTTCATCAAGGAATTCTCTAGGGTTGCACAATCGCTCACCCAACTGACAAAAAAGAACGCCCAATTCATGTGGGATGAGAACACGAAAGTAACCTTTCAGGAGTTAAGAGATGAGACTGACATCCGAGCCAATACTCTCCCACAAGAAGGAGAGAAATTCGTAGTGTATAGCGACGCATCAAAGATGAGGCTAAGATGTGTACTGATGCATAATGACAAAGTGATCGCTTATGCTTCGAGACAACTGAAGAAGCACGAGGAGAATTACCCAACGCATGACCTGGAATTGGCAGCGGTGTTCTTCGCCTTAAAGATATGGAGACATTGTCTCTATGGGGAGGAATTTCAGTTATTTTGTAACCATAAAAGTTTGAAATATATATTCACGTAGAAGGACTTGAAAATACGCCAGCGTCAGTCAATAGAGACACTAAAGGACTTCCACTTTGATATATCTTACCATCCTCGTAAGGCAAACTCCATGGCTAACGCTTTTAGCCGAAAGAAGAAACATGAGCTGATAGCCACCTTGATGATCAAGGAGTGGGAGATGATGAAGTTCATTCAGGACTTCGATATCCAGCTTACACTCGATGAGCCAGATGCCTTCATGGCCCTTCTAACTGCAAAGCCAACCTTGGTTCATCAGGTGATCTCTGCTCAAAGTCAGGACGAATGGCTTAGCAAGATGAGGGAGAGGTGTAAAAGCGAAGAAATGCCCGACTGAGCATGGAGCTCAAGTTTAATACAACCTTTCATCCTCAGACAGACGGACAGACAGAACAAGTGAATCAGATCCTAGAAAATATGTTGAGGGCATGTGTCCTTGACCTCGAGGGAAACTGGGACGATCATTTGGCTCTTGCAGAGTTTTCCTACAACAACAACTTTTAGTCTAGCATAGGCATGGCTCCTTACAAAGCTCTTTATGGTCGCCCCTGTCGAGCCCCTCGGTGCTGGGCAGAAGTAGGAGAGAGGAGCTTGCTAGGACCTGAACTCGTCCAAGTCACTACTTAGGTGATTGTTGTTATTCGAAAATGATTACGCACCGCCCAGGACAGGCAGAAGAGCTATGTAGATAATCGTCGTCACAACTTGGAGTTTGCAATAAGCGATCATGTATTCCTAAAGTTTTGCCTATAAAGGGCTTGATAAGATTTAAGTAGAAGGGAAAGTTAGCACCTCGTTTCATTGGGCCATTCAAGATCTTGGATCATGTGGGAGTTATAGCATATCGCTTGGCACTGCTTACCGCCTTGGCTAACATCCACAATGTGTTCCATGTATGTATGCTGAAGAAGTATACACCAGATAGTTGCACATCGTTAGTTGGGAGCAGGTCGAACTTATAGATGATGTTTCCTACACTGAGGAGCCTATCCACTTCTTGGATCACAAAAAGCAATTCCTGCGAACAAAGATGATACCACTGATCAAGGTCCTCTGGTCCCACCATGGAGAAGAAGAGGCAACCTGGGAAAGGAAAGCAAAAGTTAAGGAGAAGTACCCTCACCTATTCAGTGACAAACCACAGGTAATTTCAAAGATGAATTTTTTTTAGTGGGTAGACTATAACACCCGCACCTCTTATACACGGGTGTTACCATTAAAACCTTGATTAGTGTAATAGTTAATGACTCTAACTTAAACCAATGAGGTAAGAACCTCCAACCGTTCTTTGAAACTACTCATTAACACCTAAACGAGTTTAGAGGCTAATTGGGACGTCCACTAACAACTTCCACTCTCGAACCACCAACATAGGATCCACCACATTCTATGAATTAACCTAAACATTAAATTATAGATCCAACCACAGACTCCTCCAGGAATAAGAGTGCATGAGCTTGGGCAGGTGGCCCACACCGACGATCTTGATCAAAGATAGACCCTACAAATGGGTAGGCAGATGAACAAACATCCATGCGTAGTAACGAGACTATTGAAGGTGGCCCATGGGGAAAATAATTGGGCCTAAGCACCTCAACTGCCCTTGGAACCCTTTTCGGTCATCCATATTTGAATCTAGAATGACCCGACTCTTGGATCAGTGAAAAACCATGATCAGACGACGAATCGCCCACCCGGACTTTGGGTCAGCCTGATCGATGGCCTAAGGTCTCAAATGAGGGCTTCATAGAGGATGAACGGATCGAATTTCACGGTTCCATAATGGTGGGGCCCACGCTAGCATGTGTGTGGAAGACAATCGGCATGCCCGCAACACACCAGATCACTAGATCGTTCAAACGGGCGTTGACCCGACACCAAATGAGGAAAGTGTCTCCCCTCCTATCCCGCTCACAACTATTTAAAAACTTGTCATGACCCACACGATCATCAGATGGCCCACCATCAGGCCCAGGGCCACGATTTGATCCGTCCATCTGGTAGAGGGATCTCAAAGGACCCAAACCTCATAGGTTTTACAAGGTGGTGGGCCTGATCACATGCACGAAAACGATTGCAAGGGGACTGACGTGCATTTGGATTGTGTTTCCAGCTGCATCTAAACCAGACCATGGAGGTCTATATGGGACACCTTGAAATGATCCAAACCGTCCATCTGGCTCAGTCAATAGGCTCAGCCAAAACCTAACTAATCCTAGGAATTTCCTCATATGAGTGGACGCACAACTCCCGGCCAAAACTAAGGTTGCACTTGAAAACTTCTGAAAATAGAAGTGTGTTTCATCCTGCAGGTCGACGATCTGTGTAAGAGGCCTTCTCTACAATCCTAGCCGCTCATTAAGAGCTATCCCAGCCTTCCGACGAGTGCCTGAAAAAGGGAGACACCCTACTGACGTAAGGAGGGTGGTCGGATGCTTTCCTCCTTGAGCTAACGTGCTGGCATGCTATGGGCTATCCTTGGGGCTTCAGGAAGCCATTTAGGACGTCTGATCTAGGGTTATGACGACCCTAGCAAACTGTGCCGAGATGGTCGCACCTCACACGAGAATTACACCACGACGGAATATCTCGTGGGGTGTGGCATTTTGAACAAAACGTAACGAGAATAGTGGGTCCCACAGTGATCAAGGGACTCATCTAAATCGTCCAGGCAGCGTGGATTGTCGTCTTTAATCATTGAGAAGAAATGGCCATTAGAGGCGACATCATCTTCCCCGTCAAATGGAAGAACCCACTGTAGTGACGTGGGCCCCATCTATTAATTTGGAGCGCTCATTTGGTGGGCCATGGCATTAAGAAAACCATCCCATAATCAAATTGCCCCCATGCAAAGTAGAAAATGGGAGGGAGAGTAATCATTATCCCGGTCATTCCCTGTAACGGCTAGGGCAACCTTGCATCTATATATGGGATCCTATTCCCTCGGGATTCCCACCATCATTTCAGGAGAAAGTAGAGAGAAAGGAGAGAGAGAGAGAGAGAGAGAGAGAGAATAGGAGAGAAAAGAGAGAGAGAGTGGGCGTCGTGCCACACTGCACTAGTCGACTGTGTCGACTCGATGCGACCCGTCCGCACCAGGCCGACCCTGTAACTTGAATCATGTCGAGTTAGGCCTCACTGCCTGTGTAGGTGAGGTTGGTTGAGTTGGTTCGGCCCTCCTACCTCGAGGGTTGGCTTGACCGGTGCCATCTGAGTCAGATTTTCACTGTCGTCCAACTGAGACTCGTCACTGCAGCAGCTGCAACCAACAACACCAGTTCAACTAGACCTTCAAGCCAGCAAGACGACATTGGTCCTTTGCATGTCCAGAAGGAGTTAAAGGAGAAGAGGAGCTAAGGGCAATGTTGTCATGCCAACCGCTCGAGCTAGCTCGACGAGGGGTGAGTTGAGGCGGTCTAACAAGGTTCGGGCTCGAGCTCGGCGTTCAGATTCGTCGGGTGGACCCGTTGTAGCTGCTGGGACTGTTTCGTGGTTTTTGAACCACCTAAACTGTCTTGGCCAGCCACACATAGTCATAGTGACTCTTCCACTGAGTCTGAATCATTGAGTCGACTCACCTTGAGTCACAAGAGCTGACTCAATGCCATATTGTTTCAGGGACATAATCAACTGATTAACCAGCCACGTGAACGTCTTAAATTAAATCCTAACACAAAGGCCACCCTTCAGGTAATCCTCTTCAATCGAATTCAAACCAACTGAGCCAACTCAGTTAGTCAACTCTCTCCCTACTTAAGCTATTTCCAGATATAAAGAGGCCTTAGAGCTGCCTATAGATTGCTTGTGTCGGTCAATCTCTAAGGAAGTTGATCTATCTTTGCACCTCTAAGTTAGCTCACTAAGACAACAAAGAAGGCATTGCGGAGTTCTTAGTTTGTGGAGAGACGGTCAACCTGTAAGGTGATGACTTTTCCCCTTAAGCTTTCCATCTCCAAGTTTGTTCGAAGATGGCTTCCACTTAGATTACGATTGATAGTTTAGAACTTGGATTGTTTACATATCAAATCACGTTTACATTGACCCATGATTGAGAATCTGCAAACCATGACCATGCTAGGTTTTATGTTCACATACGATGATAATTAAACTTACACTTTGAGCTCAACTTTAACTGTTAGATTATGCCTTAATTTCATAGTCCTTTATAAAGGTTCAAAATTTATTAACAACACATAACTGCTATGTTATATCTACGCATATCAACATATCATTGATTTGCTTGCAAGACGCTCATGGAACCCAAATCTCTACGTTAAATAGGGGAATCTCCACCTATGTATGAGAGTCCACACTTAGGGTGTAAGAAGATTGGTTGTGTTAAGAATAGACCCTCAACTTGGTGGTTATTTTTAGTGATGAATTATTAATGGGATTTACTTCTCATGAGATATTCTTGTCTACATGGTTTTGAGATGAATTATTTACCATCCTGATTTAATGTGGCCCTTCCACCTCGATTTGGTATTTATAACCTACATCCTTTTACCGCACCGATTTACCTTTAATCCCAGATTTGGTATTTTCCCTTGCGGCTTTGACAGTTCATTCTCATTCAACCATGAGGTGGTAAATTTTCCTTGTATTAAAATTGATTGACCACTTATTGATGGGTTCTATTAAGCATCATAAGGTGGTAGACTCATGGGCCGGGGATGATGGTTATGGGACACTATGTTCGTTCTGTCAGCCTACACTAGGTGACAAGCCCCCCGTAGTGACCTTGAGTTTTAGTAAACTGGTTGGTTGCAAATGGACTAATAATAGTTGGGCTAATCATGCATTCATAACATTCGAACAATGACGAGTAGCTAACTCTGGATGTTGTACCACGTGCCCTTAATCGTGGTATCATTTTGCTAGCTCCCAAACCATCAACTATTGTCCCACTTTTGGTGAGTTTGGTACTACGCATCTACTATATACTTTCGCTGGTGATCGACTACATGCATGGATTTCTCCCAAAAGCCAATTGGATGAGCATCCCCAGTTGATGTGCACTCATACATTCATGCATTAATTAAGATTGCATCTTTGTATTATTTTGTATGCCTTATTATACTTTTAAGCTATACTCGTCTAAGGCAATGGTGTGCAATCTTGAGGGGAATTCATACTTAGTTAGCTACTCATCCATCGAATATTCAACCGTACAGAGTATGCAGGTATAGACGGAGGTGATTATGGTGCAGGCTTTGAGGTCGCAGTAGCCGGATCAGAGGATAAATACTACGAAGAAGAGTCATAGCAGGAGGCGACTGAATACTATGGACTTAATCAGTAGATGTAGTACTTTCCTTATAGTTTGTATTGATACACTAGAACTTATGAAGTTTATAATTAAGGTCCCCAACTGGGTGGACCAGGATCCTAATATTTGGTTACATGATATTATCTACGCTTGGTTATGCTATCACACCCTGATTTTGCAATGTTTTCAATTATCTGATCATTAACACTTAGGTTTTTAGGAAACGAGTTCCATACTCGGGTTTCGAAAATCAGGGTGTTACATCACATCCACGATGGGTTGAGTATCTAGAACAATAAAATTTACTGGATAGTAGAATTTATCAACCTAGACCAACACATCCTCAATCATCCCTCTTGGTACACAAATTGATCGATCCGCAAGTTGTAACGTGGTCCGGGTGGGTTTTAATTCACCAAGACCTAATTGTTCGTAGACCGAGTAAGGAATCAGATTTACACCTACCCCCAAGTCAAGAAGTGCATGCTCAATCCGATAATTCCCAATTACACAAGTGATGGTTGAGCTACCAAGATCTTTGTATTTTTGTAACACATCTTACTTGAGGATGACACTCACTTTTTATGTCAAAAAGATTTTCTTTTGTATGTTTTCCCCACTTTTGGTAGTGTATAGATCTTTCAAATTTTTAGCATAGGAAGGGATTTGTTTAACGACATCTAGTAGAGGGATGTTGACCTTCACTTATTTAAGCACCTCTAGAATATCCTAAGAGTTAGAAAGATGTTTTAGTGCAATCAACCACTGGGGGAATGTCACAATCGGCTTACTTTGAGGTTCCGGTTCTTACCCATGTCAGGCATTACTAGGTCTATCATTCTCAATTTCTTTCGGATCCTTAGGCTTTTCAGCCCTTACCGGAATAGATTTGTCAATTGTCTTTCCACTACTAAGAGTGTTAATAGACTTGGTTTGCTCCATTTGATTTGAAGAGCTTGGATCATTAATTTCACAATGTGGTTTTGGATTGGGGAGGGGTTGGGCTGGAAGCATCCCTTTCTCCCCACTCCCTAAGCGTGACTCAATCCTTTAAATGGACGATGCAAACATTCTCGATGTTATTTTGAGATCTTGGAATGCTTGCACCGTATTCTGGTTGAATAACTCTTGATTTTGCATGAATTTTTGAACCATATCTTCTTGAGGCCTCTTTTGATTTAAAAATTAAGGTTAACTGTTTGCCCATTCTTCTAATTTAAATTTGGATGGTTCCTCCAGCTGGAGTTGTATGTGTTTAAGGTGGGTCCTTTGAAAGGTATTTGGTAGTTGTTCATGGCATTTGATTGCTCATTCAATCTCTCTTTAAATGCAGGAATTGTTGGGTAATTTTCAATGGTATGTATGTTGCAAGCACAAATACAACAAACAACTTTTGTAGCCTTGTTGGATTTGATAGGTATAGCCTTCTTAAGTTCCATGGCCTCGACTTTTCTTGCGAGATTGGCCACTCTTACACTCATATCGTCTTCCTCTTTTAAAGCATAAATTCCTCCCCTTTCCTTTGATTGAGTAAGCTTAGAAGTAGTGGTTCTTAGAGAGGTGTCCCATGATTGTGCATTTCTACTAATTGATCTAGGTAATCTTACACATCATCAGCCTCCTTATTCATGAATTCACCATTACACACCATCTTTATAAACTGGCGCATTGGTGAAGTTAATTCATTATAGAAAAAGCTTATTGTTCGCCATATCTCGTACCCATATGTGGACAGGAATTTGTGAGATCCTTGAACCTTTCCCAACATTGGAAGGTCTCTTCCTCTTTCTAGGCAAAGTTCATAAATTGTCTTTCTTAAAATGTTAGTTTTATGAAATGGAAAAAACTTTTTGAGAAATTTCTGGGTTATCTTGGCCCATGTTCTGATGGATCTTTGCTTTAAGGAGTACATCCATACCTTAGCCTTCTCATTCAATGAGAAGGGAAACAATTTTAGTCGCACTGTGTCCTCAGACACGTTTGGAAAGTGTACTGTGGCGACTATCTCATCAAACTCTTTGATATGTAAGTATGAATTTTCAGATTATAGTCCATGAAATTTAGGAAAGAGTTGTATCACTCCAAGTTTGATATCCATGTTTCCTGCATTAAGTGGAGGGACCATACAGGAAGTTGTACTCACCCCGCTGGTTGTAAATAATGTCGTAGAGTACAAGGTAATGGTGTATTATACACCTCGTTTTCATCTTGAACTTCAACTTCCTCAACTATTGGTTGAGGTTGATTTGCAGTCATCACTTCTATTGACTCAGAGGGTCTCAAGTGGTGTTTATGGATAGACAAGCCTTCGACCAATCCTCCTTCACTCAAAAGATGTATAGTGTTATCACAAATCTACTTAGGAATGAAACATTCTCAACCCTCAAATAACCAAAAATTAAACGTAACAAAAAAAAAATTAGAAAAACTAAAACAAATAAGAAATATATAAAAGAAAAGAAAGAGATAATTGGAAGGAGGTTATCGGATTGGAGTTGTTATGTTAGGATCCTACAAAATAGAAAACAATGTTTGTTTCTAAAAAAAAATTCAAAGAAAAAAAATCTTAACCTAAAATAAAAGCAGAAAGTTAACCATAATCTTAACCTAATTCTAATACTAATTAATTCCAAAAAAAATGTAGCCGTGGTCCCCAGCAACGGTAGCAAAAACTTGTTCACAACTCCAAGTGTAGGGTCGCGATGTAGTAATAACTCGGTGAGTCTGAGGTCGAATCCACAAGGACTAAACTTGTACGTATTATGAAAATAACTAGAAGCAGAAGTAGAATAATATATAAACTCAAATCTGGAATAAAATAGAGTAATTGTATAGGATTTATCAAATATCAAAAGGAAACTAGAGCGCCAAGGATTCACTTGTAGCTATTAAAATGCTACCTTGTTTGATTTAATAAACATAATTGGAATTAGAGTCATATCTTATCCAATTGGAAGATAAAGATAATTTAAATCAAATCTAAACTTTTCGTTGACCCAATTTTTAATGGAGGAGAATTGTGAAGATTGGAAGGAATTCCATCACCCTACCATGCCCAAGAAATGATGGTGAACAATAAGACTTACTAATCTCACTATTTTAAAATAGAAAAAGAAGATATCCAAAGCTATCACATCATCTATTGTAATTTGAGTCACATTGAATCATAGAAAACTTAAAATATTCTTTTAACATCAAACTAGAAATCAATGAAGTTCAATAAGAAGAAGAATCAAAGCAAAATAAATATCTCAACACGCTACAAGCTTCACCTTTTAGCCCTAACTAAGAGGTTTAGCCAACCATAAATGTGATTGAAACCAGATCTCTTAATTAATAAAGCATGAAAAATAAACTAGAGAAGAAAAACTCTTTGGCTGCTGCTCCACCCTTATGTATGCTCCTTGAGACCTTTCCAAACCCTAAAAGATGCTTTGGAGCATCATGGGGAGTCATATTTATAGTTGTGGAACTCTAACTTTCACACTGAGTTAGAAAAATCTAGAAATCGCCTCAAATTTACGCACTACATAGTTTTTCAAAATAAACTCAGAGTTTAAACCGCCTCAAATTTACGCACTCTGCGCAGTTTTTCAAAATAGACTCGGAGTTTCAGAATATATTTTTTAGGACAAAATCAGGAATATGTTTATTTTCAAGACAATTTCAGGATTCCTTTTCTTCACTTCAAATATCTGATTCTCTTCATTCCTCAGTTTTCTTGGATCTTTGATATGTGAACTCTTCATTATTGACTTCCAAATCTCTAAATCTTTATTTAGTAATCGTTTGAGCATAGATCTTCCTTTTAACATCAATTTCACCTCAAGCTCTCAAAATCACCTCGCACATGAAAACATGCATAATTAAATCGATTAAGCACTATCATGTTTCTAAAACCAAGGTATAAATTGGGGAAATATGCAATATTTCACACTCAACAGAAGTCACTCTTATCTGCTTGAAAGTAGGTGAAGACACTTCTAATGCTTCGGTTGTTGCCATTAGTTATTCCATCAGCAAATTGTCACTTGAGAACCACTCATCACTGAGATATCGAACAAGTCGTCGTGATTGTCAATGTTGCCTAGTTTTGCTATATTGTTAGGCTATGCACCATCTTTCATGACTTGATCGTGCACGACAAGTTTCAGAATTGCTTCAATCGTGTTAACGGTCAACATTTCTCTAGTTGATGAATTTTTCAAAATGGACGTGTTTGCATGGCTCTTGATCGAAATGCATTCCCAGTCTCTGCCAATTATCTTCTTATAGATACTTGATGTCGTTGCAAACGTCGATTATGGGTTCAGGTCATTGCTGTAGGAGTGTCATAGAATTTGGGATGCTTGATCCTTCTCCAGACTTCATCATGACTTGGTGGGGGCTTAACCATTCTTTGTTTGACTCAGAGTGTTCCGCTGAGGCTGACAGTTATGGGGTGAGAACGCTTTTCATGGTCGATATGGCTCTCTCTTATCGGTCCCTCTTGGGGTTGCATGTTCAGCTTGCATCGCTGGCTGAGGCGGAACTTTTAAGTCTTCAACCATCTGGCACATCGACCGCATAGTTGTGAATCTCAACCACTATGTTGTGCCGCTTTAGATTGTTTTGCAAAACCCAAAATCACTGCATAGGACTGATATTTCCCTGACCTTGGTCATCATAATGTGCCATGGTAATTTCTAGGACCAAGATCGACCGTTTGCCTTGGTCAACCCAATTTTCATAAATTCATTATGGGCATGTTGATGTACAAATTAGGCCATAATATATCAGTATTGATCAACATTACTTCTTTGCCATTTTTAGGGAATTTCAACAATCCACGATTAATGTTATCCTAGACATTGTTCCTGAACACAACGCACTTGTTAGTGAAATGAGAATGCATCCCATGCCATTTGCAATACTCAACCTTTTTTGATTCATTGACCATGGGTATTTTGTAATTACAGAGAACTTTAATAAACTTCATTGCTATTAGTATCTCAAATATCTCATCGGCTTGGGTGATATAAAAAGTATATATCTTATGAGCCTTTTGTGTGGTCGGTGTAGATATTTCCACCTCGACCAACGCCGAACATTTGAGTGACTTTTTTGCCACTACTTCGACAAATTGCAACCACATAGTTTGGGTCATGATCATATGTCCTGATTGTTGAGTTCTTTTGCTTGGCTCTTTCCTGAAGAAGCTCCTCATATCTATAAAATTTCCTGGTTGGCCACAAACTCCATTCCAATTAATTTCTTTCGGAGTTTGTATTCCAAGTTGTCCTGCGCAAGTTGTCAAATTCGACCTCCGTCGTGATGACTTCGCACTGGCTTTTCACTTCGTTCAATCGAGTAATGTAACTCTTGTAAGATTCCTCTGGTAATTGTCGGAAGAATGCGAGATCAACCATAGTCAGCTCTTTGTCATTAGAAAAGAACTAAGCATGCAAAATTTTCTTCATCTCCTACCAGGTATGAATTGAATTTGGTAGTAAGCCGAAACACCACATGAAGGCCATTGCCATCGGTAAATGACCGAGTAATTGCAAAATGTAGTCATTGTTATCTAGTTCGCTGCATTGCATAATGAATCGACCTACATGTTCAATGGTCGATTGACTAGGCTCGCCTGAGAATATGGCCAAATATACTCGATAATTCCTTGGTAGCGGGTGTTGTCTGTCAATCTATTCGGGATGTGGCTTATGGTAAACCTGGATGGTATTGTGGCCAAGGACTTGGCTGGCTAACTCTTGGACCATTTGCATGATCTGGTCGAGATCCACTTGTTGAGATTTAAGCATCAGCGATGGATCAGGATCTACTCAGTTTTGTAGCTCATGGAATAGTGGATTTATGGAAAAAAGCTAAAAATGTTGTCTTCCTGGCATACCCTGCTTTCGAACTTTAGGGATAAATTTTTTGACATGCACTATGGTCGCCTGAACTTGGTGGGCGGCGGAGCATTTTGCCCATCCTGGATTGAAAAAGGGAGGGGTGTTCTGATGCGGGGGAGGTATCGATGGCGGCTGAACCATGCTATCGACAGAACTTCCTTCAACATTTTACTGCATTGCCATAGGTGCTCTTTCAGTGATGATGCCCATCAATCAGTGCATGGCTTTGGTTTGGTTAACCATCCATTTGTTAACATTATTAGTCTAAATACGGAATTGCTCGACTTGGGCATGTACCAACTCTGCTTGAGCTCTCCCATATTCCTAAACATGCTGAATACTTAATTACATATCCCAAAGTCTGACCATTATCTCTTCGAGAGAAATGGTCTGAGAGATCGATGCCCCTTCTTGGTTGATGGGATTGAATGTTGAACTTGTATTTAAATTCAATGATTTGGGGCCGCTTGAACCAACACGTTCTCAGTCGAATGTGGTGCGGTTGGTGTCGAGTGTTCAACCCCAACAATTCAATTGATTCTTCTATTCACATTTCTGATTGATTGACAATGTCTCACCGATGAGTAAACTAAAAAAAGGGTCTCATCGAGAATGCTAAAATATGTTATCCCTTTTTTTTTTTTTTTTCAATTTCAATTTTAGTAATGTGATTTGTGCGAGTGTGCCAGAATTGACTATGCGGCTCAATTTAAACCAAACAACCATGACTCCAAGTACCAAGATAGGTAGATATGTCAAAAATTAACCTTATATAATCGAGATTGAACAAGATCGATTGCCTATTCAGCCACTGCATAGTATTTCTTAAGATGGTAAGGTAATTATCAGAGGGTGGAGTTTGTCCTATAGAAATGAGTTACACTTTTGCTTTCCGTACGAAATGACTTTTTCAATACAGATGAAACAAAAAGAAATTCTTATAGTCGGCTATTGAGAACAACTGCAGAGCACCTTTTTGAATGAAGAACTTTACTTGATACTCGAACTAAATCTAATGTGAGTGTAAATTCAAATTACAACTAAAGTTAACTATTATCGGGTTATTGCTATGGATTACACTAAAAAAATGTAAAGACTAACAATGTTGATTACACTAAGAAATGTAAATGACTAATAATACTAAGGAGCATAAGTTAATTGAAAGATAAATTTGATTTGCTCTGTTTAGTATGAGACCTCAATTTTTTTTTTCTTGCTATTTGTAACATTAAATTGACAATCTAAATATTTTTAAAGTACTAGCAATTGCTATAACTATTTTAGCATTTGATCACTTCTAAATCTGCCATTTGTCACATAGCCACTTCAAGCTTTCTTATTGTATAAGCCACATTCAGCTCAACCATTCTTATTCCGTGGATATGTCATAATTTGATCGATGCTGCCTTTATTATATTAAATCCTTTTGGAATATCTTTATATATCTCAAATGCATCACACATATTTAGGTGTTTTTCTCTTTGATTGGTTATCCCGGGCTCGTATAGAAATGTAGTACAACACTACCCGGAGGGGAAACGTTAATTTCGGCTGACCGTCCATGGTCAGATGATTGTCAGCCTACATATGTGGTATGGAACATATGTACGAATGCCTTCTTTTGAGCCGTCCAATCGTAGGCACGAGTATCGGATGCCGAGCATTATCCAATGAGAGAGTTCGTAGTATAATTACCTATCCGAGGATCACGAGATAAACGGTCTGGATCACTGAAAGGTGGGCCAGCCCTACCTATACAGATTGCATGTTGGAGTGAAAGAAACGACCTACTTTTTTTGCACTCGAAATCAACATCATTTTATGGCTGCGGGTAAATAGAGAAAACCTCCCCTCTCCCCATTTTTCTCTGCCGTTGTTGCTTCCCGCAGAGAGATCTGCAAGCATGACAGAGCCTTCTAAGGTTATCCATGTCCGAAACGTGGGTCATGAAATATCCGAGGTATGTCTATCCCATCTTCTCCTCTCTTTCGACCATCCGAACTTCAAAATTGCAATTTTCTTTTATTCTCTTCCTCTTTCTGTTTTTCTTTTCTTTTGCAGAATGATCTTCTTCAGCTGGTGCAGCCCTTTGGCGTTGTCACTAAGCTTGTGATGTTACGCGCTAAAAATCAGGTTTTTCTTCCTTTTGCGATCTCCTTTTTAGGGCTTGTTTGGCTGACCCCCATTTTTCATTTTATCAGAGTTCCCGCTATATGTTCATTTTATTATTATTATTATTATTTATTATATAAAATTGGGTATTTGTATTTGTTTAGAAGATATCAACTTTCTGCAAAAGATTAGTTGCGCAAGGTGGGGATATAAATCAGGTTTAAATTATCATCTGAAACCGTTACGTTTAGTCTGATACATGCCGGTTTTTGTCCATGAAGGGTACAGTCCAATACAGCCCGGTATGCTCGGTTTTGGTGGTGATCAATGTTGTAGCCTTGAAACCGACCTTGGGCATAAACAAGCCCTCACACGGGCCAATGGGTGCGATTGGAACCCTTTCGTTGCACGGATCCTGGTGGGACACTCCACCCCCTCAAAAACCAGTTCTATCCACTCGATCAGGTGGGCTAGATAATTTTTTCAAATAGTACTTGTTGAAGGGCCTCCTGGTTGAGTAGCGACAGGCACTGACACCATTCCTGTGGTGTCGGGGGCCCCCTCGGGCTTAGAAAGCATTTTAAATGAAAGAGGGCTGTTGCCCTAGTAATCCCTCTGTTACTACAAGCCTTTTCTCCTTGACTGGTGAAACTTAATTATTTTGGTCTGAATCTACCCATCTTGCAGGCTCTTCTCCAGATGCATGATGTGGCTTCTGCTGTCAATGCACTGCAATACTATACAAATGTTCAACCCAGTGTTAGGTATGCAGATATTCAACTGCTTTGGATTTTTCTAAATTCCAATTTATCTGATTGGCCATTCACCCAAATGGCAATAGTGCTCATTTATTCTATGATATCAAGTTCACTTGCCTTTTCTGCGCATTTTTGGTGGACTTTTTCCATTTTGGTTGCCATTGCAGTATGGTCTTTCCACAATTTCCAAGCTGAAGAAGTGATCGTCCTTTTTTCCCTGCATATTCTATCTGGCATTTCCCACTTGTTACTAATCATTATGTTATTTCTTTCTTTTAAAATTGCCCACAAGACCTGCCAACAGGGTTGACTTTGAAACAGTTCTTCCCCTTTTATCTTGACAACATCTATTCCACCCTTCTATGAAAGCTCTTGTCTACCCAGGCATCGCCCAAATCATTCCATCTAACTTAAACAAGCCCTACAACAATTCTCAGTTAATCAATTTATCGTATTGAAAAACTGGTCAAGGGATCAACTAATTCACATCATTTGGAAAACCTACTTAGGCTGTGATGAGTTATCATTTGCATTGTCTGCTTATTTTATAGTTTGATGTTGTTATGGTGCAATCTCAGGGGAAGGAATGTGTATATTCAATTTTCTTCACATCAAGAACTGACAACAATGGATCAGAATTCTCAAGCACGAAAGGCTGGAGACCAGGTTGGTGCATTTGATTTTGTGTGCCAGTCATTCGGCGTATTTATCATTGTGCATTTGACTTTGTGTGTCAGTCATTGGGTGTATCAAAGTTGTTCCGAATCACACTCAGGCAGCTTAGTAGAGGCGAGCCCACAAGTAACGTGTGGCTTATAAGAGGACTGGCCTTTTTTTTTTTTTCTTAAAATGCCTGCCCAATGGATTAATATTGGCCTTTTTTTTTTTTTTTTTTTCTTAAAATGCCTGCCCAATGGATTAATATTGCATTTATATCGAGGCAAATGGTCATGCATTTACATAGGAATGGATGGAAAAGTTTTGCTTCCAAATTTCGATGCTCTCATTATAAAAGAAATTTGACCCACAATTGTGATGAAAACATCATTTATGTTGTTTAATTCGCACAAATGTTTAGCTTAAGAACTATTAACCTTAGTGTCCTAATGCGTAAAGACATGAATTGGGCACGGTTTCACCCTTTCTTTACAGTGGAGCATGTGTTTTGGTAATCCAGACCAATCTAATGAGCCTCATTGGGTTTGGTGGATACTTTAGAACCTTTGAGATTAGAAGATCCACCTTTATCTGTAGCCAAAGCCCATCAAGCATGTAATAGAGAATCCTCAATCAACATAAACATAAGCTGTGGATGGTGATTGTGGTGTGCAAGTACGGCGTCCAAGAGGGGAATTGGTATGTAAGAAGATCTTCTTTATAGAGAGCTTCGAGTATCTGGAAGGCTATTGTGACAATTGAACTTATTATGCGGAATGGTATTGCTTATGGCCTTGGGAACGGTCACAGTATTCGTTTTTGGTGGGACCATTGGTGCATTGATAGACCTCTCCAAGACCTTTTTCCTAGAGTGTTTGCCCTTGCTCCGGATCGTTTTGTCAAAGTGTTAGATTGTTTTGAATTAAGTGGCGGGTGACGGTTTGGAATCCTCCCTGCCAAAGGAATTTGATGGATGAAGAGTTGGCATAATATGTGGGTCTATTAGATCTTCTCCAAAAGGCATGCCCTGATATTTCTTTAGAAGACTCAATGTTTTGGATGGCTCATTCTTCAGGAAGGTTCTCAGTCACTTCATTTTCCACCTTGATTAGCACTCCGCTTTATTTGTCTGAGGCGTCCTATCCTTTCCTTCGGTGGTCTTATGGAGCTCCCCCTCGGGTTATGCTCTTTGTGTGGCTTTTGGGCCATAAGAGGATCCTCACTATCAATAATTTACAAAGAAGATCATTAATTCTTCCTAATATTTTCGTCATGTGCATGGAGGATGCATAATCGATTGACCACCTATGGGTGTTTGTCTTGGGGGTGCTTAAGACGGACTAGGTTATGCCCAAATCTGTAGACGACCTCCTTTGGGCGTGGCATGGGGGAGGGAGAGGAAAAACGAAGAAAGCTAAGTGGAGGCTTATGATCATGGCAGTCTTTTCGTCTATTTGGGGAGCTCATAATGGGTGGTGCTTTTGCAATGAGATCAGGAATGTGGAGGATGATATTAGGAAGATAAAAGTATCCTGTTTGGATTGGGCAAATGTTAACGCGACTTTGGTTGCTAATTTCTCTTGCTCCTTTTGAGTTTTCTTTACTTTGTATTCTTTTCTCACCTTGGGTGAGCCATCTAATAAATTGTTGTTATCTCAAAAAAAAAAAAAAAAAAAAAAAAAAAAAAAAAAAAAAAAAAACACAAAAGAAAAACACAGCTTTTTATCCATGTCATAGACTAGGCATCTGGTACCTGCCTTGTATGTGGAGCTACCAATTCATTTGCATTCTTCGCACAAAAGCCCCTTGCAAGGAAGATATGGTGCTGGCCCACCCCCTTACAAGTGACAGGATTATGATCGTAGATTTTTGTAGATGCTTCCAGTAGGCTACTGGGTGTAAAATCTGTGAGATCCTTGGTATGTCTTTTCGGGATAGGGTAAAGAAAGATGTCATTAAGATTCTTCTTTGCATGACTTTTATCATAGAACTGAGTGAGAACTTCTGTAAAATCATCTATCAATATATTGAAAAGATGCTAAAGAAACTCACGTGACTTCCATACCTTTATGATCCCCACGTACCCTAAGAATGACCTTCCTCTTGTCCTTCATCAAAAAGCTCTTCTCTAAGCAATCTGTCTAATCACCCCTCAACCTATAAAATTAGAAACCTCACAAACTGTTTGCATAGCAGAAGGTTCTGAATTCTGATAGAATTCAACAATTGAAGATCAAAAGTTGCAATTTGGACTTAAATTCCTCTACAAGACTTTAAATACGATAATTTATTCTTTTACTAGTGATTTTTGTACATTAACCAAAGGAAAAAGTTAAAAAGGACCGAGTAATTCTTTCATAGAATTTGGTATTTTCTGCCCTTGCAAGCCATCCTCCATGAATATCCTTACCTAACAAGTGCTTGCTCCCTAATTTCTTTCTAGGGGCTGTTTGGGAGTTTTAAAAGTAGTTGCTAGGAACATGATTTTAATCAACCTTTGTAATGGACTGTTACATAGTGCCTGTGGGAGTTTTGTGCTTTCATTGTTGCTCCCAAGCCTAGATAAAGGAGTTGCGTTAAGTTGGCAGTCAGCGTGAAACTTTTTCCATGACTTTCATCATGAATCCCGATGAGGAATAGGATTTGTATAGCTGACACCAGGAGTTTTGTGCTCTCATTGCCGGTGCCAAGCCCGGATAAAGGAGGACGGTTGTGTCAGGTTGGCAGCCAGCAAGAAACTTCTGCCATGACTTTCATCATGAATCTTGACGAGGAATAGGATTTGTGTAGCCAACCCCAATTAGTTGGTGATGGTGAAGATGATGAAAAGTAGTTGCTAGGAAAACTAATGTAATGTATCCAAAGGGATATTTATGTATAAAAAGAATCATATTGAATTTAAGTTGGCAGAAATAATCAAGGAGTACTTTCCCAAGATTCTGATCTAGAGTATGCTCTTATCCACTAGTTTTTTCATTCATTTTTTTTTTTTTTTTTTCAAACTAGAGTGGAAAGAAAACGACTTTCACGTGTTTGAGAGGTCCTAATTTTTTTTGGAAAGTCTTTTGTTTTTCGATATATGCTCTTTGAAAGTTGTTTTCAATGTTTCAAGAGAAGAACCATGACAAAATGCTTCAAGAACATATTAAATGTACTCAACTTTATTGAATTTCGAATAAAATTTATCTCTTTGATTTACATAGAGCAGAGGATTTAATAAAAAAAGAGGGAGGGAGGGACACACAATATTTTTAGGAGGGAGAATTTTTGAAGAAAATGATATGTTTTTACCTTTAAAATTTTTAAGGGTGAATTCCTTGGAAGTGAGTGGTGTGAAAGGTTTCTCACTACTTGTCAAAAAAAAAAAAAAAAGTTTCTCACATCTCCAGAAAGTCCCAAATAGCATAAAGTGTGCACAAAGTGATATATTCCTGGAAAGTCATTTTCCTAATCCTAGCTACTACTTTTTAACTACCAAAAAATGCCTTGGACTCTTGTATCAAATTTACCCTTTTCAGTTGCTCTTCTATTCCACCTATAACGGCTATCTCCTCAAGAGGGAGGGAGGCGGAATTTGTGAAGAAAATGGAAAATTTTACGTTGGGAAACTTTAAGAATAGTTTTCTTGGAGGTGTGGGAAGGAGAGGGAATTTATGATGGACACAAAATAAATTTTTTTCCTTGGAGAAGTTGCATTTTTTTTTTAAGAGAGAGAGAGAGAGAGAGAGAGAGAGAGAGAGAGAGAGAGAGAGAGAGAGAGTTGTGAAGGAAATGGTATGTTTTTTTACCTCTGAAAAGTTTTAGTGTGAATATCTTGGAAAGTGAGGGGTGTGGAAAATGTTTCTCACCTGCAGAAACTTAGTCATTTTCCTAATCCTAGCAGCTTTCCAACTCCCAAACAACGCCTTAAACTCTTATATCAAATTTAACCTCTTGACTTGCTCTTTTATTCCACCTATAACTGCCCTCTCCACGAGAGGGAGGCGGAATTTGTGAAGAAATTGAATACTTACCTTCAGAAAATTTTAAAGGTAATTTTCTTGGTGGGAGGGAAGAAAATGTTTTCCACCCCTCCAGAAACTCCCAAACAACATAATGTGGTATTTTTCTGGAAAGTCCTTTTCTTAGCAACTAACTACTTTTCAACTTCCAAACGGTGCCTGAAAAAACCTGTATCATATTTCCTTTCTTGACTTTCTCTTCTATACCTCTCTTTGCTTCTCTTCTTGAAACCCATTTTTTACTTTTAGGACATTTTCAATTGTCCACATGTGGAAGGGGGTTTAACTTATTGATGAGCCATTTTGGGAGGTCTATGAATTTGTTGGCCAAAAAATGCAGTTTTGTAATACTTCTTGTTGCTTATATTTCACATTTATTGGTCTTAAAACCATATTTTAGCTTCTGTTGAGGACCTGCTAAATTGTCTACATATGGAAAGGGGATTAAAAGCATTATTCCCATCAATTCCTAAAAACATTTGCCAGCTCTAAAGCTCTAAACATTTGCGAGCTCTAAAGCTCTAAATGTTCTTTTTCCAAGTTGAGCACAACAATAATTTATTTTAGCATAGAATCTAATTTAGTGCAAAATGACTTAGTACTGCTCTGCTTGGAATGCATGCATTCCTCAGTTTGCTGGAGAAAACTAAGTTATTAAATGATGAAAAAAATATCTTAGATAAATAAAAGGTGCTTGTTCCTTGCTTGGCAGACCAGCCGTCCTTTGTAAAATATCAATTGGTAGCGTCTTGAACTAATGCAGGGGCATTTTCACACCGAGCTTGAGTAGGGTGGCCTGTGGGATGTAGGGGCACACTCGGGGTGGGCGGCCCATGTGAGGTGGGTGGCTCGTGTGAGGCGGAACTCATGTGATTTGGGGCCCATGAGGGGGCGGAACCCATTGGGGCCCACGAGGAGGGTTCAACTAAGGACCTAACTCATGGATGTGGAGCTTGGGCTATGAGATAGATGGATTAATTCGCCATGCTCTATCAGTTCGAGCTTTTAGAGCAAGTGGTTAATTGTCCTGCATCATGAACCCTTGTAGGGGCAAGGCCATCTGAATGATTTGTCAATATCTTATATAATTCAAAACTTTAGTGATATTTATTTTTTGATTCTTAAAAAAAAAATAAAAAAAATTGTACTGAAACTTTTGATTTATGGTTCAACTTATGATTTGACTCAATTATTTAAAGGAGACTTCTAAAAAGTGGGCGCATGCTCTTAGCATTTTGTAAATAAGCTGTCTTATTATTCTTCCTCTCTTCTTCTAAACTATTCTTATCTTCTTTCTCTAGGTTACTGAACTTCACTTTTTCACATCATCTTTCTCTAGGTAACCAAACTTCACTTTTTCACATCTTCCTTCTCTAGGTTACAAAACTAATAAAAAATATTTAAAAACCCAGACCAAACTGAACGGTTGGATGGGTTTCATCTGGAACTGGCACAATAACAGCTTGGCTCATGACTCATTTTAGATTTTCCATGTCAAGAGGTTCAGACATCCTGGTCATCATTTTCAGATAGTTGGACTAGAGTGGTGGAATGGTCAGATCTTTTTAACGGATAAAATTTTAAAATGCGTCAAGTAGGGATCAAACCTGTGATCTCCTTGCTTAAGATGCAAGCGTCCTATCAACTCTACCACAGGCATTTTCATTTTGTTGCATGATATTTGTCATTACATTTATGCATACTATATGCAATGTTGTCAAATAGCATATGCAATCCTGTGCGATTGCATATGCGATCGCACAATCGGATATGCGGTCGCATATTTTCAAAAAATTAAAAAATCAGAAAAATTAGAAAAAATTTTAAAAAAATAAAAAAAATAAAAAAAAATTATTATAAGTCATTGGGACATGAAATACATTTAATTTAAGTAAAAAAAATAAAACCAACCAATTACATACATATGATAATGATACATCATACATTTACAAATTACAATATAGTTAACTTCTTAAATCTTAACAATTAATATTTTAGTTACATTTAACAATAACAAATATGAAATATGAAATATCCATATTCAACATTCAACACTACATGTACATGATACAATACATAATATATCAAGTTATCAATAATCAATAACATCAACATTAACACCAACACACTTAGACTTATGAGACAAGCATTAAACAAAATTAAGAAGTTATGTATTTATTATTTATCTAATCAATAATCATTAATCATATACATTGATCTAGCATCCATTGTGACACATCACCACCAGGTCCACCACTACCACCACCACCACCATCATCATCATCATTCGAGTCATCTCCTTCTTCCACATACACTTCTTCTTCTTCCGTTTCTTCATCATCTGTACGTACTAATACTTCATCAACATCCAATGGTGGATGATCTTCAATTTGATCATCATTATCACCTTCTCCTTCTTCAATCTCCTCAATCTCATTAACGGGTTGATGGCTACTACTCGCCCCCCCCGTTCTCCCCGTCCTTCGCCTTTGAGTGGTACTACTACCTTCACCAGGTGTCGATCCATATGCGATATCTTCAACTTGTGCCCATGTCAGATCCTCTCCAGTAAATACCGGGTCCTTCGTCTCTACGAGCCACTCGTTATCTGCATCCAACTCATCTAAGCAAATAGGGTCAAAGAAGCTAGGCTTTTCTTTTCTACTTTGGAATCGTTCTCGCAATTTTTTATTGTATTGAATGAAAACCAAGTTGTTGAGGTTTTTTTGCTCAAGGCGATTCCTTTCCTTGGTATGAATCTGTAAGAAAGAAAACGCATTTGACATTAGCTATTTAGGTAATTAATTTAGCGTAGGCCATCAAAAAATTAAAGTTTACAAAAAAACAAAACAATTGCTAAACAGTCTAAACTTGCTGCCTCGAATGTGCTTCAATTGCGCTCGCAACCACTTGCAGAACACGTGAGTCCAAGAATCTTTATAGCCAGCTTCTTTAGAACGGATCCTTCCTGTTCGGGTTCACTCCATAGGCAGCCCACCAGTCAGCTGAGAAAAACAGTTTAAGTATAGGTTAGAGTCTTAGTCTCTTAGAGACACTTTGTAGAAATTTTTTTTGTAAGAGTTAAGTACACAGTTGACAGTATACTAGCATTCATTCATAGAAGTACTTACTGGGTAATTTCATTGTCCGATGTCTTATTACGATATCCCTTGAGAATATCCCTTTACTTTTTGTATAGAAGTCCAGCAAAGTTGAGATCTTGTCCTGTTCTCCTCTATCTGGAATCATTCTTTTCAAGACAGCAATAAATCTAACCATATGCACAGTTAGAGCTTCTGCTGGATTAGTAGAAGCGAATAAACAAGCTGGGTTAAGGATGTAAGCAGCCGAATACAATGGGGATGACATTTGGCTGCCCCATCTTCTATCTATAATATCTGAAATTGGCTTGTAATCACGGTCTCTATAGTTAAAATAGTTCATGATCTTATTTTTCGCCATCTCCATCGCATCATATATGTAGCCCATTGCAGGCTTCTCATCCCCGTCCACCAATCGTAACACAGTGACTAAGGGCTCAAGATGATTTTAGCGCCTTTACCACTTGAGTCCAAAAACTTTGAAAAAGAATTGTTTATTGAACCCATTTCCCTTCAGCCTTCTTTGACTAAGACCCACTTGTAAAATCGGCCGACATTACAAAGCTTCTCAGTTCTGATTTCTTTGCATGTAGCCTTTATAGTGGTAAAAAGGTTGTAGCGAAACGGGTGATTGCCGGACGTAGCAAGTTACCTCCAATGTATTTTCTCATTCGATTGAGAAGAAGGGCGTGTTTGTACATAGAGACCGTGATTCTTCTAGCCCTTGCAATCACATTTATAAATAATCTACCTATATCTTCTAACATAAGATTAATACAATGGGCCGCATAGGGGGTCCAAAATAAATGTCGCCTCTTCTCCATAAGAAGATGACCGACCATTACATACGAGGCTGCGTTATCTGTAATTACTTGTACAACGTAGTCCTCACCTATTTCTTCAAATTCACTATATAGTAAGTTAAACAAATATTCTCCTGTGTGCCTGATGCATCCACTGACTTCAAGAACATTGTCCCAGCTGGATAATTTACCAAAAAGTTAATAAGAGACTGAGCGGATCTATCGGTCCATCCATCGGCCATTAGTGAACAGCCATATATTTTCCATGATTCCCTATATTTAGCTATGAAAAATTGTGTATATTCAACTTCAGTTTTTAGGCATGTCTCCCTCATTTCATGATATGAAGGAGGTTTAAGCTCAGGTCCAAATTGACCTATAGCCTCAATCATTACTTTGAAGCTTTTTGATTTAACGGCATTGAAAGCAACGCCGGTTTAGTAAAACCACTTAGCAATATATTGAATTGTGGTTTTTCTATCTTTTTATTTATACCGGTTCTCTAAAGTTGTCTGAGCCGACCCTTTTCCTCTATCCCTTTGGTCGACCACATCCTCGGAGTGTGGTCTACACCATCTATTTATGGGTCCATGCCCTTGGGCTCTTTTCAATGGCTGTACTTGTGGTCTAGACTGGCCTGTCGAAGTTGGGGGAGTGGGACTAGCTTCATCTACATTAACTACATTTATATCTTCATATGCATCTTGTTCCATATATTCCTCCTGACGTAGGGTATTATCGCATTTCTTTCTTGATTGTTTTTCCATATGCTCCACGATCTCCATTCGGATTTCTAGAGTAATTTTGTCGCATACTTTTGCATTTGACCTCGGTAAATGTGCAAGGTGTTGCTTGTGCCTTGTAATGCCACCGGAACTCACACACCCACATAACTCAAATACTATGAGTCTTTTCGGTAATACTATAGTAGTGCCTTACTTCCAACTCGGGTCATTCGACTTGGGCTTCAAAGAAGAAGATTGGGAAGAAGACATTATGATGGTGGATGGTGGTGTGTGTATTAGCACTAAAAAGTAACTAGCTAGCTACTAACTAGAAACTAGAAAATAAAATACAAATAAAAAGAAAACTAAAGTAAAGTAAGAGACTAAGAAGAAGAACTAAGAAGTAAGAAAGAAGTAAATCTAAGAGAGTAAGTAAGAGTAAAGAGTAAAGAGCCTAAAGAGATGGGACGAGAGAGAGAGAGAGAGAGAGAGAGAGAGAGAGAGAGAGAGAGAGAGAGAGAGAGAGAGAGTTACACTTACACACTTACACTTGTAGAAACTAGAAAGGGAGAAGAAGAGGGAGAGAGAGAGTTGAGTTACACACTTACACTTGTAGAAAGGAAGAAGAAGAGGGAAAAGAAAATGAGAAAAAGAGAGTTGAGTTACACTTGTAGAGAGAGAGAGAGAGAGAGAGAGAGAGAGTTCCCAACTGCCAAATTCGACTCTAAGTTGTTTACTTGTCTTCTCTTTACCTTTGCCCCTTCACTTGAGTATTGATCTTGAAATCTTGTTGTAACTTGTACTTGTAAGTTGTAACTTGTAAGATGTAACTTGTAACTTGTAAATTGTCACTTGTAAGTTATAACTTCAAACTTGTAAGTTGTAACAACTAACAATTAACAAAGTAACAAATCAATTAACAAACAAAAAATATATATATAAATGATAGAAAGAAGTTGTTAGAAACTTAGAACTTAGAAGTTAGAACTTAGAAAACTTAGTGGATGGAGATTGGAGAGGACTAGAAGAGTGAGGAGTCTCTTGACTCTTGAATCTTGATTCTTGAATATGGATGGTATGATGTATGATCTATCTTGGGTTCTTGATTCTTGTACCCTTCCTTGATTCTTGAAAGTTGAAAGAAAAAAAAAGAAATATGGAAATGGAATATGGATGGAGAGGAGTGGATGTAGAAAGTTAGATTGCAAAGTGCTTAGAAGTTAGAATTAGAAATATGTAAGAGAGGATGTGGTAAGAGAAATAGAGAATAGAGAGAGAGTTTGAGCTTTTTTTGCATGTAGGAATGCTTAGAATGCATATTTATAGAGTAAAAATCCGGATTTTAAAAAAAGGTCAAAAAATGGTCAGAAATCTGACTGTTGGCCATTATGCGATCGCGTACATCGCATACGCTGACACATGTGGCATATGCGATCACATATGTGCAGGGATCGCATATGGCACTGCCGCATATGTGATCGGCCCACATATATGCGCATATGCGATCGGCCCACATATATGTGCATATGCGATCGCATATTCGCATATGCGACCGCACATGACAACATTGACTATATGCATATATCAAAGGTTGGATCGGCTGACTCAGCGATTGGATGGGTTGGGATCTTGTAACTTAACAGAATAGTAAAAAAAAATAAAATAAATCTTAACATAGTGCATGTAATATGCAGATGCACTCTCTAAATTATTTATGGCTCCATTATTCAATCACTAAAGTGGCAAAAGATAAATGGGGGTGTCTATGAGTCCAGCACATTGCGCATTGTAAAATAAGACATTCTTCAGCACGTATCTTCAGGTCTTGCCACCTTGAAAGAGGACACTTCAACTACTACTTTACGCAGTGAACAAAATGGTGGTCTTTCAGGTGTCAACCAAGTGATCTTAGAAGTGAAGGTAAACAAATCCCAAGAATTCATCTTGGAATCATGGAAAATGAGGCAATGGTTAGAAGCCAACATAGGTAATTTACCTCAGGAGAATACCAGGAGATTGGACATCCTTGAAATGAGGAAGTCATGTGTTTTGATTCATTAATCCTTGCTTGGGAAGGTGGACAAACAAACAGACACACACACACACACACAGTGAAATGCTCACTTGGGAACTGGTTCTCACGAGAACTTGTGAGAACTTTAGAGAACTCATCTCACGTGCTATGAGCACAAAATCTGAACAGTCCATGTGATGCAACACCCCATGAAACCCTTAAGGGCCCAACTTTTACCCTTATCCAAAACTTTGGTGGGCCATGGCAAAAGGAAACAGTTTCCTCCCTTGATTTGCCTCTCTTTGCTATGGCCCACAAGAGTTTTGGATCAGGTTGAAAGTTCGGCTCTGGGGGTTTCATGGGTTGCTGCATCACATGGACCATTCAAATTTTGTGCCCATGACACATGTGCAAAGGTGCACAGGTGACCATGACTCTCTCTCTCTCTCTCTCTCTCTCTCTCTCTCTCTCCACACACACAGAGAGACACACACACACACACATATATTGTTGGTTTTTGCAGAAGTTATTCATGCACATCCAATCCATATTACCGAGTTGGGGGATGGGGCTGATTCTTTTTTATTCTTTCTTTCTTTCATTTTTTTTTTGCCTAAATACACATTTGGATGGATCATGGATGTTATACAACTTGCATCTTGCTTCTGGGAGAATGAACCTAGAGACTTGTAGTTCAAACAACCTATATTCATTTACACTAGGTTTGGTGCCTCGAATTGCCTGCATACGCATATTTGTTCCCAAAACATGAGATCAAGCATCCATTGACTTGGAGTTACACTTTTGAATGGTTCCCAACTTCCCATTCAATTTATCGAGGAATGTCAATACTCTACAATAGTACAATGTGGTAATTGTCACTCATCTCCCCTTTGTCACAGATGCCACTCACATAGGAACCATTTTTTCTGTAATAATGTTGGTCATATGAAATGTGTATTTGTTTCCCTTTCTCGGTAGGCAAAGTTTCGTTAAGGCATATCAAATTATGATTTGCTTGACTCGTTGAAACCAGGATGGGCATTTGCATGGGATATGTAAAGGTTTGCTTTGTCCTGTTTGTGATATAGCTTTAAAGGTCCGGTACTAAAAATTCCTGAAAGCATCTTATCCACAAGGGGTGTTCTTGACTTAGTGAATCATTATTGCTGTTGAACAAATGCATTAAGTGGTTGTTTGTTTCTCATTAGGCTTATTAATTAAGATCTGGTAATTTCTTCATCAAGTGATCACACATCTCATGTTGTAGGATACGTCTTTTAAACATGTCTGTCTTTTTGCTAGTATGGTGTAAGCATTTATTTTGAAGTGAGTAGAATGCATACCATTGCTATCATAATAATAGTAGCCTTTCCCAACCATTTGGGGTTGGCTTTTCATGTTTGCTTGGGAAAAGGTCAAAGAGTGGCTGACCACCTATCATCTATCTCCACTTGGGCTTGGCACCAACCAGAGCATCATTACTGTGTGGAGTTTTTCAAAAATGCACCATAAACATGCTAAGATAGTGCTAGTGTGTGGTTACAATGCCCAAAATAAAAAGAACGAATCCATCATCAACTTTTGACCATCAATATTGAAAATTAAATGTTGACATTTCAAAAGAGATAGAACACTTGCATGTATGAGGATGTTAAGACGAATGGCATGCTAAGAGCTGTTCATTTTATATCCAATTTGCTTAGCCCCAATTAACACAGAAGGAAAATAGAAATGACTTTAGACAAGCAAAAGAAGAAGAGAATGCTAAAGCATTCCGCATAGAAGGAAACATAGAACCGAACAAACTTATTAAATGCCTGCTGGTTTCTGATACAAAAGCAATATTTGATATAAATGACAACAACGACTGAAACAATATAATAGCCAATAGGGTTATGTGTACTGTATGGAGTTGATGAATATACATAATGAAAGGAGGATAACATAACGAACTTAGTAACATAGTAAAAAAAACACTAAATGTAATGACAAAAGCCTTGGATGACCCAGGGAGTTTAATTTCATTGCATCTGTTAGAGTATAGGATACTTATGTACAGCTGTAGTTTTTACAGCTATACATGTAAAGCTGTACAGAAGTACCCTATATTCTTACAGCTTCAAATAAAAATTACAGCCGGAGGAGTGTGCTTTTCTTTGAAGTTTGAACCATCAGCATAAACATCAACCTAGGAATCTCTTGAGGCATTATTCATTTGGTGGGTGGTTGGTTGTCCATCCTGCCTAAACGCTTCTTTTCTTATTTTACCTGAACTTCGAATGCTTATTTATGTGTTGTGCATTAACTGTTAATATTTTCAATTGCTCCCTTCTCTGTTTACTTTCTTTCTTCTTTTCTCTATCTATTCTTCTCTATTCATTCTTCTTTCTCTCTCCTGTCTCTATGCTGGTCTGCTGTCGGGCACACCCTCAGGATGCAGAGCCCAATCGAATTCTCTTAGTTACAATCCACCACCTTCTCTATCCTATAACAGTGGAAGTGCTGCATCAAGTGTTTTCTCCTCATGGATTTGTGGAGAAGATCGTCACATTTCAGAAGTCAGCTGGTCAGCTTCTTCAAGTCTTCTCTCTTTCTTCCTCTCTCTCGCTCTCTTACTTTTTGAAATCTCTTTCTGGATGTTGAAGATTTGTTTGGATGGGTTTTGCTACTTATTTGTTAGAAATGTCCTCTATTTTAAAACTTTATAGTGAACGTAGTTTCTTCTGATATCTGATTAAGAGTCTATGCTGTGGAAACTTGCAACTGTAATGAGGGAACTCATGCTGATGCATCTGCTACATTTTCTAATCTTGCGAGAGATGCATCATTTAGCCTTTTAAGTATACTAGCTTTGTTCTGTAGGTTTTCAAGCCCTTATCCAGTATCAATCACGTCAGAGTGCTGTTCAGGCCAGAAATGCTTTGCAAGTGAGTAGTCTATTTCTGTCTAAACCTTTTCCCCCCTTTTGCTATGAAAGTGGCAAGTTAATTGAGTTTGGAAAGCTGATTTAACAATCTTTTTCTCTCGGTTAACTTTTTTGTAGGGACGCAATATTTATGACGGTTGCTGTCAGCTAGATATTCAGTTCTCCAAGTACGTCTCTTTTGGACTTTCCTTATTTACTGGAGTTGGTTTTTGCACTGGACATGGTTCTTACTTTTTCTATTTTTTCACTATCTAGCCTCAGCGAGTTACAAGTGAACTACAATAATGAGCGATCTAGGTGCGTTCTAGCTTCTCATACATTTAGCTTCCTACAGTTGGAAATGTTGCTACTTTTTTATTGTTAATTCGATCACGCTGCTAAATATACTTGCTATTTGTTTGCAGGGATTTCACAAATCCGTCGTTGCCTTCCGAACAAATTGGCAGATCCTCTCAGGTTAGTTGGCTACTCTCCACATAAGGTATCTAATAGTGATTTACGTCTCTCCAGTGTCTTGGTCTTTGGTTTTTAGCATGATGGGTTTGTGACTTTGGGGTTTTGCACATCCAAGGTTGGATGAGATGTTCTTTTGATGGATAATATTATTAAAGAAAAACCGTGCTGCCTCCCTTCGTACCATGGCCTCCCCCTGTGTCAGGAAGCTCGCAAAGCATTTGTGGGATAAGGCGATAGAGAGAATGGAGAGGAAGCTTTTGCCCTGGAAGAGTAGTCTTCTATCCTTTGATGGTAGAATCGCTCTTATCAAGGCCGCTTTCTCCAACCTTCCCCTTCACTTCATGTCGCTCTTTCAATGTCCGAAATCAGTCTTACTCGGGATCGATAAATTGAGGGACTTCCTTTGGCTAGGTGGAGTGCCTAAAGGTAAATTCCATTTGCTCGAGTGGAAAGAGGTGTGCAAAGCTCAAGAGGAGGGCAGTGCAAGTATCAAAAGTCTGGACGACGTGAATTCAGCTTTATTGGGGAAATGGGTGTGGAGATTTGGGGTACAAGAAGAAAGCCTTTGGAGGCTCATCATCGCTGGTAAATATGGCACAACTTCCAAAGGTTGGACCAAAGACTTGTCCATTTATCATATATTATCCATTTTGAAGGCCGTAGCTCGCTTGTCTAGCAAGGTGCATGAGGGTGTGAGGTTTTCCATTGGGGATGGCGAACGGGTTAGATTTTGGGAAGACATTTGGATCGAGGAGTCTTTCCTCCATTCAGATTTCCCAAATCATGTCGGGCTATGCATAGATATGGAAGTCTCCTTTGCTGGCTGCTTCTCGGGTCAAGAAAATGGAGGTTGTGGCTTCGTCCATGTAAGCACAATCTCAACGACGACGAATTCAATGACCTTGTGCAGCTGCTTTCAAGGCTTATGGGGATTCAGCTGTCCCCATGCGCAAGGACTTACTGACCTGGCAGGATAAATCAGGTTCTTTTTCCATGTGGTCTTTCTATGCCATGTTCTCCCAAGGTCAGATGTGCGGAGACTTCACAGGCCCAATCTGGTCTTATTGGGCCCCTCCTAAGGTCACGGCTTTCGCTTAGCTTGTCAGAAGGAACAGAATCCTCATCATTGATAACCTCTGCAAAAGATCTATGATGTTGCTGAATATCTGCGTCCTTTGTAAAAATGATGCGGAATCTGTGGCCCACCTATTCATCCATTGTCCCTTTGCGAGGGACGTCTGGTCAGGCATTTCCGCATTATTTGATGTCCCTTGGGTCATACCAAACTCAATAGAGGGGGCTGTTTCGGTCTTGACACATGGTCGGATCTGGGAAGGAAGATCTAGATGGAGAGTGGCTTTACTGGCTGGTCTGTGGTCCCTATGGGGTGAGAGAAATAACTGTTGCTTCCAGAATAGAAGCGGTTCTGCATGGGTGTAAATAATTGGGCTAAATTGTTCATTGCTTTTTGGCTTCTTTAATAAATATTTTGATGCTAACATTTCTGACATGCTAAATTGTTCATAGAAGCGGTTCTGCATGGGTGTAATTAATTGGGCTAATTGGGCTAAATTGTTCATTGCTTTTTGGCTTCTTTAATAAATATTTTGATGCTAACATTCCTGACTTGCTAAATTGTTCATATAAGCAGTTCTGCATGGGTGTAATTAATTGGGCTAATTGGGCTAAATTGTTCATTGCTTTTTGGCTTCTTTAAAAAAAGAAAAGAAAAAAAGAAAAACCATCATTATGTTTTGATGCTAACATTCCTGACTTGCTTTCTGTTACTTTCTTTTGCAACAGCCTGGCTACGGTGATGCTGGGGGTCTGTATGCACTTCAACCTCCCGGGACCAGGGCAGGTCTTTATTTGTGCTGTCCTCTTACTTCTGTATGGTTCTTTGTCATCTAACTTTCTGATGCATGAATTGCATTCTCTGTTTCAGTTGCATTTCCTCAGGTAGGGTTGCTCAGACATCGTGTCTGAACCCTCTCCAGGTTGTCTTGTTTTGAGCCCCCCCCCCTTTTTTTGTTATCTTATTTTCCTGATGATATTGTTATACTTGGCTATCCTTTTTTTTTTTTTTTTTCCTTGTAAATCCATCTCAGACATGCACCTGCATGATTTTTTATTTTTTGGTTTATTTGTTTATTTGTAGATGGGAAATGCTGCAGCTGTTGCAGCTGCATTTGGTGGTGGCTTGCCTCCTGGGATAACTGGTACAAACGACAGGTGCACCATCCTTGTCTCCAATCTGAATCCTGATGTAAGTAATTTCCCATCTCTTGTGCTTTTTTATTCCTCTACCACTTATTTAGTTCAAAAGCCCAAACCTGGACCTGGACATGGGTATTCATTGGGTCTGGTTGTCATGGGACTCAATGGGTTGACCAGGTGGATCAAGAACATTTCTTAATTGAACCTTATTATAGTAATTATTTTAGAAAAAGATGGATCTCTTTCTTCTCCCTTTCTCTCACTGGGGCATGAAGCTTATGATTGCAAATTATGTTTTTTGAAATTTCTCTCCTCCCCTTTGTAGTACCTAGAATGCCATGTGCTTAGAGTAAAAAATAGAACCTTCTATGCTTATAAGCAAGATTTGCTCAATCTCAACTCATTACGTCACGGATGAGTTGAACAAGTGCCTGGTCATCTGGGAAATCAGGTCCAGTTTTGCCCAAAACCAGAACAAAGTGATCCAGTGTGGTTTTGGGGGTGATACCCCTTGTTTTCTCAAACTATGATTATGAATCAACTTGTCCTCACTTCTTTGGATCGTGGTTGCAGAAAATCGATGAGGATAAGCTTTTCAATCTGTTCTCTGTTTATGGGAACATTGTAAGAATCAAAGTGCTCCGCAACAAACCGGACCACGCACTCATTCAGATGGGAGATGGGTTCCAGGCTGAATTGGCTGTGCACTTCTTGAAGGTTTGATTGTACTAGGCCTTTCTCATACATCCTTAGCTTTCGTGATTGTTGTTTTTACTCAGAGGTTTTATTGCATATTATTTGATGCAAGGGTAGTTTCAATGAAACTTACATGGAATATAGGTATCTCATAAGATGCCAGTGATGTGGGCCTCTTAAATTAGCCATTAGGCTGTTTGGTTTCTTGTCACATTACATCTTTGACATCTATTGGACCTTTTGATGTTTCTTTCATGCGTCTTTCTCCTGAGAAGTCGTGAATGCTAGTCTGCCACCGATAGAACAAACATTTCCCACTACAAAATGCATCATCACTGAAATTCACAGGGTTAAAGGTCTGCTGTTTTGTTCTTTGTTCTATTTTATTATTATTATTATATTAAATTTATAATTAACACGACTAGAGTAGTTCACTGGATTCACCAAACGTTTGTGGCTAACAATTAATGGTCTTTGCCTTGGTTAAACTTAATTACTACCAACTAGTAGATATGACATGTGCAATGCATGGGAGAGAGAGAGAGAGGAAGTGGTTTGCAATATGTGGGAGAAAGGGGTGGAGAAGCATGGTAAGGGGGGTTATTTTTTACAATTCGGCTAAGCATGATGTTAGATACTTTGGCACTTTAAAATTGTACATGTGGCATGCGTTAACTCAATTAAACTGTCCAAGTCATGGGATGGACTGTAGATAGGTCATCATCGAAAATTCAAATTCATTTAATGATCTTAAACTTTGATTAAAAAGCATTCGTGTTTTGAATTTGGACCATTGACTGTTTACATTTTTGACCTTCTGTTTGCGGATGCTTTGGAAAGGCCATTTTCGGTAGAGGAAATTCAGCGGGCAATTGAAGAGTTAGGGAAGGATAAAGCTCCCGGGTCAAATGGCTTTCCCATAACCTTTTTTTTCCTGGAATTTTGGGAAATGATTAAAGACAACTATCGCTTGCATAATTGACTTTCATGACAATGGGAAAAGTAACAGTCGAGTTGAGTGCTGTGTTTATTGCCTTGATTCCAAAAAAAGTTGCGGATAGTTTTTGGGATTTCATACCAATTAGGTAGCTTGGAAGTCCATAAAATTTTTTAGCAAAAATATTGGCTTTAAGATTCCGAAAAGTTGTCCGGTATGATCTCACAAAACAGAAGGGGTTTTTGTGGTAGGGCAACATATATTGGATAGTGCTCTCATTGCTCATGGAGTTATTGATTCCTATCGCAAAGGTTAAAAAAGGAATTATTCGTAAGTTGGATATAGAAAAGGCATATGATCATGTGGATTGGGAATTCCTTGATTACATTTTAGATTGTGTGGGCTGTGGTCAGAAATGGAGAGGATGGATGCATGTTTTTTTCAAGTCGGCTAGGTTTTTAGTATTGATGAATAGTTGTTTGAAAGGTTTCTTTTCAGCATCAAGGGACTTGAGGCAAAGGGATCTGCTATCACCATACTTATTTGTAGTAGTGATGGAGGCCTCAAGCAGATACATATCTTATACAAGGATTAAGGTGGATGATTAATGTTTCAAGTGTCACTCTTACAATACATAGATGGTACAATTTTGTTCTATGATGCAGAGGCAAAAAAGTGGATAATTTGAGGAAGATCATTGCATTTTTTAAGGTAGTCTTTGGTCCAAAGGTGATTATAAGCAAGTGTGAAGTGTTGGGGGTTCATTTATCTACGAGATGAATTGGTAGAGTATGCAAGTATCTTTGGTTGCCGGTCGGGTTCTTTACCTTTGATCAATTTAGGTTTTCTATTACATATAGGTAAATTGGCTAAGCATTTGTGGGAGGTGGTGGTGGGAAGGTTTGAAAGGAAATTATTGAGTCGGAAAAGAAGGCATTTGTCCTTATGGGGTAGTTTGAAGTTGATAGAGGTGGCGATGTCTAATCTTCTAGTCTATTTTACATATTTACTTAATTGTCCAAAATCGGTTTTGGCTTGTTTGGATAAAATCAGGAGGGATTTTACAAAGAGAGGAAGAGAACCATAAGTTTCATTTAATGAAATGGGATAAGGTTTACAAGTCAATTCAAGAGGGTGGTGTGGGGATAAGGAGCTTGGGGTTGATGAATTCTACACTTTTAGGGAAGGAAATGGCTTTGGCATTTTGGGGTGGAGAACGATAATCTTTGGTATGAAGTCATAGTCAAGAAATATGAGCTAAAGGGGAAAAATGGATTAGAGCATCGTGTTTATATTAAACGTTGGGGGTTTGGAAAGCAATATTGGGAATGCGGGACAAGTTCAAGGAAGGGATAGGCTTTTCTTTGGGGGATAGACAATGTATTTGTTTTTGGCAATATGTTTGGTTGGGAGATAAACCACTTCGAGATATTTTTCCTCGATTAGCTAGAATATCGGTGGATCCAAACATCTTAGTTTGATGCAAGACAATTAACCACTCGCTCTAAAAGCTCAAACCGATAGAGCATGGCGAATTAATCCATCTATCTCATAGCCCAAGCCCCAAATCCATGGGTTAGGTCCTCGGCCGAGCCCTCCTCGTGAGCCCCAAATCGATGGGATTAGCCTCACACGAGCCACCCGCCTCACACAGGCTCAAATCCATGGGTTCTGCGGGCCACCCACCTCGAGTGTGCCCCTACATCCCATAGGCCACCCCATTTGAGCCCGATGTGAAAATGCCCCTGCATTATAGTTGCTCATTGTTTCTCTAAAGTAGAGAATGATGTGTGTTGTACCCCACTATTTAGAAGGAATTTGTTGGCAAAAGAAGAGGATGAGATGCTCATCTTGTTGGAGTTGCTTCAAAAGGCTTCTCCATTGGTGGGAGAGGGACCATGGTGTGAATTAAGCAAAATCTAGCAAAATTTCGGTTGAATCCTTCTATTCTTTCATCTCTGGGGCTTCATCGGTTAGTCAAATCAGCCATACAACTTGTCTGTGGCACTACAAGGCTCCCCCAAAGTGGTCGGTTTTGCTTAATTAGTGGGAAGGAAAAAGGTGTTAACCGTTGATAATCTTCAAAAGAGAGGGATGGTATTGCCAAATGTATGTCCGATGTGTATGCAAAACGAAGAGTTGTGTGATCATATTTTCATCCATTGTTTGCTTGCAAATAAGGTTTGGGATAGTTTCTTGGAAAATTTTGGAGTATATTGGGTCATGGCTTGTTCCATTGAAGAAATTTTTTTTCTCGGGCTTAGCATTTGGAAGGTTAGGGAAAAGAAGATACAGAGAATTGGTGGATAGCTTTGCTGGCCGAAATTTGGTTTCTGTGTGAAGAAATGAACAATAGATGTTTTCAAAATCGAAGTAATTAGGCAGTGGAAGTATTCAAGAGAGCTAAAATGTATGTAATGGAATGGTTGAAGGCTTTTTGAAGCCGTAGGGCTGTTTCTTTTTCCTCTTTTTTTTTTTCCCCTGTGTTGTAGTTTGTATTCTTTCATGCTTTGGCCTTTTATATATATAAAGTCATTGCCTTTAAAGAAAAAGAAACATTTTGACCTCCTGTTAAATATCCACCAATCATTCAGTTCGGGAAGAAAATCAATGTACCATTAGGTTTAAGAGCCATCTAATCGGGTCCCATTATTTGTACGGTATAGTTTGAGTTCATCATATGCAATGTGAACAATTTCTTATTGTTAACCATCATATGCCACCATAGTATCAAAGTTTCCTCGTTTTGAAAACCAGGAGAGCGTCTAGTAGCTAGATGGCTTCACCTAATGATGTTAATTGTCCTTATACTTTAGAACCCTTCCCATATCCTTTAATAATGCAAAGTTTTAACCATCCAAACACTAATTGCATGGAAAATTTTGCTCCAATCTACTCATGTTTTATGTAGTAGAGATGTTCTAAGAGAGGAATGGGTAAGTGATTCTGATGAGGATATCACATCATATACGCCTTTGCATACGAATCAGAGGAGGCGGGCCGCACTGATTTCTCTGCGGCTAGTCGAGAACCCATGTTCAAGTTGAAGACCCTACGTGCATGTTCATGCATCTTTGAAGATCCCACACTAGGAAGATGCACGTGGGCTGCATTTATGAGCTTGATGGACATGATGATTGGACTGTTGGATCATCATCATCGGGCATCTTGATTGTGGACCCCCCCCTTGGGCCACAAAATAGTTTAGTTGTTTAGATTATTTACATGCTTCATTATTTGGTATGACTTATATTTGTGTTGACATTAAGAAGTTAGGAACAAATTTTAATTTATTAAGCGTCTTTACGTTGAGAATCTTATATGAGAGCGCATTTTTGTAAAAGGTCTTTTTTGAGACTATTAAAGAGAAAAGGGCGTGCGTGGAGCCTTAATGCCATTATTTTGAAAAAAAAGCCGTGTTTTCTATTCTCCATGTGATGTGAAGAAGCCTTTCATGTGATTTGGAATAGAGATTGGTGCAATTCCATCAATGAGAGCGTGAGGTTCTCATCTATCCCATCGAGTTCTTCATTACAAGGTTTGTTGCAATTTTCGATTTCTCCCATCCAGATTCATAATCCCTTCCAAACTTTTTCAAACCTTCTCCTTTATTGTTCCCACATCAAACCCGACCTTGGGAGCCGAAACCCTACCTTACCAAACCCACATGTGCAACTGTACAGCCACACGTGTGAGCCCGTAGGGCTGGCCGTACGATTCCCCTTCATTCCTTTTGTTTCCTTCTCTTTTGCCATCAAAACCCTCTCCATTCCTCCATCCAAACCCAAACCCAAACCTTAACCCTAACATCCGATTCCAAAAATCTCCAATTTCAACAATAATCCCATACCATAATTCCCACATTCCCTTCATTCCTCTTAAATCCCTAGCCTCCAACTATCCAAAACCCTAATTCCCCTCTAATTAAAGCCTAAACAACCAATCCCTTTACCCAATTTACCCAATTAAATCCTAATTTCAAGTTTTCCCCAATTTCCCTAAACCCTAACTTCACCCATATCCAAATCTAGTAAACCCTAGGTAGTATTAGACCTTCCTCTTTAAAATAGGCCTAACCCTATACTATTTGGATGTTTTTACATCCATTAGAATCTAGTTTCGCATATTTAATGGTCTTGTAGGATGATGCTTGGCAACCTAGGCTTAAACTATGCATCATCTCCTTTTGGAATCTTGGTATTTGTGATGATGGTAGCAAGGATTTTCGTTAATTAATTTAATTTTTCTGATTGATCTCTCACATTATTTGAGTTCATGCATTGGTCCTACATCGAATTTGGTACCAGAGAACATAGGTTTAGCATAGGACTTTTGTGTTGCACCTAGGTTAGAGTCACATCTAGGGTTAGTTGAGCATACATTGCATATAGGATCTTGGATCATGTTGCTGATTTTTGTTCATAGTTTGGAGTACCCTATTACTGAATTTTCAGTTAGCATTTTCCACTTATACCATTGTTGAATTTTTGGCATGGTGATCTCAGGTTGTCACTTTGCTGAATTTTCATTTTCATATTGCACTCTTTCTAAATTTTCAGTTTGTCACTCTTAGATTATCATATTGCTGAATTTTCAATATAATATTTGAGGGTGAAGACTTGCTGAATTTTCAAGTTAGTGTTTCAAGTGTGTGTCCAGTTTGATATCTAGGTTGGTTTTATTTTTGTCATAATACTATCATAGAGTTTCCTTGTGTATGCCCATTTGTTTCTGGACGTGGCTATGGTCTACAATCTACAATGAATCTAGAACAAATTGCCGAAGCCCTTGATGCTATCAACCACCATTTGACGGCCATTGAAGCACACAATAGAACCACCGCTATTCAATTGACTGCGACCAATGCACGCATCAATCAACTTGAGGCCTCCATACAGGCAAACCCCAACACCGAGGAAGATGTTCAGTCTCAAGTTGGAGATCAAGTTGATAGGCAAGGGCATGGTGGTGGCCAAAGCGTTGGCCGTGGTCGAGCACAAGTGTAACCACAACGTGAGGAACATTGTGACTGTCATGATCCAGACGTGCAAGTCATAAAAGGTGTAAAAGTTGAGGCTCTCAGTTTTGATGGTTGCTTGGACCCCAAAGCATTCCTTGATTGGGTGGCAGACATAGACCACTATTTTGAGTGGTATGGTATGTCTGATGCCCATCGGGTGAGATTTGCCAAGATGAAGCTAGTGGGCTAGGCTAAACTTTTTTGGACCAACATGCAGTGTAAAATTGAAAAGAGAGTACCCCCAGTGGCGCATTAGGTTGAGATGAAAGAAGTCCTTAAAGAAAAGTATCTTCCTCTCTCTATTGCCAGAGGCTCCAAGACCAGTGGTAGACTTTGCACCAAGGACCCATGACTGTGTCAGATTACATCGCCAAGTTCGAGGAATACATGATACGATGTGACGTTGAGGACCCAATGTTTACCTTGCCCATATTTAGGATGGGCCTTTGATTCGAGATCCAATGAGAACTTTATTCTCATGATGTTGGCACATTGGAGCACATCTACCAAGTGGTGCAAGACATCGAGTACTATCTCAAAGCACCAGTTGGTAGGTGTTATGACACTCGAGATCCAAGTGTCAAGACTTATCCTCAAGGGACTTAAAGTCTAACATGTGGAGTCAATCCAAGCCCCAAGTTGGTTTCCAGTCCAACCTTAGAGATGTCAAAGGAAAATGGATATAAAGTGCTAGCTCTAGGGGAGGTGTTCAAATGCAATGCTTCAACTACCATGGATTTGGTCACCTTGCGCATCAGTGCCCCTCGAAAGAGAGGAACAAGGCCCTAGTGATTGGTGAAGGTGAGGAAGAAGGAGATGAGCATGATGATTTTGAAGAAGTATATCAACCTAATATCACTAGTGCTAGCGATGAGGAAGTAGAGGAAAAAGTGACCATACCACTTGAAGTAGTCAGGTGCGCCTTGACTAATTTTAAGGAGAATGATGACCGACGTCGGACTATGATCTTTTACACCTATGCAAAATGTGGGGAGAAGAATTGCAAGGTGATCGTTGATAGTGGTAGCTATACAAATGTGAGCACCACTAGCACTTTATCCTTTCGGGTTTGAAACCCAAACCGCACCCTCAACCTTATAGAATTTCATGGGTTGATGCATCTTCCATGCCAGTTATCTAGCAATGTCTTTTGCCCGTTCACTTTGGATCCTATTCAAATTCGTTGTGGTGCGATGTTTTGCCTACGGATATTAGACACATCATTTTGGGATGACCTTGATTATTTGACCGTGGTGTGACGATATATAGCCGCTCAAATGTGTGTTCATTCATGCATTAGGGCAAGAAGATCACTCTAGTTCCTCTCCCACCAAGAAGCAATTTGGAGAAGAAAGCTGAGGGGAAGTTGAGTAACCCAAGGGATACGAGGAGATCCTAACCAAAGTCCCCCCACGTTATCAATGTCAAGGAGTTTGAGAGAGAGGCTAAGGTGGATTCGATGGTGTACGCCTTAGTGGCTAGAGAAGTTACACCCAAGGTTAGTGTAGAGGGACCCCTTGAGGTGAATCCAATTATGGATAAGTTTCACGATGTATTCCCAGAGGACTTAGCAGATGAGCTTCCACTTGTGAGGGACATCCATCATGCCATTGATCTTGTCCCTGGGGTGACTCTACCAAACCTTTCTCATTATTGAATGAACCCTACGGAGCATGCAGAGTTGAATAAATAGGTAGATGAGCTCCTTAGGAAGGGTTTCATCTAAAGAGAGTTTAAGTCTGTGTGCCGTGCCAACGCTTCTCATGCTTAAGATAGATGGCTCGTGGCGCATGTGTGTGACAGTAGAGCCATTAATAAAATCATGGTCAAGTACCGGTTTTCCATACCACGTTTTAATGATATGTTAGACATGATGGCGGGTGCCACCATCTTTTCGAAGATTGACCTCAAAAGCGGGTATTGCAAAATACGTATACGTCCAGGAGATGAATGGAAGACAACTTTCAGGATGAATGATGGGCTATACATGTGGCTAGTTATGCCCTTTGGCTTGACTAAAGCCCTGAGCACATTTATGAGAGTGATGACCTAGGTGTTGAGACCCTTAATGGGTAAGTTCCTCGTGATGTATTTTGATGGCATTTTATCTATAACACATCAAAGGAACAACATCTCCACCATCTGAGGCAAGTTTGTGGGGTCCTCGGGACTGAAAAGCTCTATGTCAACCTTAAGAAGTGCACATTCATGTCAAAGAGCATTATCTTCTTAGGGTTCGTAATATCATCTAAGGGCATGCGAGTGGATCCCGAGAAGGTCAGAGATATAGTTGAGTGGTTTGAACCGCGTAATATCCACGAGGTGTGAAGCTTTCACGGTTTAATAACTTTTTATAGGCAGTTAATTTGAGGATTTAGTTCCATCATGGCTTCCATCACAAATTACATAAAGAAAGGGGAGTTTTTATGGACTAAAGATGCCTCTAAAGCATTTAAGGAGATTAAAGGCAAGATGATTTAAGCTCCTGTCATGCGTCTTCTAGACTTTCGAAATTCCTTGAAGTCGCGTGTGATGGATTTGTTGTAGGTATAGGTGGAGTGTTTAGTCAGGAAGGACACTCCGTTGCTTATTTTAGTTGGAAGTTGAATGGGGCAAAGCAACGGTATTCCACCTATGACAGAGTTCTATGCGGTCGTCCAATCCTTGTGCTATTGGCGGCATTATTTATTACCACAAGAAATTGTCTTGTTCTCTGACCATGGGGCTTACATTACCTCAGTTCTCAGAAGAAATTAAACCCTATGCATGTTAAATGGGTCCAATTTTTAAGTAATATTCTTTCGTTCTTAAACATAAGGCTGCGGTCGAGGACAAACCTGCTGATGCCCTTAGTCGTCGTGTGACGCTACTCTAGAGTATGAGTGTGGAAGTGATTGGGTTTGAGCGGCCGAGAGAAGAGTATCCTACATGCCTATACTTTGGTGAGTTGTACGTGTCACTACGAGATGTTTAATCGAGCAACAATCACGGGTTTGTCATCATCGATGAGTTCCTATTTAAATGTGACAAACTTTGCATTTCCCATACTTCGTGATTTTCTAGTTTGGGAACTTCATGTAGGAGGGGTAGCTGGTCATTTGGGGAGGGAAAAGACCATTGCCCTTGTGGAGGATAGGTTTTATTGGCCAAGTCTCAAGCGAGATGTAGCTAAGATAGTTGGGTAGTGCAAGACGTGTCAATTGGCAAAACAGAGAAAGAAAAATACAGGATTGTATATGCCTTTGCCAGTGCCCCATGCTCCGTGGTAGGACATTAGTATGGATTTTGTGTTGGGTTTACCTAAGACTATCAAGAAACACGATTCTGCATTTATGGTTGTAGACCGTTTTTCTAAAATCGCCCATTTCATTCCGTACTTGAAAACGTCACATGCATCCAATGAGGCTAAACTTTTCTTAGGCAAGGTAGTGCATTTAGATGATCAACCTAAGACCATTTTGTTTGATTGCGACGTATGGTTTATGATCTATTTTTGGAAGACACCATGGCACATGATGGGGACATGGCTTCAATTTTCATTTGCCTGTCATCCTCAAATAGACGGTCAGAGACTGAGGTCGTCAATAGGAGTCTTGGAACTTTGCTTAGATGACTTGTGGGTGATCACGTTAGAACTTGGGATATTGTTTTGCCTATTGCTGAGTTATCATATAATAGTTCTATTAATAGGTCTATAGGCATGAGTTTATTTGAGGTTGTGAATGCCTACAAACCTATGAAACTCGTAGATCTCATACTTGTGTTTGTGTCCCATAGGCCATCTGAGTCAGCACATGAGTTTGCACGTCACATATATGAGTTGCATAGTGAGATCAGGAAGCAGATTAACTTGGGTAATGAAAAACATAAAGCACTTGCTGATTCTCATAAGAGATTTTAGGAATTTCAAGTAAGAGATTATGTCATGGTTTGTATGAGACTTGAACGGTTCCCTCATGGGGTTGTTCAAAAATTGCAAGCGCGTAGTGTATGACCATACAAAATACTGCAGAAACTGGGTCCTAATGCGTATGTAGTAGACATTCCACTTACCATGTAAATAAGCTCTACTTTTAATGTGGAAGATCTAATACGATACAAGGGTCTTACTACTTTGCCTTCTGATCCATTTTCAGAATCTCCTACAGACCATGATCTAGTCCTTAACCTATGGCCCCTACCTGACCAATCATCCCAGCCTTTGCCACCCTTACCCTCCTTGCCTGCTCGAAGTGAACAAGTTGAAGATATACTGGATGCACAAGCGGTTTTCACTTGACATGGGGGATTTAAGAAATTCCTCATCAAGTTGAAGCACAAGCTGATTTCAGATAACACCTGAATTATAGAGGCAGAGTTGCAGACTTTGGATCCCGACATCCTTGAGCGCTACCGCTACATGAGTTTTAGTCCGCCTGAGGCAAACTCTTCTCAACCAAGGAGAATTGATGAGGATATCACATCGCGTATACCTTTGCGTACGTATCAAAGGATGAGGTGGGCCGCACTAATTTCTCTGTGGCTGGGCGAGTATTTATGTTCATGTTGAAGATCTCACGTGCATGTTCATGCACTTTGAAGACCCCACACTAGGAAGATACATGTGGGCTGCATATAGGAGCACAATGGACATGATGATCGGACCATTGGATCATCATCATCGGACATCTTGATCGTGGACCCCCATGGGCCATGAAATAATTTAGTTGTTTAGATTATTTACATAATTATTTTTGGTATTACTTATATTAGTATTGACATTAAGGAGTTGGGAACAACTTTTAATTTATTAAGCGCCTTTATGTTGAGAATCTTATTTGAGAGCGTCTTTTTGTATAAGGTATTTTCTGAGACTATAAAAGAAAAAAAGGGAGTGTGTGGAGCCCTAATGCCATTATTAAAAAAAAAAGTTTTGTATTTTCTATTCTTCATGTGATGTGAAGAAGCCTTCCATATGATTTGAAAGAGAGATTGGTCCGAGGCAGTTCTTCAATCAACAAGAGCGCGAGGTTCTTATCTATCCCATCGAGTTCTTCATTACAAAGTGTTTATTACAATTTTCGATTTCTCCCATCCAAATTCCTCATAATCCCTTCCAGACTTTTTCAAACCTTCTCCTTCATCGTTCCCACAACAAACTCGACCTTGGGAGCCAAAACCCTACCCTACCATACCAAACCCACACGTGCGACCATATGACCACACATGTGAGCCTATAGGGCTGGCCGTACGGTTCCCCTTCATTCCTTTTGTTTCATTCTCTTTTCCCATCAAAACCCTCTACATTCCCCCATCCAAACCCAAACCCTAACATTCGATTCCAAAAATCCCCAATTTCAACAATAATCCCAAACCCTAATTCCAACATTCCCTTCATTGCTCTTAAATCCCTAGCCTTCAACTATCCAAAACCCTAATTCCCCTCTAATTAAAGCCTACACAACCAATCCCTTTACTCAATTTACCAAATTAAACCCTAATTACAAGTTTTCCCCAATTTCCTTAAACCCTAGCTCCACCCACACCCAAATCTAGTAAACCCTATTTGGTATTTGCCCTTCCTCTTTAAAATAGGCCTAACCCTATGCTATTTGGATGTTTCTACATCCATTAAACCCTAGTTTCCCATATTTAATGGTCTTGTAGGATGATGCTTGGCAACCTATAATTAAACTATGCATGATCACCTTTTGGAATCTTGGTATTTGTGATGATTGTTGAGGATCGAATATTGCATATTAGACCCCAGTTATTACCTACTTATACGAACATGATACTGTTTGATGCCCTGTTTTAATTGTGTTTATGTTGCAAGGTGGATTTATAAGCGTGGATTGAAAAAAGGTGCTAAATGCATGGATTTGACGCTCCAGAATTACCAAGGCAAGGGACGGACCCCAGAGGACCAAGATCAATGGATTTACACATCAGAGATCCGAGAAAATTGAGAAACTGAAGCTCAAGTGGCTTAAAAAGGGCCCAGGATGTAAGATCACAAGGTTCTCACCATCTGTTCGGCTCGAAACTTCATACATGGCTTGAGGACCATAAATTAACCGTACACGTCAAAATTCAGCCATTGGATCAGTATATAAGTGACCCGATGGACAAGATTAGACAATAACCATTAAGAAAGCATCTTGGATGTCCTTATGAGATCCGGACCCAAACTGAACCAATGGAAAGAACATGAAAAATGGTGGATATTTGCTAAATTTCACTTCTTTTGGACAGTGCAGTAGGGAGGAACGAGCGATAGACTATTCTAGAAGGGAGTGGCAAATTTGTAAATAAACAAAATTCCATATGCATGCACGTAAAGGATAACAGAGGGTTGCTTCAACGGTGGGTAGTGCCTCATCATAGGTGGATACTGTGGCCCACAGAGTTCGGATCTACTTCATACTTTGATCCATGGGCTTACATGTTACTGAGAAAATGATGAACGGAGTAGATCCCCGAGAATATCATCAGAAGTGGGTCCCACCTATTTTTTGAAGAAAGCATCCAAACAGTTCCCTTTTGGTGAAAAACGTCCAGTGACGAACGTGCTTACTACTGGGTTTTGACAGTGGGCCCCACCCATCATCACTTTTCATGATCTGGACCATCCAATGTGTCCCATGGGGCGACAACAACTCTTGCCTAGGTGGCAGAATTGCACAAGATCGCGAAGATTGGTTTTAGCCCTTCAAACGCAATTCGGACGACAGTCTAAAAAACTTGGTGGGCCACACCGAAATCAGTCAAGAACCATCCATACCCGATAGGTTTTTCGAGGAGAAGCTGATGGATGGGGTGGATTTCTCATGGAATTGCAATAATGGGCCCCACCATCAACTAAGCGCAATAGCGCTGGCTTTGTTTCGCGTGTCTGAAGAGCCCAAAACGATCTGGGTCGTTCTACGATCATGGACAGGATCAGTCCGACGATCCTGACTGTCCAAACCTTTCATATGGGGCAGCCAATCACCCCCAGGGAGGCTGACTGGAGTAGATCACGCGATCAGCTCCCCGTTACGCCTCTACTTGCTGCACGCAAGAAGATTCCAAATCTGTTGCTACGTAAAGAAAACTTCCGCATGAAGTTTTCCACCATTCGCACCTCTCCACCGACTTGGTGCTCCTATAAAGAGACAAGAAAGAAGAGAGGGCATTTAATATCCGCCTAGTCGTGGACGTGAGTGAAAAGAGAGATCCTTGGGGCAGCCGTGGAGACAGGGAACGTGGAGCAGAGTAGAGAAAGAGAGTGTGATGCGGACACCAGGCCATTCAAAGTAGATCAATGCAGGAAGCATGCATTACTCGTGTCAATGTGGTTAGATGACGGATACGTGTCGGGTCTCTAGAGGTCGAAGACCTTACACGTGTTCGTGACATATGTGAGTTGCTTAGAGGAGACATTTGGACCATTGGATCGCGAGGAGGGTGTGATCGGACCGTTGAATCGTCACGGCCCCACCTTCATTGCACCACCTTCACAACACTATCATCGGGGCCCATTGGGCATCTTAAATTTACATTTTGTTTATGAGCATTTGAATTAATTATGTTTTGAGATAGTTTGTGCACAATTTTGTGCAAATTTCTTTTTTTTGAAACTTTTTTTTAGTAGGGGTATTTTGGTAATTTCATATAATTACTAATTTTATAAGGGTTTTCCTAAACCCATAATATATTATGTTATATTGATGAAAGAAAAAAGAGAGGAGAGCTTTTGCTTCTGACAATATCGTCTTCGACTTCCAGTGATTGGAAGAGGGCGTGAGGCCCAGGTAAACGATTTCTCATCCCCTACTTCTTTCTCATTCTCTCTTTTCTAAAGGTATTCTTTTCTTCACCCCATTTTCTTCTTTTTCTCCTAATCTCAAAAGATTGTCATTCCCTTTTCATCCTTGCATAAAACCCATCACCCAGATCTACATTTGAAGAACCACCATATTTTTTTTCTGAAATTTTCAGATTTCCAATCCAGGAAATTCTTATTTTTCTGGATTAGAAAATCCACTTGGATCGTTAGACGGACCTAATGCAAGACGAAAGTTCTATCTTTCTCCGGATCCAATTAAATTCAGATTTTAAGATTCTACACTTCATGTTTGTGATGGATGGCCTTGATCAATGCTATATCGACCTTATTTCTTTCTTGTGTTTATGATGTATGAATCAGGCTGATATTTATTTGTTTTTAAGATTGCATGAATCTGCCCCTTTTCAAATACCATGATCATTTAAGGTTTTAGATTAGGCCGTCCTACATCAATTTTGGTATCAAAGCCTAGGTCCTTGCATTGGGTCGTCTTAGATTGAGTTATTGAGTCTAGATTTTTATTTTATTTTATTTTTTTCTAGGGTTTCATGCATCGCATATAGAGGAGACATTTGGACCAATGGATCGGGAGGAGGGTGTGATCGGACCGTTGGATCGTCACGGCCCACCTTCATTGTACCACCTTCACGGCACTATCATCGAGGCCCATTGGGCATCTTAAATTTACATTTAGTTTATGAACATTTGAATTAATTATGTTTTGAGATAGTTTGTGCACAATTTTGTGCGAATTTCTTTTTTTTAAAAACTTTTTTTAGTAGGGGTATTTTGGTAATTTCATGTAATTACGAATTTTATAAGGGTTGTCCTAAACCCATAACATATTATGTTATGTTGATGAAAGAAAAAAACAGGAGAGCTTTTTGCTTTTGACGATCTCGTCTTCTACTTCCAGTGATTGGAAGAGGGCGTGAAGCCCAGGTAAATGATTTCTTATCCCCTACTTCTTTCTTCTTCTCTCTTTTCTAAAGGTATTCTTTTCTTCACCCCATTTTCTTCTTTTTCTCCTAATCTCAAAGGATCGTCATTCCCTTTTCATTCCTGCATAAAACCCATCACCCAAATCTACATTTGAAGAACCACCATATTTTTTTTCTGATTTTTTCATATTTCCAATCCAGGATTCCTATTTTTCTGGATTAGAAAATCTACTTGGATCGTTATACGGACCTATTGCAAGACGAAAGTTTTATCTTTTGCCGGATCCAATTAAATTCAAATTTTAAGATTCTACACTTTATGTTTGTGATGGATGGCCCTGATCAATGCTATATCGACCTTATTTCTTTCTTGTGTTTATGATGTATGAATCAGGCTGATATTTATTTGTTTTTAAGATTGCATGAATCTGCCCCTTTTCAAATACCATGATCATTTAAGGTTAGATTAGGCCGTCCTACATCAATTTTGGTATCAGAGCCTAGGTCCTTGCATTGGGTCGTCTTAGATCGAGTTATTGAGTCTAGATTTTTATTTTATTTTATTTTTTTCTAGGGTTTCATGCATCGTATATAGAGTCTAGATCTGAAATTTTCAAATTTGCAAAAAAAAAAAAAGAAAGAAAGAAGAAAAAAAAGTCTAGATCTGAATTTTTCCACATTTGCATCATTATAAAGGTTAGGATCAACGGTGTCTATAGTCTTGTGTCAAAACAATCTTCCAGGGTCGTGTTTTAGGAAACCTAAGTTGAGTCTTATTGTGTATGCCCACTCGGACTGGTAGAGGATTTGGTCTACACCCGATTTTCAATATGGAACAGTTGACTGAGATGATGAACACGATCAATCAACGTTTGGCTACCATTGAGGCGCAATCTAGGAACACGAATACCCGTATGGATCATATAGAAGCGTCCCTAAGAGAAATCTCCGACCTTGGAGGGGATGAACAGTCTCACGTAGGGGGAGTAGTTGAGGAACAGGTAGGAAATCGTGGTAGAGGTCGTGGAGCATGTGGCCGAGGGGTAGGACGTTGAGGGGCGCGAAATCTGCAGCCCGTTGTTGAGTATCAAGACCGTTATGATGTCGATGAGAGGGTCTTAAAAAGTGTTAAAGTAGATGCTCCTAGTTTTGATGGGCGTCTTGACCCAAAAGCATTCCTTGATTGGTTAGCAGATATGGACCATTATTTCGAATGGTATGAGATGTGTGAGAACCGATAGGTGCGGTTTGCGAAAATGAAACTTGTGGGTCAAGCTAAATTATTTTGGACAAATACGGAGCGTAGGATCGAGAGATCAGGTGTCCCAGTCGCACATTGGGTAGAGATGGAGTTATTAAAGGAAAAATATCTTCCTCTCTTACCGTCAAAAGCTCCTAGATCAGTGGCAAGCATTATGCCAAGGATCTATGTCGGTTGCAGATTACATCGCAAAATTAGAGGAGTATATGATGCGGTGTGATATTCAGGAGGATCCCTTAGTGACGCTGGCGCGTTTCAAGGTAGGTCTTCGCATGGATCTGCAACGTGAGCTTATGACCCATTCAGTGAGTGACTTGGATCAGGCTTACCAAGTTGTACAGGAGTTAGAACTTTACCTAAAGTCTCCTGTCACGAGGCGCTTTGAATCCCGAGACTACTGTTAGATCTGGTTTTCAGGGAATCAAACCTAACATTGGAAGTTAGCCTAGGGCGTAGGCTAGTGCATTGCCTAAGCCTAAGGATGATAAGGGTAAAGGTATCCTTGGTGCCAATCCTGGCAGTGGTAGTCACTTGAGATGTTATGAGTGTGGAGGTACAGGTCATTTCGCATACCAGTGCACGACAAAGACTCACGGGAAAGCCTTAGTCATAGACGAGTCAAATGAAAATGCGGATGACATGGGTGATTATGAAGTTGAGGAATATCATCTAGAGATAGGTGCTAGTGATTATGAAGAAGGACCAGAGACTGCACCACTAGCTGTAGTTAGATGTGCTTTAGCGCAGGCCAAAGAGAGTGATGATTGGCGCAGAAGCACAATTTTCTACACGTTTATCAAGAGCGGTGATAAAAATTGCAAAGTCATTGTGGATAGTGGTAGTTGTACCAATGTGGTCTCAGCTAGCACAGTCACTCGTTTGGGTTTGAAACCCATCCCTCACCCTCAACCCTACAAGGTTTCTTGGGTTGACACGTCTTCTATGCCTGTATCTTAGCAATGTTTAGTTCCCATCCAAATCGGTTCATATAAAGACATGTTGTGGTGTGATGTTTTACCTATGGATGTAGGTCACATCATTCTAGGGAGGCCGTGGTTATGCGATAGAGATGTCACGATTTTTGGTCGTTCGAACGTGTGTACATTCATGCATGAGGGCAAGAAAATCAAGATTAATCCATTGCCACCCAAGAGTCACACGGACAAGGCTAGGGATGTGAAAACGAGTGAGTCAATGAAGGGTGTGAGGAAATTTATACCGAAGTCTCTAAATATCATAAATGCAAAAGAGTTTGAGAAAGAGACGGGATGATTCGACGGTGTACTCCCTAATGGCTAGGGAAGTTACACCCGAGGTTCATGTAGAGTTACCCCCTGAGGTGACTTCGGTTATTGAGGAGTAAAGTGATGTATTCCCTGAGGATATACCGGATGCGCTTCCACCTACGCGGGACATCCAGCATGCCATTGATTTCGTCCCGGGGTCTACTTTACCGAACCTTCCTCATTACAGGATGAATCTTGCAGATCATGCAGAGTTGTATAGACAGGTAAAGGAGCTCCTGGAAAAAGGTTTCATTTGTGAGAGCATGAGTCCATGTGCCGTTCCAGTGCTATTAACGCCTAAGAAAGATGGTACGTGGCGGATGTGTGTGGATAGTAGGGCCATTAATAAGATCACGATCAAGTATTGGTTTCCGATATCGAGGCTTGATGATATGTTAGACATGATGGTTAGATCCACAATTTTTTCCAAGATAGACCTCAAGAGTGGGTATCACCAGATACGCATACGCCCTGGAGATGAGTGGAAGACAGCCTTCAAGACGAAGGATGGGTTGTACGAGTGGTTGGTCATGCCCTTTGGCTTGACTAATGCACCCAGTACTTTTATGCGTGTGATGACCCAGGTTTTGAGACCCTTTATGGGAAAGTTCTTAGTGGTTTATTTTGATGACATACTCATATATAGTACCACTAAAGAGCTGCATCTCGACCACTTGAGGCAGGTCTATAGTGTCCTGAGGGTGGAGAGGTTATGTGCGAACCTTAAGAAATGTTCGTTCCTGTCTGATAGGGTCGTCTTCTTAGGGTTCATAGTGTCGTCTGTAGGGATGCGAGCAGATCCAGAAAAAGTCAAGACCATAGTTGACTGGCCTGAACTTCAGAACATACATGAAGTGAGAAGCTTTCATGGCTTAGCCACATTTTATCGTCGGTTCATTCGAGGGTTTAGCACTATTATGGCTCCCATTACTGATTGCATTAAAAAGGGAGAGTTCATATGGTCTAAGGCCGCAGCTAAGACATTCAAAGATATTAAGGGCAAGATGATAGAGGCTCCCGTCACGCGTCTTTCAGATTTTTCTAAAGTCTTTAAAGTAGTGTGTGATGCTTCAGGTGTAAGTATAGGAGTACTAAGCCAAGAGGGTCATCCAGTTGCCTATTTCAGTTAGAAACTGAATGAGGCAAAATAAAAGTAGTCTACCTATGACAAAGAGTTTTATGCGGTTGTGCAGTCGCTATGTCATTGGCGTCATTATTTTCTATCGCAAGAATTTGTCTTGTTTTCTGATCATGAGGATTTGAGGTATTTGAATTTCCAAAAGAAGCTTAACCCAAGGCATGCCAAGTGGGCAGTGTTTTTTTAGGAATATTCATTTGTTTTAAAACATAAAGCCGGGACCGAGAACAAACCAGCCGATGCCCTTATAGGAGAGTGACATTGCTTAACTCCTTGAGTGTAGAAGTTATCGGGTTTGAGCAATTGATAGAAGAGTATCCCATGTGTCTGGATTTTAGGGGAACATACATGTTACTCTTAGGTGCCCAGCATAGGTCGGGTGAGTTTGTGCTGAAAGATGGTTTCCTTTTCAAAGGAGACCGACTTTGTATTCCCCGCACTTCCCTCAGAGATTTTCTTATTTAGGAGCTTCATGCTGGAGGTATTGCTGGCCATTTTGGTCGAGATAAGACCATCACCTTAGTGGAGGATCGATTTTATTGGCCAAGTCTCAAGAGAGACGTAGCCAAAATTTTAGGGCAATGTCGAACATGTCAACTGACAAAACAAAAGAAGCAGAATACTGGATTGTACATGTCATTGCCAGTGCCACACGCACCATGACAAGACATCGGTATGGATTTCGTGCTTGGACTTCCCAAGACAATTAAAAAGCACGATTCCATTTTTGTGGTCGTGGACCGTTTCTAAAAAATGGCCCACTTTCTCCCTTGTTCTAAAACGTCCGATGCGTCCAACATAGATAAGATTTTCTTTGAGGGGGTGGTTCGATTACATGGTTTTCCTAAGACCATAGTGTCTGACAGAGATGTCCGGTTTACTAGTTATTTTTGAAAGACATTATGGCATATGATGGGTACGAGACTCCAGTTCTCGTCTGCCTACCATCCTCAAACTGATGGCCAAACTGAGGTTGTGAATCGAAGTCTCGGAAATCTACTACGATGTTTGGTGGGTGAACACATTAAAACTTGGGACTTAGTCCTGCCAGTCGCCGAGTTTGCATATAACAGTTCAGTTAATAGGTCTACGGGTATGAGTCCATTCGAGATTGTTAGTGGTTACAAACCTAGACTACCCATAGACTTGTTACCTATGTCAGTCACACAGAGGACCTCAGAGTCAGCCGATGCATTTTCCCATCACATTCATGAGTTGCATGTAGAGATTATGAGGCGGATAAATGCTAGTAATGAACAATATAAAATTTCAGCAGACTTACATCGTAGAATTTAAGAATTTATTGAGGGTGATTATGTAATGGTTAGGATGAGGCCAGAACAGTTCCCACAGGGTACCGTTATGAAGTTACAAGCACGCAATGCTGGACCATTTAAAATTCTGAAAAAAATTGGGTCCAATGCGTATGTGATAGATCTTCCACCTCGCATGGGAATTAGTTCAACATTCAATGTGGAGGATCTAATGCCTTGTTTAAGCCATCCCATAGACCCTAATTTTGTTCCAAACCATTGGCCAATTTCTGAATTTTCTTTCCAACCTACACCACCTATGCCTACTATACCTGAGATAAGAGAAGAAATTGAAGGAATTGTGGATGAGCAAATTGTTTCCACTCGAGACGGTGGATTTCAGAGGTACTTAGTGAAGTGGAAGCACAGACCATCATCCGACTGTACATGGTTGACGGAAGCAGAGTTGCAGCGACTAGATTCAGATTTGTTAGAAAAGCATAAGAGTTTTATCTTGCCGGAGTCGAGATCTTCTCAGCTGAGGGGAGTTGATGCGGACATCAGGCCATTCAAAGTATATCAACGCAGGAGGCGTGCATTATCCGTGTCAATGTGGTTAGATGACAGATACGGGTCGGGTCTCTAGAGGTCAAAGACCTTACACATGTGTTCGTGACATGTGTGAGTTGCTTAGAGGAGACATTTGGACCATTGGATCGCGAGGAGGGTGTGATCGGACCGTTGGATCGTCACGGCCCACCTTCATTGCACCACCTTCGCAGCACTATCATTGGGGCTCATTGGGCATCTTAAATTTATATTTAGTTTATGAGCATTTGAATTAATTATGTTTTGAGATTGTGCACAATTTTGTGCAAATTTCTTTTTTTTTGAAATTTTTTTTTAGTAGGGGTATTTTGGTAATTTCGTGTAATTACTAATTTTATAAGGGTTGTCCTAAACTCATAGCATATTATGTTATGTTGATGAAAGAAAAAAAAGAGGAGAGCTTTTGCTTCTGACGATCTCGTCTTTGACTTCCAGTGATTGGAAGAGGGTGTGAGGCCCAGGTAAACGATTTCTCATCCCCTACTTCTTTCTCCTTCTCTCTTTTCTAAAGGTATTCTTTTCTTCACCCCATTTTCTTCTATTTCTCCTAATCTCAAAAGATTGTCATTCCCTTTTCATCCCCGCATAAAACCAATCACCCAAATCTATATTTGAAGAACCACAATATATTTTTTTTTTTTTGAATTTTTTAGATTTTCAATCAAGGAAATTCCTATTTTTCTGGATTAGAAAATCCACTTGGATCGTTAGACGGACCTATTGTAAAATGAAAGTTCTATTTTTCGTCGGATCCAATTAAATTCATATTTTAAGATTCTATACTTCGTGTTTGTGATGGATGACCCTGATCAATGCTATATTGACCTTATTTCTTTCGTGTTTTTAAGATTGCATGAATCTGCCCCTTTTCAAATACCATGATAATTTAAGGTTAGATTAGGCCGTCCTATATCATAGTGGCTGAGAAATTCTATTTGGGGGCTGGACGTGAAGCACAAAACGAGAAAGAGACAGATTAAAAGAAATCAGAGGGTTGTGTAAGGGATGTGCTTCTTATCAATTATGTTTTTCTTCTCTCCATTTGAATCTCTATTACTTTACATGAGTTTTTAATTTCTTAGCTAGGGCTGAGATGGAGCCCCTAATTTGAATGATTCTTGTAGTTTGTTGATTTCATCCGGAATTGATTGATTTATTTCTTTCTCTATTGTGATTAAATGAAAACTCCATACCTCTTCAATCTATGAGCTTAACCAAAGTCTAGATGTGGATGTTGTTTGGAATCTTATCCTAGGTGTGCTTGTGTCTAACCATGAACAGGTTTCCCTACAGAGAAAGAAATAGGAATTTACATCTATTCATGCCTAAACAAGGATGGAAAGATATGATCCTTGTGCTTCAAGGGAATTATACATCCTGTATGCCTGACCAAGGACATAGATTGTGCTTTATTTATTAAATGTATATCAATCTGAATTAGAATGAATCAAGAAGTAAAACAAGAGTTAGGATAATTAGGAGTGGATTCAAAAGTCCTAGTGTTCTCCTTGAGTGAATTTTCCTTCTTGTTTTCAGTTATTTTTCATTGAATTTTGTTAGTTTACTTAAAAACTAGCTAAACTATTTGTTGGATTAGTTAGGAAGAATCATAAAATTCGAATTGTGACAATCAGTCCTCGTGGGAATGATCTCGTAATATGTACCGTGTCTACACCTGATTCTACACCTGATTCCTATACTTGCTAGTTTAAAATCAATTTAAATCAGGTTGGTTTTAAAAAAATCAATGATGGTAGCAAGCTTTGTGATTTTCATTAATTAATTTAATTTTGCTGATTGATCTCTCACATTATTAGAGTTCATGCATTTGTCCTACATCAAATTCCCTCATGATAGAGTGCGTGACAAGAGGGTCACTTGTTATTTGTTCCTCACTTCCTTTACCCAACTTGTAGCTTTTCTCATTCTACGAAAATTAGTTACTGTTCAAATAAATAAATAAATCAAGGTTCAACTAGTGTTTTGTTGGGGTCACCTACATTACTTGGGTGATGACGGGTTTGTTAGTAATGGACTCATTTGCACAAATAACTTTTATTTTATTTATATGAAGATCCCGATCTGCAGCATCAACAACAGTGCTTGTAGCAGCAGGAGCAGGAGCAGGAGGAATTGTTGTAGTAGGATTGTTAATGGCATTAGTGGTAGTAGTAGTAGCCATTGTCCGGAGTATCCCTGATATTATCTCCAGCTCGGTGATATCGATAACACTAGTAGGGATCCCGATAACACTGGTAGTACTAGAAACTCCAGGTATCGGCGATGTATCGCCAAGTATCGTCAATATATCGATATCATCAATATTTTCGATTGTGTAAATTCTAGGTGTCGCTTGTATTGCTAATATGTCGATATTGCCAACGTATTGCCAATATTTTTGATAATATCGCCAATGTATCAATATTTGCAAAAATCTTTTTATTAAAAGAAATTCCATTTCATTTTTTATGGGTGTATGGTTGTATGCAATGTTCAAATTTTTGACAATAATATCGATAATATCGTGATATTATTGTTATCACAACATGGGTGATATCGAGACCACAATCTTTTGTTTCCTTTCCAGTTGTTGACAATTTCTTGGCGAAATATTGTCTTGTCGATATTCTGAAATATTGATGGAAGGTTGGATGGTAGGATGTGGTTGGATGGATTGATGGGATGGCTGGACTGATTTCTTATAACAGCACATGTTTTTAGGCCCCCATTAAATGGAAACTTATTATGTATGCATTATTTTTATTTTATTTTATTTTTATTTTTATTTTTATTTTTATTTTTATTTTTATTTTTGTTCCTAAATATACAAATGTGTATTTTTGCATCTCCTGAAGCTTAACTGAAAAATTCCTCTAGATGATAGGATCTGTTTCATCGGATCATTATGGTGGGATGCACTTGTTGGATGGGCCGGATGTCATACACATTCCACTTGGGTTCCACAGTGCTCAACTCTACTTGTTCGGAAAAATAAGATAGACGAGGGCATTTGGGTCATTCACTCCCAGAACACATGTTTTTGGACTTTAAATTAGTCAAAGCATTGTTTGGTAAAATCAGAAGTTTTGAGGAATTATGTCATAAAGATTCCAATAATGAACCTAGAAATAAATTGTTCATGCCAAATGAAAAATAGTATGGCTTTACATTAAAAATAAAAGCTTTCATACATGCCATGTCCAAAAGTGTTGGTTCCGTGGGTCACGAGCATCTAATTGTCTGCAGACCTATTAAAATTGATTAAGAGATGTTCTTCTGTTCTTTTTTCCAGGATTTTATCTTTTGGCTTTATTACCTTGGCTTTGTTGCTGATTTTCTATGTTCACCACAGGGGGCAATGCTTTTTGGCAAGCGGTTGGAGGTGAACTTCTCAAAGCATCCAAACATAACATCTGCTCCTGACACCCATGAATACTCGGGTTCAAATCTCAACCGCTTCAACCGGAATGCGGCGAAGAACTACCGCTACTGTTGCGCTCCAACCAAGATGATCCATCTCTCCACCCTCCCACAGGACATAACTGAGGAAGACATTGTTGCCCAGCTGGAGGAGCATGGCACCATTGTCAGCACTAAGCTCTTTGAGGCGAACGGGAAGAAGCAGGCCTTGGTCCTTTTTGAGAATGAGGAGCAGGCCACTGAGGCCCTTGTGTGTAAGCACGCTAGCACCATCGACGGGTTAGTCATCCGGATCTCTTTCTCCCAGTTGCAGAATATCTAAGAAAAATAGGAGAGAGAACATGCAGTATGACCTCTAGGATAATGGGGAGATGGACAGATGCTCTCTTTCCCTGATCTCATCTCCTGTATTGGTGACCTGACCATCCTTTTTGAAGAATGTTTGGCTTGCATCTCCATTGCTTAAGCTGTGGAATGACCACTTTGGATGCATGTATTATCATTGGCTTTTCTGCTTTGGATAGATCTCGATTGATAGCTTTTCCTGCATCTAGGAGGTTGTAGAAGAAATTCTGTTTGGTCCTTGCCTGTTAAGCTGCATTTGGAAAAAGGAGCTCAAATGGCATTTTTCCTGCCAATGTCTGTTCTTGAAAGCCCCTGTTTGGGTGGAATGAACTTTCTGTGTCAAACAGGCTGGAAGTGTGGGTACGCTTATTCTTCCAATAAAAGAAAAGAGCAGTGATCATTTGGCAAATGGCCATGTTAGTGGGGTAATTCCAAATGCAACCTCATTTCTTTGTTCTTTACAATTCTAGGGTCGTCTTTTATGGACTTTTGCTAGCCATGATGATACACAGCTTCAAATTTCCAACTACTGGAAAAACTCACCATCTATTTGTGGCCCTTCCTTTTTTTCTTCTTCCAGAAAATTAATATTTCAGTAGTACTCGACAAATCATAAATTGCAATTATTTTTGTTTTATTCATAAACGACTTGACAATTTTACGCCCTAAATAGACAAGTAAATGCTAATTTGATTCCTTTTCCAATGCGGTCTTATTTCTGATTTCCCTTTGATGCTCTCCTGAATCCAAACTCAACCATGATGGTTTCCTGTCACGGCATAGATATGGCTGTATGGGCTTAAACATGGATGAAATATGGATTTGTTACCCATTTGGTGGATGTATTTGGTTATCATTGTTTGATAGGCTCATTTCACTTTGGAGATGTGGTTTACAAATTTACTCGTGGTTTTTGAACTCTTGATTGTCAAATAAACCGATATTCCCATTACAAAATAGTCAAAATCATTCAAGATCAGGTGGCACAAAAACGTGTTGAGCATTGTTAGACAGATATTATCAAGAACAAGAGAAGGGGATTGTCCTTTTATTCTTCTTCCCTCTCCACTTATAAGAGAATAAAATATCATTATAAATTGACAAAAAAGTGCCATTACATGCTACAAAATAGTACTTATGGAACAATCAAACTAATCATGCAATTAGTATGCTAATCACTGCTAAGCTTCAACAAACTAAAACTATAGTGACCAACCGTACAATGAAATAAAAATAAAAATAAGAAATAAAATAAAATAAAATCTGAATACCCTTCATAACATGCTTAACATGTAGTCTCAACGAACACCAAACAGAGTCTAGCCATTAGACATTGGTGCGAAAAACCAATTTCCATGGCTGCATAATTTTCTTGCATTAGGTTTCCCTGGTTGGAGTTGCTTCCTCACTTGCCTTTGTGCTCTGGTGTGTCTGGTTTCCAGATGTGGCCGATGGGGCCACAACAAATGGCTTCACTCTTTCGGATCAACACGACAGTGCATTATTACCTGTAACCGAATGGATCCTGATCCGGACCTCCATAGATATGGATGGTTAGTATAACTGTGGCCCGATGCTCTTGCATCAGAGTTTCGACCAAAGATGAATCTCTCGGTTCGAAACACCCCACGACCAGAACTGTATGTTGCATGACCCATCTACGTATACATAAAACCTAGAATTTCTTAATGATCTCTTCCAACATATGATCGGTCCATAAGACTAATAAAGATACCTCCGTTGTCATAACTGGGATGAGAATCGACCAATGTCAGCATCTTCTTGACATGGATTGAAATAGTCGCCATGGGCTCAACTACCCCTTCTAGGAGTGTTATCAAGACAATTCCCTATGTAAGGCCCGATACCTTGCCAAATATTCCGTGTCTGTTCCTATGTCGTCTAGTAGCTCCGTTAGACCTTGGACTGTGTATGTAAGTGCGCACCCAAGAGACCCAAACCTTGAGGACCTGAAACCTCAGTCATAACGACCGTCCTGTCATCACAAGCGTGACGGTACCTTTAATGCATCGATAACTCGGTGAGACAGTACGGCGAAGAACTTGGTGGTGTGCATGTACATGAATACCCCTTCTTCTTAGCCCTACACCCCTCCCCTAACATTATTTTCATGTCACCAAAATGATATAACGAGTGATGCCACTAAACCATATTTTTTTTAGAAACCATAAGTTAACTAAACATCCGCACTAGCCCTCGAAACCCTTGTTTAAGGCGTTTAATCCACGGCTTGCATTTTCTAGAAAATATTAAGTGAAGCTAAACACTCTTTATTAGCCCTAAACCATGGTCATTTAACCGAAAGCTATTATTTGAAAAATATTTCTATTCACCTTTCTCTAAAAGTAAAAAAGAAGTTCATTTTTTCTCCTTAAAACAAGGGGAGATGGGCTGCTTAATGGGGACACTTTTCTATAAAGTTGCCTCATTAAACACAACTTTATTAAAGGCCTAAACACTCTAATTAAGATCCCTAATGAACTAATGCATGGATGAGAATATGCCACCTCATGTTTCTAGCCCTTGTCTCCTTAATCACCTTTCCTTATATAAATAAATCTCAAAACCTTAAGCTAAGGGCTTGGGCAAAAAAGTATTGTAGAAATTCAAGTAGGTAGATGGTACATTCCCTTCACTTTTTCCTTTGCTTTGGTTCCATTGACCTCCTTTTCTTTTTTAATGTAGGTGCGGGATCCACAGATGGACCCCACGGGTGGAAATCTTGGACCGTTCGGATCATCCGGCAGTTGGATGGAGGGGAAAACACCAATATTAACTTGATCAATAATATTTGGGACCCATTGAATGTGGGCTTCACTGTGATGTTTACAGTCATCCAACTTGTTTATTATGCCACACCGTAGACACCCCACCTAAGCTAGTAACCTAATGAAGTATGGATGACCCTGAAATAAATCTAAACCTTAAAACTTTACCTAAAACCCCAACTATTTCTAAGCCTAAGCTAAATCCTAGCTGAACCCATTTCATTATTTAATCCAAGCCACTACCTAAGCTGAACTGTACCCAAGCAATTACTTAAGCCGAGCTATACCCAATCCATTTACAAGCCAAAGCCTAAAACCAAGCCTTACTCTCCAAGCACAAATGAGCCAGCCGGCTAAATTGCAGAGATGAACATTAAATGGAAATAATCTGATTACTACCTCATCTCGGAATATGTGCCACAAGCTACAATTGTTGCTCCCTAGAAAGTGCCATGTTACATCTCCATTCCCTTCACTAATCTTAGGCGGTCACATAATCATTTACGCTTCATAATCCTTAGAATTATCAAAAAACTATCTCAAGGGGCTATAAATACCCCATTCCTCTCTTCATTTTACACCAAGCAATTTTTATCAAGAGAAGGGAAGAGAGAGAGAGAGAGAGAGAGAGAGAGAGAGAGAGAGAGAGAGAGAGATCTCAACCTCCCATATTCTTCAGCCCCCTTTAGCCTCCTCCAACATTCTCTTAGACTCCTAGTCCCACTTAGGTGAACCCTTCTAAACAATGGTGCACTCGAACCTCTAAGGCACTTCAAGTGTAAGCCAAAGATCATGCCATCATCACTAGCATTCATACTTTGTCAATCATATCATTACTTCCCTTCTTAACCCTCCTCATTCTCTAAGTTGCCATTGAATGTATGCTCCGTAACTTGTCGAAACTCCGGATCTTGTTGTATCAGAAACTCATGGTAGCTTAGTCATCTTACGTAACATTATAAAATCATCACATCTCTTCTTAAACCCCCTTTTTAGAAATTCTTTAGACGTATGCTCGGTGTCTTACTGAAATTCTGAATCTTGTCACATCAGAAATTCGAGTCTACCTAGTCTCAATTTAACACTGCACTTTTCATCATATTATCCCATAAAATTAGCTTATTACGTGAAGTAGAGGCTGTACACATGTATGTGCCCAGAAGGTGCCTAACCTATTTCTTCTCTGTAATCGAGGTCCCTTACTCGGAATCCCATGTCGCAGATTAGGTATTAACTTAAAGCAAGAGAGTCTCTGAATTTTTTGGCTTTTAGAGATTCTGCAGGTTCTATCTGACTGCGAGATTTTGAGCTGATTGGCTAGTGGCGACTCAAGTCTAATACATCATCAATCTAAATCAAGCTATACACATCAAAAACAAAGATAAGAGCGTGTGTGCTAATTTTCAGCGTTCATAGAATGACGACTCCATTGGAGATTTGCTAACTTACACTAGCTGAGACCCGACTCGAAAGAGTGTGATAATCTAATCTTAGGGGATATTGTACATACAAACATTTACATTTATACTTTGTATAAAAAAAGATGAGCATCGATCGATCTTTGACTTGCACCTATTCAAGGCTTCTGCTTACCCCATGCTCACCCAATCCAAAGTTGCCATGACAAACCAAGAAGAAAAACCAATTGGGCATAAAAGGCACCGTCGGATCACTTGCGCTTATGGTTAGTAATACAACAACCACCACATCCATGGTTGATGTGGCCCAAAATCTTAAGGTGTTATTGGTCTAATATCTTCAAGGAGGGGCCACCCAAAATTAGGCATGCACCATCGCCTAATGCCCTAGTCATCCTAACTTTCTAGCATCCTTCAGTAATCAATCTTCTCCTAGCTTCAAATTCAGTTGTCAACTACTCTCCATTGGCTGCACAAAACACACAACATTCTCCCCATAATGGGAGTCACTTTCAAAGCCAACTTTTCACAACCACGAATCCTTTCTAGCAGCCTCTCACTAATGAAAGCTGCTACCAAATACAACCTCCCGCAACCATAAATCTCAGCCAATTCCGACATCCTCTTACTAATAGGAGATACAATCAATCCCACGGGGCAAAATTCCTCTCATCTGATTCCTAAAAAATCGAAGAACTCCGAGAGTAGTTGTAAGAGATTAAGAGGAAGATGCAAAAGTAGTAGGGGGTGGATCTCCCATCTGCCAAGTTCTGGGATATATGTTCCTTTCTTAATGCAAAGGTACCTCAAGACTTTGAGGTATCAAAATTCAAAAGATATGATGGTACATGGTATCCTATGGACCACTTAAGAGCATTCTGTGAAGAGCTTAATACTGTGGTAGGTAACGACGGAGCATTGATCTGTCTATTTCAAAAATCCTTGAAAGGTGATGCGCTAGATTGATACATGTCATTAAGCTACCATCGAATCAAAACTTGGAAATAACATTCTCATGCATTCATCGATTGTTTTATGTACAATCTTAATGTAGTGCTTAGAAGGATAGATCTTGTTGCCTTAACACAGAGGAATGATGAGTTATTATCAACTTATATTGGATAGTGGCAGGCCATGACTGCCAAAATGAAGACACCCACTGATGATGATGAGCAAATCTCCATGATCATCCACTCAGTAAATCCGAGTATCTTTAAATACCTCGTCTTGTATCCATATGCCAACTTTACTTAACTTGTCCGCACCGGGGAACAAGTCAAAGTTGAAATATGGGTGTTCGCTTGTCATCCCAAGTGCAGGGTTGCGATGTAGTAATAATCTTGGTTAGACCGAGGTCATACCCAAAGAGACTTACTTTGTATGAATTTTGAAATAGATTAGAACTAGAATTAGAATCTACTAACTAAAATTTGGAATAGAAGAGATTAATGGTGAAATAACTATCAATGATAATAGAAAACTAGAGCGCTAATGATCCACTTGTAGTCATCTTAATGCTACTTGATTTAACATGACTAGAATCAAAGCCCTATCCTATCCAGTCGGATGATAGATTGGTTTAAACATCATAGATACATCAAAATAGATTCTGAACTTTTCATTGGATTGGTTCCCTCATGAAGCATCAATGTAATGATCGTAGGGACTTCAAGCATCTATCATGCCCAGAGTTAATGGTAGATCAAGGAATTTTACAGATCACACAATTGCAAAACAGGTAAGAACATATCAACAAGCCTTCCTAACATCCACTGTACCTGGAGTCGACAATGGATTAAAGTAAACTGCAAATACTTCTTCATTCAAATAAAAAACCATGAATTGTTCAACATATAAGCTAAATAACTTGAATCAAAGTAAAATAAATATCAAAATAAACTACAAGATTCACCTCTTAGCTCTAGCTAAGATATTAGCCAACCAAAGACATGATTAAACTAAAACTCTTAAAGAAAAATATAAAAACTAACTATAAAAGAAGGATTGAAGAGGAGGAAGAACTCCTTGAAGCACTACAACTCATTTCTCTACTCCTTCTACCCTAATTCGTGCCTAGAAGAACTCAGAAAGCCCCTTTATATAGGCTTTGATCCGACCGACTTTGAAAATGACTTCAATTTATGTAGCTATCGCAGCTTCGATGGCACCTTCGATGGCATCGAAGCCCGATCGACGAGTTCGATTCAAATTTGGAAACATTATCACAACAAACTTTTCACGCCTACATAAGTCCTCGATGGCATCGCCCAACCTTCAATGACATTGAACTGGCTTCAATTTCATCGAAGATGTCTTTAATGGGATCAGAGAATGCTCAAAACTATCCAGCAAGTAAATCCCATAATTCATGATTTTTTCGATGTCATCGAGCTGGCTTTGATGGTATCGAGCATTTATTTGATGGGATCGAACCCTCCTTTGATAACATCGACGATTGTACCCATATGTCCAGCAACCAAACTTGATTTTCTCTAATTTTTCCAATGGAATCGAGCTTCCTTCGTTGACATCGAACACTTACTTTGACGGCATCAAAGTGGTGTTCGATGGCATCGAATTGTCAAGTTCAGCACTTTCAATTTTCTGCACTTTATAACTTCGAATTTCTTCATTCTTCACTTAGTTTTCTTGGATCTTAGACTTTTGAATTCTTCAATCTAGACCTCCAAGTATCCAATCCTCACTTTGATAATTATTAAGCATCAAATCCATGCTTTTAACATCCTTTTCATCTTTAGCTCTCAAAATTACCTTGCAAGATAAAACATGTATAAATAAATCGATCATGCACTATCATATTCATAAAACCAAGGTATTACTAGGAAGAAATATGCAATATTTCACACTCAACAATGGGATAGGATGATCTCCCCTTGGTGGCCTCATCAAGCCTCGCTACAATGGATAGTGGAAGGAAGGCTTATCGGATACGACAATGGTAACAAAAGCGTTCTTGTCCTCCATTTAATGGAAGAAGATAATATTGTCGCCTCTACCCAAAGTGCACCATTCATCCCTCAACAAGGACAACAATAACAAAAACCAAGATGCAATGCACTATACCCCGATCATGGTTGGCAGATGGGAATGTCTCAGGAACCTAGGCATTTCACATCGATAGCCCAAACTTATAGCGAGATACTAACTGCGCTAGTCCAAATACTCACTCCTCTACTGCCTAGGCCCCCCAACCAAACCATTTGTCACCAAACTATAATGAGAATGAGTACTGTGCATACCACCAATCTCGAGGCCACATAATAGACCATTGTTTCACCTGAAGCATGCAGTCTAAGATCTAATTGACAGCCAAAGGATTGTGGTTACCTCTATACTGTTGCTGCCACCAACTACATCCTCCAAAGTCTCCGCCACTGCATCAAGTAGGCCCCAACTCATCGAGCACGCTTGCCACTAATATCGTTCAGGAGGAATCGCCTTGCCATCCAGTTTAATCCATCCATGTAATCATTGCCAACTCAACACCAATACTCTTGATTCTACAAAAGCCACACCCAGCTAGTCCAATTTCTGCACCCTTAAATATTCTAGGGGCATCTCCCGTAAGTCTAATCTCCATGCCCCTAAGTATACAAGAGCCACCTCCAAGCAGTCCAGTCCACACATCCTCTGTCTTACAAGGGGCACCACCTACCTATTCGGCCCCTACTCTAATCGTCATGCTCCAAGAAAATGCCCATTCCCTGATCAACATGGTGCATGCCTTGGCAAAATCAGAGCCCGACTTCAATCATGCGGTGACTTTACAGGAAGGACATTCTGCTACTCAAAGGGATTTTCTTAGCTCTACTAAGTCTTTGATCCTTCCAGAGAAGAGTTTAGGGCGGGTGGTTCCTGTCTCTGGGAGACAGGTCAAGGAAGAGATTAATGTTGAGATTCTGATTAGTCCCAAAATATCAACCATCATTTTTCAGGTCTTTGACATCATAACTTCATGTCATCTCTCTTCGACTCTTCATTAAAATGCTAAGTACATTTTCAGAGAAAAGGCGTTGACTATTTTGGATGATCCCAAACAAATATTCCTGATAGAAGTAGCCAACCATCAAGAGCTAGATATTTCGATTATAGACGTACAATACTCCGGTGAGGAAATCCCATACCGTAGTCTTGAGTTTGAGACTGTGAATTATATTACTCTTGCATGTCCCTTTGAATCAACCTATGTCTTCCCTTCAGTCAAGCGCCAACTTTTTTATTATCATCTCGAATATCAAGAGAATGCAGGCATGAGAGGACTGTGATATCAGCCTCATATGTTTGAGATACCAAAGCACAAATGTATTGAAGGAGGGCAAGGTCGGCAAGAGGAGGATGATCCCTTCATCCATATATCAATCTGATCCATTAAAAGAAGAAATCATCTATCCGGTTGGTAGGCTAGGATCCACTATAGATGATCAAATGAGTGGAATGTGCCTAACTGAGCTTTTTGAAGAAGACTCGGGCAAGGGGCAAGAATTTCCCCTAATTGACTGGACCATGGTCTAGGTCCCACCATAGCTGAAAGAATTCAAAGAGTCGCAATACATCAAGGATGAGAGAAATGACATCCAACACCAACTTAGAGCCCAATCCAGAATTCATCATGACGTTTGGACATGACGGTGAGGGACCACCCACTGATCCCTCAGGCCCTGCTTCTTGAGGGGAGGGAGTGCAAGGTGGTAGTTGGTTCACAGTCCCCATGACGACACAATAAAAATAAATAGTTCTTGGCTCCTTGAGCCAAATCAGACAATACCTGCTTCATATTGTCGTCTTCCTCGGGTCCTTTAAAAAAAAACCCTAAAAAAAAAAATCAGAAGATTAAAAAGCCAAAAACACTAGATATTTTCAAAAATACTAAAAAAAATCTAGATATTTTCAAAATATAAAAAATCTAGATATTTCAAAAATGCCAAAAAATTCAGATATTTGCCAAAATCCAAAAGCACCAGAAAATTTTCAAAATACAAAAACACTAGAAATATTTTAAAAATCACAAGTAATAATGTGCCAATTTTATCCGTTAAAGTGCTTGAGTATGGATTCAACTCGTACGATTTCGATATAGAGTTAGACTTTAAACTCATGGGTTTGGACGAAGCTTAGGATGGGGAAGATGATGATTCGACTCTCGAGCTAGAGGATTCTCTCCGAAAGTTTGAAGTAAAGGCCAATGTCATTGCGGATGATTTCAAAATTACGAACTTGGGACCCTCAAGCTCCCTAGTAAAGTATGTATCAAGAGATCCTCGTCTCTTGAATATAAGTAGAGGATGACAGAATTCCTGAGGCCGAGTCTATCCAATCTTGCATTCTCCTACGAAGCCTTACCCATATCTAATGAAGAGCTAGTTACACACCATCTGCTATGAAGCCTGAAGTTAAGCCCATCAAGTAGAAGCTGTCAAGATCATGTTTGAAGTCCACGATAGAGTAGGTGACCTATGTGTAAACGAACATGTGATGTCCAAGAAGAACTTGTGACTAAGTTGTTACTAATGAATGATGGAAATAGACTATTGCATCATATCAGGAAGTGCTTCAAGTATCCGAAGCTTGCATAATGAATCCATGTGCATGCTTTGAGTCTTTATAACCTGGCAACACCCTAACCCTTTTTCATTGTGGGGTGTTGACATCATCGAGTGAACTCAAAGGCATCTGATGGTCATGAATGCATTTTTGTGGCAGAAAAAAGTGGGTGGTGATAACATCCTACATCATGGGCACGAATGAAAAGAGAAGTCAAGAAAAGTGAGTGGTGGTAAGCTCAATACGACAATTGTATCTCACATACATAAAGTGCATGCCCACGCTAAGCCACTGACATCTCTATCAAAAGAGGATCATTAGGACCAACGACAAGTAGGTCCAAAGACGAAGGTCAACAATATGGTAATAATGTGCATCTTATCATTGCACCTACCAAATCTTAGTGGCTAGTCAAAGTTATTCCAGGATGGTCTGCTGATTATTCATGAAGTTCTTCCGGGAGGTGCCATTTGTCTCATCAACATGAATCTTCCGGAGCACATTAACACCAACAACGTAAAAATCTATCATGGGTAATCCTTCTTGATTATGTCAACAACTACGAGTGTAAAGCTAAAGCCAAACGATAAGAGGTTAGCATCCTGAGGTACAATCCACTGTAATTCATTCCCTCCAATATGTGTTCTAAAAAATAAATGGCTCAAAAAAGAAGAGAAAAGATAGGGAATAAAAAAGGATGAATAAAAGCAGATAGTCCAAAAAAAAGAAGAATAGAAAAAGAAGAGTCGAACCTAATGAGTGAGAGGACAAGTCACCAACCCGTTCTCCCTCAGGATAGTTTAACCCAATATCAATAGCTTCACAATCGTGATTAAAGACAAAGTCAGGCGGCTCATTAGTTGGCTGGTAATGACGGAATTTAGCCTCATGTTGCTACTATCCAAAATGAAAAAAAAATCAAAAGAAAAGTAGTGTGTCTAATCAAAATAGGTGAGGTGAAAACCTGAAAGGGCGCTTCAAGTAAAAAGAATGGGCATGTATCAGACTTGGTGAAAATCTGAAAGAGTGACAAGGTTAAGAAGGCACATCTGCCAAGGGGCAGGCAAGAACAAAATCCCGGGACATGGTGAAAACTTGAAAGGGTGTCACAGGTAAAAATGACAGGGAAGCCAACCATAGTGAAAATTCGAAAGGGCTCTATGAGCAATAACGACTAGAAAACAAAAGAAACTCATGCACAAGAAAAATGAAGAAATACAAAGGAAGATAAGTCATGGATCAGAATTCCCTCAGACTCTGCCCGAATGCAATGGGCATGATACCAGTATGCAATACTCTCAGAGAATCAGAATACCTAAAAGCCAACTCAGAATACTAGATTTAATGTTAGCTAAGTCCAATATTTTGATTCCACCATCCAAATATAAGTCCAAACACAAGCACACATAGAAAGACATGGCGCAATTTTTTAAATTTCATTTTCATTTCTCGTATATAATCTCGTTCATTTGAAAAAGATAAAAAAAATTTAAAAATAAAAAAATAAAAAAATAAGTTTTCCCTTTTCGGTAATTCATCTATAAAAGGCAAAGGTACATATTGCTCCTTGTAAATAAAACTCCTAAATTCATCGATGTATGACTCATTGTAAATAAAACTCCTAAATTCATCGACGTATGACTCATTGTAAATAAAACTCCTAAATTCACCGACGTATGACTCATTGTAAATAAAACTCCTAAATTCACTGACGTATGACTCATTGTAAATAAAACTCCTAAATTCACTGATCTTCTCTAGGTGGCTTTTTGTAAGTAACAGTCTCCCGATCTTCGTTACTCAAAGCTAAATATCTCTCTTGATACTCTAAATCCCTGGTTTCTCGGTCGATTCTCTCATTTTCGTATCACAGGTACTAGAGTTCTTCCCTGAAATCACAAGCCACGAGGTGGAAAAGTTCTAACCTTTTTTGTAGGATGGATTCGATCTTCAAGAAGGACAAGTGGAGGCACCACCCATCATGGTCATCCCACCATCTCCAAAATAATCTGGACCATTGTTCGGCATCATCTCAACATCCAAATCCACAAAAACATCATTTGCCTCAGAAACTGCCATATCTAGACCATCCAAGGAGATCACACTATCCAAATCACCCATTATGGCCATCGTCCACTGCCAACAAAATTCAAGCCATCCATTGGCATCACCCTCACATCCAAGCTGTGGAAAAGCCATCCAACGGCTCGATTTTCCCACCCATACCAACATCACTTAAAATCATCTCACTAAATTCTAAAGCCCTCCATTAAGTGACCCATTGAACATGGACCGATCCAACCCATCAATTACCCAATCTTCCCCCAAATCCATCACCTAATGCCTCTTCAATACCCATCTCCCCTCTACAAGTGCCCTGGTTTGTCAATTAGTGTGAGTTATGAGTCTTAAAGTCCGGAGAGCCCCAAAGAAGACTCTAGTGTGAAGACTCAATGATTGAAAGCATCTAATTCACGACAAGGTAAGGAAATGGCAAAGACCTCATCAAAACCTATACCAAATCTTACTAACAAAACCCTTTATTTAGCCCATACCTTTTAGGAAAAACCATATTAAAGAATGCTAGTTAGTTGAGTGGGTAGAAGTCTGTGTAAAAAGATAAATATAAAAAATAGACAGTTTCGATGGCATCGAAGTCCCATGAACTGCCTTCGATGACATCAAAGACAAGTTGATGGCATCGAGCTCAATGCTTAAACAATCCAGCAACCAAATGTCTAACTTTTGGATTTTCTCTATGATGTCGAAGACATCGAAGCGTCACTTTAATGGCATCGAACTCATCTTCTATGGCATCAAAAAAGAGCTTAATCTTCTACTAACTTAAAGCCTATATATCTTGAAAATTTTCGATGACATCGAAGGTTAGCTCGATGGCATTGAACTAACCCTCCAAATTGTCCAACAACCTCAGAGAAAAAACATGATTTTCTTGATGACATCGAGCAATCCTTTGATGACATCGAAGGTCGCTGGATGGCATCGACCTTAGGTGCACAATTGTCCAGTAAGATTCAAAGTATAATTCAGATTTTCTCGATGATATCGAAGGTCATTCGATGACATAGAAGGGAAACTTCGATGCCATCAAAGACCATTTAATGACATCAAAACTGACAGATTTTTGCCTATTTTTTGGCCATTGCAAATCTTCTCTACATATACGAAAGAGTCTTTCTTGGCAATTTGGTGAGAAATAGAGAGAGCATTGTGTGAGTAAATACCTATAGTTAATACCCTTCTTCCCAAGGATCTATTTCCTCATGGATTTCATCATTCAATCCATGTCTCAAAGACATTCATTGAAGCGTTCAAAGTTTAGATTGAACAATGAACTCCAGCATTCATTAATGCTCTAGTAAACACACTTATTGGTAAATCTTTACGCTAGATTTCATTGAATGCCCAGTAATGGGAATCCTTAACTAACTCATAAAAACTCATCAATATTAAGTTAGGATTCATCAAACCCTTGACCCATAACCTCGGTATGTTTAATGATACATCATCATACAGTTGCGGTACAAGGGAGCTAAAAATCCTTTGTGATTTAAGAAGATCTTCATCAAGGTGCTTAATGGGGCTCATCCACTTTAGGTAATAAGGTATTTTTGAGTCCATAGTATTTGAAAACCATTCCTTATGTAGGATTGAGTTTCAGAGTTTGAAATACCAAAATCGACAAGACCTTGTGTAGGCCTCTGACGGGAGAGTACATTTTGTTATCCTTGTGTAGGACTTCATAAGTCCTTGTGTAGGACATAGTAAGACCTTATATAGGCCATGGATGGATGAAAAAAATATACCTTGTGTAGGTTGTGAAGGTTTATGGTGAACCTTTTTTAAAACCATCTGAATAGTGAAATCTTGTACAATAGGCATGAAGTCGAACCACTATACATCTTGTACAATATGGTGAATGATTTAAATCTCTATTTGTTGTGTTTTGCTAAACCATATTCTCGGTTTATTTTATGCAGCAAGCATGTTTGACAAAATGCTTGAATGATGTTTTTCATTAAGTAGACTTTTCTTTTGCACTTCTTATTTGTGTTACTTTGTATAAGTATTTAGAAGTAAGTGCATGATAAATATTTAGCTAAAATTTTAAAAGTCCTATTCACCCCCTCTAGGACATTAGCCATATCTTCAAGTTTCGCTTGTAGTGGAAAAATTGTAATTTCACCCTCCATTAATGATGGTTGGACCTCCGTCATTAATGATATTTACCTCCCCAAAAGGCTTCACCAAACCCCCATTAATGGCCTTATCCAAGAGACATATAAATATGCTTTTCTCCCTTCAAGCTCACCACAAAAAGAGCTACAAAGAGTATCTCCCCCCAAATCTAAAAACCCAACATTTGAGGCCTCACTTGAGCTTTCTCCATCATTGGCCATGGAAAAATGAAAAGGAAGAAGATAAGAGAAAGGACAAAATGAAAGGTGTGAATGTTGGAGAAAAGGGGGCAAAAAGGAATTTTCGGAGAGGTCAATGCACACAGATTAGACAATGGGAATGTTTTGAGAGATGGGGAAGAAAACCGCACTATCTTGAAGAAAAGCTGATCAGCGGTGGTAATTTGATTACCACCCCATCTTGACAAATGTGCTTCCTCTCTTCCCACATGAAAACTCTATAAAAAAGTCGACAGATAATCAAATGATGTCGCAAGCGGTAATCTAATTACTGTTCTAGCACCAATTTAAGCCGAAGTTTGCCAACGATCCTCCCTTGACCATCAAAAGATGAAAAGAACTATTTGTGTGAGAAGAAAGGATTCATTGTTTGGTATAATCATCACCATCAAAGGCCCATTAGTAGAAACTGAACACAACAACAATAAAACAAAAAGAAAATTTCATGAAAAAGAGTTCAGTACATAGTATGTCACAAAAAGAAAGAACAAAAGAGAGCAAGACTACCCCTAGTTTGGTCTGTACTCCTTCAGATTCTTCTGCCACTCTCGGTGGTCTAATGAAAGGGAAATGACCACCGGATAATGGGGAAAAAGGTAGAAGAAATTTTAGATTTTCATGAGATGGAAAAATCTCATGAAAAATTGGGAATATGCATAAAATTAAAGAGGAGAAAATAAAAAAATAAAAAAAAAGGAGAAAATGGGAAAAAGAAAAATAGAGGAGAAAATGAGGAAAAAAAGATAAAAGAGGAGAGGAAATGGAGAAAATAGAGGAAAAATGAGAAAAAGGAAAAAAGAGAGATATTCAAGAAAAAGAAAAGAGAGAAAGTTCAAGGAAAATAGAGAAAAATTACAAAACTATTTTAATAAAAATCGATCTTGATCGCAACCATTGGATCATGAATCGATAGAATGGAACATGTTGGAAAAACAAAAAAATATGCATCCCCAACGAAACCAATTTCGATCACAACCATTATAGTGAGAAATGATGGATTGGTTCCTTTTTGAAAAATTATAAAATGCATTTTTCAATAAAATTGATCTCATGTATAGTTCCTATAAAAATCAGATTGGCCAAAGGAGCATGGGAAACCCCCAGTGGAGGCAACAAAATCATCTGGACTTTTTCCAAAAAATATTTGTAATAAAAACCCTATAGATCATTGATCTATAGGTAGGGACCTTTTAAGAAAATTTTAAAAAATCATTCCCAATAAAAACTGGCCTTGATCATCCCCATTATCCTTAGTGGAGAAGGTCTAGACTAATTTAAAATTTAAAAAATGAAAGCCAAAATAAAAACCAAACGATGACGCCCTTTGATGTAGGACGTGGCACTGATACATTCCTAGCATGGTTGGACTAAAAGGTGAATCGTAAATTGACCTTAACTTTTGATCCGGGTATTGTTATGACGTACCAGACCAAATATCAAGAACCCAAGGAGCACGAGAACTCGAGGATGAGTTTTTTTTTTTTGAAGTGGAGGGGACTGATGTAGAGCGGGTCATGGACAATTTCATGTCCAAGATGGACCAAAGAAGGCCTGATAGAAGGCAGAAGTCACCAAGACCGTCAAAACCTTAAAACAGGCATATCTCACAAATCGGAATGAGTTACTCGATGTATCATTTATGATTTTGGGGTAGGACGAGCTACTTTAGCCAACCAAGCTGGAAATTCCAAGTTGCCCAAGCCGAATTTGCGAGATTCCATCATATCAACGGTCAAATTCCATGTTTATTTCCATTTTTACTATTTTTAGTAAGTTTTAGTTTGATTATAACTCTTCCTCTGTTGGGATTTAGGAGTTATGTTCAACATGAAAAGTTCTTAGAATAATTAGGAGAATAACATGGTTAAGACACATAGGACACTTATTATAAAAAGTAAATTTACTATTTTTAGTAAGTTACGAATTTTAGGGAGTTTTAGTTGTAGTTTAATTCTGAAATTTCTTCCAAGGCTTAGAATCGCTATTTAAAGGGTTGTAGACTCATTTATTTCATTCATCAATCAATTTTGAATTTTAGAGAATTTATTTTCTATTTTCTTGTTCTTTTCCTCGTGGATTCGAGGAGTCTTTATGAGGAGTCCAGAGAAGTTCCATGGATTCGAAATAGTTATCCTCTTGAGCAAGACGATACTCGATCCTCATCACGTTCATCCCTGTGTCACCCTCCCATGAAATTGGATGGATTTCTTTGATGGCCAAGAAAATCCCCAAGGAGTATAACCTTTAATGTGGGATAATATTCAAAAATATATTTTTTTTTCAGAAATAGTGCTCAGTATCCAAGGCACTATGAGGTCTTCTATACCTCTCAGTGGCATCTAATGCAATAGTAAAATAAGATTCAACCTCTTCCAGTTTCCTTAGGAGTTGTCGAATCTGTATACGATACAAGCAAGCTTGGCTTGGATTTCAATGTCAGGATGACTATGCAGTGATGAATGAAAAAGATGGTTAAGTGATTGTAAGGCTCGTATCCTAGTCCGTACCATTCCGTAGACTTTCTTGGTCATCTTAGTCGAATTTCGATAATCCTCGACCTGTATTCGATGTTTGCCCGCGATCCTAAGCCGAGTCTTGCATACCGAAGTCGGCTCGACCCGAAACTTGTACTCTAGCGACCGTGCTGTCACCGTGGTTCCAACGCCGTGACTTGCCTATCGATCCGATACCTAGACTAGAGATATGGGCCGACGTTCATTTTGAGAAAAATATCATGCGTGCGAATTCTGAGAGAATTTCTATGACCTATCCTATGAATCAATTAAGTCAAGTATACACCATACCACAAGTACAAGCAACCCATCTCTTCCCATTTCCAAAGTCAATTCTCTCTCTCCAACCATCCCTTTCTTACAACTCCATCACTCCACCCATATATGAAGCCTTGTGTGTGGGCTGATTGTGATGTATTTGAGGCCCATTATGATGTGAGATTTCCCCCACGATGTATGTAATGATGTTTTGGCAGCCATGCCGTAGGAGTAATAATGGTTTTACGTCCACATTGTAAGAGCAATGATGGTTAAATGTCTGCATTGTAACTCTCCTTAGGGCCCTTTGATAGGCCCATACTTCTAGTGTGTAGCCCGCCTAGGCCTTTCTTCATTATGAACAGAACCCAACACCACATATCATGTTTAATATAGTTCTATGATTCATGCTCATACGCATCATATGTATGCTTGAGATGAGAAGTGACTGATCATAGCATAAGCCTTTGGGCAGATTGTTTATGGGCTCCGTGATAGGCGGAGTTGCCCTTCATGAGCGCGTGGTACGCGCAAGATTGTTGCATGACTGGTAATATGATTCATGCACTTTGCATTTATATGACATGATTTCTATATGCCCTAGCGACATTAGGGCTATACCTCCACAAACACATTGTGGATGACAGGATCAGACACCAAAAATATTGTTATTAAGCATCGGGGCGCTATAGATGTCCCTGGGTGAAAATCTCTAAATCCGATGGTATAAGAAGATGACACCAACATCGAGACCGAGTGGATACATGAGAGCATGAGGGTCGAATTCCAAGAGGTCGCATCTCCCATTGTATTATGGTCAGTTGGAAAGGGGTGTGGCCTTGCTCGCTCGAGGGTAGGGGGCATCGCTAGGCTGAGTTTGACTAGCCCGTGAATGGGTCCCCTATCAATGTGTCGGATAGATATTGACAGAGTATTGGCCAGGTGAATAGTGAGGTTTCTTATGCTCACTTGGACTGCGCGCCTGAGAAAGAGGCAGTGCCATTTGGAGTGTACTAAACTCCAGTGATTACCCAGACTGAGAACTGTACTGATCTTAATGCTCTAGTGATGATCTGCATTAATTTATGGATTTGGATGAGGATTGACATGCTCAAATTGCATCTCGCATCGCATGGTCTTGTTATGGCCTATAACATTCATATCTTGCACTGCATAGCCTTGGTACAACTGATTGCATTCATGTACACATTAGCATGATTCTGCATTACTCTGACATTGTATTCTGAGAACACTCATATTGCGCACATACTTACACCACCCTCTAAGCTTTCTATAAGCTTATGCATGATTGATGCGTGTAGGTGACGCCAGGTTACAGCCGTAGCTTCACCACAGAGCAGCGTACAGTCGAGCTTCAGGAGTTCCTGTTATCATTATCTTATATTTTCCTTCATGTGCATTGTACTTTAAAGTTTATGATCATAGTAGATTTTGTGATGGTATTCTTGTGGTTATTATTCGTGGGTTATGCTTTTACTGAATCAAAATCATGTTTGAAATCCTCCTTATAGGATCCCAGGATCGGAACCTAGTGTATGGGTGCCATGGGCCGAGAATGGGGTACTATGGAGGCTATCAGTACCAGATTCTGCAATCGAGAATTTTATGAGCCCGATTTTTGAGTTTAGGGTGTGACAGAAGTTGGTATCAGAGCATAACTTGAGAATAACCGAAAACAACATCACATGTTTGCTATGAGTTTGGGATGATTTGGTTCTGAGTACGTAACCTTCCTATTTAGTTCCCTAATGTGCGTGTATTCGAGAGATTCTCAAGGTTAATTGGCATCCTTATTCCTTCCTATACGACATGCCGCCCAGAAGAGCGACCTGAGTGACCCCTGCTCCACCACCTGAGGCTCCCGCTTTACCACCTACGACTCCCGTTCCACCCAAGAGATCCCTACTCCCTAACCTGAGGATGTTGTTCCTCCACCTGAGACTGATGCGGGTCTAACCGTACTTGTGAGTGCCTCTTAGTTACAACAAATGTTGCAGGCTGTGACGGCTGTGCTTCAGGGACAAGGCAGGCGCCCTATTGTTTCATCAGCCTAAGCAGAGCAGGAGCACACAATCACCCTTCTTCAAGAGTTCTGACAGCTCAATCCATCGCGTTTCCAAGGCGAACCAAATTCGATTGCAGCCGAGCGATGATGCTCCAATGTGGAGAATATTTTTGATACTATGGCATGTACGACCCAGCATCGAGTCTGATTGGCTATATTTCTTCTCCAGGGTGAGGCTGAACACTAGTGGACCTCTGTTCTCATATTGCAGGGCCTGATTTCGTCTGGACATGGGAGAAATTTGTGGACTGATTTGACCAGCAGTACTTCCCTGACCACATTCGTTGGCAACGAGCGGTAGAGTTAGAGACCTTGGTGCAGGGAGACATGTCCGTGGCACAGTATGCAGCTTGTTTTATGGTGCTATTGAGGTTTATGTCATATTTGGTTGATAATAAGGGGCGGAAGGCTTGCCGTTTCGAGAACGGCTTACGTTACTGTCTTCGAGATAGTGTTATTGGGCATGAGCTCCCAAATTTTTAGGTGGTAGTGCAGAGGGCTCAAATTTATGAAACTGAGTGGGCTAGCGGGCAGAGCGATCGAGATCAGAGGAGAGGTTGGAAGAGGCAGGCCCCCTCCAGTAGCTCCCAGCAACATTGACAGCTTCAGAGGTACCAGAGCCACCCATCTGCCAGAGCACCAGCACCACTAGCAACACCTCTAGCACCACCCCAACAGCCGTTTATAAGGAATTGTATTTGATGTGGTGGGACAGGGCACCGCATGTATGAGTACCCCCACTCTCATCTGCAGCAGTTGGGAGGGCCACAACAGCCTCCAGCACAGCAGTGACCCCATTAGCAACAATCGCAACCACCTTAGCCGCTGAGGCCCCAACAGCAGTAGAGACAATAGTACAGGCCGCTGCAGAGGTAGCAGCAGCAGCGGGGACCTCAGAGGAGATAGACACCTCCCCAGCCAGATTAGGATAGGTTCTACACGGCTTAACAGGATCTGCAATCATCTGGAGGAGTTATCGAGGGTATACTCCCAGTCTCTGCATGCATCACCCATGTTTTATTTGATTCCGGTGCATCACATTCGTTCATGTCAGAGGATTTTTGTCATTCGACCAGATTACCGACAGAGTCTGCTCGCGAGGGGTTGATCGTATCGACGACCTTGGGGAAGACCACAGTATTAGGCCGTTTCTGTTCATCTTGCCCAGTTTTGGTCAGTGATATCTTTTTGCCCATCGTTTTATTTGTGCTACCGATGTCAGATTTTGATGTTTTCTTTGATATGGATTGGCTTGCTGAGTACTACGCCATCTTAGACTGTTCCGCGAGGACAGTCACGTTTTACATACCAGGCTTGTCGCAGTTTCAGTTTGTTACCAAGCCCAGAGGAGAGTCATTATCTTGTCTCATGTCCTGCGAGTTGAGAAGCTTGTTGCTTTGTGTATCGACCAATTGCTGATGGTAAGTGATTTTCCCGATGTATTCCAGGAGATTTCGGGGTTGCCGCCTCGTTGGTATATTGAGTTCCAGATCGATCTTGTGCTCGGTACCGCGCCTATCTCGAAGGCCCTGTACCATATGACACCGATGGAGTTGAGGGAGCTGTAGTGATAGTTGGATGAGTTGCGTGAGTTGGGATTCATTCGTCCGAGCAGTATGCCTTGGGGAGTGCCAGTACTCTTTGTCAGGAAGAAGGATGGCTCGTTGAGGCTCTACGTGGATTACGGTGAGCTCAACTGGGTCACGATCAAGAATAAGTACCCGCTCTCGAGGATAGATGATTTGTTTGATCAGGTGTAGGGTACACAGTTCTTTTCAAAGATTGACTTATGTTCTAGTTATCATCAAATTCGGGTCCGTGAAGAGGACATTCTAAAGACTATTTTCAGGATGCATTATGGTCATTTTGAGTTTCAGGTCATATCCTTTGGACTGACCAATGCACCCGCAGTCTTCATGCAGTTGATAAATGAGGTCTTTCATCCATATCTCGATCAGTTTGTTGTGGTCTTCATCAATGACATTCTGATATATTCGAGGACCTGTGAGGACCATATGCAACATCTAGAGATCGTATTGCATACCCTCCGTGCCCACCAGCTGTATGCGAAGTTGGAGAAGTGCGAGTTCTGGCAAGAGGAGGTGAAGTTTCTCAGTCACGTGGTGACAAGGGAGGGTGTCATAGTGGACTCCTCAAAGGTTGAGGCAGTGCGTTAATGGGACCAGCTCACGACTATGTCCGAGATCCGTAATTTTCTTAGTTTGGTGGGTTACTATTGACATTTCATTGAGGTCTTCTCTTGTATTGCAGCCCTGTTAACTAGGTTGACTCGGAAGGGCACAAAGTTTATTTGGAGCGATGCTTGTGAGGGAGCATTTATGGAGTTGAAGGATCGCCTCACGTCCACTCCTGTCCTTACTCTTCCCTCTGGGAGTGATGGATTTGTCATATTTACTGATGCTTCGCATATTGGCCTGGGTGCTTGTAACGCCCTGCCAGGCCAAGGAAACTCCTCACTTCAATAATCGAACTAAGCTGCTACCAGTCCTGAACTGCGGTCACCTTAGCAAGGTCCACCACTATTCCTTCCTTGGACACCACATGTCCTAGGAACTTGGCTTATTCTTTCTAAAAGTCTCACTTCTTGTACTGGGCAAACAATTGGTTCTTCTTGAGCGTGTCAAAGACTGCTCACAGGTGCTCCTCATGATCTTTCCGTCTCTTGGAGTATATTAGGATGTCATCTATGAATACGATGATGAATCGGTATAGATACTGCCAAAACACCTGATTCATAAGGTCCATGAACATGGCGGGTGCGTTTATGAGTCCAAATGACATCACAAGGAACTCGTAGTGCCCAAAGCTGGTTCTGAACGCTGTCTTCTCCACGTCTTCATCCCTGACGCGCAATTGGTGATACCCTGACTGTAAGTCGATCTTTGAAAAATACTGTGTCCCTTTCAACTGATCAAACAGATCATCTATCCTAGGTAAATGATACTTATTTTCACTATTACTTGGTTCAACCGGCGATAATCAATACATAATCGCAGTGATCCATCCTTCTTCTTCACGAACAACATGGGTGCTCCCCAAGGAGATACACTTGGTCGTATGAAGCCTGCATCCAACAGATCATCAATTTGTCTCCTCAGTTCCTCCATCTCACATGGAGGCATGCGATACATCAGTAGAGATATAGGTGTCGCACCCGGTGCTAGGTCGATGGTAAAATCGATCTCACGCCAAGGAGGTAGTCTAGGTATCATCCTGAACACATCTATGAAATCTCAGACTACTGGCGTGTTCCATAGTGTCAGACCGTTAACATGCTCTAACAAGGTAGCATAAAAACTAATACGATAGTACCAACTGACCTGAACTAGGAAAGTAAAGGTCGTGCCCTCAGGTCTATGGGTTGTCACCACTCTAGTATCGTAGTCGATCTCTGCCTTCATCTCGGGGAGCCAATCCATACTAAGAATAACATCATAATGACATAAAGGGATGACCATCAGGTCAACAAGCACTGTTCTTCTTCCTAAGTTTATTGAGCAACCTCTATAAGTCTTGGTAGAGTCTGAGAAGGTCGTTGTGGCGGTAAGGAGTCTCACCCCAACCATAAGAGTAGTTTTCAACACTAGTCGCTTGACTGCTGCGCATGATATGATCGAAATAGTGGACCCGGTGTTCACCAACAGAAATACAGGTGTACCTTGGATGTGTGTTGTGACTTCGAAAGCCAATGGTGCTGAGGTTGCTATCTCAGATGTCTTAGATGAAAGTGAGTACACCCTAGCCTATTGAGAAAGATTCGGTTGCGCAACCATAGGTCATTGAGGCTTCCTAAATCGAGGTGTAGGTGGCTGGTAAGATGGTTGTGCAGGTGGTGCTGATCGTAGAGGTGGAGCTGAATAGCCTGAGGTAACTGACGAACGATCTTCTGAGGTGGCGTAAAGCCATTATCCCTCATCCTAGTAAAGTAGTAAGTGTCAGTATGGTCCAACCTCTTATATTAGGTGCACCACACATCTGATCGCCTAGGCTGTGTCGGTGGAGCCATGAGCCTAAGTGGCGAATCTAGACGTGGCCTCTTGCCAATGAATGACCTATTCAGAAAATCAGGTCGAGGCCTCGGACCCAGGGGCACACTTGTACAGGATAGCCTGTCGCCATCCTGTTCAATTCGCAAGGACGTGCTCACTAGCTCAATATAGTTGGTAATGCTAGTGCAACACATCTTCGAGCAGATCTCAGGCCGTAAACCCTCAAAAAATCACCACATCTTCATCGGTTCGTTTGCTAGTATCAAAGGAGTGTATCTGGCTAGCTCCATAAACTTGTTCTCGTATTTAGCAATGGTCATCCCTCCCTATCGGAGGTGAAGAAACTCTCCCTCCATCTCATTACGATACGAGAGGGGGAAGTACTTTCCATGGAAGTAGGTCTCAAAAGCTTCCCATCTCCATACATACCCAGCAGCCACTGTCCGTAGGATGTTGTCCCACATTAGACTAGCCTCCTTCTCAAATATATATGTAACCAGCTCAACCTACTTTGCCTTAGTGCAGTGCAACTGCTTTAACATCTTAGAGATGCGGTCAAGCCAGTACTCAGACTCCTCGGGTCTGTGAGTACTCACAAAAGTAGGAAGTCGGAAGCTCTAAAATCGCTCAAATAAGCCGCTGACATTCATGTTCCTAGGAGGGTGCATAGGTGGTGCAGGCGGGACCATGCTCATGTTCTGGGCAAGAGCCCCTCAATGGTAGTCCAGATCTGCTGTTGCCGCTACATAAGGAGTATCATCTGCTCCAATCTATTAGGAGGAGAAGCCGCTTGAGGCAAATGTGACGTCGAGGAAGACATGCGGTTCTGTTTTGGAACCGGTGGTGGAAAAAGTGTTGGCCCATTAGAGGAGCCAATGGTCGGCTTGAATCCGGCATAGTCTCGTGATTCAGGCCCAAACTGGGGTCCGTATGGCTATCGCTTAGGGGAGGTGCTCCGTCACTCGATTTGCCACCTGTAAGACGTGCCATACTCGAGTGGCCTTAGGTGGCATTCCCGATACACGACATAGGGTGCAACACGTGTAAGATTTATCATAACAACACTCAATTTCTCAATCATTCTACACATTCCATAATAAAAGGAGCTTCATGCATTTCATTTAACTAAAATTTTCACAACACATGAGATATAGTCTTACATGGATCATGATAGAAGATGCATATGAGCTATCTAAAGAAGCTTTAAACACTTAGCAAACCAATAACTCTACCACACTACTAAGCCTATCAAGGCTACAACATAGAAACAAGAAAACAAAGAAAAACCCAAAGACGACTATAACATATGACTAGTCGTCCGACTCTGGTGATGGAGGAGGAGCACCCTTATCTTACATACAGCACAGGAGGGCCTTCAAGGTGCAAGACACCTTCTTAAAGTGCTGTTCTGATGCAGCACGGAAAGCCAGTGACTTATGCATGTCGTCAGCTCAAGGTCCATGAGCTGAACAACCCCACACACGATTTGGAGCTGGCAGAAGTCATCTTCGCACTAAAGGTTTGGAGACACTATCTCTATGGGGTCAGGTTCGAGCTCTTCTTCGACCATAAGAGCTTGAAGTATCTATTCTCTCTGTCTGAGTTGAACATGAGGCAAAGACGCTGGATGGAGCTCCTGAAGGACTATAATTTCAACCTCCAGTACCACCCAGGTAAGGCGAACGTGGTGGTGGATAACCTTAGCCGTTAGCAACGAGGCCTAGTTGCACACATGATGATTCAGGAGTGAAGGATGCTCGAGGATATAGAAGAGTAAGACTTCAAGTTTGGTCTGTAGTCTTCTATCATTCAGATATCGAGCCTGTCGATTCAACCCTCTCTTGTCACAAGGGTGAACGAGACTCAGCAGACAGATGATTCATTACAGGATTACTGAGTAGAGGCATCATCTAAGAGTTAGACAGATTGGCAGATTGGTTCTGATGGTGGACTTCACTTCAGAAGCCGATTGTGTGTCTCGGATATTCCTGAGTTGTGCAGAGATCTTATGACCGAGGCACATAGATCACGATTTTCTATCCACCCTGACTCGACGAAGATGTATCGTGATATGAGGAAATAGTATTTTTGGGCGGGGACGAATCACCAATTTTATGGTCGAGTGTGACACATGCCACTGTGTCAAGGCCGATCATCAGAGACCCCCTGGTCCATTGTAGTTGTTGAGCATCCCGATGTGAAAGTGGGAGCACATATCGAGGACTCAACACAATCATGACACCATTTGGGTTGTCGTGGATTGCCTGATGAGATCGACACATTTTCTTATGATTCGTGAGACTTGGCATGTGGACCAGCTCGTCAAGCTGTTTGTTGATGGGATCGTGAGACTACATGGTGTTCCTGTCTCGATCATTTCAAACTGAGACCCGAAGTTCACGTCTCAATTTTGGAGGAGCTTTCAGATAGCGACGAGTACTATTTACAGCTTAGCAACGCGTATCATCCGTAGACTGATGGTCAGACCGAGAGGGTCAACCAAATCCTTGAGGATATGCTTCAGGCCTGCACGATGGACTTCAGGGGTAGATGGGATGAGCATTTACGATTGGCTAAGTTCACATACAACAATAACTATTTGGCAACCATTGACATGACTCCTTTTGAGGCCTTATATGGCAGACCGTGCAAATTTATGAGTTATTAGATCGAGGTCAGAGAGCGACGTCTCCTAGGTCCTGAGCTTGTGCAACAGACGTTAGAGGCGATCGATATTATCAGGAAAAGGATGCGCACAGATCCGAGCCGACAGAAGAGTTTTGCTAATCGTCGGCATCGTCCCTTAGAGTTCAATGTTGGGGACAGTTTATCTCAAGGTCTCCCCCATGAAGGGTGTGGTTCGATTCGGAGTAAAGGGTAAGTTTATCTTGAGATTCATAGGACCTTTCAAGATCACTGGACACATTGGCACCGTGGCCTATCGGTTTGCCTTGCTATCTCAGTTGTCTGGCGTCCACAACGTTTTCCATATCTCTATGTTGAGGAAGTGTGGGCCAGTTGTAGTTCCTGTTATTGATTGGTAGCCGTTTAAGGTTCGTGAGGGCACTTCTTACATTGAGCAGCTAGTTCGTATCCTTAATCGGAAGGAGCATTTCCTTCAGACCAAGGTAATCCCCTTGGTGAAGGTTCAGTGGGGTCACCATTCTGTTGATGAGGCGTCTTAGGAGCGTGAGGTCAAGATTCAAGAGCACTATCCCCATCTCTTTGATAATTAATTATATATTGCATCTTGTCTGCTGTCTTTGATTTTATATGATGATACTTTGTTTCCTCTTTCTTTATGAGTAATGTCTAGTTGCGATGATAATGTAAATTTCGAGGATGAAATTTTTATTTGGAGGGGAGAGCTGTAAGACCTGTATTCTAGTCCGTACCGTCCCGTAGGCTTTCACGGTCCTCCCGATCGAATTCTGGCAACCCTCGACCTGTATCCGACATTTGGGCAGAATCCTAAGCCGAGTCCTGCACACCGAAGTCGGCTCCACCCAAAATTGTACCCCTGTGACCGCACCGTCACTGCAGTTCCAATGCCGTGACTCGCTCACCGATCCGATGCCCTGGCTAGGAGATGTGGGCCCACGTTCATTTCGAAGAAACACCACGTGTTGTGAATTTTGAGAGAATTTCTATAACATGTCTCATTAATCAAGTACACATCACACCTCAAGTCAAGTACAAGCAGCCCATACCCTACCCTTACCTCTCTCTTACACAAGCTACCCCAAAGTCAACCCTTACATCACTCCACCCATCAGTCTACCCATCATCTATCACCCATCACTCCATCTCTTATCATCCCATCACTTCTCTCTCTCCCTCATTTCTAAAAAAAAAAATCTCCCGAGCAACAAAAAAATTTCAACGTCCAAGCTCTCTCCCTCCCAAAGCCAAGTGTGGCCCACCTTCCTACTCTCTCATCTCCCATCTCAACCTTCCAGTCTCCATCAACCACCATTAAAGTTGAAGGCAAGGAGCATAGGTGTCTAAGGAGTTAAGGAAGAAGGTCGATAGGTGGGTGATCTTGAAATTTTCTCCTTTGATTTCTATTTGTGGGCCCACTTATGGTGGGACCCACTTGATGTATGCTTTGTATTGAGAGTAAGGAGGGCCCATAGTGGCGGGGTCCCTCCCCTTTCCGTCTCTCTCTCTCTCTCTCTCTCTCTCTCTCTCTCTCTCTCTCTCTCTCCCCCTCCTTCATTTTATTGCGATGATGGGCCTTGTGGCCCACCCAGATGGACCCCACCATGAAGTATGTATTTTACCCAGGCCATCCACTAAATAGGCCCATATAGGTGGTGAAATTCCACTACATGCGTGAGTGTGGAGGTGTGTAAGGGACACTGTTGCCAGTGTCTAGAGGCTGCAATGTCCCAGCTCTTTCAAAGAGGAAAGTATGGGACCCACAATAGGCCCCACTCATTATGCATGTATCTAATCCACACCGTCCACCCTACTTCCCAGTTCATTTTAGACATTGAGCTGAAAAAATGAAGCTGATCCAAAACTCTGGTAGGCCACACCGTCTAAAACATTATGTTAGTAGTTAAAAATTATTAGGGCCTGATGTGGTGTTTTTGGGCATCGAAAAATGCCCAATATTTGGTTTGTTAGACCCATCTCAAACACAAGGATCCAACTGGCGGAGTAGATCTTCCTTATACGGGCCCCGCTTATGAAAATCCTCCGATAAAATATAAATATATCTTCCTTCCATCCAGAGAGCGTCCAGACTCTCTGGACGCTAGACTGATTTTATTTTATATTATATATTATATTATATATTATATTATATATATTACATATACAGATATTATATATATATATATATATATACACTTAGAGATAGAAAGGAATGGGTGGGCCACTACTACGTGGGACCCACTCTCCATCAATTTTTGCATGTGGGATTAGACCTAAGCCGTCCATCTACCTCATGGGACCCACCATCACTGTACGGTTAGCGGTCTCACACGTGAAGTGGGGTCAACACGTGTGGACCACACGTGATGCATGGGTTTATCCACACCGTCCGTAGGTTGGGACAGTGGGCCCCTTTTATGCATGCATGCCGTCCATCCATTTGGTGACTCGTCTCATGGTTGAGACTAAAAATATGGCAGATCTAATATCAGGTGGACCACATTGCATAAAACAGTGGGATGAAAGGCCCACCATTGAAAACCCCCTCTGGGTTACAGGGTCCTGGTCTTGGACCAATGTGATGTTTGTTTTCCCTCTATATCTAGGTCTTTGTGACCATATAAATAGTATGAATGGGAAATAAATACTATAGTGGGCCCTCTAAATTTTTAACAGTGGAAATCATTATCACCACTGTTAAATGCGGTATGGTCCAGTTGATCTCTTGATATGATTCATTTTTTTCATACTCTGTACTGATCTATAAAAGTAGATGAATTGTGTTATACTCGGCCATTTGACTTGGCCTATTCGACTCGGCCCATTCGATCGGCCCATTTGATTCAGCCCCTTTGATTCAACCCATTTGAATCACCCATTGATTCAACCCATTTGTTCGACCCATTTGAATTGACCTATTTGAATCAACCCATTTAAATCGGCCCATTGATTCGACCCATTTGATCAGCCGCTTTGAATAAGCTCAGTTGATCGACCCATATGAAATAGCCCTTTTGATTTGGCCCCTTTGATTCGGCCTATTCGATCGGCCCATTTGATTTGACCCCTTTGATTCGGCCCAGTTGATGTAGCCCATTTGATGCATGATTGACCCTTTGGAGCGGCTCACATGATTCGGCCCACTTGTGGCATATGAGGCCCAATGAAACGTATATGAGTCATTGTGTGTGGGCCAACTGTGATGTATTTGAGGCCCATTGCGATGTGAGATTTCCACAACGATGTATGTAATGATGTTTTGGCGGCCATGCCTTGGGAGAAATGATGGTTTGACATCCATATTGCAAGAGTAATGTTGGTTAAATGTTCGCATTGTAACTCTCCCTAGGGCCCATTGATAGACCCATACTTGTAGTGTGTAGGCCGTCTAGGCCCTTCTTCATTATGAACAAAACCCGTTAACACATAACATGTTTAGTATAGTTTCATCATTTATGCTCATTTGCATCATATGTATGTTTGAGATGAGAAGTGACTGATCATAGCATATGCCTTCGGGCAGATTGATTATGGGCTCCCTAACAGGCGGAGTTGCCCTTTATGAGCGCGTGGTATGCGCAAGATTGTTGCATGACTGGTAGTGTGATTCATGCACTTTGCATTTGTATGACATGATTTCTATATGCCTTAGCGACATCAGGGCTATGACCTCCACAGACACATCGTGGATGGCAGGATCGGACATTGAAAATATTGTTACTAAGCATCGGGGGGCCATAGATGTCCTTGGATAAAAATTTCTAAACCTGATGGTACTAAAGGTGACTCCAATGTTGAGAACGAGTGGATACATGAGCGCACAAGGGCCGAATACTAGGAGGCCGTGTCTCCTACCGTGTCATGGTCGATTGGAAAGGGGTGTGGCCTTACTCGCCCGAGGGTAGGGGGCATTGCTTGGTTGAGTTTGACTAGCTTGTGAGTGGGTCCGCTATCGATGTGCCAGATAGATATTGACAGACTATTGGTCAGGTGGATAGTGAGGTTTCTTATGCTCACTTAGACTGCGCGCCTGGGAAAGGGGCAGTGCCATTTGGAGTGTACTAAACTCCGGTAATTATCCAGACTGAGAACTTTACTAATACTTGATGCTCTAGTGATGAGCTGGATTGATATGTGAATTTGGATGAGGATTGGCATGCTTGAGTTGCATCTCGCATCGCATGGTCTTGTTATGGCCGATAACATTCATATCTTGCACCCCATAGCCTTGGTACGGTTAATTGCATTCATGTACTCATCAACCTGATTCTGCACGCTCATATTGCGCACACACTTACACCATGAAATGGCCAAGCTATATGTCTTGGGGGGGGGGGGGGGGGGGGGGGAGGGGGTGAATAGGACTATGCCAAATTTAAAATAAATACAACGAAATTAAAGAAAAAGATAGCCAAAACAAATATGAGATCACAATCCACAATGTAATATGAAATGCAACCTCAATTCAAGTCTTGAGATGCTGATATAAATTACATTCTACGGACAACCTTACATCATAAAAATAGGACTTATGGTAGGACAACCTTACTAGAACAATTAATATCAATATCCTAAATTGAAGAGGAATAAAGAAAATAAAGCAGGAATAAAAATCCTAAATTATTACAAAATTCTCCAAAGCACTTGAAAAATAAAAAAATTACAGCATTTACATCCACATGTACATCCCACAAATGAATAATCAAAGATAGGAAAATTAATCACACAACTACAAAATACAAGGGATTATAGTGGTTTGCCTGCGTGTACACCAATTGTTAATAAACAACCACACAGCTACTCCACTCCTAATATCCTCATATAGCGGATATTAGCATTCATTATCAATATAGTTTTTTCAGGTTCACCTAAGACCTTCACAATTGTGTCTTTTTCTGTGGGCTTACACAATTATAAAAAACTCCATTTTTGAGTTTTATTGGCTTCCTCAGATAACCAACAGAATGAGATTTTTTTGGCAAATCTCAAATGAAAACCAAATAAAGTAAATTACACAAAATGTAAAATACCTGAATTTCTCCTTTGTTGTAGCAGCCCGGAAGAACCAAGTCGGAGTAGAGGTTCAAATGTTAAAGTTCAATGTCCAATACTCACTTTATAATGGTTCTAAGTTCTAATTGATTTTAAATTAAACCAATTGGGCTAGCTTTAATTAATTTTGATTCCAGAAAAAGGAAAATAAAACTTCCTCTTTTTAGATTAGATTGGAATACAAGAAACAAATCAATTTAAAAAGCTAAAGAAAGAGAATATTAAATATGCACACTTAGCTTAAATGGAGCACAGACTTATCTCTCAGAAGGCCTTATTAAAATTGCTTGAGTTCTCTTCAATATTTTGAGATTTGTGCTTTATTTAAAGGTGAGCAAATTGCATCTTCGATTGGTCCAGAGGTCGCTATGACTGGTCGTAGGACCAATGGATATTTGAAAATTTGAGCACGATAAGATAAGACAGTTTCACGACTGGTCGTAGGTCACCTTCGACTAGTCGTAGGTTTTTCACGACTAGTCGAAGCCAAGCGAAATTCAACGTTGTAGTTTGAGTCGTAGATTCACGACTGGTTAAAGGAGCAGTCGACACTTCATACAACTGGTCAAACAGACCCTAGGACTGGTTAAAGCTTAATAAAAAATTTTAAAATTTTGCAACAAACTTACGACTAGTCTAGGAAATACTTAGGTCGAAGCAGTGCTAGGACTAGTCGAGCAAGGTCTAGGACTAGTCGTAACAAGCCAAATTCCCAAATATAAAACATTTGCATTATGTATCCGAAATGACCTAATCTAAAGGTCAACCTAAGGTCAAACATACCTTAATAGTGAAGTAAGGACATTAAACCCTTAAGATATGTAATCTTTAAAGAAAGTGAAGCTTGAAATCTTGATGTATCTTGTCCTTAAAAGCTTCAATTACGCAATCTTGAATCTTGACTTGTAAAATGTGAATTCAGTTGAACATTCTTGAGTCTTGACTTGTAAACTTGTCTTGTCTTTCGAAGTCGATCTTGCGAGACAATGTCGTGACTTGATGTCACTCCCCAAACTCAGAAAATGGGCTCACAAAATCCCAATCGCTGAACCTGGTGCTAACAACCTCTATAGTACCCCACTGTTGGCTCCCAGTATCTATACACCAGGTTCCAATCCTGGGATCCTACAAGGAGGATTTTCAAATATACAACTATCTCGTAAGAAGCATATCCACAAGTATACCTAAATAAAAAAGACAACATCATCATCACATATCCATTAATATAATCATTTGAATACAGTACTGAAAGGGAAATACATATATCGAAATCAAAGCTCCGGAAGACAGTCACATGCTCCAAGCAATGCTGCCGCAACCTAACGCCACCTACATGCATCTATCGTGTATAAGCTTACAAAAGCTTAGAGGGTGGTGAAAGTGTGTGTAACGTAAGTGTTAAGTATACAAAAAAGCTCATAAATCATACATCATTGAGATAAACAGAAATACTGACAAGATCATGAATCATATGATATTAGAGTAAGCTGAAATATACTGGTAAGTCCATGAATCATTCAATAATAAAATACGCAATGCGGATCGACTATGCAAATGCGGAAGCTAAATATCAGATGTCGATGGTGCAATGCAATATGCGGTGCGAATAAAAAGACCATGCTAGAATGTGAAGTCAGGATGATAGTACGTAGAATCGCAAGCTATAGGGTCCATCACAAGGGACTTCTATCCAAACTAGTCCTATACCAAAATTTAGATAGTCAGACTCAATGTGATAAACTCTTGATGTCAGGTTAGTCGCACGCCTAATCGAAATCCTGGCCATGATATGGTACACGTAATAAATAATTACGCACCACCAGCCCGAGTGGATAGTGAATGAATGAATGAATGGATATGCAATTCCTGATCAATAAGTCCACATATCAGTATGGTTGTTCTCTAGAAAAATCACCGGGGTCTATTACACTTCACTCTGACTGCCTCCTCCTTAGCTGCATAGCCCAGTGAGTGGAAAATACCTCACTATCCACCTAGCCAGTAGTCTGCCAATACCTACTCGGCTCATCGATAACGGACCCATTTATGAGCTGGTCATACTCAGCCTAGCTTATAGCCCCCTCACTCGGGTGGATAAGGCCATACCCCCTTCCAACCGACCACGACACAGTGGGAGACACGGCCTCATGGTATAGGCACCGACGCTCATATTCTACTCGGTCTAGACGTTGAAGCACCTCCTAGTACCAAGAAGGTTCTGAAATTTTCACCCAAGGACATCCTAAGTGCCCACAGTGCTAGAATCAAGTATTTTTGGTGTCCCATCTGGCCATTCACAATGTGCTTGTGGAGGCCACGACCTTGATGTCACTAAGGCATACAATGATCATGTCACACATATGCGAGATGCATGAGTCATACTATCTAATCATGCAGCAATCCTGTACCATGTGCTCATATGGGTAACTCCTATCATTGAGTCCCGTAAATAGTCTGCCCAATGGCGTATGCTATGATTAAATATTCCTTATATCAGGCATACATATGATGCATATGGGCATGAATCATGGAGTTATACTAAGCATTTTATATGGTGATGAACTATCCTTATAACAAATATGGACCTTGATGGCTTACAACAAAAGGTATGGGCCTATCAATGGGCCCTAGGGAGAGTTATAATGCGAATATTTAACCAACATTATTCTTACAATGTGGACGTTAAATCAACATTGCTCCTAAGGCATGGCCCGCCATAAATGTCATTACATAACCCATGATGGAATCACACAATGCAATAGACCTTGTATACATCTAATTGGGCCTCGACCCATAGGCCTCAAATACATCAAATGGGCCTCAACCCACGGGCCTTAATACATCACAATGGGCCTTAACCCATGGGCCCTAATACATCGCAATGGGCCTCAACCCATGGGCCTCATACACATCAAGGTGGCCTCAACAATGGGCCTCATACACATCAAGGTGGCCTCAATAATGGGCCTCATACACATCAAGGTGGCCTTAACAAGGGGCCTCATACACATCAAGGTGGCCTCAACAATGGGCCTCATATGGCAAATGGGTCATATTACATGGGCCATGTGTATATCAGATGGGCCACACCAATTGGGCCTCATGCATATCAAATGGGCCATACCCAAGATAAGTGGTGATAATGATTTCCACCATTAAAATTCCTATGGCCCACCATAACATATATTTTCCATCCAAACTGTTCATAAATTAACATAATGATAGGTGAAGTGGAAACAATATCAGCTTAATAGGGAACTACTATGGCCCCTAGAAATTTTGAATGGTGGACGTCATTGTCCATTACTTAAAATGGTGGGGTCCACTTGAACTTTAGACCTGACTTATTTTTAGTCTCAAGCCTGTTAAGACAAGCTTGCCAAATGGTGGATGGTTTGGATGCAACACATGCATCATGGTAGATCCCATGAAGGCCCACCATCATGTATATATCATATAATATAATATAATATATATATATATATATATATAATATAATATATACAATAAAATATAATATGAAAAAATATATACACACACACACATCAGGTGCAGTCCCACACGTGGGGTGGGTCCCATATAGCTAGACGACATGGATGAAACATATACCTCATGGTGAAGTCCACTAGCCATCCAGCAGCCCCACCATATGGTTGGACGACATGATAAAACACATACATCGTGGGTTTCACCATCCACGGCAGTGGACAGTGTGAGTAAAACACATATATCACTGTGGGTCCCATGTGGGGCCCACCATAATGTTTATAAGCCATCCAATCCGTTCATAAGGTCACGCAGGCCTGGATGAAGAGTAGAAAACAAATTTCATATTAATTCAAAACTTCTATGACCACAAAATGGTTTCAATGGCAGACGTTCAATCACCACTCTTTCTTGTGATATGGGCCACCTGAGCCGTGTATATGGCTCATTTTTGGTGGGGGCCCAACTGGCCTAAGGGGCCCGCCAATGCACAGTGTGGATGGTTAAGACACATCACGGTGGGGCCCATACATGGGACCGTGATCCCTTTCAGCCCGCCCAAATGCAGCAGGCGCTGTTTGCGCCCTCTGGTAGCAGCAGCGCTGCTGCAGAAATATATATATTTTTTAAATCGAGTTTTTCTGAGGTTTTTCTATAGTATGACCCACATCAACAAAATCCACCCCACCCATTGGTCTTTACTGCTCAAGACAGACCAAACGAGCCCAATATTCAATATATTTTGGTGTATAGAAACAACAGGGGGTATTTCAACAGTAAGTATGCTGTTTGCTATGCTATGGCCCGCCCGAAAGTTGGATTGGCCCCATTTTTCAGCTCAACGCCTAAAATGATCTGGAGAATGGAATGGACAACTTGGATTAGAACCATACATTAAGGTGGGGCCTACATAGACAGACCTTCCCAAAAGCTTTGAAAACAAAGCTAATATTTATTTTTTCAATTGTCGTCCAGCGTTCCTGGACGCTGGACGGTCTGGGCAGCCCACGTACAAAGGTGGGCCTTGCTCAGGTGAGCCACCAAATGGAGGATGGTGTGGGTATAATACATATAAAGTGGGATCCACTTACAGATGACTTGGATAAAATACATGCTTCATGGTGGGGTCCATCCGGGTGAGCCACATGGCCACATTATCACATACAATAGGAAGAAATGTAAGAGAGAGGGTGGGAAAGAGTTGACTTGGTGGCTGCTTGACTTGGGGAGAAAGAAAACATTGATTGATTGATTGATTGATTTGAGTAATTGATTGATGGGACATGTTGTAGAGATTCTCTTAGGATTGCAAACGTGTGGAGTTTTCTTCGAAATAAACGCCGACTCACATCTCTTAGCTAGGGTATCGGATCAGTGCGCAAGTCATGACGTTGGAACCGTGGTGACGTTGCGGTCGCAATGGTACAAGTCTTAGATTAAGCTGACTCGGATATATGGGATACGACTTAAAGTCGTGCGCAAATGCTAATTACAGGTCACGGATTGCCGAAATTTGACGGGAAGGATCGCGGGAGTCGACGAAACAATATGAACTAGCATATAGGTCTTACACTTGACATATCTTGAGTTGAGCATTGTGCTTCACTGATGTAGTCAACATCCATACACTGTGACTGGCTTCATTCATACATGCTTCATCCATACTGTGTTTCGAACATGTATGCAATTTCACAAAGTACAAGCAGTGTTTTTGGCGCCACAAATTTGATAACATAAAGGGGCATTCAAGCATAGTACTTACAATCTCCTAGGGGCTTTCAACCATAGCACTTATAATCTCCCCCTTTGTCAAATTAGTGACAAAACACACTTTCAAGATATATTACATAAAGCAGAATATCTAGTTAAAGAGTCATGCACCAGTTATTATCAACCGACACACATTCATAATAGCATGAACCTGCAAATCAATTTAACATATAATCCACCTCTGCACATACTCCCCCTGAGTAACATACATCGTATAAATCCAAAAAAAATGCTACTACTACTCCCTCCTCATAACATAGACATCCATTCTCCCCCTTTTTGTTATAATAGGATAAAGGAAGCATTGAACAAATGGCTGAGGAGTAACAATGAAAGAGAGATATGAGAGTGAAAAAACATAGGATACAAGAGATAATAGGATAAACAATGCATATAATCCATAAACAGAGATAGGTCAAAAGTAGCAACAATCTCATAAACAGAGAGAGCAGAAGAGTATTAATGTTATTACAGTCCAGTAAAATAAAAAGAACTAATCTGAGCCAGATGAAGGAGCAGGGATGGAAGGATCAAGTAGATGCATGCCCTTGTTCAAGCACCTAAGATATTTACGTATATATTTAAATTGTGTGACATTAGTAACATGCATATTCTCAACCTTCTCCTCCAATGCACGTAAATGCGCATCAAACTCAGAAGGCTCATAATCGGGATCATTTGTTGAATTAGATTCAAGTTCTTCAAAAATATCATCCATGTTAATGTCATCAGGAGGAAGATCACCAGCTTCTTCCTCATTTTCAGCTTCAGCACCACCATTACCATCACCTTGACTAGGAAGCACATCCAACTTCATCTTATTAAGGTTAGAATTGTTAAATATTAGATGATGGATAGAGGCCTCTCCAACAGGCATGTCGACTAACATATGTGTAGCCAACACAGTCATCAAATAATCAAAAGGGATGTCACTATGACCTGAATGGAGTCGAAACTGAATAATGGAGTGACAAATCAAGGATGGTAAACAAACATGAACATCTTTAACAGCAGTATGAAGAACACGAACCATGAAGGACGTCAATTCAGATTTATTACCCGATCGAGGATACAAGTTGGAGACAAAAATCTTATGAAGAACTCTGTATTTGGGTAACAAAAACTTTGAGGGGAGCGCATTCCCTTTATGCATCCATTGTATGTCCAAATTGCATAAGGCTTTAGTGAGCATACGTTTTTTAGTTTCTAAGGATTTTTCAAATAAGGTATGGATAGGAATGGCCTCATCATTCACAGGAATTTTCATAAGAGCTGAAATCAAATGACGATCAATGTCAAATGATCCTTCTCTTGTGACTATTTTAAAAGTTTAATTTTTTATTAAAAAATCACTTATACAAGTGAACATGGACTGGGCAATGGACCGGTATGCTGGCCCACCCCAATGCAACAAATTATCCCAACATATAGTTTGAAGAATAGGAAGGATATCATATGGAGCAACATGATTTATATCAACAAGACGTTCTACAATAACATTCCTCAATCTAATGTCCCGTACAAAAGATGAATCATCTTCAGAGGATCGAAGATGACGCTTGGTAATAGGAGTAGATTTGGAAGAAGATGGACCACGGGATGTTGTCTTTCTTCCTCTAGATGCCATATGCAACAAAGATTTGAAGGAAACAAAGTGTTGCAATGGATTGAGAAATGAGTTTTCTCAAATCAGATTTGGGTGAAGAAAAACCCCAAATCTCAACAAAACTAGAAATAGATAACTTCAAGAAAGAGATAGAAGCAAACTTGACATAAATCCACAAGAAATAAGCAAATGGAACACTAACCTCGATGAATTTGGAAGGTGGGTTCGACTGGTCGGGTGTCAGCTTGTCGGAGAGGGAAGTTGAAATAAGGAAGAAATGAAAATTTTCCAATTTAAGTCAATCAGCACGATTTACGACTGGTTGTGGGCTTTCTTCGACGGGTCGTGCTACGACAGGTTAAGGAAATCTTCGACTGGTTGAGTACCACCAAAAATCTGATTTCCTGCATATTTCACAAAAATTAAAATTAAAATTACCAAATATATACAATATGATACAAATAGGCATAGATAATCATTTTAGAATGCACATGCCAAGATCAAATTTTAATTTGTTAAACCTGCTTTTGTCAAGCGGTTTAGTGAAATTGTCAGCACGTTGATTCTTGGTAGGGATATATTCTAAAGATATAACCTTTTCTTCTACTAATTCACGAATATAATGAAATCTAATGTCAATGTGCTTAGTACGAGATGCTGAATTGTATTTTAAAAAATATTTATGGCACTGAAATTATCACAATATAATAACATAGAATGTTGTTTAATTTCATAATTACTTAGCATACGTTTTATCCAAACAAGCTGTGTACACGCATTACTAGCTGCGATATATTCAGCTTCAACAATTGAAAGTGATATAGAACTTTATTTCTTGCTAAACTAAGAAACTAAACAGTTTCCGATATAAAAGCAACCACCACTAGTTGATTTTCTATCATCAAGATTACCAGCCCAGTCAGCATCCGAGTACCTAGCTAATTGAACACTAGTTTAATGTGGATACCAGAGACTGAGATTAATAGTACTTGTGACATATCGCATAATTCGCTTGAAAACAGTCAAGTGCGATTTTTTAGGATCAGACTAATATCTAGTGCAAATACTAACACTTAGAGCGATATCAGGTCTACTATCAGTTAAGTATAGTAAACTACTAATCATACTCCGATATAATTTCAGATCTACATTTTTACTTGCAGAATCTTCTGAGAGTTTTAAAGTTGTACTCATAGGAGTATTAAAATTCTTATAATTCTCAAATCCAAATCTCTTAATCAAATTCATAGCATATTTAGATTGAGAAATGAACATTCCATCAGGTTGTTGTTTTACTTGTAACCCAAGGAAATAATTCAATTCCCTAACCATGCTCATTTCAAACTGAGATTTCATCAAATCTGTAAACTCAATAGTTAAGTCAGTACAGGTAAATCCATAAACGATATCATCAACATAAATTTGTACTATTAAAATGTGATTATTATGTTTTTTGACAAACAGAGTTTTATCAACACATCCCATTTGAAAATTATGGCTTAATAAAAACTTTGTTAGTTTCTCGTACCATGCCCTAGGAGCTTGTTTTAAGCCGTAAAGTGCCTTTTTAAGGCGATACACATGATTAGCATTTTTGGAATCTTCAAAACCCATCAGTTGTTCAACATAGACTTCCTTAAGTAGATTTCCATTTAAAAATATACTTTTTACATCCATTTGGTAAATCTTAAACTTTTTAAAATACGCAATGGATATAAAAAGTCTAATTGATTCAAGACGTGCTACTGGTGTGAAGGTTTCATCATAATCAATACCTTCAATTTGAGTGTAACCTTGTACCACTAGCCTAGCCTTATTTCTAATTATATTGTCAAGCTCGTCAGACTTCTTTTTGAAAATCCATTTGGTTCCAATGATGTGTTTATCTTTAGGTCTAGGTACTAGATACCAAACATCATTTCTCACAAATTGGTTAAGTTCTTCTTGCATTGCAACAATCTAGTTTTCATCAGCAAGCGCTTCTTTTATGTTAGATGATTCTATCTAGGATGTAAAACATATGTAATTACATATATCCTCAAGTTGTTTACAGGTACAAACACCAGTGAGAGGGTTTTCAAGAATCTGTGTGGTTGGATGATCTTTAACAGTCCTCAGTTCAGAATTAGTCTGATTAGATGAAGTATCAGGTTTATCAATTACAAGAACTTCATCATTATATGAACTTGAGACTAGTATGTTTAAGTGATCATCAATGACCACATTGATGGACTCTTGAATCATACCGATCCTTTTGTTCAGAACCCTATAAGCTCGACTATTTAAAGAATATCCAAGAAAGATCCATTCATCACTCTTCGTATCAAACTTTCCCAGATTTTCATGATCTTGTAAAATATAGCACTTGCTATTAAAAACTCGAAAGTACTTGACAATAGACTTTTTATCGAACCATATTTCTTAAGCCATTTATTATTACCTTTCCTAGTGTAAACCCGGTTAATGATATAACAAGCTGTATTGACTGCTTCAGCCCAAAGATTCTTAGAGAGCTTCATGTTATTCAACATGACATTAACTATTTCTTGAAGCACTTTATTTTTCCTTTCAAATATACCATTTTGTTGTGGAGTTTTGGGCGTTGAGAATTCATGTAATATTCCCTGGTCGCTATAGTACTTCTCAAAATCGCTATTCTAAAATTCAGATCCATGATCACTACGAATCTTACTGATTCGAGAACCTTTTTCAGTTTGAATCCTTTTGAGAACTTTTCTTACTTCTTCAAGGGTTTCAGATTTGTCCCTTAAGAAGACTACTCAAGTATATCTAGTAAAATCATCTACAATTACCAGGATATATCTTTTTTCACCTCGACTCTCCGTCCTGGTAGGTCCTATAATTTCCATATGGAGAAGCTCGAGTGGTCTTGATGTGGCATTGGAATTCACCTTTTTTTGTGAGTTCCTAATTTGTTTTCCAATCTGGCATTTGCCACATATTTTATCTATTTTTTGTAGTTTGGATAGACCTCTTATAAGTTCTCGTTTGCTTAATCTATATAAATTTCGGTAGTGTACATGTCCAAGACGTTTATGCCACAAATCAGTCTTGTTCGTATGGACCATGTAACATGATTGATTAGATGATCTGGATTCGCTAACATTAGAGCAGTTTTCAGATGCTCTACGTCCAGTTATTATTACTGAACCCTTGTTGTTTAAAATCTCACAGCTTTGATTGGAAAACTTTACATTGTGTTTATTGTCTCATATTTGAGATATGCTTAGCAAGTTATGTTTTAGTCCTTCAACATATAAGACATTCTTGAACAAAGGAAGGTTATAAAGTTGAATCGTACCTTGGTTCATAATCTTGCGGTTGTTGCTATCACCAAAAGTGACTGAACCATTAGTCATATCTTTAAGATCAGTGAATAAACCTTTATCACCAGTCATATGCCTTGAGCATCCACTGTCTAGGTACCACTTTGAATGGCTTATAGCTTTGAAAGTTGTGTGGGAAACCAAACAGGTATCCTTTGGAACCCATTTCATAACCGTTTTGGGTTTAGGTGGATAGTTAGTCTTCTTTCATTTGTAAGAGTTATAAGTATGACCTAGTGAGTTAGACTTTAGAAGCTCCTTAAGTAAATCAACTATCTTTTCAGCCAAAGGACTTTGGTTTTGTTTTTATAGTTGATATGGTTTTTAGGTTTTTGAAAAGATTTACAGTTTTTAGAAAACGTTTGATCTTTCCCTTTTGAGTTTAAGGTCTCTACCTTTACGAACTTAGGAGGAGTACTCTTTGGTTTAGGAGGAACACTTTTATCATAGCCCAGACCAGATCGATCGCCACATTTTCTCGATCCTGATAAGAGTTTTTCTAATTTAGGATCACCTTGGGCATATTTCTAGGTTTCCTTTAAACTCAAGAGTGAAGAGACTTCATGTTTTAGTTGTTCATTTTCATATTTAAGATTTTCAATCTGGGAGGTTTTAAAATCCAAATCGCATTGTATCTTTTCAAAACAGTCTGAAATGTGGAACTTTTCTAAAACAAGAGATTCATAATTTTTTTTGAGTTTAGAAAATTTCTCTTTTTGAAGTTTTAATTTCATAGTAATTTTACAACTTTCCTTGTATAGGCCATTATATGCATCTTGAAGATCATCTTCATTTTTACATTCACTATTCAGATTTTCTTCACTAGTCGAGTCATCATTATCTGAAAAAGTGAATTTGGCTAGAGTCATAAGGGCCTTAACATCACTGCCCGACTCGGTTTCAAAATCTTCTGATTCAGAGGAGGCTTCAGAATCAGAGGACTCATCCCAAGTAGCCAACATACCCTTCTTCTTGGGTTTGTCCTTTTTAGGACACTTGTTAGCCAAATGCCCATATTCATGGCAGTTGTAACACTGACTGTCTTTTAATGATTTTTTTAATTTAAGTTTAGGTTTCTTTTTATCATTTGCCTTTTGAAAATCAACCCTCTTTTTACTTTTAAAAATCTTATAAAATTTTTTTGCCAAGAGGGCCATATCATCTTTAGAGTTTTCTAAATCAGAGTTTAAATCATTTTCTTGAAAATCATTTTTAGAAGTTTTTAAGGCAATAAATTTATCTTTTGGAGCTTTAAAGGTTAACTCATAAGACTATAATGAGCCAACTGATTCCTCAACCCTCATATTATCCGTATCACGAAGTTCCTGGATTGCGGTTACTTTAGAATTGAACCGTTCCGGAAGTAAGTGTAGTATTTTAGCACATATTTTGCTTTCAGGGATTTTATCGCCTAGACGCCGCATAGAGTTTACAATGTCATTCAATCTAGTATAGAAGTCCATGAACATTTCATTTTCTTCCATACGTATTTCCTCAAATTTAGTTGTAAGGATTCGTATCTTAGATTTCTTGACAATTGAAGTACCCTCGTGTGTCACTTCCAATATATCCCAAGCTTGTTTTACAGAATCACAGGATATAATTCTTTTGACTTCATCCGGTGATAGTGCACAAGTAATTGCATTTAGTGCTTTATCATTTGCACTGCTCTCATTTTTCTGAAGTGTGGTCCGAGAGAAATATGGTGTAATTCTCATAGCTTTTGAACCATCAATCCTGGTTACTTCAGTGGTAGGGGGGATCCATTCATTCACTATGCCTAGCCACACACTTTCATTCATGGATTTGAGGAAGATCCTCATCTTGGCTTTTCAATAGACATAATTGGTGCCATCGAAAGGTGGAGGCCTAGTGACTGAAAGGCTATCAAAATTCGACATCTCAAATATAGCTTAGATCGATTAGCTTAGGAATTGAATCCAAATAAATAAAAAGAGAGCTATTAGGCTCTGATACCACTTGAAATGGTCAAGCTATATGTCCTTGGGGTGGAGGGTGAATAGGACTATGCCAAATTTAAAATAAATACAGCGAAATTAAAGAAAAAGATAGCCAAAACAAATAAGAGATCACAATCCACAATGTAATATGAAATGCAACTTCAATTCAAGTCTTGAGAGGCTGATACAAATTATGTTCTAAGGACAACCTTACACCATAAAAATAGGATTTATGGTAGGATACCCTTACTAAAATAATTAATATCAATATCCCAAACTGAAGAGGAATAAAGAAAATAAAGCACGAATAGAAATCTTAAATTATTACAACATTCCCCACAGTGCTTGAAAAATAAAAAATTACAGCATTTACATCCACATATGCATCCCACAAATGAATAATCAAAGATAGGAAAATTAACCACACAACCACAAAACACAAGGGATTATAGTGGTTCGCCTGTGTGTACACCAACTGTTAATAAATAGCCACACAGCTACTCCACTCCTAATATCCTCACACAGTGGATATTAGCATTCACTATCAATATAGGTTTTCCAGGTTCACCTAAAACATTCACAATTATGTCCTTTTTCTGTGGGCTTACACAATTATAAAAAAACTCCACTTCTGAGTTTTACTGGCTTCCTCAGATAACCAACAGAATGATATTTTTCTGACAAATCTCAAATGAAAACCAAATAAAGTAAATTACACAAAATGTAAAATACCTGAATTTCTCCTTTGTTGTAGCAGCTTGGAAGAACCAAGTCGGAGTAGAGGTTCAAATGTCAAAGTTCAATGTCCAATACTCACTTTATAATGGTTCTAAGTTCTAATTGATTTTAATTAAACCATTTGGCCTAGCTTTAATTGATTTTGATTCCAAAAAAAGGAAAATAAAACTTCCTCTTTTCAGATTAGATTGGAATACAAGAAACAAAATTAATTTAAAAAGCTAAAGAAAGAGAATATTAAATTGCACACTTAGCTTAAATGGAGCACAAACTTATCTTTCAGAAGGCCGGATTAAAATTGCTTGAGTTCTCTTCAATATTATGATATTCGTGCTCTATTTAAAGGTGAGCAAATCGCATCCTCGATTGGTCCAAAGGTCTCTACGACTGGTCGTAGTACCAACTGATATTTAAAAATTTGAGCGCGATAAGATAAGACAGTTTCACGACTGGTCGTAGGTCACCTTTGACTGGTCATAGGTTGCTCATGACTAGTCGAAGCCAAGTGAAATTCAACGCTGTAGTTTGACTCGTAGGTTCACGACTTGTCGAAGGAGCAGTCGACATTGTTCATACGACTGGTTGAACAGACCCCGGGACTAGTTGAAGCTTAACAAAAAATTTTGAATTTTTGTAACAAACTTATGACTAGTTTAGGAAATACTTAGACAGGTCGAAGCAGTGCTAGGACTAGTCGAGCAAGGTCCAGGACTAGTCTCAGAATAGATCAAATTTTTAAATATAAAACATTTGCATTATGTATCCGAAATGACCTACTCTAAAGGTCAACCTAAGGTCAAACATACCTTAATAGTGAAGTAAGGACATTGAACCCTTAAGATATGTAACCTTTTGTACATCTCGAAAATCGGAGGTCAAGGATAAACTCCACTCCCGAGTTCCAGAACATCACTTATGCAACATTTTCAATGATGAATGAATGTCGGCAGTAATAGTGCATAAAACATGAAGTGGATTAAGCCAAAACAACATATCATACTCCAGAGACAGTTAAATTAGCAAGCGGAAGAATGTGATAAATATATAAAATATATGAACTGTTGTAAGTCGCCAGAGTGTGAACATGTTACCAGGTTAAACATATACATGTATACTCCAAAAATGATAAAAAAGGATATACATGAGTGCTCCAAAAAAATAAAATGATTAGTGTCATGGCATCTAATCAACCTCCCTGTAATCCCACCGATCAGAACATGGTCTAAGAAGACTCGCCTGAATACTGCGTATAGGAGAATGCCTTCTCATAATTCTCGAAGTCTGGCTCCACCTCACAGCCGCGCCATTATCTGAAACTATAACAGGGTCTGGTGGGTGTCCAGGACACCGTCCCGTAATATGAGAGTGAGTGACCAACTCAGTGGAATCATAGAGCAAAGCTTAACATGTTATCAAATCAATCAAGCGATAATGATAAAGCAAGAAAATCAAACATTCCTAAATACTGTAATTAACGCAAGGATGAAATGACATGATGTATGCCCTCACCAACATACTCCCTCATGCGACACCATCTTACGTCCGCGGCATGCTTTCTTGCCTCAGTGCTCCACATCTTCCAGGCACATGTAGTGCGATATGAATATGATTACCGAGTTGTTATTAGTTCTTTTCATACAGCAGGATTGGAAAACTAGGGTACTTTCCTTATATCATTCCTAACAAGGATCCTGTCTAGGGCCGTCACTCCTAGTAGTCTCATACGATGATATATTTCTAGGTCGCTGCAAGGGCTGCCAGGGCTGTTGCACGCACTCATTACTCCACTCCCCCATCACCTTATCAATACAGGCCTACTTGTACTCTTGCTATGGAAGGGTCGTCACCTCACGTAGACTGAGAGTACGCTCGAGGTCACTACAAAGGACTGCCAGGGCTATTGTACGTACTCGTTGCACCGCTCCCCCATCACCTTATCAGTGTAGGCCGACAGCTCGAATATAGTGTCCCATGCCACCATAATCGACTCACGAGTCTGGGTTGCTCACTGGTCACTACGGGGAGGCTCGTGGCCCCAGCATAAGCCGACAGCTCGACCATGGTGTCTCATACCACCATGCCCGGCTCATGAGTCTTAGTGGATCAAGGTACAACGGTTATCAGGGTTATCACTGGTAAGTTCAGTACCCTAGGTTCAAGCAGTTATGACCAATACAAGGTGAACATACAATGGTCAGTCAGGTTACTTGACGAGCTCGACTAGTACGAGCGCACCTCAAGCTGAACGACATGAAGTGTATAAACACCTCGTGTGGCCTAACCACTGCCACCAACCAAAGCACGACTCGGGTTCGTCAACGCGTCCTTCATGGCGAATAGAATCCAACCACGAATTCAAATCTGTTACCGACTGCCTGGACTAGAGTATAGCCCCAAACACTTGTAATCTAAATCAATAATCATATGTGAGAGACAGAATTGAAATACAAGTAATTCCAGCTTGTTATCAGCATGTTATAACATACATCATAAGCAGTTAACCATACACGAGTATTTCAAACATAAGATAATCAATTCAAATACAACAAGCATGGAGGTAATCATGTATATCATCAAATTAGTTGAGAATCCAATCTCAACACTAATCTACAACACCATTTACTCAATACTTACTAATACATACATTTATACAAACACTTAGTCTACACACATTAGTCTACATATCATATGTCGGCCAATAATGTGCATTAGGGTGAATTTCTTCACTAAACAGATCATACACACATAACTAGCATAGGTACACGATAAATACTCATGGTAATCATATCAGCAAAATACGTACGTATACAGTATTTCCTACAAATACCTAAAATACCCTAAATCTCATATTCTTTGTACGTATTCGAAATGAAAAATGGACAACATGTTCTACATGTAAAAAAACATCCTTGTCAACAATCTACCATTAAACGGCATTGAAAGCTTTGAAAAATGGTAACCCAAGCGTCTAAAATCCGCACCTTACGTCGTAGAAGTGTAACGAATTCAATAGAGACTCTAAGTCTTTGTAAACGACTGATTGGAAAGTTAGCTGCTTCACCACTTGCACCAATTGAAACCCTAGAACAGGTTTGGGTTAGGCTTTCTTACCTAAGAACGAAGCCGGAGTCGCCGAAAAAGCGATACGGAGGGGTGGATTAGGCACGTTGCAAAGCTGGGAAGAATCCCAGGAAGAATCACCAACTTCTCTCCCACTTTCTCTCTTTTCTCTCTCTTTATTTGACTTATCGAAACTCCAAATCTTGTCGCATCAAAAACTCATAATATCATAGTCCTTTTGCATAACATTTTAGCATCATCACATCTTAAACCCACATTTTATACATTCTCTAGATGTATACTATGTGGCTTGCCGGAATTCTGGACCTTGGCACATCAGAAACCCGAGTATGCATAGTCTCATTTTAATACTTTGCACCTTATTATCTTATTCCCTAAAATTAGCTTACCATGTGAAGTAGACACCATACACCTGTATGGGCAAAGAGGGTGCCTACCACAGTCTTAGTTCAAGTCAAAGCAAAACTGATTTTTGGTTGCAAATTCGATCAGTCGAATTTTTGGTTCGACCAGTCAGAACTTGATCTTCAACTAGCCTGAAAAAGTTCAACTCAAAATCCAACAACAATAAACTTTCAAATTTTTGGATCTTTGACCAGTCGAAGACCAAATTCGACTAGTCGAATAGAGCTCTTCGACTAGTCGAACTGGTCCTCAGACTAGTCGAAGTTTGGATAGATTTTATCTCATACAATTTGAAATCCGTTGAATTGAATCCGGTCTTCTTCGACTAGTCGAATATTGACTCGGGCTAGTCGAAGATTCAACTTCTTTGCCTATAAATTGACATTCTCTCTCAATCTGAAATATCAATTTTTATTATCAAAATTCTTTTGCAAGAGAGAGAAGCTCCAATTATTAGCAAGCTATTGAATGGTATTTATAAATTATTTTTATAGCTTTTTATTTAATTCCCTTAATATCAGATTTTTTAATTCTAATTCTAAAGAGAGTGAATACTACTTTTCTTTTAAGATTTAAGAGAATTAATACAAGTAGCCATTGGTTTGAACTTAATTAAAATCAAATAGAACCTTGAACCTTTTCTATCTGACTGAACATTGAACAATCGACATTCAAGAAAAGCGGGTGTTCAGCTACAACTTTTGATACATCTTCTATGGTGAAGATAAGTATACTTTTAAATTCTGTATTTGGTTTTTTCAAGATAGCCAGAAAATCTTAGTGAGGGGTTGATTGTGATAGCCTAGTAAAATTATAAGAATTATATCAAGTTTTAAGGTAAACTTGATAAAACCTTTTCATAGTGAAAGCCAAGATTACGTGGAAAGTAATTTTGGGAGTGGAGTAGGTGTGGCAATTTTAGAATAGTTGTTGACACACCAAGCCACTATAATTCATGGTGTTATGTGGTAAATGTTTTTATCTTTACGTGGTGAATAGTTGTAATTTATTTTATGCTAAAGTGGTGAATGTTTGCAATATTTATTTTAATTTACTCTTACAAAGTTTGAGATTTTGATTCTAAACAAATTCGTGAAATAAGGTTGTCCTGCCTAAACTTTAGGTGAAGGTTGTCCTACGAATAATTTGGAATCAACGTTTCAATATTAAAGCAACTAAGATATCTGATTTATTTATTTATTTAGTAATTTATTCGATTATTTATCATAGTCCTATTCACCCCCCCCTCTAGGACTTCTTAAGCTCTCCTTTTTAAGTGGTATTAGAGCGGATTACTCTTTTTTTTTTTGGATTAATCTCCTTGATTAGATCCAGAGCTTTATAATGTTAAATTTCAACAGTTTATCTATTACTAGGCCACCTCCTTTTGATGGCTCTAATTATTCATACTGGAAAGCCAAAATGAAGATTTTTCTCAAATCCTTAGATGAAAGTGTGTGACAAGCCACTGTGACTAAATGGAGATCTTCTATGACTGAAGTAGTAGCCGAGGATGGAACCAAATTTATAAGAGAAACTGCATTTTATTTATGGACTATTGGTCAGAAAAGTGAAAGCAGTGCTAATGAAAAAGCCTTAAATGTTATAACTTGTGCTCTATCGCCTGATGAATTCAAAAGAATTATTTCATGTGATACAGCCAAGCAAGAATGAGACATTCTCGAAATGATGCATGAATGAACTACTGTTGTCAAGAAATAAAAAATTCAACTCCTCACAACTAGATTTGAGAAAATTCGTATGGAAGAAAATGAATCTTTTATGGACTTCTATAGTTAATTCCATATGGAGTCTAGGAGATGGAATCCCTAAAAGCAAGGTTTGCACAAAAATCCTGTGATCTCTTCTTGACAGGTTCAATTCTAAGGTTACTGCTATACATGAGTCAAGGGATACTGATGTTATGAAGGTTGAGGAATTAGTTAGTTCTCTTCAAACTTATGAGTTGAATTTTAAGGCTCTTAAAGCTAAGTCCATTGCTCTTAAATCTTCTAAATCCGTTTTAAAAGAAACTAATTCTGATTTTGAAGAAAATGAAGATGATATGACAATGTTAGCCAAGAAATTTTATACAATTTTTTAAAAAAGAAGAATAAAAGAATAAATTTTCAAAAATCATCTGATAAAAGAAAATGAAAGTCTAATTCTTGAAAATCTAAAACAAATGATAGTCAATGTTTCAATCGTCATGAATATGAGCACTTGGCTAATACATGTCCTAAAAAGGATAGATCTGAAAGAAAGGGCATGATAGCTACTTGAGATGAATCATTTGATTCTGAAAGTACTTTTGAGTCTGATGAATCAGAGCAAGAACATGCTAATGAGCTAAAAGCCTTTATGACAATAGCCATAGTCACTTCTTTAGATAGCTATAATATATTTGACTATGAAAATCTCAGAAGTGACCTTGGAAATGAAAATGAAGACAATCTTCAAGATGCCTACAATGCCCTGTATAGAGAGAGTTGTAAAATTGCTGTCAAGTTGAAAATTCAAAAAGAAAAATATGGTAAACTAAAAGAAGAACTTGAAAAAGCAGTTTAAGAAAAATCTCATTTTTTAGATTGTTTTGAAAAAGTAAAATTAGATTTAAGTTTTAAATCTTCTAAATTGAAAAATCTCAAAATAGAAAATGAGAAACTAAAACTTGAAGTTTCTTCCCCTCTGAGTTCTAAGGACAGTTGGAAATATGCCCTTGGTGAACAAAAGCTTGAAAAATTGTTAACCTCGTCAAGGAGATGTGGTGACAAGTCTGGTCTGAGTTATATTAAAAATAACTCTTTGAAAATCAAGGATACAACTCCTACTTTTGTAAGAGGAGAATCCTCAAGCTCCAAAGGAAAGACTGTAAGAGATTTAAATCGTAATTATTTTAAAAACTTAAAATATTTTCAAGTCCTTAAAATAAATAATAATGCCATCAGCTATTAACATCAAAGGAATAATAAATCACCTCTAACTGAAAAAATTGTAGACTTACTTAAAGAGCTTTTGACATCCAACTCAGATGGAATTAGAATTAATAGAAAATGGAGAAATCCTAACTCCCAAATACAACAAAAATTAAGAGATACTCCTAAACCTAGAATCGTAATGAAATGAGTTCTAAAGGTTAAGTGTTTTGTTACCCAAACAACTTTCAAAGCCATTAGCCACTCAAGATGGTACCTGAATAGTGGACGTTCTAGGCATATGATAGGTGACAAGGTGATATTCACAAATATCAAAGAGGTAAATGGCGGATCAGTCACTTTCGAAAATGGATGTAATTGCAAAATAATAGGCCAAGGTAATGTATAACTTCCTAACTTGCCTCTCTTTAAAAATGTGCTTTATGTTGAGGGATTAAAACATAATCTCTTAAACATATTTCAGATATGTGATAATAAATACAATGTGAAATTTTCAGATCATGGATGTGAGATTATGAATGAGAAAGTAGTATAATATTAAATGGTCGTAGGACATCTAAAAATTGCTATATAATCGATGACTCTTGCTCATCAAACCATTCATGTTACATGGTCCAAAGAGATGAGATTGAACTATGGCATAAATGTCTTGGACATGTTAACTATAGAGATCTATATAAATTGAGCAAAAGAGATCACTTACGTGGCCTACTTAAGCTAAAGAAGATATAAAAAGTCTACAGCGCATGTCAAATTGGCAAACAGATCAGGAGTAGTCATAAGAAAGTAAACTCCTTATCCATGACTAAACATCTAGAACTACTCCACATGAATTTAGTAGGACTAACTAGAACGGAGAGTAGAGGTGAGAAGAAGTATTTTCTGGTCGTAGTTGATGACTACACCAGATATACTTGGGTAGCCTTTTTAAGAGATAAATTAGATACTCTTGATGAAGTCATAAAATTTTTAAAATATATTTAGACTGAAAAAGAGATGTCTATGGTCAAAATTAGAAGTGATCATGGCACTGGATTTGAGAATAATGATTTTGAGAGGTACTGCAATGATCACGGTATATCGTATGAATTCTCTGCTCCTAAAACACCTTAATAAAATGGAATTATTGAGAGAAAGAAATAGAATTTTACAAGAAATGGCTAGTGTAAAGCTAAATAGCATGAATATACCAAAAATATTTGTGGGCTGAAGCTGTTAGTACTGCATGTTATACTGTAAATCGTGTTTATATTAGAAAAGCTAAAAATAAAATAGCTTAGGAATTATGGTTTAATAAAAAGCCTACAATTAAATATTTTTAAACTTTTGGAAGCAAATGTTTTATATTATGCGACCGAGAAAATTTAGAAAAATTTGAAGCTAAGAGCGATGAAGGGATATTTTTAGGTTATGCTCTAAATAGCCAAGCATACCAAGTTCTAAATAAAAGAATTGGGGTGATTCAAGAATCCATAAATGTTGTGATAGATGATCAACAAATGACACCCAATCCTAATTAAGATGATGATTATATCAATGTAATTGATATACCTGACTCTTCATCTAAATCAGTCAATACTGAGACAAGATTAGTCAAAGACCATCCGACTAATCAAATACTTGGTAACCCTCGCACTAGTGTTAAGATAAGAAGACGATTAGAAAATATATGTAATTATGACTGCTTCATTTCCCAAATTGAACCGCCAATGTAAATGAAACACTTGCTGATGAAAGTTGGATAAATTCCATGTAGGAAGAATTAAATCAATTTGTAAGAAATGATGTATGATATTTAGTTTCCAAACCTAATGATAAACATGTAATTAGAACCAAATGGATTTTTAAAAATAAAACTAATGAAATGGGAAATATTATTAGAAATAAGGCTTGACTAGTTGTACAAGGGTACACTCAAATAGAAGGTATTGATTACGATAAAACTTTTCCACTAGTTGCGCACCTTGAATCTATAAGATTACTTATTTCGATTTCATTTCATAAAAAAATCAAAATTTATCAAATGGATGTCAAAAGTGCATTTTTGAACAATGATTTGCATAAGGAAGTATATGTTGAATAAGTAAAGGGTTTTGAAGATCCCAAACTTCCAAATCATGTGTACTGTCTTAAAAAGGCACTTCATGGTTTGAAACAAGCTCCCAGGGCATGGTATGAAAAATTGAATAAATTTCTAATTAGTTATAATTTTATTATGGGTAGTGTTGATAAAACCTTATTTGTCAAGAAATATAATGATCATATACTGATAGTTCAGATATATGTTGACGATATGATTTGTGGATCTATATGTACTAACTTATTTATTGATTTTGTAGATTTAATGAAATTCAAGTTTGAAATGAGTATGGTTGGCGAGCTAAATTATTTCCTTGTATTACAAGTTAAACAACTTGAAGATGGTATATTCATCTCACAGACCAAATATGTTTTGAATCCTATAAAAAGATTTGGGTTTGAGAATGGAAAAAAATTTTGAGACTCCAATGAGTACGACTCTTAAACTCTCAAAGGATAAATTAGGTAAAAGTGTAAACTCCTGTTTATACTGAAGAATGATTGGTAGTCTTTTATACTTAACTGCTACTAGACCAGATATTACTTTTAGTGCTGGAATATGTGCTTGATTTTAATCTAATCCTAATGAATCACATTTAATTGTTGTTAAATGGATAATTAGATATGTCGCAAGTTCTGCTAACTTAGGATTTTGATATCTACATGATACATCTATATAAATTGTCGGATATAATAATGCAGACTGGGCATGAAATATTGACAATAGAAAATCTACTAGTGGTGGATGTTTCTACATAGGAAATTGCTTAGTATCTTGGCTCAGTAAGAAACAAAATTCAGTATCTCTCTCTACAGCTGAAGTTGTATATATTGCACCTGGAAATGCTTGCACTCAGTTAATTTGGATGAAAAGAATACTAGCCGATTATGGAATTACGCAAGATATAATGAATTTGTACTGGGATAATTCAAGCACAATTAATATTTTAAAAAATGCAGTCCAACATTCTCATATGAAACATATCGATATCCGATACCATTATATTCGAGAATTAGTTGAAGACAAGTCTATCATGCTTGAATACATTCAAACTTATAAGTAGCTTACAGACATACTGACCAAATTGCTTAACAGAAATGGATTTTCCAACTTAAAGCATGATATTGGTTTGTGCATTATTAAATAATTATCTTGTTTATACATTTTTTGTTTATTTATGTTTATTTTTAAATGCATAAAATGGTAATAAAAATAAAATTTAATAAGTCAAAATTTCAAAATTTGGTGATTGTCGACCAGCCGGTGTACATACACGACCAGTCGAGTACATACTTGACTAGTCGAAGATCACGCGATTTCACCTAAAAAGGGAAAAAATCACTTTTTCTATTTCATTTTTCTTCATCTTCCTCGACTAGCCGGTGCCTCACTTGGCTAACCCATCACCCAATCTTGTTAGTAAGTGGTTCTTTTCTAATTTCCTTCTAGTATTTGGTATATCTTTGCTAGTAAATCTCTTTTTTGGGTTGTATTCTTGATTTGACACCTTCTTTGAGGTGGGTTTTTACCAAAATGTGATCCAGGTTCATTTCTTTCACTTTCTTTAATTTCTATCTTGTGCAAACCATAATGGATCCTTGATCAAAGAAAACTACATGCCAAAAACCTACTAGTTCATCTTCTAGATCGAATCCACTTAGTGTGAGAACCCTACGGGCCCCCGAAGAAGATTTGGAGCAAGTTAAGGATTTCTGCACAAGATACATTATTATTGAAAGGACTGTTAATATTGATCATATCTCTCCTTTTGGTCTTGTGCCCATTCTCACCGATATCGGTTGGGAATGCATTTTTGGTTAGGGCGTAACGACTTACTGTTCCATTGCATAAGGAATGTATGCTTCCATATGTGATGTGTTCTTGAAGATCTCACATTCACGATTAAATTCATTGAAGGGACATTCACAGTTACTCGCTACATTATTTCAACGTTAACTGAAATTACAGTTGCGGATGATGGCATTTCGATTGCCACTTTAACTGATAAAATGTCCAATACTGAGAAGAAAGAAATTACATGTAAATTGTGTCACTTCAATGCAGAATGGAAGTCGGGTAATGCTAACCAAATGCTCCCTAAGTATCGAGTTTTACATCAGATCTTTACTTCCAATGTTAATCTAAGGTTAGGGAATAAATTTGAACTTACTCCCTTTATGGATTGAGTTCTTCATTGTGTTGTGTTGGGCATGCGTGTTTATCTTCCCTCAATTTGTTACATCATTATTCAGTTTTGTATGCATCCCAATCATGGTTCGATTCCGTTCTCATATCTTATGACTTGTCTCGCTTTGCATTATAATGTCAATATTCCATCATCTGAGGCACCAGAATTAGAACTCCATTCAATAACTCTGACATGAATAAGATGAACCTGAAACCTGTGGGATCCCGGTCTTTTGCAACATTGCTTGTATGCACATGTGTCCCAACTTGCACCGTTGATAGACCATACACTGCACCCAAGTGCACCTAGAAAACTCACCTAAGTGATTTGTTTCGGATGATCTTGAGACCTCTATCATGTGGACCACATCGTCATTGTGATCGCAATGGTGAAAATCGCGCATCAATCCGACGCTCTGTTAGTGAGATATGACCCATCGAATGTAAGGCTTAAATTATGTATCCACTAACACAAGTAACCTGCTAGGCTCATTGGACTTGAGCCCATGTGGGCCAAAATCCCTCTTTTAGAACATTGAAATTACTAATAAATAAGACAATTGCTACATGACAAAATAAGAAGCTAAAACATATAAGACAAGCACTATAAGACAAAATTGGATTCTATCCTAAAACTCATCATTAGCTCTCTCCCCATGCCTTAGAAGCTAATCATGGCTCATGTCCACCTCATCCTATACATGCATCCAATGCATGTCTTGATTTGTATTACATCACTTCAAACAACCAATTGCAACACTCTATTTCATCATCCACCATGCATTACCTACAACCTGGCCACAACTCTTATCCATCCATTAGCCAATGCATGTCTATATTTCTTCCACCTTAGCCAATGCATGCTTAGCACCATCCACCTCATCCATCCACTACTCATATCATACATTACATTCCACCTCACTTTTAGCAGCAATAAGATCTCATAAACTTGCCACGTCATCTTGTTACCTCAATCCCCAATTCTCTATATAAGAGTAGGAGCTCTCTTGCACTTATCCTTTTCCTATACTTAGAAAAATTCTGAGATTTTAAGATAGAGTGAGAGAGAGTGGGGCCAAGGTGTGGCCCACCATTGATCAAGAGGGAGTGGACCGCACATCATCATCCAACCATCCATCCATTGAGGTGAGTCTACACCCTTCCTCCCATCCTCCTCATCCTCCTCTTTGTTCCTCTTTATTTTCTTGATATGTGTGGGTCCCACTGGTGTGGAGTTCTTTTGTGCATGTATTTATGGCTATGGTGGTCAGCAAAGTGGCCCATGTCAGTATGGTTCACCATGATGAGCATCATATTCACACCCTTCACATGTAATCCTTATTTTTTTTTTTAATATCTAGACAACAAGTTCTAAAAATCATATAAAATCGACCATGCTAAGATCAGAGTTGAAACTTAAGAATATTATGAACCATAATATGATCTAACTCTGGGCTAAATTTTGACCCATCCAACGGTCCAATCATTCATAGCATCAATTTTGCTTGGCTGCTATCCAGCAGCACATGCAGGATTCCAATTTGCCTAAAATGGACCCATTTTTAACTCTCTTAATGAATGTATTAAAAATATACATTCCGTTGGTTCGTAGATAATCGAACCATCTTTCTAACAGTATATAATAAGACTCAATCGGAGTTCGGATGGTTGAGATCTTGGCCTTATACGAAAGATGTATTTGGGGGCTTATTATGACCATTCTTGTGTGGGCCATATCTATGATTGCAACGGTCAGATGTATTTGATATTTGTTCTTAATTTACTTGAGATAGTAAAAAATCATATGTATGGTCCCTATGGTCAAATTCTTTCATGATAAAATTTAAAAAATTCTGGACCGATAGGTACTTCCATATGGATAAACCTTAAATTGTTTTGTATGGTCCAGATGGATCCATGACTTTGTATGGTTGGAAACCTATTTACATCCTAAATGATGTATTACTAAACCATCCATTGGATTGGATTTTCTAACAGAGAATCTGATCATAGAGATTTGATCAATATATTTCATGTGCTAATAGATGTGTATGTTGGATATATGTTGTATATAACATTCATCTTCTTAGTGACCCACTTGGGTGTGGGATCACTTGTGATTTATGCATTTTATTAGTTCATCCCATCTGGAAACCCATGTATATTTTTGTGTGTCTCTTATCTATGGTTTGCTAGCATGTGGGCCCCACTTGCCATTGGATCTGTTTTACTTCTTTTGCACTTTCTGTTTGTTAGAATATTTCCAAGTAACTAACTACATTGCATGTAGGCCTCTTTAACACCTTGTGGTGAGCTCCATACTCTGTAGTTAAGGGTGCCACTGTGAGGGATATTTAATTCTTCTATATGTGAGCTGGGATGTCTTACCTGTTTGTCAGGAATGATCCCTAAGTGTTTGGAAATTGGGCCCTAAGTTGTGACAGACCCCATTGCTGAAAACTATCTAATTATTTGTGTTTTGTACCAACTTTAGGCTTCTGTAGTGGACCACACGCTGGAGATATGAGTAAACCACCACTTGGAACCTTTAACCTACACCAAGGAATAGATAAATAATATTTTAATCGGGCTAAATCAGACCCCACATGATTAGGGAGAGGATCCGAAAATGGGGCAAGGCACAGTTGTGCAGAAAATTAAAATACCTATGTTTGGCGCTATACCAAATATTATGTGTGCACAATTAGTTGGTCCTAAATTATAATTTTTGAATTACATGTATAGTACTACCAAGGGAAACTAACGGAATACTGAATGGTGGTCCCTTGTGATCTTGGGACATACTCAAAATTGGGCTAAAACTAATTCTGCACTGTGTTTCCTACACATTTCCTCAAAGTACCCATGTTTGGGACATCACCATAAATTGCATACACCAAAACAATGAGGATATCCTAACACCTTTTAAAGCCCATATGTAGAGCTACCAGATGGATCCTTCTTTTCGCCAGATGAGGGTCCCACATGATCATAAATCTGAATTGAAGATGGCCAGAAACCAACATTACGCAAAAATCTGTTTAATGTAAAATTTATGTGGGGCCATGTCAGTGGCGTCCACCACCTTCCCAAAGTATTTAATGCAGCATCTAAACTCTAAAAAATAACTCTCAGATATTGTTGGGCTTAAAAACCTTAAGTGGGCCATCTAGTATGGGCTATCTTATATGGGCCTTACATTTCATGTAATGAGGTCCACCTGACATGTTTTGTAAATGGGTGTTGTATAACTTGTAAAATATTTAGTGGGTAGATCTTGCTGTCCAAATGTTCTCTTAAGACATAGGTGGCCTTAGGCCCATTTAAATGATGCAACCCTAAGGCCTAAGTGGGCCCAACACTAAGAGAAATCGTTCGGGAATGAGAAACCCACAATGGTAACCTTCCTTGAGCCTGTTGGCCATGCCTATTGCCTATTGGACAGCGTGCCTTTCATACTACCTCTAGTCAAGTGGACCATACTTAGAGAAACCTATTTTACAATGCATAAACTGGATAATCGGGCTTTTTTTTTGATTTATTGTGTAAGTGGCTAGTGGGTCCAATATGATATATGACATGAAGGATGTTAGCATGTTATCCTTTATGTTTGAGATTGTGTATTATTTCTAGTTGGTGGAATGAGTGGGGCTTCATTAGTTGTGGAAGTAGAACCGCACCATTGAAAGTGTTGTGGTTGGATATTTATGCCTTTGAGTTGGCTTATTGATTCACTAAGTGGGACTCACACTTGACCTATATGACCCCATGCCTTGCATGTAGTTCAAGTCCAGTGTGGAAGTTACACTAGGTAGGACGTACCTAATGATGGGTGAGATGATGATACATGTATGGTAACATGATAATGATGATTGTGAGTTGTTGGTAGAAATGATAGATATGATTTAATGGATGGTGAATTAGAGCATATGCATTGATGATGGATGAGTAATTATTTATAATACTTATGACATCGTTTATCTTAATCATGAAGTGAAAATGATCCTCATGATAATGATGATGATTATATATATATATATATATATATATATATATATATATATATATATATATATGCATGGTGACAAAACATGCTAGTTGACCACCATGCTTGATATCCAAGTGATAATAATAAATGTATTGATTGTCGTGATGATAATGTGGATAAGAAAACCATATTTTATTTGATGCGTGGATAATGATAAATAAATGATGTTGGTGGACGTAAGGATAACCTTATGCATGATAGACAACTAATGCCTAGGGCATGTATAATGATAGTATTAGACAATGGCCATGATATTGATGATGCATATGAATCCCTATATGCTATGTACTCTATGCACATGATTGCATGATACATGGTGTGAGGATATATTTGATGTTGAATGATGTCTATGATCATGATGATACATGTTAGAACTTGTGTACCATCATAACCTATGCACCTTATGTATGTGCGTGTTATAGGAGCCCTGATGGCCATTTGTTAAGTATTCACTAGAGGTATAGGGCCTCAGTGTGCTATTGAAGACACTTAAATATATGGACCCTCACATCACATTGGGTATTTTTGTATTTAGGCTGATTATTGGTTATATCTGATAGTCATGCTAGTGTACCTAGTCTAGTAGGACACAATGAGAATATACTTAATATAACATCATGATACATGCCCATACACATCATTTACATGCTTGTTATGAGGAGTGATTGATCATAACATGTGTCATTGGGCTGGTTGTTTATGGGACTCCCTGAGAGATGGAGTTGCCTCATATGAGTGTGCGGTACGCGCAGGTTTGATACATGACTGGATAGTGTGACTCATGCATCTCGCATTTGTGTGACATGATTACTATATAGGCTAGCGACATTAGGGCCGTAGTCTTCATGGGCATAGCGTGGATGGCAGGATTGGTATTAAAAATACTTGTTCTAGCACGAGGGCGCCATAGATGTCCCATGGTGGAAGTCCTCAAACCCTTATGGTACTAAAGGATGCTCCAACATCGAGATCGAGTGGATATGTGAGCGCATGAGGACCGGATACCAGTAGGCCGCATCTCCCACTATGTCATGATCAATTAGAAGGGGGTGTGGCCTTACCTGCCTGAGTGAAGGGGCAATGACTAGGCTGAATCTGACCCACTGTGAGGAATGGGTCATCTATCGACGAGTCAGGCCCGATATTGGCAGGCGGATAGTGAGGTCTCTTCCACTTACCCAGTTGTGCGCTTAGATGGGGCAACAAGCTGGTGATGAGTGTACTAGACCCTGGTGATATCCAGAGATGAACTGTATGATATGTGGATCTTAATGAGGACTGGCATGCTTGCATTGCATATGACATTGGCCACGTAGGCCTCACACCGCATAACCTTAGTATGGATGATAATATTGTACTAGACCCCAGTGATATCCAGAGTGAACTGTACTGATATGTGGATCTTAATGACTGGCTTGCTTGCATTGCTTCTTGCATATGACATTGGCCATGTAGGTCTTACATCGCATAGCCTTGGCATGGATGACAACATTGTACTAGACCCCAGTGATATCCTAGAGATGTACGGTATTGACATTGTGATGCCCTGTCACTGTTGCACACGTGATCGGACGCTGATGTGGGCAGGGCCTAAGGGCCTGGGCGAGCTACCAGTGGTTGGCAGGCTACTGTACATGCAGTGGGGCGGAACCTTGTCCCACATCGGAAGCATTGTGGTGGTTATACGTGGACTTACTGAGTAGTTGCCTACTCAGAATCTTACTCACTCTTCACTCGAGTTGGTGGTGCGCAACTAAATCATTATGTGTACCTTCACAATGGTCATGATTTCAGTTGGGTACACGACCAATCTGAGATCAGGAGTTTTCCACATTGAATCTAACTATCCAAATTTAGGTATGAGACTAGTTTAGATAGAAGTCCATTGTGATAAACCCCACAGCCTGCGATACCACATATATCATCGTGACTACACACGTCAGCTCTGCCATTGCCCTTCCATCGTATGCCATATAGTAGAAAATGGAATTTGATTATCTTGTTCATGATGATTAGTTATTTTAATGATTTATGGTCGCTTGTTAAGTGATATGCGTATTATTGATGTCATGTTCATGATAATCTGTGTAGTTGTATGACATGATTGATTGATAACCTACTCACGTATGATAACATGACTGTTTGATAACATGCCTATGGTTATTTTGGATGTCTTTACGAGAGCGCCCTGATAAGACGTGTTTTATTCTCAACACGCATTAGGCTCACGAGCTATGGTTTGCTCATACGTATGACTTACACTTTCTCATGATGCATACAAGAGTTGTTGGAGTTTACTATTGTTTCCTTCATTACTATTGAGCTGGTGCACCATATTATGTGTGACATGTCGAAAAGGTTCATCTCTTCAATATGCGTTGATACCATATACAAAATGTGTAATTGCTCAAATAAATTAATCGTTAAGAAAAAAATTCACATTGAAAATCCTCCTTGTAGGACCCCAGGATTGGTATCTGGTATATGGGTGTCGGGAGCTGAAAATGGGATACTACGAAGGCTATCAGCGTCGGATTTGGCGATCAAGAATTTTTTGAGCTCAGTTTTTGAGTTTGGGGTATGACAAAATCTCTTCTTAGCCAAAGTGAGGAGGAGGAAGAATAACAACCTAAAGATACAACTATGGATGATATTTTTGATGAACTAGATGAGTCCAATGATCTAGAAGATCTCGACTATTAGCCCTCCCATGTTGATGACCGTCTCAAATCTCTAGAGGAAAAGGTTGAAGCATTGCATGTCTCACAGGAAAATTTAGTTCAAACCCAAAATTCTATAATGAAGTACATGAAGAAGTACTTCTATCGCATCAATCGGAGTTTGAAGCAACTTGACCTGTCAATGCCTGCTCCTTCCTCATCTGGATCAGATTGAGATTAGTTATCTTTTGGTGAAACTGATTTTTATGTTGGTTCTGTAATCTTCAAACTTTACTTTTGATGGTGCTTAGATGATTTCCTTAGACTCCCTTAAACACTTTATTGTCAACTGCTTTCCTAACTTTTACAATTTCATATGCTTATGCTTATTTTCTACTTCATTCCTTTCATAGCTCTATCTTATGCTTCTTTTACATATTCAGTGACTATCAAGCTATACTTGTTCTTATCATTCTTCCTTTGTCAACTTGCACGTGTGGCTATTTTAAAATAGTTGTTGACACACCAAACCACTATAATTCTTGCTGTTATGTGATGAATGCTTTTATCTTTATGTTGTGAATGCTTGTAATTTATTTTATGCTAAAGTGGTAAATGTTTGTGATATTTATTTTTATTTACTCTTGCAAAGTTTAGAATTTTGATTCTAAACAAATTCATGTAATAAAGTTGTCCTGCCTAAACTTTAGGTGAAGGTTGTCCTATGAATCATTTGGAATTAATGTTTCAATACTGAAGCAATTAAGATCTCAGATTTATTTACTTATTCAGTACTTTATTCGATTATTTGGCATAGTCCTATTCAACCCCCCCTTTAGGACTTCTTAAGCTCTCCATTTCACATACCATATGTGCGGGATTGATCATGACATAATCATGCATATACATATGATAAGTATTACTTATGAACATGAAATGGGCCATTGGGTCACGTTCATTTATTATTTTTTTAGGATTAGCTTGTTAATACAAACCCATGTCAGTGCATGTGAGACCCGACACAAGTTCGCATGTGTGCATGTGTGTGTGAGTATGCATTCCATCCATCTTAATCTTGCGGTCCTACCGGTCGAATCCTGACGACCCGTGACCCTTGGATAGTGTTTGTGGTCATCCGTAAGTCCAGTCATGAAGATCTGACTCGGATCAAGTTGAAATATATGCCATTGCGACTGCATCGTCGTCGCGGTTCCAACGACGCGTCTTGTGCATCTATCCCACCTATGGATCAAAAGTTATGAGCATTTTATCATGTAGCCCACTTTTTGTACAAATGCATGTGGACCACCATCACCCTTGGCACAAGTTCCAAGGTACACTATCCACACACTACATAAAGATCCATAACTAACACCACCAACTACAAACACTACCCACAAGCCTAGAAAACCTACCAACCCTGTAACTTTGGTTGTATCTCCCCATAGCAATCATCATTCTTCTCTAACCAAGGCAAGCATGCCTCCATCTTTCTAGAAATCCATCATTACTCTCATGCTACATCTCTCTCCATTCCCTCCTTTTCTTTTCATTTTCTGTAGAACCTCCAAAACATTTTACCTTGCTGAAAATTCCAACCACATTTCTTCCCTCTCCTTCCTCACCTAACCCTCAAAAACTCATCCCAACCATTGATCCATGTTGCTTGGAGCCTCTAGATGATGGTGATGAAAATTTCAAGGTTGATCTAGGTGGGTGCTTTCTTCATCAAGTAAATATTTTTTTTTCTCATGTAATCTCTTTCCTCTCTCTCATTTGGATGTGTAGGACCCACCAATTAATGGTGGAGATCTTACACAACCATTTAGATGTGGCCATGAGGCCCACATTGTAAATGCATGTCCATGTATGGAATTCTTCCCTTGATGGACCCCTTGCATATGAATTTCTCTTATTTTTCTAAGTATGATGGGTCATCTAGGCCCTTTCATGTGGCTGGGATGGCATCCCAACCACTCATTTCAAAGATCTAGGCCATGCATCATAAGATCTAGTTGTATAATGTGTTTATATTATTGTTTGTGGTTGTGATTGTGTGGGGACGACTTAATAGTGGTGGAGCCCTCCCCTGATGGCCAGATGCTCTTCCTTCTCTTTCCTTAGTTAGAAATCTGATGATATTATGTGTGATCCACTTAGTGGAACTCTTAAATACCCAAAAGAAAAAGCCCAGGAAGAAAGGGACATCTATACTCAACCTACACCATGGTTTAGATGTCTCTTTTTGCCACCTTAAATGTTCTTGGAAGGGTAAAAATTTGAGGGTTTGTTCTGGAAAATTGTGGGGCCCAATAGGGTGGCCCATGACACCCAATTTATGGGACAATCCCTTCCTTAATAGGCCCATAAATTTATTTTATTCCATGCATGCATTGCTGTCCAGAAATTTCTGGATGGATTTTTTGTTGGACTTGGGCTTGAATTTGGGACTGATTAGGGGACCTTTTGTACCCATCAAATATATTTTTCTAAAATTTAGGGAACACATCTTGATGTTCCCCAAATTTCAGCCCCATCCAATCTTGATAGAGGTCCTAAAAGTGTGGTCCAAGTGAGGTGGATAGTCTGGATTTTCTGCACTGTTCCAGCAACATTCCACCCTAGACATGTTGGAAAATTAAAATTTATTAAAATATTTTTGGGTGTCTAAAAATTATAAAAATTTACAGATATGTGTTCCACCCATGGTAGGAACTATCTGCAAAATGTTAGGGCCAATGGACCCCATTTTAGCATCCAAACAGGTGGGCCAACATAGTGTACTTCCAGAAACATTCTGCTGTGCAGTCCAGCAGTATAGTTACATAAAAATAAAATTTTAAAAATATTTTTCTTCGAAGGTGGGCCATTTTTCTAAGCTCCATGTTGATTTGGGCTTGATGAGGGACCTTGGGTCCAAATTTCAGGAATTTTGGAGGCTCAGAATCTACCCATTTGAAAGGCCCAAATTTAGAACAGTTACATTCCAGCAATAGTTCACCCTGGGCAGATTATATTCTTAAAATTTATTAAAATACTTTTGAGTGTCTAAAAATTATAAATTTTTTTAAGAATGTGTTAAACTCATGTAAGGATTACCTACAAAATTTTGGAGCCATTAGACGCCTGTACACACCATGGTGGTGGCTGGACCGGCCCACTATTATATGGTGTCCAGATTAGTCCGAGTTTTAGGACAGATTGTATTATTAGAATTAATTAAAATATTTTAAATGTCAAAAAATTATAAAATTTTATGGGGGTGTGGCCCACTCTTGGAAGGACTACCCTATAAATTTTTAGGGCCATCGGGCCTCTGTACCGACCGTGGTGTGGCCTGCAATTTGGATCGGTTTTGGGTCAAATACCCAGGCACACCCTTACCTTGGGTTGCTGGGCCTGCATGGCCCACTTGAAGTAAGTGTTGTATATCTTCCTTCTTATCTGGTGAGACCTAATGTAATATATGTGGATCACCATGGGTCAATAACCCATCTAAATTAAATAAATTTCTGGACTCCAGCAGGCCCAGGAAATGGGTGGGCTGGAATTCCCGCAAGGGGCCCAAAATTTGCTACATGGTTGATTGTTTAGGAACTATTGTGGCACACCAGATTTGAGAGAGTGTTGCACATAATCCTTGCTTTCCTTCCTTAGACATTTTGAGCTTAATGAGTACCCCCTTGAGGCCCACCTTTGTGGTGGTTTTGTGGGCTAGCCTTAACCAGAATTTTTAATAGTTTTATAAGCTCAATGGGCTGGGAACTTCTTTCTTGAGCCCAAGATTGTGCAAGTGCTGACCTTATTAATTTATGAGCCCAATGGGCTGTCTATAAGCTGATCATGTGTATTAATGGGCTTTGATGCCCTCACGAAGTGTTTAATTGTGGGCTGACTTGCAAAGCCCACATAAATGCATATTATGAATGGTCTTGTTAAGTCTTTATCTGATAAGGCAAGGCCTATCCTATCGGTATATGTCTCGTCCTTGTGTATTCTTGGACTTATGGACTGCCCTTAAATCCCTCATAATGAAGGAATTGGATGACTTTTGTTTTGGGCCCATTATGTAATATCGTATATGCATAGCCGCCCTTTTTGTGGTAGTGATTAGGCCTTGTGCACACGGTTCTTTTAGATAGGCCCATAGATCTTAGGGCTATACTCTCTCATCTATTGTGATGGGCTTAAGGGCAATAATATGCAAGAAGTTAGGCTCTTGGCTGCCTACTAAATTGACCTTGTACTTAGGCCAAAAGTGAGGCCCAACTCACTTGTGTTAAATGTAAAACTTGCCCATGTAAATGAATTACTGGGCTGCCCATGAAGCCCACCACAATATGTGGAATTATGGCTTTTGTGGTTGGGCCCAAACCTTACTTGAGGGCCCACTATATGGCCTATGAGTTGGGCTTGGTATATGGCCCATTAGGCCATGCATTGCGTGGGCTTTAGACCTTATATTATATGAGTAGTGGCGGGCTACCTCTTGGAAGCCAGTTGAGGTTGAACGTCCTCCGGGTGATCCTAAGGTAGGCCCATGGGTTTCTCTATGGATGGTTAAAGTCCCACCATAGACCCTAAGCCATTTATTTAGGGCTTAATGTGTATATATGTGGAACCTACCTTAACGCATGTTTGGTCCAGGCCATCTAAGCCTTGGATCGCCCGATTATGGAAGCACTCTCTGTCTTGGATTACTGCTGGACTCACAATCCAATAACAGGCTCACTTGATCTTTTCATAATATATACGCACTCTCCATTTGGTGGGGTCCCTCAGCGAATATAGTTGGCTTTCATGAGATTATCTCCACATAGTTAACTGATTTTTGGACCTTAATAGGTCTAGGAAATTAAACTGGCCAAAAGCTTATCAAAGGGCCTTAAATGTAAAATTTTATGGTTAAAAATTTATTTGGCTGTAGGGCCCACCATATTGAGAACTTGTGTACGTGTTACATGCTTATATTTCCTTATAATCTTTGGGCTTAATCAGTGCATTCTTTTGGGTCACCTTTAGTGATCACATGAGGACCCCATCTTAGATCAAATTTTTAGGGCATCCTATGAGCCCAGAGTAGGTTGGAATGTCTCAGCTTGGCCCAACCATATATTGGGCCAACTTTCACCATTTTGATGGACTTGTGGGCTAAGACAATGATAGTATTGGGCCCTTAGTTGCCCACTTAAATTGCTAAGTTATTGGGCTGATGTAGTTGGGCCCATTTCATCCAAACTTAAACTTATTTAGTTGTATATTGTGTACGCGGGCTGCCCATCAAGTCCAACTCAATGCATGGATTCTATGGCCATTGGAAATTGAGCCTTGGGCCTTAATTCCCCTCTTGGGGCCCATGTTGTTAAAAGTGATATTTTATCTTTTTATGGCTATTATGAGGAATATATATATATATATATATATATATATATATATATATGATTGGTTACATTTATTTTTATCTTTAATGCAGGCCTTGGGCCTTCTATCCACATCATTCATGGTTGATATGCCTTTTTGGGGAATGGTGATTAAATGTCCTCATTATGGACCCCTCTAGGCTTGGTTGTATTTAAGAGTAATTGGATGCTCATCTTAGACTCTTGTTAATCTCATTTCTATATCGCTTAGACTCATAGTTTGTATACTTAGTCTCGTGGGTTACCCCAGGTAAATGGGCCCCCACTAGAGGTGAGATTCCTTATGAATATTGTCTAAATACTTAGTCTTGGACCCTTCTTGGATATGAGGAGTGTACTACTTTGTATATCACCGCATAATGCGTCTAGACCCATCTTCATGGCCCATGTACATCATTGTATGCTTGGTTGACACTATGTATGTGTGGTCATATTGTGTCGTTGGACATTACATGATACTTTCCATGAGGGACGTAGTATCCCCTCTTGAGCATGTTGGATGCTTGGGATTGATGCATGGTTGATTGTGTGATTCATGCATTTGGCATTGCATAGCATATGAGCATTATCGCCCTTGCTTCATCAGGGCTGTAGCCTCCACAGATACATCGTGGATGGCCATGTTTGGACACCAGAAATGTTACTTGAGCATATTGGGTGCATAGGATGCCCATGGGTGAAATTATCAAAACTTTCATGGTACCAAGGATCTGCTTCAGCGCCGTGATCGGGTGGTATATATGAGCGCACGAGGGCCTTATACCATTAGGCCATGACTCCCACTATCATGTAGTCAGTTGGATAGGGGTGTAGCCTTACTCGCCTGATGTAAGAGGGCATTGCTAGGCTGAGTCTGACCAGCTCGTGAATGGGTCCGCTACCTTCAGGCCTTGCTGGTGATTGGCTGTCCACAGGCGGGCAGTGAGGTCTCTTACGCTCATTTGACTGTGCGGGGTCTATAGAGCGGCAGTCATCCAGCAGTGTAATGGACCCCGGTGATTTTCTTATGATGAAAATATACTTGATATGTGGATTGGATATGAGCACTGAAATTACTTCGCATTGCATTTGCATCGGCTTTGTAAGCCTCATATTGCAACGCCTTGGCATGGTGCCCAGTACTCATTGCATTACATTATGCATTGCACTATATAGCCTTGGTATGACTTCCTGCATTATCATACTGCCTTGGTATAGCTTCTTGTGTTCATGATAGCCTTGGTAAGGCTTGTGGTATTAGTATTGATCGTGACTCCCTTCTACATTCTCTATCTTCTTCTGAGCACCATTATCACACACTTTCACCACCCTCTAAGCTTTCTATAAGCTTATGCACGATTGATGCATGCAGGAGATCATAAGTTGACGTCTTAGTAGAGGAGCTTGGATAGGTGTGCGAGCCGAGGACTCAGTGTTACAGATTCTCTTCCTTCTTTCTTCTGTTATCTTATGTATGTCCTTTTGGACCTGATATAAGCTTGTAAAAGTTCAAATTCATAGTGAATTTTGTGATGTGTGCCTTGGTTATTCTTAGATTTTACTTGCTGTGATCTTGGGTATGCTCGTATTGGAGATGATTACATTGTTATGAAAATCCTCCTTGTAGGATCCTAGGATCGGAACCTGTCTCAGGAGCCGAGAATGGGGTACTACGGAGGCTGTTGTGGCCAGAACCGGTCATCGAGTTCCTTGTGAGGTCCGGTTACCAAGTCTGGGGTATGACAGGAGTTGGTATCAGAGCATAGCAAGTAATTTTAGAATAACTTAAGATAGTATCACATATTTGTTACGAGCTTAGGACAAGTAGTGTCCCGAGTGCGTTTTCCTCATTTCGTTTAAGCCTTCAAGGATTCTAATTCCTAGGTGTCCATCACCTTTGTTCTTTTTATAGACCATGTCGTTTAGTCGAGGTGCCCATGATTGTGACTGCTGTGGCCATGATGCCCATGGACATGGTTCTCATTCCGCTCCAGTGATCCGAGTGACTTTTGCTCCACCATCTGAGATTCCTGTTTCCCCTCTGGAGCTTGCCGTACCTATTCTTGAGGCTCCCGCCGTACCTGTGCCTCCGTTAGAGGCCAATGCTACCCCCGCTTATCTGGCGATTCCTGTAAGAGTTGAGCATCTCTAGCAGTTGATGCAGGTCGTCACTGATGTTCTTCAGACCCGTCAGCCCATTCCTGAGACTCCCGGATAGGCAGACTAGGAGAGTGAGAGCCCTCTTTTAAGAGATTCGACTCTGCAGCGTGCTCCGTTGGCCGTATTTCTACTTCAGGGTGAGGCCAAGTGGATCGGTTCGTAGAGGGATCATGATCAGAGGAGAGGCCGGAAGAGGCAGACCCCCTCTAGTAGCTCCCGACAGCGTCGACAACGACAGAGGTGCATAGCCTATCGAGTGCCAGAGCATCAGCATCGCATATAGCAGCTTCTTCTAGGCCCTTTTCTGGCATTTATTATGGATGTGGGCAGACAGGACACCGTAGGCACGAGTGCCCTCTTCCTTTACAGCAGCGACAGTGGCTCTCGCCCCTGAGACCCATGTTGAGGCATAAAAAATGGTGAAAGAATCAAGGAAAGAAAAAGAGATAAGAAGAACTTTTAGAAAGAAGAAGAAAGAGATAACCTTCACAAGAGTACGCAGGTCCGCGCAGCCATTATAGGTTATGCGGATCCGCGCAGACAATATCAGTTGCGTGGGCTCGCACAATGAAAGTATCAGTTGCGCAGGACCTCGGAATGTACTACACAAAGGGCTTCGTTCAGAATGACCTAAAGCACTAAAAAATAGTCCCACATTGCTAAGATCAGGATTTTCACACGTGCGAGGGTCTATAAATGCCCCCTCCCCTCCTTCATTAAAAAAGACTTGAAGATTGTCAAGAGAAGCAGAGCGGAGAAGAAGACAGAAGGTAGAAGAAAGCCTCCTGGCAGTTGCGCAGGACCGCCCAATCGCTATCAGTTGCGTGGGTCCGCGCAACCAGACTGCCTTGCAGTCTGTGAAGTCCAAGGGCCGTTATGCTGTTGAAGTTCATGAACTAAGCTTCCTTTCTCTGGGCTTTCTCCTCTTCATGGGTTCAAAGGAGAAAGATCAGTTGATCTAATCGACATTCCTCCTAAGTCCCAGAAGATGGTTGGAATAGGCACTGTTATGCTGATGAAATCTTTATTTCATTAAAGACCCGCCGATCAGAATGACATTCCTCATAAGTCTTAGGAGATGATCGAATCAGGCGCCGGAAGGCTGTCAAAATGAACTTTTGATATTTAAAGCACAAGTCCTTCATTTCTAAGTGATTTATCTTAGAATCAAGGGATGTAAAGAGGATGTAAATGAACTCAGTATTAATAAAATGTGATGAATGTTCCCAGTACTCTTTCTCTGTTATGTTTAAATAAGACAATCTCCCTAAATCAAATGCCTTTGTTTCTTTGTCGAAACAAAATGGTGACACCACTGGGGAATGTTTTTGTCTTATTTAAAATATTAACAGTGAAGTTGTTACGAACATTCGTCATGGTTTGGCGTCCTACGAACGCCAAAATGGTGACTCTCAGTGGGAAGTCCTCCCCTTCATCTCTAAGATAAATCACTCCAATCTTTCAACTACTAATTATAACTTTGATTCATGATTGAAGGAAGAAGTTTGAAAATTTGACTACAACTTATTACTCATGGCGATCCTCGTAAGAAAAGTGAACTTCCGATTCACCTCGACAGGGTTCGTGATAGAATACGCATCAAGTCATGTGAGTACCGGCATGGTTCAAGCAATAGCTGGGGTCATTTCTGCCTCACCCCAGTCATCAGAAGATAATGCAGGCTGGACCGTTGTGACCTCTCGTAAGACAAGGACACGAAACTTCAGAATTTTGAGAATGAATCAGCCTTCATTAAAAATTAGAGGGCCCGTAACGCGAAGCACGGTTAAAAGAAATCCTGAAGTTGCTCCTCCAACGATTTATCCAGCTTAAAAAGTTCCTCAGTTGACAGCGCGCGACTTCCCATCTCTAAATGCTTCAATGGCTGAACGAACAAGAGAACGAAAGGGAAAAGCATTGGTCATTAGATCGCCAATGCCATCCCTAAAAGATGTACCGATATCGGTGTCATCACAGTCAATTGATGTCGCCAGGAACACGAAAAAGCCCGATGAAACTCTGTCCCCTCCCTTTTCTGCAAGCCCCGTCACATCTGCATTCTCTTGTTCTCCTTCGACTACTGCTTCATAAAAAAGTAGAGAAGCTATAGTATTCATGACTGGAACAAATCCAGACTATAGAATAACTACGGAGGATCGTTTCAATGCAATGGCAGAAGCCCAAAATGCATAATGGAGGAGTGCAGAAATCTCAGAGAAGCACTGACAACCCTCGCACACAATGTAGCCCGAATGGCCATCCCCCAGAATGCAGCTGAAGGGCAAGAAAATCAACCTAATGTCCTCCCACCACAGGGGGCAGGGTCGCTAGGGTCTACCCCTGCAGCAAGGACTGTGACACAAGATGAGGTAAGGTAAGTGGTCGAAGAGGCGGTAAGACCAGAAAAGGAATGAGAAAATACCAGACATTTTAGGTATCAAACGCCGTACCCAAGGGAAGTAGAAGACATCCCTTTTCCTGCCAATTTCAAACACCTGGATTTTCAAAAGTTCAATGGAGAAGGATCCCCGGAGGAGAATCTGATGCACTTCATCACTAGCATGGGAAACTTTTCTACGATACCATAGTACTGCTTGCGGTTGTTTAGTTCGTCACTAACACAAAAACCGTTTCGATGGTATTCTAGTTTGACACCTGGATCGATACGTACTTGGGAACAAATGCAGGAGGTTTTCATGTCAAACTTCTTCTCCTCGGAACGTGACATCAGTATTACGGAACTGGCCTCTATTCGGCAAAGAGAAGGAGAGCCGGTAGAGAAGTTCATAGACAGGTGGAAAACATTAGGGGCTTCATGTAGACAACTAGCGGAGGAAAAACAACAAGTTAAGATGTGCTTAAATTCTATGGGGATGGGAATTACATTCGGACTGACTAGCGCCGATATCAGGACCTTTCATGATTTGGCTACTAAAGCCCATGCGTTGGAGCTGATGACTCGCAAGATCCTAGCATTTCACCATGATACGAGTAGGAGAGTGTCTGGCAGGACAGCTGTGAACGTTGTCGATCATGACAGAAGAAGAAAAGACACAAAAGATTTGAGAGAAAGAAGACTGGATCGACGCGAAGAAGGTGATAAGTCAAGAAATAAGTACAATGGGAAGAGGCCTAGAATGCAGAACTCTCATGAGGAGTTCACATTTGAAAAAGAAGATGTCGCCCTTATGATGGAACAGTTGTTAAAAGCTGGCACGATAGTATTGCCGGAACCTAAGCGCCCAGAAGATGTGACAAGAACTGGAGAAAGGGATTTCTGTCGTTATCATCGTCTGGTAGGGCATCCAACAGAGAACTTTTATACACTGAAATGTATAATACAACGACTGATCGATAGGGGCGAGATAGTATTGGGGAAAGAAAGAGGAAGAGGCTCCATGACAACCATAAACATGCTTACAGTCTGAGAAAAGGACCAAGATGCGAATAACGCAGGAAGCGGAAAAGCTGTAAAGAAGGTTGCGGTGATCACACTACGGTCAGGTAAGAAGGTGGTAAGCCCTACAAAACAGAAATCAGAAGCCACTGGAAAAGAAATGACTACAAAATAGAGTAACAGTGGCAGGACGAAGGAAAAGAATGAGATGACGAGAGTAAATTATGACGTGGTAAATCATCTAAAAGGAATACCGGCTCGATTAAGCGTTTATGATGCACTGAAGCTATCAGAAGAATTCTGACAAAGTTTGATCCAGGCCTTATCTAATCATGACATCAGGGAAACCTTACTGGCAGAGGTATAACATGGAGACCTCAATGAGCATGAGGACTTTTTTCCAGTCATTTCTTTTTCTGATGATGATCTGATCTGTGAGGAAGACCATAACAGACCACTAATGGTAGAAGGCCATATTTGCAGGAAGAAAGTTAAACGGATTATGGTAGATAATGGGTCTGCGGTAAATCTTTTGCCATTCTCAATGCTAAATTTTGCCATTCTCAATGCTAAATAAATTAAACTATCGTCGCTCGGAACTAAGCCCTAGCGGAATGATGATACAAGGTTTTAATCAAGATGGGCAGCGCGCACTTGGAAAAATTATGGTAACGTTGGAAATAGGAGAATTGATTACTGACGTTGTTTGTCACGACATAAATGCAATAACGACATACAATCTTCTCCTAGGAAGGCCATGGATACATCAGTACAATATCATACCCTCTACTCTGCATCAGTGTTTCAAATACTGTAAAGACGGAGTACAACATAAAGTGATGGCCGATGTGAGACCGTATACAGAAGCTGAGTCCTTCTTTGTAGATGTTAGCTATTATAAAGAATTCGCTATCAAAAAAATGAATAAGGATGAACGTAGTGCCCTACAGAATAATCGAGAAAGTGCAATTACGAAGTTGGCAGAAAAGGCAGTACCATCTGAAACTGTAAAAATAAGCAAGAAGTTTTATTTTGTACCAAAACGTTTAAGGCGACCGGGACAACCGCCGTTATCGCTGCTGTCATCCGAACAACTGAAAATTTTACAGTCAAATTATACAGTGCCGCTACTGTATGCTGAAAGAAATAAACCATTTTCGGCCGCTCCAACAAGATTTCAAGTTAAGGCAAATGAAAAATATCCTGAGCCAATCGAATTCTATATTCCAGAAGTAGTACGGACGAGAGGAGTGTAACATCCCGAAAATCGGGGGGTCGAGTAAAAACTTCACTCCCACGTTCCAGAACATCACTTATGCAACATAAATGTGTATGATTGAATGTTGTCTGTGTTAATGTATTAAACATGAGTGGGACTAATCCAAAACATCATATCATACTCTGGAGACCGTTAAATTAGCAAGCGAAAGACCTGAGAGTATGTATAACATATATAAACTGTTGTATGTCTCCAGAGTGTGAACATGTTACCAGGTTATATACATACATGTATACTCCAAAAGTAAACAAAAATAATATACATGAGTGCGCTAAAAATATAAAATGACAAGTGTCAAGGCATCAAATCAACCTCCATGTGATCCCGTTAATCAGAACACGCATAAAGGAGAGGTCCTCCTCATCATCATCAAGTCCAGCTCCACTTCTCAAGCAGCGCCATCATCTGCAACCAAAATAGGGACTGGTGGGTGTTCGAAAACACCATCCCGTAACGTGGGAGTGAGTGATCAACTCAGTGGAATAATAGAACAAAGATTAGCATGTTGTCAAATCAATCATGCGATAATAGTAAATCAGTAAATCAAACATTCCTAATACTGTTGTTAATGCAATATGACATGACATGATGGATGCCCTCACTGACATTCTCCCTCATACGGCACCATTTACGTCCGCGGCATGCTTGCGTACCGCTCAGTGCTCCACATCTTCCAGGCACATGTAATGTGATGGTGATATGATTACCGAGTTATTATTAGTCCATTCAAACAGTAGGATTGGGAAACTAAGGTACTTCCCTTATATCAATCCCAACACAGATCCCGTCTAGGGTCGTCACTCCTAGTAATCTCATACGATGTATATTTTGTAGGTCGCTGCAAGGGCTGCCAGGGCTGTTGCTCGCACTCGTTGCACCGCTCCCCCATCACCTTATCAATACAGGCCTACTGTACTTTCACTGCTACGGAAGGGTCGTTGCCTCCTGTAGACTCAGAATACGCTCGCGGTCACTACAAAGGACTCGTCGCCTGATCAGTGTAGGCTGACAGCAAGAATATAGTGTCCCATACCACCATAATCTGCTCACGAGTCATAAGTGCTCACTGGTCACTACGGAGAGGTTTGTGGCCCCAGCGTAGGCCGACAGCTCGACCACGGTGTCCCATACCACCATGCCCGACTCATGAGTCTTTGTGGATCAAGGTACCATGGTTGACAGGGTTTTCAGTGGTAAGTTCAGTACCCTAGGTTCAAGCAGTTATGACACATACATGGTGAACATACAATGGCCAGTCGGGTTACTTGACGGGCTCGACTAGCACGAGCGCATCTCAAGCAGAGCGACATGAAGTGCATAAAACACTTCGTGTGGCCTAACCACTACCGCCAACTCCAAAACACGACTCGCATTCATCAACGCGTCCTTCGTGGCAAAGATAAGCCAACCACAATTTTTCTCTGTTACCGACTGCCTGGACTAAGCATAGTCCCAAGCATTTATGAATCCACATCAGCAATCACATAAAGGTAATGGGAATGAAATACAACAATATGAGCATGTTAACACATGTTATAACATACAACTTAAGTAAATCATCTAACACGTGCATTTCATACATATAATGAAATCATACATATAGCCAACATGAAGGAAATCATTTACATCAGCGTATTATTTGAGAATTCAATCTCAAACTAATTCACAACACCATTTAATTCAATACATACTAATACAAACATTTATACAAACACTTAGTCTACACACTTAAGTCTACACAGTGTATGTCGACTCAAAGTGCGCATTTGGGCGAATCTCTTCGCCAAACAGATTATGAACGTATTCCTAGTATCCTAAGGTGACAAAAAGCCATGTCAATCGTTTTAGCAAAATATGGATGTTTACAGTATTTCCTACAAATGACTAAAATGCCCTAAATCTCATATTTTTCATCTGCTTACGAAACAGGAAACGGACAGCATGTTGTACATGTCAAATGGCGTTGCCGTCGATAATATACTATTAAACGACATTGAAAACATTGAAAACAGTCAATCAAAGCATCTAGAATCTGCACCTTTCACTTTATATATGTATCGTTTCGAACGGAGCGTATACGCTTCGTCTACGGCGATCAGGCGACCTAATACACAAGCTACATAAGTTACATCGCTAATGGAATTGACAGAAGCTTAAATCAGCAAGTGTTGAAGGTTTTTCTTACCTACAAGTGCGTTGAAATTGCCGGAAAAGTGATTGGGATATGTCGCTTAAGCACGTACAATAGCAATAGCAGGTGGCAGGAAAATCCCTCCCACCATCTCTCACAGACTCTCACTTTTTCTCTCACTCTTGCTAGGGTTTCTAGCAAATTCGGATGGGTGAGAGAAGTGAGGGTTTAAGCCCCTTATATAACCTAATTTCTTCCCAAATTAGGCTTGGGAACCATATTTACTTGAGGTCTAACCAATTCGGGGCTGTTTTGGTCCAAAAGAGCATTTCTGGAGGTCCCCTGGCCAAATGCGGTCGGACTTAAGCTCATGCATACTGGATCTAGCACACATCAAGTTTTCAGTCCGGCAGGGTTCACAGATCGCACGTGGCGGTCCAGTTTCAGTTCAGCGGTCTTCGCACCTAGATCAGGTCTACAAGTCTCGAGATATGAAATAGAAATTTTTCCTAATCCGAGGGTGTAATTTGGATGAATTCTGACAGTCAGAACGCTTAATACTAACGCGTCAAGTCACGTGCCAGATTTGAATTAAAATTTCCAAATCTAACCCTATTCTCACTCTCTTCACTCCAGGCTCAATGAAATAGCCTCTGAACGTCGGTTGGCCTTGATTTTCGAAACGATTGTCAAGTCCAGCCAAGCGGTCATAATGGTCTAAGATTGTAGGTATCGGACTTTCGATGCGTGGTCTAAATCCAATATAAAGTGTCAAAGAGTTCCTGAGAGCAAACGGGTTTAGAGTTTGATCCAAGGTTTTAGGATATTATAGCATCGTTGGTTCTACAAGTTTTGGGACTTGTAGAACATATTTAAAGCGATCAGGGACAATTTCACAGCTACTCCAGTGTAGAGCTAGCTAACTTATGCTTAGTTTCTAAAGGAATTAATCCTAAGTGACTTCTTTGGATATGGAATTGGGTTCTGAGCAGTTACCAATGTGTTTTGGTTGAACCATTACCTAAGGACGTCTAACCCCAGGTTGGCAAAAATTTGGGGTGTTACAAGGAGAGACTCAAAGTAATGACTACCGTGGTAGGTTGACACCACAAGACCTCCGAAAGTATAGTCCGGCCAGCAAGAAAATTATGAAAAACATGGGCATTGATTATGAAGAGCCCGTTGGCCTAAACTATGGGAAGGGAATTCAAGTCCCCATTGGTATCGATCAAGAGAAGCGTCAAAAATTTCAAGGGTTGGGGGCAAACTAGTCAATGAGTACGATTACAATCGTATAGCCTCCTACAAAAATATATTACCTCAATATCTTCAAGAAGAAAGAATGTATCTCCAATAACGGTTACGATCATATCCAGGGGGAAAATTCAAATCCAAATGAGGTAAAGTGTGCTCAATGAAAGTAAAATTCTTTAAAGAAGTAAATGAAAGCCTATGTCGCATTGATAAAAAGGGAAATTGCTTCCGAAGACGCCACTAATTTTGATACAGAACATTACCAAGATAATAATTCTGTATCAAAAGGGGGCAAGATGAACAGGACGAATAAGGAAGAAGCTCGCAAGCATATCAAAATCATATGATAAAGCATATCAAGATCATGTGATAGCAAATAAAGAAAGAGGAAGAAAGTGAGCGCCGTCAAGGGAGTCCTACAAAATTTTTCCTGAAATTGATATCACCATCAAGCTGGTATATTACAAACAATACAGACAAACGATACAGATAAACAATTTCAGGCAAAAATACCCATCATCATATTTCAAGATAGCGTGCTAGATCATCGTTAAAAGTCTTCAGTCTTCCCAGACATTCGAAGATAACATATTAAATCGTAACCGAAAAAAAAGCGCGAATGATCGCTATCAAGCATGACGTTCATCGCCGATAGAAAATCTCCATCGAAATCGAATTATTAGGTATCAATGATCATAAAAAGAAAAAGAAAACAGCTATCGCTGTTGCCGATCAATCGCTCATCAAAGTTGCCATCATCGCCAAGCTGATACATTGTTTTGAACACGATACAAAAGTCCTTATGACATTATCAGCAGCAGCGAAATGTCAATTATTGATCGGCCATATGATAATAGAAGAATGAATCATACAGTCAACTGTATATACATAATTGGCAATAGCGATGGCTGTTTATCATAAAAAGGCAGCCTAGTCAAGTCTCGAAAAAAAAAAGAGAAGAGAGAGAAGAAAAGAAAAGAAAAGAAAAGCTAAGTCCTAAAAGGACCAAATCTCAAAAGGGACCACCTACGCATAAGACCTATGAAAATCGCCATTCGGGCAGCGACGAGAAGCCAGTGGCCCTAAAAAGCTCGGGAAGGCCATCGTACGCATACCCATGCGGACAGCTGACGGAGTCAATGACTAAAAGTCAGAAGGCCAAGAGTTAACAAAAAGCCAAGAGCTCAAAGTCTTCAAATGACCAAAGGCTAAAAGAGCTAAAAGTCTTCAAAAGACCAAAAGCCAAAAGAGCCAAAAGTCAGCCGAAAGACCAAAAACTTGACTAAAAACCAAAGTGCTAAAAGTCCTCAAATGACCAGTCAAGCGTAACACCCATGCCGTCTATATAGCTTTCTGGCAGCGTCACGAGGAACGGAGGACAAGCCCTCCCGTGAATGGGCCCGACCTTGCAGACGAAGAAAATGAGGGCTGCAGTGTGCGCAGGATAGACCAACCATGCATAAGACCCCCCAGATTTGTGGTTCGATTCCGGTACTAACTCATGAGGAAGGGCTCAAACCTACTCATTGATGGATCGATAACCATGGATTTGGTACCCCCAAAGGTAGCCTTGCGAGCTCAGCGAACTTTAGAGAGTTACAGTGGCTAACCCTGTACGTAAAACCAACTGAGTTCATGGCCCCGGTAGCTTCATTGGGCCCCTCTGATGGATCACGGTTTTTGAACTCCCTAGGCAGTGAAAAGTCCAGTGAACTCTAGAGAGTTACAGAGACCATCACGTAAGACCCGACTCTAACTAAAGTCCAAGTAATTGCACCAAGTAAATTCACTCTACTACTAAAAGTGCCTAAACTGTGTGCAACTGACTGAATTGAAACTTAGCACCACCAATATAATATAAACGAATGAAGTCATGTAGGGAATCTGATACTGACAGGCGTAAATATTGGTGCTTTATGATTAGTTCAATAAAATGTTATGACAAACTGTAAACTATGTGCAACGTTCAAAATGTAGCAAATTCATGTTGAAGTTATGACATAGATAATACGTCTGGAATAATGCATAATGTAGAAATGCATGAAAAGTTACTGAAATTTACTAATGAAAATCAAAAGAGAACATACTCTCAAATAAAAAAAAAGAGAAAGAAGAAGAAGAAAGGAAGAAGCAAAAGTATGAATAAAAAAGGGAGGGATTACATGCTTATAATTCCTCTGTGATGCCTATTACATTCATATATTGCCGCAAGTTTTCCTTTAATTCAAGCTGACCTGCATCATGCTTTGATTTTTCTTCAAGAATAATCTTTGTTTGATTAGGAAGGCCAGCTAATTTATCTTCTAGAGATGAGATCATTTCCTTGCTCTTGAGTGATTCGAAATTTTCAGCGTCAACAGACCGAATATTGACATCAAGTTTCTCTTTAGCCTTCTGTATAGACAGCTCCTTCTTATGACCTTACAGTTCCATTTGCGAAATCTCTTCTCTTAAAGCCGCGATACGATCTTGAATAAGTGCCTTGTCATCAGTAAGGGTCTTCAATTGTTCTTGCAACGATAATTGTTCCTGATCTAATTCAGATATGGTGGAAGCAATGAGTGAAGCCCTCTCCTTAGACAAAGTTAATTGCTTCCCATATTCAAGAACTTCAGGAGCAATCGTAATATTCTCCGCTGATGCTAAAGAAGCTATCGAATCACGGAATCTAAGAAGAGAATTGTGCAAAATAGAAATATTAATCCTCGCCATCTTTGCAGAGTTTTTCAGAATTTCGATGGCAATATCCAGGTCTGGCCACTGTTCAGGATCCTTGAAGATATGAACCACCGTTGACAAAAAGTTTTTCATCAAAAGCATTTTGTGAGCGGGAATCTTCGAAGGAAATGGTAGCTCAGAGACAGTGGCCACAGATTCAGAGCTAGCCGCCCCACTACAGAGGAGAATTCCTGCAATATGGATAGGAGATCGAATTAGAACGAGAAATATAAAATGAAGAAATTCGCAGTTCTTTAAATTAATATACATACCTGCCATAGAGGTGTGACCAGCAAGTAAGGGAACTTCTGGGGCTACAGAAGTACCAGCTTCCAACATGTCAGCAAGAGAGGGTGCTCTCACTTCTGTGATGGAATCTCTGGTAGTAGGAGTTGCTAGATCAGTAGTCTCGACAGAAAATACAATTTCACGGGCCACACTCTTCGGCGCCACCAGAGGGGCCAACGAAACCTATGGGGAGACCATTGGTGTAGCTAGATGAAGATCTGCAGAGGGGGCAGCGTCGTTCCGATGCAAGCCACATGGGTACCTAAAAAGGAAATGATAGTGGTGTTAAGATAGTGATCACTGGACAAGCACGTAAATGTTTAAAGAATTTGGGCTCCCTTACTAGGTGAATACCCATATTCCCCATAGTCCAAGAGTTCTTCATCCTCTTCGGCTACCACCTGTGGCTTGCCAGGAACGAAAGTGGCAAGGGAAGTTTCAGGAGCCGTGGGGAGATGTTCTTCCTCTATATTTTCGGTGGTTATATTTTTCTCGTCATCTATGTTGACCTCCCCTTCTTCGTAATCATCGTCTTGAGCTCCATCATTGCCATCACCATCATTGTCATCTCCAGATACCAGGGAAGTGGAATTTCCTGATGCAGAAGATGAACTTTCGCTTACCAGATCTTCCTCATCTACTTCTGCAACCATGACTTGTTTTCCTTTATAGAAAATAGGATGGTTGGTTTCTCTCGGAGATCTCCTGCCAACTGGAATCGAGGGAGATGAAGAAACCTGTCTTGCCTCTTCCTGAGGAGTGGGTGATGACGTTTGCAGAGTGCTCGTGATCTAGTCATCAGGGACGATGAGCTAGGAGGAAGAGTTTGTGGAGAAGGGGCAGGTTCATTTTGAGCTGGACCTTCCTCAGTTGTAGCAGTCTCTTCAGGAATAGGGAAGGATGCTCCTGTAACATCCTCTGGAGGTCGGCCACCAAGGTCATGGGGGACATGTTCAAATTTCGCCAGGACTCCATGGGCAAACCAACCATCTAAAGTATTGATTGGTTTTCTCTCACGGATTGGCGCTTCCATCAAAATCTTTTTACAAATTTCACCATGATGAGGAGCGCGAATTTTCTCTAGAATGAAGCCGATTCCGTTTTCAATTTTTCTGCCCCTAAGCCGAGGTAGATGGAGAAAGAGAAGAGAATCCACTGGTAGACGTTTGTTGATCAGAAATGATTGGTGGTCCCACCATCTCATCCAGCTGTATGAAGTATGGACTATTCGGTCGTAGCTAGGGATGATGAAAGAAGAGTTGACACGGCCGCCTAATAGTTGTTTCCATATCATGGCCCAGTTCAAAGGACCTATTCTGTAACAACGCATTCTCTTAGTAACCAGCCCACCATCTTCTGGCACGGCTTGGTCATAGCCGAATTGGCGAGCAAAACGACTAGGATAGTAGGGTTCTTTCTAGAATTCTGTTCCTTCCCTACGGGGTAAACTGCAGGAACGAATAGAAAGAAAAAAGGTCCTTTCCGCTACAGTTAGTGCCCCCTGATCTACCATACCTGTATCTTGAATGTAATGATGAAGTCGGAACTGGAAGAAGTCCACTTGATCAAAATTCTGGATCTTATTGATTACCCATTCGTACGATCTTCTGGCCATGGCCCTTTGTTGAAAAAACCAAAGAGGAAGATGAGAAGGGCTGATGTAAGCTTTTTCTAGTGCTTCAAAAGTCCAGGGGAAATAGACTCCTAACCATCCGGTGAAGTAGTGCCAGGTGGTATACACTGATGAAGATCTCAGGGTGGGATTTTTGACATGTGTAGAAATTTCTCCAAAGGCCCGATAAATGGAACATAGCACAGGGGGCGCAATGGAATACTTACTGACCTTCCGCTAGAGCTCCGGTGATAACGAAGGTGGTGGGGTGAATAGCATTTGCCCACTTGGAACTAGGAAGGGCAACTATGCTTAACCAATAAGCTAGGAAGGCTACAAGTTCCCCAAAGGCACTATAATCTGGTCGTTCCTTCATGTTGTCACGAAGAGTCGTTAATTCCTTACAACGACTATCGCGGAATCTGCAAAACAAAAAAAGGGGGATATTAATATGCAGGAATATGTGGAGAAGAAGAAGATGCTAATCATTGGGTCTGGAATACCTGAGTATTCTAGAAAAATGGGCCAGCCATTGCAAAGGCGATAGTTTGTGAATATTTGGAAAATTTCCCATTTCTCTGAAAAGTTTGATGGTGGTTTCGGAGATAGAAGGTCTGCGGTCAGGAGAGGATACAAAGGCCAATTCTGCGTTTGTTAGGATGAACTCATCATAAAATCTTCCTGTAAGTGGGCGACCTGCTATGCGATGCAGATCCCATAACGATATGCTCATTTCTCCGAATGGTAGATGAAGAGAATTGGTGGTGGGAGACCAGTATTTGAGGAATCCTTTCAGCACTGTGGGTTCCTTGTAAAAGTATTTGGATGTGACCTCTATCGCATCATAGAGGCCTACTTTAGCAAGAGTACTCGTGTGTTTCTTCAGGATTGCCTCCGCCCAATCAGAGTAATAGCGATGAGAATTCAGCAGGCCTCTTGTTCAAAAATCTTTCGATCCCCAGAGGGGATCGCAGTCCTTATATCTCTGTCTGACAGTCTCGTAGAAATATGTTGGGAAGAGATTGTACGGACTGTGAAAAGGATTGAGGAAGATCATGGGATGGGCCTCTCCGATGATCTGCCGCGGCTTCTGCGTCTGCATTTTTCCTTCAAGAATCTAAGGTTCTCGCACTGCCCACGATTCGGTATACATCAGTTTCTCTCCGTCCACATAATCTGTGGGTTCACACTCAAGAATGGACTGGTGAAGATGAACACTGATGGGAATTACTGTCATGCCTTCTGAGTGAGGGTTGTCGAATTTCATGACACCCTCAATCACTCGAACGGATTCCCAAGAGTTCTGGAGCTTCTTCTTATTATGCTCCTTTATCTTTTCTTCAAACTCTTTCACCTTATTTCGACGAGTTTTCTTGGAGCGAGAAGTAGGCCGGGTATCTTCTCTAGCAGGGGGTCTATCGCTGTCCGTGCAAATATGGGCAGTTGTCTTCAACCATTCCTCATAATCATATTCACGACCGTGCTTCGGAGGCAGTTATATATTTCCCATGATTATAGCTCGATGAATGGGAGAGGAAAGCGATTCAATACGGTCAGTAAAATCGAAAGTTGGAAGAACTGGCTCTTTGAAGTACGTGAGGGTTTGAGTGGTGGTTTTGGTGCGCTTAGCCGGTGGCTGATCAGTAGAAGGAGACGAGTGATGAGAAGAAGTATCGGGTGCGTCGGGATGAGGAGGATGCTCCGTTGGAGGGTCTACGGGACGAAGGGTCCTCTTGATGCGGGCCATGAAGAAAAGAGGGTTAAAGACCTAAGGAAGATTGCTGAAGTTCAGAAAATAGCAAAGTCTTGGTTGCGCGGATTCGCGCAATCAAAATCAGTTGCGCGGCGTGTTGTGGTACTTAGAAATTCATGCGGACGGAAGATCCATTGCTCAGGTCCGCATAGACAATATCAGTTGCGCAGAAAAATCGACAGAAGGAAAATTTTTGCTAGAGAAAGAGGAAACTATAGAAATGAAGGAAGTGTAGTATTTATAGGTTGCCGCGACCGAGTATGTACGTGGGCAGTCGCGCGGGTCCGCGCAAGACAAATTAAATAGGTAATTTGATCCTTTTTTGTTTCTTGAGGAAACAAAAAAAGGATCAAGGGGGCATCTGTTGAGGCATAAAAAATGGTGAAAGAATCAAGCAAGGAAAGGAAAAGAGATAAGAAGAACTTTCAAAAAGAAGAAGAAAGAGATAGCCTTCACAAGAGTGAGCAGGTCCGCGCAGCCATTATAGGTTACGCGGATCTGCGCGGACAATATCAGTTGTGGGGGCTCGCGCAATGAAAGTATCAGTTGCGCAGGACCTCGGAATGTACTACACAAAGGGCTTCGTTCAGAATGACTTAAAGCACTAAAAAATAGTCCCACATCACTAAGATTAGGATTTTCACAAGTGCGAGGGTCTATAAATATCCCCTCCCCTCCTTCATTAAAAAAACTTAAAAATTTTTACGAGAAGCAGAGCGGAGCAAAAGACAGAAGGTAGAAGAAAGCCTCCTGGCAGTTACGTAGGACCGCCTAACCAGACTGCCCTGTAGTCTGTGAAGTCCAAGGGCCGTTATGCTGCTGAAGTTCATGAACTAAGCTTCCTTTCTCCGGGCTTTCTCCTCTTCATGGGTTCAAAGGAGAAAGATTAGTCGATCTAATCGACATTCCTCCTAAGTCCCCGAAGATGGTTGGAATAGGCGCTGTTATGCTGTTGAAATATTTATTTCATTAAAGACCCGCCGATCGGAACGACATTCCTCCTAAGTCTTAGGAGATAATCGAATCAGGCACCGGAAGGCTGTCAAATTGAACTTTTGATATTTAAAGCACAAGTCCTTCATTTCTAAGTGATTTATCTTAGAATCAAGGGATGTAAAGAGGATGTAAATGAACTCAGTATCAATAAAATGTGATGAATATTTCCAGTACTCTTTCTCTGTTATGTTTAAATAAGACAATCTCCCTAAATCAAATGCCTTTGTTTCTTTGTCGAAACAACCCCGACAGCAGCCGGGACTGCAGGATGGACCTTCGCAGCGACCGCAATAGTAGTAGAGACTGCAGATGCAAAGGAGACATATACCTCCCCAGCCACCTTAGGCTTGATTTTGCGCGACTCTACAGGACCCTTAGTTATTAGGGGAGTCGTTATGGGTATTCTCCTTGTCTCTGTATATAAGTCTTGTGTTTTGGTGCATCGCACCTCTTTTGTATCCAAGGGCTTTTGTTCGATCAAATTTCTATTAGAGTCTGTCGTAAGAGATTATCAGTATCGACATTTTTGGGAAGATCGCTGTGTTAAGTCAATGATATTATCGTGTTCCGTTTTGGTTGGTGAGATGTTCTTACCCACTGAATAGTTTTGTATTACCGATGTCAAGCTTATTTTCTTATTAAGGCAGTATTTCTAGTTAGGGATGGTACGCCAGATTGCTAGTTTTGTGCCTAAGTGTGATGCTAGCCAGCGTGTCAAGGTCGATCATCTGAGACACCTTAGTCCCTTGCAGCCGTTGAGTATTATAGAGTGAAAGTGGGAGCACGTATCGATGGATCTCATTACAGGTTTACCATGATTAGGGAGTGTTATCTCCATGTGTTGGATGATTGATACATATATGATGATGCTGTACATTTTTTGTTCCAGTTTTGTTAATTTTGAGGATGAAATTTTTTGTTGGTGGGGAGGATTGTGAGACCCGACTCGAGTTAGCATGTGTGCATGTGTGTGTGAGTATGCATTCTGTCCATCTTAATCCCGTGGTCCTACAGGTCGAATCCCGGTGACCCATGACCCTTGGATAGTGTTTGCAGTCATTTGTAAGTCTACTCATGAAGACCTGACTCAGATCGAGTTAAAACATATGCCATTATGACCGCATCATCGTCGCGGTTCCAACGATGTGTCTTGTGCGTCTATCCGACCTATGGATTAAAAGTTATGAGCATTTTATCATGTGGCCCACTTTTTGTACAAATGCATGTGGACCACCATCACCCTTGGCACAAGTTCCAAGGTACACTACCCACACACTACATAAAGATCCATAATTAACACCACCAACTAAAAACACTACCCACAAGCCTCGAAAACCTACCAACCCTATAACTTTGGTTGTATCTCCCTATAACAATCATTATTCTTCTCTAACTAAGGCAAGCATGCCTCCATCTTTCTAGAAATCCATCATTACTCTCATGCTACATCTCTCTCCCTTCCCTCTTTTTCTTTTCATTTTCTCTTCTTCCATTGCTAGAACCTCCAAAACATTCTACCTTGCTGAAAATTCCAACCACATTTCTTCCCTTCCCTTCCTCATCTAACCCTCAAAAACTCATCCCAACCATTGATCCATGTTGCTTGGAGCCTCTAGATGATGGTGATGTAAATTTTAAGGTTGATCTAGGTGGGTGCTTTCTTCATCAAGTAAATATTTTCTCTCCTCATGTAATCTCTTTCCTCTCTCTCATTTGGATGTGTAGGACCCACCAATTAATGGTGGAGATCTTACACAGCCATTTAGATGTGGCCATGAGGCCCACATTATAAATGCATGTCCATGCATGGAATTCTTCCCTTGATGGACCCCTTGCATGTGGATTTCTCTTATTTTTCTAAGTATGATCGGTCATCTAGGCCCTTACATGTGGCTGGGATGGCATCCCAACCACTCATTTCAAAGATCTAGGCCATGCATCATAAGATCTAGTTGTAAAATGTGTTTATATTATTGTTTGTGGTTGTGATTGTTTGGGGATGGCTCAATAGTGGCGGAGCCCTCCCCTGATGGCCGAATGCTCTTCCTTCTCTTTCCTTAGTTAGTAATCTGATGATATTATGTGTGGTCCACTTAGTGAAACTCTTAAATACACATAGCTCAAGGGAACCTTCTCTAGTGATTCAAATCATATATTTTAAATAGAGAAGATCAAAACCCTAAACCTCACAACCTCGGAGCATTCGATAAAGCATCATTTACCGGTTGTGGTTCAAGGGAGCTGAAAATTCTTCATCATCATTGAAGTTCTTCATATTGCATGAGAATGAGACTCACTAACTTATTTCGTAAGTACTTAGACTCTAAAGTGTCTGAAGTCCCCTCTTTGTGTAGGATCGGGATTCATAGTTTGAGTGACAAACTTGCCATGACCTCAATGAAGGCTTTCGACGGGAGAGTACGTGGTCCTTGTGTAGGACAAGTAGCCTTATGCAGGCTAGGGTTGCCTTGTATAGGCTTCTCGTATTGAGTTCTTGTGTAGGACGACTAGCCTTGTGTAGGCTTGGGTTTCTTTGGGTAGGCTCTCAGTTGAGTTCTTGTGTAGGACGAGTTACCTTGTGTAGGTATTGATAAAAACCTTGTGTAGGTCCTAGAGTCAACCTTGTGTAGGTTGTAAAAGTTTATGGTAAACCTGATTTAAAACCATTGATAGTGAAATCCAGTACACTCTAGGAGAGAGTGCATTTGTCGGGAGTGAAGTAGAAAAGTAGCCAAACCACTATACATGATTGTGTTTGAGATTGTTTTGAGTACATTTATCTTATTATGCTTATGTTCTTCATATGTTTACAATGATGCATGATTTAGTTAAATGTATAAGTTTTGATAGAGTCACATCCCACATATAATATACACTATTTCTATACGCTTTGCATATATATATATATATATATATATATATATATATATATATATATATATATATATATATATATATATTGTATAAGTCTATGTGAATTGGACCCTCTATTAAATTAGAAGTATTAGAGTTATTTTACCTTAATTCATTTGTACTAAAAGTTAGGCGTAGTTTGTTTCTACTAGAAAACAAGTTTTCGAGAAGTCCTATTCACCCCCCTTTAGGACACTTAGTCATACTTCATACTTCAATGTTGGTGGTTATACTGCAATTTCAATTTGTATCAGAGGGGGTTCCTCTTAAAGGGTTTAACAACATAGAGAGAGATCCTTAAAATGAATTATGAAATATGACTTATAGAGAGGGAGAAGTGTTATTAACATTGAGGAGATGAGTGAATATGAAACACTCATCTCAGATGTAGAAGAAGAAGAAAACATACATGATGCCTATGATCGACTCTATTCTCATAGCATCAAAGTTCTTAAAAGGCTTAACATTGCTGAAAAAAAAAATAGACAATTGCAAAAAGATCTTTATAAAACATTGGTTATTAATACTCATTTGATCAATGATCTTTAGCAATATCATTCCAACAATGGGAAGCTTGAAAGAGCGACAACAAGTCAGATTTTAGAAATTGAAGAACTAAACAAACATATAAATCGATTGGAATATGAAAATAACTAACCGAAATCAGGTAACTCTCATCTAAATGCTGAAAACTATAAACTGAAAATAGATATAGAGAGATTTAAACATTCGGATGAACTAAGTCACAATTTTTCTCATAGTAATGAAAAACTAGAAAAACTTTTAAGAATGGGAAGAAATATTAAAGATAAGACATGTTTAGGATATGAATCATAAAAACCAAGCCCTTCTCTTGCATCACTTGTGACTAAATGTGTTGCATCAAGTACTAACACAAGAAACACTCTCCGGTTGGAACATGCAAAAAAATTCAAAACAACTAGAATTGTAACAAAGAGAACTTCATCTGAGAAAGAAAGAAAATGTCTTACTCCACCCAATAGGATTGAGAAGGTGGAGGAGTAACTAAAACAGGTGGCACAACTAAATCAAAAAACTGAAGAATTGATAAAACAAGAAAATCTAATTCAACCCAAAGGATTCAAAGAATCCATTGTGTCATGCCCCAAACTTAAAAATTGGATTCATAGGAATTCCGATCACCGAATCCAGTGCTGACAACATCTGTAGTACCCCATTCTTGGCTCTTAGCGTCAATACACCAGATTTCAATCCTGGGATCCTATAAGGAGGATTTTTTTTAATACATTTAACTCGTAATAAGCATAACCACAAGTATACCCAAATCACAAAAGAAACATCATCATCATATATCCAATAATATAAACATTTGAATACAATGCTGAAAGGGAAATACATATGTAAAAATTAAAGCTCTAGAAGTCAGGTACATGTTCCAAGCTCCACGCTGCTGCAACCTAACATCACCTGCACGTATCTATCGTGCATAAGCTTATAGAAAGCTTAGAGGGTGGTGTAAGTTGAATGTACCCTTGCTAGTGCCCTGGTTTGTCAGTTAGCGTGTACATTGAGTGAGTCGGACTACAGAGCCTCACAGGAAGATCTATTCAAGTGTTTGCCTCAACTGGATGTGTGGAAGATCGCCATAGGTAAAATCTAAGCCTCACATCCCATGTCCCAAAACACCAGGTGATTAAAACCCTTAAAAATACGTTAGAACATATTAGGGTTATTGGGTAAGAGAACTTTTTCAAACATCAGAAAAACACTAAGTTTTCTTGCTCTGTCGATTGTATCGATACACATCTTGATATAATCGACCTGCGTTGTCGATGTCCTCGGAAGACCAATCGATCAAATCGAATGAGGACTTAATGTGTCCAGCAACCAAATACATATATGGACAGGATTATCAATGTATCGACACACTTATCGATATCAACGATATTTAACTCTTGAGCCCATCGAAGGTGGCTCGATAATATCAACAGGGAGTACTGGCGCCCCTGTTTTTACTAAGAAAAATCATATATGCTTCAATATATCGGAGTCCTCCTCGATATCATCAGAGTTCAAATCTCGATGATATCGAAAGGCTCTCGATATTATCGGTCATAGGCGTGAAGTTCTCCAACAACATTTTTTTCAGGTGATTTTTATCTCGAATAGGGGGTCACTCGATAGAATCGATATTCTAATATCGATGATATCGGGGCTGGATCGAGTGTATTGAGAATGGACAAATCTGTCCAGCGAGCTCACTGATAAAATCCTTGGATTTATCGATACATCGACACGACCGCCGATATCATCAACATTCAAATTTCGATGATATCGAGTATCCCCCATTCATATCTAAAGTCCTGAAAAATACATGCAAGTTTCTCTCATTTTTCAAATGTCGAGGACTCGATCCTTGTATCGATATAATCAGAGTTCGAAATTGGATGACATAGACACGAGTCTCGATTACCTCGATCAGTTGGCAGAAGGTTTTTCAAAAGCGTATGACATTGAGTTTGTGTCATCGAGCAGACGATCGATACAATCAAGAGTATACGCTCAATGATATCGAACTTGTTTGATGATATCGAACTCTGTCATAAATGTGACCATTTTATATCTGTTGGAACCTTTTACCTATTTAAAGAGAACCTGTCTCTAGTTGCTGTGAGAGAAAGAAAAGAGTTCTTTTGTGTGTTTAAACTCAGATCATGTACCCAAAGCCCTTTCTCTCAAGGGAGTTCATCCTCCAATCCACCCTCATCATTGATATTTAATAGAATGGATTGGAGAACGAACTTCTGCATTTAAAGATCCTCCAACTACTACCTTAACGGTAAATCATTAAGCTGTGATGCCTTGAATGCTTAGATGATTGGAATCACTCTACCTTCCTAATAGGAAAACATTTATAGAGTAGGATTCCATCATAACCTTGACCCAACCCATTGCCTTATATTGGTATATCATTTGTTACGGATCAAGGGAGCTGAAGACTCTTCGTCAACAAGGAGGAGATCTTCGCCACTGTGTTGAATGAGACTCATCAACTTATCTGTAAGTATCTAGAGTCCAGCGGACCCTTTGATCATTCCTTTGTAGGATTGGGTCTAAGATGTTTCTTACCCTTAAAGTCCTCATGGAGGCCTCTGGCGGGAGTGTACATAGTGGGTGCATTGTGTGGACCCTCACTCTGTGGAGAGCATAAACATCTGGTTAGGTGTGAACCAGTAAAACCTTCGGTTTGAGGTGCACCAGCTAAAACCTTGGGTCGAGGTGAACCGAGTGAAACCTTCGTTAGGGTCTTAGGAAAGATCCTTGGCCAGTATGCCTAAATGTGGGTGCGATGTGTTGACCCTTGCTCGTGAGAGCATAAATAGTCAGCCTCAGTGTAGGTTGTAAAGGTTGAAGGTGAACTTGATTTAAAACCTTAGGTTAGTGGTGAACCATGTGAAACCTCCTTAGTGAAATCTGGTACACTCAAGGGTTGAGTGTGGTTGCCGGGAGTGGAGTAGACAAGTAATCGAACCACTATAAAAATGACTGTGTTTGCGATTGTTATTTATCTGTGTGTGTGATTATTTATGGCAATACTTTCGTATCTACTTCTTTGAGCACACCTCTCACACAAACACAGTCATATCCATCATGAACTGAGTTCTGTATTACCATCTCTTGAATAGTTTGTGATTGGATCCTCTACTAGGCTTGGAAGTCAGTAGAGTTACTTTTGAGTAATCCTGATAATTTCCTATCTTTAAGGATTAGCATAATAGGATTTTTAAATACATTGTAAAAACTTTAAAAAGTCCTATTCACCCCATCTAGGTCATATTGGCATATTCCTAGTTCAACTCAAGCAGTCTTCACCGCTATTTCAATTGGTATCAGGGCGGGTCTCTCTTTAAGGGCTTCACCACTTAGAGAGTGATCTTGACTGAAGTTTAGGAATATGGCCAAAGGAGAGGGCTCATCAGTCAATAGACCTCCAGTATTTGATGGTTCAAATTACGCATACTGGAAGGCTAGAATGCACTACTTCCTGAGATCTTTGGATCATGATGTTTGGGATGTAGTTGAAAAGGGTTATGTTACCATCTGAACAGATCGTACTTGAGGTTGGTACTACCATCACTAAACCTAAACCCAAAGAAAAGTGGACAATGTTCGAAAAAGAAAAATGAACTGCTGAAGCAAAAGCTATGAATGCCATCTACTGTGCTGTGTCTCCGGATATATTCAATCAAATAAGTATGTGTGAGACATCCAAGGAAGCATGAGATCTACTGGAAACAACCCATGAAGGCACAAGCACTGTGAAGAGGTCCAAACTACAACTTATGACTTCACAGTTCAAAAATCTTAGGATGGAAGAGCATGAGACATTTATGGAGTTTTTCACAAAGTTGAATATTATTTGTAACTCCATGGGTGGATTGGGAGAAAAAGTTTCGGTACTAAAAATATGTAGAAAAATCTTAAGATCCCTACCGGAACGGTTTAATCCCAAAGTAACAACAATTGAGGAGTATAGGAATATTGATGAGATGAAAGTAGAAGAATTGGTAGGTTCCTTACAAACTTTGGAACTACACTTCACATAATCCCAAAAATCCAAAAACTTTGTCCTAAAAACTTCTAAGAAAATAAAACATGAGGACAGTGAGAGTGAAAAAGAAGATGAAGATGAGGTAGTGGCTTTGCTGGCACAAAAATTCAAAAGATTCTTCTAGAAGAATCACGGCCGTCCCTCCAAAGCAAGAAATGTGTACAACAAACCCTCTACAAGTAAATTTGGTAAATGGACCAAAGAACCACAATGCTATGCCTACATGAGTATGGACACCTATCTACTGAATGCCCAAATAGAAAAACTAAGGGCAAGGTAATGACTGTCACGTGGGATGACACAGATGAGTCAAACTTAGAATCTAATGAATTAGAGAGTGATGGAGATCAGAAATCATTAAAATCCTTATGGTCTCCACTACTCCAATCATTCCCAGTGAATCTGAGAACGAAAAGGAACAATAAGCCACTAAATCATCTTCGTCTGATAATGAGGAAACTGAAGAGGAAGAAGATGTTGAAAAGGATAAACTGCAAGATGCTTATAATCAACTATATATTTATAGCATCCATATCCTTAAAAGGCTCGAAATGTCTGAAACTAAAAAGGAATTGTTGCAGAAAGACTTGGACAAAACCGTGGAAATTAACATACATTTAATCAATGATTTGTAACAATATCAGTCAGATAATGATAAGTTAGAAAGAGAAAACCTATCCCTAAAAATAGAATTATTAAACTTATGAACCAGGCTGAATTGTTAAGAGATGATAATGCGCAACTTAAGAATAAGAATCACTCACTCAGTATTGACTTAGAAAAATCCAGGAGATTTGCTGAAATTAACTACAAAATTTCCCAAAGTGGTAAGAAGCTAGAAAAGTTATTAGAGATGGGAAGACAATTAAGTGACAAGAGTGGCCTAGGGTATGAGAAAATTAAAAAGAAAACTGGAAATAAAGCTCCAACAGATCTCGCTGCTTCAGGTAGTAATATGAGAACCTCTCCGGTTTGTCATTTATGTGGTGATGTGGGTCATTATAAGTTTGAATACTTAACACCTAGACGGACTTTACATAACTCTGATCAAAACCACATTGGTAAATTCAAATCAATAGAGAAACTTAGAATGTTAAAAGTCCATTTAGGAGAAACACTTATCCATCACCACCTAAAGAAAACGACAGAGTGAAGAAGTCTGCCTCAAAATAGGTAATTAAAGAAAAGAAAAATTGTCTTGCTACTCACTCAAATTATTTATCAGGCAATGACACCAAGTGGTACCTAGACAGTGGTTGCTCAAGACATGTCACAGGTGATAAATCCCTTCTGTCAAACTATCAGAATCTGTACAATGAGATTGTCACCTATGGAGATGGAACCACTGCTAAAGTAATTGGACAGGGTATCATAAAAGAGATTACTCTGCTTATAAATGAGAATGCTTTTTGCATAAAAGGTTTGACACATAATCTCCTAAGCATATCTCAGATTTGTGATAATGGACAGGTGGTCAAATTCAACAAACGAGAATGCAAAATCCTAAATCAATCAGAAAAATCAGTAATGAAGGGTCATCACACAAACTACCATTGCTACATTATTAGGGGAAAAGAACAGACTGATGCCTAGAAGGATTGGGCATAGAAAAATTTGTCTAGATCGTGCTTCTAGATCTAGATAATGGCTGAAATGATGCAATTTTGTTACACTTCAACAGATTTAATCTGAGGTCCCTCGTCTCATCCTTTTGTACATAAACATCTCGATGTTTATACATTTTACTCCGTACAAAGCTTGTGCAAAATTTTTGGTTGAGAATACCTATATGTTGAAATTGTTCTATTCTATGCAGAAAAGTCTGTCCGAATACAAAAAAAAAAAATTAAAAAATATTCATCTTCGATATGTTCATCAGATTACATGGATTCTCGATTACATCGATCAAAGTTGATATTATCGACGTCTTTTCAGAATTCAAAAAATCATGAAGTTGAAAAAGATTATCGAAGACATTGTCAATAACATCGGATAGGATATCTCGATATCATCGGAGTACTCGTAGATGATATCAAAATTTACCACCCAATAAAAAGCCGTTGAGCGAAAAATTTTACTTTTTTTTTTACAATAGCCAGTCCTATCTCGCTGCCCTGATATTTCCTTTGGTTTATCTGCTCGGAGTCTTGATGAGAAAATCTCAGCATCCAAATGAAGTAAGGAAGATGGTTAAAGGGAAAGGTAAGGCTCTCTCAGCAAAATCTTTCAAGATTAAGAAAGGGAAAATGTAACACCCTGAATTTTTACCAACCTGGAATTAGACGTCCTTAGGCAATGGGTCAACCATAACACCTTGGTAACTTCTCAAAGCTCAATCCCAAAGTTAAAAGAAAACCCTTTTTAACCCATTTTCTTCAAAATTTCATATTTTACCACTTCATTCTTTAAATTTCTCCAAGTACTTTCATATTAGACATAAATCTTAAAGTTTAAATGGTAAAAAACTATACTTAAACTAAAACTTACTATAAATGGTAAATTCATGAATAAAATGGGATTTTAAATATTTAATTTTTGAAATCTCATGATGTAGATAGGTTATTTGTATAGATTAGCTTCTCCTACCCCAAAATCATATATTGTATGTCACATAACTCATTCCAGTTTACAAATGAGACCTAATAAATGTCTCGATAGACTCATGGGCCTAAACGGCTCAATTCGGGGGGACACGAGGTGGGTCCCGCATGTTTTCGGCATCCCCCCAGGGGGGGGGGGGGGGGGGGGGGGGAGGACCTCGCGCCTGGGGTGATCCCTCACCAAAAAGTCCAGTGACCGGCGAGGGGCTCGCCAGTTTGGCGAGGCCTCGTCCGTACAACGGATTAGGCAGCCCGTTTCTGCATTTTTTTCTACACATTTTATCCAAATTTGAAAAATCATATCTCCCTCATTATAACTTAGATTTAAGTGATTCAAAAATTATATTGAAGATAAATGAGTCTATTTTTATATAAAAATATGTTAAAAATATAATAAAATATGTAATATAGTTTAAGGTACGTTGTTGTGACAACTGTCTGAAAATCACTTGTTGGACAGGTGTTGCTTCTGGAATTTTTAAAATTTTTCTACAACACAAAATCTCATGAAATTTGGTGGAGACGGGGTAAACTTGATGATGAACTACTAAAAAAAATAAATAAAATAATATAATAGGTATAAGTTCCCAAAAGGGGGAATAGAATGGCCCTAGGACCGTATTCTGCCATAATTAGGGTAGAATTTGGTTAAGTACTAAACTGAATACTCAGTAGAATTACCTTGAACCACTTTAAATATGAACTATAAGACCCAAAATGAGTAGGACCGCTAATGCTATGTTACGCAGAAATCTAGGATCCAACTCTAAACCCAGTTGCTCTTGGGAGCATCGTGAAACTTCGTATCGGATCTGGACCGCACGTTGAATGTCTGATAGCGATGAACTTAGAAATTATGACCGCCTAGTTGGACTTGACAATCACCTCAAAAATCAAGCCCAAACGATGTCCTGAGACCATTTCCTTGAGTCCGAAGTGAAGAGTGTGAGAAGTGAAGATTTTAAAGATATTAAATATGATTTTAAGTAATCTGAGTCGTGTCTCTTGCGTGCCATTTATAAGCATTCTGATCGTTGGTTTTTGACCCAAATTCACCCTCGGATCAGGGAAGGTGGCCCATACATGTCAAAGTACTTGTGGCCTTGATCGAGTTTTGGTGACCGTTGAACTGAAACTGGTCCGCCATAGACGATCTGGGAACCCGTTCGGACTGAAAACTTAACTTGCTTAAGATCCAATACTAGTGAGCTTAAGTCCGACCGCATTTGATAAGAGGACCTCTAGAAGTATTCCGTTGGATCAGTAAGAGCCCGATTTGGTTATAACCTAAGTATACCTTTTTTCATCGATTTTAGGCTTATAAAAAGGCCTTAAACCCTCATTCTCAAATCCCATACGAATTCTAAACCCTAGCCACTTCAAGAGAGAGAAAAGGGAGAGAAAGTAAGAGAGAACCTGTGTAACACCTCGAATTTTTGCCAACCTGGAGTTAGATGTCCTTAGGCAATGGGTCAACCATATCACTCTTAAAGCTCAATTCTAAAGCCAAAGAAATCATTTAGAACTAAATTCCTTAGAAATTTAACGTGAATTAACTAGCGCTACATAGATTACCTACGAAAGTAGCACCAACCACTTAAAATAGGATCCGTAAGACCCAAAACCTATAGAATTATTAACGTTAAGTTACGCTAAAATCTAGAATCCAACTCTAAACCTAGTTGCTCTCGGGAGCACTTTGAAACTCCATATCAGACCTGGACCATACGTCGAAAGTCCGATAGCGATAAACTTAGAAGATATTGACCGCGTAGTTGGACTTGACAAGCACCATGAAAATCACGTCCAAACAATGCTCTGAGACGATTTCCTTGAGTCCAGAGTGAAGAGTGTGAGAAAATGAAAATTTTTAAGAAACTAAATATAATTTTAAGAAATCTGAGACGTGTTGCTAGCCCGTTATTTCTAAGCATTTTGAGCATAAGATTTTGACCTAAATTCATCCTCGGATAAGGATAGGTGGCCTTTACATGTCATAGCACTTGTGGCCTTGATCAAGTTCCCGTAACCGTTGAACTGAAACTGATCTACCACGGTCGATCTGGAAATTCGATCGAACTAAAAACTTAACTTGATCAAGATCCAACATCTATGAGCTTAAGTCCGACCGCACACAGTAACAGGACCTCTAGAAATGCTCCGTTGGATCGAAATAAGGCCGATTTGGTTATAACCTAAGTATACCATGGCCCTGAGTCTAAATTGGTGAGTTTTGGGCCTATATAAGAACCTTAAACCCTCTCTCATTCAGCCCATATGAATTTGAGAGAAACCCTAGGAGACAGAAGAGAGAAAAGAGAGAAAAAGTGTGAGAGAGTGGGAGAATCTTCCTGCTATTCTTCCCTGTCGATCTACGTGCTTAACCATCACTTTAGAATTGCTATCCTGACGATTCTGGCTTCGTTCTTATGTTAGAAAACCCAAACCCTAGCCTGTTTTAGGGTTTCTAATGGTACAAGTAGCGAAGTAGCTGATGTACCTTGTGTTATAGGTCATCATACCGCCGTTGACGAAAGCGTGCGACTAAAATCATATTCGTTACGCTTCTACGGCGTAAGGTGCAGACTATAGACCTATAGGTTATGGTTTTCAAGGCCTTCAATGTCGGTTAATGTTTTATTCTTGACGTGGATGTCATTTCACATGCAAAATGCATCATCTGTTTCGTTATACGAGTTTACATGAACTATGTAGAATATGGTGTATCCTATGCATATGTTGGAATGTTTGAATATGTTTGGAATTTGGAATTGTGTTTAACATGTTTATTTGTCGTGAATATATGCCTAATACATGTGCGACAACTCCTTAGCGAAAGGTCTTGCCCAAAATCACATCACGACAAAGATACATTATATGGAGTGTGTAGCCCAAGTGTTTGTAGAAATGTTTGAATGAACATGGAGCCTGGATCCATACACACCATGGTTATCCGTCATGGGTATATGCACCTGGTATACGAGGCAACTCCCTAGTGAAAGGATTTGGCTTAACACATGTGTAATCCTCATACATCATGTAGGGTGATGCATGTAGTCTATGTGTTTGTGAAAATGTCTGAGTGTGCAAGTGATGTATGAGTTAACTAAAACACCTTGGTAACCGCTCAGACAATGGTTTAACTAAAACACCTTGGTAACCACTCAGAACCCAATTCCATGGCCAAAGAAATCACTTAGGATTAATTCCTTTAGAAACTAAGCATAAGTTAGCTAGCGCTACGCTGGAGTAGCTGTGAAATTGTCCCTGATCGCTTTAAATACGTTCTACAAGACGTAAAACTTTTAGAACCAATGATGCTATAATATCCTAAAACCTTGGATCAAACTCTAAACCCGTTTGCTCTTAGGAACTCTTTAAAACTTTATATTGGATCTAGACCACGCGTCGAAAGTCCGATACCTACAATCTTAGACCGTTATGACCGCTTAGATAGACTTGACAACCGTTTAGAAAATCAAGGCCAACCGACGTTCAGAGGCTATTTCATTGACCTTGGAGTGAAGAGAGTGAGAATAGGGTTAGATTTGAAAATTTAAATTCAAATCTGGCACGTGACTTGGCGCGTCATTATTAAGCGTTCTGACCATCAGAATTCAGCCAAATTATACCCTCGGATCAGGAAAAATTTCTCTTTCATATCATGAGACTTGTAGACCTGATCTAGGTGCGATGACCGCTGAACTGAAATTGGACTGCCACATGCGATCTGTGAACTCTTTCGGTCTGAAAACTTGATGTGTGCTAGATCCAGTATGCATGAGCTTAAGTCCGATCGCGTTCGGCCAGGGGACCTCCAGAAATGCTATTTTGGACCAGAATAGTCCCGATTTGGTTAGACCTCAAGTAATTTTGGAAGTTTTAAGCTTAATTTGGGAAGTTTTAAGCTTATAAAAGGGGCTTAAACCCTCCTCTCTCACATCCGAATTTGCTAGAAACCCTAGCAAGAGTGAGAGAAAAAGTGAGAGTTTGTGAGAGAAGGTGGGAGAGATTTTCCTGCCACCTGCTGCTGCTGCTGCACGTGCTTAAACGATGCACTCCAATCACTTTTCTGGTGATTCCAACGCACTTCTAGGTAAGAAAAACCCTAACCACTTACTGATTTGGGGATTTCTTTGATTTAAATGGCAAAGTAGCTGATGTACGTGTGCATTAGGTCGCCTGTACGCCGTTGACGAAGCGTATACACTCCGTTCGAAACGATACACATATAAAGTGAAAGGTGCGGATTTTAGACACTTTGATTGGCTATTTTCAGCGCTTTCAATGTCGTTTAATAGTAGATTATCGACGGCAACGCCGTTTGACATGTACAACATGCTGTCCGTTTTCTGTTTCGTAAGTAGACGAAAAATATGAGATTTAGGGCATTTTAGTCATTTGTAGGAAATACTGTTTGCATCCATATTTTGCCGATATGATTGACATGGCTTTTTTCCGCCTTAGGATATTAGGAATACGTGCATGATCAGTTTGGCGAAGAGATTCTCCCAAATGCACACTTTGAGTCGACATACACTATGTAGACTTAAGTGTGTAGACTAAGTGTTTGTATAAATGTTTGTATTAGTATGTATTGAATTAAATGGGGTTGTGAATTAGTTTGAGATTGAATTCTCAAATAATACGCTGATGTAAATGATTTCCTTCGTGTCGGCTATATGTATGATTTCATTATATGTATGAAATGCATGTGTTAGATGATTTACTTAAGTTGTATGTTATAACATGTGTTAACATGCTCATATTGTTGTATTTCATTTCCATTACTCTTATATGATTGATGAAGTGGATTCACAAATGATTGGGGCTATACTTAGTCTAGGCAGTCGGTAACCGAATAAATTCGTGGTTGGCTTATCTTTGCCACGAACGACGCATTGATGAACGCGAGTCGTGTTTTGGAGTTGGAGGCAGTGGTTAGGCCACGTGAAGTGTTTTCTGCACTTCAGTCGCTCAGCTTGAGATGCGCTCGTGCTAGTCGAGCCCGTCAAGTAGCCCGACTGGCCATTGTATGTTCACCATGTATGTGTCATAACTACTCGAACCTAGGGTACTGAACTTACCATTGGAAACCCTGTTAACCATGGTACCTTGATCCATAAAGACTCATGAGCCGGGCATGGTGGTATGGGACACCGTGGTCGAGCTGTCGGCCTACGCTGGGGCCACAAACCTCCCCGTAGTGATCAGTGAGCATCCTACTCTGAGCAGATTATGGTGGTATGGGACACTATATTCTTACTGTCGGCCTACACTGATCCGGTGACGAGCCCTTTATAGTGACCTTGAGTTTATCTTGACACCACATGGGGGCGACGAGTCCTGATGTAGTCTTAAGGATATAATAGGCCTGTATTGATAAGGTGATGGGGGAGAGGAGCAACGAGTGTGTGCAACAGCCCTGGAAGCCCTTGCAGTGACCTATAAATATAACATCGTATGAGATTACTAGGAGTGACGACCCTAGACAGGATCTGTGTTGGGATTGATATAAGGAAGGTACCTTAGTTTCCCAATATTCTTGCTGTCGGCCTACACTGATCAGGTGACGAGCCCTTTATAGTGACCTTGAGTTTATCCTGACACCGCATGGGGGCGACGAGTCCTGATGTAGTCTTAAGGATATAATAGGCCTGTATTGATAAAGTGATGGGGGAGAGGAGCAACGAGTGCGTGCAACAGCCCTGACAGCCCTTGCAGCGACCTATAAATATAACATCGTATGAGATTACTAGGAGTGACGACCCTAGACAGGATCTGTGTTGGGATTGATATAAGGAAGGTACCTTAGTTTCCCAATATTGCTGTATGAAAAGGACTAATAATAACTTGGTAATCATATCACCATCACATTGCATGTGCCTGGAAGATGTGGAGCACTGTGGGAAGAAAGCATGCCGCGAGCGTAAGATGGTGCCGTATGAGGGAGATCATCGGTGAGGGCATCCATCATGTCAAGTCATATTGCATTAATAACAGTATTTAGGAATGTTTGAGTTATTGCTTTACTATTATCGCATGATTGATTTGAGAACATGCTAATCTTTGCTCTCTTATCCCTCTGAGTTGATCACTCACTCCCACGTTACGGGATGGTGTTTTCGGACACCCACCAGTTCCTATTGTGATTGCAGATGATGGCGCGGCCTGCGAGGCAGAGCCGGACTTGATGATGATGAGGAGGATCCCTCCTTTATGCGTGTTCTGATCGACGGAATTACAGGGAGGTTCATTAGATGTCATGACACTTGTCATTTTATATTTTTAGAGCACTCATGTATATTCTTTCTTTCTATTTTGAGGTATACATGTATATGTTTAACCTGGTAACATGTTCACACTTTGAAGACTTACAATCAATTATATATTGTATGTATGTATCATAGTCTTCCGCTTGTTAATTTAACTGTCTCTGGAGTATGATATGCTATTTTGGCTTAATCCCAATCTTGTTTAATGCCTTTTTAAAATACAACATGCATTTTACATTATCTATGTTGCATAAATAACATTTTAGAACTCGGGAGTTGGGTTTCTACCTGACTCCCAATTTTCAGAATGTTACAGATGGTATCAGAGCATGATTTGGATTAAATCGAGCCTGGATTATGGTCACGCGACGTACGCTGTCGCTCCTTCAACTTAGGTGGGTGCGAAAGGAACCTAGAAACACTTATAGGATAGCAGTTTCGCGAATAGGTGAAGTCTACTCAAGTCGATCATTCGATCGAGTCTGTAACGCATGTAGGGTCGCGTGAAGTGACCTAAGTAGCTCCTAGGTTGTAAGTAGGCGGGTTGAGACGTTCTTTGGAAGGTTCTAAACCCGAAAATGTGAATCCTTGGGCTGTGGGGCAACCACAACCCTTACATTCAATCGCTAGGGCTTAAAAACCCCGTTTCACCTAATTCCTTCAAAATTCTTCCTCTCACCACTCCATTCTAAAAGTTCATGAAAACTGGCCATTTGGCCATTCTAAATTTGCAATATTTAGTAAATAATGGGCTAGATGGATGTATTAGCTTCTCCTATCCCAAAATCATATGCTGAATGATAGGTGAATGTATTCAGGTTTACAAATTGGCCCCGGAATGCCCTGGAGGGAAGTTTGGGCCTCCCTAGGTCAAAATACAATGAACTAGGGTGGGGCTCATACATATTTGAGGTCCTTATGGTAGTGGGGACCCAACCCGTGGGGTCCCACCGACCGGATCAGAAGATGGCTGGCGATGCCATCGTCGATCCGGCGATGCATCACCATACAGTGGGGCCCACTTGCTGTAAAAATCTGGCGCACGCCCTAATGTGGCTAGTACACCCCTCCTACATAGCACCCGTCCGTCGAAAACCCCAAAAAAGGATACTTCCTTCACAAACAGCCCCCTCCCAAGCTCCCTTGCTCGTTTTTCTTGCTGCCCTATCTCAAAACGCAGCTCCAAATCCCTTCCAATCCCATTTCTTGCTAAATCCGACCCTATCCCATCCCTTCATAGTGATTTGCTAATCCTCCTCTTTCAAAACTCATCCGTTGGAGCTCCTACAACCCCCAAATATGGCTAAAATCGTGTGGAGCTCTATTCCCCTTTATAGTTCTCTTTTCCCTTTAAAAATCTAGCCTTTGGGAGCTTGATGCATCCCTCTACAGGGCCTAGATTCGTTTCAGTCCATTTGGGTAACCATTTCTCTGCATTTCCTCCGCTTTCCATGGATATTGTTAAGGCTGTTTTAGACTTTTTTCTCCCTTTCCACCATCATCCTTCTCATGTCCCTTTTATTTGATCCTCAGACTTGTGAAAACCTTCTTACCCATCCCATTTCTCCACGTTCTTCGCTTGTTTGATTACCATTTTGAGATTTTTGTGTTTTGTTGTTGTTAGGTTTAGTGAAGTCAGAGGTAGAGAATGTGTTTGTGTTAGTGGTTTGGCCTTAGCATAGCCGAATGCGTTCCTGTCATAATCCATGTGGAACTTTATTTCATGCAGTGTGACAAATTTTGTTGAATGGAGTGCATGCTGTTTCGTTTGCTGTAAGGTATTGTCCCTAGATTGGGTGTATCTTATGGTTTCCACTGCCATGTTGTAAATCCCAGGATTAAGCCTACAAAATTAGTTTTTATCCCACCCCACCCTCCTACCAAGCATGCCACACCCAATCCCGACGTGGGATTAGGAATGCAGTTCCATTTAACACAACTTAATGCTGCTGGCCATATAGGCCCTTGGCGTTTTGGACCTAGTGTTAGCACTCCTAGATTTGAAGGATCTAACGACATAGGAAATCCAATTCCATTTAGATAATCTTGACCCTAAGTGATAGAACAATTCCCTATATGAGAAATGGTATGAAACCATTTAGCGTATAAGCTTAGGCTGTAGATTACAGACTAGTCTACTAGTTACCTTAAGTAGTGTAAAGCCTGTATATGCTAAGGAATAGTAGGTTAGATTTAGTTGAAATGGGACTCCCTTCCTTGGGCAGATCCTCATAACATTCCTAGGCGCCTTTAGTAACTCTCAGGAGGCTGATTTACCTTAAAACTATTCATTCTCAGGGAAAACTTCTACATCCCTAAGATTGAACTTAGAATAAACCAACACACCCCTTAGAATTGTCTTCCCCAAAAGCTTATTGCATTCGGGAACTCGGAGCAAAGGAACTGCATGTAAGCGATGTATTCGCGGTTTGAATCGACTTCTTAATCCTAGTGGTAACCAATAAATCCAATGCTCTGATCTAACAGAAGATCGACATCGACTTGGATTAAGAATTGATACAATAAATCTTCTATCCTAGCTAGACAGAAAGTCTATGTATCCGGCTCAGACCTACTACACAACTTTTCTTCCGTGTTGGCCCGACCACATACAGTTAAAAGTTATTGCTTGCCTTTGGGAAATGTTGAGGACATCTAGCCAATAGAGAGTAGGCCTATTTCTACAACCGTAGATACTAATGCCATAGAACGCATCATTAGCAAAGGAAAACCACTATAATGAGAGGTTGTTTCCCAATTCATGTCAAGGATAACCCCTAAGTTGCGCCTTGTTCTGATATACGAATTGATGCATAGATTCTTGAACCTTAAGTAGAACTAAGTTTTAAGGGAGGTAGAACGTATTGAGTCCAATCCAGTTAGGTCAGCCAATGCAACCGTTCGATCAGAGTGGCGCAGCGAAAGCGTGGTTAGCCTCTTCCCCACTGGCCCAGGATCGAAACATTTGATTTAGGTTATACGTACGGTTAGGTCATTAAATAGGATTGACCCTTCCTTAGAATGTCAATACTGAAGTCTTGCTAGATACTCCTTATCCTTCACCAATTTCGGGGACGAAATTGTGTTTTAAGGGGGATAGATTGTAACACCCCAGATTTTTGCCAACCTGGGATTAGACGTCCATAGGCAATGGGTTAACTAAAACACCTTGGTAACCGCTCAGAACCTAATTTCATAGCCAAAGAAATCACTTAGGATTAATTCCTTTAGAAACTAAGCATAAGTTAGCTAGCGCTACGCTGGAGTAGCTGTGAAATTGTCCCTGATCGCTTTAAATATGTTCTACAAGACCCAAAACTTGTAGAACCAATGATGCTATAATATCTTAAAACCTTGGATCAAACTCTAAACCCGTTTTCTCTCAGGAACTCTTTGAAACTTTGTACTGGATCTATACCGCGCGTCGAAAGTCCGATACCTACAATCTTAGACCGTTATGACCGCTTAGCTGGACTTGACAACCAGTTCGAAAATCAAGGCCAACCGACGTTCAGAGGCTATTTCATTGAGCCTGGAGTAAAGAGAGTGAGAATAGGGTTAGATTTGGAAATTTAAATTCAAATCTGGCACGTGACTTGACGCGTTATTATTAAGCGTTCTGACCATCAGAATTCAGCCAAATTACACCCTCGGATCAGGAAAAATTTCTCTTTCATATCATGAGACTTGTAGACCTGATCTAGGTACGATGACTGCTGAACTGAAATTAGACCACCACGTGCGATCTGCGAACTCTTTCGGTCTGAAAACTTGATGTGTGCTAGATCCAGTATGCATGAGCTTAAGTCCGACTGCGTTCGGCCAGGGGACCTCTAGAAATGCTATTTTGGACCAGAACAGCCCCGATTTGGTTAGACCTCAAGTAAACATTATTCCCAAGCCTAATTTGGAAAGTTTTAAGCTTATAAAAGGGGCTTAAACCCTCACTTCTCTCTCCCATCCGATTTTTCTAGAAACCCTAGCAAGAGTGAGAGAAAAAGTGAGAGTTTGTGAGAGAAGGTGGGAGAGATTTTCCTGCCACCTGCTGCTGCTGCTGCACGTGCTTAAACGATGCACTCCAATCACTTTTCCGGCGATTCCAACGCACTTCTAGGTAAGGAAAACCCTAACCACTTGCTGATTTGGAGATTTCTTTGATTCAAATGAAAAAGTTGCTGATGTACGTGTGCATTAGGTCGCCTGTACGCCGTTGACGAAGCGTATACGCTCCGTTCGAAACGATACACATATAAAGTGAAAGGTGCGGATTTTAGACGCTTTGATTGACTGTTTTCAACGATTTCAATGTCGTTTAATAGTAGATTATCGACGGCAACGCCGTTTGACATGTACAACATGCTGTCCATTTTCTGTTTCGTAAGCAGACGAAAAATATGAGATTTAGGGCATTTTAGTCATTTGTAGGAAATACTGTTTGCATCCATATTTTTTTGATATAATTGACATGGATTTTTGCCGCCTTAAGATATTAGGAACGCGTGCATGATCAGTTTAGCGAAGAGATTCTCCCAAATGCGCACTTTGAGTCGACATACACTATGTAGACTTAAGTGTGTAGACTAAGTGTTTGTATAAATGTTTGTATTAGTATGTATTGAATTAAATGGTGTTGTGAATTAGTTTGAGATTGAATTCTCAAATAATACGCTGATGTAAATGATTTCCTTCGTGTCGGCTATATGTATGATTTCATTATATGTATGAAATGCATGTGTTAGATGATTTACTTAAGTTGTATGTTATAACATGTGTTAACATGCTCATATTGTTGTATTTCATTTCTATTACTCTTATATGATTGATGAAGTGGATTCACAAATGATTGGGGCTATACTTAGTCTAGCCAGTCGGTAACCGAATAAATTCGTGGTTGGCTTATCTTTGCCACGAACGACGCATCGATGAACGCGAGTCGTGTTTTGGAGTTGGAGGCAGTGGTTAGGCCACGTGAAGTGTTTTCTGCACTTCAGTCGCTCAGCTTGAGATGCGCTCGTGCTAGTCGAGCCCGTCAAGTAGCCCGACTGGCCATTGTATGTTCACCATGTATGTGTCATAACTACTCGAACCTAGGGTACTGAACTTACCATTGGAAACCCTGTTAACCATGGTACCTTGATCCATAAAGACTCATGAGCCGGGCATGGTGGTATGGGACACCGTGGTCGAGCTGTCGGCCTACGCTGGGGCCACAAACCTCCCTGTAGTGACCAGTGAGCATCCTACTCTGAGTAGATTATGGTGGTATGGGACACTATATTCTTGCTGTCGGCCTACACCGATCAGGTGACGAGCCCTTTGTAGTGACCTTGAGTTTATCCTGACACCGCATAAGGGCGACGAGTCCTGATGTAGTCTTAAGGATATAATAGGCCTGTATTGATAAGGTGATGGGAGAGAGGAGCAACGAGTGCGTACAACAGCCCTTGCAGCGACCTATAAATATAACATCGTATGAGATTACTAGGAGTGACGACCCTAGATAGGATCTGTGTTGGGATTGATATAAGGAAGGTACCTTAGTTTTCCAATATTGCTGTATGAAAAGGACTAATAATAACTTGATAATCATATCACCATCACATTGCATGTGCCTGGAAGATGTGGAGCACTGTGGGAAGAAAGCATGCCGCGGGCATAAGATGGTGCCGTATGAGGGAGATCGTCGGTGAGGGAATCCATCATGTCACGTCATATTTCATTAATAACAGTATTTAGGAATGTTTGAGTTATTGCTTTACTATTATCACATGATTAATTTGAGAACATGCTAATCTTTGCTCTCTTATCCCACTGAGTTGATCACTCACTCCCACGTTACGGGACGATGTTTTCAGACTCCCACCAGTCCCTATTGTGATTGCAGATGATGGCGCGGCCTGCGAGGAGGAGTCAGACTTGATGATGATGAGGAGGATCCCTCCTTTATGCGTGTTCTGATCGACTGAATTACAGGGAGGTTCATTAGATATAATGACACTTGTCATTTTATAGTTTTTAGAGCACTCATGTATATTCTTTCTTTCTATTTTGAGGTATACATGTATGTGTTTAACCTGGTAACATGTTCACACTCTGAAGACTTACAATCAATTATATATTATATGTATATATTACAGTCTTCCGCTTGTTAATTTAACTGTCTCTAGAGTATGATATGCTGTTCTGGCTTAATCCCAATCTTGTTTAATGCCTTTTTAAAATACAACATGCATTTTACATTATCTATGTTGCATAAATAACATTTTGAAACTCGGGAGTTGGGTTTCTACCTGACCCCCGATTTTCGGAATGTTACATAATGTCTACGTGTGAAATCTTGTTTGTGATGTATTTTCATAACATGCTTCTTGATTGTAAGAATTGAATTACAGATTTATTCCTGCTTTACCTATCTCATATGATTCTTGATTGAAGTTGGGACTAAGATTTAGTCCAGGTAGTCGGTAACGGAATTAAAATCGTGGTTGAGATTCATTCGCCACGTATGATGTTTTCGACGGACCCGAGTCATACGTTGGTCGTCGGCAGTGGTTAGGCCACACGAAGTGCTCACGCACCTCATGTCGATCGATACGATGTGCGCTCGTGCTAGTCGAGCTCGTCAAGTAACCCGATCTGCCGATGTATGTTCACCATATATGGACGCCTCTGTTTGAACCTAAGGTACCCGACTCACCAGTGAACCCCGTTAACCTTGGTACCTTGATCCGCTAAGACTCATGAGTCGGGCATGGTGGTATGGGACACCGTGGTCGAGCTGTTGACCTACGCTGGGGCCACGAGCCTCCCCGTAGTGACCAGTGAACAATCCAGACTCGTGAGCTGAATATGGTGGTATGGGACACTGTATTCAAGCTGTTGGCCTACATTGATAAGGTGATGGGGGAGCGGTGCAACGAGTGCGTGTAACAGCCCTGACAGCCCTTTGTAGTGACCTCGAGCATACTTTGAATCTGCGGAGAGGCGACGAGCCTTCCCACAGTAAACAGAGTATAAACTAGGCTTGTATTGATAAGGTAATGGGGGAGCGGTGCAACGAGTGCGTGTATGAAAAGGACTCATATGAGATTATCTAGGACTGACGACCTTAGAATGGATTATTATTTGGGAATACAATGGAGGTACCTTAGTTTCCCAATGCTGCTATATGAAAAGGACTAATAACAACTCGGTAATCATGTCCACATCGCATTGCATGTGCCTGGAAGATGTGGAGCACTGAGGGACGAAAGCATGCCGCGAACGTAAGATGGTGTAGCATGAGGGAGTATGTTGGTGAGGACATGCATCATTATTGCATCTCATCCTTGCATTAATTATAGTATTTAAGAGTGTTTGATTGTATTACTTTTTCATTACTGCTTGACTGAATTGATAACATGTTAACCTATGCTTTATTATTCCACTGAGCTACTCACTCTCACGTTATGGGATGGTGTTCTGGACACCCACCAGACCCTGTCTTAGATGCAGGTAATGGCGAGGCACTGGAGGCTGTGCCTGACTACTATGATGATTAAGACGAGTTATCCTACATGTAGTTCTCTGATGGTTTCGCTTAGGCCATTTGGAGTGACGGGGCTACAGGGTTTACCATGCCAGTGGAACTATTCTTTTGACATTTTGATTTTTGTACTATGACATGTATATGATAGCTCAGTGATGTATTCATACTCTAGAGACCGAACATGATTTTTGAATTATATACATTTATATACATCTTTTAGTCTTCCGCTTGCGTTTTATAACTCAATCTGGAGTATGAATTACTGCTTTGGTATAATCCCACTCATGACTAATGCACTAACATAGACAACATTCAATCATAAGCATTTATGTTGCATAAGTGATGTTTTGAAACTCGAGTGTTGAGTTGCTACTCAACCCCCGATTTTCAGGGCATTACAACCTGGTATTTCTTCTTGGGATTCTTCCCAGTTCTTCTACGTATCTGAATCATTATTCTGGCGATTATAATTCTGTTCTTGGATAAGTTGAGCAAACCCTAACCTGTTTTGAAGCTTAGAATCGTTTGAGTGAAGTTGTAGCTAACCTGTTTCATCCCTTAGGTTGCATATCCACCGTTGATGAAGACTTGTCGTCTAAATCATATCTATTACACGTTTTCCTATTTAAGGTGCAGACTATATACATTTTGGTTATGGTTTTCAAGACTTCCAATGTTAGATAATGATTTATTACTAACGTGGATGCTATTTCACATGCAAATTGCAATGTCCATTTCACCTTAATTTATACGTGAACCATGTTGAATATACTGTATTCCATGTACTTGTAGAATAGTCCATATACGTATGGAATATGAATTTGAGTTTGCCATGATTAACTACCATCTATGTATGCTAGATGTATGTGTAACAACTCCTGGGCTAAAGGTTTATCCCAAATACATGATATACCAACATACGATATGTATGTAGTATGTGTAGCCTAAGTGTTTATGAAAATAACTGAATGAGTATAGACCTTGTATTTATGCTCGCCATGACAAACTATCCTGGATATATGATTGTTGTATGGGCGAAAACCCTTTGACGAAAGGATTTGCCCTAATACGTATGCTAATTAATACACAATATGTATGATGTAATGTGTAGACTAAGTGTTTATAGAAGTGTCTAAATGAGTTAGTAGTCGGTAAGATGTACCTGTATGCGGGTTGAGATTTGATTCTCAACTACATCAATGATGTGTATGATTTCCTCCATGTATAACTTATTCTGATGTTTGCTTGATTATGAATTGAATGTGTGTGAATTCATGTTTACAATGCACTTCAGAATATGTTCATTTGATTATATGATTTGTAATATTAATCCATTACTGCTTTGACCATCTCATAGAACATCATGTTGTATTTGAATGTGTTTGGGGCTATGACATAGTCCAGATAATCGGTAACCGTTCTTCAAATGGTGGTTGAGGTTGTTTTTACCATGTAGGATGTGTTCAACGAATCCGAGTCATGCTTGGGATGTTCGACAGTGGTTAGGCTACACGGACTGCTTATGCATTCCATGTCGATCAACTCAATGTGCGCTTGGCCTAGTTTAGCTTATCAACTAACCCAATTGACCAATGTATGTTCACCATGTTTGGATGTTACTGCTTGAACCTAAGGTACCAAACTTACCAGTGAAAAGCTCCTCTAACCTTGGTACCTCGATCCCCTAAGACTCATGAGCCAGACATGGTGGTATGGGAGACCGTGTTTAAGCTGTCGGTCTACGCTGGGGCGACGAGCCTCCCCGTAGTGACCAGTGAGCAACCTAGACTTGTGAGCCGATTATGGTGGTATGGGACACTATATTCGTGCTGTCGGCCTACATTGATTGGTGACGAGCCCTTTGTAGTGACCTCGAGTATACTCTGAGTCTGCGTTAAGGCGATGAGTCTTTCCGTAGCATTAGAGTATAACTAGGCCTATACTGATCAGTTGTCGCATCTTATGCGTGTGAGGTGTTTCTCGTAGGAGCAACACTGATTTGGTGATGAGCCCTTTTGTGGCAACCTAGAACGGCAACATCATATGAGATTATCTAGGACTGACGACCCTAGAATGGATCATCATTTGGGTAATAATACAAGGGAGGTACCTTAGCTTCCCAATACTGCTGTATGAAAAGGACTAATAATAACTCGATAATCACGTTCATAACATCGTACTGCATGTGACGTGGTTGAAGTACACAGAGGGAAGAAAGCATGTCATGGACATAAGGGAGTGTAGGTGAGGGCATGCATCATGAAAACATTTCATCCTTGCATTAACAAAAGTATCTAGGACATGTTTGATTACACTGCTTTATCATTACTGCTTGATTGAATTGATAACATGTTAACCTCTGCTGTATAGTTCTACTGAGTTGATCACTCACTCCCACGTTACGGGACGATGTTTGCAACACCAACTAGTCTCTATTTTAGTTTCAGATGATGGTGATGCTTGCGAAGCAGAGCCAGACTGTGAGGATGACTAGGAGGCATTCTCTTTCATGCAGTTTTCAGGCGGATTCGCATGAGTCGAGTTCGGATTGACGGGGCTTCAAGGATTATGCATGTAGAGGACTATTATATTCTTTTGACATTTTATATTTTTGACACAACACTTATAATTATTGACCTGGCATTGCTGATATATTTTAGAGACTTGTACCATTTTATATATTCATTTCAGTCTTTCGCTAGCGTATTACAACTGTCCCTAGATTATGTTTTGTTGTTTTAGCTTAATCCACTTCATGTTTTATGCACTAATACAGCCGACATTCATCCATCATTGAAAATTTTTCATAAGTGATGTTCTGGAACTCGGGAGTGGAGTTTATACTCGACCTCCAATTTTTAGGGTATTACAGAAAAATACTAAACCACCTCAAAACCAATTTGATTGGGAAAAGTTACGATCGTCGACCGTACTATTCTCACTAGTGCTGTCAAGCCCTATGGGGTGGATCTCATGATGAAAATTATTGGGTGAAAGAATATGCTTAATACGGGTGGTCCATATCAGTTTGAAATGATCCAGCAGTTCTTCAACTATTATCATGTTGTCCAAGTTTATCCACCATGTATGCGTCTGGAATTCATGCAACACACCAAGAAAATTACTCCAATAGTCCCTGGTCGTGTTCTAAACATTGAGGTGACACAAATCCCTGTCACTAGTAGAAATCTAAAAAAATTGGGTGGATGGGGGGAAATTACTTGAGCACTGTGCCAGGGAATGACTACTCCTAGAAATGATGACAATATTCTTCAGGTTAAACATCTAGGAACCTTGTTTAGACTCCTTCACAGTATCTTTAGTACGAATGTGTACCCACGTGACGCCAATGACACATACCTGAGTCCTTTTGTGCTAAATGTCTTATATGATGTCTATCAAGAGGTCCCTGTATGTCTACCAACTCTTATTCTAGATCAACTAATTAAGGTAGTCAAAAGTGACCATCTTGAAATACTGCCTTTTTCGTCCCTTATCTGCAAGCTCGCACACTGGGTAGGACTGTCGAAAATAAAAAATAAGATATATCTTGAAGTATGGTTCGACCATGATGCAGCCCAACAGGTGTATGTCTTTATCTCATCACACACTAAGAATCCTCCACTTGTTGGAGAGAGTAGTCCGGTGCCTAATGAAGAAACTCTATGGGGATCTAACCGAACTCCTGTATGTAGTCCTGCTTCTGTTACTAATTATCGACGTCATGTGCTTGAGTGCCAATTTTTAAATAACCTCACTGAAATTGACGAGCAGCTCCATCACTGCGAGCAACGACTGTCAGGAATAGAAAACAAGATGAAAGCTCTCCAACATTCTGTGCAACAGATTCTTGAGCTACTAACGACTGGTGGGCCTTCTATGTGTTAGAAGAAGATAACTTTGGAGGCGAAGTGTGTCTAATTATGAATACTTGGCTTCGCACTCATTCCTGTTTATTCATTTTGGGTACCCCTACATGGGCTTGATATTTATGTCTAATGGTTGATAGTTTACTGCTGTCTGGGGAAGTATATATTTTTTTGATGTTATGGCTGAATCTAATTCTCATTTCTTTGCCATCCTAATATAAATGATTCCCTGGTTTCCCTACCTCCTCGCTTATGGAATGTATGTGCTGCAATGATTGTTTTATCTATTTGCTACCTGCCTTCATTAATGTTTGCGTAGCACTGGTTTAACCTTATGCATCTATGTCTGTGCTTCTCCCATATGCTTCTTTAAAACTTCAGTCAATATCAACTGCTATATCTTTGTCAATGAATGACAAAAAGAGGGAGAAAAGTTAAAACACCCCAGATGGAAATTGAATATGCTTGAGTGGTGTTGCAGGTGTTAGGGGAAGCAGTTGCACCAAGAATGGGGGAGTTTTACAGTAAGGGGGAGCAAATGTTGGTTGTGTACATGGGTTCATTAGAATTTGTAAAATTATGTAAATTACATGTACACATAATTTAAGATGTGTCTGTCTGTCTAGATATTATCCTAGGGTGTTTTGGGTATTTTGTCATGTAATTGATAAAGGGGGAGATTGAAAGTGTCCTTGATAGTGCCCTGGTTTGTCAATTAGCGTGTACATTGAGTCAGTCAGACTGCAGAGCCTCACAGGAAGTTCTATTCAAGTGTCTACCTCAACCGGATGTGTGGAAGCTCACCATAGGTAAAATCTAAGCCTCACGTCCCATGTTCCAAAACATCGGGTGATTAAAACCCTTAAAAACAAGTTAGAACATATTAGGGTTTTTGGGTAAGGGAACTTTTTCAAACATTAGAAAAACTCTAAGTTTTCTTGCTCTGTCGATTGTATCGATACACATCTCGATATAATCAACCTGCGCTGTCGATGTCCTCGGAAGACTAATCAATCAAATCGAATAAGGACTTAATGTGTCCAGCAACCAAATACATATATGGATAGGATTATCGATATATCGACACACTTAACGATATCATTGATATTTGACTCTCGAGCCCATCGAAGGTGGCTCGATAATATCGACAGGTAGTACCGGCGCCCCTATTTTTACTAAGAAAAATCATATATGCTTCGATATATCAGAGTTCTCCTCGATATCATTGGAGTTCAAATCTCAATAATATCTGAAGGCTCTCGATATTATCGGTCATGGGCACGGAGTTCTCTAGTAACATTTTTTTCAGGTGGTTTTTATCTCCAATCGGGGGTCACTCGATAGAATCGATATTCTAATATCGATGATATCGGGGCCGGATCGGGTGTATCAAGAATGAACAAATTTATCTAGCGAGCTCATTGATAAAATCCTTGTATTTATCGATACATCAACACGACCGTCGATATTATCGACATTCAAATTTCGATGATATCGAGTATCCCCCGATTATATCTAAAGTCCTAAAAAATTCATGCAAGTTTCTCTCATTTTTTAAATGTCGAGGACTCGATCCTTATATCGATATAATCAGAGTTTGAAATCTGATGGTATCGACACGAGTCTCGATTCCCTCAATCAGTTGGCAGAAGGTTTTTCAAAACCGTATGACATTGAGTTTGTGTCATCGAGCAGACTATCGATATGATCAAGAGTATACGCTTGATGATATCGAACCTGCTCGATGATATCAAACTCTATCATAAATGTGACCGTTTTATATCCTTTGGAACCTTTTACCTATTTAAAGAGAACTTGTCTCTAGTTGCTATGAGAGAAAGAAGAGAGTGCTTTTATGTGTTTAAACTCAGATCATATACCCAAAGCCCTTTCTCTTAAGGTAGTTCATCCTTCAATCCACCCCCATCATTGATATTTAATAGAGTGGATTGGAGAATGAACTTCCGCATTCAAGGATCCTCCAACTACTACCTTAATGGAAAATCATTAAGCTGGGATGCCTTGAATGCTTAGATGATTTGAATCACTCTACCTTCCTAATAAAAAAATATTTAGAGAGTAGGATTCCATCATAACCTTGACTCAACCTGTTGCCTTATATTGGCATATTATTTGTTGCGGATCAAGGGAGCTGAAGACTCTTCGTCAACAAGGAGGAGATCTTTACCACTATGCTGAATGAGACTCATCAACTTATCTGTAAGTATCTAGAGTCCAGAGGACCCTTTGATCATTCCTTTGTAGGATGAGCCTAAGGTATTTCTCACCCTCGAAGTCCTCAAGGAGGCCACCGACAGGAGTGTACGTACTGGGTGCATTGTGTGGACCCTTGCTCTGTGGAGAGCATAAACATCTGGTTAGGAGTGAACCAGTAAAACCTTCGGTTTGAGGTGAACCGGGTAAAACCTTGGGTTTGAGGTGAGCCTAAATGTGGGTGCGATATGTTGACCCTTACTTGTGAGAGCATAAACAGTCAGCCTCATTGTAGGTTGTAAAGATTGAAGGTGAAACTGATTTAAAACCTTAGGTTAGAGGTGAACCATGTGAAACCTCCTTAGTGAAATTCGGTACACTCAAGGGTTGAGTGCGGTTACCGAGAGTGGAGTAGACAAGTAGTCGAACCACTATAAAAATGACTGTGTTTGCGATTACTATTTATCTGTGAGTGTGATTGTTTATGGCAATACTTTCATATCTACTTCTCTGAGCACACCTCACACACAAACACAATCATATCCATCATGAACTGAGTTCTATATTACTATCTATTGAATAGTTTGTGATTAGATCCTCCACCAGGCTTGTAAGCGAGTAGAGTTACTTTTGAGTAATCTTGATAATTGCTTATCTGTAAGGATTAGTGTAATAGGATTTTTAAATATATTGTAAAAACTTTAAAAAGTCCTATTCACCCCCCTCTAGGACATTGGCATATTCCTACTTCAACTCAAGCAGTCTTCACCGCTATTTCATAAGTGTGTGCACAAGGTATGTGTCAAGTATTCAATACAATGCCATAATCATACAATACTAGAAATACTGGTAATTCCATAAATCATACAATATTGGATTAAGCAGAAATACTGATAAGATCATGAATTATCAGAGTAAGCAGAAATACTGACAAGATCATAAATCATACGATAACAGAGTAGGCGGAGATACTGACAAGTCCATGAGTCATACAATATCAGAGTACATAACACAGTTTAGCTATGCAAATAAGTCATAAAGAGCCAAATATCAGATATTGAGGGTATAATGTAATATGTAAATCTTGTTAAGTCCGTCTAGGCCATATAAGTATAGAAAATATAACAACTCAAAATGACATATGCCTGCAGATGCAATATGCGATGCGAATGAAATGACCAAGAAGAAGTGTGAGGTCGGGATGATAGTACCTAGTATTGCAGATTGCGGGGTCCATCACAAGGGACTTCTATCAAAACCAGTCCCATACCTAAATTTAGATAGTCAGACTCAATGTGGTAAACTCTTGATCTCAGGTTAGTCGCGCCCAATTAAAATCCTGGCCATGCGAAGGTACACGTAATAAACAGTTGTGCACCACCAGCTGGAGTGGATAGTGAATGAATGAATGAATGGGTATGCAATTCCTACTCAATAAGTCCACATATCAGTACGGTTCCTCTCGGGGATCATCACCGGGGTCTATTACACTCTACACTAGCCCGTCGCCCCTATCCAAGCGCACAACTGGGTAAGTGAAAGAGACCTCACTATCTGCTTGCCAATATCGGGCCCAACTTGTAGATAGAGGACCCATTCCTCAAGCTGGTCAAACTCAACTTAGGCATTGCCCCCTCGCTCAAGCGGGTAAGTTCACACCCCCTCCCAACCGACTATGACATAGTGGGATATGCATCCTCCTGGTATTCGGCATTCGGGCACTCATGTATCCACTCAGTATCGATGTTGGGGCATCCTCTGGTACCAAGAGGGTTTAGGGATTTTCACTCAGGGCCATCTATGATAGCTCGATGCTAGAATAATTTTTTGGTGTCTCGTCTGGCCATCCATGATATGCCTGTGGGGCTATGACCCTAATGTTGCTAGGGCGTACAGTAATCACAATGCAAGATGCATGAGTCATACAATCCAGTCATACATCAATCCTGCGCATACCGTATGCTCATGTGAGATAACCTTCACATATCTGGGAGTCTCATAACAACCTGCCCAATGACATATGTAATGGCCAACCACATCTCATAACAAACATGAAGATAATGCGTATGGGCATGTATCATGATGATATGCTATCACATACTTATAATCAGTATCCATAATCGGCATCCAAAATTGAAATCGATCGATAATTAGAATCTGTAAATCAGTCACATCAATCGGCATCGGCAACCGGCCATGACAATCGGGATCGATCGATAATTTGAATCGATAAATCGGTCACGTCAATCGAAATCGATCGATAATCAGAATCGACCGAACAAAGCCTAAGGGAAGGTCACAATGTGGTCATTTAACCATTATTGCCCATCAATGTGGACATTTAACAAACTCATTGGGCCAAACCAAACATATATAGTATGCCCATGGCCACACACAAGTGCCATATATATCACAATGGGCCTCACTCAAGGGGCCACATATACATTACATCAGGCTTGATATACATCACCGCACACATCGCAATGGGCTGGAAATACATCACGATGGGCCACATCCATGGGCCAAAAATACATCACAATGGGCTGCATCCATGGGTCGGAAATACATTATAATGGGCCTCGACACATGGGTCATAAGTTCATCACACCAGGCCTTACCCATGGGCCTCAAATACATCACAACGGCCTCGACCATGGGCCTCTAATACATCAAAATGGGTCTTGCTCATGGGCCTCATATTCAAGTCGGTGGGCCCCATCATATGGGCCTTAAATACAAGGCAGGTGGGCCCTATCACATGGGCCTCAAATATACATTATAGGTGGGCCTTCAATATACATCACAGGTAGGCCTCAAATGGACTTGGACCACACCAAGGAATCATTTCACTAATTGTAAGTGTAACATGTGTATCACTGTACACTGTCATTCTATGGGGCGCATGGCCCACTAATGATGATAGGTACTATCCAAACATTGTCCAGGTAAATTAGCACCATCCAAACATTGTCCAACACCGTCCAGCTCAATCTGGATGGTGTGGATGAAATAAATATATCATGGTGGTATCCACGCTGGAAAAATGAGTGGATGGCTTGGATAGAACACATACCTCTGAGGTGGGTCCCATCCGCTAGAGATGGACAACATGGTAAAACATGAATATTAAGGTTGGCCCCATCGTCCAGACGTCTTGGATGGTGTGGATGTAAACCACACATCAGGGTGGCTACTCAAAGCTCCTGCCCGTCCCATTTAATGAATGGACGGTGTAAATATAACATAACATCGTGGTGGGGTCCACATACGTGGCCCACCAAATATATAGTATAGTATATTATAATATATATAGTCTCCAGCATCCAGGAAGAGATGGACGGCTGAGATAAAAAGAAATGCATGCATCAAGGTGGGTCGCACGTGAGACATGCCATCCATATATATAATATAATAATATATATCATATTTAGTTTATGTTTTTATTTTTATTTGAAAATAATAACCAGCATTCAGGTTTGGACGAACAGCCTGGATGGAAAACACATATATTAAGGTGCACCGTTCGTGTGCTGGACAGTGTTGGATATACAATAATTCATCAAGGTGGGTCAACATTGCTTGCTACGTAGTAAATTAAGTATATCTCAGAGCAGGATTAAACAAAACTTCGTATGAGTTATGGTGTGGAAAACTGCCTAGCGTCAAGTATTTTCGTGTCTTCGGTAGCAAGTGTTATATACTTAGAGACAGAGAACACCTAGGCAAATTTGACTCTAAAAGTGACAATGGAATTTTTCTTGGATACTCACTGAACAGTCGTTCTTATAAAGTATACAATTAAAGGACACTTACTATTTAAGAAACTGTCAATTTGGTTGTTGATGACCAACCTCATGACAATGAAGGTCCTTCAATTGAAATAGAGGATGATGTGGAACCTTGTATAAGAAACAAATCTAATGACGAAACCATCTCCTCTCTTGATCCTCAGTCATCCAGTAATGTAACATCCCGAAAATCGGGGGGTCGAGCAAAAACCCAACTCCCGAGTTCCAAAATGTTATTTATGCAACATAGAAATGTATGATTGAATGTTGTCTGTGATAATGTATTAAACATGAGTGAGATTAAGCCAGAACAGCATATCATACTCCAGAGATAGTTAAATTTGCAAGCGGAAGACTGTAATAGTATGTATAACATATATAAACCATTGTATGTCTCCGGAGTGTGAACATGTTACCAGGTTATATACATACATGTATACTTCAAAAGTAACCAAAAGAATATACATGAGTGCTCTAAAATATAAAATGACAAGTGTCAAGGTATTTAAGCAACCTCCCTGTAATCCCGTCAATCAGAACACGCATAAAGGAGGGATCCTCCTCAGCATCATCAAGTCCGGCTCTGCCTCACAGGCCGCGCCATCATCTGCAATCACAAAAAGGTCTGGTGGGTGTCCGGAACACCGTCCCGTAACGTGGGAGTGAGTAGCTAACTCAGTAGAATAATAGAGCAAGGATTAACATGTTCTCAAATCAATCATGCGATAATAGTAAAGCAATAAATCAAACAATCCTAATACTGTTGTTAATGCAATTATGACATGACGTGATGTATGCCCTCACCGACGATCACCCTCATACGGCAACATCTTACGACCGCGGCATGCCACACTCCCTAGAGTGCTCCACATCTTCCAGGCACATGCAATGCTATGGTGATATGATTACCAAGTTGTTATTAATCCATTCAAACAGCAGGATTGGGAAACTAAGGTACTTCCCTTGTATCAATCCCAACACGGATCCTGTCTAGGGTCGTCACTCCTAGTAATCTCATACGATGTACATTTCGTAGGTCGCTGCAAGGGCTGCCAGGGCTGTTGCACGCACTCGTTGCTCCGCTCCCCCATCACCTTATCAATACAGGCCTACTGTACTCTACTGCACGGAAGGGTCGTCGCCTCCCGTGAACTCAGAATACGCTCGCGGTCACTACAAAGGGCTGCCAGGGCTGTTGCTCGCACTCGTTGCACCGCTCCCCCATCACCTTATCAGTGTAGGCCGACAGCAAGAATATAGTGTCCCATACCACCATAATCTGCTCACGAGTCATAGGTGCTCACTGGTCACTACGGGGAGGTTTGTGGCCCCAGCGTAGGCCGACAGCTCGGCCACGGTGTCCCATACCACCATGCCCGGCTCATGAGTCTTTATGGATCAAGGTACCATGGTTAACAGGGTTTACAATGGTAAGTTCAGTACCCTAGGTTCAAGCAGTTATGATACATACAAGGTGAACAAACATCGGCCAGTCGGGTTACTTGACGGGCTCGACTAGTGCGATCGCATCTCGAATTGAACGACATGAAGTGCGTGAAACACTTCGCGTGGCCTAACCACTGCCGCCAACTCTCAACACGAATCACATTCATCGACGCGTCGTTCGTGGCTATGACCAGTCAGCCACGAATTCGCTCGGTTACCGACTGCCTGGACTAAGTCAAGTCCCACACATCTATGGAATTACATTAACACTATACAAAGGTGTTGGAATTGAAATACATCATGTGAGCATGTTAGCACATGTTATAACATTCAACTTAAGCAAATCTTCAAGGCATACTTCCCATGCATATTCAACTTAAGCAAATCCTCAAGCACATACATTCCATGCATGTAATGAAATCATGCATTTTGTCAACATGTAGAAAATCATTTAGGTCAGCATAATAATTGAAAAATCAATCACAAACTATCAAATAACATCATTTAATTCAATACATACTAATACAAGCATTTATACAAACACATACACTACACACTTAAGTCTACATATAGTATGTCGACCCAAAGTGCGCAACTAGGCGAATCTCTTCGCCAAACTAATTATGCACGCATTCCTAACTTCCTAATGCGACAACAAACCATGTCAATCACATCAGCAAAATATGAATGTAAACAGTACTTCCTACAAATGACTAAAATGCCCTAAATCTCATATTCTTCGTTAGCTTACGAAACGGGAAACGGAGAGCATTTTGTACATGTCAAACGGCGATGCCGTCAAGAATCTACTATTAAACGACATTGAAAGCTTTGGAAACAGTCAATCAAAGCGTCTAATATCCGCACCTTATGTCTTGTAGACTCGGAAATTGAAACGGAGCGTATACGCTTTGTCTACGGCGAATAAGGAACCTAATACACAAGATTCATAAGCTACATCGCTATGGAAACAAGGGAAACTCAAATCAACAACTATTTAGGATTTTTACTTACCTAGGATCGCGGTGGAATCGCCGGGAAAGCGGTAGAGGTGTGTTGCTTAAGCACGTGCAACGCGTAGTACAAGTGGCAGGAAGAACTCTCCCACACTCTCACAATCTCCCACCTTTTTCTCTCTCCCAAGCTAGGGTTTCTCTCAAATTCGGATGGAAGAGAGGAGTGAGGGTTTCAACCCCTTTTATAGCCAACAACATGCCCAAAATAGGCTTGGGAACAATGTTTACTTGGTGCCTAACCAAATCGGGGCCGTTTCGGTCCAAAAGGGCATTTCTGAAGGTCCCCTGGCCAAATGCGATCGGACTTAAGCTCATGCATACTGGATCTAGCACACATCCAGTTTTCAGACCGGTTGGGTTCCCAGATCGCACGTGGCGGCCCAGTTTTAGTTTAACGGTCACCGCACCAAGATCAGGCCTATAAGTCTCGTGATATATAATAGATATTTTTCCTGATCCAAGGGTGTAATTTGGCTGTATTCTGACGGTCAGAATGCTTAATACTGATGCGTCAAATTTGTGTGCCAGATTTGAATTTGAAATTCCAACTATGTCCCTATTCACACTCTCTTCGGTCCGGGCTCAATGAAATAGCCTGTGATTATCGGTTTGACTTGATTTTCGGAATGAGTGTCAAGTCCAGCTAGACGGTTCTAACGGTCTAAGATAGGAGGTATCGGACTTTCGACGCGCGGTCTAGATCCAATACAAAGTTTCAAGGAGGTCCCGAGGACAAACCAGCTTAGAGTTTGATCCGAGGCTTTAGAGCATTATAGCACCCTTGGTTCCACTCGCTTTGGGCCTTGTAGAACGTATTTAAAGCGATCAGGGACCATTTCCCAGCTATTCTAACGTTGCACTAGCTAACTTAGTCATATTTCCTAAAGGAATTGATTCTAAGTGGTTTCTTTGGCTATGGAATTGGGTTCTAAGCAATTTTCCAGGTGTTTCAATTGACCCATTGCCTAAGGACGTCAAATCTCAGATTGGCCAAAATCCGGGGTGTTACAAGTAATATACCGTTCATTAAGGATTATCCTCCAAATCAAATCATTGGAGATCCTAATGAGGGTATAAAAACTTGACGACAACTTGAGGGCATATATAGTCATCTCTATTTCACCTCTAAGATTGAACTAAAGAATGCTGTAGAGACATTACAAGATGAATTTTGGATTGCAGCCATGCAACAAGAACTATAACCATTTACTGGAAATGAGGTGTGACAACTAGTTCCTAGGCCAAAAGACACAGACATTATTGGAACCAAATGGATCTTCAAAAATAACTCTGATGAATTTGGGAATATAGTAAGGAATAAGGCAAGACTCGTGCCACAAGGATATACTCAAATCGAGGGCATTGATTTTGATGAAACATTCGCCCCTGTAGCTCATCTCGAGTTGATTCATATTCTCATGTCCATTGCATGTGCCCTTACGTTTAAACTATTTCAAATGGATGTGAAGAGAACCTTTCTTAATGGTATTCTTGAGGAAGAAGTGTATGTGGATAACCAAAAGGATTTCTAGATCTAAAATCTCGTCAACATGTATACCGGTCAAGCAAAGCTCTCTACGGTCTTAAACAAGCTCCTCGAGCATGGTATGAGTGCTTAACTCAATTTCTGCTCAACCACCAATTTTGTAGAGGGAGTTTTGATAAAACTTTATTCACAAAAAAGACTAGGAATGCCTTACTTATTGACCAAATTTATGTAAATGATATTGTATTTGGTTCCACATGTGAAACTATTGCTCATGAATTTGCTGAACTAATGAAATCTGAATTCAAAATGAGCATGGTAGGTGGGCTGAATTTCCTTCTCAGTCTGCATGTTAAACAACTAGCGAATGAGATCTTTATATGCCAATCCAAGTATGCAAAAGAAGACTTGAACCCATGAGCACCACATGCAAAGACTCCAAAGATATTCATGGTAAGAGTGTGGATCAACACTTGTACCAAAGCATGATAGGCAACTTACTATATTTAACAGCAAGCTAACCTGACATTGCATTTAGCGTAAGAGCATGCACTAGATTTTAGGCTAACCCTAAAGTGTGTCACCTAATTGTGGTTAAAAGAATAATCAAGTTTGTGGCAGGAACTACTGATTTCGGCCTACGGTACCCCCTTGATACTTCCATTATTATTACTGGGTACTCAGACGCTGATTGGGTTGGAAATATTGATGACCATAAATCAACCAATGATGGCTGTTTCTATATCAGGAATTGTCTTGTATCCTGGCATAACAAGAAACAAAATTCTATATCCTTTTTATTCACAACCCCAAGTGTAGAGTCGTGATGTAATAATAATCTCAGTGAGACCGAGGTCGAATCCATAGGGACTAATCTCATGAGTATTCTGAAAGTTGTTGAGGGTCAAATATTGCATATTGGACCCCAGTTATTACTTGGTTTTACGTACATGATAATGCTTAATGCTCTATTTTAATCGTGTTTATGTCACAAGGTGAATTTAAGAGCTTGGATTGAAAAAGGGTGCTAAAAGCATAGATTTAAGGCTCAAGAATCACCAAGGCAAGGGATGGATCTTAGGAGACTGAGATTAATGAATTCACATGCCAAAGATCCGAGAAAACCCAATAATTGAAGATAAAGAGGCCTGAAAATCATCTTGAATGCAAGATCACTAGGTTTCCACCATCAGTTTGGCTCAAAACTTTATATCTGGCTTGAGGATCACAAAGTAACAGTTCATGTAAAATTTCAGCCATTGAATCTTTGTGGAAGTGGCCCAACGGACAGATCAGCCACTAAATCACTGATTTGGGGCCCACCTGATATCTAAATATGCTTTAATTTTGGTCTCAACCCCTTAAATTGGATGGAGGAGAGGATGAACAGAGTAGATTTCTCATAAACATCACAATGGACCCCACCTTAGGTTGTGTGGACACACAGCACACGTGAATGCACTGTGCACTAAACTAGCCAAATCGGTCAATAGATTGTTGACCGACGAATTCAAAAGGATTTGGAAATCCTTCTTCTTCCCGCCTGTGTAACAGCAAATAGGGACTTATGGATGGGTCCTTCTGGGCCACCATCTTGACTCAACAATCCGATACAGACCATCCATTAGAATCCCACAGTCCATCTAAGTAAGACCTAGGTGAAAAAATACCAAGAGATAGTGAGGATCGAATTTCAGCCATTCAAACATAGGACGGATGACAACGAGAGAATTCTATGGGCCACACCAAAACTAATCCAAAACTGTCCATTCCCAACTGGTTTTTTGAGGGGAATTCAATGGATAGAGTGGATTTCTCCACCAGCGTTAATCAGGGGACCACCGATCATCACAAAGGAAGTTTTTGTGCAGGCTGTGCGTCTGAAAAAGCCAGCCACTGTGGTCCGTTGTGTGATCATGGAGACGGCCGGTGCAAGATCCAGACCGTCCATAAGACGCACAAGGGGGTCACGACCCTAGCCATGAAGTCAGATTCTAAGGACAGGCCGTTCACCATCTCAAAAATTAGGCTAAGCATAAGTCAGTTTTCATTTCGCTGCACATGCAGTTGTTTGCTGTGAAAAAATCCATCGCCCTACCTTGCACATAAGCCTAGCCGACCAACTCTCTCTAGGCTATAAAAACGAGAGAGAAAGACATGGAACAGGATATCTTGGGACATGTGGATCAAAGGCAGAGAGAGAGAGCATGGAGGCAGCGGTTGTTAAAAGAGTTCTTCCTTCCCTTGTTTCTTTGTTTTGTTTAAGAGATTTTTAGTCAATCATGTCTATGATCGGCTAAACCTCTTAGTTAGGGCTAAGAGGTGAATCTTGTAGCGTGATGGGTGATTTTCTAGGGTTTTGATTCATGTTGATGAACCCTCTTTGATTCTACTTTGATTATAAGATATACTTTCAGCTTTTAATGATTGGTTATGACTTAAATTACAATGAATCTGCGATAGCTTTGAGTATGTTCTTTTCATTACTATGATTGTGAACTTAGGAAACCCTGTTGTTCACCATCGTCTCCTGGACATGGTTGGATGACAGAATCCTTCCTAACATTCATAACTCTCTTAGTGTAACGTCTCAAAAAAATCCTTACAAAGACCCGAGTTTCACCTCAGGCAGAAATCACTAAGGATCGAGTCCTTTAGAAATTAGATAAAAATTAATTAAGTGCTAAACTAAATTTATTAGTTAATTATCACGAACTGCTTTCTATATGAACTGCAAGACCCAAACCTAGTAGAATTGCTAACTTAACATTATCTAAAAACCTAGGATCAATCTCAAAACCCAGTTGCTCTCGGGACCATATTGAAACTCCTTATTGGACCTGGACCGCGCGTAAAAATTTCAATTATTGTGAAACTATATGATTATGACTACCTTACTGGGCTTGACAACCATCGTGGGAATCAAATCCAAATAGTATCCAGAAACGCAGAACTTGAGTCCAGAGCGAAGTGTGTAAGAATTTCGAATATCTTCAGAAAATGAACTCAAACTTAAGTGATTTGGGCTGTTCGCTTGTAGGCCAAATTTAAGGTTTCAGACCGTCATATTCTAACCCAATTAAACCCTTGGATCAGAAAAATTTTTGTACACATGTCAGTGTACTTGTGGCCCTAATCGAGTGACGATGACTGTTGAACTAAAATTGGTCCTCCACGGTCAATCTACAAATCCGATCAGACCGAAGCTTTAACCTGGCATAGATCCATTGTCAGGAAACTTTCTTCAGACTGTAGGCAAGTAATGGACTTTCATATGAGCTCCGTTGGCCCGAAACAGATGACTTTTGGCTATAACCTAAGTATACTATGGCCATGGGGCCATTGACATCAGTTCTGGGCCTATATAAGGGCCTTAACCCACCCCTCTTTCATTCCATACGAATTTCCTAACCCTAGGAGAGAGAAGAGAGAAAAGAGAAGGAAAGAGTGAGGAGAAGAGAGAGAGAGAGAGTGAGAGATACTTGCTGAGATTCATTTCCACCACTCCACGTGCCGAATCATCCCGCCTGTATCGCTACACCGTCGAATCCGAATCCATTTTTAGGTAGAAAATCCTAACCCTAATCTGTTTTAGGGATCCACATACAGGAATTGGTGAAATGGCTAACCTATTTCATGGTTTAGGTAACCATTGTGCCGTAGACGAAGGCGTAGTGTACGAACCGAGTTCATAATCGGCATATCGACGAAAGGTGCGGACTATAAATGTTTAGGTTATGGTTTTCAAGGCTTTCAATGTCAGTTAATGATTTATGACTGACTTGATTGTTGTTACATGTACTTCGATGCAATGGTTTTCGTGTATTACACGCACACAAATATATATATATATATATATATATATATATATATATATATATATATATATATATATATATATATATATATATATATGAACTATGTTGAATATAATGCATTCCTTGTGTTTGTTAAATGGTTTGTATGAATGTGAAATTATGATTTGTGCTTGCCATGATTATTGATTGAGAATACATGATTGTTGTATGTGTGGCAACTCCTTTGTGAAAGGATTTGCTATAATATATGATATAAAAAAGTTATTACATGTATGTTGATATGTGTAGTCTAAGTATTTGATAAAATGCCTGAATGAGAAAATGCTTATTGAAATGTATTTAATGAGGGTGTTGAGTTAGGATGTTCAATTCACCTTATCTATAATTATAGTTTCCTTCATGGAACCTATCTTAGTACTACGTGCTTTATGGATGGAATGCCTATGTATGATAACATGAGCTATGTGTTTGTTAAAATGGTCAAATGAGATTTATATTTGAATTGGTTGTCACATATTGTTTTTGACTATCACATATGAATGCGTATTGTGTTTAGGTATGATTGGGACTGATACGTAGTCCAGGCAATCGGTAACGGTTTATGATAAGTGGCCGAATTATTTTCACCACAACTAATATGGTCGATGAATCCGAGTCATATGGTGATTATCGATAGTGGTTAGGCCAACGAGGAGTGCGTATGCACTCCATGTCGATTAATTTAACATGTGCTCATACCAGTCAAGCTTGTTAGGTAACCCGATTGGCCTAATATATGTTCGTCATGTATGGACGCTCTTGCTTGAATCTAAGGTACCACTTACTAATGTAAAACCCATTTAGCCTTGGTACCATGATCCTCTAAGACTCATGAGTTAGGCATAGTAGTATAAGACACCTTGGTCGAGCTATCGGCCTACGGTGGGGTGACGAGCCTCCCTGTAATGACCAGTGAGCAACCTAAACTCGTGAGCTGAATACAGTGGTATGGGACACTGTATTTGAGCTGTCATCCTATGCTAAGGTGACGAGCCTTTCCATATTGACCTCGAGTATAAACTAGGCTTACGTTGAGGTGACGAGCCTCCCGTAGTGACCTGAACTTACCTGTCCACTACTTTTAAATCAGGGGTGGTGTTGCCCTATAACTTTTCTATCGTATGTGATTAACTAGGACTGACGACCCTAAATGGATCATCGTTTGAGTAAATGATATATAGGGAGGTACCCTAGCATTCTGAATCTGCTGTATGAATAATCCTAAATAAATTACTTGGCTAACACAACCATGCACAACATTACATTTGATTTGGCGAGGAAGCGCACGTTTAGGGAGTTTTCCATGTACGATCAAGAAATGATGTCACCGAAGGAGTGCAGGCAAGGGCATGCATCATTATAGCATACTATTCCTGTATTAACAAGGGTACTTAGGATATGATTGTTATACTGCCTTATCATTACTGTTTGACTGAATTGATAACATGTTAACCTTTGCCTTATAGCTCCATTGAGTTGATCACTCACTCCCACTCTAGGACAGTGTTTTAAAACACCAACCAGACTCTATTTTATCTGCAGATGATGACAATGCTTACGAATTGGAGCCTAACTTTTATGATGATGAGTTCTCCTACATACAACTCTCTGGCGGGTCTATGTAGACCTGGAGTTACGTCAACGGGATTATTAGGATACAAACTAGTTGGACAATACATTGTATCATTTTGTGAATTTTGGAACTATACATGTAATTATTTAACCTAACGACATGTTCATACTTCGGGGACTTACAACTACTTGTATGCTTTATATATCTATCACAGTCTTCCACTTGCAGAATCTAATTATCTTTGGAGTATGATACGCTGATTCCCATTCATGTTTAATGCACTAATATGGACAACATTTAATCATCATTATCTATGTTGCATAAGTGATGCGTTGGAACTCGGGAGCTAAGCTTCTGCTCGACCCTTAATTTTTAGGGCATTACAAATTGGTAGCAGAGCATGATTTGGATTAAACTGGACCTAAGTTATGGACACACGATGCATTCTGACGTACTTTGACTTAGGAGGGGGAGATAAAACGTAGAAATGAACGTAGGATTCCAAGTTTTGCCGACGGGCGAAACTGATCATAGAAACGGGACCCGTATGCATCTATGATCATGTGAGATAATCCCAATTCTTTTCTAGACCATCAATCGATGGGTTTAGATGATAATTCAACGTATTCCACACCCAAATGATCGAAACGTAGGAATATACGTGAGATAAATGCCAAAAACATCTCAAACAGACTCGAGGGCCCAAATAATGAAAATCGGGGGATTAAAGTGGCCCCCACATATTTTTAGCACCCCGAGAGGGGGATGCCATCGCCCCTAGGGTGAATCATCACCCAGAGGTTGTCACGCCCCAGACTCGGTAACTGGAATCACAAGGGACCCGATGGCCGGTTCTGGTCGTAACAGCCTCCATAGTACCCCATTCTTGGCTCCTGAGGCAGGTTCCGATCCTGGGATTCTATAAGGAGGATTTTCATTACAGTATAATCATTACCAATATGAGCATGCCCAAGATCACAGTAAATACATCTGAGAATAATAAAGGAACACATCACAAAATCCACTAAGAATTTGAACTTTTACAATCATCCATAAGGTCCAAAAGGACATACATGAGATAAAAGGAGAAGAGGGAATGGTCGGCAACACTGGAGTCCTCAAAATCTCCGCTCTACTCCACGTGCTGCTGCTACGATGCCTGCCTAGAATCTCCTGCACGCATTAATCGTGCATAAGCTTATAGAAGCTTAGAGGGTGGTGAAAGTATGCGACAATGGTGCACAAAAGAATAGTAGGAGATGCAAGAAGGGAAATATGCTCAATGGAAAAATCACTAACCTTACCAAGGCTTATCATGAATATGATGTAATGAGTACTGGATGTTAAACCAAGGCAATGCATGAAGGGGGCTTGTACAACCAATGCTAATGCGATGCAAGTAATGCCAGTGCTCATATCCAAATCATAAATCAAGTACATTTCCAATCATAAGGAAATTACCGGGGTCCAATACACCGCTGAATAACTGTCGCTCTACAGACCCCGCACAGTCAAACGAGCATAAGAGACCTCACTACTCGCCTGTGGACAGCCAATCACCAACAAGGCCTGATGGTAGCGGACCCATTTACGAGCTGGTCAGACTCAGCCTAGCAATGCCCACTACACACCAGGCAGGTAAGGCCACACCCCTATCCAACTGACTGCACGACAGTGGAAGTCACAGCCTGACGGTATAAGGCCCTCGTACGCTCATGTATTCCACCCGGTCACGGTGTTAGAGAAGATCCTCGGTACCATGTAAGTTTTGAGAATTTCACCCATGGGCATCCTATGCACCTGGTATGCTCAACTAATATTTTCGGTGTCTACACATACGACCATCCACGAATATCCCTGTGGAGGTAAGGCCCTGATGAAGTAAGGGCAGATATCCACATGCTATGCAATGTCAGATGCATGAATCACACAATCACCTATGCATCAATCCCAAACATTCATCTCTCAGGGAGATACCAACATGTCCTACACAATGCCACAACTATGGCCAATCATTCCTCAACCAAGCATGCATATGATGTGTATGGGAGTGGGCCATGAAGATGAATAAGGGTGCCAATACGGTGGAGATGAACTCTCTACCTAACCATGAAGGGTCTAGGTACTTAACTAATTCCTCATAAGGAATACAACCTCTAGTGGGGGGCCATATACCTGGGGTAGCCCACAAGACTAAGGAGAACAATGGTATGGGCCTAAATAGTGAGATGGCTTAGCAAGGTTCTATGGTGGGCCTCTAACCACCCATAGAAGCCCATGGGCCTACCTTAAGGCCACTAACGTGGACATCCAACCACAATTGGTCCCTAAGCGGTAGCCCATTTCTAATTGATCATGAATCAAGGACCAAGGCCCATGCAACATCAAAAATAAGAAATGAACAGCCATAATTATACCACAACACTCATGTTGGGCTTCAGAAAGGGTGGCCCAAGGCCTACCTAAAATATGGGTTCAAGGACAACACACATAACCCAACTCATATATAACACTATGGGCCCATAAGGGAAAGGTTAGGGCCTAACATAAAAGTCACTAATCCCATATATTATGGTGGCCTAGTGGGCGGCCCATTACTCAAACCACATGGGCAAATGTCATGCTCTTAGTCAAGTGAGTTGGGCGTACAACTCGGCCCAAGTATAAAGTTGATTTGATGAGAAATCAAGGGTCCATCTACTTGTGTAATCTGTCCCACTAACCCAACATAATAGTATAGTAAAATGGCCCAATAGTTCAATGGGTCTATCTGGAAGGTTCCAACCCAATTGGGCCTAAAGAGTTCAATAACTAGCTACATTCATGGACTCAATTAAATTCAACTGTGGTGGGCCTCAAAAGTGCATTTATTAAGCCCAAAATTTAAGAAAATAAAGGTATAAGTTATCTCCTCTAATACCTTCATAAATGTAGTGGGCCTCACTCCTTAAAATTTCAGCCCAAGTTCAAGCATAATTATAACATGTTGTTGTCCTAAATTTGGGCACTCCATTGGAGTGGGCCCAAGGCCTCTAAAACTCTAAAAATTGAGGGCCATGGCCCCTCATCATGCATACAATGAGAGGAAACCCAAAAATATGGCCCACAATCAAGAGAAATATTTTTGAATTTTAGCTTTTATCAAGCATATTGCTGGACTGCACAACAGAAAAATTAGGAGTCCAGCCATCTTGGACCATTTTTTTGGATACCCTAAAGGGGTCATTTTAGGCTAAAATTTTACAGAGTGATACTTCTATATGTGTTCCACACCTCCAAAAAATTTCAGAATTTTTAGATATTTATAAGTATTTTAATTAGTTTTAAAAAAATAGACTGTCCTTGAAATCGGACAGACCTGAACGTCCCAACGTGGTGGGCTAGTCCGGCCCTTGCCACGGTGTGTACAGGAGTCCATTGGCCCTAAAATTTGGTATATGGGTCCTACCATGAGTAGATCACATCCCTACAAAATTTTAAAATTTTTAAACACCTATAAATATTTTAATTCATTTAGATAAATCAATCTATCCTAAAAATCGGACTGATCTGGACACTATATTATAGTGGGCTAGTCCAGCCACCACTATGGTACATACAGGTGTCCATTGGCCTCCAAATTTTGTAGGTGGGTCCTACCTTTAGTAGGACACCCCTGAATATAATTTTTAAATACCTATAGATATTTTAATAAATTTCAGAAATCCAACTGTCCATGGTGGAATGTTGCTGGAATAGTGTAGAAAATCCAGACTGTCCACCTCACTTGGACCATACCTTTGGGACCTCAATCAAGGTCAGATGGAGCTGAAATTTGGGGAACATCAAGATGAGATCCCTACCTTTCAGAAAAGTATATTTGATGGGTATGAATAGTCCCCCAAACAGTCCCAAAATCTGGTCCAAAAACAACCAGAAATTTTCCAGAAAATTCTGGACAACAACATGTGCTTAGATAAAATTTATTATATAGGTTAAATAAAAAGGAAAACACATTAATGGAGGATGGTGTGGCCTTCCTTAGTGGGCCCCACAAATGTCCATGTCATAATCTAAAGCCAACACACCTTGCATGCATCATTAAGGCAGCAAGTAGGACACCCAAATACAAACAATGGGCAGTTTGGGCATCCCACCTGACTGAAATTTATGGATGTCCTAGGCCCACCAAATGAGCCACAACATCAGGAAATAAAATGAGAAAAAAATGGAGATAAAAGGGCAATCCAGCCATAGGGAAAGGGCTCCGACACTATTGAGCCCTCCCTAGATCAATCACACCCATACATCATACATAGATTTACATTTATAACATGAATCTTGCACATGCATGGCTTATAATTAAAATGCATGGTGAGGATGCCATCCCCACCATGGTTATAAGGTCTAGATGACCCAAACATAATATGATATGAAAGAAAATGGTCATGATGGGGCCCATAGAGAAAGGCCCCATGCATGGATCATGCATGCATAAGATAGGCCATTAGGCCACAACCATGGGATTGTGTGGGATCTCCACCATTGATTGGTGGGTCCTACACTTACATCATGCAAAAAAGAAAGCATCAAGGCTATAAAAAATAGATTTTTACATCTAAAGGGGCACCCACCTCAAAGATGACCACCAAACTTTCACACTAAGGTCCTTTAGCATCAAGGGAGATGGATCAATGGTGGAGATGAGGTTTCAAGGGTTAGATGGTGGGGGATTAAGGAGGAAGGTGGCTGAAAAAATGGACGAAAATGGGCTGGAGAAATGGAGGAAAATTTCTAGAGAAAAAGAGAAGAGAGAGAAATGAGAGGGAAAGAGAGGGAAAATCTTTTTAAAGAAAGTAATCATTAACCTATGGTGATACAAACAATGTTGCTAGGGTAGGTTAGGTGTGGGTGGTATGTGAGGTCTTGGTAGTGTGAGTTATGGAGATTTAGGTGGTGTGTGTAGTGTGTGTTGGAACTTGTGCAAAAGAGGGAGTGTGGGCCACATGCACCACTCCAAGGTGGGCCACATGATCGAAATCAAGGGCCATAGAATGAAACGTACACAACTTATGATCCACATATCGGATGGATGCACAAGATGCGGCGTTGGAACCGCGGCAACAATGCGGTCGCAATGGCATAGGTCTCAGCTCGATCCGAGTCGGGTCTACTTGATCAGACTCTAGGATGACCGCAACACTATCTGAGGGTCGCGGGTCACCAAAATTCAACCGATAGGACCGCGAGACCACAAGAAATGAAATGCACACTTACACACACACATGCACACATGCAAACTTGGTTCGGGTCTCACAACCCTCCCCACCAATAAAAAGAATTTTATCCTCGAAATTGACTAATCCAAGACAGAATAAAAGAGAACACCACCATCACATAGTAATCATCATACAAGAAAGACAATACAAACAATCATATATCTATCAATCATCAAACAAATGTGGATAACACTCTCTAATCTTGGCCTCACGTTTTCAAGACGCTTCAGCCTCCGAATGATGACCCCATTGCACTTTCACAAAGGGAATGACCTTAGTCCTGAGGACCTACTCCTTCCGATCAAGAATACGAATCGGCTGCTCAATGTAAGAAGCATCCTCACGGACCTCAAGTGGTTGCCAATCAATCACAGGAATAGTGTCCGACCCACATTTTCTCAACATGGAAACATGTAACACGTCGTGGATCGTGGACAACTCAGGAGGTAAGGTAAGCCTATAGGCCACAGCGCCTACGCGCTCGGTAATCTCAAAAGGTCCAATAAATCTCGGGGCGAGCTTGCCCTTCACACCAAAGCAAACCACGTCTTTCATAGGTGAGACCTTGAGATACACCATGTCCCCGACTACGAACTCGAGGGGTCGACACTGACGATCAGCATAACTCTTCTGCCGGCTCTGAGCTGTGCGCATCCTCTGCCTAATAACATCAATAGCCTCTGACGTCTGTTGCACAAGCTCGGGACCTAAGAGACGGCGCTCTCCAACCTCGGTCCAACAACTAGGAGATCTGCATGGCCTACCATAAAGTTCCTCGAAAGGAGCCATGCCGATAGTCGACTGATAACTGTTGTTGTATGCAAACTCGGCGAGGCACATATGCTCATCCCAACTGCCCACAAAGTCGATCACACAAGCCCTGAGCATATCCTCTAGGATCTGGTTGACCCTTTCGGTCTACCCATCCGTCTGTGGATGATAAGCAGTGCTGAGATGCAAAGTGACCCCCGGTGCTTGCTGAAAACTCCTCCAAAATTGAGATGTAAACCTAGAGTCTCGGTCTGAAACAATCGAAACTGGGACACCGTGCAGTCTCACTATCTCCTTAATAAATATCCTCACCAACCGGTCCATAGACCAGGAAGCACGTACTGGAATGAAATGAGCCGACTTAGTCAAACGATCGACGATAACCCAGATGGTATTGTGACCGCGCTGAGTCCTCGGCAAACCTGTGATGAAATCCATCGATATGTGCTCCCACTTCCACTCTGGAACGCTCAACGGCTGCAAGGGACCAAGGGGTCTTTGATGATCGGCCTTGACGCGCTGGAATGTGTCACACTCAGCCACAAAACTCGTAATCTGGCGCTTCATCCCCTGCCAGAAGTACTGCCTCCTCATATCACGATACATCTTCGTAGAGCCCAGGTGGATAGTAAGTCTCGATCGGTGTGCCTCGGTCATCAGATCACGACACAACTCTAGAATGTCTGGGACACATAACCGGCCCCTGAAGCGTAACCCACCATCGGAACCAATATGCCAATCTGACTGCTCCACGGAGGCGGCCTCTGCTCGGTACTCCTGAAGTGACTTGTCCGTCTACTGAGCCTCGATCACCCTAGCCACCAAGGAGGGTTGAATCGACAAGCTCGAAAGATGAACAATGGAAGACTGCAGACCGAACTTAAAGTCAAACTCTGAAACATCCTCGAGCATCTGCCACTGTCCAACCATCATATGTGCCACCAGCCTCGTGGCTGACGGCTGAGCGCGTCTGCCACCACGTTCGCCTTGCCCGGGTGGTACTGAAGGTCAAAATCATAATCCTTTAGCAACTCCATCCATCGCCTTTGTCGCAGGTTTAACTCGGACTGCGAAAATAGATACTTCAAGCTCTTATGATCCGAGAAGAGCTCGAACCTGACCCCATATAGATAATGCCTCCACACCTTCAGTGCGAATACAATTGCTGCAAGCTCTAAATCATGAGTGGGGTAGTTCAGTTCATGGACCTTGAGCTGACGCGAGGCATACGCTACTGGCTTCCCGTGCTGCATCAGTACAACACTCAAGCCAACTCTAGAGGCATCAGTAAAGACAACAAAACCCTCACTCCCATCAGGAAGAGTGAGGACAGGAGCGGACGTGAGGCGGTCCTTCAACTCCAAAAATACCTTCTTGCAAGCGTCACTCCAGACGAAGTCGACGCCCTTCCGCGTCAACCGGGTCAGCTGTGCCGCAATACGGGAGAAATCCTCAATAAATCGTCGATAATATCCCGCTAGACTAAGGAAGCTCCGAATCTCAGACGCATTCATGGGCTGACCCCACTGACGCACTACATCAACCTTCGAGGGGTCCACAGCGACACCCTCCCTTGTCACCACATGACCAAGGAACTTCATCTCCTCCTGCCAAAACTCACACTTCTCTAGCTTCACATACAGCTGGTGGGCACGAAGGGTCTCAAGTACAATCCGCAGGTGCTCGGTATGGTCCTCATGGCTCCTCGAATATACAAGAATACCACCATGAATTGATCGAGGAACGGCCGAAAGACCTCGTTCATCAGCTGCATGAATATGGCGAGCGCGTTGGTCATTCCGAACGACATGACCAGGAACTCGAAGTGACCATAACATGTCCAAAACGCCGTCTTCGGAATGTCCTCCTCTCGGACCGGAATCTGATGGTAACCGGAACGTAAGTCTATCTTGGAAAAATACTGCACACCCTGTAACTGATCGAACAGATCATCAATACGGGGAAGCGGGTATTGGTTCTTGATGGTGACTCTGTTGAGCTCACGATAATCTACACAGAGTCACAACGAGCCATCCTTCTTCTTCACAAACAATATTGGGGCTCCCCAAGGTGAACTGCTGGGACGAATGAAACCTAACTCCCGAAGCTCATCCAACTGCTCCTGCAGTTCTCGCAACTCTAACGGTGCCATCCGGTAGGGGGCCTTTGAGATAGGAGCAGTATCAGGCACCAAATCTATCTGAAACTCCACCTGTCGATGTGGCGATAAACCCGGAATGTCCTGAAACACATCCGGGTACTCACAAACAACTGGCAGCTGCTCAATACTCTCTGCCACAGAATCCTCAATGACTGAAGCTAAGAAGCTAAATAACAGCTCTATTCTAGGCTCGACGACGAACTGAAACACTGGCAAGCCTGGAATATGAAATGTAACTGTCCTCGCAGCACAGTCTAAGATGGCACGATACTCCGCAAGCCAGTCCATACCTAGAATCACATCAAATCCTACCATCGACATCACGAACAAATTGGCAGGAAGGAACATCTCACCCACTAACACCGGGCAAGAAGGACAGCGACAGGTCAATATCATAGACTTCCCCATGGGAGTCAAAATGGTCAAGGCCTCGGACACGGACTCCGATGGAATACCGGTCGATCGGTAAAACTGCTCGGCCACAAATGAATGGGAAGCACCAGAATTAAACAAAACATGAGCAATGAAAGTAGAAACAAGAAGAATACCCTCAACGACTCCACCGGTCGACGACTGCGGGTCCTGGCCTGGCACCTGCTGCACAGAATAAAAGCGGCCCTGAGCTGGTAGGGGAAGCAATCTGGAAGACTGATGGTCCTGAGTCTGAGCCTGCTGGGCTGTTATACACACTGGACCTAAGGATCGAACAACATATGGATATCCCCTCTACTGATGCTACTGCTGCTGCTGTCGCTGCTGCTGGTGTCTCTGCTGAGGAGGTCTGCCTGGCTGCCTGTGCTGCTGAGGAGGAGCCCTAGGAGCGGCGGGTGGAAGCTGAACTCTCTTCTACTGCTGAGGAGGACGAGGAGGAGACAACTGCGGTGGCCTCTGCTGCTGAATGGGGAGAGGGCACTCATGCCTCCGATGCCCAGTCTGTCCACAGCCGAAGCATACACCTGAAAAGGGGCCAGAAGATGAGGCGGCTGGCGGTGCCAAAGATGATGAAAAAGCCACTGTCTGAACCGCGGGTTGTCGAAATCCTGATCTGCCTCTCCATCTCTGCTGACGGTGCTACCTGTAACTTCCGGCTGGTACTCTCCTCTTCCGGTCTCCACCGAAACTCTGCTCTCTCGACCTTTGGGTCATAGCCCAGTCCTCCTCATAAACTAGTGCTCGATGCACAACCTGGTCGAACGTCTCCAAGCAATGCCCTACAACACGGCTGGGAAGGGCAGGGCGTAAACTAGTCATAAAACGACGGGCTCTCATCTTCTCATCACTGGTCAGATGAGGAGCAAATCTAGACAAGGCCAAGAAACGGGCCTCATACTGAGATACAGTCATATCACCCTGCACTAGGGTCTCAAACTCAATCGCCCGCTGGATATGAACATGTTCAGGGAAAAACTTTTGGTCGAAACGGGTCACGAATTCCTCCCATGTCCAAACGAACTGAGGTCCAACCATCCTAGATATGGATGACCACCAATGACGGACCTCACCCTGAAGGAGATAGGTCGCAAGGGATACTCTCTGGCCTGCAGGACACTGTATAGTGTCAAAAATCCTCTCAACCTCAGTGCGCCAAGCCTCGGCGGCAGAAGGGTCAGGATCACCACTAAACCTCGAGGGATCATGCTGTCGGAACTCTCGGGCTATGGAACTAGCATGGGGTAAGTCAGACCGCCTGGAAACCTCAGCGGTAGTTGGCTGACGGGTCTGTAATGCGGTGGCAACAAGCTGCATCAACTGCTGAAAATGCTCAGCTCCTATAGGTACTGTCGAAAAGGTAGGGACGACACTCGCCTCAAGCGGAGGCACGGGTGCAGCCGACGGGGTAGGGGCCTCAGTAACTGGAACAGCAGGCTGAGTAGGGGGAATAGGTGGGAAAACTGGAGTAACTGTAGGTACAGGCACTACGGGCTCAACTGGAGGAACAGGCCGGATCGGGACCTCAGGAATCGGATCCTCAACTACTGGAGCAGGACGTGCTCGAGTAGGATGGGTACCTCGGGTGCCTCGCCCACTGGCACCACGACCACGGGCGCCACGACCACGAGTGTCAGGACCACGCGGCATCGTCTACAAAATAATGACGACGTAAGGAATCAGGTCTGTTACAGGCTCAATACGGAGCGAAAGGAAGGATCTCGGGACACTACTTGCCCCATGTTCTTTGCAGACATGTGATGTTCCCTAGAGTCATTCTAGAATTACTTGCTATGCTCTGATACCAACTCCTGTCACGCCCCAGACTCGGTAACCGAAATCACAAGGGACCCGATGGCCGGTTCTGGCCGTAACAGCCTCCATAGTACCCCATTCTTGGCTCCTGAGGCAAGTTTCGATCCTGGGATCCTATAAGGAGGATTTTCATTACAGTATAATCATTACCAATATGAGCATACCCAAGATCACAACAAATTCATCTGAGAATAACAAATGAATACATCAGAAAATCCACTAAGAATTTAAACTTTTATAATCATCCATAAGGTCCAAAAGGACATACATGAGATAAAAGGAGAAGAGGGAAAGGTTGGCAACACTGGAGTCCTCAAAATCTCCGCTCTACTCCACGTGCTGCTGCTACGATGCCTGCCGAGAATCTCCTGCATGCATCAATCGTGCATAAGCTTATAGAAGCTTAGAGGGTGGTGAAAGTGTGTGACAATGGTGCACAGAAGAATAGTAGGAGATGCAAGAAGGGAAATGTGCTCAATAGAAAAATCACTAACCTTACCAAGGCTTATCATTAATATAATGCAATGAGTACTGGATGTTAAACCAAGGCAATGCATGAAGGGGGCTTGTACAACCAATGCTAATGCGATGCAAGTAATGCCAGTGCTCATATCCAAATCATAAATCAAGTACATTTCCAATCATAAGGAAATCACCGGGGTCCATTACACTGCTGAATAACTGTCGCTCTACAGACCCCGCACAGTCAAACGAGTATAAGAGACCTCACTACCCGCCTGTGGACAGCCAATCACTAACAAGGCCTGACGGTAGCGGACCCATTTACGAGCTGGTCAGACTCAGCCTAGCAATGCCCACTACACACCAGGCAGGTAAGGCCACACCTCTATCCAACCAACTACACGACAGTGGGAGTCACACCCTAACGGTATAAGGCCCTCGTACGCTCATGTATTCCACCCGGTCACGGCGTTGGAGAAGATCCTTGGTATCATGTAAGTTTTGAGAATTTCACCCATGGGCATCCTATGTACCCGGTATGATCAACTAATATTTTCGGTGTCCACACATACGACCATCCACGAATATCCCTATGGAGGTAAGGCCCTGATGAAGTAAGGGCAGATATCCACATGCTATGCAATGCCAGATGCATGAATCACATAATCACCCATGCATCAATCCCAAGCATTCATCTCTCAGGGAGATACCAACATGTCCTATACAATGCCACAACTATGGCCAATTATTCTTCAACCAAGCAAGCATATGATGTGTATGGGAGTGGGCCATGAAGATGAATAAGGGTGCCAATACGATGGAGATGAACTCTCTACCTAACCATGAAGGGTCTAGGTACTTAAGTAACTCCTCATAAGGAATACAACCTCTAGTGGGGGCCCATATACCTGGGGTAGCCCACAAGACTAAGAAGAATAATGGTATGGGCCTAAATAGTGAGATGGCTTAGTAAGGTTCTATGGTGGGCCTTTAACCACCCATAGAAGCCCATGGGCCTACCTTAAGGCCACCAATGTGGACATCCAACCACAATTGGTCCCTAAGAGATAGCCCATCTCTAATTGATCATGAATCAAGGACCAAGGCCCATACAACATCAAAAATAAGAAATGAGCAGCCATAATTATACCACAACACTCATGTTGGGATTCAGAAAGGGCGGCCCAAGGCCTACCTAAAATATGGGTTCAAGGAGAACAGACATAACCCAACTCATATATAACACTATAAGCCCATAAGGGAAAGGTTAGGGCCCAACATAAAAGTCACTAATCCCATATATTATGGTGGCCTAGTGGGCGGCCCATTACTCAAACCACATGGGCAAATGTCATGCTCTTAGTCAAGTGAGTTGGGCCTACAACTCGGCCCAAGTATAAAGTTGATTTGATGGAAAATCAAGGGCCCATCTACTTGTGTAATCTGGCCCACTAACCCAACATAATAGTATAGTAAAATGGCCCAATAGTTCAATGGGTCTATCTGGAAGGTTCCAACCCAATTGGGCCTAAAGAGTTCAACAACTAGCTACATTCATGGACCCAATTAAATTCAACTGTGGTGGGCCTCAAAAGTGCATTTATTAAGCCCAAAATTTAAGAAACTAAAGTTATTAGTTATCTCCTCTAATACCTTCACAAATGTGGTGGGCCTCACTCCTCAAATTTTCAGCCCAAGTCCAAGCATAATTATTACATGTTGTTGTCCTAAATTTGGGCACTCCATTGGAGTGGGCCCAAGGCCTCTAAAACTCTAGAAATTGAGGGCCATGGCCCCTCATCATGCATACAATGAGAGGAAACCGAAAAATATGGCCCACCATCAAGAGAAATATTTTTGAATTTTAGTTTTTATCAAGCATATTGCTGGACTGCACAACAGAAAAATTGAGAGTCCAGCCATCTTGGACCATTTTTTTGGATGCCATAAATGGGTCATTTCAGGCTAAAAATTTATAGAGTGATACTTCCATATGTGGGACACACCCCCACAAAATTTCATAATTTTTATGTATTTATTAGTATTTTAATTAGTTTAAACAAAATAGACTGTCCATGAAATCGGACAGACCTGAACGTCCCAACGTGGTGGGCCAGTCCGGCCCTTGTCACGGTGTGTACAGGGGTCTATTGGCCCTGAAATTTGGTAGGTGGGTCCTACCATGAGCAGATCACATCCCTACAAAATTTTAGAATTTTTAGACACCTGTAAATATTTTAATTCATTTAGATAAATCAATATGTCCTAAAAATCGGACTGATCTGGACACTATATTATTGTGGGCTAGTCCAGCCACCACTATGGTACGTACAGGTGTCCATTGGCCCCAAAAGTTTTTAGGTGGGTCCTACCTTGAGTAAGACACCCTTGAATAAATTTTTATAATTTTTAAATACCTATAGATATTTTAATAAATTTCAAAAATCCAACTGTCCATGGTGGAATGTTGCTGGAATAGTGTAGAAAATCCAGACTGTCCACCTCACTTGGACCATACCTTTGGGACCTCAATCAAGGTCAGATGGAGCTGAAATTTGGAGAACATCAAGATGAGATCCCCACCTTTCAGAAAAGCATATTTTATGGGTTTGAATAGTCCCCCTAAACAGTCCCAAAATCTGGTCCAAAAACAACCAGAAATTGTCCAGAAAATTCTGGACAGCAACATGCACTTAGATAAAATTTATTATATATGTTAAATAAAAAGAAAAACACATTAATGGAGGATGGTGTGGCCTTCCTTAGTGGGCCCCACAAATGTCCATGTCATAATCTAAAGCCAACATACCTTGCATGCATCATTAAGGCAGCAAGTATGACACCCAAAATCAAACAATGGCCAGTTTGGGCATCCCACCTTGCTGAAATTTATGGATGTCCTAGGCCCACCAAATGAGCCACACACATCAGGAAATAAAATGAGAAAAAAATAGAGATAGAAGGACAATCCGGCCATAGGGAAAGGACTCCGCCACTATTGAGCCCTCCCTAGATCAATCACACCCATACATCATACATAGATTTACATTTATAACATGAATCTTGCACATGCATGGCCTATAATTAAAATGCATGGTGAGGATGCCATCCCCACCATGGTTATAAGGTCTAGATGACCCAAACATAATATGATATGAAAGAAAATGGTCATGATGAGGCCCATAGAGAAAGGCCCCATGCATGGATCATGCATGCATAAGATAGGCCATTAGGCCACAACCATGGGATTGTGTGGGATCTCCACCATTGATTGGTGGGTCCTACACTTCCATCATGAAAAAAAGAAAGCATCAAGGCTATAGAAAATAGATTTTTACATCTAAAGGGGCACCCACCTCAAAGATGACCACCAAACTTTCACACTAAGGTCCTTTAGCATCAAGGGAGATGGATCAATGGTGGAGATGAGGTTTCAAGGATTAGATGGTGGGGGATTAAGGAGGAAGGTAGCTGAAAAAATGGAGGAAAATGGGCTGGAGAAATGGAGAAAAATTGCTAGAGAAGAAGAGAAGAGAGAAATGAGAGGGAAAGAGAGGAAAAATCTTTTTAAAGAAAGTAATCATTAACCTATGGTGATACAAACAATGTTGCTAGGGTAGGTTAGGTGTGGGTGGTGTGTGAGGTCTTGGTAGTGTGATTTATGGAGATTTAGGTAGTGTGTGTAGTGGGTGTTAGAACTTGTGCAAAAGAGGGAGTGTGGGCCACATGCACCACTCCAAGGTGGGCCACATGATCGAAATCAAGGGCCATAGAATGAAATGTACACAACTTATGATCCACATATCGGATGGACGCATAAGATACGGCGTTGAAACTGTGGTAACAATGCGGTCGCAATGGCATAGGTCTCAGCTCGATCCGAGTCGGGTCTACTTGATCGGACTCTAGGATGACCATAGCACTATTTGAGGGTCGCGGGTCAATGAAATTCAACCGATATGATCGTGAGACCATAAGAAATGAAATGCACACTTACACACACATATGCACACATGTAAACTTGGGTCAGGTCTCATAGAGGTCCAGCAAACCGCGATGGCATCGCCCCTACTACGAGGCCTAGCGGTCCACAGTCAGCAGGCCTATCGTGCCGCAGCGAGCCGGGTGGGCTGATCGATGTACACATGTGTGGGGCCTTGCACGATCACGTGGGACCACTCTATATGTCCCTTTTAGCTTCATTCTTCCATTTTCAAGTTTTTAAACCTCTCCAAGCTCTCAAAAATATGATTTTTCTCTCTCAAATCTCCTTACCATTCTCAAATCTTCTTCTTATTCTTCATTGCTACATATAACCTCCCACCATTCCTTTCAAACCCATCTCCTATCTCCCTTATTTCCTCCCATTTGGGCACACAAACCCTCATTTGTCTCTCAAAAATCTCAAGGTCTAACAACCCATCCTATCTCTCCATCTTGTTTCATTCTCATGGCTCTTTTCGAGCTTGTGGCTGCTATTTTCTCTCTCTCCACACTTCTTTCCCTCATGGGAAAGAAGAGGGCTTCCACAGATGAAGCTGAGCTTAGCCACCCTACCCGCCCAAGAAAGCAGAAATCAGGTGCCGAAGCAAGTACAAGCACCGCATGAGAGCTACGGACGAAGCGGGATCTCGATCCCCAAATTCCACTTGAAAGGGTCCTGCAACCGGACATGACACATGGTAGGTTCCGGGGTCGTAGAGTTCTTTGTGAAGCACAGATGGATGAAAGGCTATTTGGGTTATATCCGATGATGGAACTCCAGTTGGACGCCGGATGAGGTCCCATATTTGAAGGCAAGTCACGTACTTGTGAGAGCACCATCCGAGCCTTCTACACCCACATACAAAACCCATTGCTAGAGTTTCTACAGTTCACTATTCCCATGGGAAGCCGAAAAGACACAGTTGATGTTGGTGTGATAGCTCGAATTATGGGGATGGAGTATGGTTAAGTTCATGCTAGCGAGAAGAATTTCAGGAGTGTGCATGAAAGAAATCACCATACGTGATTTCTTTACGGCTGACTGATCCACTAGAATCGAGCCAACTGCCTCCCAACGACCAAGATGACTCATGACTTTTGCCTACTCCACCATATATTCACACACAATGTGTATCCTAGGTGAAAAAATCACCTCGAATGCACGCGTTTGATGGTGGAATTCCTATGCAGAGCTGGGCAGGGAGACGAGTTATGCCTGCCTACATTTATCCTACTATAGATAGTTTAGACCGCATTCTCTCCTAGGACGGACATTTCACTCCTATTTGGCCGACTCATATCAAGCTTGCTCGAGAGTTCAGCTACAAACTTGACATAGAGCTTGTGCCGATTCATTTCATTAATGACATTACACTCAACAACATGGGATTTGACCCTTAACAACATCAAGCCCAACTCAATGAGAGTGGGGATGAGACGGGAAGTGAAGAGGAAGAAAGTGATGAAGAAGGGGATGAAAACAAAATAGAGGAAGAAAGTGAAGAAGAGGGAGAGCAGGAAGAGGAAGAAGAGGAGGCCCGAGACTCTATTGAGGGCTCTCCACCTGCTACACATGAGCACCACCATGATTGGGCTGCTTTAGAAGCTCGCTTGGCTCAGATCGAGGAGGGCTAAGTCGCCCTGTGACAAGAGGTTAGAGAGACTCGGGCCGAACTTGAAGAGAATAGGGCCTTCATGAAATAGAAATTTAAGAAGCTGTCTCACACCTTGAATGCTTTCCTGTGCTATCTGCAGGACAAGGGTGCTTCTCCACCATCACCAGATTCAAACGACTAGTCATATGATGTAGTCATCATTAGGTCTTTTCTTTCCTTATTTTCCTTGCTTTCTATGTTACAGCCTTGATAGGCTTAGTAGTAGGTAGAGTTGTTGGTGTGTTTGGTGTTTAAAGATTTATTAGATTAGCTCACATGCCTCTTCTGTCATGATTCATGTAAAACTATATCTCATGTATTGTGACAAATTTTGGTAAATGAAATGCATGTAGCTTCTTTTGACTCGGAATGTGAATGATGTTTGGATGAGTGTTTGTCCTTATGCTAAATCTCATACAAGTTGCACCCTATGTTTTATATATGGAATGCCACCTAAGAACACTTGGAGTATAACACGTCTTACACCTGGCGAATTGAGTGATGGGGCACCTCCCCTCAGCGATAGCTACATGGACCCCAGTTTGGGCCCGACTCACGAGATAAACTAGATTCTCTACTAGCCATTGGCCCCACAAATGAGCCAACACCTAGGGCACCACCGGTTCCAGAATAGGACCACGTGTCCTCGTCGAAACCCCACATGCATCAGGATCCTCCTCCTGATAGGTTGGAGCAGATGATGCTCCTTATGCAGTAGCAGCAGCAGATTTGGACCACCATCGCTGGGGCCCTTGCCTAGAACATGAATGTGGTTTCACCTGCACCACCTGTGCACCCTGCTAGAAACCTGAATGCTAACAGCTTATTCGAGCGAATTCAGCTCTTCCGACCTCTCACTTTTGTTGTACTCACAGAATCGAGGAGGTCAAATATTGGCTTGATCGCATCTCTAAGATGCTGAAGCTGCTGCACTGCATTGAGGCAGAGCAAGTTGAGTTGGTCACATATATGTTTGAGAAGGAAACTATTCTATGGTGGGACAACATCCTACAGATAGTCGCGACTAGGTATGTGTGGACATGGGAAGCTTTTAAGACCTGCTTCCATGGGAAGTACCTCCCACTTACGTACCATAACGAGGAGGGTGAATTCCTTCACCTCCGTCAGGGAGGAATGACTGTGGACGAGTATGAAAATAAGTTATGGAGTTGGTCAGATATGCTCTTTTGATACTAACAAACGAGCCGATGAAGATGCGATGATTTTCTGAGGGTTTGCGGCCTAAGATCCATTTGAAGATGTGTAGTGATAACATTAACAACTATATTGAGCTAGTGAATATGTCCCTGTGAGCTGAGCTAGATGGGGATAAGCTATCCTATACATGTGTACCCATGGGTCTGAGCCTTGACCAGATTTATCGAGCAGGCTGTTCCTCGGCAAGAGGCCACATGCAGATTCGCTGTTCACTCCCCAAGTGCAGGGTTGTGATGTAGTAATAACTCGGTAAGACTGAGGTCGAATCCCAAGGGACTGAAACTGTACGTAATCTAAAATTAAATAGGATTTGAACTAGAATAAGATGAATTCTAAATCAAGTAACAATTGTGAAATAATTGTAGGTTAATTAATCTAAAACTAAGGAGATATCAAAAAAGGGTAACTAGGGATTCAGAGGGTCCACTTGTAGAGATCAGGGAGATCTTATGCCTGCTTTAAGAATTATGAAATTTACTGAACTGCCGTTGATCTAGTTTTCAAAGAGATGAAAGGTATATGAATTAGAATGGATTCCATCACCAAACCATGCCCGACTATGGCAAACAACAGAATTAAACTAATTACCAACCAATCACATGTATGGAGGTTAGGAAGAGTACCGTCATCCGACCATGCCCAGGAGACTATGGTGAACAACAGGGCTCTCTAACGTCATAAACATAAAAGAGAAGAGACATGCTCAAAGCCATTGCAGACCCATTGTAATTTCAGTCACAACAGACCATTACGAGCTAAAAACATTCCCATAATAATCAACTAAAGTCAAATCAATTCATGAATTAAAATTAAATTGAAAACATACATAAAAATCTCCCATCTCACTACAAGCTTCACCTCTTAGCCCTAGCTAAGAGGTTTAGCCAGACTTGATGTGGGCTAGATCCAAATAAATAAAGAGAAAAAGAAAAGGAAAAGAAAAGGGAAAGAAAAAAACCAAAGCTCTTCTCTCTCTCTCTTTTTCCTGACGTTCCAACCCAGCCAAGATCTAGATCTTCCTTCCCAGGTCTGAATGAATGCTCTTCACATCCAAAACCTCCTTATATAGCTGCTGGAGTGGTGAAAATCGGATTTGAATCGGATTTGGAAAGCTATGCATGCCCATTGAAAGCTTTTTCGCAGCCAAGTTCGGTGCCTCGAAATACGCCACTTTCCTCGCTCAAATTCTAAAGAAACACCGTCCCTTAGGATTTTATTGGGTCCTCTACATGATAGATGGTTCAGATCTGCCATATGATCAAAGATGGTGGGCCAAAACTGCTTAGAAAAGTCAGTTTTTGCGGATGTGCGAAACCTTTCGCACCATTTTGCTTTTGTGATCGGTGGGCCCCACAGAAGCATTTTCAGAGAAATTCACCCCATCCATTGGATTCAGGATGAAATTTTAGTAAAAAATGGGTGGTTTTGAACGTCCATTGACATGTCTCAGAGAAGAAATAACTAAAAGATCAGATTTGAACGCTACAGGGAAGCCCTTTTGTGGCCCCTGTATCGCACACATGTGTACGCATGGATACAAAAGGTCAGCATGGTTTTGTAGATCTCGAAGCCCTCTACAAGATGGACGGTGTGGATTATCCGTACGAGGCATGTATGGGGTCCACTATCGACCGTAAAAAGGGCCAGCGGACGTGCTATGTAACAAAGAGTTTCGTCTCTAAAAAGGAAATTGAGATGGAACGGTCAAAGGTCGGTTTGACCATGGTGGATGTACAGTGCACGGCTAGTGCACTTGTACACATGCACATGCTACACAAGGTGGGGTCCACTATGATGTTTCTGAGAAATCCAATCCATCCATTCATTTTGTCTCCCTATTTAAAGCGTTGAGACCAGATTTGAGGCAATTCCAAATATCAGGTGGGCCCAGAATCAACGGTTTATGGGCTAATCTATCAGTTGGGACACTTCCCGAGATCTTCAATGGCTAAAATTTTATATGTATGGTTAATTTATGGCCCTCATCTCGTGTATAAATTTTTGAGTCAATCGGATAGCGGGAACCATGTGATCTTGCATTCTACACCAATTTCAGGCCATTTGCAAGTGAACGGCTGGAATTTCTCGAGTCCCTGGCGTGCATATTTGTCGATTTTAGTCCCTGGAGTTCGTCCCTTGCCCTGGTGATTATCAGAACGTTAAATATAAGCTTTTGGCATCCTTTTTCAGTCAACTCTCCTAATCACACCCTGCAACAAAACACGATTAAAACCGGGCGTTAAATGGTATTATGCTCGTAAATCTAAGTAATAAATGGGGTCTAATATGCACTATTTGACCCTCAACACAACCCCCAACCAGCATTTTGCTAGTCCCGAGTAAAATATGCGAAAAATAAGTTGAGCTTATATGAAAATTTCTGTAAAGCCGAATGATTTTTGAGAAATAATCCAGGCATTAGAATTCTACGATTCATGAATGTTGGGCATTACTTGCTCTTGGACTCAAGTGCATGGTAAACTTCCTAATGAAGTTCAAAGTATTAATCCATAAATCAGATAAATTCTGAACATTATGATCCATGAGTGTATAGTGGAATCTCAGCTAATCACATTAAGATTGAATTTGTTATTTCAAGATCTCATTGGTAACCAGCAAGAGAATTCATGATAACCAAACTTGCCTCATAAATTCCATCTTTTGATCTTTTCAACTTTTTATTTTTCCATTAATAGTCATGCCAAAAAGAGGAATCAAATCCTTACTAATAGGGAGCAAACCTATGGTGAAGACCGTACTCCTAGACCTTTTTCACATATCATTCATGGGGAATTAACTCTACACCTATAGGGAGCAAACCTATGGTGAAGATTAATTATCCAACCTTTTCAATTTTTATACCATGATGGCAAGATATTTCAGGCTGGTTCCTTTCATGCACAGTGATTACCAAGTTAATCCTTCTATATGGAACTGAAATGTAAATGTGTAGGCGAGACGTGACATGTGAAATCATGACTCAATCAATGTTTACAACTTCTAATCATGGATTAATAACTCGATCATAACTGTGAAATTTAACAGATACTGAATCCCAAAGTCCGAAATTACCAACATCACGTATCTTGAAAATATAAATTAGGGATATCTGTTAAAATCATTTCGAATTCACAATAATTTTTTGAAAAAATTGTAAAAATTTTCACAATTTTTTCACAATTTTTGCTCAAGACCAAGAAAATACTGATTAGGAAGACTAATCTCCCATCCCCAACCTAAAATCTACATTGTCCTCAATGTAAAAGATATGGGCATGCAATGCACATGGAACAACGAAAGTAAAGTGATGGGAAGATAGTACCTGGATAACAAATCAAGAGAGATTTTCCACGAGATCACAGTATGGAAGCTGGTTAGCACGAGAGAAAAAGAAAAATAAAAATAACGAAAATAAAATCCTACCTATACCACTTTCGCAGGTGATCTTGATTGCATTTAGCGTATGCAACAAGCCTTTAAACCCCTAGGTTACCCCTAGTGGACGAGTTGTAGTCTCATGAGGGTTTGCAGTAATGTTACCCATAAACATTGAATCATCTAACTAGAAAAATGAAATGAAAAGCTGGGTTGCCTCCCAGGAGCGCTAAATTTATCGTCTTCAGCTAGACAAATAAAGCAACAATCCTAGTCCTATGAAATCGATAAACCTACTTATACCTCCATCAGACTAGGAGATCAGTCCTGGTAAACAGGAGTAATCAGAGGCATGGACATGTCCTCTGAATCAAATGTCTCGACAAATGGCTTTAATCGATGTCCATTTACTTTAAACTCCTTGCCATTGTCGGGATCTCTTATCTCGACGGTCCCATGAGGATAAGCAGTAACAACAATGTAAGGGCCGGTCCAACGAGATCGAAGCTTACCCGGAAAGAGATGTAGTCGAGAATCATACAAGAGGACTTTCTGACCTGGCGTGAATGATTTCCGTAGAATATGTTAATCATGAAACGCCTTCATCCTGTCCTTGTAAATTCTTGAGTTTTCGTACGCATCGTTCTGAATTTCTTCAAGTTCATTTAATTGAAGCTTGCGTAGCGAACCAGCGTTGTCCAGATTGAAATTCAGATTTTTGATCGCCCAGTATGCTTTATGTTCCAATTCCACAGGCAAATGATAAGTCTTTCCGTAGACAAGTCTAAAGGGAGATGTTCCAATAGGAGTTTTAAAAGCAGTACGGTATGTCCATAAGGCATCGGTCAATCGAATTGACCAGTCCTTACGATCTGGGTTAACCATTTTCTTTAGGATATGTTTGATCTCTCTATTGGAAATCTCAGCTTGTCCACTTATTTGTGGATGGTATGGGGTGCTCACCTTATGCGAGATACCGTATTTCTTCATTAAACTCTCGAATGGTCTATTGCAAAAGTGTGAGCCCCCGTCACTAATGATGGCTCGAGGCGTTCCGAATCGTGACAGGATATTTTCTTTCAAAAATTTAATGACCATGCGATGGTCATTTTTGCGGCACGGAATTGCTTCGACCCATTTAGTGACATAGTCTACGGCGAGCAAAATATATAGATTTTCAAATGATTGGGGGAATGGTCCCATAAAATCAATGCCCCAGCAATCAAATGCTTCAATGATAAGGATGGGATTCAAAGGCATCATATTTCGATGGGACAATGCTCCCAATTTTTGACAACGCTCACAAGCTTTACAAAACTCATGAGTATCCCTGAACATATTGGGCTAGTAAAAGCCACACTGTAGAATCTTGGCCGTGGTCTTTTTAGCAGAAAAGTGACCACCATAGGCCTGTGAGTGACAGAAGGAGATGACACTCTGATGCTCATCGTCTGGCACACATCTCCTTAAGATTTGGTCTGGGCATTATTTAAACAAATATGGATCGTCCCAGAAAAAGTTACTCACCTTGATAAAGAATTTCTTCTTATCTTGTGACGTCCAGTGTGTCGGTATGACACCTGTAGCAAGATAATTAGCAATATCAGCGAACCAAGGTGAATGGGTGACTTTAAACAGTTGTTCATCAGGGAACATGTCATTGATATGGGTCACCTCAAGGGAATCAGCGGTATTAAGGCGAGAAAGGTGATCAACTACTACGTTCTCTACTCCCTTTTTGTCTTTAATTTCTAAATCAAATTCTTGGAGTAGAAGGATCCATCGTATTAAGCGGGGCTTAGAATCATTCTTGGAAAGAAGATACTTAAGTACCGCATGATCGGTATAAATAATGATCTTGGATCCGATCAGGTAGGACCGAAATTTGTCCAAAGCGAACACTACGGCTAAGAGTTCTTTTTTCGTAGTCGAGTAGTTCACTTGGGCAGGATTTAGAGTCCTACTTGCGTAGTGAATAACGTAAGGCCTCTTATCTTTTCTCTAGCCTAGAACCACTCCAAGAGCATAATCAGAGGCGTCGCACATAAGTTCAAAAGGAAGACTCCAGTCGGGTGGCTGCATGATAGGTGCAGTGGTTAACATGCCCTTAAGCTTAGTGAAAGCTTCTTGGCACTGCTCAGTCCACTCGTATGGTGTATCCTTTTAAAGAAGATTACATAAAGGACGAGAGAGGAGACTAAAGTCCTTTATGAATCGTCTATAAAAGCCTGCGTGTCCTAAGAAGGATCGCACGTCTCTGATATTCTTGGGTGGAGGTATGTTAGAGATAAGATCAATTTTTGCCTTATCTACCTCGATTCCTTTGGACGAGATGATATGCCCAAGGACAATTCCCTTTTGAACCATAAAATGGCACTTCTCCCAGTTAAGTACCAAATTTTTTTCTTCACATCTTTTCAGCACACATTTAAGACTTGCTAAGCACTCACATCTTTTCAGCACACATTTCAGATACATATTCACGCAGAGGGAGTTGAATATGAGGCAGCGACGGTGGATGGAAACCTTGAAGGACTTTAAGTTCGAGGTCTCCTACCATCCCGGCAAGGCCAACCTTATGGCAGATGCATTGAGCCGCAAGAAGATGATAGCATTTGCAGTTCCACTGATGATTGTTGAATGGAACGTGGTAGAGTTTGTGCGAGACTTTGAGCAGAAACTTATGGTAGAGGAACCGTTCGAGAGTGTCGCACATATTTGTGTGCAGCCACTTATTGTTTACCGAATCATTGTGGCTTAGAAGGAAGATGAATGGTTAGTTGAATTGAGAAAGTGAGCTAGTGACGATGAAGACTCTGAATAGAGAGTTAGTACGGATGAGGGTTTATGTTATCATGGCTACCTATGCATCCCAAATCTTCATGACTTGAGAAGGGAAGTTCTTGAAGCTGCTCACAACTCGAAGATGGTGATGCATCCTGGTAGTATGAAGATGTATGGAGATATGAAGCGCTTGTACTAGTGGGTGGGACAACATAAAGGCCCACATAACAGACTATATATCCCGTTGTCTCACGTGCCAGCAGGTCAAGGCCGAACACCGCTGACTTCCTGGACTGCTTCAGCCCATGCCCATAGAAGAATGAAAATGTTATTTCATTTCTATGGATTTCATCTCAGGGTTACCGAAGACGAGAAAGGGACATGACTCCATTTGGGTGATTGTGGACCAACTGACGAAATTGACTCATTTTCTCCTTATTAGAGTTTCAAACTCAACAGACGATTTAACTAGGTTGTACATCAAGGAGATAGTACATCTGCATGGTGTGTCTATGGAGATCGTGTCAGACTGAGACACATGATTCACATCTATCTTTTGGACTCATATCCAGGAAGCAATGGGTGTAAAACTGAAGTTTAGTACTGCATTCCACCCACAGACTGACGGGCAGACTGAACAGGTAAATCAGGTGTTGGAAGACATGTTGCGGGCATGTGTGCTCAATTTCAAGGATAGTTGGGATGACTGTCTACCCTATGCTGAGTTTTCTTATAACAATAGTTTTCAAGCGAGTATTGGCATGGCTCCCTACGAGGCCTTGTATGGCCGCCCATGTCGAGCAGTGCATTGCTGGGCAGAGGTTGACGAGAAGAGTTTAATTGGCCCAGATTTAGTGCAGGCGATCTCAAAGAAGTATGACATTATCAGGCGTCGACTTGTTGCAATACAGAGTAGACAAAAGAGTTACACCGATACTAGACGGCGACCGCTAGAGTTTGTGGTTGGGGACCATGTGTTTCTTAAGGTTTCCCCATGAAGGGAGTCCTTCAATTTGGCAAGAAGGGGGAACTCACGACAAGATTTATTGGGCCGTTCTAGATTTTAGACCAAGTGGGTGTGGCAGCGTACCGCCTTACTTTTACTACACCACTCGCAGGCGTGCACAACATATTTCATGTATCGATGCTGAAGAAATATGTTCCTGACCCTTCCCACATTATCAAATGGGAGAAGGTACATTTGAGTGAGGATGCTGTTTATGTACTGTGACAGACGCGTATCCTAGACAGGAAGGAGAAAGTACTACGCAGTAAGGTTATCCCGCTTATTAAAGTACTGTGGACGCATCACACTGAAGAAGAGGCTACTTGGGAAACAGAGGCCGAGGTCCGTAAAACCTACCCTCAGATTCTCGAGGAGTATAAAAAAGTACTATTTTCAAGGATAAAATTTTTCTTTAAGTGGGTTAGATTGTAACGTCTCGAAAAAATTCGTACAAAGACTCGAGTATCACCTCAGGAAGAAATCACTAAGGACCGAATCCTTTAGAAATTAGACAAAAATTAATTAAGTGCTAAAATGATTTGATTAGTAGATTATCTTGAACTTCTTTCTCTATGAACTACAAGACCTAAACCCAGTAGAATCACTAACTCAATATTACCTAATAACCTAGGATCAATCTCAAAACCCAGTTGCTCTCTAGAGCACTTTGAAACTCCGTATTGGACCTGGACTGCGCGTCAAAAGTCCGATTACCGCAAAACTATACGGTTATGACCGCCTTACTGGGCTTGACAACCATCGTGGGAATAAATCCAAATAGTATCCAGAAACGTACAACTTGAGTCCAGAGTGGAATGTGTGAGAAACGCGAATATCTTTAGAAAATGAACTCAAACTTAAGTGATTTGGGCCATTCGCTTACAGGACAAATTTAAGGTTTCAGACTATCAGATTCTGACCCAACTACACCCTTGGATCACGAAAATTTCCATACACATGTCAGCGTACTTGTGGCCATAATCGAGTGACGATGACCGTTGAACTGAAACTGGTCCTCCACGGTCGATCTACAAATCTGATTGGACTAAAACTTTAACTTGGCATAGATCCATTATCAGGAAACTTTCTTCAGACCGTAGGTGAGCAATGGACCTCAAGATGAGCTCCATAGGCCCGAAACAGATGACTTTTGGTTATAACCTAAGTATACCATGGCCCTGAGGCTATTGACATCAGTTCTGGGCCTATATAAGGGCCTTAACCCACCTATGAATTTCCTAATCCTCGGAGAGAAAAGAGAAGGAAAGAGTGAGGAGAAGAGAGAGAGAGAGAGAGAGAGAGAGAGAGAGAGAGAGAGAGAGAGAGATACTTGCTGGGATTCGTTCCTACCACTTCACGTGCTGAATCATCCCTCCTGTATTGTTAGACCGTCGAATCTGAATCATTTTTCAGTAAGAAATCATAACCCTAATCTGTTGTAGGGATCCAAATAGAGGAATTGGTGAAATAGCTAACCTATTTCATGGTTTAGGTAGCCATTGTGATGTAGATGAAGGTGTAGTGTACGAACCGAGTTCATAATCGGTGTATCGATGAAAGGTACGGACTATAAACGTTTAGGTTATGGTTTTCAAGGCTTTTAAAGTCAGTTAATGATTTATGACTGACTTGTTGTTGTCACATGTACTTAGATGTGATGGTTTTCGTGTCACACACACACACACACACACCCACACACACACACACACACACACACACACACACACATATATATATATATATATATATATATATATATATATATATGAACTATGTTAAATATAATGCATTCCATGTGTTTGTTGAAATGTTTGTATGAATGTGGAATTATAATTTATGCTTGCCATGATTATTGATTGAGAATACATAATTGTTGTATGTGTGACAACTCCTTTGTGAAAGGATTTACTATAATATATGATATGACAAAGTTATTACATGTATGTTGATATGTATAGTCTAAGTGTTTAATAAATTGCCTGAATGAGAAAATGCTTGTTGAAATGTATTTAATGAGGGTGTTGATTTAGGATGCTCAATTCACATTATCTATAATTATAGTTTCCTTCATGGAACCTATCTCGCTATTACGTGCTTTATGGATGGAATGCTTATGCATGATAACATGAGCTAGGAAGTTTTCCATGCGCGATCGTGAGATGATGTTGCTGAGGGAATGCAGACGAGGGCATGCATCATTACAGCATACCATTCATGTATTAATAGGGGTACTTAGTATATGATTGTTGTACTGCCTTATCATTACTTCTTGACTGAATTGATAACATGTTAACATTTGTCTTATAGCTCCACTGAGTTGATCACTCACTCCCACTCTAAGATGGTGTTTTAAAACACCAACCAGACTCTATTTTAGCTATAAATGATGATAATGCTTACGAAGCGGAGCCTGACTTTTATGATGATGAGAAGGACTTCTCCTACATGCAACTCTCTGGCGGGTTTATGTAGACCTGGAGTTGCATCGACAGGATTACAAGGGTACAAACTAGTTGGACATTACATTGTATCATTTTGTGAATTTTAGAACTATACATGTAATGATTTAACCTGATGACATGTTCATACTATGGGGACTTACAACTACTTATATGCTTTATATATCTATCATAGTCTTCCGCTTGCATAATCTTATTGTCTCTAGAGTATGATATGTTGATTTAGTGTAATCTCATTCATGTTTAATGCACTAATATGGACAACATTTAATCCTCATTATCTATGTTTCATAAGTGATGCGTTGGAACTCGAGAGCTGAGCTTCTGCTCAACCCCCAATTTTCAGGGCGTTACACTCAGATTGAATGTGGATTGGTTAAATTTTGTTGTTTGCTTTGTTTCATGGGCTTGATTTTGTGATGGAATCAATTCTAATTCTCATTCCTATCTTTTATTAAAAACTATATCAAAGGAAGTTCAGATTTGATTTTTAATGAAATATCTTCCCATTGGATGAAGATGGGACTCTGAATGTAGTTGTGTTTATGAATCAAGCAGAGATATCCCTGATCTCTACAAGTGGATCCTTGGAAACCCTAGTTTCCCACCTTTAAATTTTACAAGTTTTAGTTAAAGTTATTCACCATTATTCTCTTAAATTTTTTTAGTTTAGATTACATCTTCTTCTAGTCCTAGTTCTGATTACTTTCAGATTACGTACAAGGTTCAGTCCCTGTGGATTTGACCTTAATCTTACTGAGATTATTACTGCATCACAACCTTATACTTGGGGTAGTGAACAAGTTTTTGGCGCCGTTGCCGGGGACTGACGGTTGCATTTTTCTGAGATTAACTAATTTTAGAATTAGGTTAAGATTAACGATTTCTAATTTTAAGTTTAGGTTTTTCTGTTTGATTTTTAGAAACTAACTTAAACTTTTCTGTTTTGTAAGACCCCGATATAGACTTTCTATGTTGGTAATCTCTTTCTAATTTTTTTAGTTTTTCTATCCTCTATTTTTAGATTAGGTTTTATTTTCTATTTTTAGGTACTTTCTAATTCTAGGATTTCTTTTAATTTTAGAAACTAACTTTCTTTCTATTTTTAGGTTTAGAACTTTCTTAAGCTATTTTTTTTAGGAACTTTCTAATTTTAGACTTTCTATTTTTAGAAACTGACTTGTTTTGTTTTGTTTTACAGGTTTTTAACTTAGGAATTTCTAATTTAGTAACTTCTTTCCAACTCTTTTCTTTCTATTTCTAGATTTCTATTTTCTTTTTTCCTTTTTAGGTTTAGGTTAGAATCTGAGATGGAGGGTTGCGAGTGTTTCATGCCCAAGTGGGTTCGTGACAACACTCGACGTCTTTTGACTGAAAGAGGATTGGTTGAGTGATTAACTATCCATCGCAGGACTAGACACCATTCAAGATCCCCAGAGTTAATTGAGGTTATGCCCGCAAATCAACTGGCCAATCAACCAGAAGGACTACCTCAACCAAGGGTTGGGGAAGTCCAGGATGAGAATGAGGTGCATCAAGCATCCCCGCCTCACACCTTACGAGAGTATTTACAACCGGCAGGGTGAACATGCCCTCTTGTATGGTTTTTCCAGAAAATATGGACACATGGATATTTAGACAGGGGTGATCCAAAGCCTTCCTAAATTTCATGGGCTTGAGTCAGAAAATCCATATTTACACTTAAAAGAGTTTGATGAGATCATAGCCACTTTATATTTTTCAAACGTGTCTAAGGACACAGTTAGGTTAAAACTCTTTCCCTTTTCTTTGAAAGAGAAAGCTAAGCATGGGTGCATTCACTACGTCCCAGATCTATTGGCACATGAAATGACATAATAAAAGGAGTTCATAAAGAATTTTTTTCCACATCATAAAACAAACACCCTTAGAAAGTCAATCATGAATTTTTCCCAAAAGGAGAATGAAACATTCTTCCAATGTTGGGAGCGGTTAAAGGATCTTGTTAGTTCATGCCCATAACACGGTTTTGAAACATGGCGCATTACACAATTTTTCTATGATGGATTGACATCTTCCATGTGCCAATTGGTTGAGACAATGTGCAATGGGGAATTCATGAATTAAAATGTCGATGATGTTTGGGATTACTTGGACAGACTTGCTGAAAATACACAATCATGGGACACTTACCCAAAATGAAGAAAAACTTTTAGGCCCACTCAATTAAAGGAGAGGGGTGGATTATACCTTTTGAAAGAGGATGATAATATCAATACTAAAGTGTCTAATCTCATAAGAAAATTCGAGGCCATGGAATTAAAGAAGGGTAAGGTTAAGGAAATTGTTTGCGATATTTATGCTTGCAACGTTCACACAACTGAAAATTTTCTAACAATACCTACCTTTTAAGAGCTATTGAATGAGCAATCTAATGCCGTGAATAATTACCAAAGACCTTTTAATGAACTTCCCTCCAATAAATACAATCCTAGTAGGAGAAATCATCCAAATCTCAGTTGGAGGAATGGACAAACTGCTACTCCTCAAGGTTTCTTTAATCAAATCCACATCAAGCGAAACCTCAAGAGGATTTAGTTCTAAAACATATTCAAAACCAAGAGCTTATCACTCAGGGTATATTACAAACTCTTTAAGACATTTCAAAGGCCATACAATGGCGTGAGATAAAAAATTTAATTGGGGAAAAAGAGATTCTTCCAGCCCAACCGTTCCCCAATCCTAAATTGCAATACGAGATAAGTGATCCAAGCTCTTCAAATCAGATGGAACAAGCTAAATCTATCACCATTCTTAGGAGTGGGAAGACCATTGACAAAACTATTCCAGTTAGGGTTAAAAAGCCTAAGGACCCGGAAGAGGACAACGATGATAGACCGAACACTACTCCATAAGAATTGGAATAAAAAATTCAAGGCAAGTCGATTGCCCCATTCCCCTAACAATTGGTTACACTAAAATCTCTCTCTAACTCTCAGGACATTCTAGAGGTGTTGAAACAAATGAAGGTCAATATTCCTCTACTGGATGCGGTTAAAAAAATACATTCATATGCCAAATTTCTAAAAGACTAGTGTACGACCAAAAGACGACAAAATATTCAAAAGAAAATCTTCTTAACTGAGAAAGTGAGTTCCATCTTAAAGCAAGATGTGCCACAGAAATTCAAAGATCCCGGTAGCCCAACCATACCTTGTGTAATCGGAAACTACTGAATGGAGCACGCACTTCTTGACTTAGGAGCTAGCGTAAATTTGATTCCCTACTTGGTGTACAAAAAATTAAGTTTAGGTGAATTAAAACCCACCCTAACCACATTACAACTTTCTAATCACTCAGTTCGTGTATCGAGAGGGATAATTGAGGATGTGTTGGTCTAGGTTAATAGATTCTACTACCATGTAAATTTTATTATCCTAGATACTGAACCCATCAATAACATGAACAGTCAGATTTTCATCATTCTTGGTTGTCCATTCCTTGTCAGTTCAAACGTAATTATCAATTGCAGGAATAAAGTCATGAGTATGTCTTTTGAGAATATGACATTGGAGTCGAACATCTTTTTTAATATAAGCAGATGGTTAGAGGATGATGACGATTTCCACGACGTTAACATGATTGACTCTTTCGTGGAAGATAAAACACCTTTGACCTTATTCGCTGACCCTCTAGAGACGTGCCTGGTCCACTCTCATAATTTTAATGATGACATGATTAGGGAGATGGGTGTCATGTCTGATACTGTGCTGGTATTTGAAGTTAATTAGTGGAGGCCACAATTTGAAAAGTTTCCCCAAACCAATGTAGTGCCTCTACTGTCTAGCCTCAAGGCACCGAAGCTTGACCTAAAACCTTTGCCCTTTGATTTGAAATATGTCTATTTAGGTAAAGATGAGACATACTCGGTGGTGATTACTTTCCACTTTGAGCAAGAACAGGAGAGTATGCTCATATCTACTCTCATTGAGCATAAGGGAGCCATTGGATGGATGATTGTGGACCTCAAGGGAATTAACCCTTCGATTTATACTCACTACATTTATCTAGAAGATAATGCGAAGACCTCACGACAATCACAACGTAGACTAAATCCAAACATGAAGGAAGTGGTTAAAGCCGAGGTTCTTAAACTATTGGATGTGAGTATTATATACCCTATATCCGATAATTAATGGGTGAGTCCAACCTAGGTGGTTCCTAAGAAGTCCAAGATCACCATTGTAGCCAATGCCAATAATGAACTCGTGTAAACTAGAGTTACTACTGGTTGGAGAATGTGCATGACTACAAGAAGTTGAATACCATCACGAGGAAGGACCATTTTCTTTTACCCTTCATCGATCAAATTTTAGAAAGGCTAGCTGGTCATTCATATTATTATTTCTTTGACAGGTATTCGGGCTACAACTAGATGGAGATAGCCCTTGAAGATCAAGAAAAGACCACGTTTACATGTTCCTACGGTAACTTTGCTTACCAAAGGATTCTATTCGGAAGATGTAATCCCCTACCACTTTTCAACGATGTATGATGAGTATTTTTCTGATATGGTGGGGCAATATCTAAAGGTCTTCATGAACGACTTCTCTATCTTCGCTCCATCTTTTAGCTATTACTTAAAGAATCTTAAATGTGTGCTGAAAAGATATGAAGAAAAGAATTTAGTACTCAATTGGGTGAAGTGCTATTTCATGGTTCGTAAGGAAATTGTCCTTGGACATATCATCTCATCCAAGGGAATTGAGGTAGATAAGGCAAAAATTAATCTTATCTCTAACCTACCTCCACCCAAGAACATACAAGACATGTGATCCTTCTTAGGACACGCCAGCTTTTATATGATATTTATAAAGGACTTGTGTAATCCACTTCAAAAGGATGTACCACACGAGTGGATTGAGCAATGCTAGGAAGCTTTCATTAAGCTCAAGGGCATGTTAACCATTGCACCTATCATGAAGCCACCCAATTGGAGCCTTCCTTTTGAACTTATGTATGATGCGTCTGACTATGCTCTTGGAGTGGTTTTAGGCCAGAGAAAAGAAAAGAGGCCCTTCGTTATTCAATATGCAAGTAGAACTTTAAATCTTGCCCAAGTGAACTACTCGACTACGGAAAAGGAACTCTTAGCTGTAGTATTCGCTTTGGACAAATTTAGGTCTTACTTGATCGGATCCAAGATCGTCGTTTATACAGATCATGTGAAAGTATCTTCTTTCTAAGAATGATGCTAAGCCTCGTCTGATAAGATGGATCCTCCTGCTCTAAGAATTTGATTTATAAATAAAAGATAAAATGGGAGTAGAGAACGTAGTGGCTGACCATCTTTCTCACTTTGATCTCCCTAACTCCCTTGAAATGACACATATCAATAACATGTTCCCTAACGAATAATTGTTTAGAGTCTCCCATTCACCTTAGTTCGCTGATATTGATAATTATCTTGTTACAGGTTTCACACTGATACATTGGACAGCGCAAGATAAGAAGAAAATTTTCACTAAGGTGCGCAAATTCTTTTGGGATGATCCTTATCTGTTTAAATAAGCCCAGACCAAATCTTAAGGAGATGTGTGCTAGACGATGAGCATCAAAATGTCATCTCCTTCTATTACTCACAGGCCTGTGGTGGTCACTTTTCTGCTAAAAAGACCACGGCCATGATTCTGCAGTGTGGCTTTTACTGGCCCACTATGTTCAGGGACACTCATGAGTTTTACAAAGCTTGTGAACGTTGTCAAGGAGCATTGTTCCATCGAAATATGATGCCCTTGAACCCCATTCTTATCATAGAAGCATTTGATTTGCGGGGTATCAATTTCATGGGACCATTCCCCTTATACATTGGAAATCTACATATTTTACTCTGAAATAGCGGTAAAGACCACTTTAGTTGAAGTAGAAATATCCCAATATGTCTTAGAGGGGGGTGAATAGGGTGTTTTAAAATTTTTATGAATTATTAGAAATCCTATCACACTAATCCTATCTCAAGGTATAGATAAGGATTACTCAAAATTAACTCTACTGGCTTCCAAGCCAGGTAGAGGATCCAATCATAGAACTAATTAGATGATAAGCATGAAGTAGTTATAGTCTATGATAGATGTGACTGTGTGTGAAGTGTGAGTAGATATGAATGTAATTAACATAATCACACAAATAATCAAGCACAAGAATCAACGACAAACACAGTCATTTTTATAGTGGTTCGACTACTTGTCTACTCCACTCCCGGCTTCCACACTCAACCCTTGAGTGACTGAATTTCACTAAGGAGGTTTTCCATGGTTCACCTCAAACCTAAGGTTTTAAATCAGGTTCACCTTCAACCTTTACAGAGGTTTCTACTCGGTTCACCTCAAACCCTAGAGTTTTGTTGGCGTACTCCTAACCAGATGTTTATTCCCACATAGGGCAAGGGTCCACACAACGCACCCAGAGGTTTCTACTCAGTTCACCTCTAACCCTAGAGTTTTGCTTACGTACTCCTAACCAGATGTTTATGTTCTCCACAGAGTAAGGGTCCACACAACGCACCTGGAGGTTTTTACTCGGTTCACCTCTAACCCTAGAGTTTTGCTGGCTCCTAACCAGATGTTTATGCTCTCCACAGAGCAAGGGTCCACACAATACACCCTGCACGTACACTCCCGTCGGAGGCCTCCTTCGAGGACTTCAAAGGGTGAGCAACACTTAAAATCCAATCCTAGAAAGGAATGATCAAAAATGTCCTCTGGACTCTAGATACTTACAAATAAGTTGTTGAGTCCCATTCAGCACAATGATGAAGATCTCCTTCTTGTTGATGAAGAGTCTTTAGCTCCCTTGATCCGCAACACAAAGGTGTATCTATACTGGGCTTTAAGTTGGTTCAAGATTATGATGGAATACCACTCTCTAAAGATTTTCTTATAAGGAATATAGAGTGGTTCTAATCATCTATGCATTCAAGGCATCTCAGCTTAATGATTTGCCATTAAGATAGTAGCTGGAGGATCCTTAAATGTGGAAGTTCATTCCCCAATCCACTCTATAAGATATCAATGATGAGGGTGGATTGGAGGATGAACTTCCTGAGAGAAAGGGCTTAGGTAAATGATAAAAAGGTTAAAACTCTCAGAAGCACTCTCTTCTTTCTCTACCAGTAATAAAGACTAATCTCTCATATATAGGCAAAAGGTTCCAACGGATATAAATGGTCATATTTATGACAGAGTTCGATATGATCGAGCAGTCGTCGATATGATCGAGCGTATACTCTCGATTGTATCGGAAGATGTCTCGATGATACAAAATCAATTGTCATTTCTCTTTTGGAAACCTTTCGCCAACTGGTCGATGGGATCGAGACATACATCGATGTTATCGAATTTCGAACTCCGATTCCATCGAGAGATGGATTGATCTATCGACAGGTGAAAATAAGAGAGAAGCCTTAAAGAATTTTAGGTTCTATAGATATGACCGGAGAACAGTCGATGTCATCAGAATTTGTACATCGATCATATCGGAGACCTTGTTGATGGGATCGATAAATCGTATAGATTTACCTATAAGCTTGCTGGACATTTTCTGTCCGGACTCGATCCAATCGACAAGGTATCGATATGATCGATATATGAATATCGATTTATCGATTGGCACCCCGATCAACATTAAAAACAACCTGAAATTCATGCTGGTGAAAACATTGCGCCCACAATCGATATGATCGACTGACTTCCGATATGATCGATATTTGAGTTTAGATTGAATCGGACAGTCATCGATATATCGAAGCTTATGTTAGTTTTCTTTAGAAAAACAGGGGCACCGAAAAACAGTCTGTCGATAGTATCGATCTTCTTCCGATAGGATCGATATTCGAATATCGATGATATCGACTCACCAGTTGATATATCGATAAATCATCCAGATGATTGTTTGATTGTTGGACGCTTTTTGTCCTCACTCGATTGTATCGATTTAAGATGCCGAGGACATTGACTGAGCTGGTCGATCATATCGAAGGGGTAATCGATATAATCAACAGTGTAAGAAAAACTTTAAAGATTTTTCTTTTTGATAAAAAGGTTTCTTACACAGAAACCATAAGATGTTCTAGTTCTTTTTAAGGATTTTAATCACCTGGTGTTTTGGGACATGGGATGTGAGGCTATGATTTACCTATGGTGAGCTTCCACACATCCAGTTAAGGTAGACGCTTGACTTAATCTTTCTGTTAGGCACATTTGTCCGACTGACTCAACTTACAACGTATTTGACAAACCAGGGCACATAGTAGGTGCACTTTCAATCTCCCCCTTTGTCAATTAGGTGACAAAATACCCAAAACACACTAGGAACATATCTAGACAGATACGTCCTAAATTGTGTGTACATGTATTAATACAATTTTATAAATTCTAAACACCCATGTACACACCCTATAAGTTTTCTCACTTACTTCAAAAACTCTCCCTTTCTTGTTGCGGCTTCTCCCTCTAACACCTGCAACACAGATATACAATTTCCGGTCGAGGTGTTTGAATTGTTCTCTCCCTTTTTGTTGGTCATTGACAAAGGCATAAAACATGATATTGATTGAAGATTGAAGCATATGGGAGAACTATAGATAGATAGATGTATATAAATGAGAACACTGTAAAGCATACATCAATGAAGACCAGAAGCTAAAGCAATGAAGCAGTCAGCATAGGCATTGTATAAGCAAATAGGAATCTCAGTAAAATGAGAATTAAGTTCAGCCATATCAACAAAAAGATTTCATTGTCCAGAAATGTAGGGATACCCAAAAAAAGTAAGCAAATATGGATGCAAAATTAGGTATTTTATGGCTAGACACAATTTCATCATAATTGTCTCCTTTTTAGAACATAGAAGGCCCGCCAATGGTTAGTAACTCAAGAATCGGCTGCACAGAGTGTTGGAGAGCTTCCATCCTGTTTTCTATTCCTGATAATCGTTGTTCGCAGTGTTGGAGTTGGTCATCAATTCTAGTGAGATTGTTTAAAAATTAGCACTCAAACACATGATGCTGATGATTTGGGACAGAAGCAGGACTATAATCAGGAGTTCGATTGGATCCCCAAAGAATTTCTTCATTAAGCATGGGACCACTATCTTCAACAGGTGGAAGGATCTTCGTATCCGATGAGATAGAAGCATACACATGTTGCACTGCTTCAAGGTCGAACCATACTTCAGGATATACCTTATTAGTTATTTCTGGCAGACCTGCCAGTGTGCAAGCTTGCAGATAAGAGATGGAAAAGGCAGAAATTTAAGATGGTCACTTCTGATTACCTTTATTAGTTGGTCTAATATGAAAATTGGTAAGTATACATGGATCTCTTGATAGACATCATACAGAATGTTGAGTGTAATGAGACTCAGATATGTGTCATTTGCATCGCATGGGTACACATTCGTGCTGAAAACACTATGAAGGAGTCGGAACAAGATTCCTAGGTATTTTACTAGAAGAATATTGCCATCATTTCTAGGAATTGTCATACCCTGGCACAGTTCTTGTGTAATTTCCACCCATCTACCTAGATCGTTTAGATTTCTACTAGTGATAGGGATCTACATCACTTCAATGTTTACAACATGATCAAGAACTGATGGAGTAATGTGCTTGGTATGTTGCATGAATTTTAGACATATGAAAGGTGGGTAATCTTGGACAACAAGATAACAGTTGAAGAACTGCTGGATCATTTCAAACTGATATGGCCCGCCCATATTAAACATATTCTTCCATCCAATGGTTTCCATCATGTGATCCACCCCATAGAGTTTGATAGTACTAATGAGAATAGTACGATAGACTATTGTGACTTGTTCCCAGTCTGACTGGTTTTGAGGTGGTCTAGAATATTCCTCTTTCTTATTCTTGGAATATTTTGCAGATGAGAGAGCCTTACCTTTTCCTTTAATCATCTTTCTTGTGTCACTTGGGTGCCAAGATTTCATTTGGACTTCGAGTAGATCAACCAAAGGAACTGATCAGGGCAGAGAGATAGGACTAACCTTTGAAAAAAGTTCTTTTTAATCAGCCTTTTATTTGGGCGCCATCTATCGATCATATCGGCCAACATATCGATTGTATCGAGAAGTTGTCGATCGATGCTATCGAGAACCCCTCGATGTTATCCATGGTCACACGACTTTTCATATTTTTTGAAGATCCATCGATTATATTGACCGTTAGTCGATGAGATCGAAAAAGTGGCCAACACTCGTATCGAAAAGATAATATTTAGAATTTTCACAATTTTGACACACTATCGGGTATTTCTTGGCTTGATCAATATATGTCACAAAAAAAATTTGTACCAGTTCTATAACTATAAACATGATAATGTTTATATACAAAAAAAAAATAAGGTCTCCAACCTTAGATGTAACATTGAAGGCTCAACAAAATTGCATCATTTCAGAAAATATCCAGATCTAGATGCATAGTCTGGATTTGTTCCTTTTTTTGTTTGATATATTAGGGTATATGAAATTTAATCATTGCACTTTTCAGTTTTTCTTTAATTACCCATTGTGATACTGATTTCTTTATTTTGTTCTTTTCTTTAGGTGGTGATGGATGAGAGCTTCTCCTAAATGAACTTTTAACATTCTGATTTTCTCTGATTGGTTTGAATTTTTCAATGTGAGTTTGGTCAGAGTTATATAGAGTCCTTCTAGGCGCTAAACATTCAAATTTATAATGACCAACATCACCACACAAATGATAAACTAGAGAAAATCCCATATTGCTACTTGAAGCAGTGAGTTTTGTTTGGGCTTTATTTCCAGCTTTCTTTTTACTTTTCTCATATCCTAGTCCACTCTTGTCTCTTCCTAGTCTTCCTATTCCTAACAATTTTTCCAATTTCTCACCACTCTGAGAAAATTTGTAGTTTATTTCTTCAAATTTCCTAGATTTTTCTAAATCAATACAAAGTGAGTGGTTTTTATTTTTCAGTTGTGCATTATCATCTTTTAGCAATTCAGCCTAGTTTAAGAGTTTTGGTAATTCTGCTTTTAGGCATAGGTTTTCTTTTTCTAATTGATCATTATCTGTAAGATATTGTTGCAAATCATTGGACAAATGTATGTTTATTTCTAAGGTTCTGTCCAAGTCTTTCTACAACAATTTCTTTTTGTTTTCCGTAATGCCGATTTTTTTAAGGATGTGGATGCTATGAATGCATAGTTGATTATAAACATCTTGCAATTCATTTTTCTCTTTATCTTCTTCTTCTTCAATTTCCTCATTGTCAGATGAAAATGATTCAGTGGCTTGTTGTTCTTCTTTTCTTTCAAATTCCATGAGAATAATTGGAGTGGTGGAGACCATAAGAATTTTCAAAGGTTTTTGGTCATCATCACTCTCTGAGTCACATATTTCTGAGTTTGACTCTTCCGTATCATCCCATGTGGCAGCCATCACCTTGCCCTTAGTTTTTCTGTTTGGACATTCGGTAGATAGGTGTCCATACTCATGACAGGTATAACATTTTGGTTCTTTAGTCTGTTTACCAAATTTTTCTGTAGAAAGTTTGAAGTTCACTTTTCTTCCTCTAGAAGGATGGCTGCGATTCTTCTGAAAGAATCTTCTGAATCTTTGTGCTAGCAAGGCCACTTCCTCATCTTCATTTTCTTTTTCGCTCTCACTGTCCTCATGTTTTGATTTCTTAGAAGTTTTTAGGACAGTGTTTTTGGATTTTTGGGGTTGTGTGAAGTGTAGTTCAAAAGTTTGTAGGGAACCTAGTAGTTCTTCTACTTTCATCTCATCAATATTCCCACACTCCTCAATTGCTGTTACCTTGGGATTGAAGCGTTCTGGTAAGGATCTTAAGATTTTTCTACATATTTTAGGTGTCGAAACCTTCTCTCCCAAACCACCCATGGAGTTACAAATAATGTTCAATTTGGTGAAAAACTCCATAAATGTCTCATGCTCTTCCATCCTGAGATTTTCAAACTGTGAAGTTAAGAGTTGTAGTTTAGACCTCTTCATAGTGCTTGTGCCTTCATGGGTTGTTTCCAGTAAATCCCATGCTTCCTTGGATGTCCCACACATACTTATTTGATTGAATATATCTTGGGACATGGCACAGTAGATGGCGTTTATTGCTTTTGCTTCAGCATTTCGCTATTCTTTGTCAAACGCCGTCCACTTCTCATTAGGTTTGGGTTTAGTGATTATGGTTTCATTTTCAAGTACAATTTGTTCAGATGGTACCACGTATCCTTTTTCAACTGCATCCCAAACTTCATGATCTAAAGATCTCAGGAAGTAGTGCATTCTAGCCTTCCAGTAAGCATAATTTGATCCATCAAATACTGGAGGTCTAGTGATAGATGAGCCCTCTCCTTTGGCCATATTTCTACTTCAGTCAAGATCACTTTCTAGGCGGTGAAACCCTTAAAGAGAGACCCGCTCTGATACCAATTGAAATAGCGGTAAAGACCGCTTTAGTTGAAGTAGAAATATCCCAATATTTCCTAGAGGGGGGTGAATAGGACTTTTTAAAGTTTTTATGAATTATTAGAAATCCTATCACACTAATCCTATCTCAGGGTATAGATAAGGATTACTCAAAATTAACTCTACTGGCTTCCAAGCCCGGTAGAGGATCCAATCATAGAATATTTAGATGATAAGCATGAAGTAGTTATAGTCTATGATAGATGTGACTGTGTGTGAAGTGTGAGTAGATATGAATGTAATTAACATAATCACACAAATAATCAAGTACAAGAATCAACGACAAACACAGTCATTTTTATAGTGGTTCGACTACTTGTCTACTCCACTCCCGGCTTCAACACTCAACCCTTGAGTGACCGGATTTCACTAAAGAGGTTTCCCATGGTTCACCTCAAACCTAAGGTTTTAAATCAGGTTAACCTTCAACCTTTATAGAGGTTTCTACTCGGTTCACCTCAAACCCTGGAGTTTTGCTGGCGTACTCCTAACCAGATGTTTATGCCCTCACAGGCAAGGGTCCACACAATGCACCCGGAGGTTTCTACTCAGTTCACCTCTAACCCTGGAGTTTTGCTTTCATACTCCTAACCAAATGTTTATGCTCTCCACAGAGCAAGGGTCCACACAACGCACCCAGAGGTTTCTACTCGGTTCACTTTTAACCCTGGAGTTTTGTTGGCGTACTCCTAACCAGATGTTTATGCTCTCCACAAAGAAAGGTTCCACACAACGCACCCCGCACGTACACTCCCATCGGAGGCCTCCTTCGAGGACTTCAAAGGGTGAGCAACACTTAAAACCTAATCCTAGAAAGGAATGATCATAAATTTCCTCTGCACTCTAGATACTTACAAATAAGTTGATGAGTCCCATTCAGCGTAATGATGAAGATCTCCTTCTTGTTGATGAAGAGTCTTTAGCTCCCTTGATCCGCAACACAAAGGTGTATCTATACTGGGCTTTAAGTTGGTTCAAGATTATGATGGAATACCCCTCTCTAAAGATTTTCTTATAAGGAATATAGAGTGGTTCTAATCATCTATGCATTCAAGGCATCTCAGCTTAATGATTTGCCATTAAGATAGTAGATAGAGGATCCTTAAATGCGGAAGTTCATTCCCCAATCCACTCTATAAGATATCAATGATGAGGGTGGATTGGAGGATGAACTTCCTGAGAGAAAGGGCTTAGGTAAATGATAGAAAGGTTAAAACTCTCAGAAGCACTCTCTTCTTTCTCTACCATCAATAAAGACTAATCTCTCATATATAGGCAAAAGGTTCCAATGGATATAAATGGTCATATTTGTGACAGAGTTCGATATCATTGATCAGTCATCGATATGATCGAGCGTATACTCTCGATTGTATCGGAAGACCTCTCGATGATGCAAACTCAATTGTCATTTCGCTTTTGAAAACCTTTTCCCAACTGGTCGATGGGATCGAGACACACATCGATGTTATCGAATTTTGAACTCCGATTCCATCGAGAGATGGATCGATCTATCGACAGGTGAAAATAAGAGAGAAGCCTTGAAGAATTTCAGGTTCTACAGATATGATCGGGGAACAGTCGATGTCATCGAAATTTGTACATCGATCATATCGGAGACCTTGTCGATGGGATCGATAAATCGTTTAGATTTACCTATAAGCTTGCTGGACATTTTATGTCCGGACTCGATCCAATCGACGAGGTATCGATATGATCGATATATGAATATCGATTTATCGACTGGCACCCCGATCAAAATTAAAAATAACCTGAAATTCATGCTGGTGAAAACATTGCGCCCACAATCGATATGATCGACTGACTTCCGATATGATCGATATTTGAGTTCAGATTGAATTGGACAGTCATCGATATATCGAAGCTTATGTTAGTTTTCTTTAGAAAAATAGGGGCGCTGGAAAATAGTCTGTCGATAGTATCGATCTTCTTCCGATAGGATCGATATTCGAATATCGATAATATCGACTCACTAGTCGATATATCGATAAATCGTCCAGATGATTTTTTGATTGTTGGACGCTTTTTGTCATCACTCGATTGTATGGATTTGAGATGCCGAGGACATCGATAGAGCTAGTCGATCATATCGAAGGGGTAATCGATATAATCAATAGTGTAAGAAAAACTTTAAAGATTTTTCTTTTTGATAAAAAGTTTTCTTACACAGAAACTCTAAAATGTTCTAGTTCTTTTTAAGAATTTTAATCACCTGGTGTTTTGGGACATGGGATGTGAGGCTATAATTTACCTATGGCGATCTTCCACACATCTAGTTGAGGCAGACGCTTGACTTGATCTTCCTGTTAGGCGCTGTTGACCGAGTGACTCAACTTATAACGTAATTGACGAACAAGGGCACGTAGTAGGTGCACTTTCATACTCGTCGTAGACTATGTCACTAAATGGGTCGAAGCAATTCCATGCCAGAATAATGACCATCGAACGGTCATTAAATTCTTAAAAGATAACATCCTTTCCCGGTTTGGAACGCTTCGAGCCATCATTAGTGATGGGGGCTCACATTTTTGTAATAGACCATTCGAGAATTTAATGAAGAAATATGGTATTTCTCATAAGGTGAGTACTCCATACCACCCACAAAAAAGTGGGTAAGCTAAGATATCCAATAGGAAAATTAAACACATTTTGGAGAAAACGTCAACCTTGACCATAAGGATTGGTCAATCCGATTGACCGATGCCTTATGGGCCTACCGTACTGCGTTTAAAACCCCTATTGGAATGTCTCCCTTTAGACTTGTCTATGAGAAATCTTGCCACTTACCTGTGGAGTTGGAAAATAGAGCTTGCTGGGTGATCAAAAATATGAACTTTAATCTGGACAATGCTGGCTCACTACACAAACTTCAGTTAAATGAACTTGAAGAAATCCGGAACGATGCGTACAAGAACTCAAGAATTTACAAGGACAGGATGAAAGCGTTTCATGACCAACATATTCTTCAAAAATCATTCACGCCAGGTCAAAAGGTCCTTTTGTATAATTCTCAGTTATATCTCTTTCTAGGTAAACTTCGATCTTGTTGGACCGGTCCTTTCACTGTTATCAATGTTTAACCTTAAGGGGCTATTAAGATTCGAAATCCAGACAATGATAATGAGTTTAAATTGAATGGACATCGATTAAATCCATTTGTTGAGAAATTTGATTCAAAGGACATGTCCATACCTTTGATGGATCCTGTGTACCAGGATTGATCTCCTAGTCTGACAGAGGTATAGGTAGGTTTACTGCTTTCATAGGACTAGGGTAGTTTAATTTTTATCATTCTAAGATAGTCGGCTTTATGCCGTTAGGATAGTTTACTTTCTAGTTGCTCTAGGATAGTTTACTTTTTGTTGGTTTCATTCTTGTGCTAACCCATCTTCATGCTAAGATCTCTTTGGAAAAAGCCGTACAACTCCTTCATCAAGTACTATCTTTCCATCACTTCTCCTTTACTTTCATTATCTCATGTATATTGCATGCTTATATCTTTTACATTGAAGACAATGTAGATTTTAGGTTGGGGATGGGTGTTACGCCTCAAACTCGGAAATCGGGCTCACAAAATTCCCGACCACTGAATCTGGCACCGACAGCCTCTATAGAACCCCATTTTTGGCTCCCAGCGCCTATTCACTAGGTTCCGATCCTGAGATGCTACGAGGAGGATTTCCAACGACAGTTTGATTCGTAATAAGCATAACCAAAGGCATAACCCACAAACAACAACTAAAAACTCCATTACATTTCCACTATGATAAAAAACTTTACAAGTACAATGAGCATAAAGGGAAATACGATGATGATAGACCAAAATCTCTAAAATAATCTGCCACGTGCTCAAGCCTCAGTGCTGCTGCTATCCAATGTCAGCTGCACACAACGGTCGTGCATAAGTTTATAGAAAGCTTAGAGGGTGGTGAAAGTGTATGTGCAAGGTAGTAATATGATCATGCAATATCTGAGTAATGCGAAATATATTGAAGGATTCATGAATACCGTTAGTCGTATTAAGGCTATGCGATGCAAGGCATGAATGATGTTGGCCATACCCAGGCTATGCGATGCAAGATGCAAGTCAAGCATACAATCCTCATCTAAGTCTACATATCAATACAGCTCATCTATGGAATATCACCGGGGTCTATTACACTCTAAACCAGATCGCTACCCCATCGCGCACAATAAGGTAAGTGGAAGAGACCTCACTATCCGCCTACCAATATCGGGCTCGGCTCATCTATAGCAGACCCATTCCTTGAGTTGGTCAGACTCAGCCTAGCTTTGCCCCCTACTCTCGGGCAGGTAAGGCCGCACCCCCTTCGAACCGACCATGACATAATGGAAAGTGCGACCGTCTGGTAATCGCCACTTGGTTCTCCTGTACCCATTCGGTCTAGATGTTGGAGTAATCTCTTGGTACCATAAGGGTTTAGGGACTTTCACCTAGAGATATCTATAACACCCCATGTAAAATAAGATTTTTAATATTCAATCCTGCCATCCATGATACGCCTGTGGAGGCTACGATCCTGATGTCGCTAGGGCGTATAGTACCATATCACACAATGTGAATGCATGAATCACACTATCCAGTCATGCAGTAATCCTGCGTGTAACGTGCGCTCATGTAGGGCAACACCGCCTATTCGGGAGCCCATAAACAATCTACCTGAAGGCATATGCTATGATCAATCACTTCTCATATCAAGCATACATATGATGCGTATGATCATTAGTCATGGAACTATACTAAACATGTAATAAAGTAATGAATTATCCTTACAACGCAGATGGGCCTAGACAGCCTATAAACAACAAGTACGGGCCTAACGATGGGCCCTAGGGAGAGTCTTAATGTGGACATCCAACCAACATTATACTCGTAATGTGGACATCAAACCAACATTGCTCCCAAGGCACGATCGTCGTAAACATCATTACATAATCCGTGTTGGGATCACACATTGCAATGAACCTTAAGTGCATCTCATTGGGCCTTAAATACATCAAATGGGCCATATCATATGGGCCTTATGTTCATCAAGTGGGCCGCACCAATGGGCCTTATTTGCATTGCAATGGGTCATAACCCGTGGGCCTTAGAATGCATCAAGTGGGCCTAATCTCATAGGTCTTATATGTAACAAATGTGCCATACCAATTAGGCCCCATATTGTACATCAAATGGGTCTCAACCCATGGGCCCTACATATATATCAAAGTGGGCCTCAACCATGGGCCACAAATACATCAAATGGCCCCATGACATGGGCCTTACATCCACATCAAAGTGGGCCCCAATGGACTACCACAAATAAATCAAGATGGGCCTCATAACATGCTAAGGTGGGGTCCACTTGGACTATAGATCTCATTCATTTATCCCATGCCATAAATTGATCTCACAAATAGTTGGACGGTTTAGATAAAACACATGCATCATGGTGGGTCCCATAAATAAACGACGTGGATGAAACAGGTGGGACCCACGGAGCTTGCTACCATCTATACAGCAGCCAGTGGTGGGGTCCACATACGTGGTTGCCCACCAACAAATAAACGGTTTGGATGGAAAATATCCATCATGGACTGTGTGGGTAAGACCCATACATCACAGGGGTCCCATGTACATGGGCCACCTCACTTCCCTCTCTCTCATAATATATATATATATATATTGTAACATCCCGAAAATCGGGGGGGGGGGGGGGGGTCGAGCAAAAATCCAACTCCCGAGTTCCAACATGTTATTTATGCAACAGAGATATGTATGATTGAATGTTGTCTGTGATAACGTATTAAACATGAGTGAGATTAAGCTAGAACAACATATCATACTCCAGAGACAGTTAAATTAACAAGCAGAAGACTGTGATAGTATGTATAACATATATAAACTGTTGTATGTCTCCAGAGTGTGAACATGTTACCAGGTTATATACATACATGTATACTCCAAAAGTAGACAAAACGAATATACAAGAGTGCGCTAAAAATATAAAATGACAAGTGTCAAAGTATCTAATCAACCTCCATGTAATCCCGTCAATCAGAACACGCATATAGGAGGAATCCTCCTCATCATCATCAAGTCCGGCTCCGCCTCACAGGCCTCGCCATCATCTGAAATCACAAAAGGGACTGGTGGGTGTCCGGAAACACCATCCCGTAACGTGGGAGTGAGTGATCAACTCAGTGGGATAAGAGAGCAGAGATTGGCATGTTATCAAATCAATCATGCGATAATAGTAAAGCAATAAATCAAACAACCTAATACTGTTGTTAATGCAAGATGACATGACGTGATGTATGCCCTCACCGACGATCTCCCTCATACGGCACCATCTTACGACCTCGGCATGCAATCGACCCTCAAGTGCTCCACATCTTCCAGGCACATGCAATGGTATGCTGATATGATTTTCGAGTTGTTATTAGTCCATTCAAACAGCAGGATTGGGAAACTAAGGTACCTCCCTTATATTAATCCCAACACAGATCCTGTCTAGGGTCGTCACTCCTAGTAATCTCATACGATGTATATTTTGTAGGTCGCTGCAAGGGCTGCCAGGGCTGTTGCTTGCACTCGTTGCACCGCTCCCCCATCACCTTATCAATACAGGCCTATTGTACTCTACTGCTACGGAAGGGTCGTCGCCTCCCGTAGACTCAGAATACGCTCGCGGTCACTACAAAGGGCTGCCAGGGCTGTTGCACGCACTCGTTGCTCCAATCCCCCATCACCTTATCAATGTAGGCCGACAGTAAGAATATGTGTCCCATACCACCATAATCTGCTCACGAGACTAGGTGCTCACTGGTCACTACGGGGAGGTTTGTGGCCCCAGCGTAGGCCGACAGCTCGACCACGGTGTCCCATACCACCATGCCCGGCTCATGAGTCTTTGTGGATCAAGGTACCATGGTTAACAGGGTTTACAATGGTAAGTTCAGTACCCTAGGTTCAAGCAGTTATGACTCATACAGGGTGAACATACATCGGCCAGTCGGGTTACTTGACGGGCTCGACCAGCGCGATCGCATCTCAAGTCGAACGACAAGAAGTGCGTAAAACACTTCGCGAGGCCTAACCACTGCCGCCAACTCCAAACACGACTCACGTTCATCGACGCGTCGTTCGTGGCCAAGACCAGCCAACCACGAATTCGCTCGGTTATCGACTGCCTGGACTAAGTATAGTCCCAAACACATATGAATTCACATCAGCAAATTATGTAGGAGTATTGGAATTGAAATACAATCATGTGAGCATGTTAACACATGTTATAACATTCAACTTAAGCAAATCTTCAAGCACATACATTTCATGCATAGTATGGAATCATGTACATAGTCAACATGTAGGAAATCATTTATGTCAACATATAAATTGAGAAATACATCTCAAACTAATTCATAACATCATTTAATTCAATACATACTAATACAAGCATTTATACAAACACATACATTACACACTTAAGTCTACATATAGTATGTCGACCCGAAGTGCGCAATTTGGCGAATCTCTTCGCCAAACTAATTTTGCACGTATTCCTAACTTTCTAATGCGACAACAAACCATGTCAATCACATCAGCGAAATATGAATGTAATCAGTACTTCCTACAAATGACTAAAATGCCCTAAATCTCATATTCTTCGTTGATTTACGAAACAGGAAACGGATAGCATGTTGTACATGTCAAATGGCGATGCCGTCGATAATCTACTATTAAACGACATTGAAAGCGTTGGAAACCGTCAATCAAAGCGTCTAAAATCCTCACCTTGTCTCTTATAAACGTGTGAATTCGAATGGAGCGTATACGCTTCGTCTACGGCGAATAGAGGACCTAATTTACAAGATTTATGAGTTAACAAGCTATGGAACAAAAAGAATCCCAAATCAGCAACTTATTAGGGTGTTTTCTTACCTAAAAAAGTGGAGAAATCACCGGCGAAGTGATTGAATCGCGTGGCTTAAGCACGTGTAGCAGGTGACACGAGCAGCAAGAAATTCTCTCCCACCTTCTCTCACAAACTCTCACCTTTTCTCTCTCCCAATCTAGGACTTTTTTGTAAATTCGGATGGGAGAGAGGAGTGAGGATTTCAACCCCTTTTATAAGCCTAAAACTGCCCGGAATAGGCTCGGGAACAAAGTTCACTTGATGTTTATCCAAAGCGGGGCTGTTTCGGTCCAAAAGATCATTTCTGGTGATCCCCTGGCCGAACGCGATCGGACTTAAGCTCATGCATAATGGATCTAGCATACATCAAGTTTTCCGTCCGGCAGGATTCGCAGATTGCATGTGGCGGTCCAGTTTCAGTTTAGCGGTCACCGCACGTAGATCAGGTCTGTAAGTCTCATGATATGAAATAGAAATTTTTCCTGATCCGAGGGTATAATTTGGCTGAATTCTGACGGTCAGAACGCTTAATACTGACACGTCAAGTCGTGTGCCAGATTTGAATTTGAAATTTCAATTCTGCCCCTATTCGCACTCTCTTCAGTCCAGGCTCAATGAAATAGCCTGTGATTATCGGTTTGACTTGATTTTCGAAATGATTGTCAAGTCCAGCTAGGCGGTCCTAACGGTTTAAGATAGGAGGTATCGGACTTTCGACGCGCGGTCTAGATCCAATACAAAATTTCAAACCGAGGTTATAGAGTATTATAGAGTCATTAGTTCTACTCGCTTTGGGTCTTGTAGAACGTATTTAAAGTGGTCCAAGTTAATTCTACTGAGTATTCAGTTTGGTACTCAACCAAACTGTACCCTAATTATGGCAGAATACGGTCCTAGAGCCATTCTATCACCCATTTTGGGAACTTCTAGGTATCATATAATTTTTATTATTTTTCTATGGGTTCATCATCAAGTTTACCCTAAATTCACCAAATTTCATAAGATTTTGAGTTGTAGAAAAATTCTAAAAATTCTAGAAGCAGCAGCTGTCCAACAAGTTATTATCAAATAGTTGCTCACAATGACCTACTTTAAACTATATTAAATATTTTATTATATTTTTTACATATTTTTATATAAAACTAGACTCATTTAGCTTCAATCTGGTTTTTGAATCACCTAAATCGAAGTTATAACGAAGGAGATATGAGTTTTCAAAGTCCGAAGAAACGCGCAGGAAAAAAGGTACAGAAACTCGCTGTACGGACTAGTTTGGCGATGCATGGCCAAACCGGCGATGGCATCGCCGACCACTGACTTGTTTGGGGTGATTTTTTCATCTGAGATTTGAAATGGGTGTATTTTAGAACCTGAGATGAGTTATTTGACATGCAATATATGATTTTGGGGTAAGAGAAGCTGATCTATCCAATTAGTCTACTTATTTAGTGAGACTCCAAAAGGTTAATGGTTAAAAACTCTTTTTATTTATTTATTTACTATTCATATTACTTTTTAGCTTAAGTATTGATCAACATCACCTAAACTTTAAAATTTGTGTCTAATATGAGAGCTCCTAGAAAATTTTGAAGGATAAAGTAGTGAAAGGTGAGACTTTCGAAGGAAATAGGGATTTGAGACTTTTGGATTGAGTTTTGAGAAGTTAATCAAGTGTTAGGATTGACCCATTGCCTAAGAACGTCTAACCCCAGGTTGGCAAAAATTCTGGGTGTTACATATATATATATATATATATATATATATATATATATATATATATATATATATATATATATATATATATATATATATATATATATATATATATATATATATAAGCATAACAAATGCCCACCATCCAGACTCTCTGGACGTTCTGGACGGTGGGGATATGACCCATAAAACTTAGTGGGTCCACACATGTGGCCCACTTGTTACGTACATATATTAAAATATTATTATTCTTATTATTTTATATTTCTTTTTTTTTTTTGAAAAGGGACGGAGACATCCAGTGTCCAGATGGGCGACTGGATAAAATGCACATACCAAGGGCCCACCGTTCCAGCAGATCTGGGCGGCTGGGATATAACCCACCTCGTGATCAGGCCCATAGACCGTACGAGTGGGGACTCGCGCAGATGGAGGGCATGGATGAAATACATCAGAGGGACCCACAGATTTGTTGGCGCACAGGGCACCAGTAGCTGCTTGATGCATGAGAACCACCGTCCAGATGGAGGGCGTGAGTGTAACCCACGTATATTGTGTGGGGCCCACCGAATTTGCAGAGTACAATAGCTATGCAGCTGGCTGTTGTCCAGCGTACACCAGCCAATTAGCATTCTTACTCAAGGTGGGGCCCACGTGGGGCTCACCTTAATATAATATACATATATAATATATATAGATACACATATATATATATCATGCTATTGTATGTACGGATGAAATACGTACATTCATGGCCATGTCTGGGTGACTGGACGGTTATGATAAACCTATACATCATGGTGTCCAGGTGAGCAGTGCAGATGGCACACACGTCCAGGCAGGGTTCTGCACATGTGTGGGGTCCATGCTTCCTAGGAGCATGGATAAAATACATAGATCACACATGAGTCCCACAAGTGCTAACATTAGTCCAGTGGCTAAGTTATAATGCCACTGGATGGATAACATAGGTGAACACATAGGGCATGGTGGTCACGCACGTGCATGATGTGGATCCGAAACATACATCCTGTGGGCCACGTTCTATGATCAAAGAGAGAGATAGAGGGGTGGAGAGAGAGAGAGAGATCAGAGATAATGGAGGGGCCCCGCCACTATGGGCCCCTCTTGGATACAAGTATACATCAAAGTGGGTCCCACCATATGTGGGTCCATAGATCTGAAAAAGATAAATACAAAAGGAATAAAAATGTGGGCTCAAGATCACCCACCGTCCTCTTCTTCTTGCTCCCTTGGCTTCCTTTGCTCCTTAGCATCAATTCCAATGGAGGAGATGAGGTTTGGATGGTTAAGATGGGAGATGAAGGGGTAGGAAAGGTGGGCCACCTTTGTTGCTTGGGAAGGCTTGGAGAGGCTCATACGTATGGAGGTTTCTCTCTTGCTTGAGAATGAATTTGAAAATGAGAGAGAGAGAGACTTGTAAAGGGAGAGAGAGAGAGTGATGGGTGATGGAGTGATAGATGTGGTGGTGATGGGTGTAAGAGGCCTTTTTTACTTTTGTGGCCATTTGTGTAAGAAAGGCACGGGAGTGTAAGAGACTTTTTAACTTTAGAGGCTTGCTTGGGAATGACTGAAAGTTGATGTGTACTTGACATGTACTTGACATGTTAAGATTGATGGATTGATGTGACAAGTCGTAGAGGTTCTCTTGGGTTTCGCAACATGCAGCGTTTTTCTCGCACCGAACGTTGGCCCACATCTCCTGGTCAGGGTATCGCCTCGGTGTGTGAGTCGTGACATAGGACCGCGGCGACGACACAGTCGCAATGGTAAAGGTCTTGGGTTGAGTCGACTTGGGTTGACGGCGTGTGAATCAGGGTCGCACGCAAATATCAGTTAAGGGTCAAAGGTTGCTAGAATTTGACCGGTAGGACCGCGAAAGTCTACGGAACAGTACGGTCTAGGATACAAGGCTTACATTGGGAGATTAGGTTACCTAATCAGTATTTTTTTGGTCTTAAGCAAAATTTGTAAATTTTTTATAAAGTTTTTTTGGAAATTCTTATGAATTCGAGTGATTTAGAAAGATAGTCTTGATTTAAGGAGTACACGATATTTAATGTTAGTGATTTATGACTCTTGGATTCAGTTGCCTGTTAGATTTCATAGTTAAGTTCAAAGTATTAATCCATGATTAGAAGTTTTAAACATGAATTGAGTCATGATTTCACATGTCACATCTAGTGTACACATTAAGGTTTTAGTTTGATATTAAATTATTAACCTGGTAATCACTAAGCATGGAAGGAACCAGCCTGGGGAATTTGTCCATCATGTTCTTTGAAACAATAAAAAAGAGGAGAATACCTAGCTAAAAAATAGCTGTGTTTGACAATGGCTACCTGTTAAAGATCTTTAAAAAGGTTGACACAGCGTGAAGTCATCAATGGAAAAGCCAAAAACTGAAAGATTAAAAAGGCTAAACTATAAGGACAGTTTCAGTTTAGGTTAGGTTAGCCAAGAATGCTCTGTTTAATTATCAATGTTATCATGAAAATTGATGATTGGACTCTTAATGATGATGTGTCGAGGTTACACTATACACCAATGGAACTCAATGTTTAAAATTGTTCTAATCGATGGATTAATACTTTGAACATGACCATGAAGTTTACCATATGCTTGAGTTTAGGAGAAGGAAATGCCCAAAAATGGTGTATCTTAGAATTCTAGTATCTAGGTTATTTTTCAAAAATCACTTGAGTTTATAGAAATTGTCATGTAATTCTCAAATTATTTTTCATATACTTTGTTCGGGACTAGAAAAGTGCTGGTAGGGATTGTGTTGAGGGTCAAATATTGCATATTAGAACCCAATTATCACTTAGTTTTACGTACATGATAATTTTTAACGCTCTATTTTAATCGTGTTTGTGTTGCAAGGTGAATTTGAGAGCTTGGATTGAAAAAGGGTGCTAAAAGCATGGATTTGATGCTCAAGAATCACCAAGGCAAGGTATGGATCTTAAAAGACTGAGATTGAAGAATTCACATGCCAAAGATCCGAGAAAACCTAATAATTAAAAATAAAGAGGCCTGAAAATCATCCTGAATGCAAGATCACAGGGTTTCTACCATCAGTTTGGCTCAAAACTTTATATCTAGCCTGAAGATCATAAAGTAACCGTTCACGTAAAATTTCAGCCATTGGATCATTGTGGAAGTGGCTCAACGGATAGATTGGCCACTAAATCACTGATTTAGGGCCCACCTGATTTTTGGATATGCTTCAATTTTGGTCTCAACCCCTTAAATTGGATGGAGGAGAGGATGAACGGAGTAGATTTCTCATGAACATCATAGTGGACCCCACCTTAGGTCATATGCGCACACAACACACGTGAATGCACTGTGCACTGAACCATCCAAACCGGTCAACAGACCACTGACCGATGAATTCAAAAGGATTTGGAAATCCTTCTTCTTCCCACCTGAGTAACAGCGAACAGGGACTTACGGATGGGTCCTTGTGGGCCACATCTTGACTCAACGGTTCGATTCAGACCGTCCATTAGAATCCCATGGTCCATTTGAGCAAGACCTAGGTGACAAAATTCTAAGAGACAACGAGGATTGGATTTCAGCCATTCAAATGTAGGACATACGACAGTGAGAGAATTCTATGGGTTACACCAAAACCAATCTAGAACCATCCATTTCTGACTGGTTTTTCAAGGGGAATTCAATGGACGGAGTGGATTTCTCCGCCAACGTTGATCAAGGGTCCACCAATCATCACAGCACAAGTTTTCGCGTAAGCTGTGCATCCAATAAAGCTTGCATTATGGGCCATTATGTGATCATGGAGACGGCCGGATGTAAGATCCAGACCATCTTAAAGATGCACAAGGGGGCTATGAACCTAGCCATGAAGTCGGATTCTAAGGACGGGCCATTCACCATCCCAAAAATCTAGCTAAGCACAAATCAGTTTACATTTCACTGCGCACACAGTTGTTTGCTACGAAAAAAGCCACTGCCTTGTGCATAAGTCCAGCCGACCGAGTCTTTCTAGGATATAAAAATGAGAGAGAAAGACATGGAGAAGGATATCTTGGGACATGTGGAGCAAAGGTAGAGAGAGAGAGAGAGAGAGAGCATGGAGGCGGCAGTTATTAAAAGAGTTCTTCCTTCCCTTCTTTGTTTGTTTTGTTTAAGAGATTTTTAGTTAATCATGTCTATGATTGACTAAACCTCTTAGCTAGGGCTAAGAGGTGAAGCTTGTAGCGTGATGGGTTATTTTCTTTGGCTTTGATTCATGTTGATGAACCCTTTTTTATTCTAGTTTGATTATAAGATATACTTTTAGTTTTTAATGATTGGTTGTGACTGAAATTGCAATGAAACTACGATAGCTTTGAGTATGTTCTTTTCATTACTATAATTGTGAACTTAGGAAACCCTGTTGTTCACCATCGTCTCCTGGACATGGTTGGATGACAGAATCCTTCCCAACATTCATAACTCTCTCAGATTGGATGTGGATTGGTTAAATTCTGTTGTTTGCTTTGTCTCATGGGCATGGTTTTGTGATGGAATTAATTTTAATTTTCATTCCTATCTTCTATTAAAAACTAGATCAAAGGAAGTTCAGATTTAATTTTTAATGAAATATCTTCCAACTGGATGAAGATGGGACTCTGAATCTAGTTGTGTTTATAAATCAAGCATAGATCTCCCTGATCTTTACAAGTGGATTCTTGAAAACCCTAGTTTCCCACCTTTAAATTTTACAAGTTTTAGTTAAAGTTATTCACCATTATTCTCTTAAAATTTTCTGGTTTAGATTACATCTTATTTTAGTTCTAGTTTTGGTTACTTTCAAATTACATATAAGGTTCAATCCCCGTGGATTCGACCTCAGTCTTATCGAGATTATTACTGTATCGCAACCCTAAAATTGGGGTGGTGAACAAAAGTAACTAGTAGTAGAATTAGAAGAAGATGTAGACCTAAATCTGGAAGTGTATAGAGAGTAATTGTGAACTATTTATCTAAAGCTTACAAATTCAAAGGTGAGAACTAGGGTTTCCAAGGATCCACTTATTGATATTAGGGAAATCTATTACTTGATTCAAGAACACAACTGGAATCAGAGTCGTATCTTATCTAGTTAGAAGATATATCAATTAAGATCAATCTGAACTTCCTTTGACCTAATTCTTAAAAGAGGAGAATTATGATAATTGGAAGGTATTTCATTATCAAACCATGCCCATGAGACAATAGCAAACAACAGGATTTACTAATCCCATAATCTCAAAATATGCAAAGAAGATACTTAAAGCTATTGCAAATCTATTGTAATTTGAGTCATTATAAACCATTAAAAACTGAAAGTATTCCTTAAATATCAAACTAGAATCAAAGTAAGTTTAAAATAAACATGAATCAAAGTAATAGAAACATCCCATCATGCTACAAGCTTCACCTCTTAGCCCTAGTTACGAGGTTTAGCCAACCATAGACATGATTGGATTTAAAATCCTAGTAGAAAACATGAAAAACTAAGGAAGAAAGAAGAAAAATGCTTGGTGATGGCTTTCCACCCTTGTGCTTTACTCCTATATATCCTAGATTGATGCCTAGGAGTGCCCTGGGGACTCTTATTTATAGTTGACCAACACCTCCTTTAGCACCAACTTGGAAAAATTCAGAAACTGCCTCAAGTTTACGCACTCCACGTAACTCTGCGTAACTCCGTGTGATTCGTTTGATGACAATGAACAACCTTCTATTCATCGAACCTACCTTCGATGTCATGAAAGAGACCTTCAATGTCATTGAACATTATTCAAGGAATTGATAATGTGTCCAAAATAGTCTAGAGAGTTATTTCAATTTCTTTAATAAATTTAATGTCGTTGAAGAGCCCTTTGATGTCATTAAGCAGAACTTTGATGTCATCGAGGATTTCTTCGAGTAATCAAAGATGGTGCCCAATATGTCCAACGAGTTTTGTCGAAAATCCACAGAAAATTCGATGTCATCGAGTAGCTCTTCGATGTCATCGAAAAATGTCTCAATTTGTCCAGCGAACATCTTCATTTTCCTTCATAAATTCGATGTCATCGACCTGTGTTCGATGTCATCAAATGTGTCCTTAATGTGATTGAACAGTGTTCGATGACACAGTCAATGTGTATTCCGCACTTGTTCTTTCGGCTTCGTTCCTTCTTCCCTTAGTTTTATTGAATCTTGGGACCTTGAAATCTTCAATCTTTATCTCCTAAGATCCATTCTTTGCCTTGGTGATCTTTGAGCATCAAATCCATGCTTTTAGCACCTTTTCCAATCCAAGTTCTTAAATTCACCTTACAACACAAACATAAGTAAAATAGGACATTAAGTAGTATCATGTTCATAAAATCAAGATATAAATGGGGTTCAATATGCAATATTTGACCCTTAACACAATTCCCAACTAGTATTTTGCTAGTCCTGAGCAAAGTATGTGAAAAATAAATCTCAATGCATAATGTTAGAAATCTTTTTTAGACAATAATCTTTTATGTACTCAAGTATGAATGGGTAGTAATAAGATATGAAAGTGAGATTTTGAAAACGTAGAACCCAATCACATAAGAAACTAATCAAATAAGTTCTTTGTCCATTAAATTGAAGCATAATTTGTATATCAAGTTTCTCAATATGCTCAGTGTAAATCAACTTACTTTTCATACGAGTACTATAAATTCATCATGCTAGCCATGCTTACCACTTCAAGAGTGATTTGAAACTCAAGTACTGATTTCAAACTTATCCCCTTCTCCTTCTTTTTTCAGTTCTTAATTTTATATCAATGGTCAATTTTTATCCATTCTTTATTTTTGCATTCTTTTATAGATTTTTCATTCTTTTCATAACCTCTTTGTTGATCTCCTATTTTTTAACTGGTTCTTTTTTTCTTTTAAGGTGGATAAAATTCTCCAGACTTGATTCCCACTACCTATCAATGATTCACATACTAAAAATTAGAAATTCTAGTATATCCTACAGAAGGCAAAGTAAATGTGTCTTGTGATTAACATGATATTCAAACTTCTTAATTAATTGAGCGCATGTACTTAGGTGATAAATTACTTAGATGATTAGACTTTAGCAATTCAAAGTTCAATCTCTATCTTATCATACCCAAGGCATTCTTAAGTACATAATTTATTGCTTCCCAAATAGATTTCAACTTGAAACATTGAATTTTTAAAAATTTTGCTCAAAACTGAGAAAACACTAATTAGTTCACCTAATCCCCCATTCCCAACCAAAAAATCTACATTGTCCTTAATGTAAAAGAATTAAACATATAATGTAAAAGAGCCAACGACAAGGAAAGGGAAGTGATGGAAAGATATTACCCGAAGAAGGAATTTTAAGGCTCTTCCAATGATCTCAGTGTGAAGATGGGTTGACACAAGAATTAAACCAATATCAAGCAAACTATCCTAAAACAACGGAAGCAAACTATCCTAAAAAGGTGGAAGCAAACTATCCTATTCTTATGAAAATGATAAACATACCTACATCTTCATCAGACTAGGAGATCAATCCTGGTACACAGGATCACTCAGACGAATGGACATGTCCTCTGAATTAAATTTATTAACAAATGGCTTTAATCGATGTCCATTCACTTTGAATTCATTGTCATTGTTTGGATTCTGAATCTCGACAGCTCCATGTAGATAACGTTATTAATAGTGAAAGGGCTGGACCAACGAGATCGGAGTTTGCCCGGAAAAAGATGTAACCAAGAATTGTACAAAAGGACATTTTGACCTGGGGTGAATGATTTTCAAAGAATGTGTTGGTCATGAAACACCTTCATCCCATCCTTGTAAATTCTCGAGTACTCATATGTATCATTTTGGATCTTAAGTCCATTCAACTGGAGTTTTCATAGCGAGCCAGCATTGTTTAAATTGAAGTTCAAATTTTTAATAGCCTAGTAGGCCCTATGTTCCAACTCCACAGGAAAGTTGCAAGCCTTCCCATAGACAAGTCTAAAGGGAGACATTCTAATAAGGGTCTTAAATGCACTATGGAAAGCCATAATACATCAGTTAAGTAGATTGACCAATCCTTACGGTCAGGGTTAACTTTTTTCTCCAAAATATATTTAATTTCCCTATTAGAAATCTCAGCTTGCCCACTTATTTGTGGGTGGTATGAAGTGTTTACTTTGTGGGAGATGCCATATTTCTTCATCAAGTTCGCAAATGGCCTATTCCAAAAATGTGAGCCTCCATCACTAATAATGGCTTGAGGCATTCTGAACCAGGAAATGATGTTCTCTTTTAAGAATCTAATGACTATTTGATGATCATTGTTTCAACATGGGATCACTTCAACCCATTTAGTGACATAGTCTACTGCTAGCAAAATATATTGATTCCCAAAGGATTGGGGGAATGGTCCCATGAAATCGATGCCCCAACAATCAAATGCTTTAATGATTAGAATGAGGTTCAAAGGCATCATTTTCGATGGGACAATACTTCCAATTTCTGACAATGCTCACAAGCTTTGTAAAACTCATGAGTGTCCTTGAACATAGTGTGCAATTAAAGCCGCACTGCAGAATTTTAGCCGTGGTCTTTTTAGCAGAAAAGTGACCACCATGAAAGGGCCTAGCTATATGCCCTAGAGAGGAGAGGGGGGGAGGGGGGGGGGGGGGAGAATAGGACAATGCCAAATAAAACTTTAAATAACGGAATAATAAAAGAAATAAAGCACAATACTGAATTAAAAGTAATCTTAATAACCTAGAATTAAGAGAATGATACTATATCAGTTTTAAGGACAACCTTACACCAAAAACCAAAGGTTTAAGGTAGGACAACCTTATTTCTAGAACATCCTTTGTATCTCAAACCAATGACAAATAAAAAGCAAGGAAACTAAAATAACTTGCAGAAATAAATCCTAAGTTATTACAACATTCCCACACTTGCTTGAAATAAAATGATTACAACATTCATCCACAAATACAATCCACAAAACTGAATGAATAAAGGAATGAAGGAATAAAGCACATCCACAACACAACGATATATAGTGGTTCGCCTGTGTGTATACCAACTGTTATCCAACAGCCACACAGAATGCTACTCCACTCCTAATATCCTCACACAGGGGATCTTAGCATGCACTATCAAAATAGGTTTCACAGGTTCACCTAAAACCTTCACAATATGTCTTTTTATCACGGGCTTACACAATCTAAAAACCCACACAATCTGAGTTTTCTGGCTCTCCTCAGATAACCAAAAAAATGAAATTTTTTTGGCAAATCTCAAACAAAATCAAAGAATGTAAATTACACAAATGTAAAATACCTAAATCTCCTTTTGAAGTAGCCCGGTAGAACCAATCGGAGTAGAAGTTTGATTCAACGTTCAAAGTCCAATACTCACTTTAAGAATGGTTCTAAGTCTAATTGATTTTAAATCAAAAGGGCTAGTTCTATTTGATTTTGAATCCAAGAAGAAGGAATATCAGAAATTCTCCTTTTCTAATAAGATTGGAATGTAGATCAAAATCAAATAATAAACAAGCTAGCAAAAGGAATATTAAATGAGCATAAAGTAGCTTGAAAACAAACACAAACTTATCTCAGAGTATAGCCTAAAGATTGCTTGAATTGAGTTGAATTGAATTGAAAAACTTTAAAGTTCGTGCTCTATTTATAGCCTGAAAAATCTCATCTACGACTGGTCTTAGGATCCTAGGACTGGTCATAGCTTCAAAGATTTTTAAATATTTTCGCGGGATAAGGATTAGCTGTTCCACGACTGGTCCTAGGTAGCCTACGACCGGTCATGGGCCACCTACGATTGGTCGTGGGTCACCTACGACTGGTCGTACGACCCCCATATTAGTTGCTGGAGTTGAGTCGTAGGGCTAAGACCGGTCGAAGGACAAGTCATACAGCTCACAGGACTGGTTGAAGGATGTCCAAGACTGGTCGTAGGACAACTAAAAAATTCTAAAAATCTTCAACAACCTAGGACTGGTCCTGAAAAACTTAAGACTGGTCGTAGCAGAGCTAGGACTAGTCTTGAAGTCCCTAGGATTGGTCTTAGAATAGCCCGAACAAGCATATTAAAATATATAAATTATGTATCCAGAATAACCTACAGTAAAGCCCATCCTAAGGTCAATCTAAGGTCAAACAAACCTTAAAAGTGAGATGGACATTGATAGTCTGTACACTCAGATGAAACTTAAGAGAAGCTTGAGAATTTACGAATCTTGTTGTAGGCCTTCTTGAGCTTGATCCTTTCTTGAGTTGACAAAGTCTTCTTCTATACTTGTACTTGTTTGAATCTTGAACATGCATACTTGGAGACTTCTATTCTTGAATTCTTCTTCCATGACTTGAAACTTTCTTCATTTAAGTTATTGTCTTGAAATACGATGTCTTGAAGCAATGAATAGTCTCAAACATGAAACATAAGATATACAAGACATAGATATAGGTTTTGGCACCACAAAATTTGACAACCAAAGGGATATGAAATCATAGCACTTACACACCATAGGCCTGAGAATGGCAGAAGGAGATGACACTTTATTATTCATTGTCTGGCACACATCTCTTTAAGATTTGGTCTAGGCAATGTTTAAACAAATATGGATCATCCCAGAGGAATTTGCGTTCCTCGATGAAGAATTTTTTCTTATCTTGCATAGTCTAATGTGTTGGCGTGAAACTTGTAGCAAGATAGTTTGCAATATCCGTAAACTAAGGTGAATGGGAGACTTTGAATAGTTGTTCGTTAAGGAACATGTCATTTACATATGTTATCTTAAGGGAATCAGAGAGGCTAAGGTGGGAAAGATGGTCAGCCACTATGTTCTCTACTCCTTTTTTGTCTTTTATTTCCAAATCAAATTCTTGGAGTAGGAGGATCTATCTTATTAAGCAGGGTTTAACATCATTCTTAGAAAGAAGATACTTGAGTGCTACATGGTCTGTGTAGATAATGATCTTGGATCTGATCAAGTAGGACCTAAATTTATCCCAAGAGAATGCTACGGTTAGGAGTTCCTTTTCCGTAGTAGAGTAATTCACTTGGGCAGGATTTATATTTTACTTGTGTAATAAATAACATAAGGCTTCTTCTCTTTTCTTTGGCCTAAAATTGCCCTAAGAGCATAATCGTATGTGTCGCACATAAATTCAAAAGGGATGCTCCAATCGCGTGGCTGCATGATAGGTGCAGTGGTTAACATGCCCTTGAGCTTAGAAAAAGTTTCCTGACATTTCTCAGTCTACTCTTATGGTACATCCTTTTGAAGTAGATTGTATAAAGGATGAGAGAGGTGACTAAAGTCCTTTATGAATCTTCTGTAAAATTCCGCATGTCCTAAGAAGGATTCCACATCATGTATGTTCTTAGGTGAAGGTAGGTTAGAGATAAAATCAATCTTAGCATTATCTACCTCAATTCCTTTGGACAACATGATATGTCCAAGGACAATTCCCTTATGAACTAAGAAATGACACTTCTCCCAATTCAGTATGAAGTTCCTTTCCTCACATCGTTTCAGCACATTTTTTAAATTTTCCAAGCATTTGCTGAAGGATGGACCAAAAAGTGAGAAATCATCCTTGAAGACTGCTAGATATTGCTCCACCATGTCAGAAAAAATACTTAACATGCATCACTGAATTGCGTGGGCATTACACAGTCTGAATGGCATCCTTCGGTAAGCAAAGGTGCCAAAAGGACATGTGAACGTGGTCTTTTTTTGGTCTTCACGGGCTATCTTAATCTGATTGTAGCACGAGTATCGATCAAGGAAACAGTAATAGGAATGACCAGCTAGCCTTTCCAAAATTTGATCGATTAAGGGTAAAGGACAGTAGTCTTTCCTCGTGATGGTATTCAACTTCCTATAGTTAATGCACATTCTCCAACTAGTAGTAACTCTAGTTGGTATGAGTTCGTTGTTGGCATTGGCTACTATGGTGATTTTAAACTTCTCAGGAACCACGTCAGTTAGACTCACCCATTGGTTATCTGATGTTACGCCTCAAAATTGAAAATCGGGCTTACAAAATTCCTGAACGCTGAATCCTACACCGACAGCCTCTGTAGTACCCTATTCTCGGCTCCCACCACCCTTATACTGGATCTGATCCTGGGATCCCACAAGGAGGATTTTTAATATAAAATTTTTTTATAAGGAGCATAACCATAAGTATAACCCAGATACAAATAATAATATCACCACATATCCACTATGATAAAAAACTTTAGAGTATATTACATAAAGGAAAAATATAAGATAGATATCAAAACTCCAGAAACTCACCCACACGCTCCTACCTCACCTTGGCAGCATCCTAGCGTCACCTGCACGCATTTATCGTGCATAATTGTAACATCCCAAAATTTGGGGGTCGAGCATAAACTCCACTCCTGAGTTCCAGAACATCACTTATGTAACATTTTCAATGATGGATGAATGTCGGCTGTAATAGTACATAAAACATGAAGTGGATTAAGCCAAAACAACATATCATACTCCACAGATAGTTAAATTAGCAAGCGGAAGAATGTGATAGATATATAAAATATATGAACTGTTGTAGGTCTCCAGAGTGTGAACATGTTACCAGATTAAACATATACATGTATACTCTAAAAATGATAAAAAAGAATATACATGAGTGCTCCAAAAATATAAAATGACAAATGTCATGGCGTCTAATCAACCTCCCTGTAATCCCGCCGATCAGAACACGGTCTACCTAGACCCGCCTGATAACCGCCTATAGGAGAAATCCTCCTCCTCATCAAACAAGTCCGGCTCTGCTTCACAAGCAGCGTCATCACCTGAAACTAAAACAGGGACTGGTTGGTGTGTACAACACCGTCCTGTAACGTGAGAGTGAGTGGCTAACTCAGTGGAATAATAGAGCAAAGGTTAACATGTTATCAAATCAATCAAGCGATAATGATACAGCAAACAAATCAAACATTCCTAAATACTGTAATTAATGTAAGAATGAAATGACATGATGGATGCCCTCGCCAACATACTCCCTCATGCGACACCATCTTATGTCCATGGCATGCTTTCTTCCCTCAGTGCTCCACATCTTCCAGGCACATGCAGTGCGATATGAATATGATTACCAAGTTGTTATTAGTCCTTTTCATACAGCAGGATTGGAAAACTAGGGTACTTCCCTTATATCATTCCCAATAAGGATCCTGTCTAGGGTCATCACTCCTAGTAGTCTCATACGATGATATGGTTCTAGGTCACTGCAAGGGTTGCCAGGGCTGTTGCACGCACTCGTTGCACCGCTCCCCCATCACCTTATCAATACAGGCCTAGTTGTACTCTTGTTTCTACGGAAGGGTCATCGCCTCATGTAGACTCAGAGTACGCTCGAGGTCACTACAAAGGGCTGTCAGGGCTGTTACACGCACTCGTTGCACCGCTCCCCCATCACCTTATCAGTGTAGGCCGACAGCTCGAATATAGTGTCCCATACCACCATAATCGGCTCACTACGGGTAGGCTCATGGCCCCAGCGTAGGCCGACAGCTCGACCACGGTGTCCCATACCACCATGCCCGGCTCATGAGTCTTAATGGATCAAGGTACCATGGTTATCAGGGTTATCATTGGTAAGTTCAGTACCCTAGGTTCAAGCAATTATGACCAATATAAGGTGAACATACAATAGTCAGTCGGGTTAGTTGACGAGCTCGACTAGTATGAGCGCACCTCAAGCTGAACGACATGAAGTGTATAAACACCTCGTGTGGCCTAACCACTGCCGTCAACCAAAGTACGACTCGGGTTTGTCAACGCGTCCTTCGTCGAGAATAGAATCTAACCACGAATTCAAATTTGTTACCGACTGCCTGGACTAGAGTATAACCCCAAACACTTGTAATCTAAATCAATAATCATATGAGAGAGACAAGATTGAAATACAAGTAATTCTAGCATGTTATAACATACATCATAAGCAGTTAACCATTCACGAGTATTTCACACATAAGGTAATCAATTCAATACAACAAGCATGAAGGAATTCATGTACATCATCAAATTAGTTGAGAATCCAATCTCAACGCTAATCTACAGCACAATTACTCAATACTTACTAATACATACATTTATACAAACACTTAGTCTACACAAATTAGTCAACATAGCATATGTCGGCCAATAATGTGCATTAGGGTGAATCTCTTCGCCAAACAGATCATACACGCATAACTAGCATAGGTACACGATAAATACTTATGGCAATCATATCAGCAAAATACGTACGTATACAGTGTTTCCTACAAATACCTAAAATACCCTAAATCTCATATTCTTCGTACGTATTCAGAATGAAAAATGGACAGCATGTTCTACATGTCAAACAACATCCTTGTTAACAATTTACCATTAAACGACATTGAAAGCTTTGAAAAATGGTAACCTAAGCGTCTAAAATCTGCACCTTACGCTGTAAAAGTGTAACGAATTCAATAGAGACTCTAAGTCGTCGTCAACGACTGATTGGCAACCTACAGTATGATTTAGGTTAGCTACCTCACCACTTGCACCAATTGAAAACCTAGAATAGGTTAGGGTTAGGCTTTCTTACCTAAGAACGAAGCCAGAGTCGTGGGAAAAGCGATACAGAGGGGTGGATTAGGCACGTAGCAAAGCTAGGAAGAATCCCAGGAAGAATCACCAACTTCTCTCCCACTTTCTCTCTCTTTTCTCTCTCTTGATTTGGGTAGGGTTTGAAATTCTTATGGGATTTGTGAGAGAGGGTTTAAGGCCTTTTTGTAAGCCCAAACATAACGAAAACAGACTCCAGGTCAAGGTATACTTAGGTTATAACCAAAGTGGGTCTGTTTCGATCCAACAGAGCATTTTTAGAGGTCATGTTATCAAATGCAGTCGGACTTAAGCTCACTAACTTCGGATCTTTAGTCAGTTAGGTTTTCAGTCCAATCGGATTTCCAGATCATCTGTGGCGGACCAGTTTCAGTTTAGCAGTCACCGAAACTCGATCAGGGTCATAAGTGCTATGACATGTAAGGGCCAACATTCCTGATCCGAGGGTGAAATTTGGTCGAATTCTAACGGTCAGAATGCTTAAAAATGTCACGCAAGCGACACATGCCAGATTTATTAAAAATTAAATTAAGTTTCTAAATATTTTCCTTTTCTCACTCTCTTCACTCCGGACTCAGTAAAATGGTCTCAGGATATCGGTTGGGCTTAATTTTCGAAACGGTAGTCAAGTCCAACTAGGCGGTCATAATGGTCTAAGTTCATCGCTATCAGATTCAATGCACGGTCTAGAACCAATACAAAGTTTCCAAATGGTCCCGAGGTCAACTGGGCTTAGAGATTGATCCTAGATTTTAGGATAACGTAGCGATAACAATTCTAGAGGTTTTGGGTCTTACAGATCGTATTTAAAGTTATTGGTGCTAATTTTGCAGGAAACCTAGTGTAGCGCTGGTTAATTCACGTTAAATTTCTAAAGAATTAGGTTCTAAATGATTCCTTTGGCTTTAGAATTAGGTTCTAAATGATTCCTAAGAGGTTACTAAAGTGTTATGGTTGACCCATTACCTAAGGACGTCTATTTCCAGGTATGCAAAAATTTGGGGTGTTACAATAATCTTATTAGAAGCTTAGAGGGTGGTGTATATGTATGCAATGCATGTGCCAAGTATACAAATATCAGAGTAAGCGATAGTAAGTCCATAAATTCCATCAGCCTTATCCAGGCTATGCAATACAAAGACATAATAAGCCAAATGTCATATCTAGGTCATGAAATACAGAATCATAGTAAACCAAATGTCATATGCTGAGGGTGTAATGCAATATGAAAATGTAAAAGAAATGACAAAGCTGGAGTGTGTAATTGGGATGATAGTACGTGGTATCGCAAGCTGTGGGGTTCATCATAAGGGACTTCTATCCAAACCAGTCCCATACCTAAATTTGGATAGTTAGACTTAATGTGGTAAAATCTTGATCTCAGGTTAGTCATGCACCCCAACTAAAATTCTGGCCATTGTGAAGGTACATATAATGTTTTGGCTGTGCACTACCAGCCCGAGTGGATAGTGGATAAATGAATGAGTTAAATACTGAGTATGCAATTTCTGCTCAGTAAGTCCACATATTAGTACTATACATCTCTGAGATCATCACGGGGTCTAGTACACTCCAAACTACAGCCGCCATTCCTGGCTATGCAGTTCAGTAGGTGGAAAAGACCTCACTACCCGCCTGACCAATAGTCTGCTAATATCTACCCAGCTTGTTGATAGCGAACCCATTTCTGAGTTGGTCAAACTCTGCCTAGCTTGCCCCCTACCCTTTGGCGGATAAGGCCACATCCCCTTCTAACCGACCCCGACACAGTGAGAGACACAACCTACTGGTATTCGGCACTTAGGCGCTCATGTATCCACTCGGTCTAGATGTTGGAGAATCCCCTGACCACGAGGGTTTAGAGACATTCACCCACGGACATCCAACATGCCCATATGCTAGAACCAAATATTTTTTATGTCCCATCTGACCATTTACGATATACCTGTGGAGGCCACAACCCTTATGTCGTTAGGGTGCACATATGGCATAAACCACGATATGCATGAGCCATACTATCCAATCATGCATCAAACCTGCGCATACCACGCACTCATGTGGGGTAACTCCATCTCACAGGGACCCCCATAATCAATCAGCCTAATGGCATGTGCTACTCCTCATAACAAGCATACATATGATGTGCATGGGCATGTATCGTTATGTAATAAAGTACACTGACCTAATTATCAGATAAGGCAAACAACAATAACCATATATGTCACATCCTAAGAGTGTAAACTAAACGACATGATCCAAGTATCAAACCTGTGCATACCATGTGCTTAGGTGGGGAAACTCCATCTCTCAGGGAGTCCTATAAATAATCAGCCCAATGACACATGCTATGATCAATCACTCATAATAAGTATGTAATGATGCGCATGGGCATGTATCATAATGTTATGCTAGCATATACTTAATGTGTCTTACTAGATAAAGTATACTAGCATGGCTACAAATAATCAACCTATATACATGGCGGGGTCCAAAGAAGGATAGCAGATCTAATCCATAACATCAACAGTGGATATGCCTAATCTGATACCACATATTCTTCCATCTACAGGAAGCAGTGATGATGTACTCTCCTATATATATAGTGGGTGATCTAGATGTCATACTACATCAAGGATGGACCTTATGGGGTAATCATACGAGTCATGGTTTATTCCTATAAGGGTGGTGGAAAGCACTAGCATGATTAACAGATATAACATTAATTGTCCTAATACATGATGGGTTCCATAAAAGGACGACATATCTAACACAAACATCAAGGTAGGCCTATATAGTGAATATACCCAACTTGATATCACATATTCTTCTATCTACATCAAGGGGGAATGATGATGATGTACAAATGTCAAGGATAAGCCCTTACACTTTTCCTAAGAAGGTAAATGGATGGTGTAGTTGATACATAGATAGCACGAAGTCCTTGAAATTGATTCAAAGGTAGGGCACATCACATGGGGTGAGTCAAGCAGGTATACACCAAATGGTCTTCTTCACTCTCTGAATCATGTAACAACTGGGCTTTCTTATGGGGGGCTCATCATGAATACAAGGTGGGCCTCGGTAGGGTCCATTCCTTTAGGACTGTGTCCTTGCAAACGGGTCGGGTAGTTCACTCATCATCTAAGTAGGCCTTAGGTTGGGTCACTAGGCTTGGGCAAATACATGCATCTATGTGGACCACATTTACTATGAAAGGCCCAATACAAAATCACAAGGAGGGCTCCTGTAACATCCCGAAAATCGGGAGGTCGAGCAAAAACCCAACTCCTGAGTTCCAAAATGTTATTTATGAAACATAGATGTGTATGATCGAATGTTGTCTGTGAAATGTATTAAACATGAGTGAGATTAAGCCAGAACAACATATCCTACTCCAGAGACAGTTAGATTAATAAGCGGAAGACTGTGATAAATGTATAATATATATAAACTATTGTATGTCTCCAGAGTGTGAACATGTTACCAGGTTATATACATACATGTATACTCCAAAAGTAGACAAAATGAGTATACATGAGTGCGCTAAAAATATAAAATGACAAGTGTCAAAGCATCTAATCAACCTCCCTGTAATCCCGTCGATTAGAACATGCATAAAGGAGGGATCCTCCTCATCATCATCAAGTCCGGCTCCGCCTCGCAGGTCGCGCCATCATCTGCAATCACAAAAGGGTCTGGTGGGTGTCCAGGAACACCGTCCCGTAACGTGGGAGTGAGTAGCTAACTCAGTGGAATAATAGGGCAAAGATTAACATGTTCTCAAATCAATCATGCGATAATAGTAAAGCAGTAAATCAAATAATCCTAATACTGTTATTAATGCAATTATGACATGACGTGATGTATGCCCTCACCGACGATCTCCCTCATACGGCAACATCTTACGACCGCGGCATGCCACACTCCCTAGAGTGCTCCACATCTTCCAGGCACATGCAATGCTATGGTGATATAATTTTCAAGTTGTTATTAGTCCATTCAAACAGCAGGATTGGGAAACTAAGGTACTTCCCTTATATCAATCCCAACACAGATCCTGTCTAGGGTCGTCACTCCTAGTAATCTCATACGATGTATATTTTCTAGGTCGCTGCAAGGGATGCCAGGGCTGTTGCTCGCACTCGTTGCACCGCTCCTCCATCACCTTATCAATACAGGCCTATCGTACTCTACTACAATGGAAGGGTCGTCGCCTCCCGTGGACTCAGAATACGCTCGCGGTCACTACAAAGGACTCGTCGCCTGATCAGTGTAGGCCGACAGCTAGAATATAGTGTCCCATACCACCATAATCTGCTCACGAGTCTAGGTGCTCACTGGTCACTACGGGGAGGTTTGTGGCCCCAGCGTAGGCCGACAGCTCGACCACGGTGTCCCATACCACCATGCCCGGCTCATGAGTCTTCGTGGATCAAGGTACCATGGTTAACAGGGTTTACAATGGTAAGTTCAGTACCCTAGGTTCAAGCAGTTATGACTCATGCAGGGCGAACATACATCTGCCAGTCGGGTTACTTGACGGGCTCGACTAGCGCGATCGCATCGCAAGTCGAACGACATGAAGTGCGTGAAACACTTCGCGTGGCCTAACCACTGCCGCCAACTCCAAACACGACTCACGTTCATCGACGCGTCGTTCGTGGCTATGACCAGTCAGCCACGAATTCGCTCGGTTACCGACTGCCTGGACTAAGTCTAGTCCCAAACAATTATGGAATCACATCAGCAATCTATGTAAGAGTATTGGAATTGAAATACAATCATGTGAGCATGTTAACACATGTTATAACATTCAACTTAAGCAAATCTTCAAACACATACATTCCATGCATGTAATGGAATCATGCATATGGTCAACATGTAGGAAATCATTTAGCTCAGCATATTAACTAAGAAATCAATCTCAAACTACCACATAACATCATTTAATTCAATACATACTAATACAAGCATTTATACAAACACATACACTACACACTTAAGTCTACATATAGTATGTCGACCCAAAGTGCGCAACTAGGCGAATCTCTTCGCCAAACTAATTATGCAAGCATTCCTAACTCTCTAATGCGACAACAAACCATGTCAATCACGTCAGCAAAATATGAATGTAGACCGTACTTCCTACAAATGATTAAAATACCCTAAATCTCATATTCTTCGTTAATTTACGAAACAGAAAATGGAGAGCATGTTGTACATGTCAAACGGCGATGCCGTCGATAATTTACTATTAAACAACATTGAAAGCATTGTAAACCGTCAATCAAAGCGTCTAAAATCCTCACCTTGTCTCTTATGGATGTTGAAATTCGAACGGAGCGTATACGCTTCGTCTACAGCGATAAGAGAACTTGTTTTACGAGATTTACTAACTATTAAGCTATGGAACGGAAGAAACATCAAATCAGCAACTTTCTAGGGTTTTTCTTACCTGAAAATGCGGAGGAATCGCCGGGAAAGTGATCGGAGTGCGTTGCCTAAGCACGTACAGCAGCAGCAGCAGGTGGCAGGAAGATCTCTCCCACCTTCTCTCACAAACTCTCACCTTTTCTCTCTCCCAATCTAGGGTTTTTGCAAATTCGGATGGGAGAGAGGAGTGAGGGTTTCAAGCCCTTTTATAGCCTAAAACATGCCCAAAATAGGCTTGGAAACAATGTTTACTTGATGCCTAACCAAATCGGGGCTGTTTCGGTTTAAAAGAGCATTTCTGGAGGTCCCCTGGCCAGATGCGGTCGGACTTAAGCTCATGCATACTGGATCTAGCACGCATCAAGTTTTCAGACCGGTAGGGTTCCCAGATCGCACGTGGCGGACCAGTTTCAGTTCAGCGGTCACCGTACGTAGATCAGGGCTGAAAGTCTCATGATAATAAATAGAAATTTTTCCTGATCCGAGGGTGTAATCTGGATGAATTCTGACGGTCAGAACGCTTAATACTGACGCGTCAAGTCGTGTGCCAGATTTGAATTTAAAATTCCAATTCTGTCCCTATTCGCGGTCTCCTCAGTCCGGGTTCAACGAAATAGTCTGTGATTGTCGGTTTGACTTGATTTTCGAAATGATTGTCAAGTCCAGCTGGGCGGTTCTAACGGTCTAAGATAGGAGGTATCGGACTTACGACGAGCGGTCGAGATCCAATACAAAGATTCAAAGTGGTCCAGAGAACAAACCTTCTTAGAGTTTGGTCCAAGGTTATAGAGTATTATAGAGTCGTTGGTTCTACTCGATTTGGGTCTTGTAGAACGTATTTAAAGTGATCAGGGACTATTTCCCAGCTACTCCAGCGTCGCGCTAGCTAACTTACACTTATTTTTCAAAGGAATTAATCCTACGTGATTTCTTTGGCTATGGAATTGGGTTCTGAGCGATTTCTCAGGTGTTTTAGTTAACCCATTGCCTAAGGACGTCTAATCCCAGATTAGCCAAAATTCGGGGTGTTACAGCTCCAAAGCTTGGGGTAGTTCTACAGGGTATGGTGGAATCATTATCAGTGGGGCCCAATGTTTTAGGGTAGCCCGACAAGGGAAGATGGGCATCATGGGGGCCCAATGGTTTGGGATAGCCCAAACATGGCGAGGTCTATCTACCATACATGTAGGATGGGAACAAATCCTTGGTTGGGGCGGAATGACTTACCATTCCATTGCGCAAGCTATGATGCTTCAATTTGCGACTTGTCCCTTAAGGATCTCACTTTTACAATCAAATTTGTAGAAGGGACATTTACAGTTGATCACCACCTGATTTTAGGTTTGACTGAAATAACTATCATTGATGATGGCATTCCCATTGTCAATCTTACCGAGAAAATGACTCATACTGAGCGATGTGCGATCACTCGTAGATTATGTCATTTTGACGTTGAATGGAAGTTCAGTAATGCTCTCCGTGTTAAGAAGATGCCCCCAAAATATTGAGTTCTTCATAAGGTTTTTACGTTTAACGTCTATCCTAGATCAGAGAACAAGTTTGAACTTACCCCCTTTTATAACTCGAGTCCTCCATTCAGTTGTGTCTGGTATTTAAGTAGGTCTTCCCTCTTTGATTTGCTATCTGATTATTTATTTTTGTATTCATCCTGGTCATGGTTCAATTCCTTTTGCCTACCTCATGACTTGCATTGCTCTACATTGCAATGTCTCCATTCTTTCATCTAAGGCACTGGAGTCAAAATTTCCTTTTAACAATGCCAATTTAAATAAGATGAATTTGTAATTTCTTCCCGGCCAATGTGAAGAAGAGGAGGAGGAAGAACCTACACCAGAAGACACTTTAATGGTTGACATTTTTGTTGAACTGGATGAATCTGATGATCCAACATATCCTGATTATCAGCCTTCTCAGGTTGATGATCGTCTTAAATCATTGGAGGAGAAGGTCACTGCATTATAGATTTCTTAGGACAATTTGGCTCAAACTCAAAAATTATCAATGAAGTACATGAGAAAGTACTTTCATCGTATTAGTTGGAGTTTGCACCAAATTGACCCATCTATGCCTGCTCCTTCATCATCAGGATCTGATTGAAATCATGATATTTAAAGTTATTTTGGGCATGTAAAATTTAAACTTAACTTTTCGGCTTAATGGAGATTTTTTATTTTTTTTTGCTTGGACTTGGATGATGATAACTCTCTTAACCTCTTTAATATTATCTCCCTGACATTTCTGCTTTCACATGCTGATTTCTACTTATTTCATATCCTCACATATTCTTCTATCATGTTTACTTACTGATCCTTTGCTTGCCTATCATATTTCTTCTAATTTCTACTTTCTTTGTCAACTTGTGACAAAAAGGGGGAGAGTTGGCTAATATTTTGACTTATTTATAATCTATGAGAATATGAATGGTGGGCATGAATGTGATTGCATCTGTATATATGCTATGAAATGTGTTTTATGTCATGAATGAAACAGGGGGAGAAATACTGGAAGTATTAATTGAGGGGAAGTACTAACAAATTTTTCATGTACAAGGCTTTATTCATTCAAGGCTTCATTTTGATATTTGTATTATTAAGTGTTTTGTCACGAAATTGACAAAGGGGGAGATTGTAGGTGCTATAATGTTTAAAACACACCTTGTTTGTTAAATTTTTTTTAGACAAAACATCTTATCAAATGATCTTCAAGTATGGTTTAAGATCAAGGTTTAAGACAAGTTCAAGATCTAGTAGAAGATCAAGCCTAAGATCAAGTTAAAGATCAAGCTCCAAAGACAATGGCAACATGAAGTTCAAGTTTTACTGAAGTTCTAGTAGAAGATCAAGCTCCATAAAGAAGTTCAAGTTCTACATAAAGTTCTAGTAGAAGATCAAGCTCCTGAAAGAAGTTTAAGTCTCTAATCTACTTCAAGTTCAGTTATTTCAGGTATTATAAACCCTAGAAAGACCTTAGGTTTAGGTACTTTTAAAATCTATTTGAAATTGAGTTTTTATGCTTATATTTGGTTGAGTTTCTACCAGCTTAAGTTTTGGCTCGACCAGTCTAAGATTTTCTCGACTAGTCTTATTTCAAACTGGAGTGAAATAGAATTTCTGTTACACCTTCGACCAGTCGAAGGTCAGTCTTCGACTATTCGTGGGTTCCTCGACTCGAAGTCCAACAACTAAATCAGTTCAGATTTAGGCACCCTAGACTAGTCAAAGACCATGTTCGACCAGTAGAGTAGGGCTTTCAACCAGTCGAAGATTTGTTAAATCTTATCCCGCTTGAAATAAAAAATTTGTTGGAACAGAATCCAGTTCTTGGGCCAGTCAAAGATTGTCTTAGGCTAATCGAAGAAATAATTTCTTTCCTTATAAATTGAGACACTCTCTCAATTCGAAAAAAAAAAATTCAAGTCTATTAAATCCTTCTGTAAGAGAGAGAGAGAAGCCCTAGTTATTATCAAGTCATTGCATGATATTTATAAAATATTTTTATAGATTTTTTGTTTAATTCCTTATTCTCATATCTTATCATTCTAATTCTAAAAAGAGAGTATATACTCTTCTTGTTGAGATTTAATGGAATTAATACAAGTAGCCATTAGTTTGAACATAATTAAAATCATTTAGAACCTTGGACCTTTTCTATATGACTGAACATTGAATGATCTACATTCAAGAGAAGTGGTTCTACGGCTTCAGCTTTTGATACGTCTTCTAAGGTAAAGATAAGTATACATTTCATTTTGTATTTGGTTTTATTTAGATAGCCAGAAAATATCAGTGTTAGTTTTTTTCTAAGATAGCTAGAAAATCTCAGTGGAGGGTTTTTGTTTGTGATAGCCCGATAAAATCACAACTGTATCATATTTTAAGGTGACTCTGTGAAAGCCTTATTAATAGTGAAAGCCAATATCACGTGGTGTGTGATTTTGGGAGTAGAGTAGGTGTGGCTGTTTGAGAACAATTGTTGAAACACCAAACCACTATTATTCTTGGTGTTGTGGTGAATGCTTTCATTATTTTTATGGTGAATGTTTGTAATTTCTTTTATCTTAAAGTGGTAAATGCTTGTAAAATTTAGTTTTATTTATGCTTACTCAGTTTGAAATTTTGATTCTTATCAAGTTTGTGAAATAAAGTTGTCCTGCCTAAACTTGTTTAGGTGAAGGTTGTCATACGAATTAGTTTAAATCAACATTTCAATACTATTGCAATTGAGATCTCTGATTTATTTACTTATTCATCACTTTATTCAATTATTTGGCTTAGTCCTATTCAACTCCGGCCCCCCTCTAGGACTTATTAAGCTCTCCTTTTTAACATCCACTATTCAGGTAACATCTTGAAAGCTACTTGCTTTGAAAACTATGTGGATGATAAGACACTTAACCTTTGGAACCCATTTCATTTCGATTCTAAGTTTAGGAACGTCTCTTACCTTTCGCTGTGTTTTGGACTTGGGATTTTTCTATTTCTATTTACTCCGTTCTTACCTGAGTCAGATTTTAATAGCTCTTTGAGCAAGTCCATAATTTTATCTGATAGAGAATGATTTCTCTTATTTCTCTTTTGATATTTGTGGTAGTTGGCATAAGTTTTGACATTAAAAGTTTCTCGAAAGGATTTTATATTTTTGTTTAATTCTTTTAGAGTTTCTCATTTAGAGTTTGAGAATTCTCCTTTTACAAATGTAGGATCAGAATTCTTAGATTTTTCTATGTTATTTTTAATATAACACAAGCCAAATTTGTTACCACTTCGGCCAGATGTGGTTAACAGTTTTTCAAGTTTCTAGTTTCCTTGGGTATATTTCCAAATATCCTTTGAACTCTTATGTGAGGAAACTTCTAGTTTTATTTTCTCACTTTTAAATTTGAGATTTTGTACTTTAGAGATTAATAAATTTAAATCCAAATTTTTTTCCTCAAAATAATCAAAACAATGGGAATTTTCCAAAATAGCCTTTTTAAGTTCTAATTGAAGTTTAGCACAATTTTTCTTTTGAATTTTTAGTTTAGCCACAATCTTATAACTTTCTTTGTATAGGGTATCATATGCTACTTGGAGATTATCTTCATATTCAGAATTACTTACAGGAGTTTCATAATCAGAAGTGTCACATTCATCTAAATAAGTGATTCTGGCTATAGTTATAAAAGCCTTTAGATCTTTCACATTTTCTTGGTCTGATTCGTCAGTTTCTGAATTAGATTCAGATTTCATTGATTCATCCCAAGTGGCAATCATACCTTTTCTTCTAAATTTATCCTTAAGAAATTTTGAAGCTAGAAGCCCAAATTCAGAATAGTTGAAGCATTGGGTGTCTTTAGATTTTGATTTCCAAATTTTTGAATTTCCTTTTCTTTTGTCAAAAGGTTTTTGAAAACCTGTTATATTTTTATTTTTATTTTTTTTTTTTATAAAATTTCTTAACCAAAATCACCATATCATCCTCATTTTCATCATTATTAGAATTTACATTTATACCTTTGGATTTAGATTTAGAAGATTTGAGAGTTATGGACTTGTTTTTAGGAGCTTTGAAATTTATCTTGTAGGTTTGAAGAGATCCAACTAATTCTTCAACCTTCATAATATCGATATCCCTCAATTCTTATATAGTAGTAACTTTTGAATTAAACCTATCAGGAAGTGATCACGGTATTTTTGCACAAACCTTCGATACGAATTTCCTCAAATTTTCTTCGATACGAATTTCCTCAAATTTGGTTGTAAGGATTTCGATCTTAGATTTTTTAACAATGTTAGTTCCTCATTGTGTCATTTCAAGAATATCCCAAGCTTGTTTAGTTGTATCACACGAAATGACTCTCTTGAATTCATCTAGTGACAGAGTTTTACATTAGCACTACTTTCACTTTTCTGAACGGTCGTCCAAAAACTATTAGTCGTTTCTTTGTTGGACGTGGTTCCATTCTCAACTAGTACTTCCATATTAAGAGGGATCCATTGTGTTATAATGGCTTACCACACTTTCATTAATGGATTTGAGGAAGATCCTCATCCTGGCTTTCGAATATGAATAATTTAAGCCATCAAATGGAGGTGGCATGGAAATGGATAAACTTTCAAAATTCAACATCTAGTAGCTCTAAATCTACCTCTAGGAGGTAAATCCCCAAAAGAGCAACCTGCTCTAATACCACTTGAAAGATGATCTATCGATGTCCTTGGGGGGGGGGGGGGGGGGGGGGGGGGGGGGGGGGGTGGGTGGTGGGTGTAAAGGATAATGCCAAATATTTTGAGAGAATGCGGAATAAATAAATAATTAATCTTAATTGCTTAAAGTATTAAAACCTTGATTCAAAATAATTCATAGGACAACGTTCACTTAAAAGATTTAGGCAAGATGACATTATTTCATGATGTGTTTGAAATCATTCTTTCAAACTAGCTAGAGATAATCAAAATAAATAAATTATTCACGATAATTGAAATAAACAATCACAACCAATACACAAGGAGTTATAATGGTTTAGTGAGTGTGCAAATAATCAAAACATCCAAAGTTATCTTAGGATCATTAATTGTCAAACTCTGATTAAATTGATGAAAGTACTTTTTAATGTACTTCATATGCGATTTTTGAGTTTGAGATTATGAGTCATGGGATACTTGCATGGCATCCACCTTCTTCTCTAGGGCTTCCAACCTATCACAGAATTGAGAAGGCTAGAAATTAGAATCATTTGTGTCTCCAGACTCCTCCAAGTCTGTAAAAATGTCACCCATATTGATATAGCCTTCTTGAGCTTCTTCACGATCACCTTGTTACTCAGGAAGCGAAGTTAATCGCATCATGTTCAGATTTGTATTACTAAATGGAAGTTCAGATTCCAATGCTTTAATCGATGGAATTTGAAGGTGATATTGTAAAGGGAGGTGATAAGATATGCAAATAGAATAGAACCATGACGAGCATGCAAGTGATATTGAATTATCATAAAATAGATTAATGAATGAATACGTATCTGAATGCCAGTGATGACAACATGAATGACTCTCATCATGAAGGGAGTAATATCAATCTTATTTCCTGTTCTGGGATAAACATTCGAGGTGAAAATGCAATGAAGGACATGGTGTTTGGGAAATAATTAACTAGTGAGGAATGCATTATTGACCGCCACTCAACATTGAATCCACATAACACACGAGTAAGTGAATCTCTTTCTGAATTGTTCATTTTATCAGAAAGTGTGGAGATTAGTATCTCGTCTTTCGATGATCTTGCAGTTGCTACCATCTCCAAATGTAACCCGATCCGCCATCGATTTGATTGATGTTTGATAGTATGGCCTTATCACCTGTCTTATGACTAGAACCTCCACTATCTAGGTACCATCTTGAATGGCTACTTGCTTTAAAAGCTGTGTGGATGATAAGACACTTAATCTTTAGAACCCATTTCATTTTGATTTTAGGTTTAGGAAGGTCTCTTACCTTTCACTATGTTTGGGAGTTAGGATTTCTCCTATTTCTATTTACTCCGTTCTTACCTAAGTTAGATTTCAAAAGCTCTTTGAGAAAGTCCATAATTTTATCAGATAGAGGAGGATTTCTCTTATTTCTCTTTTGATATTTGTGGTAATTGGCATAAGTTTTGACATTAGAAGTTTCTCGAAAGGATTTTGAATTTTTGTTTAATTCTTTTAGAGTTTCTCCTTTAAAGTTTGAGGATTCTCCTTTTACAAATATAGGAACAAAATTCTTAGAATTTTCTATATTATTTTTAATATAACCCAAGCAAGATATGTCACCACTTCGGTGAGATGTGGTTAACAGTTTTTCAAGTTTCTAGTTTCCTTGGGTATATTTCCAAGTATCATTTGAACTCTTAAGTGAGAAAACTTATAGTTTTATTTTCTCACTTTTAGATTTAAGATTTTGTACTTTAGAGATTAATAAATTTAAATCCAATTTTTTTTTCTCAAAATAATCAAAACAAAGAAATTTTTCCAAAATGACCTTTTCAAGTTCTAATTGAAGTTTGACACAATTTTCCTTTTTAATTTTCAGTTTAGCTGCAATCTTACAACTTTCTTTGTATAGGGCATCGTATGCTACTTGGACATCATCTTCATATTCAGAATTACTTACAGGAGTTTGATAATCAGAAGTTTCACATTCATTTGAATAAGTGATTCTGGCTATAGTTATAAAAGCCTTTAGATCTTTCACATTTTCTTGGTCTGATTCGCCAGTTTCTGAATTAGATTCAGATTCCCATGATTCATCCCAAGTGGCAATCATGCCTTTTCTTCTAAATTTATCCTTCTTAAGAAATTTTAAAGCTAGAAGCCCGAATTCAGAATAGTTGAAGCATTGTGTGTCTTTAGATTTTGATTTCCAAACATTTGAATTTCCTTTTCTTTTATCAAAAGGTTTCTGAAAATCTGTCCTATTTTTATTCTTTTAAAGAATTCTATAAAATTTCTTAGCCAACGTCACCATATCATCCTCATTTTCATCATTATTAGAATTTATATTTATATATTTGGATTTAGATTTAGAGGATTTGAGAGTTATGGACTTATTTTTAGAAGCTTTGAAATATAGCTTGTAGGTTTGAAGAGATCCAACTAATTCCTCAACCTTCATAATATCGGTATCCGTTGATTCTTGTGTATTAGTAACTTTTTGTAATGTCCTAGAAAAATTCGTATGAAATCCAAGCACCACCTCAAGCAGAGATCACTCAGGACTAAATCCTTTAGAAATTATGAGAATTAACTAGCGCTAAACTAGATTACCTATAAAATTAGCACTAATCATTTTAAATACGTTCTGTAAGACCCAAAACTTATATAATTATTAATGCTACATTACCCTAAAAATTAGGATCCATCTTTAAACCCGGTTGCTCTCAGGAGCACAATGAAACTTCGTATCGGACTTGAACCGTACATCGAAAGTCCGATAGCGATGAACTTAGACAATTATGACTGCCTAGTTGGACTTAACAATCATCTCAAAAATTAAGTCCAGATGATGTCCTGAGACTATTTTCTTGAGTCCGGAGTGATGTGTGTGAGAAAGTGAATGTTTTTTTAGAAATTAAATCCAAATTTAATTAATCTGAATCATGTCGCTTGCGGGCCGATTATAAGTGTTTTGACCATTGGAATTTGACCCAAATACACCCTCGGATCAGGGAAGATGTCCCACACATGCCAATATACTTGTGGCCCTGATCGAGTATCGGTGACCGTTGAATTAAAACTGGTCCGCCACGGTCGATCTGTAAATCCGATCGGACTGAAAACTTAGCTTGACCAAGATCCATTATTTGTGAGCTTAAGTCCCCACCACATTTAGTAAAGGGACCTCCAGAACTGCTCCGTTAGGTCGGAACAAGCCTGATTTATTTATAACCTAAGTATACCATGGCCCTGGGACTGTTTTCGTCAGTTCTGGGCCTATAAAAGGGTCTCAAACCCTCTCTCCCATAATCCATACGAATTTTAAAACCCTAGCTAAGAAAGGTGAAGAAAAGAGAGAAAGAGAGTGAGTGATTTGGAGATTCTCCCAGGGATTCTACCCTGCCTCTCCACGTGCTTATCCATCGCTACCGGATCGTTATTCCGGTGATTCTAATACCATACTTAGGTAAGAAATCCTAACCCTAACCAATCTAGAGTTTCAAATAGTTTAAGTGACGATGTAGCTAACCTATTTTGTACTCTAGGTTGCTACACCGCCGTTGACGAAGACTTAACGTCTAAATCAAATCCATTATGTGTTTATCAGTTTAAAGTGCAGACTATATATGTTTAGGTTATGGTTTTTAAGGCTTTCAATGTCAGTTAATGATTTATTACTGACGTGAGTGCCATTACACATGCCAAATGCGATATCTGTTGTTTCGACAAAGAAACAAATGCATTTGATTTGGGAGATTGTCTTATTTAAACATAACAGAGAAAGAGTACTAGGAACATTCATCACATTTTATTGATATTAAGTTCATTTACATCCTCTTTACATCCCTTGATTCTAAGATAGATCATTTAGAAATAAAGGACTTGTGCTTTAAGTATCAAAAGTTCATTTTGACAGCCTTCCGGCGTCTGTTTCAAATATCTCCTAGGACTTAGGAGGAATGTCAATTAAATCGATGATTCTTTGATGAGACAGATTTCAGTAGCACAACGGCGTCTGTTTCAGCCATCCCTAATACTTAGGGGAAATGGCAATTTGATCGACTAATCTTCTTCCTTTGCACTTGACAATAGGAGGAGAAAGGGTGTTGGAAGAACAAAAGCCTTGCACAGGAATTTCGACAGCATAGCGGCCCTTGAGCTTTATAGACTACAGGGCAGTCTGGTTGCGCAGACCCGCACAACCGACATTGGTTGCGCAGTTGTAACACCCTGAAAATCGGGGGTCGTGTATAATCTCAACTCCCGAGTTCCAGACCGTCACTTATGCAACAAAAATGATTATGATTCAATGTTGTCTGATTTAAACCATTCACATGAGTAAAAGTATACCAAAACTGCAATTCATACTTCAGATCCAGTGATAAAAGCAAGCGGAAGACTAAACAATATATATATCACTGTATGGAAAAACAAAGTAAATCTCATCTGTCTCTAAAGTATGAATACATCTCTGAGTCTCATATACATATACACGAACAAAAGTAAATGTCCAAAATAGTCTCACTGAAGTCCCATCGATCCAGGTCGCCTACGCGAAGCCATCGTGATACTGCATGTATGAGAACTCATCCTGGTCCTCGTCAAAGTCTGGCTCCACCTCCTAGATCTCAGCCTCACCTGCATCTACAACAGGGTCTGGTGGGTGTTGCAAACACCATCCTGTAACGTGGGAGTGAGTGATCAACTCAGTGGAATCATATAGTAAAGATTATCATGTTCACAATTCAATCATGCGATAATAGTAAAGCAGTAAATCAAACAATCCTAATACTGTTGTTAATGCAAGATGACATGACGTGATGTATGCCCTCACCGACGATCTCCCTCATACGGCAACATCTTACGACCGCGGCATGCTACACTCCCTAGACTGCTCCACATCTTCCAGGCACATGCAATGCTATGGTGATATGATTTCCAACTTGTTATTAGTCCATTCAAATAGCAGGATTGGGAAACTAAGGTACTTCCCTTGTATCAATCCCAACACAGATCCTGTCTAGGGTCGTCACTCCTAGTAATCTCATACGATGTATATTTCGTAGGTCACCGCAAGGGCTGCCAGGGCTGTTGCTCGCACTCGTTGCACCACTCCCCCATCACCTTATCAATACAGGCCTACTGTACTCTACTGCAACGGAAGGGTCGTCGCCTCCCGTGGACTCAGAATACGCTCGTGGTCACTACAAAGGACTCGTCGCCTGATCAGTGTAGGCCGACAGCTAGAATATAGTGTCCCATACCACCATAATCTGCTCACGAGACTAGGTGCTCACTGGTCACTACGGGGAGGTTTGTGGCCCCAGCGTAGGCCGACAGCTCGACCACGGTGTCCCATACCACCATGCCCGGCTCATGAGTCTTCGTGGATCAAGGTACCATGGTTAACAGGGTTTACAATGGTAAGTTCAGTACCCTAGGTTCAAGCAATTATGACTCATACAAGGTGAACATACATCGGCCAGTCGGGTTACTTGACGGGCTCGACTAGCGCGATCGCATCTCAAGTCGAACGACATGAAGTGCGTAAAATACTTCGCGTGGCCTAACCACTGCCGCCAACTTCAAACACGACTCGCGTTCATCGACGCGTCGCTCGTGGCTAAGACCAGTCAGCCACGAATTCGCTTGGTTACCGACTGCCTGGACTAAATCTAGTCCCAAACACTTATGGAATCACATCAGCAAATTATGTACAAGTATTGGAATTGAAATACAGTCATGTGAGCATGTTAGCACATGTTATAACATTCAGCTTAAGTAAATCTTCAAGCACATATATTTCATGCATGTAATGAAATCATGCATATAATCAACATGTAGGAAATCATTTAGGTCAGCATATTAGTTGAGAAATCAATCTCAAACCATCTCATAACATCATTTAATTCAATACATACTAATACAAGCATTTATACAAACACATACACTACACACTTAAGTCTACATATAATATGTCGACCCGAAGTGCGCAATTAGGCGAATCTCTTCGCCAAACTAATTATGCACGTATTCCTAACTTCCTAATGCGACAACAAACCATGTCAATCACATCAGCAAAATATGAATGTAAACAGTACTTCCTACAAATGACTAAAATGCCCTAAATCTCATATTCTTCGTTAATTTACGAAATGGGAAACGGAGAGCATTTTGTACATGTCAAACGGCGATACCATCAAGAATCTACTATTAAACGACATTGAAAGCGTTGGGAACCGTCAATCAAAGCATCTAAAATCCTCACCTTATGTCTTGTAAACACGTGAATTGAAATGGAGCGTATACGCTTCGTCTACGGCGAATAGGGAATCTAATACACGAGATCCATAAGCTACATCGCTATGGAAGCAAAGGAAACTCAAATCAGTAACTATTTAGGGTATTTACTTACCTAGAATCGCGGTGAAATCACCGGGAAAGCGGTAGAGGTGTGTTGCTTAAGCACGTGCAACACGTAGCACAAGTGGCAGGAAGAACTCTCCCACTCTCTCTCACAATCTCTCACCTTTTTCTCTCTCCCAAGTTAGGGTTTCTCTCAAATTCGGATGGGAGAGAGGAGTGAGGGTTTCAACCCCTTTTATAGCCTAAAACATGCCCAAAATAGGCTTGGGAACAATGTTTACTTGGTGCCTAACCAAATCGGGGTCGTTTCGGTCCAAAAGAGCATTTCTGAAGGTCCCCAGGCCAAATGCGGTCGGACTTAAGCTCATGCATACTGGATCTAGCACACATCCAGTTTTCAGACCGGTAGGGTTCCCAGATCGCACGTGGCGGTCCAGTTTCAGTTTAACGGTCATCGCACCAAGATCAGGCCTATAAGTCTCGTGATATGTAATAGATATTTTTCCTGATCCAAGGGTGTAATTTGGCTATATTCTGACGGTCAGAACGCTCAATACTGATGCGTTAAATCGTGTGCCAGATTTGAATTTCAAATTCCAATTCTAACCCTATTCTCACTTTCTTCGGTCCGGGCTCAATGAAATAGCCTGTGATTATCGGTTTGACTTGATTTTCGGAATGAGTGTCAAGTCCAGCTAGGCGGTTCTAACGGTCTAAGATAGGAGGTATCGGACTTTCGACGTGCGGTCTAGATCCAATACAAAGATTCAAAGTGGTCCAGAGAACAAACCTGCTTAGAGTTTGGTCCGAGGTTCTAGAGCATTATAGCACCATTGGTTCCACTCGCTTTGGCCCTTATAGAACGTATTTAAAGTGATCAGGGACCATTTCCCAGCTATTCTAACGTTGCACTAGCTAACCTAGTCATATTTTCTAAAGGAATGAGTTCTACGCAATTTCGGGTCGAGTTGGTACTCGAGCCCAAGTACAGATTTTTCACGGGTGTTACAGCGGTCCTGCGCAACTGCCAGGAGACTTCTCTCCTACCTTCTGTCTTCTGCTCCGCTCCGCTCCTCTTGAAAATCTTCAAAATTACCCTTAATGAAGGAGGGGAAGGGGTATTTATAGACCTTCGTACGTGTGAAAATCCTGATCTTAGTGATGTGGGACTATTTTTCAGTGCTTTAAATCACTCTGAATGAGACCCTTCATGCAGTACGTTTCAGGATCCCACGCAACTAATATTTCCTTTGCACGGACCTGCGCAACTGGGATTGATTGTGTGGAACCGCGCAAATGATAGTGGTTGCGCGGTCCTGTGCACTCTCTTGAAAGCTATCTCTATCTTCTTCTTTTCGAAATTTCTTTCTAACTCCTTATCTCTTCTTGCTTCAATCCTTTTCCATTTTTCATGCCTCAACAGATGCCCCTTCGATCCTTCTTTGATTAGTTTACAAAATCAAAGAAGGATCGATCCTCCTTTGCCCAAAAAACTTGAATGAACTACAACTGAAGGATGACCAAATAATTATGCTTGCATGGCAGGCTGGATGATCATGCTTGACCAGAAGGTTTGAACAATCGCTTTCAAATGGAAGACCGGAATGCTCATATCCAAATAGAAGACTGAGTGACTGCGCCTGAATAGAAGACTTGAATAATGACACTCGAACGGAAGATCGGGAGGCTCGTGCTTGAACGGAGGGCTCTCGCACTTGAATGAAGGGCTTAAATGATTGCATCCGACTGGAAGACTTGAATGAGGACACTCGAGCGAAAGACTAGAATGATGGTACTCGAGCTAAAAAAAACTTGAATACCCCCAATCAGCAGTGTCGAGTAGATGCTTCACTAGATAGGATAAAATTCTCTTTTCATTGAAGCACGCTTCTTCAACAGTCATGACGGCTTCATCTTTGAGCGACTTGATCAGAAAGCTTTCTTCCAACACTGTTGCTATTATAACGGTCTGTTTGATCAACTCCAACAATTCTTTCCTTTTGATCAATTCCAGCGATTCTTTCCTTTGATCAATTCCAGCGATTCTTTTCTTCAACTTTGTATCTGGAATTGTACTTTAATGCTGCTCCTATTGCAACATCCTTTTTCGATTGTTTCCTTTATTCACGATCTGCATAACTCAAGCTTTCAAGTGATGATCTTTCCTGCCAGATTAATCGGAATTAGTATTTTAATTCATTATAATTTTTAATGTAACTTGATAATTTTTTGAAATAGATTGAAAGTTTCTTCTCTTTTTAGACTGAGTGTGGTATTCGTAATATGATTTAAACAATCTTTGAACTTGTCATCGTGCTTCACGTTGTATTCTTTATATCGTACTCTTGGAGATTTGAGCTCTTAAATAGATAATAGCCAATATCTTGGGGCCATTTACTGTCGATGTAATTGGGAACCTAATTCTAGAGAAATGCATTCTTGCATATTTTCTAATCAATGTTTAGAATTTTGCACATTTGAATGCATCTAGAGTGAAACATGGATTTGCTATATTCTAAATATCGCACAGTTTATGCTTTGTATATTTGAACAAACATATATATATATATATATATATATATATATATATATATATATATATATATATAAATGAGATATATCTCTATAACCTTTCACCCAGTCTATCATGATATTCAATAAAGCATTGATTATAAAAACATCAACATTTTATGCTTGTTAGTACGGGATTTCCTACATGACTTTATTCATTTATATTTTATTAGCGATGCTAAGTTTTAATTCAGTCAGTTACGCACACAGTTTAAGCTCTTGGTAGTGGAGAAAATTTACTTGGCGAATTTACTTGGACTCTAGTTAAATTTGGATCTTACGTGATGGTCTCTATAACTCTCTAGAGTTCGCTGGACTTCTCACTGCCTAGGGAGTTAACAAACCGCGATCCATCAGAGGGGCCCAGTGAAGCTACCGGGGCCGTGAACTCGGTTGGTTTTATGCATAGGGTTGGCCACGGTAACTCTCTAGAGTTCTCAGAGCTCACAAGGCTACCTTTGGGGGTACCAAATCCATGGTTGCCGATCCATCGATGAGTAGGTTTAAACCCTTCCTCATGAGTTAGTACCGGAATCGAACCACAAATCTTGGGGGTCTTATGCATGGTTAACCTATCTAAAGCGCACACTGAAGCCCTCATTTTCTTCGCCTGCAAGGTCAGGCCCATTCACGGGAGGGCATTATCCTCCATTCCCCGTGACATTGCCAAAAAGCTATACAGACGGCATAAGGGTTACGCTGACTGGTCATTTGAGGACTTTTAGCACTTTAGCTTTTAGTCGACTTTTTGGCCTTTTAGCTTTTGATCGTTGAAGACTTTTAGCTCTTGAATTTTTTATCAACTTTTGATCTTCTGGCTTTTGGTCATTGACTCCACCAGCTGCCCGCATGGGTATGCGTACGATGACCTTCACGGGCTTTTTAGGGCCACTGGCTTCTCACCGCTACCCGAATGGCGATCTTCATAGGTCTCATGCACAGCGGGCCATTGGCTTGACTGGGCTGCCTTTTTATAATCATAGGTCTTATGCGTAGCCGGTCCCTTTCAAGATTTAATCCTTTTAGGATTTGGCCTTTTTAGGTCTTGGAGACTTGGTCCTTTTAGGACTTGGCCCTTTTTCTCTTTTTTTTTTGGGACTTGTGGCTAGACCGCCTTTTTATGATCAGCAGTCATCACTGTCGCCAATTTTATATAGTTGGTTGTATGATTCATCATATAGTTGAACAATAATTGACATTTCGCTGCTGCTGACAATGTCATAAGGACTTTTGTATCATGTTTAAAGAAATGTATCAGCTTAGCGATGATAGTAATTTTGATGAGCGATTGATTGGCAACAGCGATAGCTGTCTCCTTTTCTTTTTATGATCATCGATACCTGATGATTTTAATTTCGATGGAGATTTTCTATCGGCGATGAGCGTCAATGCTTGAAAGCGATCATCGACACTTTTTTGTTTGGTGACGATTTAATATGCTATCTTCAAATGTCTTGGAAGATTGAAGACTTTTGGCGATGATCTAGCATGCTGTCTTGCAAGACGATGATAGGTATTTTCGCCTGAAATTGCTTATTTGTATCGTTTGTCTGTATTGTTTGTCTATATTATTTGTAATATACCAGCTTGATGGTGATATCAATTTCAGGCAAAATTTTGTAGAACTCTCTTGATGACGCTCACCTTCTTCATCTTTCTTTATTTACTATCATATGATCTTAATATGCTTTGTCATATGATTTTGATATGCTTGCGAACTTCTTCCTTATTCATCCTATTCATCTTGCCCCTTTTTGATACAGAATTATTATATTGATAATGTTCTGTATCAAAATCAGTAGCGCCTTCGGAAGCAATTTTCTTTTTGCCAATGCGAGTATAGGTCAACATAGGCTTTCATTTACTTCTTTGAAGAATTTTACTTTCATTGAGCACACTTTATCTCATTTGGCTTTGAACTTACCCCCTGGATATGATTGTGACTGTTATTGGAGATATATTTTCGTTCTTGGAGATATTGAGGCAGTATATTTCTGTAGAAGACTGCACGATTTATGGTCATATTTATCGACTAAGTTGCCCCCTTTTGATGCAGAATCATAACTCTGATAATTTTCTGGAGAAAAATCAACAAATATATTTACGGACGATATCTCTTAAGGAAGCGAGCATTGACTGGTATACTGATTCCCTGTCCGTCTTGATCTATAACTCGATACGCTCCATTAGAATATACTTCTTTTATTACATAAGGGCCATCCCATTTAGGCTCAAACTTGCCTCTTGTTCGACGGGTGACCACGATTGGTCTTTTCAACATTAGCACCATATCCCCCCTTTTGAAAGAGTGATATTTAACTCTCTTATCAAAGGCGACTGATATTCTTGCTTGGTATGCTTCCAAATGCTATCGCGCAACCAGGCGTCTCTCGTCAAGCAAATCTAATTCCTTTAATCTTATTTTTGCATTATCATCATCAGTTATAGACTGATGCACTGCCACTCTTAGTGACGCTACTTGTATTTCAATTGGAATTACTGCTTCCACACCATAGACTAATGAATACGGTGTTGCCCTTGTGGCTGTTCGATGAGTAGTTTTGTATGCCCATAGTGCTTCCTGTAACCTTTCATCCTAATCACATTTGTTTTGTCACTGTTTTCTTCAATATTTTGACTATTGTTTTGTTGAATGCCTCTGCTAATCCGTTAGCCGGTGGATAGTAAGCCGTTGAGAACGAGTGATGGATATTGAACTTCTGACATAATTTTTCCATACCTTTATTTTTGAAAGGAGTGTCATTGTCTATATCAATTTTCTTTGGGATACCATGTCGGTATATTATAGCGTGGCGGATGAAATTAACCACATCTTTTTCTTTAACATTTCGCAAAGCAACTACTTCAGTCCATTTGGAGAAATAATCGGTTGCTGCCAGAATATACTGTTTTCCTTTGGATGAAGGCGGGTTTATAGGACCGATTACATCAAGTCCCCAAGCGAAGAAGGGCCAAGAGGCAATAGACTGGTGCAAGTCTTCCGGAGGCATGTGTATAACATCTCCATGAATCTGGCATTCATGGCATCGCTTCGCATAATCTATCGCGTCTTCAAACATAGTGGGCCAATAATATCCCATTCTATGTACTCGATGAAATAAATTTCGACCAGCTTGATGTGCCCCACACTCCCCAGAGTGTGCTTCCTGTAGCACCTGGATCGCTTCTTGCTTATTTAAACAACGTAGCAGCACTCCGTTGTAAGATTTTTTATATAATACTTCACTACAGATAACGAATCTACTTGACCGTTGTCTGATTTGCTTCCTTTGTGTGGACTCTTCTGGCAGGATGTTGAATTTGAGATAATCAATGAAAGGCTGACGCCAATCATCTATTGTAATTTCCAAGCATGATACAGAAAGGGCTTCAATTACTTTTTCAACAACTTCTGCTGATCGTAAAAATCTTCTTCCCTCTATAGTTACTTGAAGAGGACTTGGATTAGGGCAAGACAGAGTTGCCGCCAAACTAGCTAAGGCATCGGCTTTTGCATTCTCTGACCAGGAAATATGCTTGATTTCAACATAGGAAAAATATTCCAACAATTATTGTGCCTTCTGACAACATGGCAAAAGTTCTTGCTTTCTTATTTCTAATTCAGTCGTCAATTGATTTATAATCAATTTAGAATCCCCAAAAATATGCAATACTCTTATCTCCATTTCTTTGGCCATCTCCATTCCAATAATCAGGGCTCTATACTCAGCCTCATTGTTCGTGCATGCAGTTCCTAATGTAAAGGAGTAAGGTAATAAATCACCTTGGGGAGTAATGAATATCACTCTTTCCCCCGCTCCTGATGTTCTAGAAGCGCCATTAAAATACATCTGCTACGGATTCTGTGATTCAGTCAGCATGACTTGCTCATCCGAAAAATCATTATTAATGGCTTTAGATTCTGCCACGGGGTGCGCTGCTAAAAAATCTGCCACTGCTTGCCCTTTCATAGCTTTTGTCATTTCATATGTAATAGCGTACTCTGAAAGTAACAACATCCATTTAGCCAACCTTCCAGACAACATCGGCCTTGTCATCAGAAACTTTATCGGGTCAGCCCTTGAAACCAATATATCGTGCGATAGACAATAATGCCTCAACTTCTATACTGTGAATATTAACGCTAAACATTCCTTCTCAATCGGGGAATAATTGTACTCTGCACCTATTAAAGTTTAACTTAAGTAATAGAGGGTTGTTTCTTTTTCAAATTCATTTTTTTGTGCCAACAGAGCTCCTAAGGAATGTTCGGCTGCTGACGTGTACAAGATAAGCAGCTTCCCTTTTATTAGAGCTGCCAGTACTGGTGACAGCCAGGCTTGATTCCACATAAATTCTGTATCCTTTTTCATCAAATGAGAAAATAGCTGACATATTCCAGCCAGATTTGAAATGAATCGACGGATATATGCTAATTTTCCTTGCAAACTCTTTAGTTCCTTTAATGTCTTTGGCAGTGGCATATCCTGAATAGCTTTGACTTTCCCGGGGTCAATCTCAATGCCCCTATGCCGAATAAAAAAACTTAAAAACTTTCCGGAGGACACTCCGAACGCGCACTTAGCGGGGTTCATCTTTAACTGTTTCTTTCTAAGTCGCTGGAAAATTGACACCAAGAGTTTTCGATGTTCCTGATGACTTCCTGACCTGACCACCAAGTCGTCAACATAACATTCAACATGCTTATGCATCATATCTTGAAAAATATTTTGCATCACCCTCTGATATGTTGCCTCAGTATTTTTAAGCCCAAACGACATCACCTTATAACAAAAAATTCTTAGTGAAGTTCTAAATGCCGTCGCCTCTTCATCCTCAGGAGCCATTCGAATTTGATTATATCCCGCATAACCGTCCATAAAGGACATAACAGGATACTGAGTCATACTATGAATTAGTAATTCAGTTATCGGGAGCAAAAAATCATCCTTCGGGCAGGCTTCATTTAGGCCTCTAAAATCGACGCACACTTTGACCTGTCCATTTTTCTTTTTTACCGGGATGATATTCGATATCCACTTAGGATACTTGACTTCCCTAATAAATCCGACCTTTATCAACTTATTAACTTCTTCCTCGATGAGGGGAACCAGATCTGGATGAAATCGCCTTTCGCCTGTTTAACCAGCCTCTTCTCCTTAGAGATATTTAGACGATGTAACGCCACGAATGGCTCCAATCCGGGCATTTCTGCATATGTCCAGGCGAATACATCTTTATTTTTTCTAAGAAGCTGAACGTATTCTGCCGACTCTTGTTCAGAGAGGTTGGCGCTAATGAACGTGTTTCGTGGTTCCTCTTTCGTACCCAAGTTTATTTCTAATAGGCTATCCGTCTTTGGTTGCCCCTCGTGCTCCATTTGCTTCGGAGCTGCCTCAGGATGCTCCATTACTTTGGTATCTTCTTTCACTAGCTCCTTTACTGTAACCATGTTTGCTGACGACCTTGCCCCCATGTCTTTAAATTTTCTTCGCCTTTCCTGGCCGATCCCAATTGAAATTCATTTTTCATGATTTAGGCCACTGGAGTCTTCACAATCAAGGCCCATACCTTTCATGACCTCCTTACTTGTCCTATCCTCGATGATTATCTGATTCTTATCTATCATCCACTGTATAATACACTTCAACATGTAATAATTTTTTGTTGGATGTCCCAGTAAGCGGTGATAGCGACAAAATTTTTACTCCCTGTGCCTTGTCGCCTCCTTGGGACGTTTAGGCTCTGGCAATTCTATCGCGCCAACTCTCAATAACTGGTCCATCATTGGAATGACATCTTCTTTATCGAAAGAAAATCCCTCATGCGAATTAAGCATTTTGACCTTTTTATTTCTTCTTGATTGAGCCAATTCTTCTTTTCGCCTTGTACTTTCTTCCTTTAAACCTTTTACACTTTTAAGCTGCTGATAGCGATCACTGGTATTTGCTGTTATCCTGCTAGGATCCTTTTAAGCCGCATCATGGTGAAATATCTGCACCGTCTGATTTTCTAATTCCAAAGCATGAGCCTTTGCGGCCAAATCATGAAGAGTGTTGATGTTGGAATTGGCCAGTCCCATTACGAATTCCTTTTTCATAGAGTTTAGACATATCTCGACTTCCTCAGTTTCTTTTAGCAACGGTTTGCACAAAGTTCCCAATGCCTTTCATGCATCTACATAGCTCCTTGTCGACTTGTCGTTGCCTTGTCATACAAAAGCTAACTTAACAATATTAATGTCGCGACTTGGGGAGAAAAACTGAGATGTGAAAGCATCTTGCATCTGCTTCCAAGTGCGGATAGAACCCGGAGCTAAATTGAAATACCATCGGAATGCACTACCTGTCAGCGATGCCCCGAACAATTGCAAACAATATTGCGATACTGCAGAGAGATCTCTCATACTGGTAATGAAGCGCATCAAATGTTCTTCAGGGGATCCTTTCCCATCAAACTTTTAAAAATCTAGACACCTGAAACTGGCTGGGAAGGGAATATTATCCACTTCTCTCGGATATGGTGCACGATACCCATAATATCGAGTATTTCCTTGTTCCTTTTCCATTCGGCCATCCTTTTCAATAATTGTTATTTGATCTGCATTATCCATGAAGGTCGTCAAGGCTTCTTTAAGATCTCTGCATTCTTTCATTAATATATTTTGGGCTTCTGCCATTGCATTGAAACGATCCTCTATAGTTGCTCTATAATTTGGATTTGTTCCAGCCATGAACACCGCGGCTTCTCCACTTGTTGACGAAGTGGTAATTGAAGGAGAGTAAGAGTATGCTGATATAACAGGGCTTGCAGAAAAGGGAGGGGACAGAGTTTCATCGGGCCTTTTCATGCTCCCTATGGCATCAATTGACTGAGATGATGCCGATACTGGTGAATCTTTTCGGGATGGCATTGGCGATCTAATGACCAATTCTTTTCCCTTTTGTTCTCTTGTTCATTCAGCCATTGAAGCATTTAAAGCTGGGAAGTCGCGTGTTGTCAACTGGAGAACTGTTTGCACTGTTTACTCTGTTTGCGCTATCCGCGCTGGATAAATTGTCGGAGGAGCAAGTTCAGGATTTCTTCTAACTGTGCTTCGCGTTACGGGCCCTCTGATTCTTAATGAAGGCTGATTCATTTCTGAATTTCTGAAGTTTTGTGTTCTTGCCTTATGAGAGGTCACGACGGTCCAACTTGCATTATCTTCTGATGACTGGGGTGAAGGAGAAATGACCCCAGCTATTACTTGAGCCCTGCTACTTTTACGCACATGACTCGGTGCGTATTCTATCACGAACCCTGTCGGGGTGAATCAGAAGTTCACTTTTCTTACGGGGATCGCCATGGGTAATAAGTCGTAGTCGAATTTCAAAACCTTCAATCATGAAACATAGTTATAATTAGTAATTGAACGATTAGAATGATCTATCTTAGAGATGATGGGGAAGACTTCCCACTGAGAGTGGCCATTTTGGCATCCATAGGACGCCAAACTGTGACAAATGTTCGTAACAACTTCACTGTTAATATTTTAAATAAGACAATAAGATAGGAGTCCCCAGCAGAGTCGCCATTTTATTTCGACAAAGAAACAAATGCATTTGATTTGGGAGATTGTCTTATTCAAACATAACAGAGAAAGAGTACTAGGAACATTCATCACATTTTATTGATACTGAGTTCATTTACATCCTCTTTATATCCCTTGATTCTAAGATAGATCATTTAGAAATAAAGGACTTATGCTTTAAGTATCAAAAGTTCATTTCGATAGCCTTCCGGTGTTTGTTTCAACTATCTCCTAAGACTTAGGAGGAATGTCAATTAAATCGATGAGTCTTTGATGAGACAGATTTCAGCAACACAATGGCGTTTGTTTTAGCCATCCCTAATACTTAGGGAAAATGTCGATTCGATTGACTAATCTTCTTCCTCTGCACTTGACAATAGGAGGAGAAAGGGTACTGGAAGAAAAAAAGCCTTGCACAGGCATTTTGACAGCATAGCGGCCCTTGAGCTTTACAAACTGCAGGGCAGTCTGGTTGCGTGGACCCGCACAATCGACACCAGTTGCGCGGTCTTGCGTAACTGCCAGGAGACTTCTCTCCTACCTTCTGTCTTCTGCTCCGCTCCACTCCTCTTAAAAATCTTCAAAATTACCCTTAATGAAGGAGGGGAAGGGGTATTTATAGACCTTCGCACGTGTGAAAATCCTGATCTTAGCGATGTGGGACTATTTTTCAGTGCTTTAAATCACTCTGAATGAGACCCTTCGTGCAGTACGTTTCGGGATCCCACGCAACTAATATTTTCTTTGTGCGGACCTGCGCAACTGGGATTGATTGCGTGAAACCGCGTAAATGATAGTGGTTGCGTGGTCCTGCGCACTCTCTTGAAAGCTATCTCTATCTTCTTCTTTTCAAAATTTCTTTCTTACTCCTTATCTCTTCTTGCTTCAATCCTTTGCCATTTTTTGTGCCTCAACATCTGTTTCATTTTACATATATGTATGAACTATGTTGTGTATATAGTATTTCATGTGTTTGTTGGAATGTTTGTATGCATTTGAAATTTGATGTTGTGATTGCCATGATTAATTGTCGTAGGTACATGGTTGATATGTATGCGATAACTCCTTGGCGAAAGAATTTGCCTTAATACGTAATATGGCCAACATACGTGATGTATGTTGAAAGTGTAGTCTTAAGTGTTTATGAAAATGTCTGAATGAGTTAGTAATTAGTCAAGTGTGATTTATAAGGGAGTCGAGATATGAATCCCAACTACCTTAACTGTGTGTATGATTTCCTCCATGTACTGTATTCATGTTTAAGTTATATTCCATAACATGTTCATATGATTATAGGATTGATTTAAATATTCATCATTGTGATTGTACATGATTGGGACTATATCACAGTCCAGCTAATCGGTAACAGGCCTTGTACTAGTAGCTAAGATTATTTTCTCCATGCAGGATGTGTTCGATGAACTCGATCTGTACTTGGGATGTCGACAGTGGTTAGGCCACATGAAGTGCTTATACATTTCATGCCGATTAACTCAACGTGCACTCGTCCTAGTCGAGTTCGTCAATTGACTCGATTGACTGATGTATGTTCACCATGTTTGGACACTACTACTTGAATCTAAGGTACCAAACTCACCAGTGAAACCCTGATAACCTTGGTACCTCGATCCACTAAGACTCATGAGCCGGACATGGTGGTGTGGGACACTGTAGTCGAGCTGTCGGCCTATGCTAGGGCGACGAGCTTCCCCGTAGTGACTAGTGAGCAACCCAGACTCATGAGCCGAATACGGTGGTATGAGACACTGTATTCGTGCTGTCGACCTACTCTGATTGGTGATGAGCCCTTTGTAGTGACCTCGAGCATATCCTGAAACTGCATTGAGGCGACGAGCCTTATCGTAGTATCTAAGATATGACTAGGCCTGTATTGATTAGTGATGAGCCCTTTATAGTGACTTAGAACTGTAACATCGTATGAGATTTATTAGGAATGATGACCCTAGAATAGATCATTGTTTGGGAATTGATATAAGGGAGGTACCTTAGCTTCCCAATCCTGCTGTATGAAAAGGACTAATAAGAACTTGGTAATCACGTCCATGCACCGCATTGCATGTGCTTTAGCGAGGAAGAGCACTTTCGGGTGGTTGCCATGTGCACCGTAAGATGAAGACGCTGAGAGAGTGCAGGCGAGGGCATGCATCATTACTGCATCTCATTCTTGCATTAATCAGAGTATTTAGGACTTGTTTGTTGTACTGCTTTATCATTTCTTCTTAACTGAATTGATAACATGATAACCTTTACTATATAGTTCCACTGAGTTGATCAATCACTCCCACGTTCTGGGACGGTGCTTAAACACCAACCAGACTCTGTCTTAGTTTCAGATGATGATGTGACCATTGAGGCAGAGCCGGAGTTCAAGGATGACGAGGAGGCTTTCTCATGTATGCAGTATTCAGTGGGTTCACTTAGACCGTTCTGAATCATCGGGGCTTTAGGGTTTATGCTTTATAGAGGACTATCACATTTTGTCATTTGTATTTTGAAACAAGACTTGTAACTATTGACCTGGCAGAGCATGCATATTTTGGAGACTTGTACTGGTTTATATATTTATTTTAGACTTCCACTTGTGTATTATAACTGTCCCTGGATTATGTTTTTCCATTTTGATCTAATCTAATTCATGTTTTATGCACTACTACAGACAACATTCATCCATCATTGAAAATGTTGCATAAGTGATATTTTAGAACTCAGAAACTGAGTTATGCTCAACCCCTGATTTTCAGGGCGTTACACTTTCAAATTATACCTATCAGGAAGTGATCACAGTATTTTTACACAAACTTTGCTTTCATGGATTCTATCTCCAAAACCCCATATCAAATTAACTGTGTCATTTAGTTTCATATAGAAGTTCATAAAAGACTCATTTTCTTCAATACGAATTTCCTCAAATTTGTTTGTGAGGATTTGGATCTTAGATTTTTTGAAAATGTTAGTTCCTCATTGTGTCATTTCAAGAATATCCCATGCCTATTTAGTTGTATCACACGAAATGATTCTTTTGAATTCATCTAGTGATAGAGCACACATTATTGCATTTAAGTCTTCTGCATTAGCACTACTCTCACTTTTCTGAATAGTCATCCAAAAACTATAAGTTGTTTCTTTGTTGGACGACTACTGCTTCCATCATAAGAGGGATCCATTGCGTTACAGTGGTTTGCCACACTTTTATAAATAGATATGAGGAAGATCCTCATCCTAGCTTTCGAATATGAATAGTTTGAGCCATCAAAGGGAGGTGGCGTGGAAATGGATAAAATTTCAAAATTTGACATTTAATAGCTCTAGATTTACGTCTAGGAGGTAAATCCCAAAAAGAGCAACCGGCTCTGATACCATTTGAAAGACGAGCTACCAATGTCCTCGGGGGGGAGGGGGGGGGATGAATTGGACAATTCCAAATATTTTGAGATAATGTGGAATAAATAAAAAATTAATCTCAATTTCTTAAAGTATTGAAACTTTGATTCCAAATAATTCATAGGACAACCTTCACCTAAGAGATTTAGGCACGACAACATTATTTCATGACGTCTTTGAAATCAATCTTTCAAACTAGCAAGAGACAATCTAAATAAATAAAGCATTCATGATAATTGAAATAAACAATCACAAACAATACACAAGGAGTTATAGTGGTTCAGTGCTTAAACCCACACCTACTCAACTCCCAAAATTACTATTATCGTAATTTTAGCTTTCACTATTTCAAGGTTTTTACAAGGTCACATTAACAACCTTATATAGTTCTTGTGATTTTAGTGATTTTCTTAAGATCACCACAAAACAAACCGTTGAGATTTCTGGGCAATCTCAGAAAAACCCAAATGAAATAAAAGTAATTATAGGGTACTAATCTTCAAATGCCGAAGATTTTACCAAAGCTTGATTACAACAATCTTCTTTCTTGGGAGTTGATGTAGCAGTATATATTTAAACCGAAAGAATATAGGGTTCTAATATATTTTCAATATAATAAAAGAAAGCTGTAATGTGCAAATTCATTTATCTAAATCTCAAGTAGAGTATGGATTACTCTATTAAATATGATTAAATCTAACTTGAGAAAGAGAATAGAATAAGCTAAACAAAGATTAGAATTACCACAGAAATTACTTAAGAAGGGCTTGACTTTATCTAGTTGCTTGAGGAGATTATTCACCACTTTTCATGCTTTGTACGAATGAGAGAGGCCTCTATTTATAACCAAGGGATTTGGAAATTCGGTCAGCCTGATTTTTGATTTAGTTGGCTGAATTTCAAAGATTGCGATCCAACAACTCTCAAATTTCACGGGATAAGATAAATTAGATTTTTGGCTTACCTGATCTAAAATTTGGCTAGCCAAATACATGGTTAGGCTAGCTGGATTCACTTGAAATATGAAGAAATGCATTGCTGGAAACTTGACCAAACAAAACTTCGAGCTGGTCGAATGTCAAGTCTGGCTGGCCGAACTTGCATTAGAAATTCTGAACGTTACTATAAACTTGTTTGAATTTTGTTGGGTTAGCCAAATTTAGATAGGCTTGCCAAACCTAAAGTTGGGTTGGCCGAACTTCAGTGTTTTTATATTGTGTATATTATATTTACGGCCATGATTTAAAAACACCTAACTTAAGGTCATTCTAGGGTTATACCACCAGATAGTTGATGTTATGGGTAAAATGGGCCGACCAACTAATGAAGGCTAGGTTAGCACTTCAAATAGTAGCAGACATGACTTAATGACCTTGACCCTTATCTCCTCGACCAAGTGTAGAGAGAGGCCGAGCTCGACCTCTCAGCACAAGGTCGGGATAATTGTTGATCGACCATGATCTGAAAGGAAACATGCTGAAAGGACCAGGTCAGTAGGATCGTCATCTACCAGATCCGACTTGACCTCAACCATAGCGACCTACGATCCAAGATCTAGGAGATCGAGTTCAATACAGATCTACTCGGGATTCTAGCCATGGATCTAGAAAGATCCTCCCACTAAATATGGAGTCTGAATCCTACTATGACTCGTCCCTACCAAAATAGAGAGATAGGTACGCATAATCTTTAGCCCTAAACCACCAATACTTGACTAGACCTAGATTCCTGACTTTGGCATCAGATGATCCCCTATACTAGCCATGGTCTTCTTTGTCCGTTCCTTATGCAGGTACATGAATGTCTAAAGAGGGCTAACCATATTTTTGCATCAATAGTTTGGCACCGTATGTGGGAACGATGTCTAAAGCTGTTCTCATACCATCCAAGTTCAACAATGGCGAAGGGTAAGAAGAAGACTCTCCCCTCCACCGCTGCCCCTGAGCTCGCGCCGTCGTAACAGTTTGTTAGCCACCAAAGTTCATCTTCCCAACTTTAGGTTGACTCGGCGCCGCAAGACCAATGCAGTGGTATAAAAGCTGAGGGGGTCGGCTCATCTCCTTCGAACAACAAGTTAAGATGCAAAATAGTAACATGAACTTGATGAAGTGATTGTTGGAGCAGTTATAACCTCACTCCATCTAGAAAGCTGGACAGACCTTGGGACAAGCGGCTATAGAGCTACCTGACCCATCCGAAGTGCCCGTTGGCTCCTGAATAAGTAAGCAGATCGGCACCTCAAAACCATCATCCTCTCATGTTTTGGACATCGCTGCACTGGCCGCATCCGACTTGCGCCATGAGTTGGAAAAGAGGAAGCGTAACAAATTTTCTGAAGCAACAACCGAGGTAATGGCCGAGAGCTGAGATCTCTGGGAAGACGAGATCAATGACTTGCGGGGCTAATTTGGTGATGTATGGCAAGCTTATCGTTTGATTGTTTCGACCGCAGTTGATGTGATACTGGAAGAAACTGAGTCGTCGTTCATTATCGATATCATGCACCCTCAACTGCCACCCTGATTCCGGTTGCCCTAGATCCCACAACACTCTGGGACTACTAACCCAGCTGAGCATTTGGAATCCTTTAGGGCATGGATGGAACTCCACAATGCATTGACTGCAATCATGTTCTGCACGTTCCACCTGACCCTAACAGGAGCATCTAGGAAGTTGTTTCGATAGGTAAAACCACAATCGATCAGCTCTTTCACGCAACTTAGTAAAGTGTTCATCACCAACTTCATTGGAGGGAAAGGTAGCCTTAAGCCGACCTCTCATCTCCTCGACTTCGTCTAAAGAGATGATGAGCTACTAAATGATTATATCAAGCGTTTTAACATAGAAACGATGGAAGTGAAAGGACACTCAGAGGAGATCGCCCTGACCACCTTGATGGGAGGCCTCGGGTAGGGAAGATTCCTCTTTTTGCTCGACAAAAATCCCCCAATGACGATGGATGACCTCTTGAATAGAGCTAAAAAATACTCCAACACTGAGAAAATTATGAGTTTGTAAAAAGTTATTCGGAATAAGGGAGGCTCGAGTAGAGAGAAGCGACTTAAGGAGGAGTCGACCTTAACCAACGATGAAGGAAAATGATGTACCCCCTAGGGTCCAATGCCCGAGCAGGCGTCTTGAGAGTAGGTTCATCTCGTACACCCCTATTAACACAACACCTGAGCAGGTCCTCATAGAAGTTCGGGAGAAGTGCATTCTAAAATGGCCAAACAAGATGAAGTCCGATGCTGACAAGAGAGACAATAGGAAGTATTGCCACTTCCATTGTGATCACGACCACTCAACCACCGACTGCTTCGATATAAAAGAAGAAAATGAAGCCCTCATCCACAATGGGCACTTGTTGAAGTACATAACTAAAAGGGAAGAGTAGACGGACTCGAGAGATGAGTAGCCGATCAACAATGTACCCAACGGAGAGATTCATACCATCTTTGGTGGACCCACTAGAGGAGGAGATTCGAATAAAACTCGGAGAACCCATACGAAATATCGACAGCTCAGAACACCAGGTCTTCATCACCAACAGACCTCTAGAGAATGGAAACTTATGACTTAGCCTTTACCGAAGAGGACGCACGAGGTGTCCACCACCCCCATGACGATGCACTAGTGGTGACTATGACTATAGCTAATTGTAAATTATTTTGAATCTTGCTGGACACCAGCAGCTCAATAGACATCCTCTTCACTGAGGCATTTGACAAAATGGGGGTTAGGAGGTCTCGAATTTGACCTATTAAAATCTCCCTACTCAGATTTGTGGGAGATAAAGTTACCTTGGAGGGATCGATCCAACTTCCGGTCACCGAGGGAGAATGAAAAAATCAAACGATGACAATAATTGACTTCCTAATGGTCGATTGCCCCTCCGTCTACAATGTGATCCTCAAATGACCTTCCCTTAGTATTCTTCAAGCAGTCGTCTCAACGTATAACCTCACAATGAAGTTCCCAACCTAGCACGGTACTGAACTGATCAAAGGAGACCAATAGGAAGCTCTTCAATGTTTCTCCTCGGTGTTGAGTAAACATCAGGCGATGAACATCACTTCCCTCGACCCTCGTGAAGACTTTGTCGAGAGAGGGTGCCCGATAGAAGACCTCATATCTATCCTGCTCGATGAGTCAGATCTGACCCGTACTATCTAGGTTAGATCGACACTAACCCCAATGCTATGGGACGAGATGATGAGTCTCCTCTAATGACACTTTGATGTGATAGCCTAGTCACATCGAGACATGCCCAACATCAATCCGAAGGTAATGGTTCATAGATTAAATGTTGATCTCGATCACTGACCTGTTAGGCAAAAATGAAGAACATTCGAAGCCGAACAATATGCCATCTTAGGGGAAGAAGTTGAGAAGCTCTTTGAAGAGGTTTTGTGGAAGAAATATACTACCCAAACTGGATAACATTGTCCTGGTGAAGAAATCCAATGGGAAGTGGTGGTCTGTGTTGACTACACCGACCTGAACAAAGCCTTCCTAAAGGATAACTTTTCTCCTCCCAGGATCGACCAGCTTGTGGACAACACAGCTAGATATGAGCTGCTAAGTTTCATGGATGTTTATTCTAGATACAAGCAGAAGATGACCTTCGTCACCAACAAAGGTCTATACTATTGGGGCCACGTACCAACGACTTGTCAATAAGATGTTTACAAAATAAATCGGGAGCTCCATAGAAGTCTACATCGATGATATGTTGGTCAACAACATCCGAGCTACAGGCCACCTTTTTGATCTCGAGGAGATGTTCATGATACTGCGAAAGTATCATAAGAAATTAAATCCGAGTAAGTGTTCCTTCGGTGTCAGCTCGGGTAAGTTCCTTAGATTCTTAGTTAGCCAAAGGGGAATAAAGGCAAACCTTGATAAGATCCAGCCCCTACTTGACATGAGGTCACTATTGAGGGTCAAATATGCATATTGGACCCCATTTATATCTTAATTTTATGAACATGATACTGCTTAATATCCTATTTTACTCATGTTTGTGTTGCAAGGTGAATTTAAGAGTTTGGATTGGAAAAGGTGCTAAAAGCATGAATTTGACACTCAAAGATCGCCAAGGAAAAGAATGGTTCTTAAGAGATGAAGATTGAAGATTTCAAGGTCCCAAGATTCAAGAAAACTAACTAGAGAAGGAACAAAATTGAAAGAACAAGTGCGGAATACACATTGATTGTGTCATCAAGCATCGTTCGATGACATTGAGGACACATTTGATGACATCGAGGACACATTCGATGACATCGAACACAGGTCGATGACATCAAATTTATGAAGGAAGCTTTAGTTGGTCGCTGGACAAATTGAAGACATTTTTCGATGACTCGAGAACTTGTTCAATGACTCAAAGCTTTGCTCGATGACATCAAAGACCTGCTCGATGAGATAGAATTTGCCATGGAATTTTGATAAAGCTCGTTGGACATATTGGGCACCATTTTCAATTACTTGAAGCACTCCTCGATGACATAAAAAATCTACTTGATGAGACCTTCGATGTCATCGAATTTATTGAAGAAATTAGAATAGCTCTCTAGACTATTTTGGACACATTATCAATTCCTTGAACAATTCTCAATGACATTGAAGGCCTTTTCGATGATATTGAAGGTAGGTTCGATGACGTGGAAGGTCGCAGAGTCTGGGTGAAGCTAAAAAAGTATGAAAAAAGCCCGTATAAAAAACACCTTCGATAGCATCGAAGCATGCTCGATGTCATCGAACGAATCGCATGAAGTTACGCAGAGTTACATGGAGTGCGTAAATTTGATGTTGCTGTTGAAGCATAAAAATCATCATCATTAAGAAAGAAGGAAGATCAGAAATTAAACAAGGAGTGGAGGAAAGAGAAAGGATGAAGTCCTTCGTTTTAGGTTTGCGCGGGTCATGTAACAAGATATTGTTATGCGGACGTGCAACATGTTGAAGAAGTTACAGTGGCATGAATAGTTTGTCATGAAAAGAAGCAGATGGTATCCTTACGCGGGTAGCGTAAATGAACATAACATTGTACGAACAACGTAACTAGATTTTCTAATTATGCGGGTAGCGCAACTGAAAGAATCGTTATGCGGACCGTGCAACTAGATTTTCCATTGCACGGGTAGTGCAATCGAGAGCAGAGAGTGTTCCATGGCATGAAGATCGAGTGTTGGCACGTGTGGGAGGTTTATAAATACCCCACTTCCCCTCTCATTTGCACGATAACAGAGTTTTGGAAGAACACTGAAGGTGAGGAGCGGAAGAAAGGATCATTTGCACGAACCGTGCAACTCGCGCAATAAGTTGCACTAACCGTGCAACCTATGCATCAAGTTGCACTGATCGCGCAATCTATTTAACAAGTTGCGCTAAGCATGCAACCGAAAAAATGGTTGTGTGGGTCACACAACCAAGTCACTATGTGATTAGCTCTAAATGGAGCCGATGTGCTACTATAATTGTTGAAAGCATTCAAGTTCAAAGTTTCATCATTTCAGGTTCTCTCCTTTGACAAGTTCAGAAGAGAGATTAGTCAATCAAATAGACTTTCCTCCTAAGTACTAGGAGAGATTAAAATAGCTACCGGAATGCTACCGGATTAAAGATTTCACATATAAGCTTTGTTAATTATAACTTGTTTATTTCAAATAATCTATCCTAGAATCAAGGGATATTGAAGGGATGTAGATAAATTCAGAATCAATAATACAATGAATGTTCTATGTATCTTCTATGATGCATTCAAATAAAATATTTTCCCAAATTAGATGTATTTGTTTCTTGTTCAAAACAAAATGGCGACTCTGCTGGGGACTTATTTTATTTCGATAACTACATTGAGAGTGGTATAAAATTTTCTTTGTAGTTTGGCATCTTTCAATGCCAAAATGGTGACTCTTAGTGGGAACATCCCCCCCTTCATCTCTAAGATAGATTATTTACTTTTCAAATACTAATTATAATTACATTTTGTAATTGAAGGTTTCTGAATTCAACCACAAGTTACAGTTAATGGCAAATCCTCCAAGAACAGTGGACTTTCAATTCACCCCAACAAGGTTTATGATAGAGTATGCACTGGACCAACCCCCATAGTCTATTACTCGAATTCCCACAGGCAAAAATAACATGATTCAAGTGACTGATGGGGTTGTATGTGCTTCACCTCAACCACTGGAAGGTGATAAGGGCTGGACTGTTGTAACATCTCATAAGACGAGGGTACAAAATGTAAGAAATTCTCGAATGAATCTGCCTTCACCAAGAGTTAGAGAGCCAATAATGCGTAACGCATCTAGGAAGCATCCTGAGCTCACTCCCCCTAAGATATATCCTGAGCGAACGATTCCGCAGTTGGTATAATGTGACTTTCCGGCTTTAGCCGCCCCAAGGGTTAGATGGATGAAAGAGTAGAAAGGTAAAACATTAACGATAAGTTCACCAATGTCCGTATCGCCCGAGACAAGTTTACCTAAGTATGTGTCACTTCAATCGATTAATAGCATTGGAAGTATAGAAAGCTCAAGTGAAACCCCATTCTCTCCTATCTTCATAAGCCCTATCACGTGAACGTACTCTCATCCCACCCCAACTCATCTTCATCGAAAAGTGGAGAAGCTGTAGTACACATGGCCTAGACAAACCGGGAAAGTATGCCAAAGACAGAGGACCACATGAATGTGATGGTAGAAACAAAAAGAGCACTAATGGAAGAGTGTAGAAACCTCCATGAGGCCTTAACGACTCTTGCACATAATGTAACTCAGATAGCTGCTCCCCCGATGATGAACATGATGAATGGACCAGAAATCCAGCCCAAAGGCTTATAACCACAGGGGGCAGGATCACTGGGGTTTGTCCCCACGACAAGAACTATAACACAGGAAGAAGTGAGACAAGTTGTTAAAGAGGCTGTCAGAATAGAAAGAGAGCGCAAAAATATTGGCCGCTTCAGATATCGAACACCATATCCAAGAGAGGTGGAAGATGTCCCATTTCTAGCCAACTTCAAACATCTAGATTTTCAGAAGTTTAATGGAGAAGGATTGCCAGAAGAACACCTAATGCACTTCATCACTAGCATGGGGAGTTTCTTTACAATACCGTAGTATTGCTTGTGATTGTTCGAGTCGTCGCTCATGCATAAAGTATTCCGATGGTATTCTAGCTTGGCTCTAGGATCGATACATACTTGGGAACAAATTCAGGACATGTTTATGTCAAACTTCTTCTCTTCGGAGTGTGAGGTTAGTATTACAGAATTGGCTTCCATATGGCAGAGAGAAGGGAAACCGGTAGAAAATTTTATCGACAGATGCAAGACATTAGGAGCCTCATGTAGACAGCTACAGGAAGAAAAGGAGCAAGTTAAAATGTGTTTAAATTCTATGGAGACAGGAATAACGTTTTGACTCAGCAGCGCCGACATCAGAACTTTTTGTGACCTAGCCACTAAGGCCCATGTTTTGGAATTGATGACCCGTAAGATGCCAGTGTTTCACCGTGAAATAAGGAGAGTGCTCATCAGGATGGCTGTAAATACTGTCAATCGTGACAAGAGAAGCAAAGATACAAGGGACTCAAGGGAGAAGAGGTAGGAGCGAAAAGAAGAAAGGAGCCAATTAAGAAATAGATATAGTGGAAAGAGGTCTAGGATGCTTAATTTTCATGAAGGATTCACATTTAACAAAGAAGACATCATTCTTATGATGAACAAGTTGTTAAAAGCTAGCACGATCGAATTACCATAACCCAAGCGCCCTGAAGATGTGACAAAAACCTGAGAAAGAGATTTTTGCCGCTATCACTGCCTGGTGGGACATCTGACAGAGTGTATAATACAACAAAGCAACGAAGACAATGAAGCAAATATGCTTACAGTTCGAGGAAAGGGGTAAAATGGCGATAGTAAATATGCTTACAGTTTAAGGAAAGGCTCGAGATATGAAAAAAAAAAAAGATAATGAAGCAACGAAGAAGGTAGCAGTAATTACATTGCATTCAGGAAAGAAGATGACAAGCCCTGTGAAGAAAAAAGCAAAAATCATATGAAAAGAAACTACTGAAAAGCAAAACGGCGGTAATGAAGAAGAAAAGAAGAATGCGACAGCAAAAGTGACTTATGATGTAGTAAGTCATTTAAAGGGTATACCGGCTCGATTAAGTGTCTATGATGCGCTTAAGTTGTTAGAGGAATTTCGACAAATCTTGGTCAGAGCATTGTCCAATCATGATGTTAGAGAGAAATTATTGGCAGAAATGAATGCAAAAAGAACAATGAGAAAGAAAACTTCTTGTCGGTCGTTTCCTTTTTTTATAACAATTTGATTTGTGATACAGCGCATAACAGACTGCTAATGATGAAGGGCTATATTTGTGGGAAGAATGTTAAGAAAATTATGATAGACAATGGGTCAATAGTGAACCTCTTACCAGTCTCAATGTTAAGTAAACTGGGCTATCGTCGTTCCGATCTGCATCCTAGTGGAATGATGATATAGGGATTTAATCAAGATGGGCAATGCGCACTTGGAAAAATTAAAGTGATGTCGGAAATAGGTGAGCTGACCACTAATGTCGTGTGCCACATTATAAGTGTTGTGACAACGTACAATCTCCTCTTAGGAAGGCCATGGATACATTAGTACAACATTGTATCCTCTACTTTGCATTAATGCTTCAAATATTGTAAAGGAGGAGTGCAATATAAAGTAATGGCTGATACGAAGCCTTATACAGAGGCTGAGTCTTTCTTCGCAGACGCTAGTTATTATAAAGGGTTTGTTGAAGAAGAGGGAAAGAATGATGTAAGCAAAGTCCTAAAGGACATTCACAAAAATGTGACTAAAGGAGAAATAGAAAAGGCAGGATCATCAAGGACTGCAGAATCAAAGAAATTTTTTTATTTTGTACCGAAGTATTTGTGATGACTAGGGCAGCCGCCACTAACGCTATTATCACCAGAATAGTCAAGGATCTTACAGTCTAATTACACAGTGCCGTTGCCATGTGTCGAAAGACAGAGGCCATTTTCGGCCGCTTCAGGAAGGTTCCAGGTTAAGGCTAGTGCAAAACACCCGAACCCGATAGAATTTCACGCTTTAGAAGAAGTAAAGACAGAATAAATGACCAAGAATAATGTGTACTGTGGAAGACTGACATCACAGGATCTTGAGAAGTATAGTCCGGCAAGCAAGAGAATCATGAGAAGCATGTGTTTTGATTATGAAGAACCCACCAGCTTAAATCAAGGAAGAGGGATTCAGATTCCTATTGGGGTTGGCCAAGAAAAGTGAAAAAAAAATATCAAGGACTGGGGGCAAAGTCATCTGTGAATATGGTTACGGTCGCACAACTATTGGAAGAAAATTCCTAATTGAAATACAATTGGCATCACTCGGAGTGGCGATACATCATCCTATTACAGATGATGAAAATGCAAAAATAAGGTTGAAAGAGTTGGATTTTCTTGGTGAAAAATGCCTCGTAGTCCAACAGTGATTGCAATCGTATCAGGCAAGGGTGTCGGCTGCCTTAGATAATTAGGTTAAATATCTCTCTTTTAAAAAGGGGGATCTGGTGTTGGTGTTGAAAAGACTTATAGTCGTCACCCGCCGGACAGGGAGCAAATTTGATCCTACGTGGGATGGGCCGTATATAGTAAAAGAGGTGTACTTCAATGGCGCATACAGAGTTGTGGATTAAGATGGACAAGGTATTAGTATACCGATCAATGCTCACTTCATTAAAAGATATCGTCCCTGAAGACACTATTGATTTTGATCCATAATATTATTTGAATAATACTTTTGTATCAAAAGGGGGAAAGAATGACTAAGACCACGGCCATGGCTATGTACGATTAGATGAATGAATAAAGAAGAAATTTGCAAGCATATCATATTATGTGCCAACAAGTACTATAAAAAGAAAGTGATCATCATTATCATCAAGTGAGCTCTACAAAATTCTGCTGAAATTGGTATCATCACCAAACTGATAAATTATAAACAACCCATATGATTATAGTTGAAGATATTAGCAAAAGTGGTGACGTACTATCAATCTTAGGCAGATGTGTATTATCTATGACCACCTACTTTATCTTTCAAATACAGCCTAGCCAAGCCTATACGGCCAACTACACATAAGGCATATCAAGATCGCCATTCAGGCAATGGTGAGAAGTCAGTGGCCCTAAAAGGCCCGTGAAGGCCATCGTACGCATACCCATGCGGGCTGCGGATGAAGTTAGCGACCAAAAGACAAAAAGGCCAAAAAGTCCTCAACGACTAGTCTGCGTAACCTCCATGCCATCTGTATAGCTTTTCGGCAATGTCATGGGGAATGGAGGAAAATGCCCTCTTGTGAATGGGCCCGACCTTGCAGATGAAGAAAAAGCAAGCCGCAGTGTGAGCTCTTTTGCCATATCCATAAATAAGTCAACCATGTGTAAGACCCCCAAGATCTATGGCTTAATTTCAGTACTAACTCATGAGGAAGGGATTAAACCTACTCATTGACGAACTGGTGGCCCTAGGTTTGGTACCTCAAAGGTATCCTTGTGAGCCTCGTGAACTCTAGAGAGTTACTGCGGCCAACCCTGTGCGTAAATCCAACCGAGTTCACAACCCCGGTACCTTCACTGGGCCCCTCTGATGGATCACGGTTTATGAACTCCCCAGGCAGTGAGAAGTCTAGTGAACTCTTGAGAGTTACAGAGACCATCACGTGGGATCTGACTCCACTACTCATGAGTCTAAAAAACTGTGTGTTGCTCCACTACTCAAGAGCTTAAACTGTGTGTTACTCCAGTACTCAAGAGCTTAAACTGTGTGTGACTGACTAAATTAAAATTTAGTGTCACCAATTAGGACTAGGATCATTTAGGAAATCCATTACTAATAAATCATGAGAGAATCAAACAAAAGCATAATGCAGAAAGCATAATATGTCAATCATAAAGCATTAATCAAAATATTGTGTAAATAAAACAAGAACACCATTATCAAAATATCATGAGATACTTATATAACTTGAAAATCTAAAAATATTTACAATAGCAAAGCAAAAGAAAGATTGTAAAAGTATACACCTTATAGTTCCCCTGTAATGCCTAGCGCTGCTAAGTATTGTTGTAAATTTTCTTAAAAATCAATTTGAGTAGCTACATGTTCTAGCCTGGCATTCGAATTCATTCTTGCAGGATCTGGGAGGCCAGCTAACTTTTCTTCTAAAGAGGCAATTAGTTCTTCATTCTTCACCAATTTAGACTTTTCAGAGTCTACAGAATGAAGGCTGCACTCTATCTTCTCTTGCACTCTTTCGATGTTCAAACCCACCTTCAAACTTTGTTTCTCCAATTATGTGATTTCTTACTTCAGAAGAGTGATACGATCCTGGATTACTATCCGGTTATTACTAAAGGTCTTCAATTACTCTCACAAAGATAATTGTTCTTGATCGTGGCAAGAGACAATGGGAGCAATTTGGGAAAATTTCTCCTTAGAATAGGCAAGCTGCTTCTTATATTCCAAAATTTCAAGCGGGACAGTCACGGTTTCAGCTGATGACAAGGCAACAATTGAATTATGAAATCTCAGAAAGAGAGTTGTGCACAGAAGGAACATCAACTTTAGCCATCCGAGCGGCACCATCCAGGACATCTAAAGCAACGGTCAAATCAGACCATTGATTAGGATCCTTGAATACCTCAACAATAGCCAATATAGAGTTCCTGATCAATGCCAATTTGTATGAAAAAATCTTCTCAAAGGATAGTACGTTTGACGAAGTCCCAATGGAGCCAAAACTTTCTACGCCGCTTTGAGGTACATTCCTTATTAAAAAGTAAGAAATATAAAGTTATAATAAAATTGTATATGCAGGTAATATAAAAAGTGTAAATGTGGAAAAGGATATACCTTCCACTAGCACCGAAACAACGAGCAGTTGTGTCTCCTTGGCAAGGGAAGGGTTAGGTTCTAGCATCTTCGCAAAAGATGGAACCCTATCCTCAGTGCTTGAAACAACAGTAGTGGAAGTAGGTAAAATAGTTGGCTCCACCGAAAAAGTCATTTCGCATTCAGTATTTGAAGCAACCATGGTAGGAGTGGGCAACTCAGTTGGCTCTGATGGAAAAATAATCTTGCGTGCCACTACTCACGCAGGAATTGAGAATCTTGGTGATGTTACTAGTGCAACAGGGGGCAAATCCATAGGAGAAGCATTATTTACCTCCATATTTGCAACATGATCACCAGAAATAAAATGTGTAAGATAAGAAAGAAGGAAAGAACAAAAGTAAACAATGATAGTAAGACTATCTTACGTGGTGAATATCCGTATTCCCCATAGTCTAGGGGTTCTTCTTCTTCCCTTACTACAGGAGAATGTTCTTGTAGGAACGGCCTCAGAAGTTGGGAGGATATGTCCCTCATCCGCAAGAACATCTTCCGCAACTATATCATCGTCACCATGATATTCACTTCTCCTTCTTCATAATCATTCTCCTGATTCTTTCCTTCTATCTTGCTTTCATCAGAAGTAGTATGCCCAAACGAAGAAGTTGAACTTTGACCAACAGTATCTTCTGTGCTCGACTCTTTAACAATAACTTTTATTCCTTTAGAAGAAAGAGACTAGTAACTTTTCGGTTGAGTAGCTGCAGTAGCTAAAATTGGAGAAGCAGCAGTAGTGGTCTCTTCCTATGGAGAAGCTTGAGCATGTGTTCGGGATCTTGTCATTGGAGAGGAAGTTGGTTGCTATTAAGGGTGAATGGTTTTGGAAACAGGAGAAGAAGTTGGCTGCTATTGAGGGAGTGTAGTCCTGGATATAGGAGAAGAAATCGACTGTTGCTGATGATAAGTAGAAGAAGAAGGTTGGTCTTGGGGATTGACAATATTCTCTGACTGAGGGAAAGCCTCTTCTGCAACTTCTTCTCTTTGAGGATGATGAAGAGGAATTTGTTCAAATTCACAAGTATCACCATATGTTATCCATCCTTTAAGAGTATTATCGGGTTTAATCTCACGAATAGGTTCATCCAAAGAGATCATGACGCAGGGATGACCAGGGGAGGGGGCATGGCTGGTTTCTGCAATGAAATCGACTCCCGCTTCAATGATGGGACCCTTAAGTCTAGGAGGTGGAAGCTATACAGGTCTAGACACTGGTAAACTTTTTCTAACCAAGTATGATAGGTGCACCCACCATCTCATATGGTTGTACGATGCCCTTGGGGTATGATCATAGCCTGGAATGATGAAGGAAGAATTAGTTCGGCCTAATAATTTCTTTCAAATCATTGTCCAATTGAACGAGCCAGTACCGTAGCTCTGCATTCTCTAAGTGACTAGCCCATAGTCTTCTAACACTACCTGATCGAAGCCGAACTGATGAGCAAAATGGCTACGATAAATGGTTCTCACCAGAACTCGATCCCTTCTCTTAGCAGGAGACTGCATGATCTAATCTATATAAAAATCCCCGTTCTACTAAAGAGAGTGATTCAGTATCCGCCTTCTCTGTGTCTACAATGTAACGAAGTAGGCCGAAGTGGAAGTAGTTTATTTTGGCATCAGAAGAAAATGCATCCTTTTCCGAATCATAAGATCTCTTTGCCATGGATCTCTTCTGAAAAAAGTAGAGAGGGACCTAGGAGGGGTGAACGTAAGCTTTTTCTGATACTTCGAAAGCTTAGGGGAAAGACACCAAGCTAACCAAGAAAATAATGCCATGGCATGTAAGTTGAAGCGGAACTGACAGAAGATCTTTTTACGTGACATGCAATCCCTCCAAAGCCTCTGTAGATCGAGAAAAGAATAGGAGGGGCAAGAGAAAATTTGAGTCCCTCAGCCATAGCACCCGTTACTATAAATAATGAAGGATGAATGGCGTTTGTTGATTTGGAGCTTGGAAAGACCACTATGCTTAGCCAATATGCGATGAGTGCTGTAAGGTCCCCATATATAGAATATTCAGCACAACCCTATATACCTTTCCGAAGACGTTCAAGCTCTCATGAACGATTGCCGTTGAATCTATAAAAAAAAAAGAGAGAAAGAAGAGAGAAGAAGAAAAGATAAATAAATGAAATCAAGATTACGTATGCATCCAGCTGCAGTAGAAGAGAGAAGAAAGGAAAATTACTTGAAAGCTCTACTGAAGTGGGCCAGTCATTGCATAGGGTGAATTTTGTGTATGTTCGGGAATTTTGACATTTCCTTGAAAAGTTTGATGATCGACTTCGAAATGAAGGGGGTACGATCAGGAGAAGAGATGAAAGTAAATTCCTCATTAATGGGGATGAATTCATCAAAGAATTGTCCGGTTATTGGCAAACCGGTAATCCTGTGAATATCCCAACGCGTGATGCTCATTTCACCTTCAGGGAAATGGAAAGAATTGGTGGAGGGACACCAATAGTTAAGGAATGCCTTCAAAATAGAAGGTTCCTTACAGAAGTGATGCAATGTCGCTTCAATTGCATGGAAAATATCAATCTTCAACAAAGTCTTAGCATGCTTCGCAAAACTACAGTAGCCCATTCAAAATAATAATTATGGGGAGTTAAAAGACCTCTCATTCTAAATTCTTTCGGACTCCAGATGCGGTGGCAGTGGCTAAAATGTTTCTTGAGTGTCTCATAAAAGCAAGTTGGGTACAAACTATGAACATCATAGGAGAGAACAAGGAAAATTATGGAATGAATGTTGCCTATTTGTTGTCTTGGTCTTGGCGGCTGAAGGATGTCTTCTAATAGTTTTGGTTCCTTAAATGACCAAGACTCTGTGTAGGCTAGTCTTTCGACGGTCAAGTGATCCCTGGGTTCACAGACTAGCATGGAATGATGGCGGTGAATACTGATCAGAATTATGGTGACACCCTGTTTGTAAGGGTTGTCAAATTGGATGATACCTTGGACAACACGGATCGACTCCCGAGAGTTGTGGAGTTTCTTCCTATTGTGTTCTTTAATTTTCTCTTAAAACTCCTGAGCCTTGTTTCGATGATGCTTCTTGGGTCTAGAAGGAGGAGGGGTATCTTCTCTGGCAGGTGGCTTCTGGATGATTGTCTGATAATGCGCTGTTATTTTTAGCCATTCATCCCAATCGTATTCACGACCATGCCTTGGAGGCATTTTCAGATCACCCATGGCGATGGCCCTATGGATGGGAGATGATAATGACTTAATACGTGGGGTAAAGTCAAATGTGGGGAGTACTGGCTCTTTTATGTAGGCAGGATGTCTAGTAGTCGTCTTAAATTGCTTATGCCGGGGTTAAGCTGGAGAGATAGTGATTTTGTTGCTTGAGGAGTTGTCGTTTGATAAGCTTTAGTGTTTGGCAGCTCTCGGTGGGAGGGTTGATCAGAAGGAGGATTGATGGCAATGAAAGTTCTTTTGGTTCAAGCCATGTTGATAATGAACAAATTTGGTTAAGTCTGAGAAAATTGCTGAAGTGGCAGTTGCGCAGATCGAGCAACAGATTGATTATTACGCAGGAGCGTAACGGTCTAAAGCCTTGCCCGATGAAGAGATCGTTGTGTGGGTCGCACAATGGATTGGATGTTGTACGAGCATCATAACTGTTTGAAGCCTTGCGCAACAAAAGAGTCATTATGCAGTGCACACAACAAGTGTGCACGAGAAGAAATTTTTTTTGCAAGAGCTCCGCTGTAGAGAATGAGAACTGAACAAAAGGAGCTAAGTTTAAGTATTTATAAAGGCGAGGCTGGGTATGGTATTCGGGGATACGTTGCGTGGGTTGCACAATAAGTTCTCAGAAATGCAGAAATCCATGAAGGTTAATCCTAATTCTTTGATTTAAGGGAATAAAGAACGAATCAAGGGGGAAACTGTTGAAGTATAAAAATCATCATCATTAAGAAAGAATGAAGATCTGAAATCAAACAAGGAGTGGAGGAAAGAGAAAGGCTGAAGTCCTTCGTTTGAGGGTTACGTGGGTCGCGTAATAAGATATTATTGTGCGGATCGCACAACATGTTGAAGAAGTTACGCGGGTGGCATGAATAGTTTATCATGAAAAGAAACAGATGGTATCCTTGCGCGGGTTGCACAACTAAATATAACATTGCGCAAATAGTGCAACTAGATTTTCTAATTGTGCGGGTAGCACAACTGAATGAATCGTTATGCGAACCATGCAACTAGCTTTTCCGTTGCGAGGGTAGCACAATCGAGAGAAGAGAGTGTTCCATGGCATAAAGATCTAGGGTTGGCACGTGTGGGAGGTCTATAAATACCCCACTTCCCCTCTCATTTGCATGACAACAAAGTTCTAAAAGAAGGCTGAAGGTGAGGAGTGGAAGAAAGGATTAGTTGCGTGACCCGCGTAACCCAGCAATAAGTTGCACTAACTGTGCAACCTACGCATCAAGTTGTGCTAATCGCACAATCCATTCAACAAGTTGCACTGACCGTGCAACCAACAAAATGGTTGCGCAGGTAACGCAACCAGGTCACAATGTGATCAGCTCTAAATGGAGCTGAGGTGCTGTCGTAATTGTTAAAAGCATTCAAGTTCAAAGCTTCATTGTTTCAGGATCTCTCCTTTAACAAGTTCAGAAGAGAGATTAGTCGATTCAATCGACTTTCCTCCTAAGTACTAGGAGATGATCAAAATAGTTGCCGGAATGCTGTCGGATTTAAGATTTCACATATAAGCTTTATTAATTATAACTTGTTTATTTCAAATAATCTATCCTTGAATTAAGGGATATTGAAGGGATGTAGATAAACTCAGAATCAATAATACAATGAATGTTCTATGTATCTTCTATGTTGCATTCGAATAAAATATTTTCCCAAATCAGATGCATTTATTTCTTGTTCAAAATAGCAGTTTCTGGATTTTTCCAAAGTTGTGTGAAAGGAGGTGTTGCACAATGTTTAGGGTCAAATATTGCATACTATCCCCCATTTATTTCTTAGTTTTACAAACATAATATGGCTTAATGGTATATTTTACATGTGTTTGTATTGTAGGGTGAATTTAAGAGCTTGGATTGAAAAGAATGCTAAAAGCATAGATTTAGTGATCAAGAGTTGCCAAAGTAAGGAAGGGATCTTTTAAGACCAGGATTGAAGATTTTGAGACTCCAAGATCCAAGGAAATCAAGTGGAGAAGGAAGGAAGTCGAAAGTACAAGCGCAGAAATCAGAAAGACTGTGTCATCGAGAACTTCTCGATGACATCGAAGATACCGTTCGATGACATCGAACACGGGTCGATGACATCAAATTTATGAAGGAAAATTAAGTTAGTTACTGGGTATATTGGGTGTTTTTTTTTTTCGATCAATCGAAGACGGGTCGATGGCATTGAATTTATTGAGGAATTATGGAGCAACTCGCTGGACTGTTTTAGACACTTTATCGATAACTTGAAGACATGTTCGATGACATTGAAGGAATGTTTGATGACACAGAGACTTACGCAGTGTGAAAGAAGAAAAGGATCGACTTCCAGATTTAAACCCCTTCATGACATTGAAGGGTGTTCGATGACATTAAACCGGTTACGCAGTGTTTACGCAGACTACGTAAATTTGATCCAATTTTTTTATTTTACGGAACTTGGCTTATAAATAGGGGTTTCCTAAGTCTTTCTAGGATATCTAGGGTTTGTAGTAGTAGAACAAAAAGGTGGAGCCGCTTTCCAAGAGTTCTTCTTCCCTTCTTCTTAGTTTTTCATATTTTCTTTTAGGGCTATAGATCCAATCATGTCTATGGTTGGCTAGATCCCTTAGCAAGGGCTAAGATGTGAAGCTTGTAGCATGGTTGGAATGTTTACTTTGTTTTGATTCTTATTTATTTCAACTCCTTTAATTCTATTTTGATATTTAGGGAATACTTTTAGTGTTTAATGGTTTGTTGTGACTGAAATTACAATGGATCTGCAATAACTTGAAGTATCTTCTTCTTCTATTTGGAGATTGTGAGGTTAGTACATCTTGTTGTTCTCCATCGTCCCTTGGGCATGGATGAGTGTTGGAATCCCTTCTAATTCTCACAATTCTCCTATGTTGATTGTGGGATCGATGTATCCTGTTGTTTGCCATTGTCTCCTGGGCATGGTCAGGTGATGGAATCACTTCAAATCCTCATAACTTTTATCCGTTGAGAATTAGGTCAAAGGAAGTTCAGAGATCTGACAAATCTCTCCTTTGTTCAATTGAATAAGATAGGACTCCGATTCCAGTTGGATCTATTGAATCATGTAAGGTAGTTTCCCAATTGTTACAAGTGGATCCCTAAAAACCCTAGTTCCTACCTTTAATTTTCTTAAGTTTTCAAATAAATCTCTCACAATTACTCCCTTTATTCCCAGATTTAGATTTACATCTTCTTCTAGTTCTACTTCTAGTTGCTCTCAGAAAACACACGAGATTAGTCCTTGTGGATTCAACCTCAGTCTCACCATGATTATTACTACATCGCGACCCTACACTTGGGGTTGTGAACAAGTTTTTGGCGACGTTGCTGGGGATTAACGGCTGTGTTTTTCTGAGATTGATTAGTTTTAGAAATAGGTTAATATTCGAATTTATTTACTTTCTATTTTTAGGATTAAGATTTTTCTAGATTTTTTTAGAAACTAATTCTTCTTTCTCAATTTTGTAGGATCCTAATATGGAAACTTCTAATTTGGTGATCTATTTCTAAATTTTCTTTCTTTCTATTTGCATATTAGGGTTTATTTTTTATTTTTAGAAAATTTTTAATTCCAGGATTTTTTTTAAAAATTTTTTTTTAAAAAGAAGCTAACTCTTCTTTCTATTTCTATTTTTAAAAACTTTCTAATTTTTAAAAAACTGATTTCTTTTGTTTTGTTTTGCTGGATGTTAAATTAGGAACTTCCAATTTGGTAACTTCTTTCTAATTCTCTTCCTTTCTTTTTTCCAGAATGTTAACCCCTCTAGGCTTTTTTTTAAGGGTTAGGTTAAGTCTGAAATTGAGGGCTGAGAGTGTTTCATGCCCAAGTGGGTTCGTGATAACACTCTACGTCTTTTGAGTGAAGGAAGATTGATCGAGGGGTTATCTATCCATTACAGGATTAGACACCGCCTGAGATCCTCACAATCAATTGAAGTGATGGCTGCCAATCAACTGCTCAATGAACCAGGAAGACAACCTTAACCTCAAGTTGAGGAAGTTCAGGATGAGAATGATGTGCATCAAGCACCCCCACCTCGTACTTTATGAGATTATTTACAACTGGGAGGGCTGAGCACTCTCTCATGTATGGTTTTTCCATAAAATATGGGACACATAGATATCAAGCCAGGGGTGATCTAACTCCTTCCAAAATTTCATGGACTTGAATCTGAGAATCCGTATTTACATTTACGAGAGTTTGATGAGATCATAGCCACGTTATATTTTGCTAATGTGTCTGATGACATTGTCAGAATGAAACTCTTTCCCTTTTCTTTGAAAGAGAAAAGGTATGACATGGTTACATTCACTACGTCAATGATCTATTGGTAAATGGAATGACATGATAAGGGAGTTCACTACGTCCTACGACAATGACATGGTTGACTCTTTCGTGAAAGATAGAACACTTTTAACCTTATCCTCTGACCCTCTAGAGACGTGCCTGGCCCACTCATGATTTGGATAATGATATGATTAGGGACATGGGGGTCATGCTTCATACCGTGCTGGTACTTGAAGTTAACCGAAGAATTGTCCCAAATTGATGTAGCACCTCTATCGTCTAACCTCAAGGCACCGAAGCTTAACCTAAAACTTTTGTCCTCTAATTTGAAATATGTTTATTTAGGTCAAGATGAGACATACTTGGTGATGATTTCTTCCCAATTTGAGCAAGAACAGGAAAGTAAACTCATCTATATTCTCATTGAGCACAAGGGAGCCCTTGAATGGTCGATTGTGGATCTCAAGGGAATTGTCCATTCGATTTGTATTTACTGCATTTATCTAGAAGATAATGCGAAGACCTCAACAACCACAACGTAGACTAAATCCAAACATGAAGAAAGTAGTTAAATCTAAGGTTCTTAAACTATTGGATGTGGGTATCATATACCCCATATCCGATAAGTAATGGGTGAGTCCAACTCAGGTGCTTCTTAAGAAGTCCGGAATCACCATAGTAGTTAATGCCAACAACGAACTCATGCTAACTAGAGTTACTACTAGTTGAAGAATCTGCATTGACTAGAAGAAATTGAATACCGTCACTAGGAAGGACCACTTTCATTTGCCCTTCATTGATCAAAACTTGGAAAGGCTAGGTAGTCACTCGTACTACTACTTCCTAGAAAGGTATTCGGGCTACAACCAAATAGAGGTAGCCCTTGAAGATCAGGAAAAGATCACATTCACATGACCCTTTGGCACCTTTGCTTACTGAAGGATGTCATTCTGACTGTGTAATGCCCCTTCCCCCTCCCCCCCTCCCCCAGTTTTCAGTGATGCATGTTGAGTATTTTTTCTGACATGGTGGGGCAATATCTAGAGGTCTTCATGGACAATTTCTCTGTCTTTGGTCCATATTTTAGCAATTGTTTGAAAAATATTAAGTGTGTGCTAAAAAGATGTGACGAAAAGATTTGGTTCTCAATTGGGAGAAGAGTCATTTGTGGTTCATAAGGGAATAGTTCTTGGACATATAATCTCGTCCAAGGGAATTAAGGTATATAAAGCTAAGATTGATCTTATCTCTACCCTACCCCCACCCAAAAGCATATAAGATGTGCGATCCTTCTTAGGACATGCCGGGTTTTACAAAAGATTTATAAAGGACTTTAGTCACATCTCTCATCCTTTTTACAATCTTCTTTAAAAGGATATTCCATATAAGTGGACTGAGCAATGCCAAGAAGCTTTTTCTAAGCTCAAGGGCATGTTGACTACCCCACCTATCATACAACCGCCCAATTAGAACATTCGTTTTGAACTTATGTGTGATGCATCTGACTGTGCTATTGGAGCAGTGTTAGGCTAGATAAAAGAAAAGAAGCCTTATGTTATACATTATGCAAGTAAGACTTTAAATTTTTTCCAAGTAAATTACTTTACTACGGAAAAGGAACTCTTGGCCGTAATATTCTCTTTGGGCAAATTTAGATCTTACTTTATCAGATCTAAGATCATTATCTACACCAATCATGCGGTGCTCAAGTATATTCATTCAAAGAATGATGTTAAGTCCCACTTGATAAGATGGATCCTCTTACTCCAAGAATTTGATTTGGAAATAAAAGATTAAAAGGGAGTAGAAAATGTAGTGGCTGACCACCTTTCGAGGTTTAACCCCCTAATTCCCTGAGAAGACACCCATAAATGACATGTTCCCTGATGAACAATTGTTTAAAGTATACCATTTACCTTAGTTCATTGATATTGCTAATTATCTTGCCACAGGTTTCACACAGACACATTGGACGGTGCAAGATAAGAAGAAAATTTTCGCTGAGTATACAAATTCTTCTAAGATGATTCGTATTTATTCAAATATTGACCAGATCAGATTTTAAGGAGATGTGTGTCAGACAATGAACAACAAAGTGTCATCTCCTTCTATGACACTCAGGCATGTGGTGGTCACTTTTTTATCAAAAAGACCATGGCCAAAATTCTGCAGTGTGGCTTCTATTGGCCCACTATGTTTAAGGATACTCACGAGTTCTGCAAAGCTTGTGAGTGTTGTCAAAAGTTAGGAGCATTACCCATCAAAATATGATGCCTTTGAACTCCATTCTCATAATCAAAGCATTTGATTGTTGGGGCATTGATTTCATGAGACTATTCCCCCAATCTCATGGAAATTTATACATTCTATTAGTTGTAGACTATGTCATTAAATGAGTTGAAGTGATCCTGTGCCAGAACAATGACCATCAGATGGTCATTAAGTTTTTAAAAGAGAACATTTTTTCCTGGTTCAGAACGCCTCAGGCCATCATTAATGATGGAGGCTCACATTTTTACAATAGGCCATTTACAAATTTAATGAAGAAATATGGCATATCCCACAAAGTGGCATATCCCACAAAGTGATCACTCCATACCACCCATAGACTAGTGGGAAAGCTTAGATTTCTAATAGGGAGATTAAATAAATTTTAGAGAAAATGATTAACCTTGATCGCAAGGATTGGTCAATCCGATTGACCGATGCTTTATGGGCTCCGTACTGCATTTAAAAGTCCTAGCCGTCCGTCTAAGGTTGACACACATGAGGCCAGCAACGTGGTGGCCATCCACGTGGGACGTACGCCCACCTTGCTGCTGTGTGGACCATCCATCTGTGCATGTGAAGACCCCACCTTGATGTATGTTTTTCATCCACGCCGTTCGTCCTTCTATTTTGGATGAGCAACAATGCTGCTATGGTGACGTCACCAAGTTCTGTGAGGCCTGATGTGATCTATGTGTGTATCCTCACTGTCCAAACAGTTGGGATGGTGGGGTCACACGATATATGTGTTATATCGACCGTTCATCCAGCAGCAATATAACCTTTGGATTGACAGTCTATCAGGTGGACCACTGTATAAATCAGTGGGGATTGAAACGTCTACCATTGGAACATCTGGGGTCTCTGGATTAATATGAGATTTATTTTCCTCTTTAATTTAGGTCTTCGTGACCTTATGAACAGATTGGATGGAAACGAAATAAACATTATGGTGGGCCCCGACCCTGTAATTATTTAACAGTGAAAATCATTATCACCACTGCTATTTGTGGTATGGTCCAAATGATCTTTTGATCATTATGTCCATTGTTATTTATGGTGTGGCCCATGTAATGCGGCCCATCTTGATGTATATGAGGCCTATTGTTGTGGCTCGTCTTGATGCACTTGAGGCCCATTGTGGTGTATTTGTGGCCCATGTGAGAGGCCCATTGCAATGTGTATGAGGCTTATGTAATGCGGCCCATTGTGACTTATATTAAGCCCATGTGATGCAGCCCATTGTAATGTGTATGCAAGGTCCATGTGCCAGACAATGAACAACAAAGTGTCATCTCCTTCTGTCACACTCAGGCATGTGGTGGTCACTTTTTTTCCAAAAAGACTAGGACCGAAATTCTGTAGTGCGGATTCTATTGGACCACTATGTTCAAGGACACTCACAAGTTCTACAAAGCTTGTGAGCGTTGTCAAAAGTTGGGAGCATTATCCCGCCAAAATATGATGCCTTTGAACTCCATTCTTATAATTGAAGCATTCGATTGTTGGGGCATTAATTTCATGAGACCATTCCCCCAATCTCATGGAAATTTATACGTTATATTAGTTGTAGACTATGTCATTAAATGGTTCGAAGCGATCCTATGCTGGAACAATGACTATCAGATGGTCATTAAGTTTTTAAAAGAGAACATTCTTTCCCTATTCGGAACACCTCGGGCCATCATTAGTGATGGAGGCTCACATTTTTGTAATAGGCCATTTATAAATTTAATGAAGAAATATGACATATCCCACAAGGTGAACACTCCATATAACTCATAGACTAGTGGGCAAGCTGAGATTTCCAATAGAGAGATTAAATAAATTTTAGAGAAAACGGTTAACCCTGACTGTAAGGATTGGTTAATCCGATTGACCAATGCTCTATGGGCTTACCGTACCACATTTAAAACTCTTATTGGAATGTCTCCCTTTAGACTTATCTATGGTAAAGCTTACCACTTACCTGTGGAGTTGGAACATAGAGCCTATTGGGTTATTAAGGATCTAAATTTTACTTTGGACAATGCTGGCTCGCTGCATAAGCTACAATTGAATGAACTCGAGGATATCTGGAATGACGGATACGAGAACTCGAGAATTTATGAAGACAGGATAAAGGTGTTCCATGATAAGCACATCCTTCAAAAATCATTCTTGACTGGCCAAAAAGTCCTTTTGTATAATTCTCAGTTACATCTTTTTTAAGGAAAGCTCCGATCTTATTGGTCTGGCCCTTTCATTGTTACAAATGTCTATCCTCATAGGGCTGTTGAGATAGAGAATCTGAACAATGACAATAGGTTTAAAGTGAATGGACATCGTTTAAAGCCATTTGTGGAGAAATTTGATTCAGAGGACATGTCCATACCTCCGACTGATCCTATGTACCAGGATTGACTTCCTAGTCTGACGAAGGTATAATTAGGTTTATTCTTTCATGTTATGTCTAGGATAGTTTGCTTTATGTTGCTTAGGATAGTTTTCTTATACTCCATTGAGTTTCATTGTGTGCTGACCCATTTTATGCTAAGATTCGTAGAAAAGCTTTAAATTTCCTTCCTCCAGATATTATCTTCCTATCACCATTCCCTTTCTTTTCATTGCCTCATTTGCAATACATGCTTCTTTCTTTTACAATGAGGACAATGTAGATTTTTTGTGGGGTTTTGGGGGATTATGTAAACTAATAAGTGTTTTTCGTTATTTTGAGCAAAAAAAAGATTAAAAATTTCTCAAGGTTTTGAGTTGAAATTTAAAACAAGAAATCATGCATTTAAGGTGGTTTGAGTATGATGAGAAGAAAGATTGGATTTTAAATTGTTGGGGCTTGATCATTTAAGTAAAATATCACTCACAGTACTTACATTCGAATTGATTAAGAAAAAGTTTAAATATCTTGTCAACCTACACCACAAAACACGATCAATTTGCCCTCCAAGGAAGTGCTTGAATTTTTAATGGTTAGTATGTGGATCAATGATAGAGGTTGAGAATTTAGTTTAAGGATTTTGTCCACCTTAAAAGATTAAAAAAACCAGTTAAAAAAATAGGAGATCGACAAAAAGGTCATGAAAAGAATGAAAAAATAACAACATCTTTGAGGAGAATGAAAAAGGTCTCTAAAATGGTTGTAATGTCCAAAAAAGAAGAATAAATAATGGTGACCGTCAATATAAAATAAAAAACTGGAAAAAGATGAAAAGGACTAGTTCGAAATCAGTACTTGAGTTTTCAACTAATCTTAATATGATGAACATGGCTAATATTATTAAACAAGAGCAATTCTCTGAGAAGTAAAATTGCATTTTACTAAGCACATTGAAAAACTTGATATTTGAACTTCCATGCTAATTTAACTGATGAAGAACTTACTTGATTAATTGAATGTTTGATTCGGCTCTAAGTTTTTAAAATCTTACTTTCTCATCTTGATTCTACTCATCCATACTTGATGGTACAAAAGATTATTTTTTGAAAAAGGATTTTGAACTTGAGATTGAAGATTATTTATCGCATATTTTTCTCTGGTCTAGCAAAATGCTGATTGGGAGTTGTGTTGAGGGTTAAATATTGCATATAATCCCCCATTTATTTCTTGGTTTTACAAACATAATATGACTTAATAGTATATTTTACTTGTGTTTGTGTTGTAAGGTGAATTTAAGAGCTTGGATTGAAAAGAATGTTAAAAGCATGTATTTAGTACTCAAGAGTTGCCAAAGTAAAGAAGGGATATTTGGAGACTAAGATTGAAGATGTCAAGACTCCAAGATCCAAGAAAACTAAGTAGAGAAGGAAGGAAGTTGAAAGAACAAGCGCAGAATCAAAAAGACTGTATCATTAAGAACTTCTCAATGACATTGAAGATACTGTTCAATGACATCGAATTTACGAAGGAAAATCAAGTGGGTCGTTGGACATATTGGGTGTTTTTTTCAATCAATCGAAGACGGCTCGATGGCATCGAATTTATTGAGGAATTATGGAGGAACTCGCTGGACTATTTTGGACACTTTATCAATGAATCGAACACATGTTCGATGAATTGAAGCTTTGATCGATGACATTGAAGGAAGGTTCAATGACATGGAGACTTACGCATTGTGAAAAAGAAAAGGCACGACTTCCGGATTTAAACACCTTCGATGACATTGAACTAGTTACGTAGTGTTTACGCGGACTGTGTAAATTTGATCCAATTTTGTGATTTTGTGGAACTTGGCTTATAAATAGGGGTTTCCTAAGTCTTTCTAGGATATTTAGGGTTTGGAGAAGTAGAGCAAAAGGGTGGAGCTGCTTCCTAAGAGTTCTTCTTCCCTTCTTCTTAGTTTTTCATGTTTTTTTTAGGGTTATAGATCCAATAATGTCTATGGTCAAGTACACCCATCACTCACCCATACCTCTCTTTTCCCCAAAGTCAAACAACCCATACCCCTCAAGTCAAGTACACACATCACTCACCCATCACACCCATCCCTTTCCCTTACATCGCTCTTCTCTCTCTCTCTCTCTCTCTCTCTCTCTCTCTCTCTCTCTTTCTTTCTCTCTCTTCATTCCCAAGCAACTCAAGGAGGTGACCGTCCAAGCTATTCTCAAGGAGAGAAGAGAACCAAGTGTGGCCCACTTTCCACCTTAAGATCTTTCATCCTAGCCCTTTAATCATCATCATCTTCCATTAAAGAAGGACCTTAGGAGCTTAACATCCCAAGGAGCCTAAAAGATTTGCAATTGGTGGGTGTTTGATAGGCTTAGATTTCATTATTTTAATGATGGGCCAAATGGGACCGATTGATGGTATGGATCTCACTTTGGACCCTAGGTGTGGTCGATGGCCCACCATGATTGTACATTCATCCCATGATGGGGCCATTCTCCATGGACCCCATCATGATGTTTATTTTTCTTGTATGATAAGGGTCATCTAGACCCTGCAATTTGGTGGAGAAGGGATCTCCACTGTTGATTTTGATTTGTGGGCCCACATGTAATGGGACCCACTTGATGTATGTTGTAATGCATGGAAGGGAGGACCCATATTGCTGGGTCCCTCCATCACACACTTCTTTCTCTCTTTCCCACATTTCGTGGACCCCACCTATGATGTACATGTTCTATCCAAGACGTCCGCACATGGGGCCCACATGTTTGTATGTGTGGTATCTGGACCGTTCAGATGGTGTGGACCTACTTTGATCTACACGCGTGGCACACCACTCCGTCCAACAACAAGGATAGTGGATCCCACCATTTCCAAGTCGTCCATCAGCAACGTCCAGGGGCTGGACTTATACAAGTAATATAATAATAATATTATAGCACAATGTCCAGAGGCTGGATGTTGTTATAAATAATATAATAATATTATAATTATATAATATAATATGTGGTATATATATATATCAGCTCCAAGCCCACGTCTGATGGAGGTATTCACCTCTGTTGTCCATCGTCCATTGCTGGATGGTGGGACAGGTGATGTATGTGCCATAGATCATGGTCGTCTGTCTAGGGTGGACGCACGTAAGGTCAGCCACGTGGTGGCCATCCACATGGGATGTACGTCTACTTTTCTAGTGTGTGGACCATCCATCTGTGCATGTGAAGACCCCACCTTGATGTATGTTTCACATCCACGCCATCCGTCCTTCTGTTGTGGACGAGCAACAATGCTGCTGTGGCGACGTCACTAAGTTCTGTGAGGCCTGTCGTGATCTATGTATGCATCCTCACCGTCTAGACAATTGGGATAGTTGGGTCACATGATATGTGTGTTATATCGACCATCCATCCAACAGTAATATAGCTGCTGGATTGACAATCTATCAAGTGGACCACACTACATAAATCAGTGGGGATTGAAATGTCTACCATTGGAACGTTTGGAGCCTTTGGATCAATATGAGATTTATTTTCCTCTTTAATTTAGGTCTTTGTGACCTTATGAACAGATTGGATGGAAATGAAATAAACATTATGGTGGGCCCCGGCCTTGTAATTTTTTAATAGTGAAAATCATTATCACCACTGCTATTTGTGGTATAGTCTAGATGATCTTTCGATCATTATTCCATTGCTAGTTATGGTGTGGCCCACATAATGCGACCCATCTTGATTATATGAGGTCCATTGTTGTGGCCCGTCTCGATGCACTTGAGGCCCATTGTGGTGTGTTTATGGCCCTTGTGAGAGGCCCATTGCAATGTATATGAGGCCCATGTAATGCTGCCCATTGTGACGTGTATTAAGCCCATGTGATGCGGCCCATTGTAATGTGTATGCGAGGCCCATGTGACGAGGACCATTGCGATGTTTTAGACCCTTGTGTAAGGCCCATCATGATGGTATAAGGCCCATTCTGATTGTATCAGGCCTATTGAGATTGTATGTGGCCCATGGTGAAGTATATTAGGCCCTCGTGTGAGGCCATAGGCCCACTATATATTATGTTAAGCTCTATTTTGGCAACTCCTTGGGAGAAATGTTGGTTAAATATTCACATTGATGGGCAATGAGGGTTTAATATCAATGTTGTGACCTTCCCTTAGGCCTTGTTAGGCCTATTCTCATCAGGGCTGATTATCGATGTTGATTATCGGTGCCAGTTATGGATACCGATTATGAGTATGTGATAGCATAACATCATGATATATGTCATAAGCATCATCTGCATTTTTGTTATGAGATGTGGTTGACCATTGCATATGTCATAGGGCAGGTTGTTTATGCAACTCCCTGATCAGTGGAGTCATCCTACATGAACACACGGTATGCGTAAGATTGATTCATGATTGGACTGTGTGACTCATGCATCTTATATTTTGTGATATGACTACTGTACGCCCTAACGACATCAAGGTCGTGGCCTCTATAGACATATTGTGGATAGCCAGATGGGACCTCAGAAATCTTTTTCTACATGAGGTGCCATAAATGTCCCTAGGTGAAAGTCCCTAAACCTCCGTGGCCAGGAGACGCTCTAACGTCTAAACTGTGTGAATACATGATGGCCCAAGTGCCGAATACTAGTAGGCGTGTCTCCCACTATGTCGTGGTCGGTTGGAAGGGGGTGTGGCCTTACCCACCCAAGGGTAAGGGGCATAGGTAGGTTGAGTTTGACCAGCTCGTAAATATGTCCGCTATCGACGTGCTAGGTAGATATTATCTAATAATAGACAGGCGGATAGTGAGGTCTCTTCCACTTACATGGTTGCGCGTTCAGTGCGTGGCGATCGTGTGTAGAGTGTACTAGATCCTGGTGATGATCCCAGAGATGTATGATATTGATATATGGACTTTTTAAGCAGGAGTCGTATACATAGCATTTTACTCATTCATTCATTCACTCACTATCCACTCAGGCTGGTGGTGTGCAACTAATTATTGTGTACCTTTGTAATGGTCAAGGTTTCTGTTAGGGTGTGTAAGTAACCTTAGATCAGGAGTCTACCACATTAAGTCTGACTATCTAAATTTAGGTATGGGACTGGTTTGAATAGAAGTCCCTTGTGATGGACCCCATAGCCTGTGATACTACGTACTATCATCCCGACTTCACACTCCAGCTTGGTCATTTTATTCACACCGCATATTGTGTTACATTCGTGGCATATGACATTTTGAGTTACTATGTTTCTGCATTTATATGACCTAAATGATCTTGATGATATTTGTGGACTCATCAAGATTTGCATATTATATTACATTCTCAATATATGATATTTGGCTTAATATGTCTCCCCATTGCATAGTTGATCCATGTTGCTTCCTCGGTATATAATATTGGTTTATTACGTTTTACATCACATAGCTTGGATAAGGCTGATGGTATTTATAGACTTACCCGCATGTTTTCGTATTACTCTGATATTGAACGATTTATGGATTGCCAGTATTTCCACTTACTCTGATATTTATATGCTTGACACTTGCATTGCACACACTTACACCACCTTCTAAGCTTTTTATAAGCTTATGCATGATAGATGCATGCAGGTGGCGTTAAGTCGCAACAACGTTGAGCTTGAAGCATACAACTGTCTTCTAGAGCTTTGATTTTTGATATATGTATTTCCCTTTCAGCACTGTATTCAACTATTTATATTATTGGATATGTGATGATGCTACATTTGTGATTTGGGTAAAATTATAGTTTTGCTTATTACGAGTTAAATGTATGTTGAAAAATCCTCTTTATAGGATCAAAGGATTAGAATCTCGCATATGGGCACTGGGAGCCGAGAATGGAGTATTACAGAGGCTGTTAGCATCGGATTCAGTGATCGAGAATTTTGTGAGCCCAGTTTCCGAGTTTAAGGCGTGACAGTTTGTCTTTTGGAAATATGCACTACCAGAAAAATGGGCAAGGGCTACGGATTTAATCCGTAGCCATAGACCTATGGCTACGGATTAAATCTGTAGCACGACCGTCATCGTAGGTGCCGAAATAATAGGTCCAAAACCTATGGCTACAGATTTAATCCGTAGCTATATCTTGTAATTGCTACGGATATAATCCGTAGCAAATCTTTCTGTAGCCAAAACCACCTACAGCTACGAATATTATTGGTAGCTAAAAGTAGTGTTGGATCCGTAGCAATATACTGAATTTTACAATGGCTACAGTTGTTAAATTAACAGCTACGGTTAATATTCATAGCTGTTGCCTACATTAAAAATTTTTTACAACCAATCATTCATGCAATCTATTACCACCTGCATAATCCGGTCAAAATTACAATCATTTATTCATTCAATTACAATCATTTGTTCATTCAATTACCACCTGCATAATCCGGTCAAAATTACAATCATTTATTCATTCAATTACAATCATTTGTTCATTTTAATTACCACCTGCATAATCATTCATTCATTCATTCAATTACAATCATTCATTCAATCAATTACAATCCTTTATTTAAATAATGCTGAAAATGCAAAACTTGGTGAGTCTGTGTGCACTCGCATATGGCCAGGTACATCTTTCATCATAGCCTTTGGCTTCATTAGAGAAATTTGCTCGACTTCACCCTGGAAAAAGACAAAGTGAAAGAAGTGCATCATGTATGACCATTTTATTTTTTTCCTTAATAGTTTAATAAAAACTCAAAGAGGAATGAAATTGACACAAAAAAAAATGAAGGTTTCTCGATGCAGTTGATGCCCTGTTGTGAAAGATCATAAAGTGTCATACCCACTGACTTGAAGCGAGAAATATTAGATGATTGATGTACTTATAAATGAAATCAAACCATGCTTGACGACATCTAGCAGCTTCCCGGCGAACGGGCCTCTTTGGATCGTTGAGAGCCTTTGATATAGCTTGTAGTACCTGCAAAAGAGTTTTTCAAATATGTATTACATAAGAAACTATTGCAATCAGCTGACATGAGGCATCGACGATCATAAACCATCCAACAAAATGCACTTAGGGGAATTCATGTCGTTGAGTTTACAAATGTAAAGGGAAACCAACCTGTGGTCTCATGGGATAAATCGTCACATGGGACAGCCCTGACATGGCTACACGGCATTGAATTGTTGTTTAGTGCTTGTCTATCCGACAACATTCTAACCCAATGATAGCCTTTAATTGTATATCCAACAAGATTCTAACCCAAACTCTAGCACGAATATCAAACCTCTCGTCAAACAAATTGGTTAATCTCCAAGCATAGGATCCATTATTAAACCACCTAATTGCATCAAGCAAATCAGTCATAATTACCAGCCAATTTTCTTTTTTCCTTTTCACTATTCCACAAAATGGGTTTTTACAATGTGTTTCAAGCATCTCAATGAAACGCATTATAATCATCTAAAATGAACATCTTCCTGTCTTCTTGGCATTCCTCTGAGAAACCAAGTATTCTAGCAAGTTTGACAACTTGATCAAAACTTCAGCTTCCATAATGTAGAAATTGCTTAGTTGCATTATTCAACCATAGGAAAATTAGAAAATGAAAATGCTAAAAACAGTCATGACAAAATCTATCCAGGATTGGAAGTAAACTGTGATTGGCTGCTACCTATAGGAACCCAGAAGAATGTGGCCTTGCAGGTGTAAGGAAGAGACCTGAATTAGTTTAAAGTATTCTAAGTTTCTTGATTCCAGGTATGAAAATCAAATTTCCATCAACAAATAGCATTTAGCTCTACAGTAGAAGTTAGGATGGGGGAAGACGTAGAAAGATGATAGTTCATATTTTACACTATGTTTGGTGGAAAAATTTCTCCTACAAACCAGTTTTCATGAGAACATGTGAGAACCCTTCAAGAACTAATCCCATGTTTACCTTTCATCTGGCTTGGATGAAGGGTCATGCAAAAAATTAGGATGTTTTGCAACTTATTTGGGCCCCAGTGAAAATCAAGGGCAGGGTGTCGTCTCGCTTTGGTTCCCTTTGTTGTGGCTCACCTAAATTTTGAATCAGGCTGATTTTTGGGCCTAAAGGTTTCATGAGGTAACACATCTGATGAATGGGCTGGATGTCATGCACACAATACGTGGGATGAGTTCTCACAGAAGTTATTTACAGACTGGTTAATAGGAGATCATTACAAAAGAGAATATTAACAAGTTCAGTTTTATCAAGAGAATATAAAAGGTTTTAAGATGTTTCCTAATTGTCATGACTCATGATGCATGAGTATCCATCAAGTTACAGTTAAGTTTCACACAAGTCCAACTTGAAAGTAATATATTGTAATTTGGTTCCCTCTGAGTCCAAGATACTCAGAATGAAGAACCAATCCGCCTTGCGATTGGGGTGAGAGTGTGAAGCAAGAACTGTATCAGGCAGGATCCTATTTCCCCATTTTTCTACTCCATATAGCAAGTGGGACAGGAACAACACTGAAAGTTGTTATTATTCCACCTGCAATTATGGAGGAGTGCATCCAGTTAACTGCAAATCAAGAAATTCCAAACTGACTCCTAATCTAGGCAATATAATTGCATGGGATTCAAAGAAATAGAGAAACATAAACAAAAAATAGTTTTACCAACAATATATCTTCAAATATAGAGTGGAAATTGATTGATATATATATATATATATATATATATATATATATATATATGCACCAATAACAGGAAAATCAGACAGCCATGCAAGAAAGACTCACCTTCTCCAGAGCTTCCATCTGTTATTTCAGATTGTCCTCCGATGCCACCTCCTTATGAATTACAATGATTGTTTCAAAACTGGTTTTGACAAGCAACACAGAAAAATCAATATATGGTGTCCCATGGTGATTGATATTAAAGATGTAACTACATGGATGGTTTAGTGCTATCTATAGTTGTAATGTGAATGTTTTGTATTAAGATCCCACATGGTGCATTTATATGAAGTGATCTTACCCCTATCAATATAAGTAAGACTAATGGTTCAACAATCCAAACCGTTGACATGATGGTCTCAACCATGGGTTACACATGCACCAAAAACCCACCATGTTGGAAGATACATGTATCCTAAATGCGGATCTTTGCTGTATTTTCTTTACTAACTGTATATTGTATCAGTTCATAGTAGCATAAATTGGGAAAATGTACTAAAATAAAGGCATACATTAAAATGATCATTTGGGCCAATGGCCATTCTGCTTCTTTCTTTCTTTCTTTTTTGAAAAAAAAAAAGGAAGCAGTGAGTGGAATGCACACTATCCAACATCAAGTGAACCCATTCTTATCCCAGTTGCCAATTGAAGTGAAAAAGGAACAAACCAAAATCCCAAATAACACAGTTCACTTTTTTTTAATAGGCAATGCAATTTTCCATTTTCCACACCACCCAAATGCAAAGAAGAGGCGTTCCACTCAAGTTACAGAACCAATCCATTTTTCATGGTGCTTCTAAGTTCTAGCAGGCCTTTAAAGTAGTAATGAAAAGCATTGAGGAGATTTATATAATACTTAAGCAACTTATGATGTTTGATATGCAGGCACTCAGAGATTGTACATGCATGTGGCATACATTAAGTCAAATTAAGCCAAACTGAACCAATCTGCTTTTTCATGGTGCTTCCAACAGGCCCTTAAAAGTAGTAGTGAAAAGCATTAAAGGGAGTTCTATGATACTCAAGCATCTTATGACACCTGATATGCAAGACATTAACTCAAATTAAACTGTCTAGATTGTAGAATCTACTGCCATTAAGTCACAGGCCAAAAATCAAGGTGTTTGAACGATCCAAAACTGATTTGTGTACACTTTTTTGTTGAAATAGAACCATTGGATATTTTTCAGTTTTAACTATCCATTGAGTACCAACCAATCTGACAGTCAGTAATCAAATTAGCACGGATTTTTGGTTCATGATACATTTAAACTAGAAAGCATAATTTGGACGGTTTAATTTCACTTGCATGCAATTTCTAAGTTATAAATGCCTGCATAGCATCCATCAACCTCTGTAAGAGTATCAAAGTTTTTCTCAAGTATTGGCACATGTGCATGATCCTGGCTCTTCAGTTACGAGGACTGTTAACATGACCTAGCCTGTGACACATGTTTATGACAGGAATCATTGTGAAATCTCCAAACAACTCTAACGAAACAGAATTGATTTCAAACGTAAACCAACAAGATAATAACAAATAACAAAAGAATTTTAAACAATGAGAAATGTTGTGTTCATGGAAATTGCTTGAATTCAAGATACAATTTTAGTAAAACTGAAACATCAATTCGTTTACCTTGATTGGGATTCGACCGACAGGTGACAAATGCTAACAGAAATTCTTCAGACTCATTCAACATTATAAAAAAATGCCCAAAAGGCCTATCAATCTCAGTCATAAGAAAGAACCAAATACCCATGAATAAACGAAGTAGACTTACATCACCTGAGTTACTGGAAGAAAACGGAAAGATGAGATTGCAATAGAAAAAGAGAGGGTTGGTTGAAAAGGAAAGACAATACAAAACAATAGATAACAAGAGCAGAAACACCTACCTTCTTCTACTTTTTTTTTTTTTGAAAGGCAGACTTTTACAATACAAAAAAAAAAAATAGATAACAAAAGCAGAAACACCTACCTTCTGTTGGGAATTGATGCAACCACCAAGTCCCCGGGTCCAACTGGTTCCCTTCAAACAAAATTTTTTGCGAAGTTTAACATCTTGAACATCAACAACAATAATTTCAGAAGCCCCAAATGCCTGTGCAATCTGTAAACAACTGGGAGAAGTAATTTAGTCATAATGATGTAAACCTGAGACTTAATATTTTATGAAAGCAGAAATGTTATATTATATGCCATCAACTATGTTAAAGGAATTTGAAAAAGAAATATACAATATACAACATTTACATGGGTCGTCACCAACATCATGGTAGAGTTGTCATCATTATTATTTTTTATTTTTTTAAAAAAAGTCAAATCACTGTCCCAGCTAATTTGATCAGTAGTGTATGCATTTTCATATTAGCAATAATATCCAATTTGACATCATCATCACCTCAGACTTGTCCCAGGTATTTAGAGTCAGTTTCGGGAATCCTTTTCAAAAATGAATCACAAATTTCTTTTAATTTTTTTTTTAAGTTAGGTAAAACAGAGTATATATCCTCATCCCCTTAAAACATGTAGATAGACGAAACTCTGGATAAAAAACAGCCACTTAGCCAACAGAGACTGGCAGCATCTGAACCAAACAAGAACAAAAACTAAAAATAAATAAATAAATAAATAAATAAAGACAAAATGGACACCAACTTACCTACTACTTGAATCTCTCCATTTCCAATCAGACGCCCCAAAGCTTGTCCTCAAATTTAGAAAGAGGTGACATCTTCTCCTTCAGACCCTTCCTCTTTCGAATATTAGCCACCAACTGAAATTACGGTGAAGACCGCTTTAGTTGAAGTAGAAATAGGTCAGTATATCCTAGAGGGGGTTGAATAGGACTTTTTAAAGATTTATACGTTATTTTTTAGTCCTATCCTACTAATCCTATCACAGAGTATAAATTAGGATTACTCAAGAATTAACTCTATTGGCTTCCAAGCCTAATAGAGGATCTAATCACAAACTATTTAAAAGACAAACAATGTAGATGAGATTGTGATGGAAATGACTGTGTGTGCATAGAATGTGATCATATATAAAGATATGCAAGGCAATCACATAAATGAAAGATAATATCAAACTCAAACACAGTCATTTTATAGTGGTTCGACGACTTGTCTACTCCACTCTCGGCTTCCACACTCAACCCTTAAGTGACCGAATTTCACTAAGGAGATTTTCCATGGTTCACTTCAAACCTAAGGTTTTAAATCAGGTTCACCTTCAACCGTTACAGAGGTTTCTACTCGGTTCACCTCTAACCGTGGAGTTTTACTGGCGTACTCCTAACTAGATGTTTATGCCCACACAGGACAAGGGTCCACATAGCGCACCCTGAGGTTTCTACTCGGTTCACCTCTAACCTTGGAGTTTTACTGGCGCACTCCTAACCAGATGTTTATGCTCTCCACAGAGCAAGGGTCCACACAATGCACCCCGCAAGTACACTCCCGTCGGAGGCCTCCTTCGAGGACTTCAAATGGTGAGCAACACTTAAAACCCAATCCTAAAAAGGAATGATCGCAAGTGCCCTCTGGACTCTTAGTACTTACAGGTAAGTTGATGAGTCCCTTTCAGCACAGTGATGAAGACTTTCTACTTGTTGATGAAGAGTCTTCAGCTCTCTTGATCCACAACATGAAGACGTATATATACTAGGCTTAGGTTGGGTCAAGGTTATGATGGACTACCACTCTCTAAATGTAACACCCCAAAAATCGGGGGTTGGGTAGAAACCCAACTCCCGAGTTCCAGAACGTCACTTGTGCAACATAGATAAGGATAAATGCATGTTGTCTATAGAATGACATTAAACAAGATTGAGACTAAGCCAAAAAAGCATATCATACTCCAGAGACAGTTAAATTAGCAAGCGGAAGACTGATAAATACATAAAATATATAATTGATTGTAAGTCTCCAGAGTGTGAACTTGTTACCAGGCTAATTAAATACATGTATTCTCCAAAAAAGGAAAGAAAAGAATATACATGAGTACTCCAAAAATATAAAATGACAAGTGTCATGGCGTCTAATCAACCTCCCTGTAATCCCGTCGATCGGATCACGCATAAAGGAGGGATCCTCCTCCTCATCATCAAGTCCGGCTCCACCTCTCAGGCCGCGTTATCATCTGCAATTACAAAAGGGTCTGGTGGGTGTCTGGAACACCATCCCGCAACGTGGGAGTGAGTAATTTACTCAGTGGAATCATAGAGTAAAGATTAGCATGTTATCAAATCAATCACGCATTAATAGTAAAGAAAACAATCAAACATTCCTAGATACTGTTGTTAATGCAAGCATGAAATGACATGATGGATGCCCTCACCGACATACTCCCTCATGCGGCACCATCTGCGTCCGCGGCATGCTTTCTTCCAGCAGTGCTCCACATCTTTCAGGGACATGCAATGCGATATAGATAATGATTACCGGGTTGTTATTATTCCTTTTCATATAGCAGGATTGAGAAATTAGGATATCTTGCTTATATCAATCCCAACACAGATCCTGTCTAGGGTCATCACTCCTAGCAATCTCATACGATGTTATATTTGTAGGTCGCTGCAAGGGCTGTCAGGGCTGTTGCTCGCACTCGTTGTACCTCTCCCCCATCACCTTATCAATACAGGCCTAATTATCCTTAAGACTGCATCAAGACTCGTCGCCCCCATGCGGTGTCAGGATAAACTCAAGGTCACTACAAAGGGCTCGTCACCTGATCAGTGTAGGCCGACAGCAAGAATATAGTGTCCCATACCACCATAATCTGCTCAGAGTAGGGTGCTCACTGGTCACTACGGGGAGGTTTATGGCCCCAGCGTAGGCCGACAGCACGACCACGGTGTCCCATACCACCATGCCCGGCTCATGAGTCTTTATGGATCAAGGTACCATGGTTAACAGGATTTTCAATGGTAAGTTCAGTACCCTAGGTTTAAGCAGTTATGACTCATACATGGTGAACATACAATGGCCAGTCGGGTTACTTGACGGGCTCAACTAGTACGAGCGCATCTCAAGCTGAGCGACATGAAGTGCATAAAACACTTCATGTGGCCTAACCACTGCCACGGACCCAAGACACGACTCGCGTTCATCGACACGTCCTTCGTGGCAAATAGAAGCCAACCACGAATTCAATCCATTACCGACTGCCTGGACTAACGTATAGCATCAAGCATTTATAAACAACATCAATGATCATGTGAGTGTGACATAATTGAAATACAAACGACCAAAGAATATTCACAACATGTGATAGCATATAACGTAAGCAAATCATCCAACACCTGCATTTCATATATATAGTGAAATCAATACGTATAGCCAACATGTAGGAAATCATATACAACATCATATGGATTGAGAATTCATTCTCAAAACTAATCTACAATACCATTTACTCAATACATACTAATACAAACATTTATACGAACACTTAGTCTACACACCTTAGTCTACATAGCGTATGTCGACCCAAAGGCGCATTAGGGCGAATCTCTTTGCCAAACAGATTATACACGCATACATAATATCATCACACAATGAATTTACATGTTAAGCATTTCAGCAAAATACGAACGTATACAGTATTTTCTATAAATGCCTAAAATACCCTAAATCTCATATTTACCGTACGTTTACGAAACAAAAAATGGACAGCACATTGTACATGTCAAACGGCGTTTCCATCGATAATCTACTATTAAACGACAGTGAAAGCTTTGAAATCAGTCAATCAAAGCGTCTAAGATCCGCACCTTTCGCCTTAGATGTGTATTGTTTCGAACGGAACGTATACGCTTCGCCAACGGCGTAGCGGCGACCTAATGCATAAGATGTATAAGCTACTTTGCTATTTGAATCGACGCAATTCCAAAACCGCAAGTGGTTAGGGTTTTTCTTACCTAGAAGTGCGTTGGAATCACCGGGAGGGTGATGCAGGCAGGTGGATGTGGCACGAGGAGCAGTAGGGAAGACTCCCAGGAGAAAGCTCCAACTTCTCCCTCACTTTCTCTCTCTTTTCTCTCTTCTCTCCCCAAATTCGTATGGAATGAAAGAGCAAGGGTTTAAGCCCTTTTTATAAGCCCAAACATGACCAAAATAGACTTGGGGCCAAGGTAGACTTATTTTATAACCAAAGTGGGCTTTTTCTGATCCAACGGAGCATTTTTAGAGGTCCTATGGCTAAATGCGGTCGGACTTAAGCTCCTTGATATTTGATCTAGGTCAGGCAGAGTTTTCAGTCTGATCGGATTTCCAAATCGACCGTGGCGGACCAGTTTCAGTTCAACGGTTATGGGAACTCGATCGGAGCTACAAGTACTATGACATGTAAGGGAAATTTTTCCTGATCCGAGGATGAAATTTGATTGAATTCCGATGGTCAGAACGCTTAGAAAAAGCGCACAAGCGAACATGCCAGATTTCATAAATTATATTTATTTCTCACACTCTTCACTCTAGACCCAGTAAAATAGCGTCAGGACATCAGTTGGACTTGATTTTCAAGATGAACATCAAGTCCAACTAGGCGGTCAGGCTTGTCTAAGTTCAGGGTAATCGGACTTCCGATGTGCGGTCCAGAGCCGATACAAAGTTTCCAAGGTGCTCCAGAGAGTAATCGAGAATAGAGTTTGATCCCAGGATTTACGATATTGTAGCGTCACCTATCCTATACGTTTTGACTCTAGCAGATCGCATTAAAAGTGATTAGTGCGAATTTCACAGGTCGTCTAGTGCAGCACTAGGTGATTCTCATTAGATTTCTAAAGGAAGTAGCCTATAATGATCTCTGTTTGAGATGAAATTTGGAGGGTTGAGCGAGGGTGTTTGGAAACGGAAGAAGGAAGAGTTTGGAGGGGTGATTTTTACCAAAAATTGGACGTTTGGAGCGAAATGAGAGCTTGGAGGGTCACTTTGTGAAGGAATTACTTGATTGGGGTGTTTTTAATGAATGTACAGCATACCAGGGGGCTACCCTAGCCCCCAAACACCTCCATTCCAATGCCCGAACCCAACTGATGATTTTAACCAGCGATGCATCGCAGAACCGGCGATGCCATCGCCGACCAAACTCATAAATGGTGATGGCCACCATATGGGTTGGGTTCCCCCTGCCCCCTAGGTCCCAAAAATATGTGGGGCCCACGTTGAATAATTATGGATTAACGTGGGTGGGCCCACGACTCCATTCGAGGTATTTCAGGGCCAGTTTGTAAATCAAAATAAATTTCTATGGCATATAGCATATGAATTTGGGGTAGGAGATGCGAATCTATCCAAATAACCTATATATTTTGTTATATTCCAAAAGGTTAAGGAGAAAAGTCCATTTTACTCATTTATTTACTATTCATGATAATGTTTAGCTTCGGTATTGTTCTTCATCATGAAGACCTTAGGATTAGTGGTCTTTACTATTTAGACTTGAGAATTTGTGGCTAAGATGGAAGTACTTAGAGAAATTCGAAGAATGAGGTGGTGAAGGGTGAGATTTTGAAGGAAATAGGGAAAATTTGATTTTTAGACCTTGGGATTGATCATTGAGAGTGAAATGGTTGGCTCATTGCCTAAGGACGTCTAATTCCAAGTTGGCAAAAATCTGGGGTGTTACACTAAAGGTTTTCCTATAAGGAAGATAGAGAGGTTCCCATCATCTATGCATTCAAGGCATCCCAGCTTCATGATATGTCATTAAAGCAGTAGATGAAGGATCCTTGAATGTGGAAGTTCATTCCCCAATCCACTCTATGAGATATCAATGATGAGGATGGATTGGAGGATGAACTTCCGGAGAGAAAGGGCTTAGGTAAATAATAGGAAGGTTAAAACACTCTGAAGCACTCTCTACTTTCTCTACCAGTAATGAAGACAACTCTCTCTATTTATAGGCAAAAGGTTCCAACGGATATAAACGGTCATATTTATGATAGAGTTCGATATCATCGAGCAGTCGTTGATATGATCGAGCGTATACTCTCGATTATATCGGCCGACCTCTCGATGATAAGAACTCAATTGTCATTTCACTTTTGGAAACCTTCTGCCAACTGGTCGATGGGATCGAGACACACATCGATGATATCGGATTTCGAACTCCGATTCCATCGAGTGATGGTTCGATCTATCGACAGGTGAAAAATAAGAGAGAAGCCTTGAAGAATTTCAGGATCACAGATATGATGGGGGAACCAGTCGATGTCATCGGAATTTGTACATCGATTATATCGGCGACCTTTTCGATGGGATCGATAAATCGTATAAATTTTACATGTAAGCTTGCTGGACGAATTATGTCTTGACTCGATCCAATCGACTTCGTCTCAATATGATCGATATATGAATATCAATTTATCGACAGGCACCCCGATCAACATTAAAAGCAACCTGAAATTCTTGCTGGAGAGAACATGCGCCCTAAAGTCGATATGATCGATTGACTCCCGATATGATCGATTTGAATCGGACAGTCATCGATATATCGAAGCATATGTTAATTTTCTTTAAAAAAATAGGGGCGCCGAAAAGCAGTCTGTCGATATGATCGATCCACTTCAGATATGATCGATTTTCAAATATCGATGATATCGACTCGAAGGTCGATATATTGATAAATTGTCCAAAAGATTGTTTGATTGCTGGACACTTTTTGTCCTCACTCAATTGTATCGATTGATATGCGGAGGACATCGACAGAGCTGGTCGATCATATCGAAAGGGGAATCGATATAATTGACAGTGTAAGAAAAACTTAGAAGATTTTCTTTTTGATAAAAAGTTTTCTTACACATAAACCCTAAGATGTTCTAGTTCTTTTTAAGGGTTTAATCACCTGGTGTTTTGGGACATGGGATGTGAGGCTATGATTTACCTTTTGATGAGCTTCCACACATCCAGATGAGGCAGACGCTTGACTTGATCTTCTTGTTAAGTGCTGTCGTCCGACTGACTCAACATACAACGTAATTGACAAACCAAGGCACGTAATAGGTGCACTTTCACCAACTGCCCCGCCTGTGATCTCGCCTCCATTGGATCAAACGACATCATGTCCTAGTGATCAAACACGCATTGTGGGAAGGCCTGTCCAAATGTTGCTGCCCTCAAAGTCCCTCAGAACCCAAATGACTCAATGACAGGTAGGTACGCCTTGATGTTGTAGAGCGGCGTGCCAGGCCTTTGCATTTCCTCAAAGACATGACCACGCTTCTGGTTTAGGACACCATAGATGCCACCGAGCGCTTATTCAGGTGCCTGTATCTCCACCAAATAGACAAGCGCCAAAAGCCTGGGTTTCGCAGTCAGCTGGGAGGCATATTGACCCTTCTTACTGTCGGGATGATCTGTCCACCGCCCCTGTGGATTGCATCAGCATGAAGAACAATGTCACAGACCTCAAAGCATATGCCCCGCATGTTTTCTTCAGCCAATGCTCCTTCCTTTGATGCCCATTGGAACCCATCCACAACAGAATCCTTGATTTCATTTAGGTACTGAACTCCCTTGCACATGTCAACAACTATATTTAGGCCAGTAGTTTCGGGTCCAAAACACCAGATCTTCTTGGCAAGATCCTTGTCCCACCTGAACTCTTCACATAGGATCTTTAAGCAGGCTTTTGGGTCATCCTTAGGGCTGATATGCCCCTCGTCAATGGCTTCAGCAAGCCCATCTTCCAAGGGACGGGCCTCCGTGTAGAGACGATTGTGCTTGTTAGGGGACTTGGTCATTACAGTCCTGACTGACTTCTGTACAAAAGATAAATTATCTCTACACATATGCTCCTGTACAAAAGATAAAATAATGACAATTAGAGTTGGTGAGGATGTTGATTGGATAATATTGAAGGTTTACATACCAAATTATATAGTATATAGATGAGTCGAATTGTCAATGAGTCAGAAAGGCCCATTATTTGGTTCTCCAGAAACTGATTGAAGGTTGATTGCCCACATGGTGAGATTTTGTTGGTTAGGCTACTCTAACCATCATGTTGTGAGTTTTGTTGGTTGAATGCGGACCATTGTTCCAATTGTTACTTTTGCAGGCCAATCTGATCAGGCCAAAGATTGCAAATGCCTAGCCCACCAGATTGCGTAGGTTGAAAAAGTTGATTCCATTTCACCGATTTACTGGATCTAGCATTTTAATCACCCCATATGAAGTTTCTAATGATAACGTCTACCATGTCCAAGAGCCTTTAGGGAACAGAGATAAATAATTAATTAGGTCATATTATAAGAAACATAATAAGATATTCTGGAAGTGTGTGAGAATTCCAAGTAACGATGTCATTAACTTTGCTTTAAAACTAACAGAAATTGATGTCATAATGAATTCAAATTTCAAAAACAGATTTTTGATTGGAACAAATAGTCATTTCAAAAATAGAATTTTGATTGGAACAGATAGTAAGTCATTATGTTTTGGACTCTTTATAAGTAAATGGAATTCAATAAAACATCAACCCATTTTCAAATGAATGATGCTCATTAATTTGAAATTGCAGATGATCACTCCTCAATCTCTAGTCATGCAAATGATCTCTTCAGCAGTTCTCTTTTGGAAAAAGTAGATTCCTGGATTCTAAATTTAGAAGGAACAGAACAAATTAAATACCATAGTCACTAAACTCAGCTTGACTCAACATACATTCTAGGTGAGTCAAGTTTTAAGTTCTTACATTAAGTTTTGTAGTCAAGCCTTTAAACCAATCTCCTACAAACCTGAAACCAAAACTAGACCCATTTATCCATGGTCATTAAAACATCCAAATCTAATAATAATATGAAGTGTGAGGAGAGCGAAAGCAGAATCATCCAATTGAAAAAAAAAAAGAAGCAATCCCCCAATGAAAAGCAAAACCCAATCAGTGAGTTGACTGAGAATCTAAAGTCAATAAATAAAAAAAAAAGGGACTAGAAAAAAAGAGAAAGAACTTCTTTCGCAAGGAATCCCTACATCCAAATATAAAATGAAAATTTTAAAAACAATAAGAAGAAGAAGATCAAAATCAGTATTAAAACACCAAATCAAATAAAAAAAAAGGATTTTACTGGAAATTTCTTCATCCAAATCAAAAAGAAAAAAATAACCCAATTGGATAGGTTAATGAGATGCAGAGATTGGATAGGTTAATTAGATGCCACACAAATGGTGGGATGGCCCTCATGCCACACAGACTAAATAGATGTTACACAAATGTTTTAGGAATGCTAATTTTATCTATGAATGCTTAATTTTTGAATCTTCCTTGAAAAAGTGGTAAAACTTACAAGCATGGAGGACAAACTGCTACATTGCTACCTAACTGGAGAGCTTGGACTAAGGTTGATTACTCAGCGTGCAAAGCTGCAGGATGAAAATTTTCCAGCCAAAAATTCAAATGCATGTTAAATACTACGCTGGTGATTGGATACATGTTGCTAAAAGAAAATGTATTAGTAAAAGAAGCAAAAAATCCAAATGGCATGGACTGTAGCTGTATGTTTTGTACAAATAGACTAGTAGAGGCAAGAACAGAACTTACATCTAGGAGGAAAAACCACCATCAGGTTAGAAAAATCTTGTCGTATGGAAGTGCGTGCTACACATACTCCCCTAGTGACTTTTGAACCTAGGCTTGAACCTGTCTAACATCTCTCATATTTGAACTTTCAGAACTCCCATGCTGCAAATCTAAGCGACTGGAAGACTAGTGGTCAAACTGTAAAAGATGGATCCGCAATTAGCTGATGGGCCAAATAGATCTCGACTGATGCCAATCTAATACCTTTATAATGTACATGGTCCACCATGACTTGCTGGTGATCAGTTCTATTTAGATTCCCTAGGACCATTTTTTGGTGATCAGTTCTATTTAGATTGAAACCCACTCCACTGCTCAAAACTCAACAGTCAAAAATTCTAACAACACAAATAACAAATGCACGTACACATCAGATTGATAGAAATATTGCTAATAGTTTTTAGTTTCATGATTGATTTGAAATGGGATTAGTTAACAATTATTCATGGGATGCCTATAGAATTCGATTTGCTGATATCACTTTGCAAAATAAGTCCATTCAATTTAGGGCATTATTATTTCTTCTGCTTTTTCTTTTTCTTCTTCTTTTTCTTTTTCTTTTTCTTTTCTTTTCTTTTTTTTTTTTTTCTTTTTTTTTTTTTTTGCAACTTCAATTTGTTCAATTCATGAATCCAACTCATGTAGTCCACAATTACATGTTTCTTGTTTGAAATCTTCCAAGCCTAACTACATCTCACCAAATGTGCTTATATGCATGAATTGGAAACAGTCATAATTTATTGTTAGTTAGGACTTAGCAGCTCTAAACCAACAAGCATATTCTGATGACTACAAGAGTATCGAATTCATTTCAGTTTGCTCAGTTTGCTCGTTTATTGCAAATGGGGTAAGCTAGTTGAGTTTTTTACTTTTCTAAGATTGGTAAGCCAGTTGAGTATGGAAAGACCATGTTTAAGAAAGACTGAAATAACATAAATTGCACACACCAGGCTACATTTAGATGCTCAATTGAATTAAAATCATTCAATTCAATGAAATTGAAATGACTGTCATTGGAATAACCCCTTTCCATCCACAATGAAGATCCAACCTCAAATAGCAATTCAGATTATTCCAAGCCAAACTCAAACCACATGGAATTGCATTTAAGGGCCAACCATCACAATGTATTGAAACAGTCCACGTCCATTTTAGTCCTTTCCTCTATGTTTAACTGAATTTTCACAACCAACTGCAACTAAGTATCCAAATGCACCGTCAAAATTCAAAACAAGGATAAATAAGATCCAAATCAATGGCAAGATTGCATTCTACACCTGTAAATAGTTTGAATGCAGTTGGAACGCTCCTTCTCTAGGTAATCTAGAAGACATCTGCTTTCTTTGACATATACAGCCCCGGATTCAAAGACCCATATTTTCAGTGAAAATTAATTTAAGCACTTAATAATCTGGATTTTCCAAATGATCTAAATAGTATAAGCGCTGAAAATAAGTTTCATAAAACAACAGCCAAGTTTGGTTTGAGGGAAACAGGTTCTAGAATATCCTAGTTAAGTTTTTTTAATTAGACATGTAGATTTCTGAGATTTTTCATCAGAATGTTCCATCAATTCAAAACTAAGGATGAATTAAACATCTGTGAACACTTAATGAGTTGGAAAATCCATTCACAAGATGGTGCAAGGAATGGAGTCTATAGTTTCAAGAAGATGTGGATGAGATGAAGGAAACAAAGGTTGCATTAGAGCATGGGAGGAAAGAGGAAATCAACTATTGGGAATGAAAGAAAGATCAATTATTAAAAAGGGAAATCCTAATTAATTTCCTTAATTCTGATGGGAGCAAGGGGTAAATAACTGTGTTGAAAGAAGCTACAAGAGAACCATAAAAGGATATGGAATAAGTTCACATGATACAAAGCCCCTAAGGAAAAATGCTACAATTTCCCACATCATCAGCCTCTCTCTTTTTTATGACAACAGGGTGTCCCTACCCCTTTCGATGACAAACACATCACCTCTGCAACCTCAAATCTGAACCCGAAAATAAACAAAACCCACATCTAATATCTTCTCAAACCTAGATTAAAACGACAAACCTAAATCAAATGTATGAATGTTCCCCCTTAAACCAATCCCAAAAATCATCCAACATGATAAAAAACTAAAAACCCACATCGAATCTGCAGATCAAAACAGAGCAATTCCACACCAAATCTAACAAAATCAGCAACACCTGGTTAAGTTTTCCTACAGATCAAAAAAGAGATCCAATCAATCACCAAATCTCATGAGCTATTTAAACAAACAAGCAAACACCCAATTAAAAATCTCCATCGAAGCATTGGAACCAGACTCGATTGGACTGGTACATCTTATACAATCCACATAAGCGATCAAAAGAAAACCCATCTCAGATTTCAGTCAATGAATACAAACAGAAACAAGGAAAACAAACCTGAGGAAAAGTCTCGCTCTGAGCCCATATGCTTCCATCGTGTCCGATGATTGCTACAGCCGTGAGAAATGGCTCTACCTCTACAGAGATCTTCTTCTCCTTCTCCATTGCCTTCTTATTTTCCTTCTTACGGTGAAAGGGGGTTTTGAAGATTGAGAGATGGGTTTTGGGAGGTCTGCTACGCGCAGGAGAAAAGGGTGGATTGAGATGGAGAGGCTGAGTGCATGAGGAAGAGCGTGAGATCGAGAGAAGGGGAGGGAGATGGAGAGGCTGAGTGCGAGAGAGAGATGGAGAGAGAGATTAAGAGATGGGTTTTGGGAACTTTACTGTGCGCGGGAGAAGAAGGCGGACTGATTTTGGGGGAGGGCACGTTTAATTTTAAGATGGACGATGGGCGCGTGACAGACGGCCCATAAATCATTTGGGTTTTAAGACCGTGGGGCCCACCGTGATGTATTTTATTTATCCACTCCGTTCATTAATTTTAAAATATTATTTTAAGTATTAATGAGAAAAAATGAGTCAGATCAAAGTTGTAAGAAGACCACACAACATATTAACCATAGAAATTTAATTTTTATTATTTCTTATGGTGTGGTCTACTTAGACCCTTAATCAACATAATTTTTGGGCTCATCAACTTAAATTGTATATAAAAATTGATGGGCGGCTTAAATAAGAAAAAATAATTCCAATGGGCCCCATGGAGCCTCTTAAGCAACATCAATATGTAAAAAGGCTATAACAAAGAGGTAGGTTTTAGCTACGGATTAAATCCGTAGTTTAATTGCTACGGATTTAATCCGTACCCAAAAACTTTCAAAGTCCATACCCTTGGCTCGATTTTTTGGTAGTGATGACATTGGAGTTGAATATCTTTTTCAATACAGGCAAACGGTTAGAGGATGATGACGATTCCCATGACATTAACATGATTGACTCTTTCGTGGAAGATAGAAAACTTTTAACCTTATCGTCTGACCCTTTAAAGATGTGCTTGGTCCACTCCAATGATTTTGATGATGATAAGATTAGGGAGATAGGTGTCATTCTTGATACTGTGCTGGTACTTGAAGTTAACTGGTGGAGGCCACAATTTGAAGAATTGTCCCAAACTGATGTAGTGCCTCTAGTGTCTAACTTCAAGGCACCGAAGCTTGTTCTAAAACCTTTGCCCTCTAATTTGGAATATGTCTATTTAGGTCAAGATGAGACATACTTGGTGGTGATTTCTTCCCACCTTGAGCGAGAATAAGAGAGTATGTTCATATCTACTCTCATTGAGCATAAGGGAGCCCTTAGATGGTCGATTGCGGACCTCAAGGGAATTGACCCCTCGATTTATACTCACCGTATATATCTAGAGGATAATGTGAAGACCTCCTGGCAACCACAATGTAAATTAAATCCGAACATGAAGGAAGTCGTTAAGGCCGAAGTTCTTAAGCTATTGGATGTGGGTATCATATACCCTATATTTGATAGTCAATGGGTGAGTCCAATTCAGGTGGTTCTTAAGAAGTCCAAAATCACCATCGTAGCCAATGCCAATAATTAACTCATGCCAACTAGAGTTACTATTGATTAGAGAATGTGTATTGATTACAGGAAGTTGAATACCATAACAAGGAAGGACTACTTTCCTTTGCCCTTTATTGATCAAAGCTTGGAGAGGCTAGCTAGTCATTCCTATTACTGTTTTGTTGACGGGTATTTGGGATATAACCAGATAGAGATAGCCCTTGAATATCAGGAAAAGATCACATTCACATGTCCCTTTTGCACCTTTGCTTACCGAAGGATACCATTCGGACTATGTAATGCTCCCACCACTTTTCAGCGATGCATGATGAGTATTTTTTTGACATGGTGAGGCAATATTTAGAGGTCTTGGTGGATGACTTCTCTATCTTTGGTCCATCCTTCAGTGATTATTTGGATAATCTTAAATGTGTGTTGAAGCAATGTGAGGAAAAACATTTGGTACTGAATTTGGAGAAGTACCATTTCATGGTTTGTAAGGGAATTGTCCTTGGACATATCATCTCGTCCAAGGGAATTGAGGTAGATAAGGCTAAGATTGATCTTATCTCTAACTTTCCTCCACCCAAGAACATATGAAACATGCTATCCTTTTTAGGACACGCTAGATTTTACAGAAGATTCATAAAGGACTTTAGTCACTTATTTTCCTTTATACGATCTACTTCAAAAGGATATCCTGTATGAGTGGACTGAGTAATATCAGGAAGCTTTTACTAAGCTTAAGGGTATGTTAACCACTGCACCTATCATGTAGCCACCCGACTGGAGCCTTCCTTTTGAACTTATGTGTAATGCGTCTGACTAAGCTCTTGGGACAGTTTTAGGCCAGTGAAAAGAAAAGAGGCCCTATGTAATTCATTACGTAAGTAGAACTCTAAATCATGCCCAAGTGAAGTACTCTACTACGGAAAAGGAACTCTTAGCTGTAGTGTTCGCTTTGGACAAATTTAGGTCCTATTTGATCGGATCCAAGATCGTCATTTACATAGATCATGTGGCACTCAAGTATCTTCTTTTTAAAAATGATGCTAAGCCCTGCCTGATAAGATGGATCCTCCTACTTTAAGAATTTGTTTCAAAAATAAAAGATAAAAAGGGAGTAGAGAACGTAGTAGCTGACCATCTTTTTCGCCTTGATCTCTCTGATTCCCTTGAGATAACACATATAAATGACATGTTCTTTGACGAACAATTGTTTAAATCTCCCATTCACCTTGGTTTGTGGATATTGCTAATTATCTTGCTACAGGTTTCACGCCGACACATTGGACTGCACAAGATAAGAAATTTTTTTACCAAGGTACGCAAATTCTTCTGGGATGATCCATATCTATTTAAATATTGCCTAGACTAAATCCTAAGGAGATGTATGCTAGACAATGAACACCAAAGTGTCATCTCTTTCTGTCATTCTCAGGCCTGTGGTGGTCACTTTTCTGCTAAGAAGACCATGGCTAAACTTTTACAGTGCGGCTTTTATTGGCCCACTATATTCAAGAATACTCATGAGTTTTGCAAAGCTTGTGAGCGTTGTCAAAAAATGAGAGCATTGTGCCGTCGAAACATAATTCCCTTGAACCCCATTCTGATCATTAAAGCATTTGATTGTTAGGGCATTGATTCATGGGACTATTCCCCCAATCTTTCAGAAATTTATATATTTTGCTCGCCATAGACTATGTCACTAAATGGGTCGAAGCGATCCCATGCCAGAACAATGATGTTTCGACAAGAAACAAAATGTATCATCTCTAAAATAAAGTACAATTTTATTTAATTAAAGTAACTGATACTGTGTTTTGAATAACAGGTATTCTGTCCTTATACAATAACAATGGCATTTCTCCCAATTAACGTGGCTGTATACTTCACATCCAACAGATTCGTATTGGATTATATCAACAATACACAATCACTACTATAGAACGTACCAGAGAAAATAAAATCCATTGTGATCAGGAGTATGCAATGTCATGTAATGGCCAGAATGATCTCTATTTCACTAGCAGCTCAACAAGACGAGGGAGGATGGATGATAGTAACATCCAAAAGATGAAAAGTTTGACTACGTCCACAAGAGGTATCATCCCACCAAGTACAGGGTCAATTATGCAAAGTGTCGTGAGACACAATCCTACCTAGGTCATGCAATCATATCATTTAAGAAAAACAGAAAGGCTCATCACTCCAAAAGGTCTTCCAGTACCACCAACTACAACTGTAAAGACATCTTCCACAGAATCATTACAAATTCAGAAGAATAAAGAGAAAGTCATTACGACTAGCGAATGTTCACTCATAGCACCTCTTGCAAAATTTTTCAAGCAAACTCTTGCATTAACAATACTACGATCTGAGTCAGCTAGTCCTTCAAAGCTACAGTATGCTAGTTTCGAATCAAACGATATTTCATCTTCTTCAACAGCATTAGCAGTGCAACACTCGCTTCCTCCTTCAATATCAAGATGATCGAAGAATAAAAAATAGAAGTTTTATCGACAGACATCAATCAGCCTAACCAACCTTCACCAGATAAGCACGAAGCTGAAGGAGTCCCTAATTTTCCAACAATGACTGTTGTGAACAACATTGAACCACAAGTAGAAAGGCCATAATCGCAAGTGGTTAGATTTCAAGAACTGATGCTTAATATGACTCAGAACATAACGCAGGAAGAAATTCGACAGATGGTCATCGAAACCATTCATCCAGAGAAGAAGCGAGGTCAGAATAAAAATTTTTGATACAAGACACTGTATCCTCTTGAAATAGAAAAAATGTCATTTCCTGCTAATTTCAAACATTAGACTTTCAGAAATTTAATGGGAATGGATCACCAGAAGAGCATATGATGTATTTCATAACAAAGATGGAAAATTTCTCCATAGTTCCTCAATATTATCTGCGATTATTTAGATCTTCTCTGATAGGAAGAGCCTTCAGATGGTATTCAGGTTTAATCCTAGGATCTATTCATACTTGGGAACAGATGCAGGATGCTTTTATGTTGAAATTTTTCTCTTCTGACCAAGAAGTTAGTTTGACCGAATTGGCCTCTATTCGCCAAGAGGTAAATGAAACAGTTGAAGAATTCATCAGTCGATGAAAGGACTTAGGGGCATTATGTCGATATCTTCTGGGAGATCAGAATAGGTCAAGCTATGTTTAGAAGGTATAAGACTAGGAGTGACATATAACCTGATTAGTTTAGACATACAGACGTTTCATGATCTTGCTACAAAGGCTTACGCTCTTGAAAAGATGTCTCCTTGTTACATAAAGTCACCATCCCATACATCAGCCAACATCATTAGAAAAGAAGAAAATAAAGAAGATTCTTAGGATGATGAAAGAAATAGTGATGAAGAAGATAGAAATAGGCATGCGGTTACGATGACATATAGAAGGTCTAGATAATATAAAGACCATATGAAGTATGTAGTCTTAAGAAAGGACATGCTTCCTATGATCCTATAATGAATCAATTATTAACTATGAAGAGTATCGAATTAACTCAGCTAAAATACCCCGTAGAAATTGAAAGAACAAGAGAAAAGGATTATTATCATTATGATTATACATTTGGACATCATATAAAAAATTACAATGCCCTCAGGAAAAAGCTATAGAAAATGGTCGATAAGGGAGAAATTGTGATGAAAGAATATGACATAAAGAGAAGAATGATGAGTCCAAAATATTAATAATCTTTCGAGAAAGGGAACGAGATTTTAGTGTTAATATGGTTCATCATGCTTATGAGTAAGAAGAAAAGAAGAAGAGCTATATAAAAACACAATAAGACAACTAATCTTGATACAGAGTGATCTTTAGTCATATATCTTCACGGATTTTCATCTCTCAACAAAGTAAATACGAGGAATGATTAGCAAATGGAAGAGTCAAAGAAATATAATTTCTGAAATCCATAAACTTTTTAAATAGCGAGACAAAGTTCTCAATCCACCTAATCTTAAGTAAAGAAATTGTTGATTCCCTAAGATATTAATTGTCGATATCAATTTTTATAGGTCAAAATTAGGGCAAGAATCATTACCACGATTGAATTATTATATATTAAAGCTCAAGTCCAGGATTATTATTGCAATCGGATTATTGTTATGGCTGATGAAAGTGGCTCCAAAATTATATATATTCTAAACAGGAGGCCATTGCAAGATCATTTCTGTCCATTTATCTGTAAGATTTATGAAGCGACAATTATATCTAGATTATCGAAAATTATCAGGCTTATAATGTCAATCAAGACACAAAGGAATTTAATATTCAAGAAAGGCGATATATTGTAGTTTATTGGACGACTTATTGGACCATGGATCAGAATAAATAAGGCATTGGAATGCCTGTAGATATTTATTCAATTAAAATTATTGTTCTCGGAAGATAAAAAAGTTTTGATTGTAAAGTTTCTCAGAGAAAATCTTATCCAATCAAAAGGGGCTAGATTAAGCAATAATTATACAATAGCTGCAATAAGCACACTATCACTTGAAGCTCTATCAAGATCATAAGTCCATATACTATATTCAACAAGCAATGATTATTGGCAATAAGGCAATAACTAACTTTCATCATTCTTATGACAGAATGTTATATGAGCCAATCGACAGAATCATTGATATACATTATGACACATCGCCGATTATTAAGATGGTCATTACTAATATTGTCGATGATTACTGACTATGAAATATTCAAAAGATCCATATAAAGCTCCAAAATATTCGATCGTTAATAAAAGTAAAATCGTGATTAAAGAAATATTAAGATAATATACTATAACCGGGCAAAGTCACGAGAGGAAAGCCATCTTGATATTATCGCCAAGCTTATATATTTCTCTATTATCATTATCATTTATATATGGCAACAGTGAGTGCCTGAGCAGGTCTATATACAAAGCTTCAATGACTTAAAGAGAAAAATATCGATGGTAAACTATAATTGCTCTTTGAGCCCAACCTGAAATCGACGATAACTATAATAAGCCCAACCCAAAATCAGCGGTAAATTATAATTACTCTTTGCACCCAGTCCAAAATCGATGGTAAACTGTAATTGCTCATTAAGCCTAGCCCAAAATCGGTGGTAAACTATAATTACTCTTTGAGCCCATTCAAAGTCATGTCAAGTCAAAATTAATTCTAGTAAAGGTGAAGTCCAACCAAAGTATGTCCAGTGAAAGTTATATTTGCTCCAACACTATAAGGCCTGTCCTAGTACCATGTCGTTCCTTAGGATCCCACGATCCTCTCAGTTGAATTCTGATGACCCGCGACCTGTTGACAGCATTTATGCATGACCTTAAGTTGCATCCTGTAAACTCGAGTCAAATCAACCCAAAACCTGTATCATTAGGACTGTGTCATCGCCGTGGTTCCAACGTCGCATCTAGTGTGCTAATCCAATACTTAGACTAAGAGATTCGGCCTGTGCATTATCCCAGCCATTGATTGCGTGTTACGGGACCTAAGATCTCCAGGTAGAGAAATATCTCTACAACCCAACATGAGGCTACCTAGACTAGGGTGACTTCACCCCTAGCCACCCATGCTTGCTAGTAATGATGAAAACATCCTCTTTCTCTCCCATGCTTCTTACACATGCCATGATTGCTCTTACACCCTCTTACAAGATAATCATTTCATCCATATACACCTCTCTCTCCCTCCCTTTCTCCCTCATTTTTCATTTCTCTAGCAAGAGAGAGTGCTTGGATGTCCCACCTTGGAGAGAAAACCCCACATTTTTCCAACCCTCCTTCACCCTATAATCCACCCAATCCAGCCCTTAGAAACCCATCTCCACCATTGAAAGACCTCCATTGGAGCTTGAGCACACAAGGGAAGACGAAGGAGGAAAGGTGGGTGTATCCTTAGGTAGATCTTTCCATTTTCTAGCATGAGGCATGTAGGACCCACCAATCAATGGTGGGGATCCTACCTTGACCTCTAGGTGTGGCCAATGGCCCACCTTAGCTTGCATGTAAGTACCATGATGGGGCCATTCTCCATGGACCCCATCATGATGGTTCTTTGATACTTAGCTTATAAGGTCATCTAGACCCCTTAGTTTTTGTGGTGGGGATGACATCCCCACCTTTGATTTCTGATTTATGGGCCTACACATGGATGGGACCCATCTTGATGTATGTTGTAGATCCTAGAGGGGCTCATAGTGGTAGATCCCCTCCATCACACACATCTCTCTCTCTCTCTCTCTCTCTCTCTCTCTCTCTCTCTCTCTCTTATCCCCCGTCTCTCCTTTCCTTATGTGATGGCCTATCTGATGTGTGATCGACGTCCAGTCATCCAGAATTGCTAGACGTCCTTGCTGTCCAATTTCTAGACATCCAGTGGCCTTACGAGCCTTTTTAGATGGAAAACCCAAATACCATCTTAATCCTTTTGAAGTGGGGTGGCCCACTGACGTGTGGACCCCAACTTGAGTATATCTACATCGTCCAGGGCCAACAGGCCCACTGTGATGCATGAGATCCACGCAGCCTATCCAGTGGCAGGTCTTGCTGCCTGTCTGTCTAGACAGGCTTGAACTGAAGAGAAAACACGAATATCAGCTTGTGTCTAAGCTAGTGGGCCACCGCATGGACCCACCTTGATGTATATGTTGTATCCCCACCATCTAGTAGGCTAGAACAATGGGACCTGCCATGATATATGTATTGTAATCCGCACCGTCTAGCTATTTGGGATGGTGCTAGATGCACAATGATGTAAGTGTTTTATCCACACCGTCTAGTCCCTGGATGTCGGACCCACCTTGATGTCTATGTTTTATTCATGCTGTCCAGTCCCTGGATGTGGACCCCACATGGTGTATGTGTTTCATCTAGCCGTCTAGCCCCTTGGACGTCCAACAATGGCTATGACGCGGCTAGACTAAACATCCAGCAGCAGGTCCACCTTATGTATGTATTTTATCTCCATGTTGCTCAGTGGATAAGGCCCCCTTTTGTTCCTTGTAAGGACCACTTTCCATCTGATTAAAGGAGGACCAGATTGTTCAGATTTCTGGATGTTCAACAGGCCCAGATGGGTTGGACGTCCAACCTTAAAGCCCACTTTAATGTATGTGCTTCCCATCCATTATGGTGGATTTTGTGGGCTATTTTGTAAGCCACTGTAATGTACGCATTGTACACCTTGCCCAACTTTTTTCTGGAGCCTATGGGCTGCCCAAAGAGGCCAACCAAGATGGATGTGTTGCCCAACCATTTTCCTGGGCTAAGGGCTGCTCCATGTAGCCCACCTTGATGTATATAGACCATGGGCCGTCCCTTGAAGCCCAACATGATGTATGTAATAATATGAATGTTGCCCATTTATTTTCTAGCTATTATGAGGGGCATGGGCTCTTGCATGAGGCCCATTTGATGTATATAAGGCCTATGTGATGAGGCCTGTTGTGATGTATATGAGGCCCCTGTGTGAGGCCCATTGTGATGTATGGCCCATTGCATTGTAAATGTGAGGCTCAAGTGTGATGTGTGAGTCCACCATGATATATGTGATAATGTTTATGACGCCCATCCATTTTCTAGCTAGTATAGGGCCATGAGCCCCATTATAAGATAGATTCTAAATGGGCTACACCTTAGGAGCAATGGTGGTTAAATGTCCACATTGTAAGCCTCCCAAGGGCCCATTGTCAAGCGCATTACCGTGGGAGTAATGGTGGTTAAATGTCCACATTGTAAGCCTCCTAAGGGCCCGTTGTCAAGCTCATTATGTTGGGAGCAATGGTGGTTAAATGTCCACATTGTAAACTCCCTAGGACCCATTGCTTAGCTCATTCCCCATCTATCCTTCCCTTATTGGGCTATCCCAAATCATTGGTGTAACGCCCGTGAAAAATCCGTACTTGGGTTCGAGTACCAACTCGACCCGAAATCGCGTAGAAATAATTTCCATGGAAATTAAGCGTAAGTTAGCTAGCGCAACGCTAGAGTAGCTGGGAAATAGTCCCTGATCACTTTAAATACGTTCTGCAAGACCCAAATCGAGTAGAACAAACGACTCTACAACACTCTATAACCTCGGATCAAACTCTAAGCGGGTTAGTCCTCTGGACCATATTGAAATCTTGTATTAGATTTAGACCGCGCGTCGAAGGTCCGATACCTCCTATCTTAGACCGTTAGAACCGCCCAGCTGGACTTGACAATCTTCTCGAAAATCAAGTCAAACCGATAATCACAGACGATTTCGTTGAACCCGGACTGAAGCGACCGTGAATAGGGACGAATTTGGAATTTCAAATTCAAATCTGGCACACGACTTGACGCGTCAGTATTAAGCGTTCTGACCGTCAGAATTCATCCAGATTACACCCTCGGATCAGGAAAAATTTCTATTTATTATCATGAGACTTTCAGCCCTGATCTATGTACGGTGACCGTTGAACTGAAACTGGTCCGCCACGTGCGATCTGCGAACCCTGAAAGACTGAAAACTTAATACGAGGTACATCTGGTACCCATGAGCTTAAGTCTGATCGCAATCGACCAGGGGACCACCAGAAAGCAGTTTTTGGACCTAAACAGCCCCAAAATGGATAGGCATTAAGTAAACTTCATCCCGGAGCCTATTTTCGGCGTTTTCAAGCTTATAAAAGGAGTTGAAACCCTCATTTCTCCTTCCCATCCGAAATTCACAAACCCTAGCAAAAGGAGAAAGAGTTTGAGAGAAAGAGAAGAAGAGATTCTTCCCGCTTCCGAGCCCCTGACAATTGCTGCTTCAGCACTTCCTTCCAATCACCTGGCTGGTGTGTAACGCCCGTGAAAAATCCATACTTGGGCTCGAGTACCAACTCGACCCGAATTTGCGTAGAATTCATTCCTTTGGAAAATTTGACTAGGTTAGCTAGTGCAACGTTAGAATAGCTGGGAAATGGTCCCTGATCACTTTAAATACGTTCTACGAGGCCCGAAGCGAGTGGAACTAAGGGTGCTATAATGCTCTAAAGCCTCGGATCAAACTCTAAGCCGGTTTGTTCTCTGGACCACTTTGAATCTTTGTATTGGATCTAGACCGCACGTTGAAAGTCCGATACCTCCTATCTTAGACCGTTAGGACCGTCTAGCTGGGCTTGACACTCATTCCAAAAATCAAGTCAAACCGATTATTACAGGCTATTTCATTGAGCCCGGACCGAAGAGAGTGTGAATAGGGACATAGTTGGAATTTCAAATTCAAATCTGGCACACAAATTTGACGCATCAGTATTAAGCATTCTGACCGTCAGGATACAGCCAAATCACACCCTTGGATCAGGAAAAATATCTATTATATATCACGAGACTTATAGGCCTGATCTTGGTGCGGTGACCGTTAAACTGAAACTGGGCCGCCACGTGCGATCTGGGAACCCAACCGGTCTGAAAACTGGATGTGTGCTAGATCCAGTATGCATGAGCTTAAGTCTGACCGCATTTGGCCTGGGGACCTCCAGAAATGCCCTTTTGGACCGAAACGGCCCCGATTTGGTTAGACACCAAGTAAACATTGTTCCCAAGCCTATTTTGGGAATGTTTTAGGCTATAAAAGGGGTTGAAACCCTCACTCCTCTCTCCCATCCGAATTTGAGAGAAGCCCTAGCTTGGGAGAGAGAAAAAGAGTGAGAGATTGTGAGAGAGTGGGAGAGTTCTTCCCGCCACTTGTGCTACGTGTTGCACATGCTTAAGCGACACTCCTCTACCGCTTTCCCGGCGATTCCACCGCAATCCTAGGTAAGTAAAAACCCTAAATAGTTGGTGATTTGAGTTTTTCTTGTTTCCATGGCGATGTAGCTTATGGATCTTATGTATTAGGCTCCTTACTCGCCGTAGACGAAGCATGTACACTCCGCTTCAATTCCCGAGTCTACAAGACACTAGGTGAGGATTTTAGACGCTTGGATTGACGGTTCCCAATGCTTTCAATGTCGTTTAATAGTAGATTCTTGACGGCATCGCCGTTTGACATGTACAAAATGCTCTCCGTTTCCCGTTTCGTAAGCTAACGAAGAATATGAGATTTAGGGCATTTTAGTCATTTGTAGGAAGTACTGTTTGCATTCATATTTTGCTGATGTGATTGACATGGTTTGTTGTCGCTTTAGGGAGTTAGGAATGCGTGCATAATTAGTTTGGCGAAGAGATTCGCCTAGTTGCACACTTTGGGTCGACATGCTATATGTAGACCTAAGTGTGTAGTGCATGTGTTTGTATAAATGCTTGTATTAGTATGTATTGAATTAAATGATGTTATTTGATACCTTGTGATTGATTTTTCAACTATTATGCCGACCTAAATGATTTTCTACATGTTGACAAAATGCATGATTTCATTACATGCATGGAATGTATGTGCTTGAGGATTTGCTTAAGTTGAATATGCATGGGAAGTATGCCTTGAAGATTTGCTTAAGTTGAATGTTATAACATGTGCTAACATGCTCACACGATGTATTTCAATTCCAATACCTTTTATAGTGATTCCATAGATGTGTGGGACTTGACTTAGTCCAGGCAGTCGGTAACCGAGCAAATTCGTGGCTGACTGGTCATAGCCACGAATGACGCGTCGATGAATGTGATTCGTGTTGAGAGTTGGCGGCAGTGGTTAGGCCACGCGAAGTGTTTTACGCACTTCATGTCGTTCAGTTCGAGATGCGATCGCGCTAGTCGAGCCCGTCAAGTAACCCGACTGGCCGATGTTTGTTCACCATGTATGTATCATAACTGCTTGAACCTAGGGTACTGAACTTACCATTGTAAACCCTATTAACCATGGTACCTTGATCCACGAAGACTCATGAGCCGGGCATGGTGGTATGGGACACCGTGGTCGAGCTGTCGGCCTACGCTGGGGCCACAAACCTCCCCGTAGTGACCAATGAGCACCTTGACTCGTGAGCAGATTATGGTGGTATGGGACACTATATTCTAGCTGTCGGCCTACACTGATCAGGCGACGAGCCCTTTGTAGTGACCGCGAGCGTATTCTGAGTTCACGGGAGGCGACGACCCTTCCGTGCAGTAGAGTACAGTAGGCCTGTATTGATAAGGTGATGGGGGAGCGGTGCAACGAGTGCGAGCAACAGCCCTGGCAGCCCTTGCAGTGACCTACGAAATGTACATCGTATGAGATTACTAGGAGTGACGACCCTAGACAGGATCCGTGTTGGGATTGATACAAGGGAGGTACCTTAGTTTCCCAATCCTGCTGTTTGAATGGACTAATAATAACTTGGTAATCATATCACCATAGCATTGCATGTGCCTGGAAGATGTGGAGCACTCTAGGGAGTGTGGCATGCCGCGGTCGTAAGATGTTGCCGTATGAGGGTGATCGTCGGTGAGGGCATACATCACGTCATATCATCTTGCATTAACAACAGTATTAGGACTTGTCTGATTTACTGCTTTACTATTATCGCGTGACTGAATTGTGAACATGCTAATCTTTGCTCTATGATTCCACTGAGTTGATCACTCATTCCCACGTTACGGGATGGTGTTTGCAACACCCACCAGACCCTGTTGTAGTTGCAGGTGACGATGAGATCCAGGAGGTGGAGCTAGATGATGACGAGGACCAGGATGAGTTCTCGTATATGCAGTATCATGACGGCTTCCCGTAGGTGACCTGGATCGAGGGGACATCAGTGGGACTTTTCTTTTTGAACATTATTCTTTTGTTATGTACATGTATATGAGACTCAGAGATGTAGTCATACTTTGGAGACAGTTGAGATTACTTTGTTTTTCCATACAGTGATATATATCTTGTTTAGTCTTCCGCTTGCTTTTATCACTGGATCTGAAGTATGAATTGCAGTTTTGGTATACTTTTACTCATGTGAATGCTTTAAATCAGACAACATCGAATCATAACCATTTTTGTTGCATAAGTGACGGTCTGGAACTCGGGAGTTGAGTTTATACACGACCCCCGATTTTCAGGGTGTTACATGGTGATTTCTCCACTTTTTCAGGTATAAAATAACTCCAAAAACTTGCTGATTTAGGGTTTACTTAGTTGCATAACATGTTAGCTAACGTATTCCATAAATCAGGCTCTCCTACTGCCGTAGACGAAGCGTACACGCTCCGTTCAAAATCCTACGACCGTAAGAGACTAAGTGAGGATTTTAGACGCTTTGATTGACGGTTTACAACGCTTTCAATGTCATTTAATAGTAGATTATCGATGGCATCGCCGTTTGACATGTACAACATGCTCTCCGTTTCCTGTTTCGTAAATTAACGAAGAATATGAGATTTAGGGCATTTTAGTCATTTGTAGGAAGTACGGCCTACATGCATTTTTTGCTGACGTGATTGACATGGTTTGTTGCCGCTTTAGGGAGTTAGGAATGCTTGCATAATCAGTTTGGTGAAGAGATTCTCCAAGTTGCGCACTTTGGGTCGACATACTATATGTGGACTTAAGTGTGTAGTGTATGTGTTTGTATAAATGCTTGTATTAGTATGTATTGAATTGAATGATGTTATGTAGTAGTTTGAGATTGATTTCATGATTAATATGCTGACCTAAATGATTTCCTACATGTTGACCTTATGCATGATTGTATTACATGCATAGAAAGTATGCCTTGAAGATTTGCTTAAGTTGAATATGCATGGAAAGTATGCCTTGAAGATTTGCTTAAGTTGAATGTTATAACATGTGCTAACATGCTCACATGATGTATTTCAATTCCAATACCTTTGTATATAGTGTTAATGAAATTCCATAGATGTGTGGGACTTGACTTAGTCCAGGCAGTCGGTAACCGAGCGAATTCGTGGCTGACTGGTCATAGCCACGAACGACGCGTCGATGAACGTGATTCGTGTTGAGAGTTGGCGGCAGTGGTTAGGCCACGCGAAGTGTTTTACGCACTTCATGTCGTTTAACTTGAGATGCGATCGCGCTAGTCGAGCCCGTCAAGTAACCCGACTGGCCGATGTATGTTCACCTTGTATGTGTCATAACTGCTTGAACCTAGGGTACTGAACTTACCATTGTAAACCCTATTAACCGTGGTACCTTGATCCACGAAGACTCATGAGCCGGGCATGGTGGTATGGGACACCGTGGTCGAGCTGTCGGCCTACGCTTGGGCCACAAACCTCCCCGTAGTGACCAGTGAGCACCTTGACTCGTGAGCAGATTATGGTGGTATGGGACACTATATTCTAGCTGTCGGCCTACACTGATCAGGCGACGAGCCCTTTGTAGTGACCGCGAGCGTATTCTGAGTCCACGGGAGGCGACGACCCTTCCGTTGCAGTAGAGTACGGTAGGCCTGTATTGATAAGGTGATGGGGGAGCGGTGCAACGAGTGCGAGCAACAGCCCTGGCAGCCCTTGCAGTGACCTACGAAATACACATCGTATGAGATTACTAGGAGTGACGACCCTAGACAGGATCTGTGTTGGGATTGATACAAGGGAAGTACCTTAGTTTCCCAATCCTGCTGTTTGAATGGACTAATAACAACTTGGAAATCATATCACCATAGCATTGCATGTGCCTGGAAGATGTGGAGCACTCTAGGGAGTGTGGCATGCCGCGGTCGTAAGATGTTGCCGCATGAGGGTGATCGTCGGTGAGGGCATACATCACGTCATATCATCTTGCATTAACAACAGTATTAGGACTGTCTGATTTATTGCTTTACTATTATCGCGTGATTGAATTGTGAACATGCTAATCTTTGCTCTATGATTCCACTGAGTTGATCACTCATTCCCACGTTACGGGATGGTGTTTGCAACACCCACCATACCCTGTTGTAGCTGCAGGTGAGGACGAGATCCAGGAGGTGGAGCCGGAGATTGACGAGGACCAGGATGAGTTCTCGTATATGCAGTATCACGACGGCTTCCCGTAGGTGACCTGGATCGAGGGGACTTCAGTGGGACTATTTTGAACTTTATTCTTTTTTTTATTTACATGTATATGAGACTCAGAGATGTAGTCATACTTCGGAGACAGATGAGATTACTTTGTTTTTTCATACAGTGATATATACATTGTTTAGCCTTCCGCTTGCTTTTATCACTGGATCTGAAGTATGAATTGCAGTTTTGGTATAATTTTACTCATGTGAATGCTTTAAATCAGACAACATTTAATCATAACCATTTTTGTTGCATAAGTGACGGTCTGGAACTCGGGAGTTGAGTTTATACACGACCCCCGATTTTCAGGGTGTTACAAGTTGGTATCAGAGCATGAATGAGAGTATACTGGGCCTGGGTTATGGTCTTGCGACATACGCTGTCGCTTCCTCTGACTTAGGTGGGTGCGAGAAGGGTCTAGAAACACTTCTAGGATCGTCGATTCGCCGATAGGCGAAGTCTATTAGGATCGATCGCAAGATCGAGTCTGTAACGTATCTCGGGTCGCGTAAGGCAACCCGAATCACTTCTAAGCTATAGGAAGTCTGGTGGGGACTTCCTATGAGCAGTTTTAAACCGCAAAAGTAAATTTTTGGGCCGTGGGATGACCACGACCCCTGTAATCAATCGCTAGGGCTTAAAAACCCCGTTTCGCCAAAAATTCTCAAAATTCCTCCTCTAAACACTCCAACCTTCAGTTCTTTATTATCCATTTAATGTTAGGCATCAAACCTAGTGTGAAAATAACACAAATAAGTGCCTTCACAAAATTTTACAGTGAATAGTAAAATTTCATGAAAAATGGCCATAAGGCCATTCTAACTTCACTTTCTTTAGCAACTAAGGAGCTAAATAGGTGTAATGGCTCCTTCTACCCCAAATTCATATGCTGCATCATATGGTTTGGTATTCGGAATTGCGATTTGGACCTGAAAATCCCAGAACACATGTTTGGGCTCATACAGACCAAATTATTGTGAACTAAGGGGTGGGACCTAACTTTTTGGGACCCTGGGACCATGGGGGACCAGACCCATGGGGTCCCACCAGCCAACTTGAAAGTTGGCCAGCGATGCCATCGCCGGTCGGGCGATGCATCGCTGGCCGGCGGTGTCCGTTGGTGCTGTCCTTCGGGCGCACGCCCTTAAATGGGGTCCACACCCTCCCTATATACCTCCCACCTCATAAAAACCCCCAAATCTTACCCTTCCTTCACAAACAGCCCCCTACATAGCCCTAGTTTCGATTTTCAGCAACCCATTCCAAACCCCGGCGTCCCAAACCACTCCTAGAACCCTCCTTGGCCAAAACTGACCACCACCCATCATTTATTGGGTGTTGGCAGCCTCTTTCCTTGAAGATATCACCATTTGGAGCTCCAAAATCCCCCAAATATAGCTGAAATCGTGAGGTGCTCCATCCCATCTTTTTGTTTGTATTTTTCCCTGAAAGTACAGCCTTGGGAAGCTTGAAGCAACCCTCTACGACGCCTAGATTTCCTTTTCTCAGATTGGGCAGCCATTTCTCCGTATTTTCGGCATTTTCCATAGCTTTTGTGGAAGCCATTTTGGGCCTTCTGTCACTCTCATCCATCCTGTCTTTGATGGGTAAGAGGAAAACTACGACAGACGAGGCTGGGCCGAGCCACCCTGCTCGATCGAGAAGACCGTGGGGTGGTGCCGCAAGTTCAAGCACCGCCGCAGGTCCAGCTGTAGTCCTGGAGTGCCGTACAAAGCGGGATTTGGATCCCCATGCACACCTTGGACGAACCATTTTATCAGAGATGCCTCATGGTGAATACACTGATCGTAGAGTGTTATTTGAGGTGGACGTAGATGGACGATTGTTCGGCGAATATCTGTTGTTCGAACGCATTGAAGCTGCGCACTGGGGACCGATCTTTGAAGCTCGCGCTCGTGCTAATATGAGCACTGTTCGTGCCTTCTATGCTAGCATCCAGAGTCCTACCTTGGAGCCTTTGCAGTTCAAAATCCCTTTTGGTAGAGATCGGATGGATACGATTGACGTCCGGTTGGTTGCGCGACTTCTCAACGTGCCTCTAGGTGATGTGCATCCTAGTGAGAAGAATTTGAGGACTAGACGTGAACGAGATCGCCGCACCAGGTTTCTGTGCGGTAAGTTGGTTCCATGGCAGCCTAATAATAGCCTCAAGGCGATGTACATGTCTGAGGATTTGCGCCTGCTGCATCATATCTGCACCTTCAATGTCTATCCCAGGTCGACGAACCGCATTGAATGTACGCGTCTTATGGTCGATTTCTTATTTCTGGTGGCCCAGGGAGAGAACGTATGTATGGCCACTTTCATCTTATGGCAGATAGTTCACATAGCCAGGTCGAGGAGAACATCCGAATCGCTTCCCTTTGGCCGACTTATTTGCAAGATTGCACTTGAGTTTGCCTATAGACTTGGGCCCGAATTGCCGGTATCGATTCACACCATCGATGAGTCGACAATGGTTAAGATGAAGATTGGGTCGCAATACCGTGAAAATCAACTTGAAAGGGATAGTGGGGATGACTTTGATGAAGAGGAAGATCAAAGCGAAGAAGAACCTAGAGCAGAGGTTCAGGAAGAAGCTCAGGAAGAAGCAGAAGAGGAGGCTCAGGATACTGATGAGAGCCCTCCTCCTTCTGCGCAGACTACTATCGACGACCGCATTGCTCGGATGGAGGAGAGTCAGACCGCTTTACGAAGGGAAGTCCAAGAACTTCGAGCGGAAGTCGCTGATGCCAAGGCTGTTACAAAGAAGAAGTTTGGCAAGGTGACTCGCACCTTGAAGGTAATCCTATGTTGCTTACAGGATAAGGGTGCTCCTCCTCCGTCACCAGACTCCGACTAGCGATGCGATCTTTGATGTTGTTATTAGTAGTTAGCCATTTTCTGTTTTATGTGTGTAAGCCTGTTAGGGCTAGTGCTTTGCTTATGTTGCTGTTGCTTAACTGTCTTAATTTCCTTGTAATTCTAGTCATGATGCTTGTAAGGATATATCCCTTGTATTGTGACAATTTTGATTAATTGAAATGCATGGAATGCCTTTGACTCTTTAAGTGAATGTTTGCGGTGTAATTGTGCAATTGAGACTGACAAGGTTGCACCCTATTTTGAATATAGGGAATGCCACCTAAGACTACGAGGAGCGCGGTTCGGCTTTCATTGTTAGAGCAGATGGATCAGGCTCCTTCTCAGTCTGGCACTCGTCCGGACCCTGCTGTGGGCCCGATTCCTGAGACGGTTCGGTCGTCTCAGCCTTCTGTTGGTCCTACAGATGGACCACCGCCATTTACACCATCAGTTAGAGAGCCACAGCGCGCATCTACTTCCACACCTCATCCGCCACAGCCTGCTCCACCCCCTGACAGATTCGAACAGATGATGGCTATGATGCTACAGCAGCAGCAGCTCCTGACCACCATAGTGGGGACTTTAGCCCAGGGTGGGGGTGCGACTACATCTACTCCACCTGCACCACCTGCGCATCCAGCTGAGGATGCCTATACTTACGCCCAGGATGAGGGCATGGCCCATCCTGCGCAGCCTGCTTTCCCTGCGGAGAATCCTGCCGACACACGGGCCTACTGGAGCGATTTCAGCGCTTGCGGCCTCCTACTTTCACGGGTTCTCACAGACCCGAGGAGGCTGAGTTCTGGCTCGACCGAGTGTCGAAGATTCTACAGATGTTGCACTGTACCGAGGCTGAGCAGGTAGAGCTGGCTACCTTCCTGTTTGAGAGAGAGGCCAGTATGTGGTGGGATAGCATATTACGGACTGTTGACGCAGATTTCGTATGGACGTGGGCAGCATTTGAGTTCCGCTTCCATGAGAAGTATTATCCCCAGACCTACAGGCATGAGAGGGAGAATGAGTTTCTCCGTCTCAGGCAGGCAGCGATGACAGTTACCGAGTATGAGCATCGGTTCACAGAGTTGGGCAGGTACGTCCCGACGATTCTAGCTGATGAGCAGATGCGCATACGGCGCTTTTTGGAGGGCTTGCGACCGGATATTCGGTCGAAAATGTGCTATGTCAGTTTCCCTTCCTATGCGGAGTTGGTTCACATGTCCATGCGGGAAGAGCAGGACGTGGATCGACTTGCGCGATCTCGAGGCCCGACTACTTCTAGGCCGCGACCGGATTTACCAGACAGGCCCTTCGCGGGCAAGAGGCCTCGCTTTGATCCTCCTACCAGGACCACGGCGCCTGTACCACCGTTTCGGTGCCCTGATTTGTCATGCACATACTGTGGGAGGACGGGCCGCTTAGCGCAGAGTTGCTTTTCGAGGATGCGGGACAGTGGGTTCTCGCCGCCACTGAAGATTGATCGTGTACGTCCACAGGCGATATCAGCACCGCCTATACGGTCAGCTCCTTCGCATCCTTCTTTCAGACCTACAGTATCGCAGATTCGACAGCCTCCACGGCCCTTGACACAGCGGCCGAACCGGCCACAGCAGGCTCGAGTTCATGCATTGACCGCTGAGGCAGCTACGACGTCGACTTTTCAGCATTCAGCCTTCGAGGTCACGACCCATATCGGAGGTACTCCCGTTCTTGTCATGGTGGACACTGGTTCCACGATTTCTTTGATATCGAGTGCCGTAGTCAGACGTCTTGGGTTACAGACTATCACTATGGATAGCGTGCGAGTCCTTGCAGCTCATGGAGATTATTCGGATGTCACCCAGATGTGTGAGGGTTGTTTAGTTGATCTGGGAGGCAGGACGATGACTCTTGATCTGGTCGTCGATCCCTCGCTCGTTTATCTCGACGTCATTCTTGGCATGGACTGGTTAACTGCAGCGAGAGCCGAGATTGACTGCGAGGCTCGTGTGGTGACGGTGTACGAGCCTGGGGGCACGCCTTTCACATTTCCAGTGCGGGTAAATCTTCCTTTCCGCATACTTAGCTACGTCACTCTATTGCGGAACGCTGGTGCCCAGGTACTTGAGCAGACACTAGTTGTTTCTGAGTTCGGGGATCTGTTCAGGAAGATCCCTGGTTTGCCACCCCGACGTGAGATCGATTTCACTATCGATCTGGTTCCTGGTTCTACACCCGTCTCACTACCGACGTATCGCATGGCACCATTTGAGATGGAGGAGTTGAGGACGCAGATTGATGGTCTGCTAGAGCTTGGCTTTATACGGCCTAGCATGTCTCCTTGGGGAGCACCGGTCTTGTTCGTGAAGAAGAAGGATGGTTCGCTGCGATTGTGTATTGATTATCGCAGGCTGAACCAGCTCACGGTGAAGAACAAGTACCCTTTGCCCAGGATCGATGACTTGTTTGATCAGTTGAGAGGAGTGCAGTACTTCTCGAAGATTGATCTTCAGTCAGGTTATCATCAGCTGCGCGTCAGGGATGAGGACGTGCAGAAGACAGCATTTAGGACCAGTTTTGGCCACTACGAGTTCCTCGTGATGTCGTTCGGTCTTACGAACGCGCCGGCCGTGTTCATGGATCTGATGAACCGGATATTTCGGCCTTTCCTTTATCGATTCGTCGTGGTCTTCATTGACGACATTTTGGTGTACTCTAGGAGTCGAGAGGAGCATGAGGAGCACTTACGTTTGGTCCTTGATACGCTCAGACGACATCAGTTGTTCGCACAGTATAAGAAGTGCGACTTCTGGAAGCAGGAGGTGAAGTTTCTGGGACACGTGGTGTCCAAGGATGGCATGGCAGTTGACCTGTCTAAGGTAGCTGCGGTGCAGGACTGGGAGCAGCCTGGTTCTGTCACTGAGGTGAGGAGTTTCTTGGGTCTCGCTGGTTACTATCGGCGCTTCATTCAGGACTTCTCGAAGATCGCGAGACCCTTATCTCAGTTGACACGGAAGGACGTGAAGTTCGCTTGGAATGATAAGGCGGAGTCAGCTTTTCAGGAGCTGAAGGACAGACTTACGTCCGCCCCTGTGCTAGTATTGCCAGAGCAAGGGGTTAGATACACTATATACACTAACGCGTCTAGCGTTGGTTTGGGTTGTGTCCTTATGCAGAGGGACAAGGTAATTTCGTATGCCTTGAGACAATTAAGGAAGCACGAGGAGAATTACCCTACACACGACCTAGAGTTGGCAGCCGTGATATTCGCACTGAGACTCTGGAGACAGTACCTCTACGGAGAGGAGTTCGAGCTCTTTTGCGACCACAAGAGCCTCAAGTACATATTCACGCAGCGAGACTTGAATATGAGGCAGCGGCGATGGATGGAGACGTTGAAGGACTTCAAGTTTGAAGTCTCTTACCATCCTGGGAAGGCGAACCTTGTGGCTGATGCGTTGAGCCGCAAGAAGGCGATAGAGTTTGCGGCTCCGCTGATGGTTGCCGAGTGGTATATGGTGGAGTTTTTGCGAGACTTTGAGCAGAAACTCACTGTAGAGGAGCCGTTTGAGTTCATCGCACACGTACAGGTGCGATCCCAGATCAATGACCGAGTCATCGAGGCGCAGAGGGACGACGCGCATCTTACTGAGCTTCGAGAGCAGGCCAGTGATGATGCTGACGCCGATTGGCGAGTTGGTATGGATGGGGGCTTACGTTACCGTGGCCGCCTATGCGTCCCAGATGTCCCTGACTTGAGACGAGAGATTCTCGAGGCTGCGCATTCTACTAGACTCGCGATGCATCCAGGCAGTACGAAGATGTATCGTGACGTGAAGAGGACGTATTGGTGGGAAGATATGAAGACCCACATAGCTGAGTTCGTGTCCCGTTGTCTCACTTGTCAGCAGGTGAAGGCAGAGCATCGCCGACCACCTGGACTTTTGCAGCCTATGCCGATTGCAGAGTGGAAGTGGGATTTCATTTCCATGGACTTCATTTCTGGGTTGCCGAAGACGAGGAAGGGGCATGATTCCATTTGGGTGATCGTCGACCGATTGACGAAGTCGGCGCACTTCCTACCGATCAGAGTTACGAACTCTGCAGACGAGCTGGCTAGATTGTATATCAGAGAGATTGTGCGTCTGCATGGAGTTCCGTTGGAGATCGTGTCGGATAGAGACACGCGGTTCACTTCTATTTTCTGGACTCGCATTCAGGAGACTATGGGTGTGAAGTTGAAGTTCAGTACTGCCTTCCACCCACAGACGGACGGACAGACGGAGCGAGTGAACCAGATCCTGGAGGACATGTTGCGAGCTTGCGCATTGGACTTCAAGGACAGTTGGAATGACTGTCTTGCATATGCGGAGTTTGCGTACAATAATAGCTTCCAGGCGAGTATCGGCATGGCACCTTATGAGGCGCTGTATGGGCGACCTTGTCGCGCATCGCATTGCTGGTTAGAGGTCGGTGAGCGCAGCTTGATTGGCCCAGAGTTGGTGCAGGCGACGTCAGAGAAGATCGATATCATTCTACGTCGGCTTCTTACAGCGCAGAGCAGACAGAAGAGCTACGCCGATACGAGACGACGGCCACTTGAGTTCACAGTCGGGGATCACGTGTATTTGCGAGTTTCCCCTATTAAGGGAGTCCTTCGGTTCGGGAAGAAGGGAAAGCTGGCACCGCGATTCATTGGTCCATTCCAGATCCTCGATCGTGTGGGAGCGGTAGCTTACCGATTGGCTTTACCCACGCCCCTCGCGAGCGTCCACAACGTATTTCATGTTTCTATGCTGAAGAAGTACGTTGCTGATCCTTCCCATATCATCAGATGGGAGCAGGTGCAGTTAGGAGAGGATGTTACTTATATCCTGCGACCGTCACGTATCTTAGACAGGAAGGAGCAGGTATTGCGTAGCAAGGTGATTCCCCTTGTGAAGGTACTATGGACGCATCTCTCTGAGGAGGAGGCTACTTGGGAGACAGAAGCCGAGATCAGAAAGAACTATCCACAGCTTCTCGAGGAGTACGAAAAGGTATAAATTTCGAGGACGAAATTATTTGTTAAGGGGGGTAGATTGTAACGCCCGTGAAAAATCCGTACTTGGGTTCGAGTACCAACTCGACCCGAAATCGCGTAGAAATAATTTCCATGGAAATTAAGCGTAAGTTAGCTAGCGCAACGCTAGAGTAGCTGGAAAATAGTCCCTGATCACTTTAAATACGTTCTGCAAGACCCAAATCGAGTAGAACAAACGACTCTACAACACTCTATAACCTCGGATCAAACTCTAAGCGGGTTTGTCCTCTGGACCATATTGAAATCTTGTATTGGATTTAGACCGCGCGTCGAAGGTCCGATACCTCCTATCTTAGACCGTTAGAACCGCCCATCTGGACTTGACAATCATCTCGAAAATGAAGTCAAACCGATAATCACAGACGATTTCGTTGAACCCGGACTGAAGCGACCGCGAATAGGGACGAATTTGGAATTTCAAATTCAAATCTGGCACACGACTTGACGCGTCAGTATTAAGCGTTCTGACCGTCAGAATTCATCCAGATTACACCCTCGGATCAGGAAAAATTTCTATTTATTATCATGAGACTTTCAGCCCTGATCTATGTGCGGTGACCGCTGAACTGAAACTGGTCCGCCACGTGCGACCTGCGAACCCTGCCAGACTGAAAACTTAATACGAGGTACATCTGGTACCCATGAGCTTAAGTCTGATCGCAATCGACCAGGGGACCACCAGAAAGCAGTTTTTGGACCGAAACAGCCCCGAAATGGATAGGCATTAAGTAAACTTCGTCCCGGAGCCTATTTTTGGCGTTTTCAAGCTTATAAAAGGGGTTGAAACCCTCATTTCTCCTTCCCATCCGAAATTCACAAACCCTAGCAAAAGGAGAGAGAGTTTGAGAGAAAGAGAAGAAGAGATTCTTCTCGCTTCCGAGCCCCTGACAGTTGCTGCTTCAGCACTTCCTTCCAATCACCTGGCTGGTGATTTCTTCACTTTTTCAGGTATAAAATAACCCCAAAAACTTGCTGATTTATGGTTTACTTAGTTGCATAACATGTTAGCTAACGTATTCCATAAATCAGGCTCTCCTACTGCCGTAGACGAAGCGTACACGCTCCGTTCAAAATCCTGCGACCGTAAGAGACTAAGTGAGGAGTTTAGACGCTTTGATTGACGGTTTACAACGCTTTCAATGTCATTTAATAGTAGATTATCGACGGCATCGCCGTTTGACATGTACAACATGCTCTCCATTTCATGTTTCGTAAATTAACGAAGAATATGAGATTTAGGGCATTTTAGTCATTTGTAGGAAGTACGGCCTACATACATTTTTTGCTGACGTGATTGACATGGTTTGTTGCCGCTTTAGGGAGTTTGGAATGCTTGCATAATCAGTTTGGTGAAGAGATTCGCCAAGTTGCGCACTTTGGGTCGACATACTATATGTGGACTTAAGTGTGTAGTGTATGTGTTTGTATAAATGCTTGTATTAGTATGTATTGAATTGAATGATGTTATGTAGTAGTTTGAGATTGATTTCATGATTAATATGCTGACCTAAATGATTTCCTACATGTTGACCTTATGCATGATTGTATTACATGCATAGAAAGTATGCCTTGAAGATTTGCTTAAGTTGAATATGCATGGAAAGTATGCCTTGAAGATTTGCTTAAGTTGAATGTTATAACATGTGCTAACATGCTCACATGATGTATTTCAATTCCAATACCTTTGTATATAGTGTTAATGAAATTCCATAGATGTGTGGGACTTGACTTAGTCCAGGCAGTCGGTAACCGAGCGAATTCGTGGCTGACTGGTCATAGCCACGAACGACGCGTCGATGAACGTGATTCGTGTTGAGAGTTGGCGGCAGTGGTTAGGCCACGCGAAGTGTTTTACGCACTTCATGTCGTTTAACTTGAGATGCGATCGCGCTAGTCGAGCCCGTCAAGTAACCCGACTGGCCGATGTATGTTCACCTTCTATGTGTCATAACTGCTTGAACCTAGGGTACTGAACTTACCATTGTAAACCCTATTAACCGTGGTACCTTGATCCACGAAGACTCGTGAGCCGGGCATGGTGGTATGGGACACCGTGGTCGAGCTGTCGGCCTACGCTGGGGCCACAAACCTCCCCGTAGTGACCAGTGAGCACCTTGACTTGTGAGCAGATTATGGTGGTATGGGACACTATATTCTAGCTGTCGGCCTACACTGATCAGGCGACGAGCCCTTTGTAGTGACCGCGAGCGTATTCTGAGTCCACGGGAGGCGACGACCCTTCCGTTGCAGTAGAGTACGGTAGGCCTGTATTGATAAGGTGATGGGGGAGCGGTGCAACGAGTGCGAGCAACAGCCCTGGCAGCCCTTGCAGTGACCTACGAAATACACATCGTATGAGATTACTAGGAGTGACGACCCTAGACAGGATCTGTGTTGGGATTGATACAAGGGAAGTACCTTAGTTTCCCAATCCTGCTGTTTGAATGGACTAATAACAACTTGGAAATCATATCACCATAGCATTGCATGTGCCTGGAAGATGTGGAGCACTCTAGGGAGTGTGGCATGCCGCGGTCGTAAGATGTTGCCGCATGAGGGTGATCGTCGGTGAGGGCATACATCACGTCATATCATCTTGCATTAACAACAGTATTAGGACTGTCTGATTTACTGCTTTACTATTATCGCGTGATTGAATTGTGAACATGCTAATCTTTGCTCTATGATTCCACTGAGTTGATCACTCATTCCCACGTTACGGGATGGTGTTTGCAACACCCACCAGACCCTGTTGTAGCTGCAGGTGAGGACGAGATCCAGGAGGTGGAGCCGGAGATTGACGAGGACCAGGATGAGTTCTCGTATATACAGTATCACGACGGCTTCCCGTAGGTGACCTGGATCGAGGGGACTTCAGTGGGACTATTTTGAACTTTATTCTTTTGTTTATTTACATGTATATGAGACTCAGAGATGTAGTCATACTTCGGAGACAGATGAGATTACTTTGTTTTTCCATACAGTGATATATACATTGTTTAGCCTTCCGCTTGCTTTTATCACTGGATCTGAAGTATGAATTGCAGTTTTGGTATACTTTTACTCATGTGAATGCTTTAAATCAGACAACATTGAATCATAACCATTTTTGTTGCATAAGTGACGGTCTGGAACTCGGGAGTTGAGTTTATACACGACCCCCGATTTTCAGGGTGTTACAATTGGGCCCCCATAATTGTTAGGCCCATCCTCATCTCACCCTATTAGGCTAACCCCAAACCATTAGGCCCCCATTATTATTGGTGTTTCCACCTTGTCTTAGCCATAAAGCCCATCTTGTGCTTATTGGGCCCTATAGGAGGCCCAGTTTACTACATGATGGAGAGGGTGAGGTAGCCCACTCTTGTACTTAGGCTCATCCCCTTGACTCCCTTTGTTATATACATTAAGACTTACCCGTGGGCCCATTCTTGGTATAAGTATGCCCTCCAGGCCATCAATTAATTATAGGAGAGTACAACATCATCGTTCGATGTACTTAGTATAATATCATGATTCATGCCCATACACATCATTTGTATGCATGTTATGAGGAGTGATTGATCATAACATATGCCATTGGGCTGATTGTTCTTGAGACTCCATGAGAGATTGAGTTGCCCCACATGAGCGCGCAGTATGCACAGGACTGATGCATGACTGATAGTATGACTCATGCATCTTGCATTTGAGTGACATGATCACTGTACGCCCTAACAACATCAGGGATGTGGCCTCTACAAGCATATTATGGATGGTAGGATTAGATATCAAAAATGTTTGGTTCTAGCATATGGGCGTTATGGATGTCCATGGGTGAGAGTCCCTAAACCCTTATGGTACTAGAGGTTGCTCCAACATCGAGACCGAGTGGATACATGAGCGCTGGAGTGCCAAATACCAGAAGGCAGCGTCTCCCACTATGTTGTGGTCGGTTGGAAGGGGGTGTGGCCTTACCCACCTGAGTGGAGGGTGCAATGTTAAGTTGAGTTTGACCAGCTTGAGGAATGAGTCTGTTATCGATGAGTTATATGGGATCTAGGTCTTTTGCAACATTGCTCGTATGTACACGTGTCCCAACTCTCACTGTTAATAAACCATACACTACACCCTAGTGCACCTAGAAAACTATCATGCCCCAAACTCAAAAACTAGGCTCATAAAATTTTTAATCACCGAATCCAGTGTCGATAGCCTCCGTAGTACCCCATTCTTGGCTCCGGACACCCATATACTAGGTTCCGATCTGGGATCCTACAAGGAGAATTTTCAACATGAATTTCTTTCATAATAAGCGTAACAATAAGCATAACCCACAAACAATAACAAGAATGCCACCACAGAATCCACTATGATAAAAAATTTTGAGTACAATGTATAAAGGGAAATACAATGCTAATAATGATAAAATTTCAGAAGCTCTACGGCATGCTCCTACTCCTGCTCAGTTATGGCCTAGCGTTACCTACACGCAACGGTCATGCATAAGCTTATAGAAAGCTTAGAGGATGGTGAAAGTGCGTGTGCAAGGTAACAATACAAGAATGCAATATCAGAGTAATGCAAAAATGCTGGTAAGTCCATGAATGCCATTAGCAGTACCAAGGCTATGCGATGCAAGGTATGAAGGCTGTCAGCCATACCAAGGCCATGCGATGTGAGACATCAATGCGATCGACCATACCAAAGCCATGCGATGCGAGGCCTACGTGGCCAATGTCATATGCAAGATGCAACTTAAGCATACCAATCCTCATATGAATCCACATATCAATACGGCTCAACTCTGGAATATCATCGGGGTCTAGTACACTCCAAACTAGATTGCCACCCCATTACGTTCAACAAGGTGAGTGGAAGAGACCTCACTATCCGCCTACCAATATCGGGCCTAGCTCGTCGATAGCGGACCCATTTCTCGAGATGTTCAAACTTAACCTAGCTTTACCCCCTCCTCTTAGGTGGGTAAGGCCGCACTCCCTCCCAATTAACCATGATATAGTAGGAAGCGCAGCCTCCTAGTATTCGGCACTTGGTGCTTATGCATCCACTCGGTCCAAACATTGGAGCAACCTCCTGGTACCATAAGTGTAACACCCTGAAAATCGGGGGTCGTGTAGAAACCCAACTCCCGAGTTCCAGACCATCACTTATGCAATAAATATGTTTATATTCAAATGTTGTCTGAGTTAGTGCATTGACATGAGTGAGATTATACCAAAACTGCAATTCATACTCCAGATCCAGTGATAAAACGCAAGCGAAAGACTGAAAGATATATATATCACTGTATGTAAAACAAAACAATCTCGAACTGTCTCCAAAGTATGAATATAACTCTGAGTCACAAATACATATAATAAACCAAAATTAAAGGTCACATGATAGTCCAACTAGTAAAAATCCCGTTGATCCAGGCCACCTATGCGAAGCCATCGGAAAACTACATGTACGAGAACTCGTCCTGGTCCTCGTAGTAGTCTGGCTCCAACTCCTGAATCGCCTCGCTATCTGCATCTAAGACAGAGTCTGGTAGGTGTTGCAACACCATCCCGTAACGTGGGAGTGAGTGATCAACTCAGTGGAATCATAGAGTAAAAATTAGCATGTTATCAAATCAATCACGCAATAATAGTAAAGCAAACAATTAGACATTCGTAGATACTGTTATTAATGCAAGGATGAGATGCACAATGATGCATGCCCTCACCGACATACTCCCTCATGCGACACCATCTTACGTCCGCGGCATGCTTTCTTCTCTCAGTGCTTCACATCTTCCAGGCACATGCAATGCGATGTGGATATGATTACAGAGTTGTTATTAGTCCTTTCAAACAACAGGATTGGGAAACTAAGGTACTTCCCTTATATCAATCCCAACACAGATCCTGTCTAGGGTCGTCACTCCTAGTAGTCTCATACGATGATATATTTTTAGGTTACTGCAAGGGCTGTCAGGGCTGTTGCTCGCACTCGTTGCACCGCTCCCTCATCACCTTTTCAATATAGGCCTAGTTGTACTCTTGTTGCTACGGAAGGTTCGTCGCCTCACGTACACTCAGAATACGCTCGAGGTCACTACAAAGGGCTCGTCACCAATCAGAGTAGGCCGACAACTCGAATGTAGTGTCCCATACCACCACAATCGACTCACGAGTCTAAGGTGCTCACTGGTCACTAAGGGGAGGTTTGTGGCCCCAGCGTACGCTGAAAGCTCGACCACGGTGTCCCATACCACCATGTCTAGCTCATGAGTCTTAATGGATTAAGGTACCAGGGTTATTAGGGTTATCACTGGTGAGTTCAGTACCCTAGGTTCAAACAGTTATGACCAATACAAGGTGAACATACAATGGTAAGTCAGGTTACTTGACGGGCACGACTAGTACGAGCGCATCTCAAGCTGAACGACATGAAGTGCATAAAATACCTCGTGTGGCCTAACCACTGCCGTCAACCCAAAGTACGACTCGGGTTCATCTACGCGTCCTTCGTGGCGAATAGAATCTAACCAAGATTTTGAATCTGTTACTGACTGCCTGGACTTGAATATAGCCCCAAGCACTTGTAATCTAATTCAATATTCATATGAGAGTGACAGAAATGAAGAACAAATAATCCAAGCATGTTAGCAACATGTTATAACATACAACATAAGCAAATCAACCAAACACAAGCATTTCATATATATAAGGAAATCAATTCAATATAACAAACATGGAGGAAATCATGCGCATCATCATATTAGTTGAGAATCCAATCTCAAAACTAATCTACAACAACATTTACTCAATACTTACTAATACATAATTTTATACAAACACTTAGTATACACACATTTGTCTACATAGCGTATGTCGACCTAAAGTGTACGTTAGGGAGAATCTCTTCGCCAAATAGATCATACATGCATAACTCGTATATTAACACGACAAATACTCATGGCAATTATATCAGCAAAATACGAATGTATATAGTATTTCCTACAAATGCCTAAAATACCCTAAATCTTATATTCTCCGTACGTAATCGAAATGAAAAACAGACAGCATGTTCTACATGTCAAACAACATTCTTGTCAATAATCTACTATTAAACGACATTGAAAGCTTTGAAAATAGATAACCTAAGCATATAAAATTCTCACCTTACGCCGTAGAAGCATATCGAATCGAATAGGAACTCTACGCTTCGTCAACGTCGATATGATGACCTATACCACAAGATAAGTCAGCTAGTTCGCTACTTGTATCGATGGAATTCCTAAAACAGGTTAAGGTTAGGGTTTTCTTACCTAGAATGAAGTCAGAATCACCGGAAGAGTGATTAGAACACGATGGCTAAGCACATGTAGTCGCAAGATCGAGTGACAGGAACTTTTCCTCACAACTCTCACAGAGTCTCTCTCTTTTCTCTCTTCTCTTTTCTAGGGTTTTTGAAAATTCGTATGGGAGGGGTGTGAGAGGGTTTAAGGTCCTTAAATAGGTTAGAAAGTCACCTATTTAGACTTTAAACCAAGGTATACTTGGGTTATAGCCAAATCAGGTCCTTTTCGATCCAAAAGAATATTTCTGGAGGTCCCTTGACTAAATGCGGTCGGACTTAAGCTCATGGATGTTGGATCCTGATCACATTAAGTTTTCAGTTCAATAGGATTTCCAGATTGCATGTTGTAATACCCCGAATTTTGGCCAATCTGGGATTTGACGTCCTTAGGCAGTGGGTCAATTAAAACACCTGAAAAATCATTCAGAACCAAATTCCATAGCCAAAGAAACCACTTAGGATCAATTCCTATGGAAATTAGGCGTAAGTTAGCTAGCGCAACGCTGGAGTAGCTGGGAAATAGTCCCTGATCATTTTAAATATGTTCTACAAGACCCAAATCGAGTAGAACCAATGACTCTATAATACTTTATAACCTCGGACCAAACTCTAAGCAGGTTTGTTCTCTGGACCACTTTGAATCTTTGTATTAGATCTAGACCGCGCGTCGAAAGTCTGATACCTCCTATCTTAGACCGTTAGAACCGCCTAGCTGGACTTGACACTTATTTCGAAAATCAAGTCAAACCGACATTCGCAGGCTATTTCATTGAGCCTGGACTGAAGAGAGTGCGAATAGGGACAGAATTGGAATTTTAAATTCAAATCTGGCACATGACTTGACGCGTCAGTATTAAGCGTTCTGACCGTCAGAATTCAGCCAAATTACACCCTCGGATCAAGAAAATTTTTTATTTCATATCATGAGATTTCCAGGCCTGATTTACGTGCGGTGACCGCTGAACTGAAACTGGTCCGTCACGTGCGATCTGCGGACCCAGCCGGACTGAAAACTTAATACGTGCTAGATCTGGTACGCGTGAGCTTAAGTCCGATCGTGTTCGGCCAGGGGACCACCAGAAATCATCTTTTGGACCGAAATGGCCCCGATTTGGTTATGCACTAAGTGAACTTTGTTCCTGAGCCTATTTTGGACATTTTTGGGCTTATAAAAGGGGTTGAAACCCTTACTCCTCTCTCCCATCCGAATTTGCAAAAAGCCCTAGATTGAGAGAGAGAAAAGGTGAGAGTTTGTGAGAGAAGGTGGGAGAGAATTCCCTGCTGCTTGTGCCACGTGCTGCAAGTGGTTAAGCCACTCGCTCTAATCACTTTACCGGTGATTTCTCCAGGTTTTCAGGTAAGAAATAGCCCTAGAAGTTGCTGATTTGAGGTTCGCTAGGATTCATAGCATGTTAGCTGACGTATCTTGTAAATTTGGTTCTCTTATCGCCGTAGACGAAGTGTATACGCTCCGTTCGAAACGACACGTTTATAAGAGACAAGGTGCGGATTTTAGACGCTTTGATTGACTGTTTTCAAAGCTTTCAATAACGTTTAATAGTAGATTATCGACAGCAATGCCGTTTGACATGTACAACATGCTGTCCGTTTCCTGTTTCATAAATCAACGAAGAATATGAGATTTAGGGCATTTTAGTCATTTGTAGGAAGTACAGATTTCATTCATATTTTGCTGATGTGATTGACATGATTTGTTGTCATATTAGAATGTTAGGAATGCATGCATAATTAGTTTGGTGAAGAGATTCGCCTAAATGCGCACTTCGGGTCGACATACTATATGTAGACTTAAGTGTGTAGTGTAAGTGTTTGTATAAATGTTTGTATTAGTATGTATTGAATTAAATGATGTTATGAATTAGTTTGAGATGGATTTCTCAATTAATATGCTGACGTAAATGATTTCTTACATGTTAACTATATGCGTGATTTCATTATATGCATGAAATGCATGTACTTGATGATTTACTTAAGTTCTATGTTATCACATGTGTTAACATGCTCACATGGTTGTATTTCAATTCCAATACTCTCATATGAATTGCTGATGTGATTCCTTAATTGTTTGGGACTATGCTTAGTCCAGGCAGTCGGTAACCGAGCGAATTCGTGGTTAGCTTATCTTCCCCACGAACGACGCGTCGATGAACGCGAGCTGTGTTTTGGAGTTGGCGGCAGTGCTTAGGCCACGCGAAGTGTTTTACGTACTTCATGTCGTTCAACTTGAGATGCGATCGTGCTAGTCGAGCCCGTCAAGTAACCCGACTAGCCGTTGTATGTTCACCCTGCATGAGTCATAACTGCTTGAACTTAGGGTACTGAACTTACCATTGTAAACCCTGTTAACCATGGTACCTTGATCCATGAAGACTTATGAGCCGGGCATGGTGGTATGGGACACTGTGGTCGAGCTGTCGGCCTACGCTGGGGCCACAAACCTCCCCGTAGTGACCAGTGAGCACCTATGACTCATGAGCAGATTATGATGGTATGGGATACTATATTTTTGCTCGGCGTACATTGATAAGGTGATGGGGGAGCGGAGCAACGAGTGCGTGCAACAGCCCTGGCAGCCCTTTGTAGTGACCGCGAGCGTATTCTGAGTCTACAGGAGGCGACGACCTTTCCGTAGCAGTAGAGTACAGTAGGCCTGTATTGATAAGGTGATGGGGGAGCGGTGCAACGAGTGCGAGCAACAGCCCTGGCAGCCCTTGCAGCGACCTACAAAATATACATCGTATGAGATTACTAGGAGTGACGACCCTAGACAGGATCTGTGTGGGGATTGATATAAGGGAATACCTTAGTTTCTCAATCCTGCTGTTTGAATGGACTAATAATAACTCAGAAATCATATCACCATACCATTGCATGTACCTGGAAGATGTGGAACACTTGAGGGTCGATTGCATGCCGCGGTCGTAAGATGGTGCCGTATGAGGGAGATCGTCGGTGAGGGCATACATCACGTCATGTCATATTACATTAACAACAGTTTTAGGATTGTTTGATTTACTGCTTTACTATTATCGCATGATTGATTTGAGAACATGTTAATCCTTGCTCTATTATTCCACTGAGTTAGCTACTCACTCCCACGTTACGGGATGGTATTTTCGGACACCCACCAGACCCTTTTGTGATTGCAGATGATGGCGCGGCCTGTGGCGGAGCTGGACTTGATGATGAGGAGGAGGATTCCTCCTTTATGCGTGTTCTAATTGATGGGAATACAGGGAGGTTGATTAGATACTTTGACACTTGTCATTTTATATTTTTAGCGCACTCATGTATATTCGTTTTGTCTACTTTTGGAGTATACATGTATGTATATAACCTGGTAACATGTTCACACTTTGGAGACATACAACAGTTTACATATGTTACAATACTATCACAGTCTTCCGCTTGTTAATCTGTCTCTGGAGTATGATATACTGTTCTAGCTTAATCTCACTCATGTTTAATATGTTATCACAGACAACATTCAATCATACATATCTATGTTGCATAAATAATATTTTGGAACTCGGGAGTTGGGTTTTTTGCTCGACCCCCCGATTTTCGAGATGTTACACATGTGGCGGACCAGTTTCAGTTCAGCGGTCACTGAGACTTGATCGAGGATTCCAAGTACACTGACCTGAGTGGCAAATGTTCCCTGATCTGAGGGTGTATTTGGGTCAGATTCCAATGGTCTGAATGCTTATACTTTACCCGCAAGTGACACATGTCAGATTTATTTAAATCACATTTAATTTATAAAGAATTTCACTCTTTCTCACACTCCCTGCTCCAGGCTCAATGAAATAGCCTCAGAACATCAGTTGGGCTTGATTTTCGGGGTGGTAGTCAAGTCCAACTACGCGGTCATAATGGTCTAAGGTCATTACTACCGGACTTACGACGCGCGGTCAGAATCCATTACGAAGTTTCCAAGAGTTCCTGAGAGTAAACGGGTTTAGAGTTTGATCCTAGGTTTCAGGATGTTATAGCGTTAACAATTCCACAAGTTTTGGGTCTTGCAGAACATATTTAAAGTGATCAGTACTGATTTCACAGCTAATCTAGCATAGCGCTAGTTATATTATGCTTAATTTCTAAAGGAATTACTCCTAAGTGATTTCTGATCGAGGTGGTACTCGGGTCTCTATACGAATTTTTTTGAGACGTTACAATAAGGGTTTAAGGAATTTCACCCAGGGACATCTATCGTACCCCATGTAGAGAAAGAATTTCGGTGTCTAATCCTGCCAGCCCTGATGTCACTAGGTGTAACACCCCAGATTTTTGCCTACCTGGAATTAGGCGTCCTTAGACAATGGGTCAACCATAACACCTTGGTAACCTCTTAGAACTCAATTCCAAAGCCAAAGAAATCATTTAGAACCAAATTCTTTAGAAATTTAACGTGAATCAGCCAGCGCTACACTAGATTTCTGTAAAATTAGCACCAACCACTTTAAATACATTCTGTAAGACCCAAAACCTATAGAATCATTGACACTATCTTACCTTAAAACCTAGTATCAAACTCTAAACCTGTTTGTTCTCAGGAACCCTTTGAAACTTTGTATTGGATCTAGACTGCACGTCGAAAGTCTGATATCTATAATCTTAGACCATTACGACCACCTAGTTGGACTTGACAATCGTTTCGAAAATCAAACCCAACTGATGTCCTGACACCATTTTACTGAGTCCGGAGTGAAGAGAGTGAGAAAAAGGAAAATATTTAGAAAATTAAATACATTTTTATGAAATATAGCACAGTTATCTTACGCGTTATTTTTAAGTGTTCTGACTGTTGGAATCTGACCCAAATACACCCTCGGATCAGGGAACATTTCCCACTCAGGTCAGTATACTTGTGTAACACCCTGAAAATCGGGGGTCGTGTATAAACTCAACTCCCGAGTTCCAGACCGTCACTTATGCAACAAAAATGGTTATGATTCAATGTTGTCTGATTTAAAGCATTCACATGAGTAAAAGTATACCAAAACTGCAATTCATACTTCAGATCCAGTGATAAAAGCAAGCGGAAGACTAAACAACGTATATATCACTGTATGGAAAAACAAAGTAATCTCATTTGTCTCCAAAGTATGACTACATCTCTGAGTCTCATATACATATACATAACCAAAAGAATAATGTTCAAAAGAAAGTCCCACTGATGTCCCCTCGATCCAGGTCGTCTACGGGAAGCCGTCGTGATACTGCATATACGAGAACTCATCCTGGTCCTCGTCGATCTCTGGCTCCACCTCCTGGATCTCGTCCTCACCTGCAGCTACAACAGGGTATGGTGGGTGTTGCAAACACCATCCCGTAACGTGGGAATGAGTGATCAACTCAGTGGAATCATAGAGCAAAGATTAGCATGTTCACAATTCAATCACGCGATAATAGTAAAGCAATAAATCAGACAGTCCTAATACTGTTGTTAATGCAAGATGATATGACGTGATGTATGCCCTCACCGACGATCACCCTCATGCGACAACATCTTACGACCGCGGCATGCCACACTCCCTAGAGTGCTCCACATCTTTCAGGCACATGCAATGCTATGGTGATATGATTTCCAAGTTGTTATTAGTCCATTCAAACAGCAGGATTGGGAAACTAAGGTACTTCCCTTGTATCAATCCCAACACAGATCCTGTCTAGGGTCGTCACTCCTAGTAATCTCATACGATGTATGTTTCGTAGGTCACTGCAAGGGCTGCCAGGGCTGTTGCTCGCACTCGTTGCACCGCTCCCCCATCACCTTATCAATATAGGCCTACCGTATTCTACTGCAACGGAAGGGTCGTCGCCTCCCGTGGACTCAGAATACGCTCGCGGTCACTACAAAGGGCTCGTCGCCTGATCAGTGTAGGCCGACAGCTAGAATATAGTGTCCCATACCACCATAATCTGCTCACGAGTCAAGGTGCTCACTGGTCACTACGGGGAGGTTTGTGGCCCCAGCGTAGGCCGACAGCTCGACCACGGTGTCCCATACCACCATGCCCGGCTCACGAGTCTTCGTGGATCAAGGTACCATGGTTAACAGGGTTTTCAGTGGTAAGTTCAGTACCCTAGGTTTAAGCAATTATGACACATACAAGGTGAACATACATCGGCCAGTCGGGTTACTTGACGGGCTCGACTAGCGCGATCGCATCTCAAGTTGAACGACATGAAGTGCGTAAAACACTTCGCGTGGCCTAACCACTGCCGCCAACTCTAAACACGAATCACGTTCATCGACTCGTCGTTCGTGGCTATGACCAGTCAGCCACGAATTCGCTCGGTTACCGACTGCCTGGACTAAGTCTAGTCCCACACATCTATGGAATCATATTAACACGATATGCAAAGGTATTGGAATTGAAATACATCATGTGAGCATGTTAACACACGTTATAACATTCAACTTAAGCAAATCTTCAAGGCATACTTTCTATGCATGTAATGCAATCATGCATAAGGTAAACATGTAGGAAATCATTTAGATCAGCATATTAGTCAAGAAATCAATCTCAAACTACTACATAACATCATTTAATTCAATACATACTAATACAAGCATTTATACAAACACATACACTACACACTTAAGTCCACATATAGTATGTCGACCCAAAGTGCACAACTTGGCGAATCTCTTCTCCAAACTGATTATGCAAGCATTCCTAACTCCCTAATGCGGCGACAAACCATGTCAATTACGTCAGCAAAATATGCATGTAGACCGTACTTCCTACAAATGACTAAAATGCCCTAAATCTCATATTCTTCGTTAATTTACGAAACAGGAAACGGAGAGCATGTTGTACATGTCAAACGGTGATGCCGTCGATAATCTACTATTAAACGACATTGAAAGCGTTGTAAACCGTCAATCAAAGCATCTAAAATCCTCACCTAGTCTCTTACGGTTGCGGGATTTTGAACGGAACGTGTACGCTTCGTCTACGGCAGTAGGAGAGCCTGATTTATGGAATACGTTAGCTAACATGTTATGCATCTAAGTAAACCCTAAATCAGCAAGTTTTTGGGGTTATTTTATACCTGAAAAAGTAGAAAAATCACCAGCCAGGTGATTGGAAAGAAGTGCTGAAGCAGCAACTGTCAGGGGCTCGGAAGCGGGAAAATTCTCTTCTTCTCTTTCTCTCAAACTCTCTCTCTTTTTCTCCTAGGGTTGCAATTTTTGGATGGAAGGGAGAAATGAGGGTTTCAACCCCTTTTATAAGCTTAAAATCGCCGAAAATAGGCTCCGGGACGAAGTTTACTTGGTGCCTATCCATTTCGGGGCTGTTTCGGTCCAAAAACTGCTTTCTGGTGGTCCCCTGGTCGATTGCGATCGGACTTAAGCTCATGTGTACCAGATGTAGCTCGTATTAAGTTTTCAGTCTGGCAGGGTTCGCAGATCACACGTGGCAGACCAGTTTCAGTTCAGCGGTCACCGCACATAGATCAGGGCTGAAAGTCTCATGATAATAAATAAAAAATTTTCTTGATCCGAGGGTGTAATCTGGATGAATTCTGACGGTCAGAACGCTTAATACTGACGCGTCAAGTCGTGTGCCAGATTTGAATTTGAAATTCCAAATCCGTCCCTATTCGCGGTCACTTCAGTCCGGGTTCAACGAAATAGTCTGTGATTATCGGTTTGACTTGATTTTCGAGATGATTGTCAAGTCCAGCTGGGCGGTTCTAACGGTCTAAGATAGGAGGTATCGGACCTTCGACGCGCGGTCTAGATCCAAATCAAGAATTCAATGTGGTCCAGAGAACAAACCTGCTTAGAGTTTGATCCGAGGTTATAGAGTGTTGTAGAGTTGTTTGTTCTACTCGATTTGGGTCTTGCAGAACGTATTTAAAGTGATCAGGGACTATTTCCCAGCTACTCTAGCGTTGCGCTAGCTAACTTACGCTTAATTTCCATGGAAATTATTTCTACGCGATTTCGGGTCGAGTTGGTACTCGAACCCAAGTACGGATTTTTCACGGGCGTTACAACTTGGAATCCCTGATCGAGTCTCAGTGACTGTTGAACTGAAACTGGTCCGCCACGTGTGATCTGGAAACCCGATTGAACTGAAAACTTAACTTGATCAGGATCCAGTATCCATGATCTTAAGTTCGACCGCATTCAGTCAGGGGACCTCTAGAAATGTTCTTTTGGATCGGGAAAGACCCGATTTGGCTATAACCCAAGTATACCTTGACTTAAAGTCTGTTTTGGTCATGTTTGGGCTTATAAATGGGCCTTAAACCCTTAGCTTTCTAACCCATACGAATTTGGGGAAAACCCTAAGAGAGAGAGGAGAGAAAAGAGAGAGAAAGTGAGAGAGAGTTGGAGCTTTCTCCTGGGATTCTTCCCTGCTGCTCCACGTGCCAAAGCCATCCACCTGCATCGCTATTCTGGCGATTCCAACTCCGTTCTTAGGTGAGAAAACCTAAACCCTAACCTGATTTGAAGCTTAGACTAGCTGTAGAAGAGTTCTAGCTAACCTGTTTCTTGCCATAGGTAGCATATCTGCCGTTGACGAAGACTTATCATCTGAATCAACTCCGTTTCGTAATTTTGGGTTTAAGGTGTGGATTTTAGACACTTAGATTACCTGTTTTCAAAGCTTTCAATGCTGTTTAATGGTAGATTGCTGATGAGGATGCTGTTTGACATGTAGAACATGCTGTCCATTTTTCATTTCGAATACGTACGAAGAATATGAGATTTAGGGTATTTTAGGTATTTGTAGGAAATACCGTATACGTATAAATTTTATTGATATGATTGCCATGAGTATTTACCATGTACATATACTAGTTATACGTGTACGATCTGTTTGGCGAAGAGATTCGCCCTAATGCACATATTGGCCGACATATGCTATGTAGACTAAGTGTTTGTTGAAATGCCTAAATCAATATAATTTATGCCTGCCATATGTTTTGAATATAAGAACATGATTGTTGTGTATTAGACATCTCCTTGATATAAGGATTGGTCATATTATATGCTGAAATCAACATAGGTCAAGTACGTTGGAGTTGTGTAGTTTAAGTGTTTGTATAAATGTATGTATTAGTAAGTATTGAGTAAATGGTGTTATAGATTAGCGTTGAGACTGGATTCTCAACTAATTTGATGATGTATATGATTTCCTCTATGCTTATTATATTTCAATTGATTTCCTTATGTGTGAAGTACTTGTGTATGGTTAAATTGCCTATGTTGTATCTTATAACATGTTGCTAACATGCTTGGATTACTTATTATTTCAATTCTGTTTATCTCATATGATTACTGATTCACATCTTTGAGCTTGGGGCTATACTCTAGTCCAGGCAGTCGGTAACAGTTTAGAATTTGTGGTTGGATTCTATTCACCATGAAGGATGTGTATGACGAACCCGAGTCGTACTAGAATCGTCGGCAGTGGTTAGGCCACACGAAGTGCTTGTGCACTTCATGTCGGTCGATTCGACGTGCGCTCGCGCTTGTCGGACTCGTCAAGTAACCCAACTGACCATTGTATGTTCACCTTATATTCGTCATAACTGCTTGAACCTAGGGTACTGAACTTACCAGTGATAACCCTGATAACCGTGGTACCTTGATCCACTAAGACTCATGAGCCGGGCATGGTGGTATGGGACACCGTGGTCGAGCTGTCGGCCTACGCTGGGGCCACAAACCTCCCCGTAGTGACCAGTGAGCAACCCAGACTCGTGAGCAGATTATGGTGGTATGAGACACTATATTCTTGCTGTCGGCCTACACTGATAAGGTGATGGGGGAGCGGTGCAACGAGTGCGAGCAACAGCCCTGACAACCCTTTGTAGTGACCTCAAGCGTACTTTGAGTCTACGTGAGGCGACGACCCTTCCGTAGCAACAAGAGTACAACTAGGCCTGTATTGATAAGGTGATGAGGGAACGAAGCAACGAGTGCGTGCAACAACCCTGACAGCCCTTGCAGCGACCTAAAAATATATCATCGTATGAGACTACTAGGAGTGATGACCCTAGACAGGATCCTTGTTGGGAATGATATAAGGGAAGTACCCTAATTTCCCAATCCTACTGTATGAAAAGGACTAATAATAACTCGGTAATCATATTCATACGCACTGCATGTGCCTGGAAGATGTGGAGCACTGAGGGAAGAAAGCATGCCGCGGACGTAAGATGGTGTCGCATGAGGGAGTATGTCAGTGAGGGCATCCATCATGTTATTTCATTCTTGCATTAATCACAGTGTTTAGAAATGTTTGATTGCTTGCTTTACCATTATCACTTGATTGATTTGATAACATGTTAACCTTTGCTCTATAATTCCACTGAGTTAGCTACTCACTCCTATGTTATGGGAAGGTGTTGCGCACACCAACCATTCCCTATTTTAGTTTCAGATGGTGGCGATGCTTGTGAAGCATAGTCGGGCTTGATGATGAGGAGGAGGATCCCTCCTATATGAAGGTTCTGATTGACGGGGTTACAGGGTTACTGATTAGATGTCAATACACTTGGTATTTTACCTTTTATTTACACACCCATGTATATTCTCTTATTTCTATTTTGGAGTATACATGTATTTATTTAACCTGGTAACATGTTCACACTCTGGAGACTTACAACAGTTCATATATTTTACGTATCTATCACATTCTTCTGCTTACTAATTTAACTGTCTCTGGAGTATGATATGCTGTTTTGGCTTAATCCACCTCATGTTTTATGTACTATTACCATCGACATTTATCCATCATTGAAAATGTTGCATAAGTGCTGTTCTGGAACTCGGGAGTTGGGTTTCTACTTGACCCCAGATTTTCGAGGCGTTACACTAGGGCGTAAAGTAGTCATGTCACACAAATGCAAGATGCATGAATCAAACTATCCAGTCATGCAGCAATCTCATGTGTATAGCGCACACATGTGGGTAACCCCTTTTATCAAGGACTCCCATAATAATCTGCCTAGTAGCATGTGTCATGATCAATCACTCCTCATATTAAGCATACATATGATGCGCATGGGTATGAATCATGGAGCTATACTAAGCATACTTTACAATGGTGAAGTACTCTTCTCATAACAAGGATGAGCCCAAATAGCCTACTTATATCAAGAATGTGCCTAACAATTATGGGGGGCCAACGATTTGGGTTAGCCCACCAAGGGAAGATGAGAATGGGCCTATCGATGGCCTTAGGGAGGGTTACAATGTGGACATTTAACCATCTTTACTCTTTCAATGTGGAAATTCAATTATCATTGCTCCCAAGGCATGACCCATTATAATACCAACTAGGAAGATGAATAAGCATCATAAATATCATGGTGGCATCACACATCACAATGGGCCTCATATACATCACATTGGGCCTCACATAAGGGCCTCACATACATCACATTGGGCTTCACACAAGGGCCTCACATTCATCAAATTGGGCCTCATACAAGGGCTTCACATGCATCACATTAGGCCTCATACAAGGGCCTCATATACATCACATTGGACCTCACTAATGGGCCTCAAATACATTACAATGGGCTATGTCTCATGGGCCTCAAATACATTACAATGGGCCACATCCCATGGGCCTCAAATATATCATAATGGATCATATCCTAGGCCTCAAATACATCTCAATAGGCCACATACCATGACTCTCATAGGGCGGCTCATGGCCCCAAAAAAAGGATGGACAACATGTATATAAAACATATATCATGGTGGGTCCCGTCCCCGTTGGACGGCGCAGATAAAATACATACATTACGGTGGATCCCACCGTCCTACTGGACGGTGCAGATACAACATATACATCAATGTGGGTCCCACGTCCATGTGGCTAGATGGTGCGGATAGTACATACGTCACAACAGGCCTCATGTCTAAGGACTAGACGGATAGGATGAAACACTTGTATCGTAGTGGATCCCACCGTCCAAGCAATGGATGTTGTGGATAATCACATACATCACGGTGGTCCACACAAATATATGGTTGGGATATAACACATATCTCATGATCAAACCCACATAACTTACTGACGTCATACATCAGTTATATGGTTGGTGTGGGGTCCACTCCAAATAGATGGACGGTTAGGATATAACACATATAATCATGGTAGTCCCACAGAACTTGCTGACGTAATACAACAGCCATTTTCTGGTGTGAGGTACACCAGCCAATCTGTTTTCCCCACTGTCTAGGGATTGGATGGTGTAAATATACATATCATTAAGGTAGGCCCCATGTGTGGGGTGGGTCCCACCGTCCAAGCAATGGACGGTGTGGATATACAATGCATACATCATGGTGGGGGTCCACACGTGGCCACCCCACATGGATTAAGCTGATATATGTTATTTCCCTTCATCCAGGGTGTCACACCCCAAACTCAAAAATTAGATTCACAGGAATCCCGTTCGCCGAATCCGGTGCCGACAGCCTCCATAGTACCCCATTCTCAGCTCCCGGCACTCATATGTCAAGTTCCGATCCTGGGATCGTACAAGGAGGATTTTTTTTCAATGTACATTTATCTCGTAAGGAGCATAACCACAAGTTTACCCAAATCACAAAAGCAACATCATCATCACATATTTACTAATATAATCATTTGAGTCCAATGTTAAAAGGGAAATACATAAATCGAAGATCAAGCTCTAGAAGACCACTGTACGCTCCACACTCAACACTGCCCAACCTAACATCACTTGCACGCATCTATCGTGCATAAGCTTATAGAAAGCTTAGAGGGTGGTGTAAGTGTGTGCATAAGGTAAGTGTCAAGTATTCAATGCAATGCCATAATCATACAATATTAGAAATACTGATAATCTATGCATCGTACAATGTCGGAATAAGCAGAAATACTGAGAAGATCATGAATTATCAATGTAATTAGAAATACTAACATTATCAGAGTAAACAGAAATACTGACAAGATCAGGAATTATCAGAGTAAACAAAAATACTGACAAGATTAAGAATTATCAGAGTAAACAAAAGTACTGACAAAGTCATAAATCTTACGATAACAGAATAAACGGAAATATTAACAAGTGCATAAATCATACCATATTTAGAATACGCAATACAAATCAACTATGGAAATGAGGAGTCGTAAAGAGCCAAATATCAGATGTGGAGGATGCAATGGAATATACATTCCTGATGAGTAACTCAAACAGCATCAGCCGTACCATATGCCATGGATGTAATGCAAAATGCAGTGCGAATGGAATGACCATGCTGGAGTGTGAAGTCGGAATGGTAGTACATAGTATCACATGCTATGGGGTCCATCAAAATGGACTTCTATCCAAAATAGTCTCATACCTAATTTGGATAGTCAGACTCAATGTGGTAAACTCCTGATCTCAAGTTAATCGCGTGCCCCAACCGAAATCCTGGCCATTGCGAAGTTACCCGTAATAAATAGTTATGCATCACCTGCCTGAGTGGATAGTGAATGAATGAATGAATGAGTATGTAACTCCTAATCAATAAGTCCACATATCAGTACAGTTCCTCTCTGGGATCATCACCAGGGGCTATTACACTTTACGTCAGCTTGCCACCCCTATCCAAGCGCACAACTGGATATGTGGAAGAGACCTCACTATCCGCCTGCCAATATTGGGCCTGGCTTGTCGATAGCGGACCCATTCCTCAAGCTGGTCAAACTCAACCTAGATATTGTACCCTCACTCAGGCGGGTAAGGTCACACCCCTTCCCAACTGACTACGATACAGTGGGAGACACGACTTACTGGTATACAACCCTTATGCGCTCATATATATCCACTCGGTCTCGATGTTGGGGTGTCTCCTAGCCATGAAGGCTTAGGAATTTTCACCCAGGGATATCTATGGTACCCGTATGCTAAAACTAAACATTTTTGGTGTCTCATATAGCCATCCACGATATGCTTGTGGAGGCTACAACGCTGATGTCGCTAGGGCGTAAAGTAATCACAACACACAATGTAAGATGCATGAGTCATACAATCCAGTCATGCATCAATCATGCACATACCGTGTGCTCATGTGAGATAACCTCCGCCTATCAGAGAGTCTCATAACCTACCCAATGTCATATGTAATAGTCAACCACTTCTCATAACAAACATGTAGATGATGTGTATGGGCATGTATCATGATGCTATGCTGTCACATACTCATAATCGGTATCAATAATCGGCCTCAACAATCGGCTTTGACAATGTGGACATTTAACCAACATTGCCCCTAAGGAATGACCCACATAGAGGCTAACATATAGTGGACCCATAGCCTCACACAAGGGCCAAATATATAACACCATGGGTCCCACTCAAGAGCTTAATACACACCATAATGGGTCTTTCACGTGGGCCTAACATACATCACAATGAGCTCCTTCGCCTGGCCCTCAAATTCATCACAATGAGCCTCATCACCTAGACCTCAATATACATCACATTGGGCCTTAGACACAGGTAGAATACACATGTCGTCGGGCCTCAAATGTGAGTTGCATATACATCACATTGGGCCTCGACAATCAGAATCGATAATCGGCACAAAAAATCAGAATTGGTAATCGGCCTCGATCGACAATCAGCAATTGGCCACGATAATTCAGGATCGATAATCGGCCTTGATCGATAATCAGCAATCGGCCACGAAAAATTAGAATCGATAATTGGCCTCAATCGACAATTAAAATCGACAATCGGTAACGACAATCGGATTGATCGATAATCAGAGTCGGTAAATCGGTTATGTTAATCGAAATTGGCAATAAGTCTACGACAATCGGGATCGACAATCGGCCTAAGGGAAGGTCACAATGTGGACGTCCAACCAACATTGCCCATCAATGTGGACCTTTAACCAACATTGCTCCCAAGGAATGACACTCATAGGGCCAATCGTATAATGAGCCCACTGAAATAACAGTGAAGACCGCTTGAGTTGAAGTAGGAATATGCCAATATGTCCTAGAGGGGGGTGAATAGGACTTTTTAAAGTTTTATAATGTATTTAAAAATCTTATTACACTAATCCTATCAGATAGAGAATTATCAGGATTACTCAAATGTAACTCTATTGGCTTCCAAGCTTAGTAGAGGGTCCAATCACAAACTATTCAAAAGATAGCAATATAGAACTTAGTTCATGTTGGATATGACTGTGTATGTGTGTGAGGTGTGATCTCAGAAATTCAGATATTGGAATAATAAAGAAAATCACACAAACAAAGCAATCATAAAAATAGTCATTTTTATAGTGGTTGGACTACTTGTCTACTCCACTCCTCGCTGCCGCACTCAACCCTTGAGTGTATCAAATTTCACTAAGGAGGTTTCTTAGGGTTCACCTCAAACCTAAGGTTTTAAATCAGGTTCACCTTCAACCTTTACATAGAGGTTTCTACTCGGTTCACCTCTGTAAGCCCCGTATCCTAGACCATACCGTTCCATAGTCTTTTGCGGTCTTCTCGGTCGAATTTCGGTAACCTTCGACCCATAATCGATATTTGTACGTGACCCTGATTCACACACCGTCAACTTGAGTCGACTCGACCCAAGATCTTTACCATAGCGACCGTGCCGTCACCGCGGTTTCGATGCCGAGACCCATGCACCGAGGCGATACCCTGGTCAGGAGATGTGGGCCATCGTTCGGTGCGAGGAAAATGCCAGGTATGCAAATTCTGAGAGAATCTCTACGACTTGTCACATCAATCAATCAATCTCAACATGTCAAGTACATGTCAAGTACACATTGAAAGGGCCTAGCTATATGCCCTAGAGGGGGGGTTAATAGGGCAATGTAAATAAAACTTTAAACAGTGGAATAATAAAAGAAATAAAGCACAATGCTGAATTAAAAGAAATCTCGATAAACTAGATTTAAGAGAATGATACTATATCAGTTCTAAGGACAACCTTACACCAAAAATTAAAGGTTTAAGGTAGGACAACCTTATTTCTAAAACATCCTTTGTTTCGCAAACCAATGAAAAATAAAAAGCAAGACAACCAAAATAACTTATAGAAATAAATCCTAAGTTATTACAACATTCCCCACACTTTCTTGAAATAAAATGATTACAACATTCATCCACAACTACAATCCACAAAACTGAATGAATAAAGAAATGAAAGAATAAAGCAGATCCACAACACAACGATATATAATGGTTCGCCTGTGTGTATACCAACTGTTATCCAACAACCACACAGAATGTTACTCCACTCCTAATATCCTCACACAGGGGATATTAGCATGCACTATCAAAATAGGTTTCACAGGTTCACCTAAAACCTTCACAATTGTGTCTTTTTATCTCGGGCTTACACAATTCAAAAACCCCCACAATCTGAGTTTTCTGGCTCTCCTTAGATAACCAAAACAATGAGATTTTTCTAGCAAATCTCAAACAAAACCAAAGAAAGTAAATTACACAAATGTAAAATACTTGAATCTCCTTTTGAAGTAGCCTGGTAGAACCAATCGGAGTATAAGTTTGATTCAACGTTCAAAGTCCAATACTCACTTTAAGAATGGTTCTAACTCTAATTGATTTTAAGTCAAAAGGGCTAGTTCTATTTGATTTTGAATCCAAGAAGAAGGAATATCAGAAATTCCCCTTTTCTAATAAGATTGGAATATAGATCAAAATCAAATAAAAAATAAGCTAGAAAAAGGAAAATTAAATGAGCACAAAGTAGCTTAAAAACAAACATAAACTTATCTCAGAATATAGCCTAAAGATTGCTTGAATTAATTTGCATTGAATTGAAAAACTCTGAATTTTATGCTCAATTTATAGCCTGAAAAATCTCATCTACAACTGGTCTTAGGATACTAGGACTGGTCATAGCTTCAAATATTTTCAAAGATTTCCACGGGATAAGGATTAGCTGTTCCATGACTGGTCCTGGGTAGCCTACGACCGGTCGTGGGCCACCTACGACCTGTCGTAGGACCCCCAGTTTAGTTGCTGGAGTTTGAGTCGTAGGGCTAAGACTGGTCGAAGGACGAGTCGTACAGCTCACAGGACTGGTCGTAGGATTTCCAGGACTGGCCATAGGACAACAAAAAAAATTAAAAAATCTTCAACAACCTAGGACTGGTCCTGAAAAACTTAAGACTGGTCGTAGCAGAGTTAGGACTAGTCTTGAAGTCCCTAAGACTGGTCTTAGAACAGCCCGAACAAGTATATTAAAATATACGAATTATGTATCCAGAATGACCTACAGTAAAGCCCATCCTAAGGTCAATCTAAGGTCAAACAAACCTTAAAAGTGAGATGGACATTGAAAGTCTGTACACTCAGATGACCCTTAAGAGAAGCTTGAGAATTTACGAATCTTGTTGTAGGCCTTCTCGAACTTGATCCTTTCTTGAGTTGACAAAGTCTTCTTCTATACTTGTACTTGTTTGAATCTTGAACATGCATACTTGGAGACTTCTATTCTTGAATTCTTCATCCATGACTTGAAACTTTCTTCATTTAAGTTCTTGTCTTGAAATATGATGACTTGAAGCAATGAATAGTCATGAAACACAAGATATACAAGACATAGATATAGGTTTTGGCACCAAAAAATTTGACAACCAAAGGGATATGAAATCATAACACTTACACACCACCTCACACCCATCCCCAAGCAACCATAAAAGTCAAAAAGTTCTTACAAAGCTCATGCCTTTCTTACACAAATGGCCACAAAAGTCAAAAAGTCTCTTACACCTATCACTCACCACATCCATCACCCATCACTCTCTCTCTCTCTCTCTCTCTCTCTCTCTCTCTCTCTCCCTTTACAAGTCTCTCTCTCATTTTCAAACTCATTCCCAAGCAAGAGAGCTCCATAGGTCCAAGCCCTTCCCTCTCTTCCAAGCTCCAAGTGTGGCACACCTTTTCATCCTAAGATCTCTCATCTCAACCATCCAAACCTCATCTCCTCCGTTGGAATCGAAGCTAAGGAGCTAAGGAAGCCAAGGAAGCAAGAACAAGCCGGTGGGTGATCTTTGATTTTTATCTTTCATTTATTTGTTTGATTAAGGGTCCATATTTAGTGGGACCCACCTTGATGTATATTTTGTATCAAAGAGGGGCCCATAGTGGCGGTGCCCCTCCATCACCGCCGTTGTCTCCTATCTCTCTTTCTCTTTTTCTCTTCTCTTTCTATGATTATGGCCCACCTAATGTGTGTATACCATCCATGCCATTTATCGGTGGACCCTATCTATGTGAGACACACCATGATGTTTATATGCTATCCCAACCGTCCATAAGGGAGGCCCACCTTAAGGTGGCTAATAGTGGGAGTGGCCGCCAGTGAAGTGTGATCCACGTGGGCCCACCTAGCCCCATAGCTCACTGGCAGGCCGAGTGAAAGATACCTCACTTCAAAACTTGAGGCCTTGGTATCGATCTCTGTGAGGTGGCTAACATGGGGTGTGTACTGACATGAGGTGTGAGGTGGCTAACATGGGGTGTGTACTAACATGGAGTGTGTACTAACATGGGTGTGGGCCCTAACCGTGGGGCCCATGAGATCTATCCACGCTGTCCACCCTTTTTGATGGGCTACACCATGGAGTATGTGTATTACCCAACAGTCCACTACCCCCCTGATGGTGGGCCACATCCATGTGGGGCCCTCCCTGGTGTGCATCCCACCCCCAGTCCCATAGCTCACTGGCAGACCAAGTGAGAGATACCTGGTTTCAACGGCGGGCCCCAGCTCATGTGGTAGGCAGAGAGATAGACGCCTCGTTTTAACAACTAAGGTCTTGGCATCGATTTCCCTAGTGGGGGTGTCTGGCTGTGTGGTGTACGGTGGGGTCCATGGGACCCACCTACGCCGTCCATCCCTTTTATGGGCCACAACATCATGTATGTATCTATCCAAGCCATCCACCATTTTTGGACGGTGGGACCCACCCCACGTGTGGGGCCCTCCTTGCTGTATGTGGCTGGCCAGCCATCTAAGGGCCTGGACGTGCTTGAGATATAATATATATATTATATTGTATATACTATATGTTATATATATTGTATATTATATATTATATATATAATACCTTCATGGTGGTGGGCCCTACTTGGGACCCACCTTTGTTCCCTTTTAATGAGCATGCTGCACAGTAGCAGCTTAAGCATATAATATATTATATATTGTTTATATATGCATGCCTTTAATGCATTAAGCTGCAGTTGCAGCAACTATAGTGTATATATATCATTTTTATACATATACAGGTGAGTGGACCCCACCACCAGCTGTTGTACAAGGCAGCAGCTTCATGGGTCCCACCTATCCCATCCATGCCATCCATTTGTGACCCACCATGATGCATGGGTTACATCCAATCCATCTAACCATCTTGGAAGCTCATTTATGGCATGAGCTAAAGAATGAGCCAGATCCATAGTACAGTGGATCCCACCCTTGATGCATGGGTTGCATCCAAACGGTCCAACCATTTGGCAAGCTTGTTGTAATAGGCTTGAGACAAAAAAATAAGATAGATCTATAGTTCAAGTGGACTCCACCTTGGTATGTGTATGAGGCCCATCTTGATTTAGCTGTGGTAGTCCAATGGGGCCCTGTAACGCCTTGGACAAATTCGTACTGAGACTCGAGTACTAACTCGACCAGAAATCACGTAGGATTAATTCCTTTAGAAATTAAGCATTAGTTAGCTAGCGCAAGGCTAGAGTAGCTGTGAAATTGTCCCTGAACACTTTAAATACGTTCTACAAGACCCAAAACTTGAAGAACCAATGACGCTATAATATCCTGAAACCTTAGATCAAACTCTAAACCAGTTTTCTCTCAGGAACTTTCTGAAACTTTGTATTGGATCTAGACCGAGCGTCGAAAGTCTGATACCTACAATCTTAGATTGTTATGACCGCTTAACTGGACTTGACAATCATTTTGAAAATCAAGCCCAACCGACGTTCAGAGGCTATTTCTGTAACGCCCGTGAAAAATCCGTACTTGGGCTCGAGTACCGATTTGACCCGAAATCGTGTAGGAATAATTTCCATGGAAATTAAACGTAAGTTAGCTAGCGCAACGCTAGAGTAGTTGGAAAATAGTCCCTGATCACTTTAAATACGTTCTACAAGACCCAAATCGAGTAGAACAGACAACTCTACAATACTCTATAACCTTGAATCAAACTCTAAGCAGGTTTGTCCTCTGGACCACATTGAACTTTTGTATTGGATTTAGACCGCGCATCGAAGGTCTGATACCTCCTATCTTAGACCGTTAGAACCGCCCCGCTGGACTTGACAATCATCTCAAAAATCAAGTCAAACCGATAATCACAGAGTATTTCGTTGAACCCGGACTGAAGCGACCGCGAATAGGGACGAATTTGGAATTTCAAATTCAAATCTGGCACATGACTTGACGCGTCAGTATTAAGCATTCTGACCGTCAGAATTCATCCAGATTACACCCTCGGATCAGGAAAAATTTCTATTTATTATCATGCGACTTTCAGCCCTGATCTATGTGCGGTGACCGCTGAACTGAAACTGGTCCGCCACGTGCGATCTGCGAACCCTGCCAGACTGAAAACTTAATACGAGGTACATCTGGTACCCATGAGTTTAAGTCTGATCGCAATCGACCAGGGGACCACCAGAAAGCAGTTTTTGGACCGAAACAGCCCCGAAATGGATAGGCATCAAGTAAACTTCGTCCCGGAGCCTATTTCCGGCAATTTCAAGCTTATAAAAGGGGTTGAAACCCTCATTTCTTCCTTCCATCCAAAAATCACTAAACCCTAGAAAAGAGAGAGAGAGTTTGAGAGAAAGGGAAGAGGAGATTTTTCCCGCTTCCGAGCCCCTGACAGTTGCTGCTTCAACACTTCATTCCAATCACCTGGCTGGTGATTTCTCCACCTTTTCAGGTATAGAATAATCCCAAAAACTTGCTGATTTAGGGTTTACGTAGATTCAGGGCATGATAGCTAACGTAATCCATAAATCAGGTTCTCTTACAGCCGTATACGAAGCGCACACGCTCCGTTCAAAATCCCGCGACCGTAAGAGATTAGGTGAGAATTTTAGACGCTTTGATTGACGGTTTACAACGCTTTCAATGTCTTTTAATAGTAGATTATCGACGGCATCGCCGTTTGACATGTACAACATGCTCTCCGTTTCCTGTTTCGTAAATTAACGAAGAATATGAGATTTAGGGCATTTTAGTCATATGTAGGAAGTACGGTCTACATGCATATTTTGCTGACGTGATTGACATGGTTTTTCGTCGTATTAGTGAGTTAGGAATGCTTGCATAATCAGTTTGGCGAAGAGATTCGCCAAGTTGCGCACTTTGGGTCGACATACTATATGTGGACTTAAGTGTGTAGTGTATGTGTTTGTATAAATGTTTGTACTAGTATGTATTGTATTGAATGATGTTATGTAGTAGTTTGAGATTGATTTCATGATTTAAATGCTGACCTAAATGATTTCCTACATGCTTACCGTATGCATGATTTCACTACATGCATAGAAAGTATGCCTTGAAGATTTGTTTAAGTTGAATATGCATAGAAAGTATGCCTTGAAGAATTGCTTAAGTTGAATGTTATAACATGTGCTAACATGCTCACATGATGTATTTCAATTCCAATACCTTGGTATATAGTGTTAATGAAATTCCATAGATGTGTGGGACTTGACTTAGTCCAGGCAGTCGGTAACCGAGCGCATTCGTGGCTGACTGGTCATAGCCACGAACGACGCGTCGATGAACGTGATTCGTGTTGAGAGTTGGCGGCAGTGGCTAGGCCACGCGAATTTTTTTACGCACTTCATGTCGTTCAACTTGAGATGCGATCGCGCTAGTCGAGCTCGTCAAGTAACCCGACTGGCCGATGTTTGTTCACCTTGTATGTATCATAACTGCTTGAACCTAGGGTACTGAACTTAAACCCTATTAACCATGGTACCTTGATCCACGAAGACTCATGAGCCGGGCATGGTGGTATGGGACACCGTGGTCGAGCTGTCGGCCTACGCTGGGGCCACAAACCTCCCCGTAGTGACCAGTGAGCACCTTGACTCGTGAGCAGATTATGGTGGTATGGGACACTATATTCTAGCTGTCGGCCTACACTGATCAGGTGACGAGCCCTTTGTAGTGACCGCGAGCGTATTCTGAGTCCACGGGAGGCGACGACCCTTCCGTGCAGTAGAGTACAGTAGGCCTGTATTGATAAGGTGATGGGGGAGCGGTGCAACGAGTGCGAGCAATAGCCCTGGCAGCCCTTGCAGTGACCTACGAAATATACATCGTATGAGATCACTAGGAGTGACGACCCTAGACAGGATCCGTGTTGGGATTGATACAAGGGAAGTACCTTAGTTTCCCAATCCTGCTGTTTGAATGGACTAATAACAACTTGGTAATCATACCACCATAGCATTGCATGTGCCTGGAAGATGTGGAGCACTCTAGGGAGTGTGGCATGCCGCGGTCGTAAGATGTTGCCGCATGAGGGTGATCGTCGGTGAGGGCATACATCACGTCATATCATCTTGCATTAACAACAGTATTAGGATTGTCTGATTTACTGCTTTACTATTATCGCGTGATTGAATTGTGAACATGCTAATCTTTGCTCTATGATTCCACTGAGTTGATCACTCATTCCCACGTTACGGGATGGTGTTTGCAACACCCACCAGACCCTGTTGTAGCTGCAGGTGAGGACGAGATCCAGGAGGTGCAGCCGGAGATTGACGAGGACCAGGATGAGTTCTCGTATATGCAGTATCACGACGGCTTCCCGTAGGTGACCTGGATCGAGGGGACTTCAGTGGGACTATTTTGAACTTTATTCTTTTGTTTATTTACATGTATATGAAACTCAGAGATGTAGTCATACTTTAGAGACAGATGAGATTACCTTGTTTTTCCATACAGTGATATATACATTGTTTAGTCTTCCGCTTGCTTTTATCACTGGATCTGAAGTATGAATTGCAGTTTTGGTATACTTTTACTCATGTTAATGCTTTAAATCAGACAACATTGAATCATAACTATTTTTGTTGCATAAGTGACGGTCTGGAACTCGGGAGTTGAGTTTATACACGACCCCCGATTTTCAGGGTGTTACAAGTTGGTATCAGAGCATGAATAAGAGTATACTGGGCCTGGGTTATGGTCTTGCGACGTAAGCTGTCACTTCCTTTGACTTAGGTGGGTGCGAGAAGGGTCTAGAAACACTTCTAGGATCGCCGATTCGCCGATAGGCGAAGTCTATTAGGATCGATCGCAAGATCGAGTCTGTAACGCGTCTCGGGTCGCGTAAAGCAACCCGAATCACTTCTAAGCTTTAGGAAGTCGGGTAGAGACGCCCTATGAGCGGTTTTAAACCACAAAAGTGAATCCTTGGGCCGTGGGATGACCACGACTCCAGTAATCAATCGTCAGGGCTTAAAAACCCCGTTTTGCCAAAAATTCTCAAAATTCCTCCTCTAAACACTTCAATCTTCAGTTTTTTCTTATCCATTTCATGTTAGGCATCAAACCTAATGTGAAAATAACACAAATTAGTACATTCACCAAATTTTACAGTGAATAGTAAAATTTCATGAAAAATGGCCATAAGGCCATTATAACTTCACTTTATTTAGAAACTAAGGAGCTAGATAGGTGTACTGGATCCTTCTACCCCAAATTCATATGCTGCATCATATGGTTTGGTATTCGGGATTGTGATGTGGACCTGGAAAGTCCCAAACACATGTTTGGGCTCATACAGACCAAATTATTGTGAACCAAGGGGTGGGACTTAACTTTTTGGGACCCTGGGACCATGGGGGACCAGAACCATGGGGTCCCACCGGCCAACTTCAAAGTTGGCCGGCGATGCCATCGCCGGTCGGGAGATGCATCGCCGGCCGGCGGCGTCGGTTAGTGCTGTCCTTCGGGCGCACCCCCTTAAATAGGGTCCACATCATCCCTATACACCTCCCACCTCACGAAAACCCCCAAATCCCACCTCTTCTTCACAAACAGCCCTCTACATAGCCCTAGAATTGATTTTCAGCAACCCATTCCAAACCCCGGCGTCCCAAACCACTCCTAAAACCCTCCTTGGCCAAAACCGACCACCACCCATCATTTATTGGGTGTTGGCAGCCTCTTTCCTTGAAGATATCACCATTTGGAGCTCCAAAATCCCCCAAATATAGCTGAAATCGTGAGGTGCTCCATCCCATCTTTTTGTTTGTATTTCTCTTTGAAACTATAGCCTTGGGAAGCTTGAAGCATCCCTCTACGACGCCTAGATTTCCTTTTGTCATATTGGGCAGCCATTTCTCTGCATTTTCGGCGTTTTCCATGGCTTTCGTGGAAGCCATTTTGGGTCTTTTGTCACTCTCATCCATCATATCTTTGATGGGTAAGAGAAAAACCGCGACAGATGAGGCTGGGCCGAGCCGCCCTGCTCGATCGAGAAGACCGCGGGGTGGTGCCGCAAGTTCAAGCACCGCCGCAGGTCCAACTGCAGTCCTGGAGTGCCATACAAAGCGGGATTTGGATCCCCATGCACACCTTGGACGAACCATTCTGTCAGAGATGCCTCATGGTGAATACACTGATCGTAGAGTGTTATTTGAGGCGGATGTAGATGGGCGATTGTTCGGCGAGTATCTGTTGTTCGAACGCATTGAAGCTGCGCACTGGGGACCGATCTTTGAAGCTCGCGCTCGTGCTAATGTGAGCACCGTTCGTGCCTTCTATGCTAACATCTAGAATCCTACCTTGGAGCCTTTGCAGTTCAAAATCCCTTTTGGTAGAGATCGAATGGCTACGATCGACGTCTGGTTGATTGCGCGACTTCTCAACGTGCTTCTAGGTGATGTGCATCCAAGTGAGAAGAATTTGAGGACTAGACGTGAACGAGATCGCCGCACCAGGTTTCTGTACGGTAAGTTGGTTTCATGGCAGCCTAATAATAGCCTCAAGGCGACGTACATGTCTGAGGATTTGCGCCTGCTGCATCATATCTGCACGTTCAATGTCTATCTCAGGTCGACGAACCGCATTGAATGTACACGTCTTATGGTCGATTTCTTATTTCTGGTGGCCCAGGGAGAGAACGTATGTATGGCCACTTTCATCTTATGGCAGATAGTTCTCATAGCTAGGTCGAGGAGAACATCCGAATCGCTTCCCTTTGGCCGACTCATTTGCAAGATTGCGCTTGAGTTTGCCTATAGACTTGGACCCGAATTACCGGTATCGATTCACACCATCGATGAGTCGATAATGGTTAAGATGAAGATTGGGTCGCAATATCGTGAAAATCAACTTGAAAGGGATAGTGGGGATGACTTTGATGAAGAGGAAGATCAAAGCGAAGAAGAACCTAGAGCAGAGGTTCAGGAAGAGGTTCGGGAAGAAGCAGAAGAGGAGGCTCAGGATACTGATGAGAGCCCTCCTCCTTCTGCGCAGACTACTATCGACGACCGCATTGCTCGGATGGAGGAGAGTCAGACCGCTTTGCGAAGGGAAGTCCAAGAACTTCGAGCGGAAGTCGCTGATGCCAAGGCTGTTACAAAGAAGAAGTTTGGCAAGGTGACTCGCACCTTGAAGGCAATCCTGTGTTGCTTACAGGATAAGGGTGCTCCTCCTCCGTCACCAGACTCCGACTAGCGATGCGATCTTTGATGTTATTATCAGTAGTTAATCATTTCCTGTTTTATGTGTGTAAGCCTGTTAGGGCTAGTGCTTTGCTTAAGTTACTGTTGCTTAACTGTCTTAATTTCCATGTAATTCTAGTCGTGATGCTTGTAAGGATATATCCCTTGTATTGTGACAATTTTGATTAATTGAAATGCATGGAATGCCTATGACTCTTTAAGTGAATGATTGTGGTGTATTTGTGCAATTGAGACTGACAAGGTTGCGCCCTATTTTGAATATAGGGAATGCTACCTAAGACTACGAGGAGTGCGGTTCGGCTTTCATTGTCAAAGCAGATGGATCAGACTCCCTCTCAGTCTGGCACTCGTCCGGACCCTGCTGTGGGCCCGATTCCTAAGGCGGTTTGATCGTCTCAGCCTACTGTTGGTCCTACAGATGGACCACCGCCATTTACACCATCAGTTAGAGAGCCACAGCGCGCATCTACTTCCGCACCTCATCCGTCACAGCCTGCTCCACCCCCTGACAGATTCGAGCAGATGATGGCTATGATGCTGCAGCAGCAGCAGCTTCTGACCACCATAGTGGGGACTTTAGCCCAGGGTGGGGGTGCGACTACATCTACTCCACCTGCACCACCTGCACATCCAGCTGAGGATGCCTATACTTACGCCCAGGATGAGGGCATAGCACATCCTGCGCAGCCTGCTTTCCCTGCAGGGAATCCTGCCGACACTCGGGGCCTTCTGGAGCGATTTCAGCGCTTGCGGCCTCCTACTTTCACGGGTTCTCACAGACCCGAGGAGGCTGAGTTTTGGCTCGACCGAGTGTCGAAGATTCTACGGATGTTGCACTGTACCGAGGCTGAGCAAGTAGAGCTGGCTACCTTCCTGTTTGAGAGAGAGGCCAGTATGTGGTGGGATAGTATATTGCAGACTGTTGCCGCAGATTTCGTATGGACATGGGCAGCATTCGAGTTCTGCTTCTATGAGAAGTATTATCCCCAGACCTACAGGCATGAGAGGGAGAATGAGTTTCTCCGTCTCAGGCAGGCAGCGATGACAGTTACCGAGTATGAGCATCGGTTCACAGAGTTGGGCAGGTACGTCCCGACGATTCTAGCTGATGAGCAGATGCTCATACGGCGCTTTTTGGAGGGCTTGCGACCGGATATTCGGTCGAAGATGTGTTGTGTCAGTTTTCCTTCCTATGCGAAGTTGGTTCACATGTCCGTGCGGGCAGAGCAGGATGTGGATCGACTTGCGCGATCTCGAGGCTAGACTACTTCTAGGCCACGACTGAATTTGCCAGACAGGCCCTTCGTGGGCAAGAGGCCTCGCTTTGATCCTCCTACCAGGACCACGGCGCCTGTACCACCGTTTCGGCGCCCTAATTTGTCATGCACATACTGTGGGAGGACGGGCCACTTAGCGCAGAGTTGCTTTTCGAGGATGCGGGACAGTGGGTTCTCGCCGCCGCAGAAGATTGATCGTGTACGTCCACAGGCGATATCAGCACCGCCTATACGGTCAACTCCTGCACATCCTTCTTTCAGACCCACAGTATCGCAGATTCGACAGCCTCCACGGCCCTTGACACAGCGGCCGAACCGGCCACAGCAGGCTCGAGTTCATGCACTGACCGCTGAGGCAGCTACGACGCCGACTTTTCAGCATTCAGCCTTCAAGGTCACGGGCCATATTGGAGGTACTCCCGTTCTTGTCATGGTGGACACTGGTTCCACGATTTCTTTGATAGCGCGTGCCGTAGTCAGACGTCTTGGGTTGCAGACTATCACTATGGATAGCGTGCGAGTCCTTGCAGCTCATGGAGATTATTCGGATGTCACCCAGATGTGTGAGGGTTGTTTAGTTGATCTGGGAGGCAGGACGATGACTCTTGATCTGGTCGTCGATCCCTCGCTCGTTAATCTCGACGTCATTCTTGGCATGGACTGGTTGACTGCAGCGAGAGCCGAGATTGACTGCGAGGCTCGTGTGGTGACGGTGTATGAGCCTGAGGGCACGCCTTTCACATTTTCAGTGCGGGTAAATCTTCCTTTCCGCATTCTTAGCTACGCCACTCTATTGCGCGACACTGGTGCCCAGGTACTTGAGCAGACACCAGTTGTTTCTGAGTTCGGGGATCTGTTCAGGAAGATCCCTGGTTTGCCGCCCCGACGTGAGATCGATTTCACTATCGATCTGGTTCCTGGTTCTACACCCGTCTCACTGCCGACGTATCGCATGGCACCATGTGAGATGGAGGAGTTGAGGACGCAGATTGATGGTCTGCTAGAGCTTGGCTTTATACGGCCTAGCGTGTCTCCTTGGGGAGCACCGGTCTTGTTCGTGAAGAAGAAGGATGGTTCGCTGCGATTGTGTATTGATTATCGCAGGCTGAACCAGCTCATGGTGAAGAACAAGTACCCTTTGCCCAGGATCGATGACTTGTTTGATCAGTTGAGAGGAGCGCAGTACTTCTCGAAGATTGATCTTCAGTCAGGTTATCATCAGCTGCGCGTCAGAGATGAGGACGTGCAGAAGACAGCATTTAGGACCAGTTTTGGCCACTACGAGTTCCTCGTGATGTCGTTCGGTCTTACGAACGCGCCGGCCGTGTTCATAGATCTGATGAACCGGATATTTCGGCCTTTCCTCTATCGATTCGTCGTTGTCTTCATTGACGACATTTTTGTGTACTCTAGGAGTCGAGAGAAGCATGAGGAGCACTTGCGTTTGGTCCTTGATACGCTCAGACGACATCAGTTGTTCGCACAGTATAAGAAGTGCGACTTCTGGAAGCAGGAGGTGAAGTTTCTGGGACACGTGGTGTCCAAGGATGGCATGGCAGTTGACCTGTCTAAGGTAGCTGCGGTGCAGGACTGGGAGCGGCCTGGTTCTATCACTGAGGTGAGGAGTTTCTTGGGTCTCGCTGGCTACTATCGGCGCTTCATTCAGGATTTCTCGAAGATCGCGAGACCCTTATCTCAGTTGACACGGAAGGACGTGAAGTTCGCCTGTAATGATAAGGCGGAGTCGGCTTTTCAGGAGCTGAAGGACAGACTTACGTCCGCCCCTGTGCTAGTATTGCCAGAGCAAGGGGTTAGATACACTATATACACTGACGCGTCTAGCGTTGGTTTGGGTTGTGTCCTTATGCAGAGGGACAGGGTAATTTCGTATGCCTCGAGACAATTAAGGAAGCACGAGGAGAATTACCCTACACACGACCTAGAGTTGGCAGCTATTATATTCGCACTGAGACTCTGGAGACATTACCTCTACGGAGAGGAGTTCGAGCTCTTTTGCGACCACAAGAGCCTCAAGTACATATTCACGCAGCGAGACTTGAATATGAGGCAGCGGCGATGGATGGAGACGTTGAAGGACTTCAAGTTTGAAGTCTCTTACCATCCTGGGAAGGCGAACCTTGTGGCTGATGCGTTGAGTCGCAAGAAGGCGATAGAGTTTGCGGCTCCGCTGATGGTTGCCGAGTGGGATATGGTTGAGTTTTTGCGAGACTTTGAGCAGAAACTCACCGTAGAGGAGCCGTTTGAGTTCATCGCACATGTACCGGTGCGATCTCAGATCGATGACCGAGTCATCGAGGCGCAGAGGGACGACGCGCATCTTACTGAGCTTCGAGAGCAGGCCAGTGATGATGCTGACGTCGACTGGCGAGTTGGTATAGATGGGGGCTTACGATACCGTGGCCGCCTATGCGTCCCAGATGTCCCTGACTTGAGACGAGAGATTCTCGAGGCTGCGCATTCTACTAGACTCGCGATGCATCCAGGCAGCACGAAGATGTATCGTGACGTGAAGAGGACGTATTGGTGGGAAGGTATGAAGACCCACATAGCTGAGTTCGTGTTCCGTTGTCTCACTTGTCAGCAGGTGAAGGCAGAGCATCGCCGACCACCTGGACTTTTGCAGCCTATGCCGATTGCAGAGTGGAAGTGGGATTTCATTTCCATGGACTTCATTTCTGGGTTGCCGAAGACGAGGAAGGGGCATGATTCCATTTGGGTGATCATCGACTGTATGACGAAGTCGGCGCACTTCCTACCGATCAGAGTTACGAACTCTGCAGACGAGCTGGCTAGATTGTATATCCGAGAGATTGTGCGTCTGCATGGAGTTCCGTTGGAGATCGTGTCGGACAGAGACACGCGGTTCACTTCTATTCTGGACTCGCATTCAGGAGGCTATGGGTGTGAAGTTGAAGTTCAGTACTGCCTTCCACCCACAGACGGACGGACAGACGGAGCGAGTGAACCAGATCCTGGAGGACATGTTGCGAGCTTGCGCATTGGACTTCAAGGACAGTTGGGATGACTGTCTTACATATGCGGAGTTTGCGTACAACAATAGCTTCCAGGCGAGTATCGGCATGGCACCTTATGAGGCGCTGTATGGGCGACCTTGTCGCGCACCGCATTGCTGGTTAGAGGTCGGTGAGCGTAGCTTGATCGGACCAGAGTTGGTGCAGGCGACGTCAGAGAAGATCGATATTATTCGACGTCGGCTTCTTACAGCGCAGAGCAGACAGAAGAGCTACGCCGATACGAGACGACGGCCACTAGAGTTCACAGTCGGGGATCACGTATTTTTGCGAGTTTTCCCTATGAAGGGAGTCCTTCGGTTCGGGAAAAAGGGGAAGCTGGCACCGCGATTCATTGGTCCATTCCAGATCCTCGATCGTGTGGGAGCAGTGGCTTACCGATTGGCTTTACCCACGCCCCTCGCGAGCGTCCACAACGTATTTCATGTTTCCATGCTGAAGAAGTACGTTGCTGATCCTTCCCATATCATCAGATGGGAGCAGGTGCAGTTAGGAGAGGATGTTATTTATATCCTGCGACCGACACGTATCTTAGACAGGAAGGAGCAGGTACTGCGTAGCAAGGTGATTCCCCTTGTGAAGGTACTATGGACGCATCACTCTGAGGAGGAGGCTACTTGGGAGACAGAAGCCGAGATCAGAAAGAACTACCCACAGCTTCTCGAGGAGTACGAAAAGGTACAAATTTCGAGGACGAAATTATTTGTTAAGGGGGGTAGATTGTAACGCCTGTGAAAAATCCGTACTTGGGCTCGAGTACCGATTTGACCCGAAATCGCATAGGAATAATTTCCATGGAAATTAAACGTAAGTTAGCTAGCGCAACGCTAGAGTAGCTGGGAAATAGTCCCTGATCACTTTAAATACGTTCTACAAGACCCAAATCGAGTAGAACAGACAACTCTACAATACTCTATAACCTTGAATCAAACTCTAAGCAGGTTTGTCCTCTGGACCACATTGAACTTTTGTATTGGATTTAGACCACGCGTCGAAGGTCTGATACCTCCTATCTTAGACCGTTAGAACCGCCCCGCTGGACTTGACAATCATCTCGAAAATCAAGTCAAACCGATAATCACAGAGTATTTCGTTGAACCCGGACTGAAGCGACCGCGAATAGGGACGAATTTGGAATTTCAAATTCAAATCTGGCACATGACTTGACGCGTCAGTATTAAGCGTTCTGACCGTCAAAATTCATCCAGATTACACCCTCGGATCAGGAAAAATTTCTATTTATTATCATGCGACTTTCAGCCCTGATCTATGTGCGGTGACCGCTGAACTGAAACTGGTCCGCCACGTGCGATCTGCGAACCCTGCCAGACTGAAAACTTAATACGAGGTACATCTGGTACCCATGAGTTTAAGTCTGATCGCAATTGACCTGGGGACCACCAGAAAGCAGTTTTTAGACCGAAACAGCCCCGAAATGGATAGGCATCAAGTAAACTTCGTCCCGGAGCCTATTTCCGGCAATTTCAAGCTTATAAAAGGGGTTGAAACCCTCATTTCTTCCTTCCATCCGAAAATCACTAAACCCTAGAAAAGAGAGAGAGAGTTTGAGAGAAAGGGAAGAGGAGATTTTTCCCGCTTCCGAGCCCCTGACAGTTGCTGCTTCAACACTTCATTCCAATCACCTGGCTGGTGATTTCTCCACCTTTTCAGGTATAGAATAATCCCAAAAACTTGCTGATTTAGGGTTTACGTAGATTCAGGGCATGATAGCTAACGTAATCCATAAATCAAGTTCTCTTACAGCCGTATACGAAGCGCACACGCTCCGTTCAAAATCCCGCGACCGTAAGAGATTAGGTGAGAATTTTAGACGCTTTGATTGACGGTTTACAACGCTTTCAATGTCGTTTAATAGTAGATTATCGACGGCATCGCCGTTTGACATGTACAACATGCTCTCCGTTTCCTGTTTCGTAAATTAACGAAGAATATGAGATTTAGGGCATTTTAGTTATATGTAGGAAGTACGGTCTACATGCATATTTTGCTGACGTGATTGACATGGTTTGTCGTCGTATTAGTGAGTTAGGAATGCTTGCATAATCAGTTTGGCGAAGAGATTCGCCAAGTTGCGCACTTTGGGTCGACATACTATATGTGGACTTAAGTGTGTAGTGTATGTGTTTGTATAAATGTTTGTACTAGTATGTATTGTATTGAATGATGTTATGTAGTAGTTTGAGATTGATTTCATGATTTAAATGCTGACCTAAATGATTTCCTACATGCTTACCGTATGCATGATTTCATTACATGCATAGAAAGTATGCCTTGAAGATTTGTTTAAGTTGAATATGCATAGAAAGTATGCCTTGAAGAATTGCTTAAGTTGAATGTTATAACATGTGCTAACATGCTCACATGATGTATTTCAATTCCAATACCTTGGTATATAGTGTTAATGAAATTCCATAGATGTGTGGGACTTGACTTAGTCCAGGCAGTCGGTAACCGAGCGCATTCGTGGCTGACTGGTCATAGCCACGAACGACGCGTCGATGAACGTGATTCGTGTTGAGAGTTGGCGGCAGTGGCTAGGCCACGCGAAGTGTTTTACGCACTTCATGTCGTTCAACTTGAGATGCGATCGCGCTAGTCGAGCCCGTCAAGTAACCCGACTGGCCGATGTTTGTTCACCTTGTATGTATCATAACTGCTTGAACCTAGGGTACTGAACTTACCATTGTAAACCCTATTAACCATGGTACCTTGATCCACGAAGACTCATGAGCCGGGCATGGTGGTATGGGACACCGTGGTCGAGCTGTCGGCCTACGCTGGGGCCACAAACCTCCCCGTAGTGACCAGTGAGCACCTTGACTCGTGAGCAGATTATGGTGGTATGGGACACTATATTCTAGCTGTCGGCCTACACTGATCAGGCGACGAGCCCTTTGTAGTGACCGCGAGCGTATTCTGAGTCCACGGGAGGCGACGACCCTTCCGTGCAGTAGAGTACAGTAGGCCTGTATTGATAAGGTGATGGGGGAGCGGTGCAACGAGTGCGAGCAACAGCCCTGGCAGCCCTTGCAGTGACCTACGAAATATACATCGTATGAGATCACTAGGAGTGACGACCCTAGACAGGATCCGTGTTGGGATTGATACAAGGGAAGTACCTTAGTTTCCCAATCCTGCTGTTTGAATGGACTAATAACAACTTGGTAATCATACCACCATAGCATTGCATGTGCCTGGAAGATGTGGAGCACTCTAGGGAGTGTGGCATGCCGCGGTCGTAAGATGTTGCCGCATGAGGGTGATCGTCGGTGAGGCCATACATCACGTCATATCATCTTACATTAACAACAGTATTAGGATTGTCTGATTTACTGCTTTACTATTATCGCGTGATTGAATTGTGAACATGCTAATCTTTGCTCTATGATTCCACTGAGTTGATCACTCATTCCCACGTTACGGGATGGTGTTTGCAACACCCACCAGACCCTGTTGTAGCTGCAGGTGAGGACGAGATCCAGGAGGTGGAGCCGGAGATTGACGAGGACCAGGATGAGTTCTCGTATATGCAGTATCACAACGGCTTCCCGTAGGTGACCTGGATCGAGGGGACTTCAGTGGGACTATTTTGAACTTTATTCTTTTGTTTATTTACATGTATATGAAACTCAGAGATGTAGTCATACTTTGGAGACAGATGAGATTACCTTGTTTTTCCATACAGTGATATATACATTGTTTAGTCTTTCGCTTGCTTTTATCACTGGATCTGAAGTATGAATTGCAGTTTTGGTATACTTTTACTCATGTGAATGCTTTAAATCAGACAACATTGAATCATAACTATTTTTGTTGCATAAGTGACGGTCTGGAACTCGGGAGTTGAGTTTATACACGACCCCCGATTTTCAGGGTGTTCCAATTTCATTGAGCCTGAAGCGAAGAGAGTGAGAAAAGGGTTGGATTTGGAAATTTAAATCCAAATCTGGCACATGACTTGGCACGTTATTATTAAGCATTCTGACCGTCAGAATTCAGCCAAATTTCACCCTCGGATCAGGAAAAATTTCTCTTTCATATCATGAGACTTGTAGACCTGATTTAGGTACGATGACCGCTGAACTGAAACTGGACCGCCACGTGCGATCTACGAACTCTACCAAACTGAAAACTGGATGCGAGCAACATCCAGTGACCATGAGGTTAATTCCGACCACGTTCAATCAGGGGACCTTCCAAACTGCTCTTTTGGATCGGAACAGCCCCATTTTGGTTATAACTTAAGTGTACCTTGTTCCCAAGCCTAATTTGAGAAGGTTTTAGCCTATATAAGGGCTTTAAACCCTCACTTATCTCACCAATCCGAATTTGCTAGAAACCCTAGCTAGAGAGAGAGAAAAAGTGAGAGATTGTGAGAGAGTGTGGGAGTGATCTTCCTGTCACTTGCCGCAGCTGCTACACGTGCTAAAGCAACGCATCCCAATCACTTTGTTGGTGATTCCGACTCATTTCTAGGTAAGAAAAACCCTAACTACTTGCTATTTTGGAGTTTCCTTCGATTCGTTAGCGAAGTAGCTTATACATCTTGTGCATTAGGTCGCCTGTACGCTGTTGACGAAGCGTATACGTTTCGATTGAAGCGATACACATCTAGGGCAAAAGGTGCAGATTTTAGATGCTTTGATTGACTAATTTCAAAGCTTACAATGTCGTTTAATAGTAGATTATCGATGAAAACGCCGTTTGACTTGTACAACATGCTGTCCATTTTCCATTTCGTAAGCATATGGAAAATATGAGATTTAGGGCATTTTAGTCATTTGTAGGAAATACTGTTTACATTCATATCTTGCTGAAATGTTTGCCATGACTTCTTGTCATGTTAGTTTATTAGGAATGCGTGCATGATTGGATTGGGGAAGAGATTCGTCCAAATGCGCACTTTGAGTCGACATACGCTATGTAGACTAGAGTGTGTAGGCTAAGTGTTTATATAAATGTTTGTATTAGTATGTATTGAATAAATGGTGTTGTGAATGAGTTTTGAGATTGAATTCTCAAGTAATATGCTGATTGAATGATTTTCATTACATTGGCTATATGTATTGATTTCATTATATGTATGAAATGCAAGTGTTGGATGATTTGTTTAAGTGGTACATTATAACATGTTTCAACATGCTTATATTGTTGTATTTCATTTCCATTACTCTCACATAATTATTGATGTTGACTTACAAATGTTTGGGGCTATGCTTAGTCCAGGCAGTCGATAACAGAGTAAATTCGTGGTTGGCTTATATTTGCCACGAAGGACGTGTCGATGAACGCGAGTCGTGTTTTGAGTTGGCGGCAGTGGTTAGGCCACACGAAGTGTTTTACGCACTTTATGTCGTTCGACTTGTGATGCGCTCGTACTAGTCGTGCCCGTCAAGTAACTCGACTGGCCGTTGTATGTTCACCTTGTATGAGTCATAACTGCTTGAACCTAGGGTACTGAACTTACCATTGGAAACCCTGTTAACCATGGTACCTTGATCCATAAAGACTCATGAGCCGGGCATGGTGGTATGGGACACCGTGGTCGAGCTGTCGGCCTACGCTGGGGCCACAAACCTCTCCGTAGTGACCAGTGAGCACCTATGACTCGTGAGCCGATTGTGGTGGTATGGGACACTACATTCGAGCTGTCGGCCTACACTGATCAGGTGACGAGCCCTTTGTAGTGACCGCGAGCGTATTCTGAGTCTACGGGAGTTGACGACCCTTCCGTTGCAATGAGAGTACATTAGACCTGTATTGATAAGGTGATGGGGGAGTGGTGCAACGAGTGCGAGCAATAGCCTTGACAGCCCTTGCAGCGACCTACAAATATAACATCGTATGAGATTACTAGGAGTGACGACCCTAGACAGGATCTGTGTTGGGATTGATATAAGGGAAGTACCTTAGTTTCCCAATACTGCTGTATGAATGGACTAATAATAACTTGGTAATCATATCCACATCACACTGCGGGAAGAAAGCATGCCGCGGGCATAAGATGGTGCCGTATGAGGGAGTATGTTGGTGAGGGCATCCATCATGTCATTTCATGCATACATTAACAAAAGAATCTAGGAATGTTTGTTTCATTGCTTTACTATTATCGCGTCATTGATTTGAGAACATGCTAATCTTTGCTCTATTATTCCACTGAGTTGATCACTCACTCCCATGTTACGGGATGGTGTTTGCAACACCCACCAGACCCTGTCTTAGTTGCAGGTGATGCGGCGATTCAGGATGCAGAGCCAGATTACTACGAGGACCAGGATGAGTTCTCATACATGCAGTTTTGTGACAGCTTTGCGTAGGTGACCTAGATCGGTGGGACTTCTAAATGGGACTATTTTTGACTTTTCCTTTTTGTTTATGACATGTATATGAGACTCAGAGATGTATTCATACTTTGGAGACAGTATGAGATTTATTTTGTTTTCCATACAGTGATATATATATATATGTATATATATATCTTTTAGTCTTTCGCTTGCGTTTTATCACTGGATCTGGAGTATGAATTGCAGTTTTGGAATAATCTTACTCATGTGAATGCTTTAACTTAGACAACATTGAATCATAATCATATTTGTTGCATAAGTGATGGTCTGGAACTCGGGAGTCTAGTTTATACACGACCCCCGATTTTTAGGGTGTTACAGGCCCACTTTGATGTGGATGTAAGGCCAATGTTATGAGGCCCATTCGATGTATTTGTGGCCCGTGGTTGAGGCCCACTTTGATATATATAAGGCCCATGTTACGAGGCACATTTTGATGCATTCTAAGGCCCATGGGTTATGACCCATTGTAATGTACATAAGGCCCATTGGTGCGGCCCATTGATGTGGCCCACTTGATGAATATAAGGCCCATGTGATTTGGCCCATTAGACGTATTTAAGGCCCAATGGGATGTACTTAAGGTCCATTGCAATGTGTGATCCTAATATGGTTTACATAATGATGTTTATGACGGCTGTGCCTTGGAAGCAATGTTGGTTTGACGTCCCCATTGTAAGAATAATGTTGGTGTAATGTCTGAATTATAATTCTCCTTAGGGCCCATTGTTAGGCCCATACTTGTAGGCTGTTTAGGCCCATCTTCATTATGAACAACATCCATCACCGTATAACATGTTTGGTATAGTTCCTGATTCATGATCATACGCATCATATGTATGCTTGATATGAGAAGTGACTGATCATAGCATATGTCTTTGGGCAGATTATTTAGGGGCTCTCGGATAGGCGGTGCTGCCCTACATGAGCGTACAATACACGCAGTATTGCTGCATGACTGGATAGTGTGACTCATGCATTTCGCATTGTGTGACATGGTTATTGTACGCCCTAGTGACATCAAGGCTGTAGCCTCCACTGGTATGTCGTGGTTGTTAGGATTGGATACCGAAAATTTTATTCTATATGAAGTGCTATAGATATACCTAGGTGAAAGTCTTTAAACCCTTATGGTACCAAGAGGTTGCTCCAACGTCTAGACTGAGTGGGTACAGGACTGTCGAGTGCCTATTACTAGACGGTCGCGCTTCCCACTGTGTCATGGTTGGTTAAAAGGGGTACGGTCTTACCCGCCTGAGAGTAGGGGACAACGCTAGGCTGAGTTTGACCAGCTCGAGGAATGGGTCCATTATTGACAAGCCGAGCCCGATATTGGCAGGTGGATAGTGTCTCTTCCACTTACCTTATTAGGCGCAATGGGGCAGCGATCTGGTTTAGAGTGTACTAGACCCCGGTGTTATCTCAGATTTGAACTGTATTGATATGTGGACTTAGATGAGGATTGTATGCTTGAGTTGCATTTCGCATCGCACAACCTTGGTATGGCCGACATCATTCATGCTTTGCACCACATGGCCTTGGTACGTCCAATAGTATTCATGGATCCATCAGCATATTCCGCATTACTCTGATATTGCATGATCATTTACTTCTTTGCGCATACACTTTCACCACCATCTAAGCTTTCCATAAGAAAATGCAGGACTTTTGCGTGCAAGTGACATTGGGGCAGAGGAGCGCTGAGGCAGGAGAGCTTTGCAGATCATTTTGGAGCTTTTGATGTATCATTATTATATTTCCCTTTATGCTCATTGTACTTATAAAGTTTTTGATCATAGTGAAAATGTAATGGAGTTTTGGGTTGTTGTTTGTGGGTTATGCCTTTGGTTATGCTTATCACGAATCAAACTAATGTTGAAAATCCTCATCGTAGCATCCCAGGATCGGAACCTGGCGAATGGGCACTAGGAGCCGAGAATGGGGTCCTACAGAGGCTGTCGGGGCCATATTCGGCTATCGAGAATTTTGTGAGCCCGATTTTCAAGTTTGGGGCATGAAAGAAGTTGGTATCAGAGCATAACCTGAGAATAACCGAGAACAATATAACATGTCTACTATGAGTTTAGAGTGACTAAGTCCCAAAGTTCGGATAGTCTAGCAATCTTTTATTGTCAACCTTTAATGTGCCCGCCTCTGAGAGCTTTCAAAAGTTGATAGGCTCCTTTGCTCTTTCCTGTAGGACATGACGCTTGGGAGAGTGACCCGATCGACTCCCGCACCACCACCTGAGACTCCCGCACCACCCCCTACTGCTCCCACCCTACCACCTACGATGCCCACTCTACCACCAGAGATTCCTACTACCCAGCCTATGGATGCAGCTCCTCCACTAGAGACCGGTGCAGACCCGATCGTATCTGTGAGTACCTTTCAGTTGCAGCAGATATTATAGGCTGTGACGGTTACACTTCAGGGACAAGGCAGGCACCCCATTGTTTCATCGGCCCAGGCAGAGCAGGACCGCTTGAGCGCCCTCCTTCGTGAGTTTCGACAGCTCAATCCTCCGTGTTTCCAGGGTGAGTCAGACCCGACGGTAGTTGAGAGATGGCACGCCGATGTGGAGATGATATTCGATACGATGGGATGTACGACTAAGCGGCGAGTCTGATTAGCCGTATTTCTTCTTCATGGGAGGCTGAGCACTGGTGGACATCAGTCTCCCGAGTAGCAGGTGCCGATTTTGTGTGGACTTGGGAGGATTTTGTGGATCGATTTGACTGACAGTATTTCTTTGATCACATCTGACGACGGCGAGCGTTGGAGTTCGAAGCCTTGGTGTAGGGTGATATGACAGTGGCTCAGTATGCGACTCACTTTGTAGCGCTGTCCAAATTTGCACCTTACTTGGTAGATGATGAGGAGCGAAGAACCCGCCGCTTAGAGGACGGCTTACGTTACAGTCTTCAAGGCCGTGTTATTGGGCATGAGCTCCTGACTTTTGAGGGAGTGGTACGGAAGGCCCAGATTTTTTAGGCTGAGTGGACCGGTTCTCAGTCTGATCGTGGTCAGAGGAGAGACCTGAAGAGGCAGGCTCCTTCCAGTGATTCTCAGTAGCATCGACCACTACAGAGGCGCACAGGTCGCCCAGCCTTTCGAGTGGCAGCACCACCTCCAGCACCACCTCCAAGGTAGTTCACCGGCACTTGTTTTAGGTACGGTGCAATAAGACACCGTATGCGGGAGTGTCCCAGTCACCAGCAGCAGCAAAGAGGTCCACAGCAGCCTCCACCACAGCTACAGTAGAGACCTCCACAGCAGCAGTGACAACAGCCCCCACCACCGAGGCCACCTCAGCAGTGGCAGCAGCATCAGCATCAACCTCAGAGGCTGCAACATCAGAGAAAATAATTTCGACCGCCTTAGTGACTCCAATAGTAGCAGCATGCTTAGAGGGGACAGACACCTCCCCAGCCAGCTCATGCTAGGTTCTATGCAGCTCAACAGGATCCACAGTCATCTGGAGGAGTCGTTGAGGGTATACTTCCAGTCTCTTCATGCAACGCTTAGGTTTTATTTGATTCCGATGCTTCGTACTCGTTTATGTTTGAGGGATTCTGTCGTTCGACTGGATTACCGACAGAGTCTGCTCGCAAGGGGTTGACCGTATTGACGCCCTTCGGGAAGACTACAGTATTAGGCCGCTTCTTCCGTCTTATCTCGTGTTAGTAGGAGAGATTTTCTTGCTCGCCGACTTGTACGTACTGCCAATGTCAGATTTTGACATTATCCTGGGCATGGATTGGCTTGCCGAGTACTATGCCATATTGGACTGCTCCGCGAGGACAGTCACGTTTTGTATACCCGTCGTGCCACAGTTCTAGTTCGTTGTAGAGCCCAGAGGAGAACTGTTGTCTTGTTTGATGTCGTGTGCCATAGAAGAGCCCATAGCGGTGAGTATCGACCGTTTGCCCGTGGTTTGTGATTTTCCCGATGTGTTAGAGGAGATTTTTAGATTACCGCCTCGTCGACTCACCGAGTTTCAGATTGATCTTGTGCCCGGTACCCCACCTATTTCGAAGGCCCCATATCGTATGACACCGTTAGATCTGTAAAAACTGCAGAAGCAGTTCGACGAGTTGCATGAGTTAGGCTTTATCCGTCCGAGTAGTTCGCCGTGAGGAGCGCCAGTACTCTTCATGAAGAAGAAAGATGGCTCAGTGGGGCTCTGGGTGGATTACTACGAGCTCAACAAAGTCATGATCAAGAACAAGTACCCGCTCTCGAGGATTGATGATTTGTTTGATCAGCTACAAGGTGCACAGTTCTTTTTGAAGATCGACTTGCGTTCGGTTATCATCTGATTCTTGTCCGAGAGGAGGACATTTCGAAGACAGCATTCAGGACGCGTACGGTCATTTTGAGTTCCAGGTCATGTCCTTCGGACTGACCAATGCACTAGCGATCTTCATGCAGTTGATGAACGAGGTCTTCCGCCCATATCTTAATCATTTTGTTGTAGTCTTCATCAACGACATTCTGATCTATTTGAGGACCCTTGAGGAGCACGAGCAGCATTTGGAGATCACTTTGTAGACCCTCCGCGCACACCAGATGTATGGAAAGCTGGAGAAGTGTAAGTTTTGATAGGAGGAGGTGAATTTCCTCAGTCACGTGGTGACGAGGGAGGGCGTCGCAGTGGACCCCTCGAAGGTTGAGGCAGTGCGTCAGTGGGGCCAGCCCATGAATGCATCTGAGATCCGCAGTTTTCTTGATTTAGTAGGATATTATCGATGTTTCATTGAGGGCTTCTCTCGTATTACAGCCCCGCTGACCAGGTTGACTCGGAAGGGCGCAGAGTTTATTTGGAGTGATGTTTACGAGCGACATTGAGGGCTTCTCTCGTATTGCAGCCCCGCTGACCGTCTTACTATCCCACGAATGATTTGGAGTTGGCTGCAGTTGTCTTCGCATTGAAGGTGTGGAGGGACTATCTCTATGGGGTCAGGTTCAAGCTCTTCTCCGATCACAAGAGCTTGAAGTATCTCTTCTCGTAGTCTGAGTTGAACATGAGGCAGAGGCGCTGGATGGATCTCCTCAAGGACTATGACTTCGATCTTCAGTACCACCCGAGTAAGGCGAACGTGGTGGTAGATGCCCTCGGCCGTCAGCCACGAGGTCTAGTGGCGCATATGATGATTCAAGAGTGGCGGATGCTTGAGGATATCACAGAGTATGATTTTGAGTTCAGCTTGCAGTCTTCTATCGTGCAGTTATCGAGCCTGTCAATTCAACCCTCTCTTGTCACAAGGGTAATCGAGACTCAGTAGGCTGATGAGTCATTGCAGAGTTATATAGCTAAGGTGGCATTCGAGAGTCAGACAGATTGGCAGATTGGTGTAGATGGTGGACTTCGCTTCAGAGGCCGATTATGTGTCCCGAATATTCTTGAGTTACGCAGGGATCTTATGACTGAGGCATATCGATAGTGATTTTCTATCCATCCTGGATCGACGAAGATGTACTGTGACATGAGGCGACAGTATTTTTAGGCGGGGATGAAGCGACAGATCGCTAGTTTTGTGGCCGAGTGTGACACATGCCAGTTTGTCAAGGCCGATCATCAGAGACCCCCTGGTCTATTGTAGCCGTTGAGCGTTTCCATGTGGAAGTGGGAGCACGTGTCGACAGATTTCATTATGGGCTTGCCGAGGACTCAACACGGTCATGACGCCATCTGGGTTGTTGTGGATCGTCTGACAAAGTCGGCACATTTCCTTGCGATGCGTGTGACTTAGTCTATGGACCGGCTTGTGAGGTTATTTATTGAGGAGATTGTGAAACTACATGGCGTTCCAGTCTCGATCATTTCTGATTGAGATTCGAGGTTCATGTCTTAGTTTTGGAGAAGCTTCCAGCGAGCGATGGGGATTGATTTGCAGCTCAGTACTGCGTACCATCCGCAGACCGATGGCCAGACTGAGAGGGTTAACCAGATCCTTGAGGATATTCTTTAGGCCTGCGCGATTGATTTAAGAGGTAGCTGGGATGACATCTGCGATTGGCTGAGTTCGCATACAACAACAGCTATCAGGCGACCATCGGCATGGTTCCTTTTTAGGCACAATATGACAGACCATGCAGATCACCAAGTTGTTGGACCGAGGTTGGAGAGCACTGTCTCCTAGGTCCCGAGCTTATGCAGGAGATGTTAGAGGCTATTGATATCATCAGGCAGAGGATGTGCAAAACTCTGAGCCGACAAAAGAGTTTTGCTGATCATCGGTGTCGTCCCTTGGAGTTTGATGTAGGAGACCATGTGTATCTCGAGGTCTCGCCCATGAAGGGAGTAGTTCGATTTGGAACGAAGGGCAAGCTTACCCCGAGATTTATAGGACCTTTCAAGATCACTGGGCATGTTGGTGCCATAGCTTATCTGCTTGCCTTTCCATCTCAGTTATCTGGCGTCCACAACATTTTTCATGTCTCTATGTTAATGAAGTGTGGGTTAGACATTGTTCCTGTTATTGATTGGCAGCCATTAGAGGTTCGTGAGGACGCTTCTTACATCGAGCAGCCAGTTCATATCCTCGATCGGAAGGAGCAGGTCCTCAGGACCAAGGTCATTCCATTGGTGAAGGTTCAATGGGGTCACCATTCTTTTAAGGAGGCTTCTTGGGAGCGTGAGGCCGAGGTTCAAGAGCATTAACCCCATCTCTTTGATGATTGATCATGTGTTGTATTTTGTATGCGGTCTTTGATTCTATATGATGATGTTATGTCTCTTCTTCCTCATAAGTTATGCCTAGTTTCGATAATTGTGTAAATTTCAAGAATGAAATTTTTATTAGGAGGGGAGAGCTGTAAGCCCCATATCCTAGACTGTACCATTCTATAGTCTTTCGCGATCTTCTAGGTCAAATTTTTGCAACATTCAACCCTTAACCGGTATTTGTGCGTGACCCTGATTCATACGCCGTCAACCCGAGTCGACTCAACCCAAGACCTTTACCATAGTGACCGTGCAGTTGCGGCGGTTTCGATGTCGTGACTCGCTCACCGAGGCGATACCCTAGTCAGGAGATGTGGGCCAGCGTTCGGTGCGAGGAAAATGCCGAGTGTGTAAATTCTGAGAGAATCTCTACTACTTATCACATCAATCAATCAATCTCAACATGTCAAGTACATGTTAAGTATACATCACCTCAACCCATCCCCAAGCAACCACAAAAGTCAAAAAGTTCATACAAAGCCCATGCCTTTCTTACAAAAATTACCACAAAAGTCAAAAAGTCTCTTATACCCATCACTGACCACATCCATCACCCATCACTCTCTCTCTCTCTCTCTCCCTTTACAAGTCTCTCTCTCATTTTCAAACTCATTCCCAAGCAAGAGAGCTCCATAGGTCCAAGCCCTTCCCTCTCTTCCAAGCTCCAAGTATGGCCCACCTTTCCATCCTAAGATCTCCCATCTCAACCATCCAAACCTCATCTCCTCCGTTACAATCGAAGCTAAGGAGCTAAGGAAGCCAAGGAAGCAAGAAGAAGCTGGTGGGTGATCTTTGATTTTTATCTTTCATTTATTTATTTGATTAAGGGCCCATATTTAGTGGGACCCACCTTGATGTATATTTTGTATCAAAGAGGGGCCCATAGTGGGGGGGCCCCTCCATCACCTCCATTGTCTCCTATCTCTCTTTCTCTCTTTTTCTCTTCTTTTTCTATGATTATGGCCCAACTAATGTGTGTATACCATCCATGCCATCTACCGGTGGACCCCATCTATGTGGGACACACCATGATGTTTATATGTCATCCCAACTATCCATAAGGGGGGCTCACCTTGAGGTGGCTAATAGTGGGAGTGGCCACCAATGAAGTGTGATCCACGTGGGCCCACCTAGCCCCATAGTTCACTGGCAGGCCGAGTGAAAGATACCTCGCTTCAAAACTTGAGGCCCTGGTACCGATCTCTGTGAGGTGGCTAACATGGGGTGTGTACTGACATGAGGTGTGAGGTGGCTAACATGGGGTGTGTACTAACGTGGATTGTGTACTGTCATGGGTGTGGGCACTAACCGTGGGGCCCATGAGATCCATCCACGCTGTCCACCCTTTTTGATGGGCCACACCATGGAGTATGTGTATTACCCAACCGTCCACCACCCCTTGATGGTGGGCCACGTCCATGTGGGGCCCTCCCTGGCGTGCATCCCACGCCCAGCCCCATAGGTCACTGGTAGACTGAGTGAGAGATACCTGGTTTCAACGGTGGGCCCCAGCTCACATGGTAGGAAGAGAGAAAGATGCCTCGTTTCAGCACCTAAGGTCTTGACATCGATTTCCCTAGTGGGGGTGGCTGGCTGTGTGGTGTACAGTGGGGTCCATGGGACCCACCTACGTCATCCATCCCTTTTATGGGCCACACCATCATGTATGTATCTATCCAAGCCGTCCACCATTTTTGGATGGTGGGACCCACCCCACGTGTGGGGCCCTCCTTGATGTATGTGGCTGTCTAGCCGTCCAAGGGCCTAGATGTGCTTGAGATATAATATATATATTATATTGTATATACTATATGTTATATATATTGTTTATTATATATTATATATATAATACCTTCATGGTGGTGGGCCCTATGTGGGACCCACCTCTGCTCCCTTTTAATGAGCATGTTGCACAGTAGCAACTTAAGCATATAATATATTATATATTGTTTATATATGCATGCCTTTAATGCATTATGCTGCAGTTGCAACAACTATAGTGTATATATATCATTTTTATACATATACAGGTGAGTGGACCCCATCACCAACTGCTGTACAAGGCATCAGCTTCATGGGTCCCACCTGTCCCATCCATGCCATCCATTTGTGATCCACCATAATGCATGGGTTGCATCCAATCCGTCCAACCATCTTGGAAGCTCATTTATGGCATGAGCTAAAGAACGAGCCAGATCCATAGTACAGTGGATCCCACCCTTGATGCATGGGTTGCATCCAAACACTCCAACCATTTAGAAAGCTTGTCGTAATAGGCTTGAGACAAAAAAATAAGATAGATCAATAGTTCAAGTGGACCCCACCTTGGTACGTGTATGAGTCCCATCTTGATTGATCTGTGGTGGTCCATTGGGGCCCGCTTTGATGTGGATGTAAGGCACATGTTATGAGGCCCATTCGATGTATTTATGGCTTGTGGTTGAGGCCCACTTTGATATATATAAGGCCCATGTTACGAGGCCCATTTTGATGTATTCTAAGGCCCATGGGTTATGGCCCATTGCAATGTACATAAGGCCCATTGGTGTAGCCCATTGATGTGGCCCACTTGATGAATATAAGGCGCATGCGATTTAGCCCATTTGACGTATTTAAGGCCTAATGGGATGTACCTAAGGTCTATTGCAATGTGTGATCCCAATATGGTTTATGTAATGATGTTTATGACGGCTGTGCCTTGGGAACAATGTTGTTTTGACATCCACATTGTAAGAATAATGTTGGTTAAATGTCTGCATTATAATTCTCCCTAGGGCCCATTGTTAGGTCTATACTTGTAGGCTGTCTAGGCCCATCTTTATTATGAACAACATCCATCACCGTATAACATGTTTGGTATAGTTCTTGATTCATGATCATACGCATCATATGTATGCTTGATATGAGAAGTGACAGATCATAGCATATGCCTTTGGGCAGATTATTTAGGGGCTCTTGGATAGGTGTTGCCCTACATGAGCGCACGATACGTGAAGGATTGCTGTATGACTAGATAGTGTGATTCATGCATTTCGCATTATGTGACATGGTTACTGTACGCCTTAGCGACATCAGGACCGTAGCCTCCACAGGTGTATCGTGGTTGGTAGGATTGGATACTAAAAATCTTGTTCTACATGGGGTATTATAGATATCCTTGGATGAAAGTCTCTAAACCCTTATGGTACTAAGAGGTTACTCCAATGTCTAGACCAAGTGGGTATAGGAGCGCCGAGTACCGATTACCAGACGGTCATGCTTCCCACTGTGTCGTGATCGGTTGGAAGGGGGTGCGGCCTTACCCACCCGAGAGTAGGGGGCAAAGCTAGGCTAAGTTTGACCAGCTCGAGGAATGGGTCCGCTATCGACGAGCCGAGCTCGATATTGGCAAGTGGATAGTGAGGTCTCTTCCAATTACCTTATTGTGCATGATGGGGCGGCGATCTGGTTTAGAGTGTACTAGACCCCGGTGTTATCCTAGATTTGAGCTGTATTGATATGTGAACTTAGATGAGGATTGTATGCTTGAGTTGCATTTCGCATTACATGGCCTTGGTATGGCCGATATCATTCATGCTTTGCACCGTATGGCCTTAGTATGGCCAATAGTATTCATGGATCCATCAGCATATTTCGTATTACTCTGATATTACATGAACATATTACTACTTTGCGCACATACTTTCACCACCCTCTAAGCTTTCCATAAGCTTCTGCATGACCGTTGTGTACAGGTGACGTTAGGGCGCAGCAATGCTGAGGTAGGAGCGCTTTGCAGATCATTTTGGAGCTTTTGGTCAATCATCATTGTATTTCCCTTTATGCTCATTGTACTTGTAAATTTTTTGATCATAGTGGAAATGTAACGGAGTTTTTGGTTGTTGTTTGTGGGTTATGCCTTTGGTTATTCTTATCACGTATCAAACTGATGTTGAAAATCCTCCTCATAGCATCCCAGGATCGGAACCTAGCGAATGGGTGTTGGGATCTGAGAATAGGGTTCTACAGAGGCTGTCGGTGCCAGATTCAGCTATTGGAAATTTTGTGAGCTCGGTTTTCGAGTTTGGGCCGTGATAACCTCTAACCCTAGAGTTTTACTGGTTCACTCCTAACCAGATGTTTATGCTTTCCATAGAGTAAGGGTCCACATAACGCACCCAAATGTTTATGCTCTCCACAGAGCAAGGGTCCACACAATGCACCCCCTATGTACACTCCCGCCGGAGGCATCCTATGTAGACTTCAAAGGGTGAGCAACACTTAAGATCTAATCCTATAAAGGAATGATCACAAGTGTCCTCTAGACTCTAGATACTTACAGATAAGTTGATAAGTCCCATTCACCATAATGATGAAGATCTCCTCCTTGTTGTTGAAGAATCTTTAGCTCCCTTGATTTGCAACACAAAAGATATACCAGTACTTGGCTTCGGGTTGGGTGAAGGTTAGGACAGAAATTCACTCTCTTAAAATTTTCTTATAAGAAAGATAGAGGGATTCTCGTCATCTATTCATTCAAAGCATCCTAGCTTAATGATATGCTATTAAGATAGTTGCTGAAGGATCCTTAAATGCGGAAGTTCATTTCCCAATCCACTCTATTGAATGTCAATGAATGAGAGTGGATTGGAAGATGAACTCCGGTGAGAGAAAGGGCTTTGGGTATATGATCTAAAGGTAAAACACACAAAAACACTCTCTTCTTTCTCTACCAACAATATGGACAAGTCTCTCTTTATATAGGCAAAAGGTTCCAACGGATATAAAACGGTCATATTAGTGACAAGTTCGATATCATCGAGCAAGGTCGATATCATCGAGCGTATACTCTCTATGGGATCGACTGTTTGCTTGATAACACAAACTCAAATGTCATACGCTTTTAAAACACTTTGCCAGCTAGTCGATGGGATCGATACTGGTGTTGATGTCATCAAATTTCAAACTCCAATTCCATCGATACTAGGATCAATCTATCGACATTTGAAGCATGAGAGAGACAAGCCTTGAAATATTTCAGGTTTTTAAAATATTATCGAGGAACAACCGATGTCATTAAAATTTGAATATCAATGATATCGAGGCCATGTCGATGGGATCGATAAATCGTATAGATTTACCTATAAGCACGCTGGACAGTTTGTGTCCAGTCTTGATCCAATCAACTAGACCTCGATAGCATCGACAAGAATATCGATTTCCTCGAGTAGCCCCTGATTAAGGTTAAAAACAACTTGAAATATTTGTTGGAAGAAATACACGCCCACTATCGATATGATAGATGGCCTTCCGATATGATCGATATTTGAATTCAGATTGAATCGGGAAGGACATCGATATATCGAAGCACATACTAATTTTCTTAAGAAAATAGGGAAGCCGAAAATCTGCCTGTCGATATTATCGAGCCACTTTCGATGGGCTCGATATTTGAATATCGATGACATCGATAGGTGTATCGATATATTGATAAATTCGTCCAGATGAGTATGCGGTTGCTGGACACTTTTAGTCCTCTTATCGATAGTATCAATCAAGAGTCGAGGACATCGACAGCGCAGGTCGATCATATCGAAATATGTATCGATACAATCGATAGGGCAAGCAAACTTAGAGATTTTCTGATGTTTGAAAAAGTTCACTTACCCAAAAACCCTCATATGTTTTAACTTATTTTTAAGGGTTTTAATCATCTGGTGTTTTAGGACATGGGATGTGAGGCTATGATTTACCTATGGCGAGCTTCCACACATTTGGTTAAGGCAGGCGCTTGAATTGTTCTTTCGATGAGGCTCTGTAGTCCGACTAACTCAACACACACGGTAATTGACAAACCAGGGCACTAGCAGGTGCACTTTCAATCTCCCCCTTTGTCAATTACATGACAAAATACCGAAACACCCTAAGATAATATCTAAACAGACACATCCTAAATTGTGTGTATATGCTTTTGCACAATTTTACAAATTCTAATGAAGTCATGTACACAACCAGTATTTGCTCCCCCTTTCTTGGTGCAGTTACTCCCCCTACACCTGCAACATATAAGAGCAAATATCGAACTTTTCACATGGGGTGTTTTAACTTTTCTCCCCCTTTTTGTCAGTCATTGACAAAGATAAAGTAGTAAATATTGACTGAAGTTAAAGAAGCATATGGGATAACTAGCAGATATAGATGTATAAATATTTTCAATAGTGTTAAGCATACATCATTGGCAGGTAGTATGAATGCATGAAATAAAACTTGACAAGATCAGATAAGATAATCAGGAAAAACATGTGCACTCCATATCAAAACTCCATTTAACCAGGGGATCTCATATATCACTATGGCAGTAGGAATAGAAGTATATGCAGCCATATTCATTAAAATATTCATCATTCAAAACATGTACTGCCCCAGACAACAGCAGACTACTAACTATCAGATAGAGATATCAAGCCCATGTAGGGATACCCAAAATGAATAAACAGGAATGAATCTATAAAAAAATTACTAGTGTTCATAACTAGACACACTTCGCTTCCAAAATGGTCTTCTTTTAACACATAGAAGGTCCGTCCGTCGTTAGTAGCTCAAGAATCTGTTGCACAGAATGTTGGAGAGCTTTCATCCTGTTTTTTTATTCCTGACAGTCATTGCTCGCAGTGATGGAGCCGCTTATTAATTCCAGTGAGATTGTTTAAAAATTGGTGCTCAAGCACATGACGTTGACGATTAGTGACAGAAGCAAGATTGTATTTAGGAGTTTGGTTAGATCCCCAAAGAGTTTCTTCTTTAGGCACAAGACCACTCTCTCCATTAGGTGGAGCATTCTTAGATGAGACAGAGACATACACTTGTTGGGCTGCATCATGGTAGAACCATACTTCAGGATATACCTTATCTGTTGTTTCTGGCAATCCTGCCCAATGTGCGAGCTTGCAAACAAGGGATAAAAAAGGCAGCATTTCAAGATGGTCACTTTTGACTACCTTAATTAGCTGATTTAGAATGAGGGTTGGTAGACATACAGGGACTTCTTGATAGACATCATACAAGATATTTAGCACAAAAGGACTTAGGTATGTGTCATTGACATCACATGGGTATACGGTAGTACTGAAGATACTATGTAGGAGTCTAAACAACGTTCCTAGATATTTAACCTGAAGAATATTGTCATCATTTCTAGGAATAGTCAGACCCTGGCATAGTGCTCGAGTAATTTTCCCCCATTTACCCAATTCGTTTATATTTCTACTAGTGATAGGGATTTGGGTCACCTCAATGTTTAGAACACGACCAAGGACTGTTGGAGTAATTTTCTTGGTGTGTTGCATGAATTCCAGATGCATACATGGTAGATAAACTTAGACAACATGATAATAGTTGAAGAACTGTTGGACCATTTCAAACTGATATGGACCACCCATAGCAATCATATTCTTCGACCCAATAGTTTTCATCATGAGATCTACTCCATAGGGCTTGATAGCATTAGGGAGAATGGATGAGGTGGTCTAGTATTTTTTCCTTTCTTAATCTTGGAAGATTTTGCTGAGAGAGCCTTACCTTTTCCTCTATCCATCTTCCTTGCTTCATTTTGATGCTGAGATTTTCTCATTGGGGCTCTGAGCAAATAAACCAAAGGAAAAAAAAATCGAGGCAGCGAGACAAGACTGGCTACTGTAAAAAGTAAAAAAATTTGGCTCAATAACCTTTTATTTTGCACCATCTGTCAATCGTATCGATCGTTGTTTCGATGATATCGAGAAGTTTCTGATTGATTCTATCGAGTCTGTCCACGATGTCATCCACCGTCATACGACTTTTCACATTCTGAAGAGTCATCAATTGTATCGATCCTTGGTCGATAAAATTGATATTAAAAAATAATTGATAGTTAATCGAAAGTGAGCATTTTTCAGGTTTTTCACCATTTTGACCCACTTTTATGCAAATCTTGATTTGATCAGTATATATCACAAAATTTTGTACAAGTTCTGTATAGCTTAAAGACTATAAACATGATAATGTTTATATTTAAAGAGTTCTAGGTGTGCAACTTCAGATGTAACATTGAAAGCTTAGCAAAAATTTCTCATTTCAGCACATGTTCAGATCTTGATGTATGATCTAAACGAGTTTCTTCATTCTCAATGTTTTGAAAGTGCACCTATTACGTGCCCTGGTTTGTCAATTACGTTGTATGTTGAGTCAGTCAGACGACAACACCTATCAAGAAGATCATGTCAAGCGTCTGCCTCATCTAGATGTGTGGAAGCTCACCAAAAGGTAAATCATAGCCTCACATCCCATGTCCCAAAACACCAGGTGATTAAACCCTTAAAAAGAACTAGAACATTTTAGGGTTTATGTGTAAGAAATCTTTTTATCCAAAAGAAGATTTTATAAGTTTTTCTTACATTGTCGATTATATCGATTTCCCTTTCGATATGATCTACCAGCTCTATCGATGTCCTCGACATATCAATCGACACAATCGAGTGAGGACAAAAAGCATCCAGCAATCAAACAATCTTCTGGACGATTTATCGATATATCGACCTTCGAGTCGATATCATCGATATTCAAAAATCGATCATATCGGAAGTGGATCGATCGTATCGATAGAGTGCTTCCCGGCGCCCCTGTTTTTTTAAAGAAAACTATCCACTGCTTCGATATATCGATGACTGTCCGATTCAATCTGAACTCAAATATCGATCATATCGGGAGTCAGTCGATCATATCGACTATGGGGTCCAGCATGAATTTCAGGTTGCTTTTAATGTTAATCGGGGTGCCTGTCGATAAATCGATATTCATATATCGATCATATCGAGACCATGTCGATTGGATCGAGTCAGGATATAATTCGTCCAACAAGCTTACATGTAAAATCTATACGATTTTCGATCCCATCGAATGGTCGCCGATATGATCGATGTACAAATTCCGATGACATCGACTGGTTCCCCGATCATATCTGTGATCCTGAAATTCTTCAAGACTTCTCTCTTGGTTTTCAACTGTCGATAGAATCGAACCATCACTCGATGGAATTAGAGTTTGAAATTTGATATCATCGATGTGTGTCTCGATCCCATCGACCAGTTGGCAGAAGGTTTCCAAAAGTGAAATGACAATTGAGTTCTTATCATCGAGAGGTCGGCCGATACAATCGAGAGTATACGCTCGATCATATCGATGACTGATCGATGATATCGAACTCTGTCATAAATATGACCGTTTATATCCGTTAGAACCTTTTGCCTATAAATAGAGAGAGTTGTCTTCATTGCTGACTGAGAGAAAAAGAAGAGAGTGCCTTAGAATGTTTCAACCTTCTTATCATTTACCTAAGCCCTTTCTCTCGGAAAGTTCATCCTCTAATCCACCCTCATCATTGATATCTGATAGAGTGGATTGGGGAATGAACTTCCGCATTCAAGGATCCTTCAGCTACTATCTTAATGACATATCATTAAGCTGGGATGCCTTGAATGCATAGATGATGGGAACCTCTCTATCTTCCTTATAGGAAAACCTTTAGAGAGTGGTAGTCCATCATAACCTTGACCCAACCTAAGCCTAGCATATCTACATCTTCATGTTGTGGATCAAGGGAGCTGAAGACTCTTCATCAAAAAGTAGAAGGTCTTCATCATTGTGCTGAAAGGGACTCATCAACTTATCTGTAAGTACCAAAAGTCCAGAGGACACTTGCGATCATTCCTTTTTAGGATTGAGTTTTAAGTGTTTCTCACCATTTGAAGTCCTTGAAGGAGGCCTTCGATGGGAGTGTACGTTCGGGGTGCGTTGTGTGGACCCTTGCTCTGTGGAGAGCATAAACATCTGGTTAGGAGTATGCCAGTAAAACTCCAAGGTTAGAGGTGAACCGAGTAGAAACCTCAGGGTGCGTTGTGTGGACCCTTGTCCTGTGTGGGCATAAACATCTGGTTAGGAGTACGCCAGTAAAACTCCAGGGTTTGAGGTGAACCGAGTAGAAACCTCTGTAAAGGTTAAAGGTGAACCTGATTTAAAACCTTAGGTTTGAGGTGAACCATGGGAAACCTCCTTAGTGAAATCCGATCACTCAAGTGTTGAGTGTGGAAGCCGGGAGTGGAGTAGACAAGTTGTCGAACCACTATAAAATGACTGTGTTTGAGTTTGATATTATCTTTTATGTGATTGCCTTGCATGTCTTTATATATGATCACATCCTATGCACACACAGTCATATCCATCACAATCTCATCTATACATTGTTTATCTTTTAAATAGTTTGTGATTGGATCCTCTATTAGTCTTGGAAGCCAGTAGAGTTAAGATTGAGTAATCCTAATCAATACTCTGCCATAGGATTAGTGTAATAAGGATTTTTAATAATTTATAAAAACTTTAAAAAATCCTATTCACCCCCCTCTAGGATATATTGACCTATTCCTACTTCAACTAAAGCGGTCTTCACCGCAATTTCATGTTTCTCAATATCACTCCTTTCTTTTCATATAATAATATAGCAGTGATTATTTGTGCGAAGACCCTTCATAATTAATTTTTTTGATTGATCTAGGATCTCGCATTCTCGTTTGTTGAATTTGACCACATGCCCATTATCACAGATGTAAGATATGCTTAGGAGATTATGCACCAGACCTTTTATGCAGAAAGCATTCTCATTTATAAGCAGACTAATCCCTTTTATGACACCCTGTCCAATTACTTTAGTAGTGGTTCCATCTCCGTAAGTGACTAGCCCATTGTACAAATTTTGATAGTTTGACAGAAGGGATTTATCACCTATGACATGCCTTGAGCAACCACTATCTAGGTACTACTTGGTGTCATTGCCTGATAACTGATTTGAGTGAGTAGCAAGACAATTTTTCTTTTCTTTAATTACCCATTTGAGGCAGACTTCTTTACGCTGTCTTTTTCTTTAGGTGGTGATGGCTAAGTGTTTCTCCTAGGTGGACTTTTAACATTGTGAGTTTCTCTAATTAATTTGACAGTGTGATTTTGGTCAAAGTTATGTAAAGTCCATCTAAGTGTTAAGCATTCAAACTCATAATGACCCACATCACCACACACATGACATACTGGAGTTTTTCTGGTTTTTCTTTCAGAGGCAGCAAATTTTTCAGTTCCAGGAGCTGCACATCCAGTCTTTGATTTATATTTTTCATATCCTAGCCCACCTTTATCCTTCCCAGGTTTTCCCATTCCCAACAGTTTTTCTCGCTTTTCTCCACTTTGAGAAAACTTATAGTTTATCTGGGCAATTCTTCTGAATTCTTTCAAATCAAATAGGAGTGTGTGATTTTCATTTTGAAGGAGCATATTTTCATATTTTAACTGCTCGACCTATTTGTTAAGGTTTTCAGATTCAGATTTAAGAAAAGAATTAATTCTCTTAAGTCTATCATTATCTAAGTGATGTTGCTGCAAGTCATTGATTAAATGAGTATTAATTTCTAGAGTTTTATCCAAGTCTTTTTGCAGCAATTCCTTTTTATTCTCAGATATACCAAGTCTTTTAACAACTTTAATGTTGTGGATGTATAGTTGATTATAAGCATCTTGCAATTTATTTTGTTCTCTTTCTTCCTCTTCTTTAATTTCCTCATTGTCAGATGGAAATGATTCAGTAGCTTGTTATTCTTCATCAGATTCAGTTGGAATAATCGAAGCAGTGGAGACCATAAGTATTTTCAAAGATTTTCGGTCTTCATCACTCCCTGAGTCGCTTGATTCTAAATTTGACTCGTCCGTATCATCCCACGTGGTAGTCATTGCCTTACCCTTAGTTTTTCTGTTTGGGCATTCAAAAGATAGGTGTCCATACTCATGACAGGCATAGCATTGTGGTTCTTTAGTTCTTTTACCAAATTTACCTGTAGAGGGTTTGTTGTACACCTTTCTTGCTTTGGAGGGACGACTACGATTCTTTTAAAAGAATCTTCTAAATTTTTGTGCCAGTAAGGCCACTTCCTCATCTTCATCTTCCTTTTCGCTTTCACTGTCCTCATATTTTGATTTCTTAGAAGTTTTTAGGACAGTGTTTTTGGATTTTTGGGATTGTGTGAAGTGTAGTTCAAAAGTTTGTAGGGAACCTGCTAGTTCTTTTAATTTCATCTCATCAATATTTCTACACTCTGCAATTGTTATTACTTTGGGATTAAATCGTTCCAGTAGGGATCTTAAGATTTTCCTACATATTTTTGGTACCGGAACTTTTTCTCCCAATCCACCCATGGAGTTACAAATAATTATTCAACTTGGTGAAAAATTCCATAAATGTCTCATGCTCTTCCATCTTGAGATTTTCGAACTGTAAAGTTAGAAGTTGTAGTTTAGACCTCTTCACAATGCTTGTGCCTTCATGGGTTGGTTCCAGTAGATCCCATGCTTCCTTAGATGTCTCACACATACTTATCGGATTGAATATATCCTGAGACACGGCACAGTAGATGACATTCATTACTTTTTCTTCAACAGTTCGTTGTTCTTTGTCGAACATCAACCACTTTTCTTTGGGTTTAGGTTTAGTGATGGTAGTTTCATCTTCAAGTACGATCTATTCAGATGGTAACTATTGAGGCATAAAAAAATGATAAAGGATTGAAGTAAGAAGAGAGAAGGAAATAGAAAGAATGTTCGAAAAGAAGAGGAAGAGACTGCTTGCGCGGGACTGCGCAACTTATATCAGATGCGCGGTACTGCACAATCGATATCCCTTGTGCGGGTCCGCGCAACATAAATATCCCTTGCGCAGGAACCCGAAACATGCTACAGTAGGAAGCACTGAGAGATTTGTCCCACATCACTAAGATCGGAATTTTCACACGTGCAAGGGTCTATAAATACCCCTTCCCCTCCTTCATTAGGGGTAATTGAGGATTTTTAAGAGGAGCAGAGCGGAGCAAAAGACCGAAGGTAGGAGGGGAGTCTCCTGTCAGTTGCGTAGGACAATGCAACCAATATCAGTTGCGTTGGTCCGCGCAAGCAGACTACCCTGCAGTCTGTGAAGATAAATGGCCATTATGCTGCCAAAATCTCTGTGCAAGGCCTTCTTCTATTGACAAGTTCAAAGGAGAAAGATTAGTCGATCGAGTCGACATTCCCCCTAAGTATTAGGGGATGACTAAAACCGGCACCGTTATGCTGATGAAATCTCTATTTCTTTGAAGATTCGTCGATCAGATCGACATTCCTTCTAAGTCCTAGGAGATGATCAAAACAGGCACCGAAAGGCTGCCGACATGAATTTCTTGATACTTAAATTATAAGTCATTTATTTCTAAATGATCTATCTTAGAATCAAGGGATGTAAAGAGGATATAAATGAACTCAGTATTAATGAAATGTGATGAATGTTCCCAATGCTCTTTCTCTGTTATGTTTGAATAAGACAATTTCCCAAACCAAATGCATTTGTTTCTTTGTCAAAACAAAATGGCAACCCTGCTGGGGACTTATTATCTTATTTAAATATTAACAGTGAAATTGTTATGAACTCTCATCATAGTTTGGCGTCCGTAGGATGCTAAAATGGCAACTCTCAGTGGGAAAATCCTCCCCTTCATCTCTAAGATAGATCACTTTAACTATTCATATACTAATTACAATTATGTTTCGTGACTGAAGGTTTCTGGATCCGACTAAAACTTACTACTCATGGCAACTCCCATAAGAAAAGTGAACTTTCGATTCACCCCGACAGGATTCGTGATAGAATACATACCAAATCGAATTTCAAAGTACCTGACTCGAATTCGTGCAAGTGGAGGTAGCATAGCTCAGGTAACAGCTGGGGTTGTTTCTGCTTCGCCCTAATCATTAGAAGGTGACACAGGCTGGACCGTTGTAACATCTCGTAAGACAAGAGCACAAAATGTCAGAAGTTCTATAATGAATCAGTCTCCATTGGGAATTAGAGGGCCAATAACACGTAATACAGTTAAAAGGAATCCTGAACTTGCTCCTCCAAAGATCTATCCTGGGCAAATAGACCCACAATTGACAGCGTGTGATTTCCTAGCTTTGAATGCTCCAGTAGCTAGATGGACAAGAGAACAAAAGGGAAAAGCACTGGTGATCAGATCACCATTGCCATCCCAGGTAAATTTACCAGTATCAACATCACCTCAGTCATTTGATGGCATAAAGGGCATACAAAAATCCAACGAAACTCCATTCCCTCTCTTTTCCATGAGTCCTGTTATGTTAGCATATTCTTCCTCTACTCCAATTACTACTTCGCCAAAAAGTGGAGAAGCTGCAGTATATACGGCTAGAACAAATCCAGATTGTAGAGAAACTACAGAGGATCGTTTCAATGCAATAGCAGAAGCTTAGAATGCATTAATGGAAGAATGCAGAAACCTTAGAGAGGTACTGACGACCCTTACACACAACATAGCTCAGATGACAATTCCCCATAATGCAATGGAAGGGCAAGAAAATCAGCCTGACGTCCTCCCACCGCATGGGGCAGGGTCATTGGGATCCATTCCAGCAGCAAGAACTGTGACATAAGATGAGGTGAGGCAAGTGGTTGAAGAGGCTGTTAGAGTGGAAAGAGAACATGAGAATACTGGGCGTTTTAGGTATCGAACACTGTATCCAAGGGAGGTAGAAGACATCCCTTTTCCGCCTAATTTTAAGCACCCAGATTTTTAGAAATTCAATGGGGAAGGGTCTCCAGAAGAGCATTTAATGCATTCATCACCAGTATGGGAAATTTTTCTACAATACCACAGTATTGCTTACGATTGTTTGGGTCGTCACTAACACACAAAGCATTTCGATGGTATTCTAGTTTGGCACTAGGGTCAATACATACCTGGGAACAAATACAGGAGGTTTTTATGTTAAAATTTTTCTCCTCAGAGCGTGATGTCAGTATTACGGTGTTGGCCTCTATACGGTAGAGAGAAGGAGAGCCGGTCAAAAAATTTATAGACAGATGGAAAACATTAGGGGCTCATGTAGGCAGTTACCAGAAGAAAAAGAGCAAGTCAAAATATGTCTGAATTCTATGGGGACGAGGATTACGTTTGGCTCACCAGCGCCGATATTAGAACTTTTCGTGACATGGCTACTAAGGCTCACGCTTTAGAACTAATGACTCGCAAGATTCCAGCATTTCACCATGAGACAACCAGGAGGGTATCTAGCAAAACGGCTATGAAGGCTATTGATCGTGAAAAAAGAGGTAAAGATACAAGGGACTCAATGGAAAGGAGACCAGATCGAAGAGAAGAATGGAGCCAGTCAAGGAATAAATACAATGAAAAGAGGCCTAAAATGTTGAATTCTCATGAGAGGTTAGCGTTTGATAAAGAAGATGTCGCCCCTATGATGGAACAACTGTTGAAGGCTGGCACGATAAAATTACCAGAGCCTAAACGCCCAGAAGATGTAACAAGAACCAGAGAAAGAGATTGACAGGGGTGAATTTCTTGGTGGGACACCCCGTAGAGAATTGCTATACAATGAAGTGTATAATACAACGAATGATTGACAGGGGTGAGATAGTATTGGGGAAAGAAAAAGAAATGGGTGCCATGACAACAGTAAATATACTTACAGTCCGAAAGAAAGAGCACAATGTGAATGAGAAGGAAGATGGTAAGACGGAAAAGAAGGTTGCAGTAATCACGTTACGGTCAGGTAAAAAGGTGGTAAGTCTTATAAAGCAAAAATCAGAAGTCACTACGAAAGAAATAATTGAAGGACAGAGTAATGGTGACAAGATAGAAGAGAGGAATGAGGTGACGAGAGTGACTTATGATGTAGTAAGTCACCTAAAAGAAATACTGGCCCGATTAAGTGTTTATGACGCACTTAAGTTATCAGAAGAATTTCGACAGAGTCTGATTCAAGCATTGTCTGATCATGGCATTAGAGAAACTTTGCTGGCAGAGTTAGAACATGAAGAACTTGATGAACAGGAGGACTGTCTCCTAGTTGTTTCTTTCTCTGATGACGACTTGATCTGTGAGGGAGAACATAACAGGCCACTAATGATAGAGGGCCATATCTGGGAAAAGAGAGTTAAATGGATTATGATAGAAAATGGGTCTGCAGTGAACCTTTTACCACTTTCGATGTTAAGTAAGTTGAATTACCGTCGCTTAGAACTACACCCCAACGGAATGATGATACAGGGTTTTAATCAAGATGGGCAACGTGTACTTGGAAAGATTACAGTAACGCTGGAAATAGAAGAGTTGACTACTGATGTTGTGTGTCATGTTATAAGTGCAGTAACGACATATAATCTTCTCTTAGGAAGACCGTGGATACATCAGTATAATATCATACCCTCCACTCTGCATCATTGTTTCAAATACTACAAAGACGGAGTACAATATAAAGTAATGGCTGATGTGAAACCATATACAGAAGCCGAGTCCTTTGTAGATGCTAGCTACTATAAAGAGTTTACTGTAGAGAAGATAAAGAATGATGAGAACAGGGTCTTAAAGGATGTTCAGGAAAGTGCAATTACAGAAAAAGCAGAAAAGGTACGACCATCTGAAACTGCGAAAATAAACAAAAAATTCTATTTTGTGCCAAAACATCTGAGGCAGCCAGGACAACCACCATTAACCTTGTTATCATCTGAACAGTTGAAAATTTTACAGTCCAATTATACAGTGCCATTGCCGTATGCTGAAAGGAATAAACTGTTTTCGCCCGCTCCAGGGAGATTTCAAGTTGAGGCAAGCGAAAAATACCCTAAGCCAATAGATTTTTATGTTTTGGAAGAAGTAATGACAAGAGGAGAAATTCAAAACAATGTATACCATGGTAAGTTGACATCGTAAGACCTTCAAAAGTATAGTCTGACAAGTAAGAAGATGATGAAAAACATGAGTTTTGATTATGAAGAACCCACTGGCTTGAACCATGGGAAGGGAATTCAAATCCCTATTAGGATCAATCAGGATAAGCGAAGAAAATTTCAAGGGTTGGGGGCAAACTCATTAATAAATATGATTACAGTTGCGCAGTCTTCTGCAGCAATACACTGCCCCAATATCTCTAAGAAGAAAGAGTATATTTCTAACAATAGTTACAATCATATTAAGGGGTAAGTTCAAGATCGAATGAGATAAGATGTACTTGATAAAAGAAGAATGCTCCAATGGAGTAAATAGAAGTTCATGTTGGCCTATACTTGCATTATCAAGAGGAGATTTCTCCTGAAGGCGCTACAAATTTTGATCCAAAGCATTATCAGAATAATAATTCTAAATCAAAAGGGGGCAAGATGAATGGAATGAATAAGAAAGAAGTTCGCGAGCGTATCAAGATCATATGATAGCAAATATTACTATAAAAAGGAAGATGAAGAAGATGAGCGCCATCAAGTGAGCCCTACAAAATTCTTCCTAAAATCGATATCATCATCAAGCTGATATATTATGAACAACACAGACAAACGATATAGATAAACAGATGGGTATAATTGAAGATTTTGGCAGAAGTGATGGTGTATCAATTTCAGTCAGAAATGCCTATCATCGTCTTCCAAGGCATTTTTAGACAGCATATTAAGTCATCGCCAAATGAAAAGTGTTGATGATCACTATCAAGCGATAATGATTTCTATTAAGCATTGACAATTATCGCCGACGCTAAAGATTCCCATCAAGATCACCAGGTATCAATGGTTATCGTAAATAAATAAATAAAATAAATAAGTAGCAACTATCGCTGTCGTGGATCAATCACCTATCAAAATTGCTATCATTACCAGGATGATAGGCTGATACACTATTTTAAACATAATACGAAAGTTCTCATAACATTATCAACAACGACGAAATATCAATTATTGATTGCCGTATTTTGGCAGTGGAATAAACTATATAGCCAACCACATAAAAAGTTGACGGCAGTGATGGTTGCTAATCATTTAAGGCAGCCTAGCCAAGCCTATATGGCCAACTACGCATAAAACGTATAATCATTTAGACAATCTAATCAAGTCTTAAAAAAGGCCAAGTCCTAAAAGGACCAAGTCTCCAAGACCTAAAAAGGCTTAGTCCTAAAAGGACCAAATCTTAAAAAGGGACCAGCTACGCATGAGACCTATCAAGATCGCCATTCGGGCAACGGTGAGAAGCCAGTGGCCCTAAAAAGTCCGTGAAGGCCATCGTATGCATACCCATGCGGGCAGCTGACAGATCCAATGACCAAAAGCCTAAAGGCCAAAAGTTGACCAAAAGCCTAAAGGCCAAAAGTTGACCAAAAGCCTAAGGGCCAAAATCCTCAAATGGCCACTCAACGTAACCTCCATGTCGTCTGTATAGTTTTCTGGCAGCGTCAAGGGGAATGGAGGACAATGCCCTCCCATGAATGGGCTCGACCTTATAGACGAAGAAAATGAGGGCTGCAGTGCAAGCTTTAGATAGGCCAACCATGCATAGGACCCCCCAGATTTGTGGTTTGATTTCGGTACTAACTCATGAGGAAGGGCTTAAACCTACTCATCGACGGACTGGCAACCATGGATTTGGTACCCTAAAGGTAGCCTTGCGAGCTTTGTGAACTCTAGAGAGTTACCGTGGCCAACCCTATGCATAAAACCAATCGAGTTCACCGCGCCGGTAGCTTCAATGGGCCCCTCTGATGGATCGCGCTTTGTGAACTCCCTAGGCAGTGAGAAGTCCAGTAAACTCCTAAGAGTTACAGAGGCCATCACTTGAGAGCCGGCTCCACTACTCATGAGCTTAAACTATGTGTGAAATTGACGCTCCACTACTCATGAGCTTAAACTGTGTGTGAAATTGACTGAATTGAAATCTAGCGCCAACAATGAAAAAATATATGAATAAAGTCACGTAGGAAATCCCGCACTGTCACGCTCCAAACTCAGAAACCGGGCTCAAAAAATTCCCGATTGCCGAATCCGGCACCGACAGCCTCCGTAGAACCCCATTTTCGGCTCCTAGCTCCCATTCGCCAGGTTCCGATCCTGGAATGCTACGAGGAGGATTTTAAATATCAGTTTGATTCGTAATAAGCATAACCAAAAGCATAACCCACAAACAACAACCAAGCACTCCATTACATTTTCACTATGATAAAAAACTTTACAAGTACAATGAGCATAAAGGGAAATACAATGGTAAATAACAAAAACTCCAAAATGATCAGCAACGTGCTCCTGCCTCAGCGCTGCTGCCATCCAACGTCACTTGCACGCAACGGTTGTGTATAAGCTTATAGAAAGCTTAGAGGGTGGTGAAAGTGTGTGTGCAAGGTAGAATATGAACATGCAATGTTAGAGTAATGCGGAATATGCAGATAGAACCATAATATCATGAGCCGTACCAAGGCTTATGCGATGCAAGACATGAATGGTCTGGGCCATCCCAAGGCCATGCGATGTGCAATGCAACTCAAGCATACAGATCCTCATCTATGTCCATACATCAATACAACTCAAAATATGAAATATCACCGGGTCTAGTACACTCAAAACCAGATTGCCGCCACATCGCGCGCAATAAAGTAAGTGGAAGAGACCACACTATCCGTCTGCCAATATCGGACGCGACTCATCGATAGCGGACCCATCCCTCGAGCTGGTCAAACTCAGCTTAGCTTTGCCCCCTACTCTCAGGCGGGTAAGGCCGCACCCCCTTCCAACCGACCACGACACAGTGGAGAGCGTAACCGTCTGGTAATCGACACTCAACGCTCATCTACCCACTCGGTCTAGACGTTAGAGCAACCTCTTCGTACCATAAGGGTTGAGGGACTTTCACCCAGGGATATCTATAGTACCCCATGTAGAATAAGATTTTTGGTATCCAATCCTGCCAACCACGATGCGTCTGTGGAGGCTACGGCCCTGATGTCGCTAGGACGTATAATAACCATATCACACAAATACGGAATGCATGAATCACGCTACCCAGTTATGCAACCAATCATGCACATAACGTGCGCTCATGTAGGGCAACACCGCCTAACCAGGAGCCCATAAATAACCTGCCCGAAGGCAAATGCTATGATCAGACAATCCTCACGTCAAGCATACATATGATGCGCATGAACATGAGTCATGAAACTGTACTAAACATGTTATAATAAAATGAACTATTTTACAATGCAGATGGACCTGGACGGCCTATACACGATAAGTACGATCCATAATGGGCCCTAAGGAGAGTCGTAATGTGGACATCCAACCAGCATCACACTCATAATGTGGACGTCAAACCAACATTGCCTCCAAGGCACGATCGCCGTAAACATTACTAGTTAATCTGTATGGGAATTACACATTGCAATGGACCATAGGTTCCTCCCATTGGGCCTTACATGTATATCAAATGGGTCATATCTTATGGGCCTTTTACTTATCAGATGGGCCACATAAATGGGTCACACCAATGGGTCTTACGTGCATTGCAATGGGTCAAAACCCGTGGGCCTTGGATTGCATCAAATGAGCTTAACTCATGGGTCGAATGGGTCACACCAATTGAATCCCATATAAACGCTAAATGGGCCTTAACCCTTAGGCATTATATGAGTTCAATGGGCCTAAACCCCTAGGCCTTATGGTACATCAAATGGGCCTAAACTCATAGGCCTTAAACAATCAAATGGGCCTGATCCCATGGGCTCAAAAATACAACAAATGGGTCCAATTTCAATGGCCTTAGAATACATCAAAAAGGGCCTAGTCTAATGGACTTAAAACATAACAAGTGGGCCTAAACCCATAAGCCTTTTACAAAGTAAATGGGCCTAGCCCATAGGCCTTAGATAGTCCAAATGGGCCTAACCCATAGGCCTTGCATGCATAACAAAGTGGGCCTAAACCCATGGACCCTTTTTGTAATCAAATGGGTTTAGTCCCATGGGTCTTACAATATATCAAATGGCCTAGTCTTATGGCCTTAGAACATATCAATTTGGGCCCAATCCCATGGCCTTACATAAATCAAAGTGGGCCCCAATGAACTACTGTATTTGCATAAGGATGGTCCTCAAAACAGGCCAAGGTGGGGTCCATACGAGTTAAGGATCTAACTCATTGTTTAAGCCATTGCTATAAAATGGACTCTTAAAATGAATAGACGATTTGGATGCAGCCCATGCATCATGGGTGGGTCCCATTACCGCTGGACAACGCGGGTAAGGCACATACATCACCTAAGGCCCCACCGTCCGCTGGACGGTGGAGGCCACACAAACATCAGGTGGGTGCCACCGTCCACTGGACGGTGGACTTGACACAAACATCAATGTGGGTCCCATGTGGGGCCCAACACACTTCCCAAACGCCATCCAGCCCGTTCATCAGGTCCCCCGGGCCTGAATGAAGGGAAAACATGAATTTCAGCTTGATTCAAAACTTCTGTGGGCCCCAAATAAAATTTCAATGACAGACGTTCATTCACACTGTTTCCTATGATGTGGGCCACCTGAGTATTGGATCAGGCTGATCTTTGGAGGGGGGCCCACCACTGGGGTGGCCCACCTCATGAGCTAGTTGGATCACAAATAAACATTATGGTGGGGCCCACACGCAAGGCCATGGGCCCCTGCTGGACATCCACCCGCCGCTGCACGGCTGCACGCAGCAGCGTACAGCGCTGCACGTTGTCAGGGAGGGGGACAACTCCCTTGCAAAAATTTGGAAAAATCTGAATTTCTGGGGTTTTTCGCACGTGGGGCCCGCTGCGCCAAAATCCGTCCCGGCCATTGCGATCAGCGGCTCGAGGCCGTCCAAATGAGTCCAGAGTTTAAATTTTTTTAATGCTTGAAAGTGAAATAAAATAAGAAAATAGAGTTTGAATGGTGAGGGTGCGATCTTTGACGCTATGGCCCACCAGGTGCTCCGTTCAATCTCATTTTCTGGCTCAACACCTAAAATGAGATGGTGAAAGGAATGGACGGCTTGGATTAGATCAATACATCAGGGTGGGGCCTATACAAGTGGGCCACTAAAAAGCCCTTCATTCTTCTTTCCCTTTTATTCTTTCCTTTGAAAACATCCAGCGTCCCAGACGATGGACGATTATATTACAAATTTTTTTTTAAATGGTGAGCCCTGATGAAGTGGCCACCACTGATGAGTGGAACGTCTAAGGTGGGCCCCACTTGAATAAAATAAATACTTCAAGGTGGGATCCATTCAAGTGGGCCACACAATCCTATTGCATAAACACAAAATAAAATAAAATAAAATAAAATAAAATAAAAGAGAGAGAGAGAGACATGGAGAGTGGGACACGGCTTGTGATGGAGGGACCCCGACATTATGGGCCCTCCCTTACAATGAATCATAAATCAAGTGGGCCTTAAAGCATGAGGGACCATCAAACTTAAAATCAACGGTGGGGATCCTTTCCCCACCAATATGGATGGTCTAGATGACCTTTTTGTAATGGAATAAACATCATGATGGGATCCATGGAGAATGGCCCCATCATGGAGTGATCACGATGATCCAAATGGGCCATTGGCCACATTTTACGGTCCCAAGTGAGATCCGCACCATTGATCGGTGGGCCTCACTTGGCACATCATAAAAACAAGAAAAACTAGAATGATCTAGCACCCACCGTCCGATCTTCTCGCTCCTAGGGGTTCCTTAGCACCTTGGCTTCAACTTCAATGGTTAAGATGAAGAATGGAGGGTTGAGATGGGAGATGGTGGGGTAGGAAGGTGGGCCACTTGAAGCTTAGAGAGGCTTGGAAAATTCCATAGGTATGGAGTTTTTTGGAAATCTTTTGTTGCTTGGAAATTTGAAGTGAAAAAAGAGAGAAAGAGAGAGAGTGATGTAAGGGAGAGAGAGAGAGTGATGGATGGATGTGGTGAGTGATGGTTGTGTAAGAAAAGCTTGACTTTTGAGGCTTTTGTGTAAGAGAGGTATGGGTGGTGAAGACTTTTGTGGCTTTTTGTGTAAGAGAGGTATGGGTTTGGGAGACTTTTGTGGTTGCTTGGAAAAAGAGATGGAAGTGATGTGTACTTGACATGTGATGGATTGATGGGTGATTGATTGATGGGATTGATGTGATTGATGTGACACATCGTAGAGATTCCCTTAGTTTTCGTAACGCGCGGCGTTTTCTCGCACCGAATGTTGGCCCATATCTCTTGATCAGGGTATCGCCTTGGCGTGCAGGTCGTGGTATCGGAACAGCAACGACGGCGTGGTCGCTATGGTATTGGTCTCGGGCTGAGTCGACTCGGGTTGTCGGCACATGATCAGGGTCGCGCGTCGATATCGATTAAGGGTCGAAGGTTGCCGGAATTCTACCGGTAAGACCGCGGAAGTGTACGAAAAGGTACGAACCAAGATACGGGTCTTACACGCACTAACAAGCACAAAATACTAGTGCTTATATTAGTTCATTAAATCAGTAAATATACTAAAGTTGCCTTATAAGCAGCATAATGCATGATGTAGAAATGTATGAAAGAGGTTTTTAGAAATCATTAGTGAAAATCAAAAGAGATTACTTGTTCAAATAACATATATACAAAAAGGAGTCATATACTTAAAGTTCTTCTGTAATCCCTGCTATTGTTATATACTTTTGCAAATCTTCTCTTAATTGCATTTGAGCTGCAATATACTTGGACTTTTCCTCAAGAATAATCTTTGTTTAGTCAGGAAGACCAGCTAACTTACCTTCTAAAGACGCAATCACTTCTTTGTTCTTGAGCAGCTCGAACCTCTCAGTGTTAACAGACTGAATGTTGACTTGAATCTTTTCTTCAGTTTCCTTTATGGCTAAGTCCTTCTCATGACTCTTAGATTCAAGCTACGAGATCTCTTCCTTCAGGGTAGTGATGCGATTTTCAATACTCGATTTGTCATCAGTATAGATCTTCAGTTGCTCTTGAAGAGTTAGTTGTTCTTGGTCGAATTCGGAGATAGTGGAAGCAATGAGGGAAACCTTTTCCTTGGACAAAATTAACTGCTTCTCATACTCTAGAATCTCGGGGGCAATTGTAACATTCTTTGCTGATGCCAAAGAAAGTATTGAATCACAAAATTTAAGAAGAGAATCGCATAGAGCAAAGATGTTAATTTTTTCCATTCTTGCAGAACTTTCCAAAATCTCAATGGCAATATCTAGGTCTGACCACTGCTCGGGATCTTTAAAGATGTGGACTACTGCTGACAAAGAATTCTTCATTAAAAGCATTTTGTGAGTGGGAATCTTTGAAAGAAATGATAGCTCAGAGATAGTGGCCACAGACTTGGAGCTAGTCGCCTCGCTACAGGGAAGAATTCCTATAATACGAATAGGAGATAATGTTAGAATAAGCAATGCAAGATGAAGAATATACAGTTCCTCAAATTGATATATACCTACCGCAGAGGTGTGACCGATAAGTGGGGGGACTTTCGAGGTGAGGAGGTACCAGCTCCTAGCATGTCGGCAAGAGAAGGTGCTCTTGTTTCTGTGCTCGAATCCTTGGTGGTAGGAGTAGGCAAATCAGTGGCTTCTGTGAGAAATAAATTTCGCAGGATACCCTTTTTGATGTCACTAGAGGAGCCGCAGGAACCCATGGTGAAGTCGTTAATACAGTTGGACAAAGGTCCACAGAGGGGGCATCACTCGTTTCAATGTTAGCCACATGCATACCTGAAAAAAGAAGAAGTAGCAATGATAATAAGATAATTATCATTAGACAAGCGAGTGAATATTTAAGGAATTCGAATTCTCATACCGGGCGAATATCCATATTCCCCATAATCCAAGGGTTCTTCGTCTTCTTCGGTTACTACATGTACTGCATGTGATTTTCCAGGAACAGAGGTAGCAGGAGAGATTTCAGGAGCCAGAGGGAGATGTTCTTCCTCTATATTTTCGGCGGTTATATTTTCCTCTTCATCTATATTGACTTCTCCTTCTTCGAAGTCATCATCTTGAGCTCCATCGCTTGCATCATCATCATCATCTTCTTTGGACCCCATGGAAGTGGAATCTTCTGATGAAGAAGATGAACTTTCATTTTCCAAACACTCTTCATCTACTTCCTCGATTACAACTTGTTTTCCTTTGTAAGAGACAGGCTGGTTGCTTTCTCCTGAAGATTTCCTGCTAGCCAGAACTGGGGGAGATATGGAGGTTTGCCTTGTCCCTTCCTGGGAAATAGGCGATGATTCCTGCAAACGTGCCCGTGATCTGGTCATCGGAGACGATGAACGGGAAAGAGGAGGTTGCGAGGAAGGAACAGGTTCATTCTGAGCTAAATTCTCCTCAGCCATGGCAGTTTCTGCAGGAGTGGGAGAGGATGTTCCTTCGATATTTTCTGTGACTCGGCCGCCAAAGTCATGAGGGACATGTTCAAATTCTTCCAGAATTCTGTGAGCGAACCAGCCATCTAAAGTATTAATTGGTTTCCTCTCATGAATTGGCTCTTCTGTTGATATTTTTTGGTAAATTTTGCCATGGTGAGGTGCACAACTTTTCTCTAGAAAAAAACTAATTTCGTTCTCAAGTTTTCTGCCCCTGAGCCGAGACAGGTGGAGAAAGAGAGAGGAGTGCACTGGTAAGCATTTGTTGACCAAAAATGATTGATGGTCCCACCATCTCATCCAGCTGTAGGAAGTATGGACTATCCGGTCGCAGCTAGGAATGATGAAAGAGTAATTAACACGACCGCCCAACAGTTACTTCCATATAATAGCCCAGTTCAAAGGACCCATTCCGTAACAGCGTGTTCTTTTGGTGACCAACCCACAGTCTTCCAGTACGGCTTGGTCATAGCCGAATTGGCGAGCGAAGCGGCTGGGGTAGTAAGGCTCTCTCCAAAACTTTATCCCTTCTCTAAGAGGCAGACTGCAGGAATGGATGGAAAGAAAGAAAGCCCTTTCTGCTACGATCAGTGCTCCCTGGTCCACCATATCTGTGTCTTTAATATAATGATAGAGACGGAACTGGAAGAAATCTATTTGGTTAAAATCTTGAATCTTGTTGATTACCCATTCGTATGATCTTCTAGCCATTGCCCTTTGCTGAAAAAACCAGAGAGGAAGGTGGGAAGGATTGACATACACCTTCTCTAGTGCTTTGAAGGTCCAAGAGAAATAAACTCCTAACCATCCAGTAAAATAGTGCCAGGAAGTGTATGCTGAGGAAGATCCCAGGGTGGGGTTCTTGATGTGCGTAGATATTTCTCCAAAGGCCCTGTAAATGGAGCATAGTACGGGAGGTGCAAGGGAATATTTTTGTCCTTTCGCTAAGGCACCGGTAATGACAAAGGTGGTGGGGCAAATAGCATCTGCCCATTTAGAGCTAGGAAGTGCTCTATGCTTAACCAGTAGGCCAGAAAAGTTGCGAGTTCCCCGAAGGAACTATAATTTGCTCTTTCCTTCATGTTATCGTGGTGATTCATCAGTTCTTTGCATCGACTGTCACGGAATCTACAAGGTAAAGGGTTAGTACAAGGGAATGTGTGATAGAAAGTAAAGTGCTAATTTCTGAGTCTGGGATACCTGAGCATTCTGGAAAAGTGAGCAAGCCACTGTAGAGGGGAAAGTTTTTGAAAATTCAAAAATTTCCCCATCTCTCTGAAGAGTTCGATGGTGGTTTCAGAAATAGAGGCCTGCGATCTGGAGAAGATATGAATGCCAGCTCTGCATTCGATGGGATGAATTCAACATAAAATCTTCCTGTTAATAGAAGACCTGCTATGCGATGTAAGTCCTAGAGTGTTATGCTCATTTCTCCAAATGGTAAGTGAAATGAATTAGTAGTGGGTGACCAATATTCAAGAAAGCCTTTAAGCAAGGTGGGTTCCTTGTAGAAGTACTTAGACGTGACTTCTATAGTGTCATAGAGACCGACTTTGGCAAGAGTGCTTACATGTTTCTTCAAGATGGCCTCTGCCTAGTCAGAATAGTAGCGGCGAGAAGTCAACAGGCCCCTTGTCCGAAAATCCTCTGATCCCCAGAGAGGGTCGTAGTCCTTATAACACTGTTTGATGGTCTCATAGAAGTATGTTGGAAAAAGATTATGTGGACTATGAAAAGGAGTGAGGAAGTTCATAGAGTGAACTTCTCTAATATTTTTTCACAGCTTCTGCACTTGTAATTTTCCCTCGAGAATGCGTGGTTCTCTCGTTGCCCATGATTCGGTGTATATTAACTTCTCTCCATCCACGTAATCTTTGGGCTCACATTCGAGAATGGATTGATGACGATGGACCTTGATGGAAATTACCATTAGACCTTCTGAATGGGGATTGTCGAACTTCATAACACCCTCAATCACTCGGACTGATTCCTAAGAATTTTGGAGCTTTTTCTTGTTATGTTCCTTTATCTTCTCTTCGAACTCCTTCGCCTTGTTTCGGCGAGACATCTTGGAGTGTGAAGCAGAAGGTGTATCTTCTTGAGGAGGGGGTCCGTCACTATTTGTACGGATGTGGGCGGTTGTCTTCAACCATTTCTCCCAGTCATATTCACGACCGTGCTTCGGAGGCCGTTCTAAGTTTTCCATGACTATAGCCTGATGAATGGGAGAGGGAAGCGATTCAATGCGATCAGTAAAATCAAAAGTTGGGAGCACTGGTTCTTTAAAGTATGCAGGGGTATGAGAAGTGGTTTTGGTACGTTTGGATGGTGGCTGATCAGGAGAAGGAGAAGGGTGATAAGAAGATGTATCAGGTAAGTCGAGATGAGAAGACTGGTCAGTTGGGGGGTCTATGGGATGGAAGGTTCTCTTAGTACGGGCCATGAGGGAAAGGGAATTAAAGACTTAAGGGTGATTGCAGGAAAAGTTTGGAGAAAATTGGGAAATTTATTAAAGTTTCGGAAAGGGACTAAGAGCAAATGAGATTCACTAAGTCCGAGTTGCGCGGGTCCACGCAATCAATGCCAGTTGTGCGGAATGTCGCAACACCTGAAAGACTTGCATAAGCAGAAAATCCGTTGCACGGTACCGTGCAAACGATATCGGTTGCGAGGGAAAATCGCCAGGGATAAAAGTTTCATCGCAGAGAGAGAAAAGTGCGGACTATAAAGAGGGGCGAGGTATTTATAAACTGTGTAATGCCCTGAAATTCAGGGGTCGAGCATAACTCAGTTTTCGAGTTCCAAAACATCACTTATGCAACATAAATAATAATGGATGTATGTTGTCTGTATTAGCACATAAAACATGAAGTAGATTAAGCCAGATCAATAGACATAATTCAGGGATAGATAAAAAATGCAAGCGAAAGACTAAAGTACATATAAAATCTAAAAATAATCCCCAAAAGATGCGTGCTTTGTCCAGGGCAATAAGTACAACTGTGTATCAAAATACATGTATCAAACTGTGTAAAATCAACATATACATATCCCAGAATCTCCGCCAGTCAAGACAATGCTGATATGAACCCACATGAGAACTGCATGAACGAGAAAGCCTCCTCGTCCTCGTCAAACTCCGTCTCTGCCTCGCAAGCATCATCGTCACCTGCAGATAAGTCAGAGTCTGGTTGGTGTTTAAGCACCATCCTAGAACGTGGGAGTGAGTGATCAACTCAGTGGAGCTATACAGCAAAGGTTAACATGTTGTCAATTCAATCAAGCAGTAATGATAAAGCAGTACAATCAAACATGTCCTAGATACTCTTGTTAATGCGAGAATGAATGAGATAATGATGCATGCCCTCACCACAAACTCCCTCTACGATCTACATCTTATGGTCGCGCATGTCAGTCACCTCCTTAGTGCTCTTACACCAACACCGATAGCACATGCAGTGCAATGATATGAGTATGATTATCAAGTTCTTATTAGTCATTTTCATATAGCAGGATTGGGAAGCTAAGACACCTCCCTTATACCAATTTCTAAACATTGATCCATTCTAGGGTCGTCAGTCCTAGGAAATCTCATACGATGTACGGGTCTTGATTGCTGTAAAGGGCTCGTCACCAATCAATACGGGTCTAGTTATATCTCAAATACTACAACAAGACTCGTCGCCCTTATGTAGTGTCAGGATATACTTGAGGTCACTACAGAGGGCTCATCACCAATCAATGTAGGCGACAGCACGAATATAGTGTCCCATACCACCATAATCAACTCACAAGAGTAGGGTGCTCACTGGTCACTATGGGGAGGCTCATCGCCCAAGCATAGGCCGACAGCTTGACCAAGGTGTCTCATACCACCATGTCCAGCTCATGAGTCTTAGGGGATCATGGTACTAAGGTTAACGGGAGTTTCACTAGTGAGTTCGGTGTCTTAGATTCAAACAGTAGCGACCAAACATGGTGAACAACCATCGGTCAATCGAGTTAGTTGATAACCTCAACTAGGCCAAGTGCACATTGACTTGAACGACATGGAATGCATAAGTACTCAGTGTGACCTAACCACTGTCGAACATCCTAAGCACGACTCGGATTCGTTAAACTCATCCTGCGTGGTGAAAATGACCTCAACCACCGTTTAAAATATGATTACCGATTACTTGGACTGTAGTACAACGCCAATCATGTACAAGCTTAATAACAGGCATTTGATTCATATCCTACCATCATATGGACATTTGTGAAATATAACTTGAATTTATATACAGTACATGGAGGAAATCATACACACAGTTAACATGAATAATCTATGTTACACTATTCATGGAGGAAATCATACACACAGTTAAGGTGATTGAGATTCATATCTCAACAATCTAAAAAGCCACACTTCACTAACTACTAACTCATTCAAGCATTTAAACAAACACTTAAACTACACTATTCAACATACATAACGTATGTCGACTCCATTACATATTAGGGCAAGTCCTTTCGTCAAGGAGTTACCGCATACATATCAAACATGTATCAATGACAATTAATCATGGCAATCATAATAACAATTTTCATAAGTATACAAGTATTCTAACATATACATGAAATACGCTATTTATAATATAGATTACACATATACGTAAATCGAAACAGATAGCGCAATTGGCATGTGTAATAACATTTACGTCATGAATAAATCATTATCTAACATTGAAAGTCTTGAAAACCATAACCTAAACGTATATAGTCCACACCTTAAACCAGAAAATGTGTATTAGATGTGATTCAGACGAGAAGTCTTCGTCAACGGCGGATACGCTACTTATGACATGAAACAGGTTAGCTATAACTTTACTACAGCTATTCTAAGCTTCAAAACAGGTTAGGGTTTGTTTAACTTATCCAAGAACGAAATCAGAATTGCCGGAAGAATGATTCAGATATGCAGATTTGATACGTAGATGAACTGGAAAGAATCCCACGGAGAATCAACAGGTTCTCTCTTACTTTCTCTCTCTTTTCTCTCTCTTAAGTAGCTAGCGTTTAGGAAATTCGTATGGAATTTGTGAATGAGGGTTTAAGCCCTTTTTATAAGCTTAAAGTCGACGAAAATAGCCTTAGGGCCAAGGTATACTTAGGTTATAACCAAATCGAGCTCTTTCTGATCCAACGGAGCACTTCTGGAGGTCCTCTTATTAAATGCGGTCGGACTTAAGCTCACCAGTATTGGATCTTAAGCAAGTTAAGTTTTCAGTCCAATCGGGTTTCCAGATCGTCCGTGACGGACCAGTTTTAATTCAACAGTTACCGAAATTCGATCAGGGCCACAAATACTTTGACATGTATGGGCCACCTATCCTGATCCGAGGGTGAATTTGGGTCGAAATCTAACGGTCAGAACGCTTAGAAATATCGCGCAAGCGACATGTCCCAGATTACTTAAAATCATATTTAATTTTTTAAAAATCTTTATTTTCTCACTCTCTTCACTCCGGACTCAAGGAAATGGTCTCAGGACATCGTTTGGGCTTGATTTTCGAGGTGATAGTCAAGTTCAACTAGGCGGTCATAATGGTCTAAGTTTATCGATATCAGACTTTCGACGTGCAGTCTAGATCCAATACGAAGTTACAAAGTATTTCAGGGAGCAATTGCGTTTAGAGTTGGATCCTAGATTTCAGGGCAATATAGCATCAACGATTCTTTAGGTTTTGGGTCTTACAGATCGTATTAAAAGTTATTGGTGCTAATTTTACATGTAATCTAGTTTAGCGCTAGCTAATACACATTAAATTTTTAAGGGATTTAGTTCTAAATGATTTCTACTGGAGGTGGTACTCGGGTCTAAGTACGAATTTTTCTAAGACGTTACAATCTATCCTCCTAAGAAAAAAATTTCATCCTCGAAATTCATACCTTCTCATACTCTTCGAGGATCTGGGGGTAATTCTTTCTGACCTCAGCTTCAGTCTCCCAAGTAGCTTTTTCTTTGCTATGATGCGGCCACAAAACTTTCACAGGTGGAATAACCTTGCTACACAATACCTGCTCCTTCCTATCCAAAATATGCGTCGGGCGCAGTTCATAAGTGGCATCTTCTCTCAACTGCACCTGCTTCCAACTGATAATATGTAAAGGTTCGGGAACGTATTTCTTCAACATAGACACATGGAACACATTATGCACGCCTACGAGTGGTGTGGGCAAAGCAAGGTGATAGGCTACTGCCCCCACTCGATCAAGTATCTGGAATGGACCAATGAATCTCGGCATGATCCTCCCTTTCTTACCAAACCTAAGAACTCCTCGCATAGGGAAAACCTTAAGGAATACATGGTCCCCAACATCAAACTCAAGCGGTCGTCATCTCGTATCGGCGTAGCTCTTCTGCCTGCTCTGTACTGAGAGCAGTCGACGTTGAATAATGGCAATCTTCTCTAAAGTCGCCTGAACCAACTCTAGGCCGATCAGAGTCTTCTCGCTCACTTTTGCCCAATAATGCGGCGCTCTACACAGGTGACCATACAGTGCCTCATAGGGAGGCATACCAATACTAGCCTAGAAGTTGTTGTTATACGTGAACTTTGCATGAGGAAGACAGTCATCCCAACTGTCCTTGAAGTTCAACGCACAAGCTCGCAACATATCCTCTAAAATCTCATTCACACGCTCCGTCTACCCATCTGTCTACGGATAGAACGCGATACTGAACTTCAAATTCATACCCATCGCTTCCTGGATACGAGTCCAGAAGATAAATGTGAATCGGGTGTATCGATCAGACACAATCTCGAAGAAAACTCCATGCAGGCGTACACCTTCTTTATATACAATCTAGCCAACTCGTCTGTAAAATTTGTGACTCTGATCGGTAGGAAATGAGCTGACTTCGTCAACTTATCAACGATCACCCAAATAGAGTCATGTCCCCTTCTCGTCTTCGGCAGTCTAGAAATAAAATTCATAGAAATAAAGTCCCACTTCCATTCAGCTATGGGCATGGTCTGAAGTAATCCAGGAGGTCGGCGATGCTCTGCCTTAACCTGCCGACACGTGAGACAACGGGATATGAACTCAGCTATGTGGACCTTCATATTGTCCCACCAGTACGATCTTTTCATATTCTGATACATCTTCGTGCTACCTGGATGCATCGCAAGCCTCGAACTGTGGTCTGACTCAAGAATCCCTCGTCTCAAGTTAGGTATGTCTGGGACACATAGGAGGCCTCGATATCACAAGCCCCCATCCGTACCAATAGTCCACTCAGAGTCCTCATCAGTACCAACCCGCTCCTTCATCTTCACCAGAAGCTCATCGCCTGTCTGAGCCTTAATAATACTATCTACGAGGGGTTATACACGAACATGTGTAACGACTTCATACGGCTCTACGACTATGAGTTTCTGCTCAAAGTCTCACACGAACTCTACTATATCCCATTCTGTAATCATAAGTGGAGCCACAAATTCTATAGTCTTCTTGCGGCTCAATGCATCTGCCACAAGGTTTGCCTTGCCTGGATGGTAGGAAACCTTGAACTTAAAGTCTTTCAAGGTCTTCATCCATTGATGCTGCCTCATATTCAAATATCGCTGTGAGAATATATATTTAAGGCTCTTGTGGTCACAAAAGAGCTTGAACTCTTCTCCGTAGAGGTAATGTCTCCAGAGCTTTAATACGAAAATTACAGCTGATAACTCTAGGTCGTGCGCAGGGTAATTCTCCTCGTGCTTCCTTAATTGTCTCGAGGCATACGCAATCACCCTGTCCTTATGCATAAGGACACAAGCCAGACCAACACGAGATGCGTTAGTATAAATCGTATACTTAACCCCTTGCTCTGGCAATATTAGCACAGGGGCAGACGTCAACTTATCCTTTGGCTCTTGAAAAGCTGCTTCAGCCTTTTCATTCCAGGCAAACTTCAAGTCTTTCCATGTCAACTGAGACAATGGTCTGGCAATCTTGAAAAAGTCTCGAATGAATCATCGATAGTAACCTGCCAGACCCAGAAAACTCCTCACTTCAGTAACTGAACTGGGCTGCTTCTAATCGTGAACCGCAGCAACCTTCGTGAGGTGAACAGCAATGCCTTCCTTGGACACCACATGTCCCAGGAACTTAACTTCTTCCTTCCAGAAGTCGCATTTCTTATACTGCGCGAACAACTAGTTCTCCCTGAGAGTATTCAATACCGTTCTTAGGTGCTCCTCGTGCTCTTCCCGACTCGTGGAGTATATCAAAACGTCATCGATAAAGATAATGACGAACCGGAATAGAAATGGCTGAAACACTTTGTTCATTAGATCCATGAACACGGCCGGAGCATTCATGAGTCCAAAAGAAATCATAAGGAACTCATAATGACCAAAACTAGTCCTGAACGCAGTCTTCTGCACGTCCTCATCCCTGACGCGCAACTGATGATACCCAGACTGTAAATCTATTTTCAAGAAATATCGTACCCCCTTCAGTTGATCAAACAGATCATCAATCCTAGGCAAGGGATACTTGTTCTTCACTGTCACCTGATTCAGCCTGCGATAATCAATACATAACTGTAGGGAACCGTCTTTCTTCTTCACAAACAAGACAGGCGCTCCCTAAGGTGACACACTCGGTCGAATAAAGCCTACCTCAAGCAAAATATCGATCTATCTCCTCAACTCTTCCATCTCATATGGAGGCATACGATACGTCGACAGGAAAATAGGTGTCGCACCGGGCACAAGATCAATAGTGAAGTCAATCTCGCATCGTGGGGGAAGCCCTAGAATCTTCTCAAACACATCAGAGAAATCACAAACTACTGGCATAACGTCTAATGTCGGAACATCAAAAATCTGTAACATGGAAGCATAGGTGCTAACACGACAGGACCAACTGACTTAATTTGGAAAAGAGAAGACCGTGCCCTCAGGTCCATAGGTTGTCACAACTCTGACGTCACAATCAATCTCTACTCTCATCTTCGCGAGCCAGTCCATCCCAAATATAACATCATAATGACACGGTGGGGCGACAATCAGGTCGACGACCACTGTCCTGCTACTCAAATCTATCGAGCAAGACTCATAGGTCCGTGTAATATCTAACATAGTCATTGTAGCTGTCGTGATTCTCACTCCCTTCGCAGGAGCCGTAACCAAACCTAGCTGCTTGACCGCAACACAAGAGATGATCAAAATAGTGGAACCAGTGTCCACCAACAAGAAGATAGGCATACCTAGGATGTGAGTAAGAACCTTAAATTATGTCAATGCTGAATCTGCCTCGGACGCCTCAACTATGAGCTCATGAACCCAAGCCTACTGTGGGCGATGCGGTGGAGGAACCATGGGCTGTTGTGGAGGCCTGAAACGAGGTGCTGAAAGTCTGAAGGAAGGATGAACTAGTGCTGATTGAATAGGTGGTGCTGAAATAGCCTGAGGCATCAGACGATCAATCCTCTAAGGTGACAAGAAACCACTGTCTCGCATCCTAGAAAAGTAAGATATCTCAGTGTGGCCAGGCTTCTTACAATAGCTGCACCACACATCAGGACACCTCACATGGGTAGGAGATGTAGAGAATCCCTGCGGTGAATCGATACGAGGCCTCTTACCGAGGAAAGGCCTACTCAGGAAATCATGTCACGGCCTGGGAACCATAGGTGCACGTGTGCGAGATAACCTCTCCCCATCCTGCTCTGCTCCCAAGGACATGCTCACCAACTCAGCATAAGAAGAGATGCTCGCACAACACATCTTTGATCGAATCTTGGGCCACAAATCTTCAGAAAAATGCTGCATCCTCAACGACTGATCACTCAAAATCAAAGGAGCATACCTGCCCAGCTCCATAAACCGATTCTCTTACTCAGTTATCGACATGCCTCCCTGGAGAAGGTGAAGGAACTCACTCTCCTTCTTGTGTCAGTAAGTGACCAAAAAATACTTCTCATGGAAACGAGCCTCAAATGCCACCCATGTCCACTCAAATCCCTCCGCAACTATGCGGAGAATGCTGTCCCACCATAAGCTAGCCTCCTTCTCAAACATGAAGGTGGCAAGCTCAACCTACTCCCCCTCAGAATAGTGCAACGGTCTAAGCATCTTAGAGATGCGATCGATCCAATACTCAACCTCCTCGGGTCTTTGAGTACCCAAAAATGTAGGAGGCCTCAAGCACTAAAAACGCTCGAAAGTGTCGCTAACACTAGTATTCCCAACAGGGTGTAGAGGCGAGGCAGGTGGAGTCGCCCCCATCGACTGAGCAAAGATACTAACCATGGAGGACAAGAACTACTACTATGCTACTGCTGTTGTATCTGCTACTACTACATCAACAACATCATTTACTCTAGCCTATCAGGAGGTGGAGCAGACTGTGATGTAGAAGGCGTCGATGCAGACGCACAGTTCTGCTCGGGAACTGCAGGTGTGACAGGAGGCAGCACAAAAGGTGTCACAGGAGGCAGCCCAACAGCAGGGCCAGATGCTGACTGAGAACTCGGCATGGGATCAGAACGAGATGGGCCCGAATGGGGGTCCATATGAGTATAGCACAGGGCAAGGGCCCCGTCTAGCGAATCACCCAGAGAGAGACGGGCCGAAGATCTCGTGCCCTTAGGTGGCATACCCTACACACAACAGAGGGTAGCAACTAATGAGATTAGGCATTCACACAGTCCATCCACAGTAATAGCTTCACAAACCAAAGAAACAACATGCATTTCATTATTAAAATTGTCACAATACATGATGTGCAGCATTACATGAATTGCGACAGAGAAAGCATGTGAGCAAACAACTAAGCTTCAAACACTAAGCTACTATCAAACTGTAAGTGCTATGATTTCATATCCCTTTGGTTGTCAAATTTTGTCGTGCCAAGACCTATATCTATGTCTTTTATATCTTGTGTTTCATGTTTGAGACTATTTATTACAATCAAGACATCGCATTGCAAGACAAGAACTTAAATGAAGAACGTTTCAAGCCATGGATGAAGAATTCAAGAATAGAAGTTTTCAAGTATGTATGCTCAAGATACAATCAAGTTCAAGTATAATAGAAGACTGTGTCAAGTCAAGATCAAGCTCAAGAAGGCCTACTACAAGATTTATATATTCTCAAGCTTCTCTTAAGGGTCATCTGAGTGTACAGACTTTTAACGTCCATCTCACTTTTAAGGTTTTTTTGACTTTAGATTGACCTTAGGATGGGCTTTACAGTAGGTCATTCTGGATACATAATTCATATATTTTAATATGCTTACTTGGGCTGTTCTAAGAATAGTCCTAGGGACTTCAAGACCAGTCCTAGCTCTGCTACGACCAGTCTTAAGTTTTTCAAGACCAGTCATAGGTTGTTGAAGATTTTTGAATCTTTCTGGTTATCCTACGACCAGTCCTGGACATCCTACGACCAGTCCTGTGAGTTTTACGACTCATCCTTTGACTAGTCTTAGCCCTACGACTCAAACTCCAGCAACTAAACTGGGGGTCCAACGACCGATCGTAGGTGACCCACGACCAGTCGTAGGTGGCCCACGATCGGTCGTAGGCTACCCAGGACCGGTCGTGGAACAACAAATCCTTATCCCGCGGAAATATTTAAAAATCTTTGAAGCTACAACTAGTCCTAGGATCCTAAGACCAGTCGTAGACGAGATTTTTTAGGCTATAAATAGAGCACGAACTTCAGAGTTTTAGCAATTCAATTCAATTTTATCCAAGCATTCTTTAGGCTATACTCTGAGATAAGTTTGTATTTGTTTTAAGCTACTTTGTGCTTATTTAATATTCCTTTTGCTAGATTATTTTTTATTTAATTTTGATCTACATTCCAATCTCATTAGAAAAGGGAAATTTCTGATATTCCTTTTTCTTGGATTCAAAATCAAATAGAACTAGCCCTTTTGATTTAAAATCAATTAGACTTAGAACCATTCTTAAAGTGAGTATTGGACTTTGAACGTTGAATTGAACTTCTACTCCGATTGGTTCTACCGGGCTACTTCAAAAGGTGATTCAGGTATTTTACATTTTTGTAATTTACTTTCTTTGGTTTTGTTTGAGATTTGCCAGAAAAATCTCAATGCATTGGTTATCTGAGGAGAGCCAGAAAACTCAGATTGTGAGGGTTTTTGGATTGTGTAAGCCCGAGATCAAAGACACAATTGTGAAGGTTTTAGGTGATCTTGTGAAACCTATTTTGATAGTGCATGCTAATATCCCCTGTGTGAGGATATTAGGAGTGAAGTAGCATTCTGTGTGGCTGTTGGATAACACTTGGTGTACACACAGGCGAACCACTATATATCGTTGTGTTGTAGATGTGCTTTATTCTTTATTCTTTATTCATTCAGTTTTGTGGATTGTATTCGTGGATGAATGTTGTAATCTTTTTATTCCAAGAAAGTTTGAGGAATGTTGTAATAACTTAGGATTTATTTCTGCAAGTTATTTTGATTTCCTTGTTTTTTATTCCTCATTGGTTTGTGATACAAAGGACGCTTTAGAAATATGGTTGTCCTACCTTAAACCTTTGATTTTTGGTGTAAGGTTGTCCTTAGAACTGATAAAGTATCATTCTCTTTACTTTAGGCTATTGAGATTACTTTAAATTCAGCATTGTGCTTTATTTCTTTTATTATTCTGCTGTTGTTAGTTTTTATTTGGCATTGCCCTATCCCCCCCCCCCCCCCCCCCCCCCCCCCTTCTAGGGCATATAGCTAGGCCCTTTCACAAACTACCAAACCACTACCAAACCACACATAAAAACAAGCAATAAGAAATAAACAATAACTACATAAAGCCTATTCATCAGAATCTGGCGATGGAGAAGGGGCACCCTTATCCTTCAGACAGCATAGGATAGTCTTCAGCGTGCGGGTTACTTTCTTAAACTTATGCTTCACGAGGCCCCGCAAATCCACAATATCCTGTCGAAGAGTGGCCTAGCCCTCCTCAAGCCTAACCAAACAGGCTTCTCTATCAGCCCTATCAGGATCATGCTCCTCTTCCTCTTCGTCCTGCACTTCTTCCTCTACCTCTGCCCCACCTTCTTCTTCACTTTCTTCTCCTTCTTCACTCTCAGACTCATCTTCGCTCTCTTCAAGTTGGGCTTGTTGTTGCTGAGGCCCGATCTTCATTTGGTTGAGAGTGGTCTCGGTGATGTAATGGACCGGCACTGGCAATTTCCCCCCAAGTCCGTAGCCAAACTCAAGTGTAATCTTGCATATGAGTCAGCCAAAGAGGAGCGACTTAGTCATTCTTCTTGATCACGCGATAAGGATGATCTGTCGCAGGACAAACGTAGGCATGTACAACTTCGGTCCCTGCCCCACCTGGTACAAGAAATCCACCATGAGACGCGTGCACTCACTGCTATTGCTCCACCTAGGGTAGACATTGAATGTGCAGATATGGTGAAACAAACGGAAATCACCCGACATATGGGTCGCTAAGAGATCTTGTTATGCTGCCACTCAACCAAACGACCACATAGAAACCTGGTGCGACGATCCCTCTCACGAACACTATTTAGATTCCTCTCACTAGCATGTACCTCGCCAAGTGACACATTCAGGAGTCGAGCTATCAACCTAACATTGATTGTGGCTTCCCAGTTTTTGCCAAAGTGGATCTTAAACTGCAAGGGCTCTAGCGTAGGGTCCCGAATGTGGGCATAGAAGGCACGAACAGTGCTCACATTTACATATGATTCACCTTCAAATAATTGGCCCCACCCGGCTGCTTCCAGACGCTCGAACAACAAGTACTCACTAAAGAGTCGCCCATCAACATACGCTTTAAAAAGAACCCTACGATCCTCGTAGACGCCATGTGCCAACTCGGCCAACAAAGATCTTCCAAATGGAGCATGGGGATCTAAATCCCGCTTCATCTGCACTTACCTCCCAACACTTGAACTCGCGGTAGCTCCTCTAGGCCTTCTCGAATGAGTGGGGTGACTAGGCCTCAGCCTCATCCATAGGGGCACACTTCTTTCCCATCAGAGAAAGGATGGAGGAAATGGAAAATAGAGCCGTAACAAGCTCTAAGAAAGCCATGAAAAGTAAAGAAAATGAAGGGAAGGGCTGAGATCTTTAGATCTCCATGGATTTGGGTCTGATATGGGAGTGTAAGGGCTCAAGGAAAGGAAGTATTAAAGAAAGAAAATAACAAAATGAGATGAGTAGGGGGTTGGCACGATTTTGAGACTTAAATGAGGGATTCAAAGGCTCAAATCAAAGGGAATGGTAGGATTAGGTGATGGATATGGCTGAGCACAGTGAAGGGATGAAGGGTTTAATGAAAAATGAAAGAATGAGTGATTGGAAGGATGATTTGAAAGAGAATGGGGGGAGTTTTGAAGAAAAGGGAAAGCATGGGAGGGTGGTTTGTGAAGGAAGTAGTGGATTGAGGATGAAATAGGCGTCAAACCCTGCACCAATGGGTCCCACTAGTCCCCACGTGCCATCGGCCAGAAGGCCCGGTCTAAATAGGCCTGCCAGTCGAGGCCCTCACCGGTCACTGACCAAACCGGAGAGGCTTCTCCCTTTAGGCGAGGACCTCCCTACTCCCTGAGTCTAAAAAATTTAGAATCCCACCTTGGGACCCCCTGGAAGTGGTTCGTTTGGCCCCCTCTTCCGATTTGAGTTGTTTCGGGTCATTTCGGAACAAAACTGATCTCTCTTCGTATTTACCGATTTCTAACGGCTAGAATGAAATGAAAAGCAGTCTATACCCATCAATTGACGGTCTAAACTTAATTTTGGGTCGTCGTGTGTGATCAGGAGTGTGCACAGACTCGATCTCGGCGATTATTTTTAGTAAACTTTCGCTAGACGACACATATGGGGTCCTAGACCTGTTTCTTGATTGATCTCGCACCCTCCTATACTATAGTGGCTTCAATGTGCATTGTGTGACCCTAACCCAGGTCCATTTAAATCTAGATCATGCCCTGATACCAACTTATAATGCCCTGAAATTCGGGGGTCGAGCATAACTCAGCTCCTGAGTTCCAAAACATCACTTATCCAACATAAATAATGATGGATGTATGTTGTCTGTATTAGTGCATAAAACATGAATAGATTAAGCTAGATCAGCAGACATAATTCAGGGATAGATAGAAAATGCAAGCGGAAGACTGAAGTACATATATAATCCAAAAATAATCCCCAAAAGATGCGTGCTCTGCCCGAGGCAATAAGTACAACTGTGCATCAAAATACATGTATCAAACTGTGCAAAATCAACATATACATATCCCAGAATCCCCGCTAGTCAGGACAAGGCTCTCATGAACCCACTTGAGAACTACATGAAGGAGAAAGTCTCCTCATCCTCGTCAAACTCTGACTCTGCCTCGCAAGCATCACCGTCACCTGCAGCTAAGTCAGATTCTGGTTGGTGTTTAAGCACCATCCCAGAAAGTGGGAGTGAGTCATCAACTCAGTGGAGCTATACAGCAAATGTGAACATGTTATCAATTCAATCAAGCAGTAATGATAAAGCAGTACAATTAAACATATCCTAGATACTCTTGTTAATGCGAGAATGAATGAGATAATGATGCATGCCCTTACCACGAATTCTCTCTACGATCTTCATCTTACTGTCGCGCATGTCAGTCACTTCCTTAATGCTCTTACACCAACACCGATAGCACATGCAGTGCAATGATATGAGTATGATTGTCACGCCCCAAATTCGAAAATCGGATTCACATGAATCCCGATGGCCAAATCCGGTGCCGACAGCCTCTGTAGTGCCCCATTCTCGGCTCCTGACAATCAAATGCCAGATTCTGATCCTGGGATCCTACAAGGAGGATTTTCAGAATGATTTTTTTTTTTTGTAATGGAGCATAACCACAAGCATAACCAAGTCACAAAACAACATCACCACATATCCACTATAACAAAAATTTTAAGTACAATGAAGAAAGGAAAATACAAGGTGATCAAAAAGCTCCAAAAGGTCCTGATATGCACTCCTGTCTCAGCGCTGCTCCCGTCCAACGCTACCTGCATGCAACTATCGTGCATAAGCTTACAAAAACTTAGAGGGTGGTGTAAGTGTGTGCGTAAGGCAAACGCCAAGTGTACAGTATCAGAACAATGCGGAAGTATGTGGTAAGTCCATAGAATCAACCATGCCAAAGCTATGCGATGAGATATGAATGTCATCGGCCACACCGATACAATGCAAGGCCTATATAGCCGAATATCATATGAAAAATGCAATCCAAGCAAGTCGGTACTCCTCAAGTAAATATATCAGTACAGTTCCTCTCTGGATATCACTGGGGTCTAATACACTTCGCAGAGACTGCCACCTCCCTAGCTGCACAGTCAAGCAAGCAAATAAGACCTCACTATCTGCCTGACCAGTAGTATGCCAACACCTACCCGGCTCGTCGATAGCAGACTCATTTGCAAGCTAGTCAAACTTAGCCTAGCTTATAGCCCTCTCACTCAGGCAGATAAGGCCACACCCCCTTCCAACCGACCACGACACAGTGAGAGATACGGCCTACTGGTATTCGGCACTCGGGCGCTCATGTATCCACTCGGTCTAGACGTTGGAGCATCTCCTGGTACCAAAAAGGTTCTGAGACTTTCACCCAAGGACATCCTAAGTGCCCACAGTGCTAGAATAAGTATTTTCGGTATCCAATACGGCCATCTACGATGTACCTGTGGAGCCACGACCCTGATGTCGTTAGGGCGTGCAGTGATCAAGTCATACGTATGCGAGATGCATGAATCACGCTGTTAAAACATGCAGCAATCCAGCGCGTACTGCGCGATCATGTGGGGCACTCAGTCACATAAAGAGCCCCGTAAATGGTCTGCCCAATGGCGTATGCTAAGATCAGTCATTACTCATATCAAGCATACATATGATGCGTATGGGCATGAGTCATGAGATTATTTTAAGCATGTTATAAGGTAATGAATAGCAATGGGTATGGACCTATCAATGGGCCCTAAAGATAGTTACAATGCGGACATTTAACCAACATTGTACATACAATGTGGATGTCAAACCAACATTGTTTCCTAGGCACGACTTGCCATAAATATCATTTCACAAACCATGACAAACGTACATTGCAGTGGACCCTAAGGACATCCGTTAGGCCTCGATCCCTGGGCCTTAGATATATCAAATGGATCGTATTACATGGGCCTCACATTCACCAAATGGGTTGCATTAATGGGCCTCACCAATGAGCCTTATGTACATTGCAATGGTCCATGATCCATGGGCTTTGAAATACATCAAAGTGGCCTCACAACTTGGGCCTTAAATATGTTAGATGGGCCCATACACATAAATATATCAACTAGGCCACTCCATTTGTGCCCCATGCACATCAAATGGGCTTGTTTCCATGGGCTTTAATATGTATCACATGGGCTTGAATCCCGTGGGCCTTATATAGAATAAGTGGGCCGGATCCCATGGGCATTGCATATGTCAAATGGGCCCAAAACCAAGGGTATTATACATGCCAGATGAGCTTAATCCCATAGCCCTTATATGTATCAAATGGGCCTGATCATTTGGGCCTCAGATATATACCAAGGTAGGCCTCAATGAATGGCCAAAGTTAAATCAATAAGGGGCCCTATACACATGCCATGATGGCCCATTTGAACCATAGATCTGGCTCATTTTAGCTCAAGCCATAAAATAATTTTATAAAAATAAATAAATGGACGGTTTAGATGCAACACATGCATCATGGCGGGGGTCACATGAAGGCCCACCATCATTTTAATATACTATATAATCTATATACAGTATATATATATATATATATACACACAATATTATCTGTATATAATATTTTATATACATATTTATATATATATCTACACTCACACATACACACACACGCACTCACACATGCATACACACACACGCACTCACACACACGCACACACAGTAACGGTGGGCTCCACCGTCCGTGCGGACGGTGGAATATAGCCACATACATCACTGTGGGTCCCATGTGGGGCCCACCATAATGTTTGTAATCCATCCAACCCGTTCATCAGGTCACAGAGACCTAGGTGAGGATGGAAAACCAATCTCAGCTTGATCCAAAACTTCTGTGGGCCAAAAAATGGCTTTCAATGGTAGGATTCAATTCGTACTGTTTCTTACGGTGTGGGCCACTTGAGCTTTGGATGTATCTCATTTTTGGGGAGGGCCCGCCTTAGAAAGTGGGCCACCCTGGGAACAGGTCAGATGGTGGATAAACATCAAGGTGGGGCCCACTCCATTGGCCGTGGGACCCCTTGGAGTCCGCTGTCCGCCCGCCCACTGGGGCGTCTGACAAGAGCAGAGGCAGCAGCCTCTGCTGCCTCAAAAAGTATATTTTATTTTTTATTTTTTTAAAATCATAGTTTTTTTATAGTTTTTCAGGTGTGGGGCCCATGTGTGATGGATCCACTCCAGCCATTGGATTGCATGGCTTAATACAAACCAAATGAGTCTAATATACAGTATTTTTTTGACTCAAGGTGGGCCCTAGCCAACTTTTAACGATAAGGATGATGTTTGCTAAGCTATGGCCCGCCTGAATATCGGATTGACACCATTTTTCGGCTCAACGCCTAAAATGAGTCGGAAAAGAGGATGAACGGCATGGATTAGAAACATACATCAAGGTGGGGCCTGTACCAGTGGTCCCTTCCAAAGGCTTTAAACAAGCCAATATTTGTGTTTTCATTCCAGTGACGTCCAGACATCACTGGACTCTTTTGGGGCTAAAATAAATTTTAAGTGGGCCTTGCCTAGGTGGGCCACCACATAATAGGTGGTGTGGGTACGATGCATATAAGGTGGGCCCACTCATGGATGACTTAGATAAAATACTTACTCCAAAGCGGGGTCCATCCAAGTGGGCCATACGGCCATTTCATCACATACAAGGAAGTAAATGGAAAGAGAGGGAGAGAGAAATAGAGTGAGACACGCGTGATGGAGGGACCCCGGCACTATGGGCCCTCCGTTTCAATCATCCAATCATACATCAAAGGTCCCCTTACATATGGACCATCAACAAAAGATCAACGGTGGAGATCCCACTTCACTAGAAATGGACGGTCTAGATGACCTCCTCAATACAAGGAAAGTAAACATCATGATGGGGTCCATGGAAAATGGCCCCATCATGGAATGATCTTGATGATCAAGATGAGCCATTGGCCACATCTTAGGGTCCCAAGTGAGATCCAAACCATTGATCGGTTGGCCTCACTTGGCCCATCTTAAAAATAAAAAAAAGTAGCCTAAAGAAACACCCACCACTTGATCTTCTTAGTCTGTTAGATAGCTAGTCTCCTAGAGCTTCACTTTGATGGTGGAGATGGGAAATAGATGGCTAGGATGGGAGATTTGGGAGTGGAAAGTGGGCCACCAAAATCACACCTCTCTCATGGGGAGCCTTGGACGTGGGAGGCTCTCTTGGTTGCTTGGGTTTGGTGTGAGAAAAGAGAGAGAGAGAGGGAGAGATGAGATGGAGAGAGATGGAGTGCTGTGAGGTGAGTGATGGGTGAGGTGAGTGATGGGTGAAGTGAGTGATGGGTGAAGTGAGAGGTTAGTTGACTTAGGTGGTTGCTTGACTTGTGGAGGAAGGAAGCGTGGGTGTTTGTACTTGACATAAAGTGATTGATGGGTGATTGATTGATGGGATTGATTTGACACTTTGTAGAGATTCTCTTGGGATTTACAACACGCGGTGTTTTTCCTCGAACTGAACGCGGGTCCGCATCTCATCGTCCGGGTATCGGATCGGTGCGTGAGTTGCGGCGTTGGAACCGCGGCGACGGTGCGGTCGCAATGATACAAGTCTTGGATTAAGCCAGCTTAAATGAATAGGATACGACTTACGGTCGTGCGCAACGTCAACTATAGGTCGCGGATTGCCAAAATTTGACGAGAAGGATCGCGGAAAACAACGGAACAGTACGGATTAGGATACGGGTCTTACAATGATTACCAAGTTCTTATTAGTCCTTTTCATACAGCAGGATTGGGAAGCTAAGACACCTCCCTTATACCAATTCCCAAACATTGATCCATTCTAGGGTCGTCGGTCCTAGAAAATCTCATACGATGTACGATTCAAGATCACAGTAAAGGGCTCATCACCAATCAATATGGGTCTAGTTATATCTCAAATACAACAACAAGACTCGTCGCCCTTATGTAGTGTCAGGATATACTCGAGGTCACTACAGAGGGCTCGTCACCAATCAATGTAGGCCGACAACACAAATATAGTGTCCCATACCACCATAATCAGCTCACGAGAGTAGAGTGCTCACTAGTCACTACGGGGAAGCCCGTCGCCCCAGCGTAGGCCGACAACTCGACCATGGTGTCCCATACCACCATGTCCAGCTCAGGAGTCTTAGGGGATCACGGTTCCAAGGTTAATGGGAGTTTCACTAGTGAGTTTGGTGTCTTAGATTCAAACAGTAGCAACCAAACATGGTGAACAACCATCAGTCAATCGGGATAGTTGATAAACTCAACTAGGCCAAGCGCACATTGAGTTGAATGACATGGAATGCATAAGCACTCCATGTGGCCTAACCAGTGTCGAACATCCCAAGCATGACTCAAATTCGTTAAACTCATCCTGCGTGGCGAAAATGACCTCAACCACCATTTGAAGTACGATTACCGATTACCTGGACTGTAGTACAGCCCCAATCATGTACAAGCTCAATAACAGGCATTTGATTCATATCCTACCATCATATGGAAATTTGTGAAACATAACTTGAATATAAATACAGTACATGGAGGAAATCATACACACAGTTAATATGAATAATCTAGGTTACACAATTCATGGAGGAAATCATACACACATTTAAGGTAATTGAGATTCATATCTCAACAACCTAAAAAGCCACAATTCACTAACTACTAACTCATTCAAGCATTTAAACAAACACTTAAACTACACTATTCAACATACATCACGTATGTCGACTCCATTACATATTAGGTCAAGTCCTTTTGTCAAGGAGTTACTGCATACATATCAAGCATGTATCAACGATAATTAATCATGGCAATCATAATAACAATTTCCATACGTATACGGGTATTCTTACATATACATGAAATATGCTATTTATAACATAGATTATACATATACGTAAATCGAAACAGATACTGCAATTGGCATGTGTAATAGCATTCACGTCATGAATAAATCATTATCTAACATTGAAAGTCTTGAAAACCATAACCTAATCGTATATAGTCCGCACCTTAAACTAAAAAATGCGTATTAGATGTGACTCAGATGATAAGTCTTCGTCAACAGTGGATACGCTACCTATGGCTTAAAACAGGTTAACTATAACTTCACTACAGCTATTCTAAGCTTGAAAACAAGTTAGGGTTTGTTTAACCTACCCAAAAATGGAATCAGAATCGCCCGAAGAATGATTCAGATACGCAGATTTGATACGTAAATGAACTGGGAAGAATCACTCGGAGAATCAACAGGTTCTCTCTTACTTTCTCTCTCTTTTCTCTCTCTTAAGTAGCTAGGGTTTAGGAAATTCGTATGGAATTTGGGAATGAGGGTTTAAGCCCTTTTTATAAGCTTAAAGTCGATGAAAATAGCCTTAGGACCAAGGTATACTTAGGTTATAACCAAATCAAGCTCTTTCTGATCTAACGGAGCACTTCTGGATGTCCTCTTATCAAATGCGGTCGAACTTAAGCTCACTAGTATTGGATCTTAAGTAAGTTAAGTTTCCAGTCCAATCGGGTTTCTAGATTGTCCATGGCAGACCAATTTCAATTCAACGGTTATCGAAATTCGATCAGGGCCACAAGTACTTTGACACGTATGGGCCACCTATCCTGATCCAAGGGTGAATTTAGGTTAAAATATAACGGTCAGAATGCTTAGAAATGTCGCACAAGTGACACGTCCCAGATTACTTATAATCATATTTAATTTTCTTAAAATCTTCATTTTCTCACTCTCTTCATTCCGGACTCAAGGAAATGGTCTCAGGACATTGTTTGGGCTTGATTTTCGAGGTGATAGTCAAGTCCAACTAGGCGGTCATAATGGTCTAAGTTTATCGATGTCAGACTTTTGACGTGCGGTCTAGATCCAATACGAAGTTACAAAGTATTCCCGGGAGCAACTGGGTTTAGAGTTGGATCTTAGATTTCAGGGCAATATAGCGTCAATGATTGTTTAGGTTTTGGGTCTTACAGATCGTATTAAACGTTATTGGTGTTAATTTCACATGTAATCTAGTTTAGCGCTAGCTATTACACATTAAATTTCTAAGGAATTTAGTTCTAAATGATTTCTATTGGAGGTGGTACTCGGGTCTAAGTATGAATTTTTCTAAGACGTTACAGACTGCCACGGTCAAGTACCGTGCAAGTGAGATGAAATGAAGGATTTTTTTATCTTTCTCTTTGATTCTTGAGGAAACAAAGAGAGGATCAAGGGGGCATCTTTTGAGGCATAAAAAAATGACAAAGGATTGAAGTAAGAAGAGAGAAGGAAATAGAAAGAATGCTCAAAAAGAAGAAGAAAGAGACTGTTTGCGCCGGACTGCGCAACTCATATCAGATGCGTGGTACTGTGCAATCGATATCCCTTGTGCGGGTCTGCGCAACATAAATATCCTTTATGCAGGAACCTGAAACACGCTGCAGCAGGAAGCACTGAGAGATTTGTCCCACATCGCTAAGATCAGGATTTTCATACATGCGAGTGTCTGTAAATACCCCTTCCCCTCCTTCATTAGGGGTAATTAAAGATTTTCAAGAGGAGCAAAGGGGATCAGAAGATCGAAGGTTGAAGGGGAGTCTCCTATCAGTTGCGCAGGGCCATGCAACCAATATCAGTTGTGCTGGTCCGAGCAACCAGACTGCCCCGCAGTCTGTGAAGATAAAGGGCCATTATGCTGCCAAAATCTCTGTGCAAGGCCTTCTTCTATTGACAAGTTTAAAGGAGAAAGATTAGTCGATCGGGTCGACATTCCCCCTAAGTATTAGGGGATGACTGAAACCGACGCCGTTATGCTGTTGAAATCTCTATTTTATTAAAGATTCATCGATCAGATCGAAATTCCTTCTAAGTCCTAAGAGATGATCAAAACAGGTGCCAAAAGGCTGCCGACATGAATTTCTTGATACTTAAAGCATAAGTCATTTATTTCTAAATGATCTCTCTTAGAATCAAGGGATGTAAAGAGGATGAAAATGAACTCAGTATCAATGAAATGTGATGAATATTACCAATGCTCTTTCTCTGTTATGTTTGAATAAGATAATTTCTCAAACCGAATGCATTTGTTTCTTTGTCGAAATAGTAACACATATCCCTTTTCAACTACCTCCCAAATATCCTGATCCAAAGATCTCAGGAAGTAATGCATTCTAACCTTCCAGTATACATAATTTGAACCATCAAATATCGGAGGTCTAGTGATTGATGAGCCCTCTCCTTTGGCTATATTCCTAAACTTTAGTCAAGATCACTCTCTAGTCGGTGAAACCCTTAAAGAGAGACCCGCTCTGATACAAATTGAAATAGTAGTGAAGACCGCTTGAGTTGAAGTAGGAATATGCCAATATGTCCTAGAGGGGGTGAATAGGACTTTTTAAAGTTTTATAATGTATTTAAAAATCTTATTACACTAATCCTATCAGATAGACAATTATCAGGATTACTCAAATGTAACTCTACTGGCTTTCAAGCCTAGTAGAGGGTCTAATCACATACTATTCAAAAGATTACAATTAAAACTTAGTTCATGCTGGATATGACTGTGTATGTGTATGAGATGTGATCTCAGAAATTCAGATATTAAAAAAATAAAGCAAATCATACAAACAAAGCAATCAAAAATATTATCATTTTTATAGTGATTTGATTACTTGTCTACTCCACTCTCAGCTATCGCACCCAACCCTTGAGTGTACCAGATTTCACTAAGGAGGTTTCCTAGGGTTCACCTCAAACCTAAGGTTTTAAATCAGGTTCACCTTCAACCTTTACATAGAGGTTTCTACTCAGTTCACCTCTAACCCTAGAGTTTTACTAGTTCACTCCTAACCAGATGTTTATGCTTTCCATAGAGCAAGGGTCCACACAACACACCCGGATGTTTATGTTCTCCACAGAGCAAGGGTCCACACAACGCACCCCCTATGTACACTCCCGCCGGAGGCCTCATATGAGGACTTCAAAGGGTGAGCAACACTTAAGACCCAATCCTAGAAAGGAATGATCACAAGTGTCCTCTGGACTCTAGATACTTACAGATAAGTTGATGAGTCCCATTCAGCGCAATGATGAAGATTTCCTCCTTGTTGTTGAAGAATCTTCAGCTCCCTTGATCCACAACATAAAAGATATATCTGTACTTGGCTTCGGGTTGGGTCAAGTTATGACGAAAATCCACTCTCTTGGAATTTTCCTATAAGGAAGATAGAGTGATTCAAATCATCTATTCATTCAAGGCATCCCAGCTTAATGATATGCTATTAAAATAGTTGTTGAAAGATCCTTGTATGTGGAAGTTTATTTCCCAATCCACTCTATTGAATGTCAATGAATGAGAGTGGATTGAAAGATGAACTCCCGTGAGAGAAAGGGCTTTGGGTATATGATCTAAAGGTAAAACACACAAAAGCACTCTCTTCTTTGTCTACCAGCAATATGGATAAGTATCTCTTTATATAGGCAAAAGGTTCTAACGGATATAAAATGGTCATATTTATGACAGAGTTTGATATTATCAAGCAGGGTTGATATCATTAAGCGTATACTCTCGATGGGATTGACTGCCTGCTCGATAACATAAACTAAAATGTCATACGCTTTTGAAACCCTTTACGAACTGGTCGATGGGATCGATATTGGTGTCGATGTCATTTATAACGCCCTGAAATTCAGGGGTCGAGCATAACTCAGCTCCCGAGTTCTAAAACATCACTTATGCAAAATAAACAATAATGGATGTATGTTGTCTGTGTTAGTGCATGAAACATGAAGTAGATCAAGCCAGATCAGCAGACATAATTCAAGGATATTGAGGAAATACAAGCGGAAGACTTAAATACATATATAAATAAAAAAGACTCTCCAAAATATGCATGCTCTACCCAAGGTAAAATATACAACTCTGTCTCAAAATACACGTATCAAACTATGTAAAATCGTCATATCCATATCCTAAAAATCTCCGCTCGTCAGGACAAGGCTCACACGAACCCGCCACACGAACCCGCCTGAGAACTGTATAAATGAGAACGCCTCCTCATCCTCATCAAAGTTTGGCTCCACCTCACCAGCATCGCCGTCACCTGCAACTAAATCAGAGTCTGGTTGGTGTTTAAGCACCATCCCAAAATGTGGGAGTGAGTGATCAAATCAGTGGTACTATACAACAAAGGTTAACATGTTATCAATTCAATCAAGCAGTAATGATAAAACAGTATAATCAAACATGTCCTAGATACTCTTATTAATGCGAGAATGAATGAGATAATAATGCATGTCCTTACCACAAACTCCCTCATGTGACATCATTTAACAATCACGGCATGAATCACTATCACTGTGCTCTCACACCAACGCTAATGACACATGTAATGCGATGTCGTGAATATGATTACCCAATTCTTATTAGTCTTTTTCATACAACAATATTGGGAAGCTAAGACACCTCCTTTGTATCAAGCCACAAACATTGATCTATTCTAGGGTCGTCAGTCTTAGGAAATCTCATACGATGTTACATTTCTAGGTCACTGCAAGGGTTTTCAGGGCTGTTGCACGGAATAGCTACACCACTCCCCCATCACCAAATCAATACAGGCCTAGTTATATCCCCAGTACTGCAACAGGACTCATCACCCTTATGCAGTGTCAGGATATACTCGAGGTCACTACAGAGGCCTCGTCACCAATCAATGTAGGCCAACAACAAGAATATAGTATCCCATTCCACCATAATCTGCTCACAAGAGTAAGGTGCTCACTGGTCACTACGGGGAGGCTCGTCATCCCAGCGTAGGCCAACAGCTCGACCACGGTGTCCCATACCACCATGTCTGGCTCATGAGACTTAGGGGATCACGGTACCAAGGTTAACAGGAGTTTCACTAGTAAGCTCGGTGTCTTAGATTTAAATAGTAGCGACCAAGCGTGGTGAACAAACATCGGTCAATTGGGTTAGTTGATAAGCTCAACTAGGCCAAGCGCACGTTGAGTTGAACGACATGGAATGTATAAGCACTCCGTGTGACCTGACCACTGTCGAACATACAAGCATGACCGGATTCGTTAAACTCATCCTATGTGGTGAAAATGACCTCAACCACTATCTACAGGACGATTACCGATTACCTGGACTGTAGTATAGCCCTAATCATGTACAAATTCAATAACAGGCATATGAGTCATATCCTACAATCATATGGATAATCATGAAGTATAACTTAAATGTAAATACAGTACATGGAGGAAATCATACACACCTTTATCCTGATTCATCTAAGTTAATCAATCCATGGAGGAAATTATACACAGTTAATACAAAAAATCTAAGTTACACAATTCATGGAGGAAATCATACACACAATTAAGGTGATTGAGATTTATATCTCAAAAACCTAAAACATCACTCTTTACTAACTACTAACTCATTTAGACATTCTTACAAACACTTAGATTACATTATTCAACATACATTACGTATGTCGACGCCATTACATATTATGGCAAGTCCTTTCGCCAAGGAGTTACCGCATACGTATCAAGCATATAACAACGACAATTAATCATGGCAATCAAAATAGCATATTCTATACGTATACAGGTATTCTAACACATATATGAAACACGCTATTTATAACATAAAGTATACATGGATAGCGCATTTGGCATGTATAATTGCAATCATAACATGAATAAATCATTATCTATCATTGAAAGCCTTAAAAATCATAACCTAAATGTATATAGTCTGTACCTTAAACCAGAAAATGCGTATAAGAGGTGATTCAGATGATAAGTCTTCGTCAACGGCGGATACGCTACCTATGGCATGAAACAGGTTAGCTATAACTTCATTTAAACTATTTTAGGCTTCAAAACAGGTTAGGGTTGGCTTAACTTACCCAAGAATGGAATCATAATCATCGGAAAAATGATTCAGATACGTAGGTTCGATGTGTAGATGAACTGGGAAGAATCCTACAGAGAATCAACAGGTTCTCCCATACTTTCTCACTCTTTTCTCTCTCTTGGAAAGCTAGAGTTTAGGAAATTCGTATGGAATTTAGGAATAAGGGTTTAAAGCCTTGTTATAAGCCTAAACTCGACGAAAATAGTCTTAAGGTCAAGGCATACTTAGGTTATAACCAAATCAGGCTCTTTCTGATCCAACAGAGCACTTCTGGAGGTCCTCTTATCAAATGAGGTCAGACTTAAGCTCACTAGTATTGGATCCTTAGTAAGTTAAGTTTTTAGTCCGATCGGGTTTCCAGATTGTCCGTGGTGGACTAGCTTCAATTCAACGGTTACCGAAATTCGATCAGGGCTACAAGCACTTTGACATGTCAGGGCCACTTATCCTGATCCGAGGGTGAATTTGATTCGAAATCTAACGGTCAGAACGCTTAGAAATAACACGCAAGTGAAACAGTCCAGATTACTAAAAAATATATTTAATTTTCTAAAAAGCTTCATTTTCTCACTCTCTTTACTCCGGACTCAATGAAATAGTCTCAGGACATCGTTTGGGCTTGATTTTCGAGGTGATGGTCAAGTCCAACTAAGCGGTCATAATGGTCTAAGTTCATAGATATTAGACTTTCGACGAGCGATCTAAATCCAATACAAAATTACAAAGCATTCCCGGGAGTAACTGGGTTTAGAGTTGAATCATAGATTTCAGGGTAATATAGCGTCAATGATTCTCTAGGTTTTGGGTCTTGCAGATCGTATTGAAAGTTCTTGGTGCTAATTTCACATGTAATCTAGTTTAGAGCTAGCTAAAACACATTAAAGTTTGAAGGGATTTGTTTCTAAATGATTTCTACTGAAGGTGGTACTTGGGTCTAAGCACAGAATTTTCTAGGTCGTTACATCATCGGATTTCGAACTCCGATTCCATCGATACTAGGATCTATCTATCGACATTTGAAGCATGAGAGAGACAAGTTTTGAAATATTTCAGGTTTTTAGGATATGATCGGGGAACAATCGATGTCATCGAAATTTAAATATTGATGATATTGAGGCCATGTCGATGGGATCGATAAATCGTATATATTTACCTATAAGCCCGCTGGACAGTTTATGTCCAATCTCGATCCAGTCAACTAGACCTCGATAACATTGACAAGAATATCGATTTCCTCGAGTGGCCCCTGATCAAGGTTAAAAACAACCTGAAATATTTACTGGAAGAAATGCGCGCCCACTATCGATATGATCAATGGCCTTCCTATGTGATCGATATTTGAATTCAGATTGAATCGGGAAGGACATCGATATATCGAAGCACGTAGTAATTTTCTTAAGAAAATAGGGGTGCCAAAAATCTGTCTGTTGATATTATTGAGCCACTTTCGATGGGCTCGATATTTGAATATCGATGACATCGATAAGTGTATCGATATATTGATAAATCTATCCAGATGAGTATGCGGTTGTTGGACACTTTTAGTCCTGTTATCGATAGTATCGATCAAGAGTCAAGGACATCGACAACGCAGGTTAATCATATCAAAATGTGTATCGATACAATCGACAGGGCAAGCAAACTTAGAGATTTTCTGATGTTTGAAAAAGTTCACTTACCCAAAAACCCTCATATGTTTCAACTTATTTTTAAGGGTTTTAATCACCTGGTGTTTTGGGACATAGGATGTGAGGTTATGTGTAACGCCCGTGAAAAATCCGTACTTGGAATCGAGTACCGATTTGACCCGAAATCGCGTATAAATAATTTCCATGGAAATTAAACGTAAGTTAGCTAGCGCAACGCTAGAGTAGCTGGGAAATAGTCCCTGATCACTTTAAATACGTTCTACAAGACCCAAATCGAGTAGAACAGACAACTCTACAATACTCTATAACCTTGGATCAAACTCTAAGCAGGTTTGTTCTCTGGACCATATTGAACTTTTGTATTGGATTTAGACCACGCGTCGAAGGTCCGATACCTCCTATCTTAGACCGTTAGAACCGCCCCGCTGGACTTGACAATCATCTCGAAAATCAAGTCAATCCGATAATCACAGAGTATTTCGTTGAACCCGGACTGAAGCGACCGCGAATAGGGACGAATTGGGAATTTTAAATTTAGATCTGGTACACGACTTGACGCGTCAGTATTAAGCGTTCTGACCGTCAGAATTCATCCAGATTACACCCTCGGATCAGGAAAAATATCTTTTTATTATCATGGGACTTTCAGCCCTGATCTATGTGCGGTGACCGCTGAACTGAAACTGGTCCGCCACGTGCGATCTGCGAACCCTGCCAGACTGAAAACTTAATACGAGGTACATCTGGTACCCATGAGCTTAAGTCTGATCGCAATCGACCAGGGGACCACCAGAAATCAGTTTTTGGACCGAAACAGCCCCGAAATGGATAGGCAATAAGTAAACTTCGTCCCGGAGCCTATTTTCGGCGTTTCCAAGCTTATAAAAGGGGTTGAAACCCTCATTCCTTCCTTGCATACGAATTTCACAAACCCTAGAAAAGAGAGAGAGAGTTTGAGAGAAAGGGAAGAGGAGATTTTTCCCGCATCCGAGCCCCTGACAGTGCTGCTTCAACACTTCATTCCAATCACCTGGCTGGTGATTTTTCCACTTTTTCAGGTATAGAAAAACCTCAAAAACTTGCTGATTTAGGGTTTATGTAGATTCTGAACATGTTAGCTAACGTAATCCATGAATCAGGTTCTCCTACTGTCGTACACGAAGCGTACACGCTCCGTTCAAAATCCCGCGACCGTAAGAGACTAGGTGAGGATTTTAGACGCTTTGATTGACGGTTTACAACGTTTTCAATGTCGTTTAATAGTAGATTATCGACGGCATCGCCGTTTGACATGTACAACATGCTCTCCGTTTCCTGTTTCGCAAATTAACGAAGAATATGAGATTTAGGGCATTTTAGTCATATGTAGGAAGTACGGTCTACATGCATAATTTGCTGACGTGATTGACATGATTTGTCGCCGCATTAGTGAGTTAGGAATGCTTGCATAATCAGTTTGGCGAAGAGATTCGCCAAGTTGCGCACGTTGGGTCGACATACTATATGTGGACTTAAGTGTGTAGTGTATGTGTTTGTATAAATGCTTGTATTATTATGTATTGAATTAAATGATGTTATGTAGTAGATTGAGATTGATTTCATGATTAATATGCTGACCTGAATGATTTCCTACATGCTTACCTTATGCATGATTACACTACATGCATAGAAAGTACGCCTTGAAGATTTGCTTAAGTTGAATATACATGGGAAAGTATGCCTTGAAGATTTTCCTTAGTTGAATGTTATAACATGTGCTAACATGCTCACATGATGTACTTCAATTCCAATACCTTGGTATATACTGTTAATGAAATTCCATAGATGTGTGGGACTTGACCTAGTCCAGGCAGTCGGTAACCGAGCGAATCCGTGGCTGACTGGTCATAGCCACGAACGACGCGTCGATGAACGTGATTCGGGTTGAGAGTTGGCGGCAGTGGTTAGGCCACGCGAAGTTTTTTACGCACTTCATGTCGTTCAACTTGAGATGCGATCGCGCTAGTCGAGCCCGTCAAGTAACCCGACTGGCCGATGTTTGTTCACCTTGTATGTATCATAACTGCTTGAACCTAGGGTACTGAACTTACCATTGTAAACCCTATTAACCGTGGTACCTTGATCCACGAAGACTCATGAGCCAGACATGGTGGTATGGGACACCGTGGTCGAGCTGTCGGCCTACGCTGGGGCCACAAACCTCCCCGTAGTGACCAGTGAGCACCTTGACTCGTGAGCAGATTATGGTGGTATGGGACACTATATTCTAGCTGTCGGCCTACACTGATCAGGCGACGAGCCCTTTGTAGTGACCGCGAGCGTATTCTGAGTCCACAGGAGGCGACGACCCTTCCGTGCAGTAGAGTACAGTAGGCCTGTATTGATAAGGTGATGGGGGAGCGGTGCAACGAGTGCGAGCAACAGCCCTGGCAGCCCTTGCAGTGACCTACGAAATGTACATCGTATGAGATTACTAGGAGTGACGACCCTAGACAGGATCCGTGTTGGGATTGATACAAGGGAAGTACCTTAGTTTCCCAATCCTGCTGTTTGAATGGACTAATAACAACTTGGTAATCATATCACCATAGCATTGCATGTGCCTGGAAGATGTGGAGCACTCTAGGGAGTGTGGCATGCCGCGGTCGTAAGATGTTTCCGCATGAGGGTGATCGTCGGTGAGGGCATACATCACGTCATATCATCTTGCATTAAACAACAGTATTAGGATTGTCTGATTTACTGCTTTACTATTATCACGTGATTGAATTGTGAACATGCTAATCTTTGCTCTATGATTCCACTGAGTTGATCACTCATTTCCACGTTACGGGATGGTGTTTGCAACACCCACCAGACCCTGTTGTAGCTGCAGGTGAGGACGAGATCCAGGAGGTGGAGCCGGAGATTGACGAGGACCAGGATGAGTTCTCGTATATGCAGTATCACGACGGCTTCCCGTAGGTGACCTGGATCGAGGGGGACTTCAGTGGGACTATTTTGAACTTATTATTTTGTTTATTTACATGTATATGAGACTCAGAGTTGTAGTCATACTTTGGAGACAGATGAGATTACTTTATTTTTCCATACAGTGATATATATACATTGTTTAGTCTTCCGCTTACTTTTATCACTGGATCTGAAGTATGAATTGCAGTTTTGGTATACTTTTACTCATGTGAATGCTTTAAATTAGACAACATTGAATCATAACCATTTTTTTTGCATAAGTGACGGTCTGGAACTCGGGAGTTGAGTTTATACACGACCCCCGATTTTCAGGGTGTTACAAGTTGGTATCAGAGCATGAATGAGAGTATACTGGGCCTGGGTTATGGTCTTGCGACGTACGTTGTCGCTTCCTTTGACTTAGGTGGGTGCGAGAAGGGTCTAGAAACACTTCTAGGATCACAGATTCGCCGATAGGCGAAGTCTATAAGGATCGATCGCAAGATCGAGTCTGTAACGTATCTCGGGTCGCGTAAAGCGACCCGAATCACTTCTAAGCTATAGGAAGTCGGATGGAGACGTCCTATGAGCGGTTTTAAACCACAAAAGTGAATCCTTGGGCCGTGGGATGACCACGACTCCAGTAATCAATCGCCAGGGCTTAAAAACCCCGCTTCACCAAAAATCTTCAAAATTCCTTCTCTAAACACTTCAACCTTCAGTTCTTTCTTATCCATTTCATGTTAGGCATCAAACCTAATATGAAAATAACACAAATTAGTACATTCACCAAATTTTACAGTGAATAGTAAAATTTCATGAAAAATGGCCATAAGGCCATTCTAACTTCACTTTCTTTAGCAACTAAGGAGCTAGAAAGATGTACTGGCTCCTTCTACCCCAAATTCATATGCTGCATCATATGGTTTGGTATTCGGGATTGCGATGTGGACCCGGAAAGCCTCGAACACATGTTTGGGCTCATAGAGATCAAAATACTATGAACCAAGGGGTGGGACCTGACTTTTTGGGACCCTAGGACCATGGGGGACCAGACCCATGGGGTCCCACCGGTCAACTTGTGAGTTGACCGGTGATGCCATCGCCGGCCGGGCGATGCATCGCCGGCCGACGAGCTTAGTTGGTGCCGTCCTTTGGGCGCACCCACTTAAATAGCCTCCACATCACCCCTAGCTACCTCCCACATCACGAAAACCCCCAAAACCCACCTCTCCTTCACAAACAGCCCCCTTACATACCCTAGATTCGATTTCAGCAATCCATTCCAAACCCCGGCGACCCAAACCACTCTTAAACCCTTCCTTGGCCAAAACCAACCACCACCCATCAATTATTGGGTGTTGGCAGCCTCTTTCCTTGAAGATTTCCCCATTTGGAGCTCCAAAATCCCTCAAATATAGCTGAAATTGTGAGCTGCTCCATCCCATCTTTTTGTTCATATTTTTCCCTGAAAGTACAGCCTTGGGAAGCTTGAAGCATCCCTCTACGACACTAGATTTCCTTTTTTCAGATTGGGCAGCCATTTCTCCGCATTTTCGACGTTTTCCATGGCTTTTGTGGAAGCCATTTTGGGCCTTTTGTCGCTCTCATCCATCATATCTTTGATGGGTAAGAGGAAAACTGCGACAGACGAGGCTGGGCCGAGCCGCCCTGCTCGATTGAGAAGACCGCGGGGTGGTGCCGCAAGTTCAAGCACCGCCGCAGGTCCAACTGCAGTCCTGGAGTGCCGTACAAAGGGGGATTTGGATCCCCATGCACATCTTGGACGAACCATTCTATCAGAGATGCCTCATGGTGAATACACTGACCGAAGAGTGTTATTTGAGGCAAACGTAGATGGGCGATTGTTCGGTGAATATCTGTTGTTCGAACGCATTGAAGCTGCGCACTGGGGACCGATCTTTGAAGCTCGCGCTCGTGCTAATGTGAGCACTGTTCGTGGCTTCTATGCAAGCATCCAGAATCCTACCTTGGAGCCTTTACAGTTCAAAATCCCTTTTGGTAGAGATCGGATGGCTACGATCGACGTCCGGTTGGTTGCGCGACTTCTCAACGTGCCTCTAGGTGATGTACATCCAAGTGAAAAGAATTTGAGGACTAGACGTGAACGGGATCGCCGCACCAGGTTTCTGTGCGGTAATTTGGTTCCATGGCAGCCTAATAATAGCCTCAAAGCGATGTACATGTCTGAGGATCTGCGCCCGCTGCACCATATCTGCACGTTCAATGTATATCCTAGGTCGACGAACCGCATTGAATGTACACGTCTTATGGTCGATTTCTTATTTCTGGTGGCCCAGGGAGAGAACGTATGTATGGCCACTTTCATCTTACGGCAGATAGTTCTCATAGCCAGGTCGAGGAGAACATCCGAATCCCTTCCCTTTGGCCGACTCATTTGCAAGATTACGCTTGAGTTTGCCTATAGACTGGGACCCGAATTACCGGTATCGATTCATACCATCGATGAGTCGACAATGCTCAAGATGAAGATTGGGTCGCAATACCGTGAAAATCAACTTGAAAGGGATAGTGGGGATGACTTTGATGAAGAGGAAGATCAAAGCGAAGAAGAACCTAGTGCAGAGGTTCAGGAAGAGACTCAGGAAGAAGCAGAAGAAGAGGCTCAGGATACTGATGAGAGCCCTCCTCCTTCTGCGCAGGCTACTATCGACGATCGCATTGCTCGGATGGAGGAGAGCCAGACCGCTTTGCGAAGGGAAGTCCAAGAACTTCGAGCGGAAGTCGCTGATGCCAAGGCTGTTACAAAGAAGAAGTTTGGCAAGGTGACTCGCACCTTGAAGGAAATCCTGTGTTGCTTACAGGATAAGGGTGCTCCTCCTCCGTCACCAGATTCTGACTAGCGATGCGATTTTGATGTTGTTATTAGTAGTTAGCCATTTCCTGTTTTATGTGTGTAAAGCCTATTAGGGCTAGTGCTTTGCTTATGTTGCTGTTGCTTAACTGTCTTAATTTCCATGTCATTCTAGTCATGATGCTTGTAAGGATATATCCCTTGTATTGTGACAATTTTGATTAATTGAAATGCCTGGAATGCCTTTGACTCTTTAAGTGAATGATTGTGGTGTATATGTGCACTTGAGACTGACAAGGTTGCACCCTATTTTGAATATAGGGAATGCCACCTAAGATTACGAGGAGCGCGGTTCGGCTTTCATTGTCTGAGCAGATGGATCAGACTCCTTCTCAGTCTGGCACTCGTCTGGACCCTGCTGTGGGCCCGATTCCTGAGACTGTTCGATCGTCTCAGCCTGCAGTTGGTCCTACAGATGGACCACCGCCATTTACACCATCAGTTCGAGAGCCACAGCGCGCATCTACTTCCGCACCTCATCCGCCACAGCCTGCTCCACCCCCTGATAGATTCGAGCAGATGATGGCTATGATGCTACAGCAGCAGCAGCTTTTGACCACTATAGTTGGGACCTTAGCCCAGGGTGGGGGTGCGACTACCTCTACTCCACCTGTACCACCTGCGCATCCAGCTGAGGATGCCTATACTTACGCCCAGGATGAGGGCATAGCACATCCTGCGCAGCCTGCTTTTCCTGCGGGGAATCCTGCCGACACACGGGGCCTTCTGGAGCGATTTCAGCGCTTGCGGCCTCCTACTTTTTCGGGTTCTCACAGACCTGAGGAGGCAGAGTTCTGGCTCGACCGAGTGTCGAAGATTCTACGCATGTTACACTGTACCGAGGCAGAGCAGGTAGAGCTGGCTACCTTCCTATTTGAGAGAGAGGCCAGTATGTGGTGGGATAGTATATTGCGGACTGTTGCCGCAGATTTCATATGGACGTGGGCAGCATTCGAGTTCCGCTTCCATGAGAAGTATTATCCCCAGACCTACAGGCACGAGAGGGAGAATGAGTTTCTCCGTCTCAGGCAGGCAGCGATGACGGTTACTGAGTATGAGCATCGGTTCACAGAGTTGGGCAGGTACGTCCCGACGATTCTAGCTGATGAGCAGATGCGCATACGGCGCTTTTTGGAGGGCTTGCGACTGGATATTCGGTCGAAGATGTGCTGTGTCAGTTTCCCCTCCTATGCGGAGTTGGTTCACATGTCCATGCGGGCAGAGCAGGACGTGGATCGACTTGCGCGATCTCGAGGCCCGACTACTTCCAGGCCGCGACCGGAGTTGCCAGATAGGCCCTTCGCGGGCAAGAGGCCTCGCATTGATCCTCCTACCAGGACCACGGCGCCTGTACGACCGTTTCGGCGCCCTGATTTATCATGTACATACTGTGGGAGGACGGGCCATTTATCACAGAGTTGCTTTTCCAGGATGCGGGACAGTGGGTTCTCGCCGCCGCAGAAGATTGATCGTGTACGTCCACAGGCGATATCAGCACCGCCTATACGGTCAGCTCCTGCGCATCCTTCTTTCAGACCTACGGTATCGCAGATTCGACAGCCTCCACGGCCCTTGACACAGCGGCCGAACCGGCCACAGTAGGCTCGAGTTCATGCACTGACCGCTGAGGCAGCTACGACGCCGACTTTCCAGCATTCAGCCTTCGAGGTCACGGGCCATATCGGAGGTACTCCCGTTCTTATCATGGTGGACACTGGTTCCACGATTTCTTTGATATCGCGTGCCGTGGTCAGACGTCTTGGGTTGCAGACTATCACTATGGATAGCGTACGAGTCCTTGCAGCTCATGGGGATTACTCGGATGTCACCCAGATGTGTGAGGGTTGTTTAGTTGATCTGGGAGGCAGGACGATGACTCTTGATCTGGTCGTCGATCCCTCGCTCGTTTATCTCGACGTCATTCTTGGCATGGACTGGTTAACTGCAGCGAGAGCCGAGATTGACTGCGAGGCTCGTGTGGTGACGGTGTACGAGCCTGAGGGCACGCCTTTCACATTTCCAGTGCGGGTAAATCTTCCTTTCCGCATTCTTAGCTACGCCACTCTATTGCGCGATGCTGGTGCCCAGGTACTTGAGCAGACGCCAGTTGTTTCTGAGTTCGGGGATCTGTTCAGGAAGATCCCTGGTTTGCCACCTCGACGTGAGATCGATTTCACTATCGATTTGATTCTTGGTTCTACACCCGTCTCACTGCCGACGTATCGCATGGCACCATGTGAGATGGAGGAGTTGAGGACGCAGATTGATGGCCTGCTAGCGCTTGGCTTTATACGGCCTAGCGTGTCTCCTTGGGGAGCACCGGTCTTGTTCGTGAAGAAGAAGGATGGTTCGCTGCGATTGTGTATTGATTATCGCAGGCTGAACCAGCTCACGGTGAAGAACAAGTACCCTTTGCCCAGGATCGATGACTTATTTGATCAGTTGAGAGGAGCGCAGTACTTCTCGAAGATTGATCTTCAGTCAGGATATCATCAGCTGCGCGTCAGAGATGAGGACGTGCAGAAGACAGCATTCAGGACCAGTTTTGGCCACTACGAGTTCCTCGTGATGTCGTTCGGTCTCACGAACGCACCGGCCGTATTCATGGATCTGATGAACCGGGTTTTTCGGCCTTTCCTCTATCGATTCGTCGTTGTCTTCATCGACGACATTTTGGTATACTCTAGGAGTCGAGAGGAGCATGAGGAGCACTTGCGTTTGGTCCTTGATACGCTCAGATGATATCAGTTGTTCGCACAGTACAAGAAGTGTGACTTCTGGAAGCAGGAGGTGAAGTTTCTGGGACACGTGGTGTCCAAGGATGGCATGGCAGTTGACCTGTCTAAGGTAGCTGCGGTGCAGGACTGGGAGCAGCCTGGTTCTGTCACTGAGGTGAGGAGTTTCTTGGGTCTCGCTGGTTACTATCGGCGCTTCATTCAGGATTTCTCGAAGATCGCGAGACCCTTATCTCAGTTGACGCGGAAGGACGTGAAGTTCGCCTGGAATGATAAGGCGGAGTCAGCTTTTCAGGAGCTGAAGGACAGACTCACGTCCGCCCCTGTGCTAGTATTGCCAGAGCAGGGGGTTAGATACACTATATACACTGACGCGTCTAGCGTTGGTTTGGGTTGTGTCCTTATGCAGAGGGACAGGGTAATTTCGTATGCCTCGAGACAATTAAGGAAGCACGAGGAGAATTACCCTACACACGACCTGGAGTTAGCAGCCGTTATATTCGCACTGAGACTCTGGAGACATTACCTCTACGGAGAGGAGTTCGAGCTCTTTTGCGACCACAAGAGCCTCAAGTACATATTCACGCAGCGAGACTTGAATATGAGGCAGCGGCGATGGATGGAGACGCTGAAGGACTTCAAGTTTGAAGTCTCTTACCATCCTGGGAAGGCGAACCTTGTGGCTGATGCGTTGAGCCGCAAGAAGGCGATAGAGTTTGCGGCTCAGCTGATGGTTGCCGAGTGAGATATGGTTGAGTTTTTGTGAGACTTTGAGCAGAAACTCACCATAGAGGAGCCATTTGAGTTCATCGCACACGTACAGGTGCGATCCCAGATCGATGACCGTGTCATCGAGGCGCAGAGGGACGACGCGCATCTTACTGAGCTTCGAGAGCAGGCCAGTGATGATGCTGACGTCGACTGGCGAGTTGGTATGGATGGGGGCTTACGTTACCGTGGCTGCCTATGCGTCCCAGATGTCCCTGACTTGAGACGAGAGATTCTCGAGGCTGCGCATTCTACTAGACTCGCGATGCATCCTGACAGCACGAAGATGTATCGTGACGTGAAGAGGACGTATTGGTGGGAAGGTATGAAGACCCACATTGCTGAGTTCGTGTCCCGTTGTCTCACTTGTCAGCAGGTGAAGGCAGAGCATCGCCGACCACCTGGACTTTTGCAGCCTATGCCGATTGCAGAGTGGAAGTGGGATTTCATTTCCATGGATTTCATTTCTGGGTTGCCGAAGACGAGGAAGGGGCATGATTCCATTTGGGTGATCGTCGACCGATTGACGAAGTCGGCGCACTTCCTACCGATCAGAGTTACGAACTCTGCAGACGAGCTGGCTAGATTGTATATCCGAGAGATTGTGCGTCTGCATGGAGTTCCGTTGGAGATCGTGTCGGACAGAGACACGCGATTCACTTCTATTTTCTGGACTTGCATTCAGGAGGCTATGGGTGTGAAGTTGAAGTTCAGTACTGCCTTCCACCCACAGACGGACGGACAGACGGAGCGAGTGAACCAGATCCTGGAGGACATGTTGCGGGCTTGCGCATTGGACTTCAAGGACAGTTGGGATGACTGTCTTGCATATGCGGAGTTTGCGTACAACAATAGCTTCCAGACGAGTATCGGCATGGCACCTTATGAGGCGCTGTATGGGCGACCTTGTCGCGCACCGCATTGCTGGTTAGAGGTCGGTGAGCGCAGCTTGATTGGCCCAGAGTTGGTGCAGGCGACGTCAGAGAAGATTGATATTATTCGACGTCGGCTTCTTACAACGCAGAGCAGACAGAAGAGCTACGCCGATACGAGACGACGGCCACTAGAGTTCACAGTCGGGGATCATGTGTTTTTGCGAGTTTCCCCTATGAAGGGAGTCCTTTGGTTCGGGAAGAAGGGGAAGCTGGCACCGCGATTCATTGGTCCATTTCAGATCCTCGATCGTGTGGGAGCAGTGGCTTACCGATTGGCTTTACCCACGCCCCTCGCGAGCGTCCACAACGTATTTCATGTTTCTATGCTGAAGAAGTACGTTGCTGATCCTTCCCATATCATCAGATGGGAGCAGGTGCAGTTAGGAGAGGATGTTACTTATATCCTGCGACCGACACGCATCTTAGACCGGAAGGAGCAGGTACTGCGTAGCAAGGTAATTCCCCTTGTGAAGGTACTATGGACGCATCACTCTGAGGAGGAGGCTACTTGGGAGACAGAAGCCGAGATCAGAAAGAACTACCCACAGCTTCTCGAGGAGTACGAACAGGTACAAATTTCGAGGACAAAATTATTTGTTAAGGAGGGTAGATTGTAACGCCCGTGAAAAATCCGTACTTGGAATCGAGTACCGATTTGACCCGAAATCGCGTATAAATAATTTCCATGGAAATTAAACGTAAGTTAGCTAGCGCAACGCTAGAGTAGCTGGGAAATAGTCCCTGATCACTTTAAATACGTTCTACAAGACCCAAATCGAGTAGAACAGACAACTCTACAATACTCTATAACCTTGGATCAAACTCTAAGCAGGTTTGTTCTCTGGACCATATTGAACTTTTGTATTGGATTTAGACCGCGCGTCGAAGGTCCGATACCTCCTATCTTAGACCGTTAGAACCGCCCCGCTGGACTTGACAATCATCTCGAAAATCAAGTCAATCCGATAATCACAGAGTATTTCGTTGAACCCGGACTGAAGCGACCGCGAATAGGGACGAATTGGGAATTTTAAATTTAGATCTGGCACACGACTTGACGCGTCAGTATTAAACGTTCTGACCGTCAGAATTCATCCAGATTACACCCTCGGATCAGGAAAAATATCTATTTATTATCATGGGACTTTCAGCCCTGATCTATGTGCGGTGACCGCTGAACTGAAACTGGTCCGCCACGTGCGATCTGCGAACCCTGCCAGACTGAAAACTTAATACGAGGTACATCTGGTACCCATGAGCTTAAGTCTGATCGCAATCGACCAGGGGACCACCAGAAATCAGTTTTTGGACCGAAACAGCCCCGAAATGGATAGGCAATAAGTAAACTTCGTCCCAGAGCCTATTTTCGGCGTTTTCAAGCTTATAAAAGGGGTTGAAACCCTCATTCCTTCCTTGTATACGAATTTCACAAACCCTAGAAAAGAGAGAGAGAGTTTGAGAGAAAGGGAAGAGGAGATTTTTCCCGCATCCGAGCCCCTGACAGTGCTGCTTCAACACTTCATTCCAATCACCTGGCTGGTGATTTTTCCACTTTTTCAGGTATAGAAAAACCCCAAAAACTTGCTGATTTAGGGTTTATGTAGATTCTGAACATGTTAGCTAACGTAATCCATGAATCAGGTTCTCCTACTGTCGTAGACGAAGCGTACACGCTCCGTTCAAAATCCCGCGACCGTAAGAGACTAGGTGAGGATTTTAGACGCTTTGATTGACGGTTTACAACGCTTTCAATGTCGTTTAATAGTAGATTATCGACGGCATCGCCGTTTGACATGTACAACATGCTCTCCGTTTCCTGTTTCGCAAATTAACGAAGAATATGAGATTTAGGGCATTTTAGTCATATGTAGGAAGTACGGTCTACATGCATAATTTGCTGATGTGATTGACATGATTTGTCGCCGCATTAGTGAGTTAGGAATGCTTGCATAATCAGTTTGGCGAAGAGATTCGCCAAGTTGCGCACGTTGGGTCGACATACTATATGTGGACTTAAGTGTGTAGTGTATGTGTTTGTATAAATGCTTGTATTATTATGTATTGAATTAAATGATATTATGTAGTAGATTGAGATTGATTTCATGATTAATATGCTGACCTGAATGATTTCCTACATGCTTACCTTATGCATGATTACACTACATGCATAGAAAGTACGCCTTGAAGATTTGCTTAAGTTGAATATACATGGGAAAGTATGCCTTGAAGATTTGCCTTAGTTGAATGTTATAACATGTGCTAACATGCTCACATGATGTACTTCAATTCCAATACCTTGGTATATACTGTTAATGAAATTCCATAGATGTGTGGGACTTGACCTAGTCCAGGCAGTCGGTAACCGAGCGAATCCGTGGCTGACTGGTCATAGCCACGAACGACGCGTCGATGAACGTGATTCGGGTTGAGAGTTGGCGGCAGTGGTTAGGCCACGCGAAGTGTTTTACGCACTTCATGTCGTTCAACTTGAGATGCGATCGTGCTAGTCGAGCCCGTCAAGTAACCCGACTGGCCGATGTTTGTTCACCTTGTATGTATCATAACTGCTTGAACCTAGGGTACTGAACTTACCATTGTAAACCCTATTAACCGTGGTACCTTGATCCACGAAGACTCATGAGCCGGACATGGTGGTATGGGACACCGTGGTCGAGCTGTCGGCCTACGCTGGGGCCACAAACCTCCCCGTAGTGACCAGTGAGCACCTTGACTCGTGAGCAGATTATGGTGGTATGGGACACTATATTCTAGCTGTCGGCCTACACTGATCAGGCGACGAGCCCTTTGTAGTGACCGCGAGCGTATTCTGAGTCCACGGGAGGCGACGACCCTTCCGTGCAGTAGAGTACAGTAGGCCTGTATTGATAAGGTGATGGGGGAGCGGTGCAACGAGTGCGAGCAACAGCCCTGGCAGCCCTTGCAGTGACCTACGAAATGTACATCGTATGAGATTACTAGGAGTGACGACCCTAGACAGGATCCGTGTTGGGATTGATACAAGGGAAGTACCTTAGTTTCCCAATCCTGCTGTTTGAATGGACTAATAACAACTTGGTAATCATATCACCATAGCATTGCATGTGCCTGGAAGATGTGGAGCACTCTAGGGAGTGTGGCATGCCGCGGTCGTAAGATGTTGCTGCATGAGGGTGATCGTCGGTGAGGGCATACATCACGTCATATCATCTTGCATTAAACAACAGTATTAGGATTGTCTGATTTACTGCTTTACTATTATCGCGTGATTGAATTGTGAGCATGCTAATCTTTGCTCTATGATTCCACTGAGTTGATCACTCATTCCCACGTTACGGGATGGTGTTTGCAACACCCACCAGACCCTGTTGTAGCTGCAGGTGAGGACGAGATCCAGGAGGTGGAGCTGGAGATTGACGAGGACCAGGATGAGTTCTTGTATATGCAGTATCACGACGGCTTCCCGTAGGTGACCTGGATCGAGGGGGACTTCAGTGGGACTATTTTGAACTTATTCTTTTGTTTATTTACATGTGTATGAGACTCAGAGTTGTAGTCATACTTTGGAGACAGATGAGATTACTTTGTTTTTCCATACAGTGATATATATACATTGTTTAGTCTTCCGCTTACTTTTATCACTGGATCTGAAGTATGAATTGCAGTTTTGGTATACTTTTACTCATGTGAATGCTTTAAATCAGACAACATTGAATCATAACCATTTTTGTTGCATAAGTGACGGTCTGGAACTGGGGAGTTGAGTTTATACACGACCCCCGATTTTCAGGGTGTTACATTATGATTTACCTATGGCAAGCTTCCACACATCCAGTTGAGGCAGGCGCTTGAATTGTTCTTCCGATGAGGCTCTATAGTCCGACTGACTTAACACACACGGTAATTGACAAACCAAGGCACTAGCAGGTGTACTTTCACCCATGGCCTCATACAAGGGCCTAATACATATTATCATGGGCCTCGCTTATGGGGCATACACGCATCACATTGGGCCTCACCCATGGGCCAATTTATATAATATTGAGCCGTATTAATGAGTCGAATCAAATGGGCTGATTCAAATGGGTCACTATACATCACGTTGGGCCTCTATAAATATACTAAGTTGGGCCTCTTATATATCACATTGGGCCTTATCAAATGAGTACCAAGTACATCACATCGGCCTCACCAAATGTGCCCCAATATGTCAAATACGGCCGAAAATACATCACAATGGGTAACAGGACATGGGCCCAATACGCATCACAATGGGCTGTATCACTTGGGTCTTGAATACATCCCAATGGGCCATAGATACACCAAGTCGGGTCACATTCAAGTGCCAGAATATATGGTTTTCAAATACATGATAGGTGGACCCTGCACATGGGCCATAGATACATCACATGAGCCTTACCAAATGGGTCAGAAATACATCACAATGGCCTTGACCATGGGCTTCGAATACATCACAATGAGCCACAATCCATGGGCTTCAAATACACAATAAGTGGGCCCTACATATGGGCCAAGTATATATCACAAGTGGGCCCTGCACATGGTTCTCATACACATTAAGTGGGTTTCATCAATGGGCCGCACTAAAGGGTCGTAAATACATCACCATGGGCCTCGTACATGGGCCTCATATACAACAAGTGGCTCGCACTGCTCGGGCCGCACCATCTACACCGTTCATCTATTTCTAGAAGTCATTTTAAAGTATATAAAAAAAAAATGAATCATATCAAAAGATCATTTGGACCACACCACAAGTAACAGTAGTGATAATGATCTCCACCGTTAAATAGTTCACAGGGCTAGGGCCCACCACCATGTTTATTTCCACCCAATCTGATCATAAGGTCACAGAGATTGGAATTAAGAGGGAAAATAAAGTTCATACTAATCCCAAAACTTCTGTGACCCCAAAATCAGGTTTCAATGGTAGCCACTCAATCCCCACTGATTTCTACAGCGTGGTCCACTTGATAGACGGTTGAATGAAACACATAATGGGACCCACATCTTGCTGGCGACATGGACAAACGATTTGGATATAACACAAGCTTTATACTGAGACCCACAAAACTTGTTGTCGGGGTGCAGCTGCTACGGAGGTGGGGTCCACATGGATGGACAGCGTGGCTAACAAATACATTAGAGGTGGGTCCCAGTGTCCAGCCATCTGGACGGTGTGGATAAGACCAATACATCATGGTGGCCCTATATGACACCATCTACCAGTGGACGATGTTGATAAAATACATATATCATGAGTGGGCCCCATAGAATTTACTGACGTCATACAACCAGTGGGACCCATGGAACCTATTGACGTAGGATAGCAACAATGCTGCTCGTTGTTTCCACCATCCAGATGGACGGTTGGGAGATAACACATCCCTCATGGTGAAATTCCACGTGCTCTGGACGGTGTGGATGGTCCCATACACATTGGTGGGCCCCATATAGTGATGTCAGCACATCAATATAATATCATATGATATTATATTATTATTATTATTATTATTATTATTATTATTTAAAAGGATCTCCAGCGTCGAGATGGATGGTCTGGATAGTTGGGTAAAACCCACACATTTAGGACATATGGAGGGACGATGTGTGTGCCACACGTATATAAGGTGGGCCCCTGATGGACGGTATTCACATGACACATGCATCTGGTGGTATCCACGTGCATGCGGTAGACATAACACCTCATTCCATGGTGCGCATATGTCCTGCAGGTCTGGCCCACCATCCCACATGGACAATAGGGGTGAAGCACATATTCTAAAGGGTGGGTCCACATGTGTGGGACCCACCATCTATAATATTTATTAATATTTTATATATACACGTATATATAATATACCCACCCACACAGTCACCAGGCTCTGGAGGTCCATTATCGGACAGTCATGATTTAACCATCCCTCATGATGGATGGCTGAGATATAGAACGTCATCATGTGGAGTCCACATGTACCTGGGTCCAACAGCTGTAAAGACAGCATGAGTAAAACACATATATTATAGCTGCCCACCATCCCTGCCTTTGGATGGTGGGATACAACCCATACATCGCTGAGGGGCATCCTCGTCCTAATAGACAGATGGACGGAGTGGATATATAATACATACTCCAAGGTGGGCCCCACGTAGGCGGCCCACCAACCACACATTATAATATATATATATATATATATATATATATATATATATATATTCATTTTATATTATAATAATATATATTATTTAACTATACCACAACAGCTAGCGTCAAGGCCTACTCTAGACGGTCTAGACAACAGGCCGTCCAGCAGTCCCTGGCCTAACTGACTGTTGGATCTGGCCACTGATGGACGATCTAGATATGCAGTGCATATAGCCAGGTCGGGTCCATGTCAGCTTGGTCCACCACATGATTAGGCTGATATTTGTTGTTTGCCCTTGCCCGGGCCTATAAAAAGGGCAACAGTAAGGTGGGCCTCATGATCCATCAGTGTTGATCAAGCTCATCATGGTGGGCCACACACAAACACACATCCGGTGGGCCACACACCTCAACATCATTGTCATCAAACAAGAGAAAAGAGGGAGAGAGAGAGATCAGTAAGAAGGGGAGGGATCCTGCCACTATGGGGCCTCCACAAATACAAGGCATACATCAGGATGGGTCCCACCATATCTGGGCCCTCAAATAACAAAATTGACTGTTAGATCATCCACCTCGAGATCTCTCCTTCCTTCTTTCGCTAATGCATGATAGAGTCCCAAAGAGACAATGTCAATGGTTGAGATGGGCTTAGGATGGTGGGATCAGGTGGTAGAAAGGTGGGCCACACTACTCTCTCCCATGGAGCTTAGGAGAAATGAGAGATGAGAGAGAGAGGTGTAAGAGAAAGAGAGATAGGTGTGATGGGTGTGAGTGAGTGATGTGTACTTGTGTAAGAGAGAGTTAACTTTAGGGGAGGGGTGGTTGTACTTGGGGATGGGTGAGTGATAAAGTGTGATGTGCACTTTGATTGATGGGATTGATGGGATTGATGTGATGTTTTCTAGGAATTGCAACACGCGGCGTTTATCCTTGAACTAAATGCGGGCCCACATCTCCTGGTCAGGGAATCGCCTTGGGCGTGAGACGCGGCGTTGGAACCGTGGTGACAACATGGTTGCTAGGGTATAAGTCTCAGGTTTAACCGACTCTGGAAAAAGGGATACGACTCAGAATCGCATGAAAACACCGGTTGTAGATCGCTGGTCGCTGAAATTCAATTGGGAGGATCGCGGGAGCATATAGAATGGTATGGGCTAGGATACGAGTCTCACACAGGGTCTGCCCAAAATGGACAGCAGCAAGGTGGGCCACATGATCGGACGGTGTGGATCTAATCCATTCGTCAAGGTGGGCTGCAAACAAGGAGAGAGAGAGAGAGAGAGAGAGATCGGTGTGATGGAGGGGAGGGACTCTGCCACTATAAGCCCTCTCTATACATGATACAAAACATGCATCAAATAGGTCCCATTACATGTAGGCCCACCAATCAAAATCAATGATGAACATCCCTTTTCCACAAAAATGGAATGTCTAGATAACCTTTTCTTAATGAAAAATAAACATCATGATGGGGTCCATGGAGAATGGCCCCATCATGGGATGAATATATGAATCATGTTGAACCATCGGCCACACCTAGTGTCCAAAGTGAGATCCATACCATCAATCGGTAGGACTCACTTGGCCCATCATCAAAATCACTACTTTAGTCCTATAGCCACCAACCGATTACACTTCTTCTTGGATATTTGGAATGCTTAGATCCTAGGCTTCTTCTTTGATGGTAGAAGATGAGAATTGAAGGGTTGGATTGGGAGTTTTTGGGGGCAGGAAGTGGGCCACACACATGGCTATTTTATCTCCTTAGGGTTGCTTGAAAAATTAGTAGAGAATGGAGTGAAATGAGAGAGGAGTGGTGTTGTGTAAGAAGGATGGGATGCGAGGGATGGGTGGTGTAAGAGAGGGATGGGTGTGTGTAAGAGAGAGTTAACTTGTGGGGGGTGAGTTGGCATGGGGTATGAGTTACTTGTCTTTATTAGTAAGAAAGGGATGGGAGAGGCATGGATTGTGTACTTAACTAGTACTTGATTGATTAATGTGAAAGGTGTTAGAGATTCTCGAGATATATGTGAGCCTACAACTCTTAGCCTTGGTATTGCATTGGAGTGTGAGATGTGGGCTTAGAACTGCGGTGAGGATGCAGTCGATAGAGTACAAGTTTCGATTCGAGTCAACAAAGATTTAAAGGATGCGACTTAGGGTTAGGCACAAATGCCGATTACAGGTCGCGGGTTATTGAAATTCAATGGGGAGGATCGCGGGAGTCTAAGGAACGGTACGGACTACTATACGGGCCTTACAGTTCCCCCCTCCTAATAAAAATTTCATCCTCAAAATTTACACTAACATTGCAACTAGACATAACTCATAAGGGAAGAGAAAACATAACATCACATATATAAATATATCAATTGATACAATACAAAGCATAATCAATCTACAAAAAGATGGGGATAGCACTCGCGATCTCAGCCTCACGCTCCCAAGATGCCTCCTCAGCACTATGGTGACCCCACTGCACCTTCACCAAGGGAATAACCTTGGTCCAAAGGACCTGATCCTTTCAATCAAGGATGCGAACTGGCTGCTCAATGTAGGAAGCATCCTCATAGACCTCAAATGGCTTCCAATCAATCACTGGAATGATGTCTGATCCACACTTCTGGAGCATAGAAACATGAAAAATATCGTGGATACTAGACAACTCTGGTGGTAAGGCAAGTCTATAGGTCAGGACGCTGACGTGCCCAGTGATCACAAAAGGTCCAATAAATCTCAGGGCGAGCTTGCTTCACACTCCAAATTGAATCACACGCTTCATGGGTGAGACCTTGAGATATACATTGTCCTCAACTACAAACTCCAAGGGGCGACGCTGGCGATCAATAAAACTCTTCTGTTGGTTTTGAGCTGTGCGCATCCTCTTCCATATGATATCGATGACCTCTGACATATGTTGCACAAGCTTGGGGCTTAGGAGACAGTGCTCTCCAACCTCAGCCCAACAACTGGGAGATCTACATAGTTTGTCATACAAGGCCTCAAAAGGAGTTATGCCAATAGTCCCCTAATAGTTGTTGTAATACTCAAACTCAGTCAATCGCAGGTGCTCATCCCAGCTACCCGAGAAGTCAATCAAGCTAGCCCGAAGCATGTAAGGTCCGTATCTTAAACTGTACTATTCTATAGACTAGCGATCCTCACCGTTGAATTCTGATAACCTGCGATTTGTAGATAGTGTTTGCTCGTGACCTTAAGTAGTATCCCGTATATCTGAGTCGGCTCGACTCAAAACTCGTACCTTAGCAACAGTACCGTCGCCGTAGTTCTAATGTCATGTCTTGCACATCGTTGCGATACCCAAGCTAGGAGATGTGGGCCCGCGTTTATCTCAAAAAAATGTCCTGCAGTTGTAAATCCTGAGAGAATCTCTACAACCCACCCCATCAATCAATTAAGTCAAGTCAAGTACAGAACCCATCACTCAACCCATCACACTTATACCTCACATGTCACCTCTCTTACGCAACCCATACTTCTCTTACACAAGTTACCCCTAAAGTCAACATTTCTCTTACACAACCCATACCTCTCTTACACAAGCTACCCCAAAAGTCAACATTTCTCTTACACAACCCATACCTCTCTCACACAACCATCCCTCTCATCCCATCCTTCTTACACACATCACTCCTCTCTCATTTCACTCCATCCCATCTCATTCTCTACCATTTACAAGTAACTAAGGAGTGAAAATCTGAAGGAGAGAAAGAACCCAAGATCAAGGCCTACTTCTTACCCCAAGATCCCTCATTCTAGCCCATTAACCTTCATTAACCTCCATCAAAGAGAGCCAAGGAGATTATCTTTCCTAGGAACCAAGAAGATCCAACGATGGGTGTTTTATAGGTTTAGATTTATGTTTTGATGATGGGCCAAGTGGAGCCTACCGATTGATGATAAGGATCTCACTTTAAACCCTAAGTGTGGTCGATGGCCTACCATGATTCATATGATCATCCCATGATGGGGTCAATCCCCATGGACCCCATCATGATGTTTATTTTCCTAGTATGAAAAGGTCATCTAGACCATGCATTTTGGTGGAGAATGGATCTCCACCGTTGATTTTGATTGGTGGGCACACATGTAATAGGACCCACTTAATGTATGTTGAATACATGGAAGGGAGGGCCCATAGTGCCGAGGTCCCTCCATCACTCGTTCTCTCTCCCTCCCTCCCCCTCTCTCTCTTTTTTCTTGTTTGATGGCCCACCTTGATTAATGGATTAGATCCATCGCCATCCGATCGTGAGGCCCACCTTGTTGCTGCCTCTTTTGGCAGACCTTGGATAATGAAAATCAAAAATATCAGGTTGATCTAATGTGTGTGGCCCAACCATGTGGGACCCACACGTGACGCATGTGTCTTGTATCCACACCATTCATGGAATCCTGGATGGTGGGGCCTGCTGCACGTGTGGCAGTCCACACCATTTAGTCCACCGGACGGTGGTTGCTAGATGCTGGTAGTCTTGTTTTGAAAAAAATAAAGCAATAAATAATAATAATAATATATATTAATATATACTATATATGATGGGCCCCACATGGAACCGTGATGTATTTACCTAACATCCACACCGTCCAACTGTCTGGACGGTGGATGCCACCATGATATATATGTTTTGTCTACACCACCCATTTGTGGGGCCTATACATGATGTATGTGTTATATCTTAACCATCCATTGGATGTTAGCAGGTCCTGTGGACTAATCATGGGGTATATGTTATATCCCAACTGTCTATCTGGATTGTGGGACCCCAGATATACAACTGTTGTATTTACGGCAGCAAGTTTCGTGGGCCATGCCATGATGTGTATGTCGTAGCCTACACCGTCTAGATGGCTAGATAGTGGGCCACACTGATGTATCTGTTGTAATCCACACCGTCTAGATAGCTGGACAATGGGCCACATCGTGATGTATATGTTATATAACTGTCTATCAGGTGGACCACACTATAAAAATCAGTGGAGATTGAACGTCCACCATTGAAAATATTTGGGGTCACAGAAGTTCTAGATCAATATGAAATTGTTTCCCTCTTAATTCAGGCCTTTATGACCTTATGAACAGATTGGATAGAAAATAAATGTTATGGTGGGACCTGTGCATTGTTAACAGTGGAAATCATTATCTTCACTGCTATTTGTGGTTCGGTCCAGATGATCTCCCAATATGAATCGCTTTTATTTTTTTGGGGAATGCTCTAAAATAATCTCTATAAATAAATGAATGGTGTAGATGGTCCCGCTAGGACGATGGGCCCATCTTGATGTATATGAGGCCCATTGTTATGGCCCATCTTGTGTATATGAGGCCCATTGTTGCGGCCCACTTTATGTATATGAGGCTCATTGTTGTGGCCCATCTTATGTATATGAGGCCCATTGTTGCAGCCCATCTTGATGTATTTAAGGACTATGAGTGAGGCCCAATGAGATGTATGTGGCGCCTTTTGGTGAGGCCTAATGTGATGTATATGAGGTCTATTGCGATGTGTGATTCTACCATGATGTATGTAATAATGTTTTGATAGGTCATACCTTGGGAGCAATGATGGTTTGACGTCCATATTGTAAAAGCAATGATGGTTAAATGTTTGCATTGTAACTCTCCCTAGGACTCATTGTTAGTCCCATTCTCATCTTCCCTTAGTGGGCTAACCCAAACCGTTGGGCCCCCATTGATGATGATACTTTCCAACATCCTTTCAAGTGGACCCTGCCTTAGGATATATGATATGCTAGTACATTGATACAAGTTATGACAGTCTAACATGGGTCGTACCATAAAGAATACTTCGTGCCTAATAGGGCGTATCATTCCACTCCTACTCCTTATATGTGATATATCAGTTAAGACCGGTTATTGGCTGTTATGCCTAATAATCATGCTAGTGTACTTAGTCAGTAAGACACACTAAGAATATGCTTAGTATAACATCATGATACATGTCCATACGCATCATTTGTATAACTGTTATGAGGAGTGTTTGATCATGGCATATGCCGTTGGGCTGAGACATTTATGGGACTCCTTATGAGACGGAGTGCCCACATGATTTTGTGGTATGCATGGGAGTGATGTATGACTGGATGATGTGACTCATGCATTTCGCATTTCTATGACATGATTCACTTTATGCCCTAGCGACATCGGGGTCGTGGCCTCTAAGGTACATCATGGATGGCTGGATTTAGATAACGAAAATAGTTGGTTCTAGCACTAGGCACATAGGATGTCCTTGGATGAAAGTCCTAGAACCCTTTTTGGTACTAGGAGATGCTTCAATGTTTAGAATGAGTGGATACACGAGTGCACGAGTGCCGAATACCAGTAGGCCTCGTCTCCCACCGTGTCATGGTCGGTTGAAAGGGGTGTGGCCTTATCTAACCGAGTGAGGGGGTTGTAAGCTAGGTTGATTTTGACCAACTCATAAATGGGTCCGCTATCGACGAGCCGAGTAGGCATTGGTAGACTATTGGTCAGGTGGATAGTGTGATCTCTTCCACTCATTAGGCTGTGCGGCTAGGGAGGTGGTAGTCAGTGTGGAGTATACTAAACCTCTGTGATATCCCAGAGGGGAACTGTACTGATATATGTACTTGATGAAGACTAACATGCTTATGTTACATCTCAAATATGACATTTGGCTATGTAGGCCTCGCATTGCATGGCCTTGGTATGGCCGATAGCATTCATGCCTTGCATCGTATAGCCTTGGTATGACTGATAGTATTCATGGACTTACTAGCATATTTTCGTATTACTCTGATTTGCATACTTGACACTTGTCCTGCACACACACTTACACCACCCTCTAAGCTTTTCATAAGCTTATGCATGACCGTTACTTGTAGGCGACATTAGATCGTAACAGCATTGAGGTAGGAGCGTGTGACAGATTATTTTGGAGCTTTTTGATCACCTTATATTTTCCTTTCTACATTATACTCAAAATTTATGATATAGTGGATATGTGGTGACGTTATTTTGTGACTTGGTTATGCTCCATTAAAAAAATCATATTGAAAATCCTCCTTATAGGATCCCAGGATCGAAATCTGACATATTGGTGCCAAGAATCGAGAATGGGGCACTACGGAGGCTGTCGGCGTCGGATTCGATGACCAAAATTTTGTGAGCCCACTTTTTGAGTTTGGGGCATGACAGAAGTTGGTATCAGACAATAACTGAGGAATACCTGAGGATCACATCACATATCTGCTATGAACTTAGAATGAATTAGTCCTGAGTCTGAATACTTAGCAATTTTCTGATATAGACCCTTAATGTGTGTGCCTTCGAGGGTTCTTAAGGCTGATAGGCCCTTGTTCCTTCCTATAGGACATGCCGCCTAGGAGAGTGACCCGAGTGACTCCCGCTTCATCGTCCGAGACCAACGCAGGCCCGATAGCACACGTAACTGCAGATTACCTTTAGTAAATGTTGCAAGCAATGACCACTATCCTTCAGGGGCAGGGTAGGTGCCCCATTGTTACGCCAGCCTAGGTAGAGTAGGAGCGCGTATGCACCCTTCTCATGGACTTCTGACAGCACGGCCCCTCAAGCTTCTGGGGTGAACCAGAACCTACTACAACAGAGATATAGTGCTCCGAAGTGGAGAAGATTTTTGACATCATGAGATGTATGACCTAGCAGCGGGTCCCGTTAGCTGTATTTCTTCTCTAAGGTGAGGCTGAGCACTGGTGGGCATCAGTCGCCCGAGCTGGAGTAGCCAATTTCGAGTGGACCTGAGATGACTTTGTTAACCGGTTTGACCTAAAGTTCTTTCCCGAGCATGTTCAACAGTAGCGTGTGCGCGTTTGAGTTTGAGACTTTGGTCCAGGGAGACGTCAGTGTCCCAGTATGAGGCACATTTTGTCGCACTATTGAGATTCTCGACATACATTATTGATGATAAGGGGGGGAAGGCCCGCCATTTTGAGAACGACTTGCATCCTACCCTCAAGAGCCATGTGGTTGGACATATGCTCTCGACGTTTGAGCAGGTAGTGCAGAGCGCACAGGTTTACGAGGAAAGTTGGGCTGATTCACAGAGGGTTCGTAATTGCAGAGGATACTGGAAGAGGAAGGCGCCCTCCAGTAGCACCCATCAACAGGAAAATCGTCCACAACAGAGACGCACGATCCGCCCAGCATTCTGAGCACCAATGACACCCTTGGCACCACCTTTGGGACTGTTCCCAGGTGCTTGCTTTAGATGCAGTAGGACAGGACATCGTTGGCACGAGTGTCCCCATCCGTAGCAGTAGCAGCCGAGAGCACCACAACAGCCTCCACATTAGCAGTAGCGACCGCAGTACCTGCCTCTGAGACCTCCCCCTCAGCAGCAGAGGTAGCAGATCAAGCCACCGCAGCAGTAGCAGCAGCAGCCGCGACCTCGGAGGTGACAGGCACCTCCCTAGCCAGGCCAGAGCAGATTTTATGCCACCTAGTAGGACCCTTAATCATTAGGAGGGGTTGTCGAGGGTACTCTCCCTGTTTCTGCTTGCGTTGCATGTGTGTTGTTTTACTCTGGTGCATTGCATTCCTTTGTGGCTGAGGATTTCTGCCGATCGACTGGTTTGCCATTAGAGTATGCTCGTGAGGGTTTGTTAGTATCAATTCCCTTAGGGAAGACTACAGTATTGGACCGATTTTGCTCATCTTGCTCCGTTCTGGTTGGGAATATCTTTTTGCTTGTTGATTTGTTCGTATTGCCGATGTCCGAGTTTAATGTTATCTTAGGAATGGATTGGCTCACCGAGTATCACCTCGTATTGGACTGCTCTGCAAGGACAGTCACATTCTTTATACTCGGTGTGCCGCGGTTCCAATTTGTTGTTGAGCCCAGAGGAGAGCAGCTTTCCTGCCTGTTGTCCTGTGCCATTGAGGAGTCAGTTTCTTTGAGTATCAACCAGCTGCTGGTCAGTTGTGATTTTTTTGATGTGTTTCAGGAGATTCTGGGGTAACCACCTCGTCAACACACTGAGTTCTAGATTGATCTTATGCCTGATACCGTGCCTATTTCAAAGGCCCCGAATCGTATGACATCATTGGAGTTGTAGGAACCACAGAAGTAGTTGGATGAGTTACGTAAGTTAGGCTTTATCCATCTGAGCAGTTCATCATGGGGAGCGCTGGTAGTCTTCATGAAGAAGAAGGATGGATCATTAAGGCTTTGCGTAGATTACCCCGAGCTTAACAAGGTCACGATTAAGAACAAATACCTGCTCCTAAGGATTAATGATTTGTTTGATCAGCTCCAGGAGGCGCAATTCTTTTCAAAGATAGACTTATGGTCTGGTTATCATCAGGTTCGGGTCCGAGAGGAGGATATCCTAAAGGTAACATTCAAGATGCGCTATGGTCATTTTTAGTTCCAGGTCATTGCTTCGGACTGACCAATGCACTCGCAGTATTCATATAGTTGATGAACGAGGTCTTCCGTCCATTTCTCGATCAGTTTGTTGTGGTATTTATTGACAACATTCTGATATATTCGAGGACCCATGAGGAGCATAAGAAACATTTGGAGATTAGTTTGTAAACCCTCGATTCACACCAACTTTATGCGAAGCTAGAGAAGTGCGAGTTCTAGCAGGAGGAGTTGAAGTTCCTCGGTCATGTAGTGACGATGCAGGCGTTACAATGGACCCCTCTAAGATTGATGCAGTGCGTCAGTGGGGCCATCCCACGAACGTGTTTGAGATCCATAGTTTCCTTAGTTTGGCGAGCTACTACCAATGTTTCAATGAGAGATTCTCCCATATTGCAGCCCTGTTGACTAGGTTAACCCAGAAGGGCGCTGAGTTCATTTGGAGCAACGCTTATGAGAAAGCATTTGTGGAGCTGAAGGACCGCCTCACGTTTGCTCCTGTCCTCACTCTTTCCTCTGGGAGTGATGGATTTGTTGTATTTACCTATGCCTCGTGAGTTGGCTTGGGTACTGTCCTGATGCAGCATAAGAAGTTGATGGCTTATGCATCTCGCCAGCATAAGGTCCATGAGCTGAACTACCCCACACATGATTTGGAGTCGACAGTAGTTGTCTTTGCACTAAAGGTGTGGAGGCACTATCCTTATGGGGTTAGGTTTGAGCTCTTCTTTGACCATAAGAGCTTGAAGTATGTATTCTCCTAGTTCAAGCTAAACATGAGGTAGAGGAGTTGGATGGAGCTCCTGAAGGACTATGATTTTGATCTTCAGTACCACACGGGCAAGCTGAACATGATGGCGGATGCCCACAATCGTCAACCATGAGGCCTGGTGACGCACATGATGATTTAGGAGTGAAAGATGCTTGAGGATGTGTCAGTATTTGACATTGAGATTGGCTTGCAGTCTTCTATTATGCAATTATCGAGCCTATCGATTCAACCCTCGCTTGTGACAAGGGTGATCAAGGCTCAGTAGGAAGATGAGATGTTGCAGAGTTATTGGGCAGAGGCAGCATATGAGAGTCAGTCAGATTGGTTCTGATGGTGGACTTTTCTTTAGAGGCCGATTATGTGTCCCGGATATTCCTGAACTACGCAGAGATCTTATGACCGAGGCACATCGATCATGGTTCTCTATCCACTTTGGCTCGAAGAAGATGTATCGTGATATGAGGCGTCAATATTTTTGGGCGGGGATGAAATGACAAATAGCTAGTTTTATGGTCGAGTGTGACACATGCCAGCATGTTAAAGCCAATCATTAGAGAACCCCATGTCCATTAGAGCCGTTGAGCATCCCATTATGGAAGTGGGAGCATATATCCGCAGATTTCATTATGGGTTTGTTGAAGACTAAGTGGGGTCACGACGCCATTTGGGTTGTCATCGATCGTCTGACAAAGTTGGCTCATTTTCTTTCAATTCGTGACCTAGACTTTGGGCCGACTTACGAGGATATTTATCGAGGAGATTGTGAGACTACATGGCGTTCCAGTTTTAATTATTTCTGACCGAGATCCGACGTTCATGTCTCATTTTTAGAGGAGCTTCCAGACGGCGATGGGATCTGTTTTGCAGCTCAACACCGCGTATCATCCACAGACCAATGGGCAGACCGAGTGAGTCAACCAGATCATTGAGGATATGCTTTGGGCTTACGTGATTGACTTCTCGAGTAGCTGGGGCGAGCACCAGTGATTGGCTGAGTTCACGTATAACAACAGATCTCAGGAAACCATTGGTATGACACCTTTCGAGGCATTATACGATAAACTATGTAGATCACCAAGTTATTGGACTGAGTTTGGAGAGCGGCATCTCCTAGGTCTCGAGCTTGTGCAGAGGACATCAGAGGTCATCGACATCATCAGGCAAAGGATGCGCACAGCTCAGAGCTGGCAGAAAGTTTTGCTGATCATTGGCATCATCCCTTAGAATTTGTCATTGGGGACCATGTGTATCTAAAGGTCTCACCCATGAAGGGTGTGGGTCATTTTGGAGTGAAGGGCAAGCTTGCCTCGAAATTCATAAGACCTTTCGAGATCACTGAGGGCGTTGGTGCCTTAGCCTATCGGCTAGCCTTGCCATCTCAGTTGTCTGACATCTACAACATTTTTTAGGTCTCTATGTTGAGGAAGTGTGGGTCAGACTTCATTCCTGTTATTGATTGGCAGTTGTTGGAGGTTCGTGAGGATACTTCTTACATTGAGCAGCTAGTTCGTATCCTTGATCAAAAGGAGTAGGTTCTTCAGACCAAGGTCATTCCCTTGGTGAAGGTGCATTGGGGTCATCAAAACATAGACGAGGTGTCTTGGGAGCGTAAGGTTGAGATTCGTGAGCGATATCCTCATCTCTTCGATGATTGATGGTATGTTGTATGCTGTTTTTGATTATATATGATGTTATGTTTCCTATTCTCTTATGAGTTATGCTTAGTTGCGATGTTATTGTAAAATTTGAAGGACAAAATTTTTATTAAGAGGGGAGGGCTATAAGGTCTGTATCTTAGACCGTACCATTTCGTATACTCTCACGATCCTCGCCATCGAATTTTGACAACCTGAGATCTATAGATAGCATTTGTACATGACCCTAAGTAGCATCTCGTAGATCGGAGTCGGATCAACTAGAAACTTGTACCTTAGTGACAGCAACGTCGTAGAAGTTTTAATGTCATGTCTTGCGTACCGATGCAATACCCAGGCCAAGAGATGTGGGATTGCGTTTATCTCGAAGAAACACCCCCCATTTATAAATCTTGAGAGAATCACTACAACCCAACCCATCAATCAATCGAGTTAAGTCAAGTATAGAACCCATCACTCAACCCATCACACCCATACCTCGCATGTCACCTCTCTTACACAACCCATACCTCTCTTACACAAGCTACCCCCAAAGTCAAATTTTTCTTACACAACCCATACCTCTCTCACACAACCATCCCACTCATCCCATCCTTCTTACACACATCACTCCTCTCTCATTTCACTCCATCCCATCTCATTCTCTACCATTTCCAAGCAACTAAGGAGAGAAAGAACCCAAGATTAAGGCCCACTTCCTACCCCAAGATCCCTCATCCTAGCCCTTGAACCTTCATCAACATCCATCAAAGAGAGAGCCAAGGAGCTTAGCTTTCCAAAGAACCAAGAAGATCCAACGGTGGGTGTTTTATAGGCTTAGATTTATGTTTTGATGATGGGCCAAGTAAGGCCTATTGATTGATGGTATGGATCTCACTTTGGACCCTAAGTGTGGCCGATAGCCCACATGATTCATATGATTATCCCATGATGGGGCCATTCCCCATGGACCCTATGATGATGTTTATTTTCCTAGTATGAAAAGGTCATCTAGACCTTGCATATGGTGGAGAAGGGATCTCCACCGTTGATTTTGATTGGTGGGCCCGCATGTAATGGGACCCACTTAATGTATGTTGTAATGCATGGAAGGGAGGGGCCATAGTGCCGGCGTCCCTCCATCACTCGTTCTCTCTCTCTCTCTCTCTCTCTCTCTCTCTCTCTCCCTCCCTCCCTCCCTCCCTCTCTCTCTCTCTCTCTCTCTTTCTCTTTTTCCCTGTTTGATGGCCCACCTTGATGAATGGATTAGATCCATCGCCGTCAGATCATGAGGCTCACCTTGCTGCTGCCTCTTTTAGCAGGCCTTGGATGAGGGGAATCACAAATATCATATTGATCTAATGTGTGTGGCCCAACCACGTGGGACCCACACATGACGCATGTGTCTTGCATCCACACCATCCATAGAATCCTAAATGGTGGGGCCTGCTGCACGTGTGGCAGTCCACATCGTCCAGTGCACTGGACGGTGGTTGCTGGACGCTAGCAGTTTTGTTTTGAAAAAAATAAAGTAATAAATAAATAATAAAAATAATATATATATATATATCTATCTATATATATATATATATATATATATATATATATATATATATATATATATATATATATATATATATATATATATATATATATATATATATATATATATATATAATATACATGATGGGCTCGACGTGGAACCGTGATGTATTTACCTTACATCCACACTGTCCAGCTATCTGGACGGTGGATGCTACCGTGATATATATGATTTTTCTACACCGCCCATCTGTGGGGCCCATACATGATGTATGTGTTATATCTCAACTGTCCATTGGACGTCAGCAAGTCTTGTGGACCAATCATGGGGTATATGTTATATCCCAACCGTCTATTTAGATGGTGGGACCCCAGATATATAACTGCTATATTTGTAGTAGCAAGTTTCGTGGTCCACGCCATGATGTATATGTTGTAGTCCACACTGCCCAGATGGCTAGACGGTGGGCCACACCATGATGTGTATGTTGTAGCCCACACCGTCCAGATGGCTAGATGGTGGGCCACGCTAATGTACATGTTGTAATCTACACCGTCCATGTAGCTAGACAGTGGGCCACACCGTGATGTATATGTTATATCCAACTATCTATCAGGTGGACCACATTGGAAAAATCAGTGGAGATTGAACATCCACCATTGAAACTTTTTGGGATCACAGAAGTTCTGGATCAATATTAAATTATTTTCCCTCTTAATTCAGGCCTTTGTGACCTTATGAACAGATTGGATGGAAAATAAACGTTATGGTGGGCCTTGTGCATTATTAACAGTGAAAATCAGTATCTCCACTGCTATTTGTGGTTTGGTCCAGATGATCTCCCAATATGATTCATTTTTATTTTTTTTGGGTAATGCTCTAAAATAATCTCTATAAATAGATGAATGGTGTAGATGGTCCCGCTAGGATGATGGGCCCATCTTGATGTATATAAGGACTATGAGTGAGGCCCAACGAGATGTGTGTGAGGCCTAATGTGATGTATATGGGTCTATTGTGATGTGATGTATGTAATAATGTTTTGACGGGCCGTGCCTTGGGAGCAATGATGGTTTGATGTCCACATTATAAAAGCAATGATGGTTAAATGTTAGCATTGTAACTCTCCCTAGGGCCCATTGTTAGGCCCATTCTCATCTTCCCTTAGTGGGCCAACCCAAACCGTTAGGCCCCCATTGATGAGATACTTTCCAACATCCTTTCAAGTAGACCCCACCTTAGGATATATGATATGCTAGTACTTTGATATAAGTTATGACAGTCTAACATGGGTCGTACCATGAAGACTACTTCGTGCCTAATGGGGTGTATCATTCTACTCCTACTCCTTTTATGTGATATATCGGTTAAGACCAGTTATTGGTTGCTATGTTTGATAATCATGTTAGTGTACTTAGTTAATAAGACACATTGAGAATATGCTTAGTATAGTATCATGATACATGCTCATATGCATCATTTGTATGATTGTTATGAGGAGTGTTTGATCATAGCATACGCCGTTGGGCAGAGACATTTATGGAACTCCTTATGAGATGGAGTGCCCACATGATCGTGCGGTACACGCAGGAGTGATGCATGACTGGATGGTCTGACTCATGCATTTCGCATTTCGTATGGCATGATTCACTATATGCCCTAATGACATCAAGGTCGTGGCCTCCATAGGTACATCGTGGATGGTTGGATTTGGATATTGGAAATACTTGGTTGGGTGAAAGTCCCAGAACCCTTTTTAGTATCAGGAGATGATCCAATGTCTGGACAGAGTAGATACATGAGTGCACGAGTACCGAATATGAGTAGATCGCATCTCCCACTATGTCATGGTCAGTTGGAAGGGAGTGTGGCCTTATTCACTCAAGTGAGGGGGTTGTAAGCTAGGCTAAGTTTGACTAGCTCGTAAATGTGTCTGCTATCTGAAAAGGGCGAGCTATTAAGTCCTAGAGGGGGGGGGGGGGGGGGGGGTGAATAGGACTATGCCAAATTTAAAAAATTAACAATGAAATTTAAATAATTAAATAAAGATAACACTTAAATAATCCATAATGTGGAAATGTAAAACAACCTCAAAATTCTAATATTGAGATGTTGATACAAACTTGGTTCTAAGGACAACCTATCACCAAAAACCAATGGTTTATGGCAGGACAACTTACTAGAATGTGGGTGAGTATCAAAAACTCAAACTGAAGAGGATATGAAAGAAATATAAACTAATATATTACAACATTCACCACACAATGCTGAAATGTAAAGCTTACAACATTCACATCCACAAATACATTCCACAATCTTAAATCACAAAAGATAAAGAAAATAAACCATAAATCCACCAAACACAGAATTATAGTGGTTCACTTGTGTGTACACCAACTGTTAAACAACAGCCACACAACTACTCCACTCCTAATATCCACACACAGTGGATATTAGTGTTCATTATAAAAATAGGTTTTTTAAGGTTCACCTAAAACCCTCACAATTGTGTCTTTCAAGTGGGCTTACACAATTCAAAAAACCCGACACTCTGAGTTTTCTGGATCATCTCAGACAAAAACAACGAGATTTTTCTGGTAAAATCTTTATGAAACTAAAATAAAGAACTTACAAAGCCGTAAAATACCTGAATATTCTCCTTTTAATGCAGCACGGAAGAATCAAATCAGAGTAGAAGTTCAATGTCCATACTCACTTATGAAATGGTTATAGGTTTTTAGATTGATTTTAAATTAAATCACATTGGGCTAGCTTGATTTGATTTTGATTCTAAGAAATAGGAATACTTCAATTCCTCTTTCAAATAAAATTGGAATGCAGAATACAAAATCAAAAACAAAGAAAGCTAATTAAGGAGAATATATAATGAGCACTAAATAGCTTAAGAATATCACCAACTTATCTCTCAGAGTGGCGTATAGATTTACCTTGAATTGAATATAAAACTCTGAAATTCATACTCTATTTATAGGTGAAGAAATCGCACTCTCGACTGGTCTCGAGGTCAGCACGACTGGTCGTAAGATCAACAAACTTTTAAAAATTTAGGCATGATAAGATAAGGTCGTTCCACAACTAGTCGTAGGGTCTACTCTACCAGTCGAGTGGCCTTCACGACCAGTCAAGTCCTGTCTACCACTGGTCATGTGGAACCCAATTTAGTTACTGGACTTTGAGTCGAGCAGTCTCTAAGACTGGTATAGGCTTTAACAAAAAGTTTCAAAAATCAGTAACAAACTTAGGACTGGTCGAGGAATTCTTAGACTAGTTGAGCTAGTGCTAGGACTAGTCGAACATAGTCCAAGACTAGTCGAGAAACAGTCTATGCACTTATAAAATCATCTAATTTAAATTATGTATTCAAAATGACCTACCCTATGGTAAATCTAGGGTCATTCATATCTTATACATAATGTATGAACATTGAAACTTCTTTGTCTTCGGTTGTTAGGTGATCTTTGAAGTTCACGAAGCTTGAAATCTTGACATATATAGAAGCTTGAACTTGAGACCTTTTGAAGCTTGAATTTGATTAACATTGAAGCTTGAGCTTGAGGTTCAAAGTATAAGAACTTTGTCTTGACTTGAAGCTTGAATTATGAATCTTGAAACATTGAATTCACACTTGATGTTGTACTCGATCATGAACTTGTAATCTTGCATTTGAGGTTCTTGAAGTAAAGACCATTGTTCTTGCATTGTCTTGAATATATCGATGCACTGAACAAGACACAGATTCCAAGATGTTTTGACACTACAAAAAATTGACAATTATAGGAGCTAGAAACCATACACTTACACTATCAACGAGCCAGTAGGTATTGATAGACTACTGGTCAGGCAGATAGTGTGGTCTCTTCCACACACTGGGCTATGCAGCTAGGGAGGCGGCATTCAGTGTGGAGTGTACTAGACCCCGATGATATCTCAGAGGGGAACTGTACTGATATATGTACTTGATGAGGACTGGCATGCTTGAGTTGCATCTTACATATGACATTTAGCTATGTAGGCCTCACATTACATGGCCTTAGTATGGCCGATAGCATTCATGCCTTGAATCGCATAGCCTTGGTACGACTAATAGTATTCATGGACTTACCAGTATATTTTCGCATTACTCTGATATTGCATACTTGACACTTGCCTCATGCACACACTTACACCACCCTCTAAGCTTTTTGTAAGCTTATGCATGACAATTGCGTGTAAGTGACGTCAGATCATAGCAGCGTTGAGGCAGGAGCATATGACAGATTATTTTGGAGCTTTTTAATCACCTTCTATTTCCCTTTCCGCATTGTACTCAAAATTTCTGATATAGTGGATTTGTGGTGATGTTGTTTTGTGACTTAGTTATGCTTGTGGTTATGCTCCATTTTAAAAAAAATCATATTGAACATCCTCATTGTAGGATCCCAGGATCGAAATCTGGCATATGGGTACCAAGAGTCGAGAATGGGGCATTACGGAGGCTGTCAGTGTCAGATTCGGTGATCGAAAATTTTATGAGCCCAGTTTTTGAGTTTGGGGTATGCCATAGCATATCCTCATAGATCTGGTTGACTCTCTCGGTCTGTCCATCGATCTGTGGGTGATATGTGGTGCTAAGCTGTAAAACAGACCGTATCACTCTCCAAAAGCTCCTCCAAAATTGAGACGTGAGCCTCGGGTCTCAGTCAGAAAGGATCGAAACTGGAATGTCGTGCAGTCTCACAATCTCCTCTATGAATAATCTGGTAAGTCGGTCTAAAGGCTAAGTAGCACCAATCGTGAGAAAATGTGCTGACTTTGTCATGTGTCACACTCGAGCATAAAAACTGGCGATCTGGTGCTTCATCCCTGCCCAAAAATATTTTTGCCTCATATTAAGGTACATCTTCGTTAAGCCAAGGTGGATAGAAAACTTCGATCGATGTACCTCGGTCATAAGATCTCTGCGCAACTCAGGAACATCCGGGACACACAATCGGCCTCTGAAGCAAAGTCCACTATCAGAACCAACCTGCTAATCTGAATGGCTCTCAGATGCCGCCACTGGTCGATAACCTGAAGTGACTCATCTAACTGCTAAGCCTCGATCACCCTTGTGACAAGAGAGGGTTGAATCAACAAACTCGATAACCAAACGATAGAAGACTGCAAGTTAAACACGAAGTCATACATTGCCACATCCTCAAGCATCTTCCACTCCTGAATTATCATATGCGCCACTAGGCCCCATGGCTGATGGTTGAGGGAATCTACCACCACGTTTACCTTGACTGGGTGGTACTGGAGATCAAAATCATAGTCCTCCAGGAGCTTCATCCAACATCTTTTCCTGATGTTCAGCTCAGACTGAGAGACTAGATACTTCAAACTCTTGTGGTCGGAGAAGAGCTCAAACCTAACCCCATAGAGATAGTACCTCCACACATTCAGTGGGAAGACGACTGCTACAAGCTCCAAATCATGCGTGGGGTAGTTTATCTCATGGACCTTGAGTTGTTGAGACGCGTAAGCCTTTGGCCTCCCATGCTGCATCAGAACAGCACCCAAACCCACATGTGAAGCATCGGTAAATACAACAAATCCTTTACTCCCAGAGGGAAGAGTGAGGATAAGAGCGGGCGTGAGGCAGTCCTTCAGCTCCATAAATGCTCACTCACAGGTGTCACACCATATAAACTCTGCACCCTTCCAGGTCAACCTGGTCAGTGATGCTGCGAGACAAGAGAATCCCTCAATAAAGTGTCGATAATATCCCGCCAAACTAAGAAAACTACAGATCTCAGACCCATTTGTGGGCTGACCCCACTGATGCACTGCATCTATCTTCAAGGGGTCCACTGCAACACCCTCCCTCATCACCATATGATCGAGGAACTTCACTTCCTCCTGCTAAAACTCACACTTCTCCAGCTTCACATACAGCTAGTGGGCACGGAGGGTCTGCAACGCAATCTCCAGATGCTGCTCATGGTCCTCGCGAGTCCTTGAATAGATCAGAATGTCGTCGTTGAAGACTACAACAAACTGATCGAGATAAGGACAAAAGACTCATTCATCAACTGCATGAATACTGTGGGCATATTAGTTAGTCCGAATGACATAACCTGGAACTCAAAATGACTATAACACGTCTTTGATGCTATCTTCGGGATGTCCTCTTCTTGGACCCGAATCTGATGATAACCGGAACATAGGTCAATCTTCGAAAAGAACTATGCACCCTGTAACTATTCAAATAAATCATTTATCCTCAGGAGTGGATACTTATTCTTAATAATGACTCGGTTGAGCTCGGGATAAACCATGCAGAGCCTTAACGAGCCATTTTTTTTCCTGATTAAGAGTACTGGCGCTCCCCATGATGAATTACTTGGATGAATGAAACCTAGCTCACGCAACTCATCCAACTGTTGTTGCAGCTCCCACAACTCCATCAGTGTCATACGATAGGGGGTTCGAGATAGGCGTAGTACTAGGCGCAAGATCAATGTGAAACTCAATATGCCGGTGCGGCAATAATCCCAAAATCTTCTGAAATACATCGAGGAAATTACAAACCACTAGCAACTAATCAACGCTCACTGCTACGGGCTCATCTATTACACACGACATTAAACATGACAATGACTCTCCTCTAGGCTCAGCTACAAACTGGAACTGGGGTAAGCCGGGTACACAAAATGCGACCGTCCTCGCGGAGCAGTCCAATACACCGTAATACTCGGTAAGCCAATCCATGCATAGGATGACATCAAACTCGGAAATCGGCAACACGAATAGATCAGCTTATAAAAAGATATCCCTAAGCAGAACGGGGTAATATGAACAAAATTGGCCTAGCATTGCAGTCTTCCCCAAGGGAATAAATACTGATAAGCCCTCACGAGCAGACTCTAAAGGAAAACTGGTCGATTGACAGAAATCCTCGGCCATAAAGGATGCAATGCATCAAAATCAAACAATACCCGTGTAATCCATGCAATGTATATAGACAACATACATCCATCATTAAATATGTTGCATAAGTGATGTCTTAGAACTCGGGAGCTGACCTATGCTCGACCCCCGATTTTCAGGGTGTTACATGCAAAGACAGGGAGGGTACCCTGACGACCCCTCCGGCTGACAGAGGGTCCTGCTGAGCTGTGTAGAATCTAGTTTGAGCTGGTTAGGGAGGTTCTTGTCTCCTCTGAGGTTTTTACTACTACTACTGCAATGACGGCCTATACTACTACCTCGACTACTGATGGGGCCTCGGTGGCTGCAGTCACTGCTATTGCAATGGAGGTTGTTGTGGTGCTCTCGGCTGCTGTTACTGAGGGCGGGAACACTTCCAGATACGGTGCCCCATCTCACCGCACCCAAAACAGACACTGGTGAACTACCTTGGAGGTGGTGCTGGAGGTGCTGTTAGCGCTTGGAAGGCTGGACGGCCTGTGCGCCTTTGCTGAGATCGACACTGTTGGGAGCCACCAGAGGGGGCCTGTCTCTTTCGGTCTCTCCTCTGATAATGGTCACTCTGTGCACTGGCCAACTCATCCTCATAGATCTGGGCCCTTCGTACTATCACCTCGAAAGTCGTGAGCTCATGCCCAACAACATGGCCTAAGAGACCATAACATAGGCCATTCTCAAAATGGTGGGCCTTCCACCCCTCCTCATCAATCAGGTACAGCTTAAACCTCAATAATGCCATAAAATGGGCAATGTACTGTGTCATAGACATGTCTCCCTACACCAGGGCCTCGAACTCCAACGCTCGCTGCCGTCAAATTTGGTCAGGAAAATACTATTGGTCAAACCAGTCTACAAATCCTCCCAGGTCCACTCAAAAGCAGCTCCTACTGCTCGAGCGAATGATGCCCACCATTGCTCAGCCTTACCCTGGAGAAGAAATATAGCTAACAGGACCCGCTGCTGGGCTATACATCTTATGGTGTCAAAAATCTTCTCCACTTGGAGCACCGCCTCTTGGCTGTTGTTGGGTCCGGCTTGCCCTGGAAGCGCGGGGGATCGAGATGACAGAAGTCTCAAAGAAGGACACTCACATGCTCATGTCTGCCTGGGCTAGTGTAATAGTAGGGTGCCTGCAGGCCTGCCCCTGGAGGCGACTGTCACAGCATGCAACATCTACTGTAGCTGGGTGACACTCACGGGTACGATTGGATTCACACCGGTCTCATGTAGAGTAGAAGAATCCTTGGGCGGGGGAGTAGGAATGTCTGATGGTGGAGTGAGAGTCGTAGACAGTAAAGTGGGAGTCGTAGGTAGTAGAGCGGGAGTCACTCGGGTCACTCACTTGGGCGGCATGTCCTATAGGAAAGAACAAAGGTGCCTATCAACCTTGAAAACCCTCGAAGGCTTAGACGTTAGGGAACTAATCCTAAAGGTTACGCACTCAAGACGCTCATAACAGAAATGTGATGTTGTTCTTAGTTATTCCCAAGTCATGCTCTAATACAAACTTCTGTCATGCCCCAAACTCAGAAACCAAGCTCACAAAATTGCCAATCACCGAATCTAGCACCAACAGCCTCCGTAGTACCCCATTCTCGGCTCCCGATACCCATCTATCAGGTTCTGATCCATGAATCCTACAAGGAGGATTTTTAACATGAATTTATTTCATAATAAGCATAACCATAAGTATAACTCACAAACAGTAACAAGAACACCACCACAAAATCCACTATGATAAAAAACTTTGAGTACAATACATAAAGGGAAATACAATGTTAATAATGATAAAACTCCAGAAGCTCTACGACACACTTTTCTCCTGCTCAGCTATAGCCTAGCGTCATCTACACACAACGGTCTTGCATAAGCTTATAGAAAGCTTAAAGGATGGTGAAAGTGTGTGCGCAAGGTAGCAATGCAAGAATGTAATATCAGAGTAATGCAGAAATGCTGGTAAGTCTATGAATGCCATTAGCCATACCAAGGCTATGCGTGCAAGGCATGAATGCTATCGGCCATACCAAGGCCACACGATGTGAGACATGAATTTTATCGGCCATACCAAAGCCATTAGATGCGAGGCCTACATGACCAATGTCATATGCGAGATGTAACTCAAGCATACCAATCCCCGTATGAATCCACATATTAACACAGCTCAACTCTAGAATATCACTGGGGTCTAGTACACTCCAAACCAGATTGCCACCTCATCGCACGTAACAAGGTGAGTGGAAGAGACCTCACTATCCGCCTGCCAATATCGGCCCCGACTCGTCGATATTGGACCCATTCTTCAAGCTAGTCAAACTCAACCTAACTTTGGCCCCTCCTCTAGGGTGTGTAAGGCTGCACCCCCTCCTAACCTACCATGACATAGTGGGAAGCGCAACCTCCTAGTATTCAGTACTTGACGCTCATGCATCCACTAGGTTCAGATGTTAGAACAACCTCTTGGTACTATAAGGGTTTAGGAAATTTCACCCAGGGATATCTATCGCATCTCATGTAGAGAAAGATTTCTAATGTCTACTCCTGTCATCCATGATATACTTGTGGAGGCAACAGCCCTGATGTCGCTAAGGCATAAAATAGTCATGTTACACAAATGTGAGATGCATGAATCATACTATCTAGACATGCAGCAATCCTACGTGTATTGCGTGCTCATGTGGGTAACCCCTCCTTCAGGGAGTCCCATAATAATCTGCCTAGTGGCATGTATCATGATCAATCACTCCTCATATCAAGCATACATATGATGTGCATGGGTATGAATCATGGAGCTATACTAAGCATGCTTTATGATGGTGAAGTACTCTCCTCATAACAAGGATAGGCCTAGACAGCCTACTTATATCAAGAATGGGCCTAGTAATTATGGGGGCCCAATGGTTTGGGTTAGCCCACCAAGGGAAGATGAGAATGGGCCTATTGATGGGCCTTAGGGAGGGTTACAATGTGGACATTTAACCACCATTTCTCTTACAATGTGGATATTCAACCATCATTGCTCCCAAGGCATGGCCCATTATAATGCCAACTAAGAAGATGAATAGGCATCATAAACATCATGGTGGAATCACACATCATAATGGGCATCATATACATCACATTGGGCCTCACATAAGGGCCTCACATATATCACATTGGGCGTCATACAAGGGCCTCACATGCATCACATTAGGCCTCATACAAGGGCCTCATATACATCACATCGGGCCTCATACAAGGGCCTCACTCATGGGCCTTATATATATCACATTGGGCCTCACTCATGGGCCTCGAATATATCACTATGGACCACGTCCCGTGGGCCTCAAATACATCACAATGGGCCACATCCCATGGGCCTCAAATACATCACAATGGGCCATATCCTGGGCCTCAAATACATCTCAATGGGCCACATCCCATAAGCCTCATGGGGCAGCCCATGGCCCAAAAAAAGGATGGACAACATGTATATAACACATATATCATGGTGGGTCCCATCCTTGTTGGACGACGCAGATAAAATACATACATTACGATGGATCCCATCGTCTTACTGGATGGTACGGATACAACATATACATCAATGGACGGTGCGAACAGTACATATGTCACAACAGGCCCCACCTCTAAGGACTGGATGGCCTAGATGAAACACTTACATCGTGGTGGATCCCATCGTCCAAGCAATGGATGGTGTGGATATTCACATACATCATGATGGTCCACACAGATAGACGATTGGGATATAACACATATCACATGATCAGACCCACATAACCTGCTAACATCGTACATCAGCTATATGGTTGGTGTGGGGTCCATGTCCAGATAGATGGACGGTTAGGATATAACACATACAATCATGGTAGTCCCACAGAACTTACTGACGTAATACAGTAGTTGTTTGCTAGTGTGAGGTACACCAGCCAATCCATTTTCCCCATTGTCCAGGGATTGGATGGTGTGGATATACATATCATCAAGGTAGGCCCCACGTGTGGGGTGGGTCCCACCGTCCAAGCAATGGACGATGTGGATATACACTGCATACATGATGATGGGGGTCCACACGTGGCCACCCCACAGGGATTAAGCTGATATATGTTATTTTCCTTCATATAGGGTCTACCGAAAATGGGCAGCAGCAAGGTGGGCCTCATGATCAGACGGTGTGGATATAATCCATTCGTCAAGGTGAGCCACAAACAGGGAGAGAGAGAGAGAGAGAGAGAGAGAGAGAGAGAGAGAGAGAGAGAGAGAGAGAGATCGTGATGGAGGGGAGGGGCTTCGCCACTATGAGCCCTCCTTATACATGATACAAAACATACATCAAATGGGTCCCATTACATGTGGGCCCACCAATCAAAATCAACGGTGGAGATCCCTTTTCCTCCAAAAATGCAAGGTCTAGATGACCTTTTCTTAATGGAAAATAAACATCATGATGGGGTCCATGGAGAATGGCCCCATCATGGGTTGAACATATGAATCATGGTGGGCCATTGGCCACACCTAAGTTCTAAAGTGAGATCCATACCATCAATCGGTAGGCCCCACTTGGCCCATCCTCAAAATCACTACTCTAGTCCTATAATCACCCACCGATTACACTTCTTCTTGAATCTTTGGAATGCTTAGCTCCTAGGCTTCTTCTTTGATGGTGAAAGATGAGAATTGAAGGGTTGGATTAGGAGGTTTTGGGGTAAGAAGTGGGCCACATACTTGGCTATTTTCTCTCCTTAGGGTTGCTTGGAAAAATTGTAAAGAATGGTGTGAAATAAGAGAGGAGTGGTGTTGTGTAAGAAGGATGGGATGAGAGGGATGGGTGTATGTAAGAGTGAGTTGACTTGTCGGGGGTGAGGTGGCATGGGGTATGGGTTACTTGTTGTTATTGGTAAGAAAGGGATGAGAGAGGCATGGGTTATGTACTCAACTAGTACTTGGTTGAGTACTTTATTGGTATATCACATGAGTTTTCAGCTCCTAAGACACCTCAACAAAATGGGGTCGTTGAAAGGAAAAATAGAGTGCTACAAGAGATGGCCAATGTAATGTTAAATAACATGAAGTTACACAAAAATTTATGGGCCGAAGTTGTTAATACTGCTTGCTATGTTATAAACCATGTTTATATGAGAAAATATAAAGATAAAATGGCTTATGAATTGTGGTTTAATAAGAAACCTATAGTTAAATACTTTCAAATTTTTGGAAGTGCTACATTTTACGAGACCGGAAAAATTTAGGGAAGTTCGATACTAAGAGTGATAAAGGGATATTCCTAGGTTATGCTCTAAATAGTCGAGCATATCGTGCTCTTAACAAGAGAACTAGTTTCATTTAGGAGTTTAAAAATGTTATTATTGATGTTCACCTAAACACACCAACATCTAGTTCAGAAGATGATGAAGTCAATATAATTGAAAAACCTGACTCCTCATCTTGTCAAATCAACACTGAACTACGATCAGTCAAAGACCATCATACTAATCAAATACTAGTCAACCCTCTCACTAGTGTGCGTACTCAGAAACAACTGGAAAATATATGCAATTTTGTGTGTTTTACTTCCTAAATCGAACTAGCTAACGTAAAAAAGGCACTCACTGATGAAAATTGGATAGTTGCCATGCAAGATGAACTGAATCAATTTATTAGGAATGATGTGTGGTATTTGGTTCCAAGACCATCTGATAAACATATAAGTGGAAACAAGTGAATTTTTAAAAATAAATCTGATGAATTTAGGAATATAATTAGAAATAAGGTTAGACTAGTTGTACAAGGGTACACTCAGATAGTAGGAGTTGATTATGATGAAACCTTTGCCCTAGTAGCTCGTCTTGAATCCATCAGATTATTCATATCCATTGCATGCTTTAAAAGGTTTAAAATTTATCAAATGGATGTTAAAAGTGCATTCTTAAATGGTGATTTACATGAAGAGGTTTATGTTGAACAACCTAAGAGTTTTGAGGACCCTAAACACTCTGATCATGTTATCGCCTTAAAAAGGCACTTTATGGTTTAAAACAAGCTTCCAAGACATGGTATGAGAAATTGACTAAGTTCTTACTAAGTCATAATTTTGTTATGGGGAGTGTTGACAAAACTCTTTTTGTTAAAAAAATAATGAACAAATACTAATAATATAGATATACATTGATGACATTATCTATGGTTCTACTTGCTCTAACCTATCCATTAAGCTTGCAGAGTTGATGAAATTCAAGTTCGAAATGAGTATGATGGGGGAATTGAACTACTTTCTAGGTCTACAGGTTAAACAACTAGGAGACGATATCTTCATTTCTCAAACCAAGTATACCTTAAACCTGGTTAAGAAATTTAGATTTAAAAATGGTAAGAAATTTGATACTCTTATGAGTATGACTCTCAAGCTTTCAAAAGATGCGATAGGTAAAAGTAGAGACCCTTGGTTATATCATAGCATGATTGGTAATTTTCTATACTTAACTGCAAGTCAACTTGATATAGCATTCAATGTAGGTATCTTTTCTAGATATTAATCAGATCTTAAGGAATCTCATCTTATTGTTGTCAAGTATATTATTAGATATGTCACAAGTACGGATAATCTAGGCCTCTGGTATCCGTATGATACAAATGGTCAATTAGCTGGATATATGGCTGGGTTGGGAATATAGATGATAGAAAATCTACCAGTGGTGGATGTTTTTATGTTGGAAATTATTTAGTCTCCTGGCATAGCAAGAAACAGAGTTTTGTATCATTATCCACAGTTGAGGCTAAATATATTACAGTCAAAATGCCTGTACCCAGCTAGTATGGATGAAAAGAATGCTTAATGATTATGGTATTGCACAAGATACAATGATATTATATTGCGATAACTGTAGCGTAATTAATATATCTAAAAATTTCATCCATCATTCTCGTACTAAACACATTGACATTCGGTATCACTATATTTGAGAATTTGTAGAAGATAAAAAGTATTTCGTTGGAACACATTCAAATGGAAAATCAGCTTGCAGACATATTTATTAAACCACAAGATAGGAATAGGTTTTCAAAGTTGAAAATGGATATTGGTATGTGTAATTCTAATTGAATTCATCATGTTTGCATGTTTTATTTTTATATTTTATGAAAATATTTTTTTAATAAAAATTTGAATAATTTTTTTATATTTTTAGTGCTTGCACAACCGGTCGAGCACATAGTGGCTCGACAGGTCGAGCATGTACTTGACTGGTCGAGTTACGCAGTTGGGAGCCTTTATGAGTGAGAAAATCACTTTTTCTTCTCATTTTCTCTTCTTCCTCATCCAGCTCCCTTTCGACTTGTTCAACCCATCTTCGATTGGTGCTTTGTAAGTGCTCCATTTTTTTTATTTCCTTTCATATTTGGGTTCTTATTTACATACATTGCTAGATTTTTGAGTTGATTTGAGTTTTTCTTTCGATTTCTAAGGGTTTCTAGGTAAAAATATGTTGGGTTTGAAATCCTCCTTTCCATTGTTGTTTTTCTCTATTATTATCTTGCAATGGAAGGTCGTTTTAAGAAGAAAGCAACTCGTGCTTCCTCTTCTCGAACTACTTCTCATAGGGTGAGAACCCTACGACCTCCTGAGGATGACCCGGAATATATGCGGGATTTTTGTAACCGTGAAATTATAGTAGAGTGTCCAGTTAATGCAAATCATTTAGCTTAATTTCAGCTTCTTCCCCTTCTTTCCTCTATAGGTTGGGAACACATTTTGAATTGGGACGGACTGACATACCGCTTCATTGTGCAATGGATGTTCGCTTGCATTAGCAATGTATCTCTTGAAAACTTGACTTTCTCTATTAGCTTTAACGATGGTATATTTCAAGTTGATCGTTACTTAATTTTAGATTTGCTGGATATTAATGTCAATGATGACAGTATTTTGATACCAACTTTAGCCGATAAAATGAATGAATCGGAGCAGTGTACACTAACCCGTAAATTATGTAACATGGACTCGGAATGGAGTGCGGGGAATGCGCTTCGAGCCAATCAGATGTTGCCCAAATACAGGGTACCTCATCGCATTTTCATTGCAAATGCGCATCTCCGCTTTGGCAACAAATCTGAATTAACTTCTTTCATGGTTCACATTTTGCATTCTGTTGTGTCGGGTATTCCCATCTATCTTCCATCCTTAATATGCTATATTATTATTCAATTCCATCTTCATCTGGGCCATGGATATATTCCTTTCGCCTACTTGATGACCACCTTAGCTTTACATTGCAATGTGGTCATGCCACCTGGTGAGGCTCCTGTTTCGGTTCTTCCTGTTAATAATTCTAATATTAACAAGATGAACCTAAAACTCAATCTGGCCAAAGGGATGAGGAAGCGGAGGAAGTTGAAGAAGAAGATGCATTACTAACCGACACCATGATGGACAATATATTTGATGAGCTTGAATCTGCTGATGTTGAGGCTAACCCTGAGTATCATCCACCTGAGTATGATGAGTGCCTTCACTCTTTGGAGGAGAATGTGGATGCATTGAAAATATCTCAGGACAGTCTACATGAGAGCCATAAATCTTCTATGAAATATATGCGAAAATACTTTCATCACATAACTAGAGGGCTCCATCAGATTGATCCATCTATTCCACCTCTTTCTTCATCTGGATCAAATTAGTTTTCTTATCTTATTATTTGGACATGTATATGAAATTGCGATAATGACCGTTTAAGTTGAAGTGGGAATATGCCAATATGCCTTAGAAGGGGGTGAATATGAATTTTTAATATTTTATGATAATTGAAACCTACCAACCCTATCCTGAATAAATATGTAAGTATCAGGATTTCTTCAGAATAACTCTAATGGCTTCCAAGCCATATAGAGGATCCAATCACAAAACTATTTAAAGAATAAACAAGATGCTCAACATAGTTCATAATGGATGTGATTGTGTGTGAGGTGAGATTCAGTTAGTTCCAGATAATCATGTGCATATGCAATATGAGAACAATCAGAGAAATCACACAAATAGTAGAAGTAAATGGAAATCTCAAACACAGTTATTTTTATAGTGGTTTGACTATGGGTCTACTCCACTTATGGTGGAAGCACTCAACCCTTGAGTGTACCAAATATCACTAATGGAGGTTTCAAATTAGGTTCACTTCAAACTAGTACAACCTACTCCAGGCTGACTTTAACGTGTCTCCATGACATAAGTTTATGCCCCACACAAGAGAAAGGGTCAACACACAACACCTAAATTTTAGGCCACACAGGTTAAGGATCCACACAAGAAACCTACCAGTTTATGCTCCCATGAGCAAGGGTCAACACATAGTACCCAGGTTTTAGACCACACAGTTCAAGGACCTACATAAGGACCTAAGTTTATGCTCTTCATAGAGAAAGGGTTAACACATAGCACCCCTACGTACACTCCCGTCGGAGGCCTCCTATGAGAACTTGAAAGGGGTGAGAAGTACCTTCGACCCAATCTCGGAGGCCTCCTAAGTAGATGAGCCCTATTAAGCATGATGATGAAGATCTCCTCCTTTGATGACAAAGAATCTTCATCTCCCTTGAACCGTAATGCAAATGATATATCAGTGTAAGGATACGGGTTGGGTTAAGGTTATGATGGAATCCTACTCTATTAAATGTTTTCCTATAAAGGAGACAGAGTGATTCCAATCATTTATGCATTTAAGGCATCCCAGCTTAATGATTTTCCATTAAGATAATAGCTGCAGGATCCTTGAATGTGGAAGTTCATTCCCCAATCCACTTTATTAAATGTCAATGATGAGGGTGGATTGGAGGATGAACTACCATAGAGAAAAGGCTTAGGGCATATGGTCTGGGTTTAAACACTCAAAAGCACTCTCTATTTTCTCTACCAACAACCAAAGGCAAGCTCTGATTAAATAAGAAAAAGGTTCCAATGAATATAAAATAGTCATATTTTTTACAGAGTTCGATATTATCGAGCCGGGTTTGATATCATCGAGCGTATACTCTCAATAACATCGAATGACCGTTCGATGATACAAACTCAAACTGTTAAACACTTTTGAAACTTCTTACCAACTGGTCAAGGAAATCGAACACTCATCAATGTCATCAGATTTCGAACTCTGATTTTATCAACAGAGGGTTCGATTCCTCGACATTTGAAAATATGAGAGCACTTACCTTTGAAAGTTAACAAGTATAAGAAATGATTGAGCATCACTCGATATCATCTGAATTTGAATATCGATGATATCGATTCAGGTTTCGATTCATTGATAGTCTCAAGGAATTTTCCTATAAGATCACTGCACAGTTTATGTCTTATTTTGATGACATTGACCACTCCTCGATATGATCGATATTTGAATATCGATTTTATCGAGTGATCCTCGAAACATGAAAACTTACTAGATAGATTTATGTCTCAATCTGATATCATCGAAGGTTTATCGATATCATCGAGATTTGAATTTTAAGGATATCGAGGATCCCTTCGATATATCGAGAATCACATGTTTTACCTTAGTAATATATTGGACACAACTGACCAGATGTCGATTTTATCGAGTTGACTCGATGGGATCGAGATTCAAAAGTGGATGACATCAAACTGTCCATCGATTCATCGATAATTCAGTCCAGAGTTCTTTGTAGTTGCTGGACATCTGAAGTTCTCAATCCGATAATATCAAGTGAGTTTCGGGGACATCGATAACAGGGTTCGATCTTATCGAATCTAAAGTCGATAAATCGATAAAGGCAGAAAACTTAAGGATTTTCCTGATTTTTGCAAATTAGTTTTCTTACCAAAAAAACCTAAGATATTCTATCCATTTTTAAGGGTTTTATATACCTGGTGTTTTGGGACATGGGATGTGAGGCTAAGGTTTACCTTTGGCAAGTTCGGGCACACATCTTGTTGAGGCAGACGCTTGAACAATCTTCCTATGGAGCTCCTTTGTCTTGCTGACTCAATGCTCATACTAATTGACAAACCAGGGCACTTTTAGTATAATGTTACCTTTAACTTTCATTTTTACTAGTTTTGTGTGATGTTGACACTCTGCTTGATTATGTTTTTCACTTTCACTTTAACTTTTTTCTACTATTCTCTGCCAGTGTCATAATCATAGCTATGTTTGTTCTCTATTCTATATGTTCCTTTGTCTAGTTGTGGCAAAAAGGGAGAGAGTTTTGTAGTTTTGTGGTTAAGTTCATGAGTTTGATTGTATGGTGTGGAGTGTGGCATTTTTTTTTTGGAAATATGTACTTGTTAATACAGGTACTCTATAAGTCACCAAGCTCAAATTGAGGGGGAGATGGGTTTTGATGATGAAGAACTGACCAATTTAAATTATGAGAAAGGAATTCAGGTCCCTATTAGAGTAGGGAAGAAGAGGAGAGAACATTTTCAAGGATTGGGGGTAAAATCTTTAGTAAATATGATCACAGTCGATCAACTATCAGAGGTAGATCCTGAAATAGTCAAGCATCCTGAAACAGCTCCAAAGCGGATGGAAGATGGGGGCCAGCCAACAATCGATAGTTTACGAGAGGTAAATTTGGGCACAAAAGAAGAGCCAAGAAATACATTCATAAGCGTTGGTCTTCCTGAAGAGGAAGCTGAAGAATATATTCAATTGTTGAAAGAAAATAAAGATGTCTTCGCTTGGACATATGTGAAAATGCCAGGTTTGGAACCTTCAGTGGCAGTACATCGATTAAATATTTCTAAGGACATAAGATCGATTAAACAAGTGCAAAGGCAATTTCACACAGATTTGGTCCCTCTGATAGAGGAAGAAGTGAACAAGCCGATCAAAGTCATATTTATCAAAGAGGTCAAATATCCTAAGTGGATATCGAATATTGTCCTACTAAAAAAGAAAAGTGGACAAATCAGGGTGTGCGTAGATTTCAGGGATCTGAATGAGGCTTGCCCAATAACGGAACTGCCGATCAACAGTACAACGCAATATGTTGTCATGTCTTTAATGGATGGCTATGCTAGTTATAATCAAATTAGGATGGCACCTGAAGATGAAGAACCAACAACATTTAGAACTTTGCTAGGAATTTACTGCTACAAGGTTATGTCGTTCGGTCTTAAGAATGCTGGGGCAACATACCAAAGGGTGATGCAAAGTATCTTCCAAGATATGATGCACAAGCATGTTAAATATTATGTTGATGACTTGGTGGTTAGGTATGGGAATCATCATGAACATCACGAGCATTTAACATTGGTCTTCCGTCGGCTCAGAAAGTAGCAGCTAAAGATGAACCAGGATTAATGTGTTTTTAGAGTGCTATCAGGAAAGTTTCTCGGTTTCATCATCAGGCACAAGGGTATCAAAAATGACCCAGGGTAAATCAAGGCCATTCAAGATATGCTGCTTCCAAAAACTTTGAAGGAACTGAAGAGCTTACAAGGGAAACTGGCGTATATTCGCCACTTTATTTCAAATCTAGCAATGAGATGTCAGTCATTTTCCCATTTGATGAAGAAAGGAACAGATTTCATGTGGGATAAGGCCTATCAGAATGCATTCCATGTAATAAAAGAATTGTTGAGACAACATCCAGTATTGATAGCCCTATAAAAGGTAAACCACTTATCTTGTACATATCTGCAGCTGAAAACTCGTTGGAGCCTTGTTAGCATAGGTAAATGAAGATGGGAAAGAAACTGCTCTTTATTATCTGAGTCAAAATCTGATAGGTGCAGAATGTAACTACTCTCCGATCGAGAAAGAATGTCTGGCACTGATATTTACAGTACAGAAATTGAGGCATTATTCCCAATCTCATGATATAACTTTGATTTCGAGGGCAAATCCGATAAAGTTTTTAATGATAAGGCCGATGTTATTGGGAAGATTGACTAAATGGATGTTGTTACTTTCAGAATACACAATCACTTATGAACTGGCAAAAGTAGTGAAGGGACGAGAAGTGGCAGATTTCTTGGCAGTGCATCCTATAACGGAAAGTGAAACAATTAGCGACGATTTTCCCGCTGAGCAGGTAATGATGATTGAGTCACAAGGTCAATGGAAGATGTATTTCGACGGTGCTTCTCGTGCATCAGGAGCGGGGGTAGGAGTTATTTTCATCACACCTCAGGGTATTTATTACCCTTTTCTTTCACATTTGGCATCGGTTGCACGAAACAATGAAGCCGAATATCAAGCTCTCATTATTGGAATGGAAATTTCCTATGAGATGAAAATAAAGATGTTGCAGATTTTTGGAGATTCCAAGCTGATTATAAATCAGTTAACAATTGAGTTTGAAATAAGAAAGCAAGAACTCTTGCCATATTGTCGAAAAGCCCACTAGTTATTGGAACGATTCTGCTGTGTAGAAATCACACATGTACCCCGATCCGAAAATGTAAAGGCAGAAGCTCTAGCTAGTTTGGCGGTAGCCCTGTCCTGTCCAAACTGAAGTCCACTCCAAGTAACTTAGAGGAGATGAGATTCTTTCCTTCTTCTAAAATTATCAATGAAGTCACCGAAGCACTCCCTATTTCATGTTTAGAGATGACAGTGGATGATTGGAGACAGTCGTTCATAGATTATCTCGAATAGGATATCTCGCTAGAAGATTTAGCACAAAGACAGCAAATCAGGCAGAGATCGGGTAGGTTCATCATTTATAGTGAAGTGCTCTATAGAAAATCTTACAATGGGATGCTGCTACATTATTTTGGTGAACAAGAAGCAGGTCAGATGCTACGAGAAAGCTCATTCTGGGGAATGCAAAGCATACAAAGCTGGACGAAATTTATTTCATTGAATACATCGAATGGGGTATTACTGGCCCACAATGTTCAAATATGTAATAGATTATGCAAAAAGGTGCCATGAATGTCAGATCCACGGAGACATTGTGTATGTTCCTCCTGAAGATCTCCATCAAACGGTCACTTCTTGGCCTTTCTCCGCTTGGGGACTCGATGTTCTCTAGCCCATAAACCAGCCGTCATATAAGGGAAAACAATGTATTCTAGCAACAACAGACTACTTCTCTAACTGGACAAGCGATCGCATTGTGCAATGTCAAAGAGAAAGATGTGGTCAATTTCATTCGAAATGCCATAATATATCATCATGGCATTTTGAAAAGGATTATTATCGATAATGGTACCCCTTTTAAGAACAGAGGCATGGAGAAGATGTGCTAAAAGTTTGATATCCACCATTTGTTTTCAACACCTTACTATCCACCGGCAAATGAATTAGCAGAGGCATTTAACAAAATGATTGTGAAAATAATGAAGAAGATGGTGACTGGGAATAAGCGCGACTGGGATGAAAGATTGCAAGAGGCATTATGGGCGTACAGGACTACTCATCGAACGACAAAAAGTGCAACGCCGTATTCACTAGTTTATGGCATATAAGTGGTCATTTCGATTGAAATACAATTCCGTCGCTCAGAGTAGCATTGCATCAGTCAATTACAAAGGATGAAAATGTAAAGATAAGGCTAAAAGAACTAGATTTACTCGATGAGAAGAGTCTGGAAGCCCAACAGCGATTATAGTTGTATCAAGCAAGAATATCGGTTGCCTTTGATAAATGAGTGAAATATCGCTCTTTTAAGAAAGGGGATATAGTATTAATGTTGAAAAGACCAATAGTGTTGACCCGCAGAATAGAGGGCAAGTTTGAGCCTAAATGGGATGGGTCGTTCATCATAAAAGAAGTATATTTAAATGGAGCATACAAAGTGGTTGATCAAGATGGACAGGGTATTAATATACCAATCAATGTGCACTTCATCAAGAAATATCATCCTTAAAGATAGTTCTAATTTTGATCTAGAAGATTATCATCATAATGCTTCTACATTAAAAGGGGGCAAAGACAAGTGAAGTCATGTTCATATATTCTCTGTCAGATGATTGAATAAAGGAGGAATTCCAAATATATTGTTAAAGATTACATATCAACAGTTTCTTAAAAGAGAGTAACCATCATTGTCATTATTAAATAAGCTTCGTTGAAACTCGTCAAAATTGGTATCATCATCAGGCTGATATATTATTATGAGCATAGCACGAATATCGTCAACATTATCAGCAGTGGTGATATATTGATCAAGACACCTATTATTATTATGACAACGATTGCAGCTTATCATCATTTAAGGCATCCTAGCTAAGCCTATACGGCCAACTACACATAAAGCCTATCTCCATTGCCCTTCCGGCAACGGTAAGAAGTCAGTGGCCCTAAAAACCCCAGGAAGGCCATTGTACACATACCCATGTGGGCAGTGGATAAAGCCAGAGACTGAAAGCCCTTAAGGGCTAAAAAGTCCTCAACGGCCAATCATGCATAACACCCATGCCGTCTGTATAGTTTTTCAACAGCGTCACAGGGAACAGATGAAATTTCCCTCTCGTGAATGGGTTTGACTTTGCAAACAAAGAAAACACGGGCTACAGTGTGCGCTCTTTCCCCATTGTCCATAGATAGGCCAACCATGCATAAGACCCCTCAGATTCTTAGCTTGATTTCAGTAGTAACTCATGAAGATGGGCCTAAACCTATTCACTAATGGACTGGTGGCCCTGTATTTGGTACCCCAAAGGTCACCTTGTGCGCCCCATGAACTCTAGAGAGTTACTGTGGCCAACCACATGCGTAAATCCAACCAAGTTCACAGCCCTGGTAGCCTCACTGGGCCCCTTTGATGGATCGTGGTTTGTGAACTCACCAAGCTATGAGAAGTTTAGTGAACTCATAAGAGTTATAGAGACTATCACGTGAGACTGGATTCTACTACTCAAGAGTGTAAAAAACTGCATTGCTCCACTACTCAAGAGCTTAAACTGTGTGTGATCATCTAACTAAATTGAAACCTAGTACCTAAATCATATAGGTAAACCCATACTGACAATCATAATATGTTAATTTTTTTTTATCTCAATTCTTCATTAAATATCATGTCAAGATTATTGTATAAAAGAATATGCTTGAAATGATCCATGATGTAGAAATTTATGGAAGAGCAAAATATCTTAAAGATATCATCATGCCTACATTGACATATGCTGAAAATCAAAAGGAATTACATGTTTTTTTTAAAAAACATACACAAATAAAATGATTTCTTTAAAGCTCATCTATAATTCCTAATATTCCCATATACTTTTGCAAATCTTCCTTTAACTGCATTTGGGCCGCGGCATGTTTTGACTTTTCCTAATAAGGAATTCCAGCTAGCTTGTTTTCCAAGGATGCAATCATCTCTTCGCTTCTAAGTAATTTAGATCTCTCAGCATCAGTAGATTGAATACTGATTCTTATCTTTTCTTCGATTTCCTTCATAGTTGATTCCTTTGAATGATCTTTCAACTCTAGCTCCAAGATTTCCTCTTTTAGGGCAGCAATGCGGTCCTGAATAATCGTCCTGTCATCAGTGTAAGCCTTCAACTATTCTTGAAGGGTTAATTGTTCTTGATTAATTCAGAAATAGCAAAAGTGATGAGGGAAGCTTTTCCTTGGAAAGAGTTAGCTGCTTCTCGTATTCCAAAATCTCAGGTGCAACGGTGATATTTTTCGTTGATGCTAGAGAAATTATTGAATCACGAAATCTGAAAAGAGAATCACATAGGGCAGAAATGTTGATCTTTGCCATCCTTGTAGTACTTTCTAGGATTTTAATGGCAATGTCCAAATCTGACTATTGCTCAGGATCCTTGAAAATATGAACTATTGCTGACATAGAATTCTTCATTAAAAGCATTTTGTGTGTAGGAATCTTCACAAAAGATAATAGTTCATAGGCAGTGGCTACATATTCGGAGCTTGCTGCACCACTACAAGGAGGAGTTCCTGTAGTATGAAGAAGAGAAGAAGTTAGGGTAATCATAACAAGGATAAAGGATGCAAAAATCTCAATAAAGTAGCTGATATATATATATATAATACTTGCTGTAGAAGTATGACTGATAGGAGGTGGAATTTCCTGGACAGAAGAAGGACTAGCTCCTATCATATCGGCAAAAGAAGGTGCTCTGGCCTCTGTGCTCAAATCTCTAGTAGTTAGAGTTGGCAGATCAGTGGTCTCTACTTGGAAAATAATTTCACAAGCTACCACTTTTGGTGCCACCAAAGGAGCCAGAGGAGCCCTCGGTGAAATCACAGGTGCAGTTGAAGAAAGATCCGTGGGAGGAGTATCACCTGTCCTAGTATTAACAATATGACCACTTGAAATAAAGATATAATAATAATAATGAGATAACTATCACAAAATGCATATATATATATATATATATCGAATTTTTTTAAAAAAAAAAAAGAAAAGAAAAAAAAAAGAGAAAGAGAGGATATTCTTTACTTGGTGAATATCTATACTCTCTATAATCTAAAGGCTCATCTTCTTCCTCGTCTATTACTGCAAAAGATTTTGCAGGAGCATTGATACCAGGAAGAGTCTCAGAATTTGGTGGTGGATGCTCTTTGTCAGCACTTTTTTGCAATGACATCCTCCTCGCCATCTATGTCAACTTCTCCTTCTTTGAAATCATCATCATCATTTTCATCATTTTCGTTGTCTTCATCATCTTCATATTTGACAGAAGTGGTACTTGCCGATGAAGAGGTTGAACTTTCATCTCCTAAATCTTCTTCGTCGACTTCTTCAATCATGACTTGTTTTCCTTTAAAAGGAGGAGCTCGGTTGTTGTTTGGTTGAGCTTTTTTGTTAATTGGAATTGAAGGGGATGGAGAGGCCCATCTACGTCCTTCTTAAGGAATAGACTGCAATTCTTGCAAGCGCGTTCGAGACGTAGTCATGGCAGAGTACGTCTTGAGCCATAGCAATGTCTGCCGGAATGGGAGAAGATGTTCCTTCGGCATCATCTGTAAGCTGGCCAACAAAGTCACAAGGGACTTGTTCAAATTCCACCATGACTCCATAAGCAATCCATCCTTCCAAAGTTTTAATGGCCTTATTTTCATGGATTGGATCTTCTAAAGATATTTTTCTGTAAATTTGACTGTGAAAAGGTGCGCGGCTCTTCTCTAATATATAACCAATTTCATCTTCAAGCTTCCTACCTCTTAGCTTGGGCAGGGGAAACTAGATGGGTTCATCTACTGGCAAACGATTGTTAAACAAGTATGATTGGTGATCCCACCATCGCATCCAGTTATAAGAGGCATGAACTATATGATTGTAAATGGGAATTATGAAAGTGGAATCAACACGACCACCTAGTAGTTATTTCCATACCATGGCCCAATTGTAAGGACCATTGCCATAACAACACATTCTTCTAGTAACTAATCTACAGTCTTCTGGAATAGCCTAATCAAAACTGAACTGGCGAACAAAATGACTGGGATAGTACAGTTCTCTCCAAAACTCTATTCCTTCACGTAGTGGCAGGCTACAAGAGCATATGGAGAGAAAGATGCCCTTTCTCCTACAGTGAGTGTCGCGGTGTCTACCATGTCAGTATCCTTGATGTAGCGGTAGAGACAGAATTGAAAGAAATTAACTTGATTAGTGTCTCGAATATTGTTGGCTACCTAGTTGTATGATCTTTTTGTCATGGCCCTTTGCTTAAAAAAATGGAGTGGAAGGTGTAAAGGATGAACATATGCCTTCTCGGTGCTTCAAAAGTCCAAGGAAAATAGATCCCCATCTAGCTAGTGATATAATGCCATGGGGTGTACGCCGAAGAAGCCCCAATGGTGGGGTTCTTGACATGAGTAGTTATCACTCCAAGGGCTCTATAAATAGAGCATAACACTGGAGGTGCAAGTGAATTCTTATGGCCTTCCATTAAGGCGCCAACGACTGCAAAGACCATGGGGCAAATGGTGTCTGCCCATTTCGAACTAGGAAGCACTACAATACTTAGCTAGTACGCTAAGAAAGCTACGAGCTCCCCATATAAGTGGTACTCTTATCTTTCTTTGATGTTGTCATGAAGTTCCGTTAGTTCTGGAGAATCATAGTCGTGGAATCTGTAGGAGAAATGAAAGTGGGTGAGAAAAGGTACAAATAAAGAAAGCAGTATATTCATGGACTTAAAATTACTTGAGGGCTCTGGAGAAATGTGCAAGCTATTGTAGAGGAGAAATCTTGTGAATGTTTAGAATTTTTGACATTTCCTTGAAAAGTTCAATAGTAGTTTCTGACATGAAGGGTTTGTGGTCAGGTGAAGAAACGAACGATAACTCGTTGGATGGGACGAACTCATCGTCAAACTTCCCTATTATTAGAAGGCTCGCTATTCGGTGGAGATCTAAGAGTGTGATGCTCATCTCACCCACTGGAAAATGAAAGGAGTTGGTGGTGGGAGATCAGTAGTTGAGGAAGCCTTTTATCACGGTAGGCTCTTTGTAGAAGTACTGGGATGTAACTTCTATGGAATTATATAAACCTATCTTGATGAGCATCTTTACATGTTTAGTTAATACAGCTTCCGCCCAATCTGAATAATAACGACGCAAAGTTAAGAGACCCCTCGTTTAAAATTCCTCTGGTCCCCAAAGCGACTCACGGTCTCGGAAACATTGCCGGACTGTCTCGTAGAAGTATGTGGGAATAGGTTGTGAGGGTTGTGAGAAGGGGTGAGTAAAATCATTAGGCTGATTTCACCGATGCGTTGCCGCGGCTTATGCGCTAGCAAGATCCCCTTGAGAATTCGTGGTTCTCTCGACGACCAAGAAGAGGTGTACATCAATATGTCTCCATCTATGTGATTTCTTGGCTCACAGTCGAGCATAGATTGATGGTGATGAAGACTGAGAGGAATCATGGTCATACCTTCCGAGTGTGGGTTATTAAACTTCATGATACCTTCGATTACTCGAACCATCTCCCATGAGTTTTGGAGCTTCATCTTATTATACTCCCTGATCTTCTCTTTGAATTCTTTGGCCTTATTGCGGCAAGTTTTCTTTGATCGAGAGGCAGGAGGTGTATCCTCTCGAACGGGAGGTCTTTGGCTGTCAGTGCGAATGTGGGCAGTTGATTTCAGCCACTCATCCAGGTCATACTCACAACCATGCTTTGCGGGTCATTCTACATTCCCCATTGAAATCGCCCGATGAATGGGGGATGGTAGTGAAGAAATGTGATCGGTAAAATCAAAAGTCAGGAGCATGGGCTCCTTGAAGTATGTAGGATGACGGGCAGTGGTTTTTGTGCGATTTGCTGGTGGCTAATCAGAGGATGGAGAAGGGTGAAAAGAAGATGGGTTTGGTAAATCCTGGTGAGAGGGTTGTGTAGTTGGTGGGTCGATGGGATGAAAAGTTCGCTTAATACGGGTCATGGGAAAAGGGTTAAGGACTTAAGGGTATTTGAAGAGGAAATGTTCAAGGACTAAAAATTTTTCTAAGTCCTGATTGATGGACTCATGCAACCAAAATCCTTTGCGCGGGGTAGTGCAACGGCCAAAAACCTTACGTGAACAGAAGATCTATTGCACGGGTTCACGCAACTGAAAGTAGTTGCGCAGGGATTTGGTGGAGAGGCAGAGGTTCGTTGCGGACTGAAGCAAAGTGTAGAATGAATGAAGTCTGAAGTATTTATAATGTATGTGGTTGAGTACAGTACATGGGTGTTGGTTGCATAGGTCCGTGCAAACCCTATTAGAGTGGAAATTGATCCTGATTCTTTGATTTCTGGAGAAATAAAGAAAGGATCAAGGGGGCATCTATTGAGGTATAAAAAAGATAAGAAAGAATTGAAGAAAAAGAAGATTAAATGTGAAAAGTGGAAGGAAACAGAAGATGAAGAAGAAAAAATGACTTGAAGGGAGTTTGCGCAAGACTACGCAAACCATATCGGTTGTGTGGATCCGCACAATCAGTACCATTAGTTGCACGAGGTCGTGCAACTACCTTCTGGACTTGTTGTCCATGAATGAGAAGAATCAATGAAAGGTGGGTTCCTTGGCACCAAGATCGAGTTTTTGCACGTGTGGAGGCCCATAAATACCCCCTCCCCCTCTCATTTGGGAGGATTGAAGATTTTGGAAGAAGTACAGAGCAACAGGGAAGACCGAAGGTAGGACTGAAGAGAAGCCCATGGTTTGCGAGGACCCGCACAAACCATGTTGGTTACGGGGGTCCACGCAACTAGACTGCCATGTAGTCTATAATGATGAGAGGCTGAAATGCTGCCAAAATGATCAAGCTCCAGTTCATCTTCTGTCCAAGCTTCAAGAAGATAAATCAACTGATCGGGTCCGCATGATATTCCTCTTAAAGAGATGATCAAATAACGAGTCAAAGTGCTGCTGAATTTGACATCCGACTTCGATATTTAAACTTTGTCAATTTCTATATTCTAGATAATTTATCTTAGAATCAAGGGACACCCGATGATGTAAATGAACTCAGTATTAATAATATGATAATTGTTCTTAATGTACTCTTTCTCTGTTATATTTGAATAAGATAATATCCCAAATCGAAATGCATTTGTTTCTTGTTCGAAACAGATACAAAGTTCAATGTTCAAAATTTAGGTATAAATGACCCTAGAAAGACCTTAGGATTAGGTCATTCATATTACATATTTGGTATGGATTATTATACTTCTTATAGGCTTCATTTCGACTAGTCTTAGCCTATGTTCGACTAGTTCAGGATCTGGCTTGACCAGTCCAGGGTTTTTCTCGACCAGTCCAGGATTTGTTGTAATTTTTTAAAGTTTTTTTGGTAGGGTCACGACAAGTCGAGCACCTAGCTCGACTAGTCGTGGAAACTGGCTCGACCAATCGAGTAGGGCTCGACTCGAACTCCAGTAACCTTTTTAAGCCCTACTCGGCCAATCGAGTGTCATGCTTGACCGGTTGTGAGAACTGGCTCGACCAGTTGAGCAGGGATCGACTCAAACTCCAGCAACCTTTTTGAGCCCCACTCGACCAGTCGAGTGCCATGCTCGACCAATCGAGAAGGCCACTCGACCAATCGAGCAAACCACTCGACTTGTCGAGGATCAGTTTTATCTGATTGCGCCAGAATTTTTAAAATTCGGTTGCTCCTTGGACCAGTCGAGGTTGACCTTAGACCAGTCGAAGGAACCATTTTTCAGCCCATAAATAGAGGACTTTTCTCATTTTTTTGATATCATTCAAAGCCAAATCAAGCCACCTCTCTGAGAAAAAGGTCCCCGTGATTGTCAAGCTATTGTCTGGTAAATTAAGATTCTTTTTATAGCTTTTTCATTTTTAATTTCTTGATCTCTCTTTGCTTTAATCTGATTTTATAAAAAAGGAGTTCTTCTCTACCCCTTTTAGGATCCAAGGAATTGAATCAAAGTAGCCTAAGGTTGGATTAATTTAAAATTCATTTAAACCTAGAACCCTTCTATATGTATGATTAAACATTGGACATCTTCATCTTCAAAAGAAGAGTTTCTACCGGGCTACATCAAAACAAAATCTATTTTTGACTGAGATAGCCAGGAAATCTTAGCATGGGGTTTTTAATTGTGGTAGCCCATTGAAAACACAATTGTAAGGGTTTTAAGGTGAACCTTGAAAAACCTTCTTTCATAGTGAAACCCAATATCACGTGGGTTGTGACTATTGGGAGTGGAGTAGGTGTGGCTATTTGAGAACAGTTGGAGTACACACCGAACCAGTATAATTCTTAGAGTTTGGTGGATGATGATATATGTGATGTATGTGTGGTGAATATTTATATTTATTTCATGTACATGTGGTGAATGTTGTAATAACTAGATTTGTTTCTATTGCTTCTTTTTTTAGTTTAAATTTTGTATCCTTATCGGCTTCAAGAAATCAAGTTGTCCTATTATAAACTTTGATTTTTGGTATAAGGTTGTCCTTTGAACAACGTTTGAATCAACTTCTCAATACTATTGTAATTGAGTTTGTTATTTGATTCAACTATCTACATTTATATTTTACAATTTCTTTTTATTTAGCATGGTCCTATTCACCCCCCTCCCCCCTCTAAGACTGAGAGCTCACCCTTTTTAGCATGTAGTTCAAGTCCAGTGTAGAAGTCACATTAGGCAGGATGCACCTAGTGATGGGTGAGATTATGATACATGTATGGTAACATGATAATGATGATTATGAGTTGTTATTTGAAATGATAGATATGATTTAATGGATGGTGAATTAGAGCATATGTATTGATGATGGATGAGTTACATACATACATACATACATACATACATACATACATATATATATATATATATATATATATATATATATATATGCATGATGACAAAACATGCTAGTTAACCACTATGCTTGATATGCAAGTGATAATAATGCACGTATTGATTGTCATGATGATAATGTGGATAAAAAAACTATATTTTACTTGAGTCGTGGATGATGATAAATAAATGATGTTGGTGGACGTAAGGATAACCTTATGCATGATAGATAACTAATGCCTAGGGAATGTATAATGACAGTATTGGACAATGGCCATGATATTGATGTTACATGTGAATCCCTATATGTTATGTACTCTATGCACATGATTACATGATACATGTTATGAGGATAAATTTAATGTTGAATGATGTCTATGATAATGATGATACATGTTAGAACTTGTGTACCACCATAACCTATGCACCTTATGTATGTGCATGTTATAAAGCCCTGACGGCCATTTGTTAAGTATTCACGAGAGGTATAGGGCCTTAGTGTGCTATTGAAGACACTTAAATATATGGACCCTCATGTCACATTGGCTATTCTTGTGTTTAGGCCTATTATTGTTTATATTTAATAGTCATGCTAATGTACCTAGTCTAGTAGGGCACACTGAGAATATGCTTAATATAACATCATGATAAATGCCCATACGCATCATTTGCATACTTGTTATGAGGAGTAATTGATCATAACATGTTTCATTAGGTTGGTTGTTTATGGGACTCCCTGTGAGACGGAGTTTCCCCACATGAGCGTGCCGTATACGCAGGTTTGATGCATGACTGGATAGTATAACTCATGCATCTCACATTTGTGTCACATGATCACTGTACACCCTAGCGACATCAAACTATTTACTCGATGCTTTTGACTAGGGGCATTCTATTTTCCATTTGAGTACGATCATTCTATTTTCCGTTCGAGCGTGATCATTCTGTCTTTCGTTCAAGAGAAATCATTTAGTCTTCCGTTCGAGCACGATCATCTATTCATCCTTCAACTGTAATCCATTTGAATACGATTCCTTCGTGCTTAATTATTTTCAAATCAATTGTTGAAGATCTTGATTCAAGCGATCCTTCTTGGATGTGCAATCAACTCTATTCATGAAGAATCCTTCTTTGACGTGAAAGTATTTTTGTTCAAAGGAAGAACGATCCTCCCACTACCAAAAAAATGACCAAAGGCTATGGACCATGCTATCTTTTGGCTATGGATATAAACCGTAGCTATATTGCTACGGCTTAAAACCGTAGCTAAAAAAACCTAAACCATAGCTAAAAGCTATCACCTTCACACGTTCATTCAACATAGGATAGCCCGATAAGGGACTCTACGAGGCCCATTAAAATTTGTGTGCTCTATCTAGTACGTCTATCCATTTTGAAAGAGAATGTTAGGGAAGGAGCCCAAAAAAGGAAGTAGATTGTACGCTCAAGTGGACCACACGTTAGGAAACGGTGGAGATTAATACCTACCATTGATTGATGGTGTAGTTCAATTGGACCTTTGATTTTCCTAGACGCTAGGGTCATTTCCTATAAAAAAATTACAAAATTAATGGACAGAGTGGATATATCAAATGCATCAAGATGGACCCCACAAATCCCTTGAAAAATACATTCATCAAGAACCCGCCAAATGTGTGAACGTGGAGGGGCTACGACGGATGACACAATTGCTACGGCCAAGGGACTTTTAGCTACGGTTTTAGACCATAGCAGATCTGTAGCAGGTACAAAATGTAGAAATCGTACTCTCATTTTTCTTTTCCCTCTCGTTGTCATTCTTTCCCTCCCCTCGTCTCATTCTTTCCCTCCCCTCCTTGGGGAAAAACCCCATTCCATCTCGCGTCCGTCCCTTTCTCTCTCACTCTTGACCTCCCGCATCTCTTCTCTCTCTCTCTCTCTCTCTCTCTCTCTCTCTCTCTCTCTCTCTCTCTCTCTCTCTTCCAGCCTCATTTCAACCATATCTCCCTGTCTCTGTCCCGCATTTTTCTAGGGTTCCATTTTTAAAACCCTGATTGCTCAATTTCAGCTCTCTCGTTTCTCCCACTCCATTCCATATCTAGGGTTTTTTTCAGAAATGACATTCAACTAACAGTCCATGGAATTGCATCGACAGCCGTCCCACCAAAGATGATAGAAAAAGAAGAGCACGACAGCGCCAGCGGCACTAGTTTCGCATCCCGCAGTCCAATTGTGACCTTAAATCGAATTGGGTCGTTGATTCGCCAAGAACCTCAAAGACTATCTTCTCAAGATCTGTTCCAAAGAAATCACAGCTGAAGATGATGGCGGCCACCCCTCTATGAATTTTACCGAAGGTCCCGTTCTTATCAGATTCCCTTTGTTCTCATTACTTTTTCCATGATTTCTCATTCTGTCAAGGGGGTTCTTTTGAAAAATTTCATTTTCCTATTTTGTGGTTGTTCTACTTATTCGAGGTTCGATTTAGGTGTATAGTCAAAAAATGGAATATCTATATGCTTTGGTTTTACATGCGTTGGAGTTCATTTCTCAAAAGAGGTTTGAATTTTGACTGTTATTCTATTTCCTTTTTTTTCTTTTTTTTCTTTTTTCTTTTTTTTCATATTCGATTAGGTGCAAATGTATAGAAGGATTCCAAACATTTATTTGAATAATTCCCTAGTTGAACTGTTTTGAATATTGATTTTGGGAAGGAAAGGGGACCGGTTAATGCACTTTCCATTTTTCTGTGTTGCCCCAAAAATAGTGGAATGGTGTGTGATGCAACCGCACCTCACCCAGACACCCATGTTTCATATGTATGCACAAGAAAATGACCAAATGGCGTCCACATAATCACATGTGGCAAGAATTCCTATCTAAGTAGTTTTTATATGCATGATTTTATTTTAGAAACTCTATTATGAATATTTCCTTATTTGATTACCATAGCACCTTAGAAAGTCCAGCTGTATTAGAAGGCTTTATTTGTTGCCCCTGGAAAGTTTAGTTTTGTGAAGCGAAAAGGAAACTGTGTAGTCACCTCCATAAATATGGCTCGTAGCAACACACACTAATTAGAATGAAGTTTTGTAGCTTTGTTTTTTTCATGGTAGGAGTATTGGAGATGGGATAATTCTATTAACTCTAGTACAAGGCTGAAGGTTTGCTGCTTGTTAGTGTTGTGCTCAGTCTCTTTGGTTCTTCATGTTTCTTCTTACATATGAATTTTACTGTCTGTTATCACTGTATTACTATCTTCCCTTCATGAATTGTATGGTACTCTGCTCGAGTTTAATAAATCTGCTCATGCACGTGCATATTTCAATCCAACCGTTTAAATTTCTGGTCCTACTGCAGATATAGCCAAGACTAAATAATACCTATAAATGTTATCAGGCCCCATGCAGTACATGCTAACAGTGGTGAACTTTGACTATTCCAGACATTTGGAAATCCACATTGCAAACTATTTAGGCTTTAATAAGTGAAAGTCTTCTAATTCAGTAATAAGTGATGGTGAACGATACGATACCCAATACACTGATTTTAAACCTCACTTGCAACATTGGTGCAGCTCAAAACCTCATACAACAAAAATACAGGATCTGAATCAAAAAGTTACAAATAAACCAAATTTTGTTTATAACTGCCTTCTAACTTTTCTTATTCAAAACAATAACTAAACTCTCCTCAACAAACTCTAATATGCTTCTAAAGAGAGAAAATGTTGATTTATAACTAATTGGTAAAGAGGATGAATAAAGAAGTATCAACTATAGGGCAACAAAATCTGATTCACCCAATAAAAAATAAAAAAATAAAAAACCATAAAAACCATAGGGGTAGAGAAACTAACAATTAACAAATACCCCAGATTCTTCAAGTCCACTGGCATACCCATATTGCATATGACATGATGGATATGACTATGAGTATGATGCAACCTGTTTAATTTCTTCTATTTATTTGTTTTGCTCTCTTTTTTTATTTGTTTTTATTTTTTAATACCCGTTTGGCTGCACCAATATTATGTGTTTGGGAGTCTTGAAATCGCAGTCCGGTGGAATTGATTTCATCCAGAAATTTCTATCGCATTCACATCAACAAGTGGAATTGCGATTTTGGTTCCCTTTGACGAAAAAGGAATAGTCCTCTTTATTGCCGAACCTGCTTTCCTTGCATTTCCAAACATGATGCCTTTTTAATGCAGGGTACCCTTCCGTCCAATTTCCCATAGATGGATTTTATGAAAAATTTCCAGAAGACAACCATTTCTATATCATTTTGTCTTGTCTTGAGAGATATAACCCTCAACAGAGTAATGAGCTCCTTCTCATAACCTATCATATTTCTTTTGAAATAGGAGTCCAAACAATTTGGTTACTGACTGTCTCATAGCTGTTAATCTTTCTGAACTGATAAGTTGTAAAGGCTGCTGAACAATCTACCTATCCTCCCAAAACCTGTTCAAATGCAACCTTAATATAGACTTCAAGTTGGCTTATATGTGCTTTTTTAATTTCTACTAAATTATTTTCTGGTAATGAGAAGATGAAACTATTGGGAGGTTTTCTGTGGTAAATCACACACCTAATGTAACTTAATATAATGGAAAGCATAGGAGTCCATGATGTTATGAACATTTTATTCACAATGAGCATGGCTACATCCATGTTGGTGAGTTTAAAATGATTTTTTTCTTAGAGATGGGTTTGGTGGTAATTTTATAAATTTTGTAGCATTTGATTTGTTATCGATGCTCTATGTGGCTCATTACTAATCACACTGCCATAGATTGTTGTAAATTGGCTAATTTTAATTATGGAATTGTGGAATATTATTGATTTCTCCTTTCTTTTTTAGCTCAATGGTAGACAAACTGCATTTCAACATTGAGGTCTCAGGGTCAAGCCCAGCTCACCTATCAAAGAAAGAAAGATCTAGTCTTTGTATTTTATTAATCTTTCAAAAATACTTAAACAAATTTGTGGTTCTACCTATTTGATTTGATTTTTCAAAACATTGATTCCATCAGTTTTGACATGGGTTACATACTTTTCTTTCCTCCTCCTTTCAGTAAATTGAGTTAAAGCTTTTAGAACTAGAACAATGCTAGCCATCTGAAATTTAAGTCAATAAACCATTCTTCTTTAATGGAATAGGTTTTTGGGACTTCATGAGCATGAAGAAATCCCTGCAGCTTGCAAGAGTTCATTTGATGTTGCTTGTTTATGCATGGAAGAGAGACTAGCCTACTCCAATTTTGAACAGGTAAATCAATTTAAATTCTACACTGCACTTTTGAATTTCATCTCCTCATGAAAGTACTTTGAAACAATCTCTTTCTTGGACAATAGATGAGGATTTTTATGCATTCATGCATATTAAGTATATGTATGCATGCATGTATATTATACATATGAGTATGTCAACATATATGAACCTGAGACACTCAAGGTTGTGACAGAAAGCACTGCCATTGAGCTAGGGCTCAATGCCCCTGGCCTAACTTTGGTGCAGTATTCCCAAAGAGTGGGTGCACACCTCCCTCCCTCCATCCGCAATTGGTGGGAGACATGTACATTGGCTTTTTGTGCACCATGTTTGATGGCGATCTTTTTCTGTATATGCATGTATGTCTGTTTGTGTGTGCATGTGTATGTATTTCTTTTTGTAGTTTTAGGTGAATGGAGGGTGACACATTGTATTTTTTTCTTATAAATCCCACTTTTTTTAATATATAAATATTGGTGAAAATTAATGATAAATCTTAGGTTTTCTCTCATTCCCTTTCGCATTTTACCTGGTAGACCCAAGGGCCTATTTGGGAAATGGGATTAGGTGGTATGGAATTGCACTTGTTCCATGCAAACTCCATCCGGCGTTTGTAAATGACCAAAGGATTGGAAGAATATAAGTATCATATCATCCACTCCCAATAGTAGAAACTGTGGGATTTCTGGTGGAGATACACTGCAACTTTTACAATTGGAATCCATTATTCCAATAGGCCTTGAGAACTCAACAATCAAACTACCATTTCACAATTTGGGTCTTTAATTTGTTGGGATTGTGTATTTGTTATTAGTGGTTGGTTTTTTATTTTTATAATTTGCAAATTCGAATTCTTTGTGATTTTTGAATTTTCAGATTGCAGGTTGTATGGTTGCTGTACTGGTAGTGGCTTCTACTCTGCTGGCAGCAGTGGCCGTTCTACTTTGTGATTTTGACCATATCAATAAGGTCTTGTTTCTAATTCTGCTTTTGCTTCTTGTACTTACTTTGAACATATGATCCGCGAACTGAGGAAAAGTATTTGTTTCTTGTAGTTTTGGTACTACACGGGGAAAGCCCAATTTTGTTCCATTTAATGAGGAATTGATGAAATCGACTCGAGGTATTTCATATGTCTTATGCTTTCAGAAATAAGTAAATGAGATTTGAGACTCTTGTTTCAGTTTTAGAAAATTTCTTGCTTCAATTTGTTGATGGTGTGCTTCCCATCGATTTGGATCTCACAGTTGTTCTTTGGCTGTTTCATCAATCAAAGATATGTTATCTCAAAAAAGATTTTGTAAAATAGTTTTTTCTATATGAGTCTATTTTAATTAATTTATTGAATTCAATCTTTTCTGTATGGGTTTCGTAAGGATCACACAAACACAGTTGGTTTTGAGAAAGGTGCATCGGTGATATTGGATGATTCATGGTTCTCTAAGGACATCTTTTTGCATCATCTATGCAAGGTAGAATTCTTCTGCTGTTTGAACATATAGAAATGCTGGGAAGGTTCATAGTAAGGCTGATTGAAGAGGGGATTTGGGAGAAAAGTGCAAGCATTGCTCACATGTGTAAGATCCAGGTTAATGATTTGCCTCGGGTTGGCAAACAGTACCAATCATCTATATCCAGCATGCACATGTGGCATACCTGATGAGTGAACCTGTCTTGTGAAGTCTGGTGAATGGCTAGGATCTCTTACATGTGTACAGTGAATCTCCTCTTTCGTATGCTTATCTTCATCTATATAAATGTGCATACCAGTTTTAATCATTCAAAAAATCAGAATCAAATCTGAAATTATACAGATAGCAAGCCAATCAAGTTTTATGCATAAATTATAGTAGCTAAGCTTGCATTTGGCTGCACCAAATATCGTGAAATATCATGATATTTTTCATCTAATTAGACTGATTAACCATGAAATTTCATGATATTTAGTGCAACCAAAAGCACCCTACACTGGAAATATTGAAAAAGGTTTCAAAAGATTGGCAGATGAGATTCATTGACTTGGTTGAGTGCTTTAAAGCTTGCCCATTGTCAATCCAGTTATCCGTTGATGTCAACTGTGCATCTCACCTGATGATTGGTCTGGCCTGATTTTTTTTTTTGTTTGCCAGGTAATCTTTGTGGTGGGACCTACCTTTTCATGGTACTATTGTCCTACACAAGTGTCATGGGGGAATGATCATAAGTTACCACAAATTGTGGTACCCTGCATGTAGGTGTCAGTTCTCCAAATTTTATGTTTCAATTATTTTTCATGTTTTGTTCTAGATGATACGGGTAGTGGGACTACTCACTTGTGTTTGGTGAATGGGAATTGTTGACCGTTTTATAACCATCCATTTTTTCTATAGGTGTGGCCCATCTCATGAGTGCATGCTGCATTTAGCTTGATTTTTGGGCAGGGGAATTCATAATGGGCCCACCTGACAAACAGCCTAGCTCTCTACATGCGCTCCATGTTAACAGGCATGCCTATGAATCCTGATGTCTCAGTCTTGTTAGCAGGCCTATATAGAGTTAGTCTCATTTCAACCCCAATCATGTTCGATATAGTTATGCTGTGTTTTTGCTAACTTTTTTTTTTATTTTTTGCTTTGTTTTTTTTTTTTTTTTTTTTAAATTTTATTTTTTTTTTTTATTTTTTGGTTTCTTTTAAGAACTTCCCATGCCACTTAGAAATTTTAGAAAGCGCTTGTATAAAAATGTTATTTTAACCTTGCTGTCCATATGTGCTATGAGTGATTCAGTAGAAAGAGATATGGAGCTGTTGGTGAGAAATGAACATTCATCATGGCCTGAGGGTAAATAGGAAAATGCTTTGTTATGTCTAACCATATCAGAAATCTCGATTTTGCACATTGCAATTGCAAATAGATGAATCAAATTCCTTTCAAGTGGGACATCCATTGCTTGACAAAAGAAAAAAAATCTATTGGCCCTGTAAGTATTTTTGGACTGATAGCTATCTCTATTGGTGCAAATTAGCTGGACTGTCTAAATCATCTTACCATGAAGCTAGATATCCATGGTTTTCAGCTCATTGTTTTGTTTTCAAAGCTAATATATTCTTATTCACGATTGTCTCTTGGACCGACGTAAATCCCTAATTATATGCATCTTGATGGTTCTTTCCTCTATTAATGCATTTTGTACTTGGTTTTTATTAGCTCATGATCTTCTCTCAATGGCAATTTCATGTTCTTAGTCATATTTTGGACTGCTATAAATCCCTAATTCTATGCAATTTGATGTTTTTTCTTTTTAATTATATTGATGTACTTTATGATTTGGGTTTTTCATTTTATGTTCTTTACCTGATGAGTTTGGTTTGAAGTGAATTTCATGTTCATGGTTGCCTTTGCCTGATGAGTGTACCAGTCTGATTATTGAGTTAAGGCACATTAATGGCGGTATCACCTTTGATTTAAGATTATGGCTATTTTTTATGCTTCATCTCCATTCTTACATATGCCATGTTGCCTTTGCCTCTACAGGAATGGTTTTGGGGCTGGTATATGCTAAGACGCAGAACCCTCTCACCCCAATAACCATGCATGAATGCTGGAACTTGGATGTTGTTCTCAAGCTTACATTTCTTCAAGTAAGTGATTTTATTTGCCAATAATACCAAACAATTCATTGGTCTTTTTCTTTTATTTTTTGGTCTACTTATTCCTACTTCTAATGAGACTTTTGCTTTAAGTCTCTTAGAGGTTTTTTTTTTTTTTTTTTCAATGGATTTTTACTCTCACCACTTACTCACAAGCATGGCGTCCATGTGTGGTAGGCGGTTCATCAAAATGGCATCTAAGGAAATGAAAAATAGCCTGCATTCAAAATACATGCATGGCCCATCTGATTAGAAGTTGAGACTATGTCCTTCTTTCTCGGCCAAGGCAGGTACAAAGTAAGTTGATTTTATGGATGACGGGGATCTTCCTGTTCCATGTCTGTGTAGTATGGCTAGGTGTATGAAGGTAAGTTTTTATATGTTCATGAGACTGCACATCGAGTAGATTCATTTTTTCACATCTTCCAGTTCCATGTTTTTCTAAAGTCATCCTGGTAGATATCCAGCCTACTTATTTCTGCTTTTGATAGTGGACTTCTACTTTATTGAATATGAATACTAATTAATTGCAATTTGGTCATTTCCACTTTATTGAACTTGTTATTACAATTTTATTGGATAGTGCATCCAAATGTTGCCTAAATAGTCAGTTCGTGTTGGATTAAAAGTATCACAGTCGTGAGAACATACAACTTAAACTGATTCTACCCAAAAAAAACCATTGGGCTGAAACTCAGAAGATAAAACAGAATCATGTAATGAATGTAGCACAGTCTCTCTCTCTCTCTCTCTCTCTCTCTCTCTCTCTCTCTCTGTATGTATGTATAAACTTGTATAGGTCCACATGCATTTATGCATAGCCCATTTATGTAGGTTTAGATGTGTTTATGTATGCATATGTAACATATTCACGTGTATGCAATATGCAGACAAACATGGATAATTGGATATTGTATTTATATACCTAGTTTTCTTTCTAAATGACTGTAGATAAAAGTCTTTTGGGGACGAAAGTGGAGTGGCTTTATTATATACTTCAGGAATTTAGAGCTTTTGGGATGGTGGTTATTTACATTTTTAGTTCACTGGCATAGGAATCTCTTCAAGTTCATTAAGGCTGCATTTGGATGCTCAGTTGAATTCAATCGTAAAATTTCAATCCACTAAAATGGAAATGACTAATGGAGTAGCTCCTTTTCAGCTATGAAGTGATATGAAGGATTTTTCACTTTTCGATAATAGTGGGATTAGTGAAATAGGGTTCGTAACACCAATCTCAAATGGCCAGGACGATGCGGTGGTGATTATGAAAAAAAATACTAATATTAATTCTTGCAGATGTAGTGAAGTAATCTATGTGCCTGTGGTCCTCTGTCAGAATTCTAGTAATAGTTTTCCTTGCTTGCATATATATGTTGTTGCATATACTTGAGTAAAAATAATTTTAATGAGTTGCATGTAGTAATATATGTGCCTGGCCACAGAATTCAAGTAATACCTTTGCTTACATATGTTGCAATATTTATCAAATCAGCTGTAGTATGGGAGATGCGAAAAAGCACCATACACAGTCAAATCAGTCTAGTGCACGGGGTGGATGGAATAGTAATAAAAAGGAAACACAGGTAGGTGAATCTAAAAGACCAACAACAGAGGTGTGTCCTGGATTTAATTCTTGGAATAGAATGGAAGTGCAAAAGAAGCAGCCCGTTCAATCTGATCAATCTACTCCCTGGGGAGGTTGGAAATCAAATGATGCAGGAAATGAGAGGGTTAAAGATGTTAAATCTCAAGATGTAAATTGTTGGAACCAACCAAATGATTCATCTGTCAAACCACATGTTTGGGATAAGGACAAGATGCATGGTCAATCTAATTCTGTCTAGGGTAGTCAGAGCCCAAAGGGTACCCATACGGAGAGATCTTCAGACATTGGTGGTTAGAATGAAGACAGAGGACAAGATGAGTTGAATCAACCAACAATATCTCCTGTTTGGAGTTCTTCCCCTATTGAGAAGTCTTTAGATGACAACAGTTGGAAAGAAAATAGAGCACACAATTGGTCAAATCGACCGACCAGAGCTCCTGGATGGGGTTCTTTGAGTGCGGGTGACTGAAGAAACCAGAGAAGCCATTCCACCTAGTCACCTGCACCTATGGGGCCTGATGGTCGGAATGCTAATGGGATTCTCACTGCCACTGGAAGATGCTTGGATCTATTCACATGTGAGGAAGAGAAAATTCTTAATGATGTTGAACCAATTTCACTGTCGACCAAATGAATTTTGCATAATTCCAGCTATAATGACGGTGATCGGCTATCGGATGAAGATCAATCCTGGGTACTCGATAATATTTTTCAGCACCATCCTGACAAAGCGACAAAAATGGGTGAAAAGATTGACTATGTCACAGTTGATAAGCACGACAAATACCAAGGTACTAGGTTCTTTTTTGTTGTCTCCACAAATGGTTTTAGAGAGGATTTCTCTTGCCTCAAATGCGTGGAGAACTATGTCAAGGAGACGTACCCTGATGGTGCTGAAGCCTTCAACCAAAAGTATTTCAAAAAGCACCTCTCAGAGGGCATGAACTAGCAACAAACACAGTAGTTGTAGATCCAACCCCCTTGGGAAGATAAAACAATGAGTTTTTGTAGTGGGTTTTTTACTGTGCATTGGTCATATGTATATATTTTCTGCCATCTGCCCTTCCCCAAATGTGGTTAACCTCTCGTTTGCCCCTTTTAACTACTGTATATATTCGTCATCCCTCTGATGAATGCACCACCCAATTTGGGAGTGGTTCAGCCATATGGCTAAGCAGTTGGCTTCCATATGTTTAAACAAATTTTTTAAAAAATTTATCAAATCATCTGAATTAGGAAAAATCACTTTAAAAGGCCTATTTCAGTATTAAGTACTGAAAAAAAGTTTTAATAAACGGACCGAAGTTCTTGATCTATGAGATGTTTGCCACAATGATTATCAGGATCATTGCTTTCAATTTTAGAGAATGAGTTGCTCTCTTTCATTTGAAAAGTTTTTCCAACCACATGATTTAGGGACAGCTTGGATAGACATTTCAGTAAAAAAAAAATGTGAAAATGTGCTGGGCCTTGTAATGCTAGCTTGGCTTCTCCTTTTTTAAATGTAGATTTTGTAGATTTCTAAAATCACGCCCTACGCTATCTGATTGGTAACCTTCAAACAAATAGTGAAAAGGAATATTTCACACCTAATTCAATGGGAGAATATTACCAGAACCTACCATTTTCTGTAGAGAAATTCCAACAAATATACATTTTAGGATCTTTTTTCTGTCATGTTTTATATTACATTCTTAAGAAGAGAATCTTTTGATATTACATTCTTCAACTCTAGTCGTGTGCCATGCAATTTTGATTGGATTAAAACATGGAATCCAGTTGATCAGCCAAGTAAAAGGAAAAGAATCCTAAAAGGGGTTTTTGGAAAAATTAAAATCAGAGATTCACCAGCTAAAAATAAGTAAAATTAATTGAATTTCTAGAGTTTAAAAAGGTATACAAAAAATTAAACAATATTTTTTTGAATTCAAATTCCTCATGTTTGAAGTAACCTTAGATTCAAGCATGGCTTAAACTGAAATTCCATCTAATTTGTTTCATTGGCTACCATTGAAGATTCAACAGTAATTGGATGATGCAATCCATCTGGTTTGTTTTTGGTAGGTTTGATAAAACTGATTCTTTAGAACTGCAAGTGATCCATTATACTCCCCTACAAATTGATGAATCAAAATGTTGATGGGATCTGTTTTCAATAAATGATACCAACCATCCATTTTGTGGGCAATTGATCTAATAGTTAGAATCATTTGATTGGTGCGAATTTTGTGTTCTTACAAACCTCTTGCATTAAGCCCGTAATAATTTTGGTAGATTTTGTGGAGTAATTGTTGAAATTCAGCACTTTGGAATTTCTTGTGGAACCAATATGAGGAAAAAGTGGAATATTTCAAATGCAGCACTTGTTTTTCCACCAAGAAAAGCTGATATTGGAACTCCAAATAAGAAAATCTTGATATAACTTCTGACATGTCATTGCCATTTATGTTCTATACTCATTGTAGGCTGATTGATGAAGATGAAGCTATGATCTTTTGAAATCTATGCCTACAACATATATCTAGTTAATAATTATCCAATCAGAAGTAGAATCAGATATTAAAACCAATAGAGCAGAAGTATCTTTCAATTTAACTTCTTTGAGGGTACTTGTAACTCTGTTTTAGTGGATAGCCCTGCTGGTCTACTGTTGGATACAAATTTATTCATGCATACATGAATGATGCATGGCTAGCTAGCTTACTTGGGTAATAAGTAATAACATGTAGAGTGGTACAAAAGAGAGATGCTATAGTGCTACTAGTGATCCAGACCAATTCTTATATTAAGTTAGTGGCACTGAATATTTTCCCTATCTCATTTCTTTCCTAGACCTGTAGTTGTAAAACAATCTACTTGTGCTATGTAGTTTGTTAAATATGGGAATGAGGGAAGCATTGTACTACTCCAAGCCTGCTTAGATCAAGTGAAATTTTGGAGCAAAGACTTTTAGTCAAAGCCAGATCTTCTATCACCTATCTTTAGATACTTTTTGGGTAGACCAAATTTTGCCACAATTTCCTGTGAAGCACTGAGAAGTAAAGTGATGAGTGAAGGATTTCTAGAAGGTCTCTCTAAGAAATTGCATTTGTCTACACCCGAGAAAATTGTTGTTGGTCTTGCTCTGTCAGATTCAGGAAATACAGATTTCAGAATCAGAGGTAAGTTGAGTTGCTTGGAGGAATGTATCACACGCTCCATGAATGACATGGTGTATTTGTATGACATGAGTTTTGTTTTTAGCATTCTTTGAGTTGCTTGATAATTTGGAGATAAGTTTTGAAACATCTGTTTTAAGATACCTTTGTACAAAGATTCCTATTGCATTTGTTTTTTCTCCCATGGTGTTTTGCATTTAAATCATGGTCATTTTTCTAGGGAAAATTTTCTGCATGGCACATATTGAGGAATTATGTACAGAGCTTGCTTCTGTATGCAATGGTTTTCGTTTTCTTTTTTCGAGTTTGGAACTGTGTTCTTGCTTCACTTGTGTAGGAAGAAGAGACTCTCATTTCATCTCATAGAAAAGAAATTGAAGAGACGATGGAGATTGTGCATGGAGTAAGTCTATCATACATCGGCTCTCTGCTACCCTTATAATTCAAGATCACTGAAGGTTTCTTTCTCTTTTGCTCTCATATGTTTTTGCTTGGATATCCATATGCTTGTACATGTGTCAAACAAGTCTATTTTAGACTTCATATGGTAACTATATTTTTTTGACATTTAAATGCTGAGAAAGAAACCTCTAGAGCAGTTAAAAGGAAAATTAGGAGCCAGGGACATGCCAGTGGAGCAATCTGATTGTTTGATTGAGTTGTTAACTATTTTGTTGGTATTATGGCTTTCATGATTGATTGTTTCATGAGTGGATTGAATGAATGGATTAGTAGTTTAAATAAATATTTATTTATATCAGCTTATATGAGTTATCAGGGTTTACTACAATGGTAAGAGCTGCCATTACTATTTAAATTTTTTATAAACAACAGGCATTAGCTACAACTATTAACCGTAGCCCTTTGTTGAAAACCATAGCTCTTGCTAATTTAGCCTTTTGTTATGATTCGCATTCTACTTTTCACGACAGATACAATCCGTAGCTATATATAAATTTTAAATACGAACAATATCGCTATGGATTTAATCTGTACCTACAGTTTCAATAGCTATGGCTATTACCCGTAGCCTTGTATCTAAAACCGTAGCTATTGTTAAATTAAGCCTATTGCTACGGTTCTTGCTCAACTTTTAGCTATAGATATAATCCGTAGCTATAAGTACTTTAAGGCTACAAAAGCTATTGCTACAGTTTTAATCCGTATCCATTGCTTCTATGGCTACGGATAGAATCCGTATCGATAGCTCTTTGACCTATGACAACGGCATCAATGGCTACGGTCGTGCTATGGACGATAACCGTAGCCATAGGCTTTTGGCTACGGTTTTTATCCATAGCCTTTGCCCCTTTTTTTGGTAGTGTCCATTTGATTTCTTAAATTATTCAAAGAAGGATTGAAGGGGTATTTGTTGGAGCAAAAAAATACACGAGTCAAAAGGAGTTTGGTTTGTTGTACATCAAGATTCCAAGATAGGCAGTCCTATCCATCACACGGCCCTCTCTTTATTATAAATCTCTCAATGAATAATGTTGCGATGAATAGTGCTATGGTGAATAGTGATGTGGTGAATAGTGCTATGATGAATAGTGTTGCAATGAATAGTTACATGGATGAATAGTGTTGTGATGAATAGTTGCACAGGTGAATAGTATTATGCGGGTGAATGTGTTGCGCGGATGAATAGATGTGTGGATGAAGAGTTGTGTGGATGAATAGTGTTGCGTGGATAAATATTTACGCAGATGAATAGTGTTACACGGATGAATAGTTGAGCAAATGAATAGTTACAAGGGCAAATAGTTGTGCAGGTGAATAGTGTTACGCAAATAAATAGTTACACAGATGAATAGTATTACGTGGGTGAATAGTGTTATACGGAATGAGGCCTACGACACAAGACTCGAGTGTTCACATGTGTGAAAGTGTAACATCTCAGAAAAATTCGTTCAAAGACCCGAGTACCACCTCAAGAAAATATCCTTAATGACTGAATCCTTTACAAATTAGTTAAGTACCAAGCTAAATTAATTAGTGAATTATCTTGAACCACTATCTATACGAACAGCAAGACCCAAAACCATTAGAATCGCCAACTCAACATTACCTAAAGACCTAGGAGCAACCTCAAAACCAAGTTGCTCTCAGGAGCACATTGAAACTCCGCATTTGACTTAGACCGCGCGTTGAAAGCCCGATTACCGTGAAGCTAAAAGGTTATGACCGCCATGCTGGGTTTGACAAGCATCGCGCGAATCGAGCTCAAATAGTATCCAGAAACGTACAAATTGAGCCCTGAGTAAAGTGTGTGAGAAACACGAATATCTTTAGAAAATGAACTCAAACTTAAGTAAATTGGACCATTCGCTTGCAGGCGAAATTGAAGGTTCAGACCGTCAGATTCTAACCAAACTATACCCTTAGATCAGGAAAATTTTCCTACACATGTTGGTATACTTGTGGCTCTGATTGAGTGATGATGACCGTTGAAATGAAACAAGTCCTCCACGGTCAATCCACAAATCCGATCGAACTGAAATCATAACCTGACTTAAATCCATGGTCAAGGAACTTACTTCATGATGCAGGTGAATAATGGGCCTCCAGATGAGTCTCGTTTGCTCGAAACAGACACCCTTTGGCTATAACCTAAGTATACCATGGCCCTGGGGCCATTGACACAGTTCTGGGCCTATATAATGCCCTTACCACCCCTCTCTCATTCCGTACGAATTCTTTAACCCTAGGAGAGAGAAGAGAGAGAGAGAGAGAAGAGAAGAAAAGAGTGAGGAGAAGAGAGAGATTTGTGGGTAATTGCTTGGATTCACTCCCACTACGCCACAAGCCGAATCATCTCTCCCGTTTTACTACATCATCAATTCCAAATACGATTTGGGTAAGGGATCCTAACCTTAATCTTATTTCAGGGATTCAAATAGAGGAAGCGAAGAAATAGCTAACCTAATCCGTGATTTAGGTAGTCATTGTACTGTAGACAGAAATGTAGTGTACGAACCAAGTTCATGACGAGCAAACCGACGAAAGGTACGAATTATAAATATTTAGGTTATGGTTTTCAAGGCTTTCAATGTCAGCAATGATTTATGTCTGACATGATTGCTGCCATATGATCTTAGTTACAATGTATTCGATGAACTATACATGTGTGTGAACTATGTGAATGTAAAATGCATTCCATGTGTTTGTTGAATTGTTTGAATGAATGTGAAATCCTGATTTGTACTTGTCGTAAGTTCTAATATTATATACATGTATATTATATACTTTATAACTGATGTTTTGAAATGAATTGCTATAATTCATGTCTTAACAAGTCTAGTCTATATATTTGGAAATATGTAGTCTAAGTGTTTGTTAAAATGTCTAAATGAGATTTTTTTTTTTAGATTGTACTTATTTAGTGTATTAAGACAGGATTCTTAAATTCCTTAGTCATATGAATAGTTTCCTTCATATAATGTAAATTCCTTAGTCATATGAATAGTTTCCTTCATATAATAACATATTCTACGTGTTTGATAAAAATGCTCAAATGATTATTGTATTTGAATTGTTTGTAAAATACTCTTATGTTTAACACATGTCATTCCCGATTGTATTTGAGTATGATTGGGACTACCACTTAGTCTAAACAATCGGTAATGGCTCCTAATTGAGTGGCTTAAAATTGTGGTAATGACCACTTTAGTTGAAATAGGAATATGCCAATATGTCTTAGAGGGGGGTGACTAGGACTTTTTAATATTTTATAATAATTTAAAATCCTATCACTCTAATCCTAACAACAAGCATACATTAGGATTACTAAAGAGTAGATCTAATCATTAAACTATTTGAGAGATAAACAATATGCAAATTAGTTTATGATGGATATGATTGTGTGTGTGAGGTGTGATCTCGGATAATCAAATATGAAAGTATTTAAGAAAATCACATAAGTAATGGAAGACAATAGCAATCTCAAACACAATCATTTTTATAGTGGTTCGACTACTTGTATACTTGACTTCCGGCAAACGCACTCAACCCTTGAGTGTACCGGATTTCACTAAGGAGGTTTCACAACAGGTTCACCTCAAACCAAAGGTTTTAAATCAGGTTCACCTCTAACCAGTACTACCTACACTTAGGCTGACACAATGTGTCTACACGACACTATTTATGCTCTCATGAGTAAGGGTCAACACATAGCACCTGATTTTAGGCACATTGGCTAAGGATCCACTCAAGGAACCTCATAAGTTTATGCTCCCACAAGCAAGGGTCAGCACAAAGCACCCAACTTTTAGACTACCCTGGTCAAGGACCTTCTACAAGGACCTAAGAGTTTATGCTCTCCACAGAGTAAGGGTTAACATAAAGCACCCACCACGTACACTCTTGCAGGAGGCCTCATACGAAGACTTGCAAGGGGTGAGAAACACCTTAAACCCAATCCTACAGAAGGAATTATCAGAAGGGTCATCTGGACTCTAATGACTTACAGATAAGCAGATGAGTCCCTTTCAACGTGTTGTTGAAGATCTCCTCCTTTGATGATGAAGAATCTTCAACTTCCTTAAGATGTACCAATACATTGCAACGGGTTAGGTCAAGGTTGTAATGGAATCCTACTCTATTGAAAGTTTTCCTATGAGGGAGATAGAGCGATTCCAATCATATATGCATTCAAGGCTGAAAGGGACTAGCTATATGCCCTAGAGGGGGGGGGGGTGAATAGGGCAATGCCAAATAAAACTAATAACAGCGAAATAATAAAAGAAATAAAGCACAATGCTGAATTTAAAGTAATCTCAATAGCCTAAAATAAAGAGAATGATACTTTATCAGTTCTAAGGACAACCTTACACCAAAAACTAAAGGTTTAAGGTAGGACAACCTTATTTCTAGAACGTTCTTTGTATCACAAGCCAATGAGGAATAAAAAGTAAGAAAATCAAAATAACTTGCAGAAATAAATCCTAAGTTATTACAACATTTCCCACACTTGCTTGGAATAAAAAGATTACAACATTCATCCACGAATAGAATCCACAAAACTGAAAGAATAAAATAATGAAAGAATAATGCACATCCACAACACAACGACATATAGTGGTTCGCCTGTGTGTACACCAACTGTTATCCAACAGCCACACAGATTGCTACTCCACTCCTAATATCCTCACACAGGGGATATTAGCATGCACTATCAAAATAGGTTTCACAGGTTCACCTAAAACCTTCACAATTGTGTCTTTGATCTCGGGCTTACACAATTCAAAAACCCCAGAACCTGAGTTTTCTAGCTCTCCTCAGATAACCAATACAATGAGATTTTTCTGGCAAATCTCAACCAAACCAAAGAAAGTAAATTACAAAAATGTAAAATACCTGAATCACCTTTTGAAGAAGACTGATAGAACCAATCCGAGTAGAAGTTCGATTCAACATTTAAAGTCCAATACTCACTTTAAGAATGGTTCTAAGTCTAATTGATTTTAAATCAAAAGGACTAGTTCTATTTGATTTTGAATCCAAGAAGAAGGAATATCAGAAATTCTCCTTTTCTAATAAGATTGGAATGTAGATCAAAATCAAATAATAAACAAGCTAGCAAAAGGAATATTAAATAAGCACAAAGTAGCTTAAAACGAACACAAACTTATCTCAGAGTATAGCCTAAAGAATGCTTGAATAGAATTGAATTGAATTGTTAAAACTCTGAAGTTCGTGCTCTATTTATAGCCTAGAAAATCCCGTCTACGACTGGTCTTAAGATCTTAGGACTGGTCGTAGCTTCAAAGATTTTCAAAGATTTCTACGGAATAAGATTTTACTATTCCACGACCGGTCCTGGGTAGTCTACGACCGGTCATGGCCCACCTACGACTGGTCGTGGGTCACCTACGACTGGTCGTAGGATCCTCAATTTGGTTGTTGGAGTTTGAGTCATAGGGCTACGACTGGTCGAAGGATGAGTCGTAAAACTCACAGGACTGGTCGTAGGACAGCCAAAAAGATCTGAAAATCTTCAACAACCTAAGATTGGTCCTGAAAAATATAAGACTGGTCGTAGCAGAGCTAGGACTGGTATTGAAGTCCCTAGGACTGGTTTTAGAACACCCCAAACAAGCATATTGAAATATATGAATTATGTATCCAGAATGACCTACTGTAAAGCCCATCCTAAGGTCAATCTAAGGTCAAACAAACCTTAAAAGTGAGATGGACATTAAAAGTCTATACACTCAGATGACCCTTAAGAGAAGCTTGAGAATATACAAATCTTGTAGTAGGCCTTCTTGAGCTTGATCTTGACTTGACAAAATCTTCTAATATACTTGAACTTGATTGAATCTTGAACATGCAAACTTGAAGACTTCAATACTTGAATTCTTCATCCATGACTTAAAAACTTCTTCATTTAAGTTGTTGTCTTGAAATGCGATGTCTTGATTGCAATGAATAGTCTTAAACATGAAACATAAGAAATACAAGACATAGATATAGGTTTTGGCACCATAAAATTTGACAACCAAAGGTATATGAAATCATAGCACTTATAATCTCCCCCTTTGTCAAATTTGTGACAAAACATATAGCAAAGAAGATAATAAGGAATCATGAGCCATAAAATCACAAATTACTCTAATCCCCCTGAGTAATACGAGTACTGCTCATATAAATAGTAAACAACATGAAAACCTCAAGACTCCATATTCTCAATCCCACATATCCTTCTTAATCATTTAATCCAGACAAAACAAATTACTCCCCCTTTCCATACTACTCCCTTTTACCTTACCTTTTACCTTACTACTCCCCCTTTTTGTCAGAAAATGATAAGGGAAAGTCACAAAAGGAAAGAGAACATAGAGAGTAATAAGAAGATAATGAGAAAGAGATATGAAAGGACATAATATCAAGCCATCATCAATCCAAAATACAATATCTAAAAGATAATGTTGTCAAACCATAATCCATAATACATATCCAAAATAAAAAGGTTATGTTATACTATCCAGAAGATAATTCACCTAATCTGATCCAGAGGAGGGAGCAGGGATAGTCGGATCAATCTGGTGTGAGCCCCTATTGATGCGACGAAGATATTTTCGCATGTAATTAAATCGCATATCGTGGGCTATACTCATATTATCAACCTTCTCCTCCAATGCATGAAGGTGTGCATTATAACCAGATGGATCATAATCTGGATCATTTGGTGAATCAGATTCTATCTCATCAAAAATCTCATCCATATTAACATCTTGTTGTGGAAGATCGCCAGCTTCCCCTTCATTTCTAGCTTCACCACCAACACCTCCATCACCACCAACACCACCTTCATCTACTTGGCCAGGAAGAAAATCCAACCTCATCTCATTAAGATTGGAATTGTTAAAAATAAGATGATGAATTGGTGCCTTATTAACAGGATTATCGACAAGAATGTGAGTGGCTAAAACAGTCATAAGATAACCGAACGAAATATCACTATGACTCGGATGGAGACGAAACTGAATAATGAAATAACAAATCAAAGAAGGAAGACAGACCATGGTACTAGAAGTAATAGAATGCAACACACGAACCATGAAAGAAGTCAACTTAATTTTATTACCGGACCGAGGATACACGTTGGAAATGAAGAAACGATGTAACACTCTGTATCTAGGTAACAAATACTTTGAAGGGAGCGCATTCCCTTTGTGTGTCCATTGCGCATCGATTTTACATAAATCTCTTGTTAACATGTGTTTTTTCAATTCAGATGGTTTGTCATATAAAGTATGAATCGGTATACCTTCATCATTAACAGGTATATTCATAATACCTGATATCAAATGACGGTCTACTTCAAATTTCCCTTCTCTAGTATCAATTGAAAATGTTAAATTATCAAGAGAAAATTCTGAGATGCATGCTACCATTGATTGGGCAATGGACTGGTATGCAGGCCCACCCCAAAGCAAAATGTTAGTCCAGCCAACAGATTCAACGAGAGGGATAATACCATATGGAGCAATGTGATTGAGATCAGCGGTATGTTCAACGATAATATTACGGACACGTAAATCTCGTACATCTTGAGAATCATCTTCGGGTGACCGAAGGTGCCGTTTTGTTATCGGTGTAGATCTAGATGAAGATGGACCATGTGATGTTTTCTTCTTCCCTCTAGCATCCATATTCAAGAAGATATACAAAGAACAAGCGAAATGCACAAAAGAAAGGATGGATTTCCTCTAGATCAGTAAATAGAGAAGAAACCCTTGAAAAACCCAACAAGTGATGAAATCTAGCTACACAATGATCAAATCAAAGCATAGAGAGCATGAATCTTCAAGAAAAATGATGAAATAAGACTCACCTTGAAGAAAAACAAGAAATCTTATGACTGGTCGAGCCACGACTCGTCGTAGGTCGGAGTGAAAATGAAGAAGAAGGGGATTTTCTCCAAATATATCCTGTTCATGAGTACCACGACCGGTCGAGTGCGGTGCACGACCGGTCATACCACGACTGGTCGTGTACATCCACGACCGGTAGAGTCTCGACCAAAAAATACATATTTTATGTAAAAAAATAAAATTTAAATAAATATAATATGAAATATAATACACTATGATACATGCAAGCAAGAATATTCAATGTAAAATGCACATACTAAGATCAAATTTCAGTTTATTAAACCTGCTTTTGTCGAGCGGTTTAGTAAATATATTAGCAAGTTGATTTTCGGTTGATATATTCTAAAGAAAGAACTTTTTCTTCAATCAACTCACTTATGTAATGATACCTAATGTCAATGTGCTTACTACGTGAATGTTGGATTGGATTTTTGGAAATATTTATAGCACTAGAATTATCACAATGTAAGATCATTGAATCTTGATTAATTCCATAATCGCTTAGCATGCGTTTCATCCAAACTAGTTGAGTACATGCATATCTAGCTGCAATATACTCAGCCTCAACAGTGGAGAGCAATATTGAGCTTTGCTTCTTACTGAACCAAGAAACTAAGCAATTTTCAATGTAAAAACAACCACCACTGGTTGATTTTCTATCATTGATATTACCGGCCCAATCAGCATCTGAGTACCCGGCTAATTGAACACTAGTATCAAAAGGGTACCATAGACCCAGATTTATAGTACTTGCGACATATCTAGTAATCCGTTTAACAAAGTAAGATGTGATTCCTTAGGATTAGACTGATATCTCGCATAAATTCCAACACTTAATGCAATATCAGGTCTACTTGCAGTAAGATACAACAAACTACCAATCATACTACGATATAGTTTAGGATCTATATCTTTGCTTATAGAGTCTTTTGAGAGTCCTAACGTTGTACTCATAGGAGTATCAAAGTTCTTACCATTCTCAAATCCAAATCTTTTAACCAAGTTTGAAGCATATTTGGTCTGGGAAATGAAAATTTCATCAGGTGGTTGTTTTACTTGCAACCCTAGGAAATAGTTAAGTTCGCCAACCATGCTCATTTCGAACCTTGATTTCATTAACTCTGCAAACTTAATAGATATGTTAGAGAAAGTTGATCTATAAATAATATCATCAACATATATTTGAACCATCAAAATATCATTGTTATTCTTCTTAACAAAAAGCGTCTTATTGACACTTCCTACTAAAAAGCTATGACTAAGTAAGAATTTAGTCAATTTTTCATACCATACCCTGGGCACTTGTTTTAGACCATGGAGAGCCTTTTTGAGACGAAATACATAGTCAGACAACTTGGGGTCTTCAAACCCTGAAGGTTGTTCAACATACACCTCTTCATGTAAATCGCCATTCAAGAAAGCACTCTTTACATCCATCTGATAAATTTTAAATTTTCTAAAGCATGCGATGGAAAGAAAAAGTTTGATTGATTCAAGGTGAGCGACTGAAGCAAAGGTTTCATTGTAATCGATGCCTTCAATTTGAGTGTACCCATGTACAACCAGTCTAGCCTTGTTTCATATAATATTTCCAAGCTCATCAAACTTATTTTTAAAAATCCATTTTGTTCTAATAATGTGTTTATCTTTAGGTCTAGGAACAAGATACTAGACATCATTACGAACAAATTGATTAAGTTCATCCTGCATAGCAACAATCCAATTTTCGTCAGAAAGTGCTTCTTTTACGTTGATCGGTTCTATTTGAAATGTAAAACAAACATAATTACATATGTTCTCAAGTTATTTGTGAGTACGAACTCCAGTGAGAGGGTTTCCAAGTATATGATTGGTTGGATGATCTTTAACAGTCCTTGGTTCAGATTCTTTTTGACTTGATGAGATATCTTGATTGTTAATAATAAGAGCTTCATCATCATCTGAACTCGGAGCTGGTGTATTCAAATGATCATCAATGACCACATTGATGGACTCTTGAATCACACCAGTTCTCTTATTTAGAACCCTATAAGCTCGACTGTTCAAAGAATAACCAAGAAAAATACCTTCGTCACTCTTCGTATCAAACTTACCCAAATTTTCATGATCACGTAAAATATAACACTTGCTGCCAAAAACCCGAAAGTATTTGACAGTAGGTTTCTTTTCAAACCATAATTCATAAGCAGTCTTATTATCAGATTTACTGGTATAAACCCGATTAATAATATAACATGCGGTATTAACTGCTTCAGCCCAAAGATTTCTAGAGAGCTTCATGCTATTCAACATAACATTAGCCATATCCTGAAGCACTCTATTTTTTCTTTCAACTATATCATTTTGTTACAGTATTTTGGGCGCAGAGAATTCATGTGATATTCCTTGTTCGCTACAGAATTTCTCAAAACTACTGTTATCGAATTCGGATCCATGATCACTACAAATCTTACTAACATGAGAACCTTTCTCATTTTGGATTCGTTTGATGACCTTTTTCACTTTAACCAGGGTTTCAATTTTATCTTTTAAGAATGATACCCAAGTGAATCTGGTATAGTCATCTATGATAACCAAGATGTGTTTTTTACTACCTCGACTCTCCGATCTGGTTGGTCCAATAAGATCCATGTGGAGAAGCTCGAGTGGTCTAGATGTGGTATTGGAGTTCACTTTCTTGTGAGAGCTCTTAATCTGTTTGCCCAACTGGCATTCACCACATATTTTGTCTACTCTTTGCAATTTGGGTAGACCTCTAATTAGTTCTCTTTTGCTCAATCTAAATAAGTTCCGATGTGTACATGTCCAAGGCATTTATGCCATAATTCAGTCTCATTGGTATGGACCATGTAACATGATTGAGTAGATGAGCTTGCATCACTAACGATGTAGCAGTTTTCAGAAGTTCTGTGACCAGTTAATATAACAGAACCCCTTTTATCAAGTATCTCACAACCTTGATTAGAAAACTTCACACTATGGTTATTATCGCATATCTGAGAAATGCTTAATAGGTTATGTTTTAAGCCCTCAACATATAAAATATTCTTAAATAAGGGAAGGTTATAAAGCTGAACCGTACCTTGGCCAATGATCTTGCAATTGCTTCCATCACCAAATGTGACTAACCCGTCAGTCATATCTTTTAGATCGGTGAATAAAGCTTTGTCACCTGTCATATGCCTGGAGCAACCACTATCTAGGTTCAACTTTGAATGGCTTGTAGCTTTAAAATCAGTGTGGGCAACCAAGCAGTCAACTTTAGGAACCCATTTCAGAACTGTTTTGGGTTTAGGAGTATAGATGGTCTTTTTCTGTCTGTTGTTATAGGAGAGACCTATAAAGTTAGACTTTAATAGCTCCTTGAGAAGATCAATTATTTTTTTAGCCAAAGAATTTCAGTTTTGAAAATTAAAGTTGACATGGCTACTTTTAGGTTTTTGAAAAGTCCTTGAATTTTTGGAAAAACCTTGATAAGTATTCTTTTCTTTTGAGATTGAAGACTCTCCTTTTACAAATTTAGGAGCAATGTTCTTTTGTTTAGGAGAAGTATTCTTATCATAGCCCAACTCGGATCGATCGTCACATTTTCTTGATCTGGACAATAATTTTTCCAATTTAGGATCACCATGGGCATATCTCCATGTGTCTTTCAAACTCTGAAGAGAAGCTACCTCATTTTTGAGTTTCTCATTTTTGGATCTCAAATCTTCAATTTTGGAGGTTTTGAAATCTAAATCACTTTTGGTTTTTTTCAAAAGAATCGAAAATATAAGACTTTTCTAAAACAAGAGACTCATAATCTTCCTTAAGCTTAGAAAATTTTTCTCTTTATAATTTAAGCTTGACGGCAATTTTATAACTCTCCTTATAAAGGGCATTATAAGAATCTTGAAGGTCATCTTCATTATTGCAATCACTATTCATATTTTCTTCACTAGATATATCATCATTATCTGAAAATGTGATCTTGGCTAGAGTCATAAGGGCTTTAACATCTTCGCACGACTTGGTTTCAGAATCTTCTGATTTAGAAGAGGATTCAGAATCAGACGATTCATCCCAAGTAGCCATCATGCTTTTCTATTTTGATTTGTCCTTTTTAGGACATTTGTTAGCTAAGTGCCCATACTCTTGACAGTTGTAACATTGACTATCTTTCAAGGATTTTCGAGTTCTAAGTTTAGATTGTCTCTTATCATTTGACTTTTAAAAATCAACTTTTTTCTTATTTTTGAAATTTTTGTAGAACTTTTTTGCTAAAAGCGCCATATCATCTTCAGAATTTTCTAAATCCGAAGTGCTCTCTTGTGAAACATTTTTAGATGATTTGAGAGCAATTGATTTTCCTTTAGGAGCTTTAAAGGATAACTCATAGGTTTGAAGTGAACCAACTAGTTCCTCAACCCTCATGGTATCCGTATCACGAAGTTCCTGAATCGCGGTCACTTTAAAATTTAACCGTTCAGGAAGTGAGCATAGAATCTTTGCGCACACTTTACTTTCTGAGATTCTATCACCAAGACCCCACATAGAGTTCACAATGTCATTCAATCTAGTATAGAAGTCCATAAACATCTCATTCTCCTCCATATGAATTTCTTCAAATTTAGTTGTGAGGAGTTGGACTTTAGATTTCTTGACAATAGTGTACCCTCATGTGTCATTTCTAATACATCCCATGCTTGTTTTGCATTTTCACAAGAGATGATTCTTTTGAATTCATCTGGTGATAATGCATAAGTAATTGCATTTAGTGCTTTTGCATTGGCACTACTTTCACTTTTCTGAAGTGTGGTCCAAAGAGAATAAGCCGTTACTTTCATTGATTTTGAACCATCGTCATTAGTTACTTCAGTGATAGGAGGATTCCATTCATTCACTGTGGCCAACCACACACTTTCATTCAAGGATTTCAGGAAGATCCTCATCCTGGCTTTCCAATAAGCATAGTTTGTGCCATTAAAGGGTGGTGGCCTAGTGACTGATTGGCTATCAAATTTTGACATCTTAATATAGCTTAGATCGTTAGTTCAGGAAATAAATCCAATAAATAAACAATAAGCACGAACTATTAGTCTCTGATACCACTTGAAAGGGCCTAGCTATATGCCCTAGAGGGGGGGTGAATAGGGCAATGCCAAATAAAACTAATAACAGCGGAATAATAAAAGAAATAAAGCACAATGCTGAATTTAAAGTAATCTCAATAGCTTAAAATAAAGAGAATGATACTTTATCAGTTCTAAGGACAACCTTAGACCAAAAACCAAAGGTTTAAGGTAGGACAACCTTATTTCTAGAACGTCCTTTGTATCACAAGCCAATGAGGAATAAAAAGCAAGGAAATCAAAATAACTTGCAGAAATAAATCCTAAGTTATTACAACATTCCCCACACTTGCTTGGAATAAAAAGATTATAACATTCATCCACGAATACAATCCATAAAACTGAATGAATAAAAGAATGAAAGAATAATGCACATCCACAACACAACGATATATAGTGGTTCGCCTGTGTGTACACCAACTGTTATCCAACAGCCACACAGAATGCTACTCCACTCCTAATATCCTCACACAGGGGATATTAGCATGCACTATCAAAATAGGCTTCACAGGTTCACCTAAAACCTTCATAATTGTGTCTTTGATCTCGGGCTTACACAATCCAAAAACCCCACAACCTGCGTTTTCTGGCTCTCCTCAGATAACCAATACAATGAGATTTTTCTAGCAAATCTCAACCAAACCAAAGAAAATAAATTACAAAAATGTAAAATACCTGAATCACCTTTTGAAGAAGCCCGGTAGAACCAATCCGAGTAGAAGTTCGATTCAATGTTCAAAGTCCAATACTCACTTTAAGAATGGTTCTAAGTCTAATTGATTTTAAATCAAAAGGGCTAGTTTTATTTGATTTTGAATCCAAGAAGAAGGAATATCAGAAATTCTCCTTTTCTAATAAGATTAGAATGTAGATCAAAATCAAATAATAAACAAGTTAGCAAAAGGAATATTAAATAAGCACAAAGTAGTTTAAAACAAACACAAACTTATCTCAGAGTATAGCCTAAAGAATGCTTGAATAGAATTGAATTGAATTGTTAAAACTCTAAAGTTCGTGCTCTATTTATAGCTTAAAAAATCCCGTCTACGACTGGTCTTAGGATCCTAGGACTGGTCGTAGCTTCAAAGATTTTCAAAGATTTCCGCGGGATAAGATTTTACTGTTCCATGACTGGTCCTGGGTGGTCTACGATCGGTCGTGGGCCACCTACGACTGGTCGTGGGTCACCTACGACCGGTCGTATGATCCTCAATTTAGTTGCTAGAGTTTGAGTCTTAGGGCTACGACTGGTCGAAGGATGAGTCGTAAAACTCACAGGACTGGTCGTAGGATGTCCAGGACTGGTCGTAGGACAGCCAGAAAGATCTGAAAATCTTCAACAACCTAGGACTGGTCCTGAAAAATATAAAACTGGTCGTAGCAGAGCTAGGACTGATCTTGAAGTCCCTAGGACTGGTCTTAGAACACCCCTAACAAGCATATTGAAATATATGAATTATGTATCCAGAATGACCTACTGTAAAGCCCATCCTAAGGTCAATCTAAGGTCAAACAAACCTTAAAAGTGAGATGGATATTGAAAGTCTATACACTCAGATGACCCTTAAGAGAAGCTTGAGAATATGCAAATCTTGTAGTAGGCCTTCTTGAGCTTGATCTTGACTTGATAAAATCTTCTAATATACTTGAACTTGATTGAATCTTGAACATGCAAACTTGAAGACTTCAATACTTGAATTCTTCATCCATGACTTGAAAACTTCTTCATTTAAGTTGTTGTCTTGAAATGCGATGTCTTGATTCCAATGAATAGTCTCAAACATGAAACACAAGAAATACAAGACATAGATATAGGTTTTGGCACCACAAAATTTGACAACCAAAGGGATATGAAATCATATCACTTACAAAGGCATCCCAGCTTAATAATTTACCATTAAGGTGGTAGCTAGAGGATCCTTGAATGCAGAAGTTCATTCCCCAATCCACTCTATTGAATGTCAATGATGAGGGTGGATTGGAGGATGAACTCCCATGAGAGAAAAAACGCTTAGAGTATATGATCTAGGGTTAAGCACACAAAAGCACTCTCTCTTTTTCTCTGTCAGCAACTAAGGGCAAGCTCTTTATAAATAGGAAAAAGGTTCCAACAGATATAATATGGTTACATTTATGATAAAGTTCGATATTATCGAGCAGGGTCGATATCATCGAATGTATACTCTCGATCGCATTGACCGGTCGCTTGATGTTACAAACTCAAATGTCAAATGCTTTTAAAACATTTTGCCAACTGGTTGAGGGAATCGAAACCTACATCGATGTCATCTGATTTCGAATTCTGATTTAATCAACACGTGGATCGATTCCTTGACATTTGAAAATGAGAGAGAATTGCCTTTGAAATATTTTAAGTCAAAAGAATGATCGAGGCACACTCAATATCATTGAAATTTGAATGTCGATGATATCGATTGTCATGTCAATGCATCGATAAATCCAAAGGATTTTTTAGTAAGCTTGCTAGACAGTTTATGTCCAATATCGCTGCAATCGACCCAGCCTCGATATGATCGATATTTGAATATCGATTCTATCGAGTGACCCTTGATCTAAGATAACACAACCTCAAAATATTGCTAGAAAATAGAGAGTCCAATCCGATATCATCGAAGAGCTTCTGATATCATCGAGATTTGAATTTCGATGATATCAAGGAGTACTTCGATATATCGAAGTTTTTATGATTTACCTTAACAGAACTTAGACACAACATATCTGATGTCGATTTTATCGAGTCAACTTCGATAGACTTGAGATTGAAATTTCGATGATATCGATACGGCTATCAATACATCGATAATTCCGTCTAGAGGTATATGCGGTTGTTGGACATCTTATGTCCTCATTTCTATAATATCAAGTGAGCTTCGAGGACATTGATAGCATTGATCGATTACATCGATCAGTCTATCGATAAATCGACAAAGGTGAAAACTTAGAGATTTTTTCTAAAGTTTGAAAAAGTTTCCTAACCTAAAAACCCTATGATATTTGAATCAATTTTAAGGGTTTTAATTACCTAGTTTTTTGGAGCATGGGATGTGAGGCTAAGATATACCTGTGGTGAGTTCAGACACACATCCAGTTGAGGCAGACGCTTGATCGATCTTCCTATGGAGCTTCTCTGTCTAGCTGACTCAACACTCATGCTAATTGACAAACCAGGGTACTTTCAATCTCCCCCCCCCCCCCCCCCCCCCCCCCCCCTTTGTCAATTATGTGACAAAACACCAAAATACCCTAGAACACCTTCTAGATAGACACCCTAAATTGTGTGTACATGATTTTTACACAATTTTACAAATTCTAGTGAATACACGTACATAATCAGAAGTTTCTCCTCCTAACAGCAATCTCCCCCTGTCTTGTTGCAACTGCTCCCCCTAACACCTGCATCACCATCCACAAGTAGATACATACAATTTTTCTTCGGGGTGTGGATTTGTTCTCTCCCTTTTTATCAGTCATTGGCGAAGGATATCACAACAATTGACATTAACTGAAGTTTAAATAATATGGGAGAACCTTCATTCAAAGAGCATACACACATAATAAATAAATGTAAACCATGCATGCATAGCAGATCAAGTAGAGCAGTGAGATAAGCAAATAATATATAGGTCAAACAACTCATGCATCACAGTAGATAAAAACCAGATAAAATAGGGGATCTCAAAATATGAACATGGCAGTAAATATGTGTGAATTATAACCAGTCATATCCCAAAATATCAAAATGTATATACTGTCCAAGTTTGGCAGTAGTATAGCAGTCATCCCAACCACCAGAACAAAACAAAGCCCTTCCATGGGCACCCCAAAAAGAGAGTAAGGTCCTTATGTAGAAAAAAACTTGTCATATTATGTAAGTTAGTAATTCATCACACACACACACACATATGAACGAAGGGCATTCAAAAAGATATTAATGCTCTAAGCATTCCAAGGAGACTTCAGGTATGTGATGAAGGGAAGGATGTACTATAGACAACGAAAGCCTTTATTGTGCTGTTAAGGAGTCCAGAATTTGTTTTGTAGCATGTTGCAGAGTCATCAGCATGTGTCTGATTTCTAAAAGACAGGCTTCATAGTCATCGAGCCATTTCATCATGTGAGATTGTCCATTTAGAAGGTCCTATACAATGTCTCATTCTGTGACAGTCTGAATGATATTAACAGAGTCGAGGCTGTGTACAGGATTTCCCTTGCTTGAGGTTGGATCAGTTTTACGCCCACGAAACATGTTGTCAATGATATTCAGATTTTAGATGTCTTCGTAGTTGAACTAGGCACACAGGCGCAGGAGATCATTAGTAGGAGGCAACCCAAATTGTCTGATAGCTTGGACATAAGACATGAGAATGGAAGTGTAGTGATGGATTCATCTGTAGACACACGAATTAAGTTTTATAGAATGAGAGTGGGTAGGCACACGTGAATACCTAGATGGACATCATATAGAACATTGAGAATGTATGGAGAAAGCTTGTTGTCAGAGACTTCACAGGGATAGACATTTGTGCTGAAAATGCTGTGAAGAATTTTATATGCAGGATTGAGATGCTTAACATGAAGAACATTCTTCGTATTTCTCGGTATTATAGTACCATTACATAACGCTCGAGTAACTTCTCCCCATACACCAAGACCATTCATATTTCATTCTGATATAGGTATTTTAGTGACTTCTATACCAACCAGACGATTTATCAGTCTAGGGGTGATGTGCTCGGTCCGATTTATGACAGCGACTGAAATGATTGGAAGATTATTTTCAACGTTGTTGAATAAGTTCAAAAATTGATGTACAAGATTATGCTGAAATCCTCCTCCAAAATTCATGATATTTCCCCACTCAATCCATTCTAAGAGATTGATGATCCCAAATGGTTCAATACATTTCATATGAATAGCTCATTTTGCCACAATTTCTAAATCAAAAAATGGAGATGAGTCAGTTGCATTCCTCTTACCTTTCTTACTCTCAGTTGAGTCACTTTGTGGAAGAATCAAACCTTTATCTTTAGACATTTCTTGCTTGGGAAAAAGATTTGGATTCTGATAGATTCAAAGCCAAAATGAGATCAACAGGTAAAGCTCTTTATCCTTTCTTCAAAGTTTTATTGAGAAATAACCTTCGATATCATCGAACACATTGATATACCCAAATTGATATTTTCAATGAAGAGTTCGAGGGAAGCCCAACCGAACTGACCTTTCGGCTTCTTGAGAGGTCATCGATGGTATTGATTCTTGGTCGATGTTATTGAAACGTTCACATGATGTATCGACAAACATATCGAAGGTGAATGTTTTCAATTTTTAGCGTTTGGACAAACTTTCATGTATACTTTAGTATATCTATGAGACAAACAGTATACAATGTAAAATTTTGTACAAGCATTGTACAAACCAAAACTATAAACATTAGAATGTTTATATACAAAAAGATTGAGGTGAGAGACCTCAGATATATCATTAAAGGTTCAGCAAAAATGCATCTTTTCACCATCCATATCTAAATGCATGACCTGGACATGTTTTCCATGCTCAATGCTTCTAGGCATAGGGGTCAGCCTTTCCTTTACATTTAATGACATAGCAGTGGTTATTTGTGCAAGAACCCTTCATCACTGATTTACCTGAAAGATCTAGGATCTCGTATTTTTCTTTGTTGAATGTAACCACATGCTTATTGTCATAAATTTGAGAAATGCTTAAGAGATTATGTGTTAATCCTTTTATGCAAAAGGCATTCTCATTTTTGAACAAATTTATTCCTTTAATAATTTCTGTCCAATTACCTTAGTGTTACTTTCATCTCCATAAGTGACTATCCCATCATTAAGATCTGAATAATTTAAAAGGAGAGATTTGTCACCTATGACACGTTTTGAGCATCCACTATCTAGGTACCGCTCAGTATCATTACCTGTTATATGATTTGAATGAGTAACAAGGCAATTCTTCTTTTCTTTTGCTACCCATTTTGTGACAAGATTTTTAACCGTGGTAGATTTAGTTTCTTTAATTAAATTGGGCAACTGAATCATATTTTCTTGTCTTACAAATTCATTTGTTTTCTTGTTTAATTCAGCCATCTGCTTTAATAACTCCTTCATTCAGTCAGTCATCCTGGGTGGTGATGGATGAGTATTTCCTCTATCTGGATTCCTAGGAGGACACCTCACATTTTGTTCTCTGGTCGGTCTGATTTTACTAGCATGCTTTTGACCAGAGTTGGGTTGTCTTCTTAGAAAATATGCATTCAAACTCATAATGACCCGAATCACCACACGAATGGTAAACAAGAGTATTCTTAGTTTTACTACCTGAGGCAGCAGATTGTTCTTTAAACTTATCATATCCTAAGCTGCTCTTGTCTATTCCTTGTCTTCCCATCCTTAACAATTTTTCTAACTTTTCACCACTCTGGGAAAATTTATAGTTTATTTCAACAGACTTTCTGAATATCTCTAAGTCAAACCGAAGTGTGTGATTTTTATTTTGAAGATGCTCATTTTCTTCTACCAATAGCTCAATCTGTTTAGTAAGTTTTGACAATTTAGATTTTAGGGACAAATTGATTCTTTCCAGTCTATCATTTTCAGAATGGTATTGTTGTAGATCATTAATCAAGTGCGTATTGATTTCCAATGTTTTGTCTAGATATTTTTACAGCAGTTTATTTTTATTTTCATTCATCCCGAGTCTTTTAAGGATATTGATGCTATGGATATAAAGTTGGGTATAGGCATCCTGCAATTTATCCTTTTCTTCTTCTTCTTTTTCTATTTCCTCATTATCCGATAGAAATGATTCATTGACTTCCGGTTCTTTCACATTCTCGGTTTCAGTTGGAATGATTGAAGTAGTGGAGATCATAAGAATTTTTAGAGATTTCTGATCTACATCGCTCTCTGAGTCGCTAGATTATAAGTTTAACTCTTCTGTATCAGCCCATGTGGCTGCCATTGCTTTTCCTTTAGTTTTTCTATTTGGACAATTAATAGACAAATGTCCAAATTTTTTATAGGTATAACATTGTGAATCCTTAGACTTTTTACCAGATTTACCTGTGAAATGTTTGTTGTCCATCTGTCTTCCTTTAAATGGACGGCCACAATTTTTCTGAACCGTTATGCCAGCAAGGCCACTTCCTCATCTTCATTTTCTCTTTCATTTTCAAAGTCCTCATTTGTTGTATTCTTTAAAATTTTGGGGTTTGTTTAAAGTGTAGTTCAAATTTTTATAGGGAACTTACTAGTTCTTCTACCTTCATTTCATCTATGTTTCTACATTCTTCGATGGTTGTTACTTTAGGATTGAACCGTTTTGGTAATGATCTTAGTATTTTTCTATAGATTTTGGAACCGGAACTTTCTTACCTAATCCACCCATGGAGTTGCAAATGATATTTAGTTTTGTGAAAAACTCCATGAATGTCTCATGCTCTTCCATTCTGAGACTTTCGAACTGTGATGTTAGGAGTTGCGGTTTGGATCTCTTCATAGTGCTTGTTCCTTCATGGGTTGTTTCCAACAAATCCCATACTTCTTTGGTTGTCCCACCCGTACTGATTTGATTAAAAATATCTTAGGATACAACACAATAGATAGCATTTATATCATTAGCCTCAGTAGTTTAGTTTTCCTTATTGAATGATGTCTATTTTTCTTTGGATTTTGGTTTGGTGATAGTTGTGTCATTTTCAAGTGTGCCACATATCCTCTTTCAACAATGTCCCAAACATCATGATCCAAATATTTCATAAAGTAATGCATTCTAGCATTCCAGTATGCATAATTTGATCCATCAAATACTAGAGGTCTAGTGACCGATGAGCCCTCTCCTTTAGCCATATTACCAACTTTAGTCAAGATCACTCTCTAGCCGGTGAATCCCTTTAAGAGAGACCTGCTCTAATACCAATTGAAATTGCGGTAATGACCGCTTTAGTTAAAGTAGGAATATGCCAATATGTCCTAGAGGGGGTGAATAGGACTTTTAATATTTCATAACAATTTAAAATCCTATCACTCTAATCGTAACAGCAAGCATACATTAGGATTACTAAAGAGTAACTCTACTAGCTTTCAAGCCCAGTAGAGGATCCAATCATAAAACTATTTGAGAGATAAACAATATGCAAATTAGTTTATGATGGATATGACTGTGTGTGAGGAATGATCTCAGATAATCAAGTATGAAAGTATTTAAGGAAATCACATAAGTAATGGAAGACAATAGCAATCTCAAACACAGTCATTTTTATAGTGGTTCGACTACTGTCTACTCCACTTTCGGCAAACACACTCAACCCTTGAGTGTACCGGATTTCACAAAGGAGGTTTCACAACAGGTTCAATTCAAACTGGAGGTTTTAAACCATGTTCACCTATAACCAGTACAACCTACACTTAGGTAGACACAATGTGTCTACACATAATTGTTTATGCTCCTATGAGCAAGGGTTAACACATATCACCCGATTTTAGGCATACTGGTTAAGGATCCACTCAAGGAACATCACAAGTTTATGCTCCCACGAGCAAGGGTCAACACAAAGAACCCAACTTTTAGACCACCCTGGTTAAGGACCTAAGAGTTCATGCTCTCTAAAGAGCAAGGGTCAACACAAAGCACCCACCACGTACACTCCCATTGAAGGCCTCCTACGAGGACTTGCAAGGGGTGACAAACACCTTAGACCCAATCCTACAGAAGGAATGATCAGAAGGGTCCTCTAGACTCTAATGACTTATTGTAACACCTCAGATTTTTACCAACCTCGAATTATACGTCCTTAGGCAATGGGTCAACCATATCACTTTTAGAGATCAATCCTAAAATCTAGAAATCGCTTTTTAACCCATTTCCTTCAAAATCTCACCTTTCACCACCCCATTCTTCAAATTTCTCCAAGTACTTTCATATTATACACAAACCTAAAGTTTAAAAGGTGAGGAACTATACTTAAACTAAAACTTACTATAAATGGTAAATACATTCGTAAAATGGGATTTTTACTATTTAATATTTATAATTTCATGATGTAGATAGGTTATTTGGATGGATTAGCTTCTTCTACCCTAAAATCATATATTGTACATCATGTAACTCATTTTGGTTTGCAAATGAGATCGATAAATGCCTCGACGGACTTGTGGGCCCAAACGACTGAATTCGGGAGGATCCAAGGTCGGCCCCACATGTTTCCGGCATCCCTGGGGGGTGAGGACCTCACTCATGGGGCGATTCCTCACCAAATAAGTCAATGACCGGCGAGGTCCTCACGGCATCGGCGAGGCCTCATCCGTACAGCGGACAGGCAGCCCGGTTCCTGTATTTTTTCTGTGCATTTTATAAAACTTTAAACAATCATATCTCCTTCGTTATAACTCCGATTTAAGTGATTCAAAAACTAGATTGAAGATAAATGAGTCTAGGTTTATATAAAAATATGTGAAAAATATAATAAAATACTTAATATAGTTTAAATTAAGTTATTATGAGAAACTATCCGATAATCACTTGTTGGACAACTGCTGCTTCTGGAATTTTTAGAATTTTTATACAACTCAAAATATTATGAAATTTGGTGGAGTCAGGGTAAAATTGATGATGAACCACTAAAATAATAATTAAAATAATATGATACCTGGAAGTTCCCAAAATGGGGCATAAATGGCCCTAGGACCGTATTCTGCCATAATTAGGGTAGAATTTGGTTAAGTACCAAACTGAATACTCAGTAGAATTGACTTGAACCACTTTAAATACAAACTATAAGACTTAAAATGAGTAGGACTTCTAATACTATGTTACTTAGAAACCTAGGATCAATCTCTAAACCAAATTGCTCTCGGGAGCATTCAGAAATTTCGTATCGGACCTAGACCGCACGTCAAAAGTCTGATAGCGATGAACTTAGAAGATATTAACCGCGTTGTTGGACTTGACAAGCACCACAAAAATCACGTCCAAACAATGCTTTAGGACGATTTCCTTGAGTCCGGAGTGAAGAGTGTGAGAAAATGAAGATTTTTAAAAAATTAAATATAATTTTAAGAAATCTGGCACGTTTCACTTGCGCGTTATTTCTAAGCATTTTGACCGTCAGATTTTGACCCAAATTCACCCTCGGATCAGGATAGGTGGCCCATACATGTCATGGCACTTGTGGCCCTGATCGAGTTTCGGTGACCGCTGAACTGAAACTGGTCCGCCACGGTCAATCCGAAAACTCGACCGGACTGAAAACTTGGCTTGACCTAGATCTAATATTAAAGAGCTTAAGTCCGACCGCATTTAGTAACAAGACCTTCAGAAGTGCTCCGTTGGATCAGATCAGACCCGATTTGGTTATAACTTAAGTATACCTTGACTTCAAGTCTATTTTCGTCGTGTTTGGGCTTATAAAAAGGCCTTAAACCCTCTCTCACAAATCCCATACGAATTTCAAACCCTACCCAAATCAAGAGAGAGAAAAGAGAGAGAAAGTGGGAGAGAAGTTGGTGATTCTTCCTAGGATTCTTCCCAGCTTCGCTACGTGCCTAATCCACCCCTCTGTATCGCTTTTTCGGCAACTCCGGCTTCGTTCTTAGGTAAGAAAGCCTAATCCTAACCTGTTCTAGGGTTTCAATTAGTGCAAGTGGTGAAGTAGCTAACCTAAATCATACTGTAGGTTTTCAATCGGTTGTTGACAAAGACTTAGAGTCTCTATTGAATTCGTTACACTTCTACAGCGTAAGGTGCGGATTTTAGATGCTTAGGTTACCTGTTTTCAAAGCTTCAATGCTATTTAATGGTAGATTGTTGACAAGGATGTTGTTTGATATGTAGAACATGCTGTCTGTTTTTCATTTCGAATACGTACGAAGAATATGAGATTTGGGGTATTTTAGGTATTTGTAGGAAATACTGTATATGTATGTATTTTTCTGATATGATTGCCATGAGTATTTGTCGTGTACCTATGCTAGTTATGCGTGTATGATCTGTTTGGCGAAGAGATTCACCCTAATGCACATTATTGGCCGACATATGCTATGTAGACTAATGTGTGTAGACTAAGGGTTTGTATAAATGTATGTATTAGTAAGTATTGAGTAAATGGTGTTGTAGATTAGTGTTGAGATTAGATTCTCAACTAATTTGATGATGTACATGATTTCCTCCATGCTTGTTGTATTTGAATTGATTACCTTATGTGTGAAATACTCGTGTATGGTTAACTATTTATGATGCACGTTATAACATGCTGGAATTACTTGTATTTCAATTCTGTCTCTCTCATATGATTATTGATTTAGATTACAAGTGTTTGGAGCTATACTGTAGTCTAGGCAGTCGGTAACAGATTTGAATTCGTGGTTGGATTCTATTTGCCACGAAGGTCGGGTTGACGAACCCGAGTCGTGCTTTGGTTGACGGTAGTGGTTAGGCCACACGAGGTGTTTATACACTTCATGTCGTTCAGTTTGAGGTGCGCTCGTACTAGTCGAGCTCGTCAAGTAACTCGACTGACCATTGTATGTTCACCTTTATTAGTCATAACTGCTTGAACCTAGGGTACTGAATTTACCAGTGATAACCCTGATAACCATGGTACCTTGATCCACTAAGACTCATGAGCTGGGCATAGTGGTATGGGACACCGTAGTCGAGCTGTCGGCCTATGCTGTGGTGACGAGCCTCCCCGTAGTGACCAGTGAGCACCTCAGACTCGTGAGCCGATCATGGTGGTATGGGACACTATATTCGAGCTGTCAGCCTACTCTGACTGGTGACGAGCCCTTTGTAGTGACCTCGACCATACTCTGAGTCTACGTGAGGGGCGACCCTTCCGTAGCAACAAGAGTACAAACTAGGCCTGTATTGATAAGGTGATGGGGGAGCGGAGCAACGAGTGAGTGTAACTGCCCTGGCAGCCCTTGCAGCGACCTAAAAATATATCATCGTATGAGACTACTAGGAGTGACGACCCTAGAAAGGATTCTTGTTGGGAATGATATAAGGGAAGTACCCTAGTTTCCCAATCCTGCTGTATGAAAAGGACTAATAACAACTCGGTAATTATGATCATATTGCACTGCATGTGCTTGGAAGATGTGGAGCACTGAGGGAAGAAAGCATGTCGTGGACGTAAGATGGTGTCTCATGAGGGAGTATGTTGGCGAGGGCATCCATCATGTCTTTTCATTCTTGCATTAATTACAGTATTTAGGAATGTTTGATTTTCTTGCTTTATCATTATCGCTTGATTAATTTGATAACATGTTAACCTTTTCTCTATGATTCCACTGAGTTGGCCACTCACTCCCACGTTACAGGACGGTGTTGTACACACCAACCAGTCCCTGTTTTAGTTTCAGGTGATGACGCTGCTTGTGAAGTGGAGCCGGACTTGTTTGATGATGAGGAGGATTTCTCCTATAGGCGGTTATCAGGCGGGTCTAGGTAGACCGTGTTCTGATCGACGGGATTACAGGGAGGTTGATTAGACGCCATGACATTTGTCATTTTATATTTTTGGAGCACTCATGTATATTCTGTTTGATCATTTTGGAGTATACATGTATATGTTTAACCTGGTAACATGTTCACACTCTGGAGACTTACAATAGTTCATATATTTTATATATCTATCACATTCTTCTGCTTGCTAATTTAACTATCTCTGGAGTATGATATACTGTTTTGGCTTAATCCACTTCATGTTTATGTACTATTACAGCCGACATTCATCCATCATTGAAAATGTTGCATAAGTGATGTTCTGGAACTCGGGAGTGGAGTTTATGCTCGACCCCCGATTTTCGAGGTGTTACACTTATAGATAAGCAGATGAGTCTCTTTCAGTGAGTTGTTGAAGATCTCCTTTGATGATGAAGAATCTTCAGCTTCCTTGATCCACAACTCAGAAGATGTACCAATACATGGCGATGGGTTGGGTCAAGGTCATAATGGAATCCTACTCTATTGAAAGTTTTCCTATGAGGGAGATAGAGCGATTCCAATCATCTATGCATTCAAGATATCCCAACTTAATGATTTTCCATTAAGGTGGTAGTTGGAGGATCCTTGAATGTGGAAGTTCATTCCCCAATCCACTCTATTGAATGTCAATGATGAGGGTGGATTGGAGGGTGAACTCCCATGAGAGAATAAAGACTTAGGGTATATGATCTAAGGTTAAGCACATAAAAGCATTCTCTCTTTTTATCTGTCAGCAACTAAGGGCAAGTTCTCTATAAATAGGTAAAAGGTTCCAACGGATATAAAATGGTCACATTTATGACAGAGTTTGATATCATTGAGTAGGGTTGATATTATCGAGCATATACTCTCGATCTTATTGACTGCCTGCTCAATGATACAAACTCAAATGTCAAATACTTTTTAAACATTTTGCCAACTGGTCCAGGGAATCGAAACCTGCGTCGATGTCATCAGATTTCAAACTTCGATTTCGTTGACACGAGGATCAATTCCTCGACATTTGAAATGAGAGAGACTTGCCTTTGAAATATTTCAGGTCAAAAGAATGATCGAGGCACACTCAATATGTCACGCCCCAAACCCGAAAATCAGATTCACAGGAATCCTGATCACCAAATTCGGTGCCGACAACTTCCGTAGTATCCTATGCTCAGCTCCCAGCTTCCATACGCCAGGTTCCCATCCTAGGATCCTACAAGGAAGATTTTTTAATGTACATTTGTCTCATAAGAAGCATAACCACAAGTATACCCAAATCACAAAGGCAACATCATCATCATATAACCACTAATATAAACATTTGAATACAATGCTGAAAGGGAAATACATATGTCAAAAATCAAAGCTCCAGAGGACCGTTACACACTTCAAGCTCAATGTTGCTGCAACCTAACGCCATTTGTACACATTTATCGTGCATAAGCTTATAGAAGGCTTAGAGGGTAGTAAAAGTGTATACAAGATAAGTGTCAAGTATACAATAAAATCCATAAATCATACATCATTAGAATAAGTGAAAATACTGATAAGATCATGAATCATACGAATCAAAGTAAGTGGAATACTGTAAGTCTATAAATCATACAATATTAGAGTATGCAATATAAATTAACTATGCAAATGAGGAGTCATAGAGAGTTAAATATCAGATGCCGAGGATACAATGAAATATGTAAATCCTGCTAAGTCCGTCTAAGCCATATAAGTGCAGAAACATAACAACCCAAAATGCCATATGCCTGCGGATGTAATATAATATAAGATGCGAATGAAATGACCAAGATGGAGTGTGAAGTCGGGATAATAGTACGTAGTATCACAGGCTACAGGGTCCACCGCAAGGGACTTCATCTAAACCAGTCCCATACTTAAATTTGGATAGTCAAACACAATGTGGTATACTCCTGATCTCAGGTTAGCCGCGCGCCCCAACCGAAATCTTGGCCATTGTAAAGGTACACGTAACAAATAGTTGTGCACCACCAGCCCGAGTAGATAGTGAATGAATGAATGAATGAGTATGTAACTCCTGCTCAATAAGTCCACATATCAGTATGGTTTCTCTCTAGGATCATCACTGGGGTCTAGTACACTCTACATGAACATCGTCATCTACTGACGTGTGACCATGTAAGTGGAAGAGACCTCACCATCTTCCTGGCCAGTAGTCAGCCAATATCTACCCAGCACGTCAATAGAAGACCCATTCATGAGCTGGTCAAACTCAGCCTAACAATGCCCCTACCATCGGGCGGGTAAGGCCACACCCCTTCCCAAATGATCGGGACACAGTGAGGGAAGCATCCTTCTGGTATTTGGCCCTCATGCACTCATATATATCCACTCGGTCTCGACGTTAGGGCGTCTCTTGGCCACAGAGGTTTAGAGATATTCACTCAGGGACATCTATGTCGCCCATATGCTAGAACCAAACATTTTCAGTGTCCCATCTGGCCATCCATGATACGCTTATGAAGGCTATGGCCCTGATATCGCTAGGTTGTACAGTAATCACAACACATAATACAAGATGCATAAGTCATACAATCCAGTCATGCATCAATCCTACGCATACCATGCACTCATGTGAGATAACCTCCGCCTATCAGGGAATCTCATAATAACCTGCCCAATGACATATGCAATGGTCAACCACATCTCAAACATGCAAATGATGCGTATAGGCATGTATCATGATGTTATGTTGTCACATACTCATAATCAGTATTAATAACCGGCATCAAATATCAGCCTCAATAATGTGGACATTTAACCAACATTACCCCAACGAATGACCCACATAGGGCCTAACATATAGTATACCCATGACCTCACACAAGAGCCTAATATATAACACCATGGGCCTCACTCGAGAGCTTAATACACATCACGATGGGCCTGTCTTATAGGCCTAATATATATCACAATGAGCTCCATCACCTGGCCCTCAAATGTACCACAATCGGCCTAATCATATATGCCTTATATACATCACATTAGGGCTTAAGCATGGGTTGAATACACATCACAATGGGCCATGACATATGGGCTGTAAATACATAACAGGTGGGCCTCAAATATCAAAGAGGTAGGCCTCAAATATACATCACAGGTGGGTACATGTAGCAAGTGGGCCTACTCCTCACACTTGGGCCTATCAGCGGTCTAGCCAAAGAACGGCCTGGATAACATACACATCACGGTGGGTCGCATCATTGGGATGCACTAATATTCCTCATATTTAACAAGTGGGCCGCACTAATGGACCTCATAAACATTAAGTGGGCTTCATCAATGGGCCACACTAATGGGTCAATATATATTAAGTGGGCCATATTAATAGGCCACACCAACGGGCCTCATACACAACAAGTGGGCCGCATAATGGGTCAATATGCATTAAGTGGGCCATATCAATGGGCCACACCAACGAGCCTCATACACAACAAGTGGACCGCATCAATGGGTCAATATACATTAAGTCACCCACATCAATGGGTCAATATACGTCAAGGTGGCCATATCAATAGGCCACACCAATGGACCTCATACACAACAAGTGAGCCAAGAATATACATTACAAGTGGGCCTTAAATATACATTACAGGTGGGCCTCAAGTATACATCACAGGTGGGCCCTATCACATGGTCGGGAGTTGTGGATGAATCACATCCCTCAAGGTGGGACTAGCAGAAGGATGGCGTGGAAATAAAATACATATATCATGGTGGAGTCCTCATCACCGTCCAAACACTTCCAGCACCATCCATATCATCTGGACGGTGTGGATGAACAAATACATCGCGGTGGGGTAGCACAGCACCATCCAAACTGCTTATCATAGATGAATGGAGTAAACACAACACGTTCATTACATGGGGCCCACGTCCCATGGGCCTCAAATATATTATAATGGGCCTCTACCTATGAGCTCCAAATACATTACATGGGCCTCAACCTATAAGCCCCAAATACATTATATCGGGCCTCATCAAATGGGCCCCAAATACATCAAATGGGTCGTATCAATGGGCCGAATCAAATGGGCCGAATCAAATGGGCTTCATGTATATCAATCGGGCCCACCCTTATGTATTTTTAAGATCTGACCTATTCATAAGTTAACATAGAGGTAGATGAAGTGAAGCAAAAACATCAGCTTGATCGGAACTACCATGGTCCTTAAGAAGTTTTGAACGATGAATGCCATTGTCCCCACTATTTTTAATGGTGGGGTCTACTTGAACTATAGATCTGACTCACTCTTTTCTTATGCCACAAAATAATCTCTCAAAATGGTTGGAAGGTGTGGATACAACACACGCATCATGGTAGGGTTCACACACGTGGCCCACCAACTAATGGAAGGTGTGCATTTACACCATAGGTGGCACATGCATCATATGTTGCTGCTGCTTCAAACAGTAAGGATGGGTCCCACGTAGGGCCCATCATGATGTTTATTTCCCATCCATCTATTGGTAAGGTCACACAACCCATTAAAATAAATAAATAAATTTTATTTTTTCCAAAAAACTCAAGAACTAGAGGTTTTCAATAACAGACGTTCAATCCACCACTGCTTTCAGTGTGGTCCACCTGACTGCGTATACGGCTGATTTTGGGGGACCCACCATTTGAAAAAGGGCCCACCTAATGCACAGTGTTGATGTTCAACCCACATCATGGTGGGGCCCACGGTCCCTGGCCACGCATGTTTAGTAGCAGAGGACGTGCTCGTCCCCTGGACGGTAAGCAGCAGTAGCAGGCGCTACTGCTCTCTCTCTCTCATATATATATATATATTTAAAAATTAAATTTTCATGGTTTTTCATAGGTGGGGCCTGCATCGGGGGAATCTAACCCAGCCATTGGTTTTTATGGCCCAAGACAGACCCATCAAGGCCAATATTTGACATTCTTTGGGGTACAGAAACATCAAGGTAGATTTCAATGGTAAAAATGTTATTTTCTATGTTATGGCCCTCCAGATAGTCGGATCGGCTTCATTTTTTGGCTCAACGCCTAGAATGATCTGGGGAATGGGATGATTGGTGTGGATTTGATCCTTGCATCAAGGTGAAGCCTATAAAGTGGTCCACCTAAGGTTTAAATCAACTAATATATATGTATATATATTATATTTATCTATTTTCTCGACGGTTTACATACAATTAAGGTGGGTCCCACTAGGACGTGCCCCACTTAGATCAATCTGATATTTGTGTTCCCTTCATCAAGGTTCATCCAAAATGGACGACCAAGGTGGGCCGGTCCACTGGACTTCGGCAAGGCGGGTCACACAGGCGGTCGGCATGGATATAGAACACACTTAGCACATGGGGTCCACAACACATGGGAAAGAAAGAGAGAGACAGTGTAACGCCCTGGAAAAATCCGTACTTGGACTCGAGTAGCAACTCGACCAGAAATCGCGTAGGATTAATTCCTTTAGCAAATAAGTGTAAGTTAGCTAGCGCAACGCTAGAGTAGCTGACAAATAGTCCCTGATCACTTTAAATACGTTCTACAAGACCCAAAGCGAGTAGAACCAATGACGCTATAATACTCTAAAACCTCGGATCAAACTCCAAACCGGTTTGTTCTCTGGACCTCTTTGAAACTTTGTATTGGATCTAGACCGCGCTTCGAAAGTCCGATACCTACAATCTTAGACCGTTAGAACCGCCTAGCTGGACTTGACAATCATTTCAAAAATCAAGTCCAACCGACATTCACAGGCTATTTCATTGAGCCTAGAGTGAAGAGAGTGAGAATAGGGTTAGATTTGGAATTTGAAATTCAAATCTGGCACACGACTTGACGCATCAGTATTAAGCGTTCTGACCGTCAGAATTCAGCCAAATTACACTCTCGGATCAGGAAAAATTTCTATTTCATATCATGAGACTTGCAGACCTGATCTACGTGCGGTGACCGTTGAACTGAAAATGGACCACCACGTGCGATCTACGAACACTACTGGTCTGAAAATGGGATATGAGCGACATCCGACGTGCATGAACTTAAGTCCGATCGCGTTCGGCCAGGGGACCACCAGAAATGGTCTTTTGGACTGAAACAGCCCCGATTTGGTTAGGTATCAAGTAAACTTTGTTCCCAAGCCTGTTTTGGGTATGTTTAGGCTTATAAAAGGGCTTGAAACCCTCACTCCTCTCTCCCATCCGAATTTGAAAAAAGCCCTAGGTTGAGAGAGAGAAAAGGTGAGAGATTGTGAGAGAGAGTGGAAGGGAATTTCCTGCTGCTTGTGCTACCTGTTGCACGTGATTAAGTAACACGCTCTAATCACTTGGCCGGTGATTTCTCCACATTTCTAGGTAAGAAAATATTCTAAATAGTTGTTGATATAGTGTTCTTTCATTTTCATAGCATGTTAGCTTATGGATCTTATAAATTAGGTTGCCTATTCGCCGTAGACGAAGCGTATACGCTCCGTTCGAATCGATACGCTTCTAGGAGATAAGGTGCGGATTTTAGACGCTTTGATTGACTGTTTCCAATGCTTTCAATGTCGTTTAATAGTAGATTATCGACGACAATGCCATTTGACATGTACAACATGCTGTCCGTTTCCTGTTTCGTAAGCTGACAAAAAATATGAGATTTAGGGCATTTTAGTCATTTGTAGGAATTATTGTTTTCATCCATAATTTTCTGATGTGATTGACATGGCTTCTTGTCGCATTAGGATAATAGGAATACATGCATAATTAGTTTGGCGAAGAGATTCGCCTAAATGCGCACTTTGAGTCGACATACTATATGTAGACTTAAGTGTGTAGTGTAAGTATTTGTATAAATGCTTGTACTAGTATGTATTGAATTAAATGGTGTTATGAATTAGTTTGAGATTGATTTCTCAATTAATATGCTGATGTAAATGATTTCCTACATGTTGGCTATATGCATGATTTCATTGTATGTGTGAAATGCATGTGTTGGAAGATTTACTTAAGTTGTATGTTATAACATGTGTTAACATACTCACATGGTTGTATTTCATTTCCATTACTCTTACATGAATGTTGATGTGGATTCATAATTGTTTGGGACTACACCTAGTCCAGGCAGTCGGCAACCGAGCAAATTCATGGTTGGCTTATCTTTGCCACGAACGACTCGTCGATGAACGCGAGCCGTGTTTTGGAGTTGGCGGCAGTGGTTAGGCCACATGAAGTATTTTACGCACTTCATGTCATTCAGCTTGAGATGCGCTCGTGCTAGTCGAGCCCGTCAAGTAACCCAACTGGCCGTTGTATGTTCACCTTACATGAGCCATAACTGCTTGAACCTAGGGTACTGAACTTACCATTATAAACCCTGTCAACCATGGTACCTTGATCCACGAAGACTCATGAGCTAGTCATGGTGGTATGGGACACCGTGGTCGAGCTGTCGGCCTACGCTGGGGCCACAAACCTCCTCGTAGTGACCAGTGAGCACCTATGTCTCGTGAGAAGATTATGGTGGTATGGGACACTATATTCTTGCTGTCGGCCTACACTGATCAGGTGACGAGTCCTTTGTAGTGACTGTGAGCATATTCTGAGTCTACGGGAGGCGACGACCCTTCCGTAGCAGTGAGAGTACAGTAGGTGATGGGGGAGCGGTGCAACGAGTGCGAGCAATAGCCCTGGCAGCCCTTGCAGCGACCTACAAAATATACATCGTATGAGATTACTAGGAGTGACGACCCTAGACAGGATCTGTGTTGGGATTGATATAAGGGAAGTACCTTAGTTTTCTAATATTGTTGTATGAAAAGGACTAATAATAACTCGGTAATCATATCACCATTACATTGCATGTGCCTAGAAGATGTGGAGCACTGTGGGACGATTGCATGCCGCGGGCGTAAGATGGTGCCGTATGAGGGAGATCGTCGGTGAGGGCATCCATCACGTTATGTCATATTACATTAACAACAGTTTTAGAAATATTTGATTTACTGCTTTACTATTCTCGCATGATTGATTTGAGAACATGTTAATCCTTGCTCTATTATTCCACTGAGTTAGCTACTCACTCCCACATTACGGGATGGTATTTGCAACACCCACCAAACCCTGTCTTAGATGCAGGTGAGGCAGCGATTCAGGAGACAGAGCCGGACTGTAATACCCCAAATTTTACTCTCAGGGAACATTTATAAATCCCTCAAATTGAACTTAGTATGTACTAGCATGCCCCTTAGAATTGCCTTCCCCAAAGGCTTATTGCATTCGGGAACGCGGAATAAAGGAAATGCAATTATCAGCGACGTATTCGCGGTTTGAATCGACTTCTTAATCCTAGTAGTTACCACTAAATCCAATGCTCTGATCAAGCAGAAGATCGGCATCGACTAGGATTGAGGACTGATACAACAACTTTTCTGTCATCGCAGGGCAGAAGGTTTGTGTATCCGGCTCAGATCCATTACACAACTATTCTTCCCTGTTGGCCCGACCACCTAAAACCACGAGTTATTGCTTGCCCTTGGTAAATGTTAAGGACTTCAAGCCAGTAGAGGATTCGACATCTTGCCACCAACTCATACCTGCCCCTGAACTTAACCACAATAGAGATTAGGCCATCTCTATGATCATAGGTACCAATGCCATAGAACGCATCATTAGCAAGGAAAACCATGTAGAGAAAGGTTGTTTCCATTTTAGGTTAAGGATAGCCCCTAAGTTGCGCCTCGTTCCGATATACGGATTGATGCAAAGATTCTTCAACCTTAAGTAAAATCAAGTTTTAAGGGGGGTAGAACGAATTAAGTCCAATCCAGTTAGGTTAGTCAACGCTACCGTTCGATCAGAGTGGCGCAGCGGAAGCGTGGTTAGGCTCTTCCCCACTGGCCCAGGATCGAAACATTTGAGTTAGGATGTACGTATGGTTAGGTCATTAAATAGGATTTGAACCTTCCTTAGAAAAAGTACTCCTTACCCTTCGCTAATTTCAGGGACGAAATTGTATTTTAAGGGAGGTAGATTGTAATACCCCAAATTTTGGCCAATCTGAGATTTGACGTCCTTAGGCAGTGGGTCAACTAAAACACCCAGAAGATCGCTCAGAACCCAATTCCATGGCCAAAGAAACCACTTAGGATTAATTTCTATGGAAATTAAGAGTAAGTTAGCTAGCGCAACGCTAGAGTAGCTGGGAAATAGTCCCTGATCACTTTAAATACATTCTACAAGACCCAAATCGAGTAGAACTAATGACTCTATAATACTCTATAACCTTGGATCAAACTCTAAGCAGGTTTGTTCTCTGAACCACTTGGAAAATCTATATTGGATCTAGACCGCGCGTCGAAAGTCTGATATCTGCTATCTTAGACCGTTAGAACCGCCTAGCTGGACTTGACAATCATTTCGAAAATCAAGTCAAACCGATAATCACAGGCTATTTCATTGAGCTCGGACCGAAGAGAGTGCGAATAGGAACAAAATTGGAATTTCAAATTCAAATCTGGCACACGACTTGACGTGTCAGTATTAAACATTCTGACCATCAGAATTTAGCCAAATTACACCCTCGGATCAGGAAAAATTTCTATTTCATATCATGAGATTTGCAGGCCTGATCTGCGTGCGGTGACCGCTGAACTGAAACTGGACCGCCACGTGCGATCTGCGAATCCCGCCGGACTGAAAACTTGATGTATGCTAGATCCAGTATGCATGAGCTTAAGTCCGACCGCATTCGACCAGGGGACCACCAGAAAGAATCTTTTAGACCGAAATAGCCCCAAATTGGTTATGCACTAAGTGAACCTTGTACCGGAGCCTATTTCGGGCAAGTTTGGGCTTATAAAAGGGGTTGAAACCCTCACTCCTCTCTCCCATCCAAATTTGTAAAAATTCCTAGATTGGGAGAGAGAAAAGGTGAGAGTTTGTGAGAATTTCTTGCTGCTCGTGCCACCTGCTGCAAGTGCCTAAGCAACACACTCCGATCACTTGGCCGGTGATTTCTCCGTATTTTCAGGTAAGGAAATATCCTAGAAGTTGCTGATTTGAGGTTACCTTGGATTCATAGCTTGTTAACCAATAGATCTTGTAAAATAGGTTCTCTTATCGCTGTAGACGAAGCGTATACGCTCTGTTCGAATCGTTTCACCTATAAGGGAAAAGGTGCAGATTTTAGACCTTTTGATTGACGTTTCCAAAGCTTTCAATGTCGTTTAATAGTAGATTATCGACGGCAACGCCGTTTGACATGTACAACATGCTGTCCATTTCCTGTTTCGTAAATCAACGAAGAATATGAGATTTAGGGCATTTTAGTCATTTGTAGGAAGTACTGATTTCATTCATATTTTTCTGATGTGATTGACATGATTTGTTGTCGCATTAGAATGTTAGGAATGCGTGCATAATTAGTTTGGCGAAGAGATTCGCCTAAATGCGCACTTCGGGTCGACATACTATATGTAGACTTAAGTGTGTAGTGTAAGTGTTTGTATAAATGCTTGTATTAGTATGTATTGAATTAAATGGTGTTATGAATTAATTTGAGATTGATTTCTCAATTAATATGCTGGTGTAAATGGTTTCCTACAGGTTAGCCATATGCATGATTTCATTATATAAATGAAATGCATGTGCTTGATGATTCACGTAAGTTTTATGTTATAACATGTTCTTGATGATTTCATTATGATTTAGTTTGAGATTGAATTCTCAATTAATTTGCTGATGGAAATGATTTCCTATATGTTGGCGATATGCATAATTTCATTATATGTATGAAAGGCATGTATCAGGTGATTTGCTTAAGTTGTATGTTACAACATATGTTAATATGCTCATATGGTTGTATTTCATTTTCAATACTTTCACATGCTTTGCTGATGTGATTCCACATGTTTGGGACTATACTTAGTCCAGGCAGTCGGTAACCGAGCAAATTCGTGGTTAGCTTATCTTCGCCACGAAGGACGCGTCAATGAACGCGAGCCGTGTTCTGGAGTTGGCGGCAGTGGTTAGGCCACACGAAGTGTTTTACGCACTTCATGTCGTTCGACTTGAGATGCGATCGCGCTAGTCGAGCCCGTCAAGTAACCCGACTGGCCGTTGTATGTTCACCCTGCATGAGTCATAACTGTTTGAACCTAGGGTACTGAACTTACTATTGTAAACCCTGTTAACCATGGTACCTTGATCCACGAAGATTCATGAGCCGGGCATGGTGGTATGGGACATCGTGGTCGAGCTGTCGGCCTACGTTGGGGCCACAAACCTCCCCGTAGTGACCAGTGAGCACCTAGTCTCGTGAGCAGATTATGGTGGTATGGGACACTATATTCTTGCTGTCGGCCTACACTGATCAGGCGACGAGTCCTTTATAGTGACCGCGAGCGTATTCTGAGTCTACGGGAGGCGACGACCCTTCAGTAGCAGTAGAGTACAGTAGGCCTATATTGATAAGGTGATGGGGGAGCGGAGCAACGAGTGCATGCAACAGCCCTGGCAGCCCTTGCAGTGACCTACAAAATATACATCGTATGAGATTACTAGGAGTGACGACCCTAGACAGGATGTGTTGGGATTGATATAAGGGAAGTACCTTAGTTTTCCAATCCTGCTGTTTGAATGGACTAATAAGAACTCGAAAATCATATCACCATACCATTGCATGTGCCTGGAAGATGTGGAGCACTTGAGGGTCGATTGCATGCCGCAGTCGTAAGATGGTGCCGTATGAGGGAGATCGTCGGTGAGGGCATACATCATGTAATGTCATAATTGCATTAACAATAGTATTAGAAATGTTTGAATTACTGCTTTACTATTATCGCATGATTGATTTGATAACATGTTAATCTTTGCTCTATTATTCCACTGAGTTAGCTACTCAATCCCACGTTACGGGACGGTGTTTCCGGACACCCACCAGTCCCTATTATGATTGCAGATGATGGCACGGCCTGCGAGGCGGAGCTGGATTTGATGATGATGAGGAGGATTCCTCCTATATGCATGTTCTGATTGACGGGATTACAGGGAAGTTGATTAGATACTTTGACACTTGTCATTTTATATTTTTAGCGCACTCATGTATATTCGTTTTGTCTACTTTTGGAGTATACATGTATGCATATAACCTGGTAACATGTTCACACTCTGGAGACATACAACAGTTTATATATGTTATACATACTATCACAGTCTTCCGCTTGTTAATTTAACTGTCTCTAGAGTATGATATGTTGTTCTAGCTTAATCTCACTCATGTTTAATACGTTATCACAGACAACATTCAATCATACATATCTATGTTGCATAAATAACATTTTGGAACTCGGGAGTTGGGTTTTTGCTTGACCCCCGATTTTCGAGATGTTACACGGACTATAATGAGGACCAGGACGAGTTCTCATATATGCAGTACCACGACGGCTTTACTTAGGTGGCCTGGATTGACGTGACTTCTCAGTGGGACTCTTTTTGACATTTTGATTTTGCTTAATTACATGTATATGAGACTCAGAGATGTATTCATACTTTAGAGACAGTCGAGATCTACTTTGTTTTTCCTTACAGTGATATATATATTCTTTAGTTTTTCGCTTGCTTTTATCACTGAATCTGGAGTATGAATTGTAGTTTTGGTATACTTTTACTCATGTGAATGCTTTAACTCAGACAACATTGAATCATAATCATTTTTATTGCATAAGTGACGGTCTGGAACTCGGGAGTTGAGTTTATATAAGACCCCCGATTTTCAGGGTGTTACAGACAGTGAGGAGGGGAGGGACCCCGCCACTATGGACCCCCCCTATATAATAATACATCAAGATGGGTCCCGTCAAATGTGGGCCCTTAAATCATAAAAAAATAAAATAAAGATGACCCACCTTTGATCTCTTCTTCCATTTTTCGCCAATGCGTTCCATAGCTCCAAAGAATGTGATCCAATGGTTGAGATGAGGCTTGGAGGGTGTGATTGGATGGTATAAAGGTTGGCCACACATGACTTTCTCCTCTCCCTTAGATGTGGGTTGCTCTCATGGAGCTTGGGAGAAAAAATGAGAGAGAGAGATGAGGAAAGAGAGGTGATGTGAGTGATGGGGAAAGGGATGGGTGAAGTGATGTTAGGGTTGACTTTGGGGATGGGTAGTTATACTTAGGGATGGGTGTGAGTGATGGGAGTGTGTGTACTTGATTTAATGATTGATGGGATTGATGTGATGGATTCTCTCAGGATTTGTAATGTGCAGTGTTTTCCTTGAACTGAATGTGGGCCCACATCTCCTGGCCCGAGTATCGCCTCAGCGCGTGAGATGCGGCATTAGAACCGCGGTGATGGCGCGGTCGTAGGGATATAAGTTTCAGGTCGAGCCATCTCTAGAATACGAGATATGACTCAGGGTCGCACGCAATTATTGATTACGGATCGTGGGTTATCAAAATTCAACCGGGAGGACCGCTGAAGCCTATAGAACGGTACAATATAGGATACAAGTCTTACATGATATCATCAGAATTTGAATGTTGATGATATCAATTGTCATGTCGATGCATCGATAAATTCAAAGGATTTTCTAGTAAGCTTGTTGGAAAGTTTATGTCCAATCTCAATGCAATCGACCCAGCCTCGATATGATTGATATTTGAATATCGATTCTATCGAGTGACCCACGATCCAAGATAACACAACTTGAAAATATTGTTAAAAACCAGAGAGTCCAATCCGATATCATCAAAGAGCTTCTGATATCATTGAGATTTGAATTCTGATGATATTGAGGAGTACTTCGATATATCGAAGATTTTATGATTTACCTTAACAGAACTTAGACACACATATCTAATGTCAATTTTATTGAGTCAACTTCAATAGACTCAAGATTCAAATTTCGAAGATATCGATACAACTATCGATACATCAATAATTCCATCTAGAAGTATATGCAGTTGCTGGACATCTTATATCCTCATTTTGATAATATCGAGTGAGCTTTGAGGACAACGATAGCACTGATCGATTACATCGATCAGTCTATCGATAAATCGACAGAGGTAGAAAACTTAGAGATTTTTCTGAAGTTTGAAAAAGTTTTCTAACCCAAAAATCTTATTATATTCTAATAAATTTTTAAGTTTTTAATTACCTGGTGTTTTGGGACATGGGATGTGAGGCTAAGATATACCTGTGGCGAGTTCGATCACACATCTAGTTAAGGCAGACGCTTAATTGATCTTCCTGTGGAGCTTCCCTATCTAACTGACTCAACACTTACATTAATTGACAAACCAGGGCACTTTCATGCCCGAGCTAGTTTCGCCACATTAAATGCGTTCAAGGAATCTAAGTCATACACTAATTATCAACGGTGGTTAGGCCACACAGAGTGTTTATGCACTCTATGTCGATTAATTCTATGTACGCTCATACCAATCGCACTTGTCAAATAACCCAATTAGCCCATTGTGTGTTTACCATGTATGGACACTACTGTTTGAATCTAAGGTACCACTTACTACTGTAAAGTCCATTTCAACCATGGTACCAAGATCCACCAAGACTCATGAGCCAGGTATGGTGGTGTATGGGACACCGTGGTCGAGCTGTAGGCCTACACTGGGATGACGAGCCTCCCCGTAGTGACCAGTAAGCAACCCAAACTCGTGAGCCAAATATGGTGGTGTATGGGACACTATATTCGAGCTATCAGCCTGTGTTCAAGTGACGAGCCTCCCGTAGTGACCTTGAGTGTAAATTAGGCCTACACTGAGGTGACGAGCCACTCTATAGTAACCTTGAGTGTAAACTCATGAACTTACCTATCTACTGCTTTCATCAAGGGTGATGCCCTACAACTTTTTTATCGTATATAATTAACTAGGATTGGCAACCCTAGATGGATCCTTATTTAGGTAAATGATATAAAGGGAGGTACCTTAACTTCTTGAATCTACTGTATGAATAAACCTAATTAAATACTGGCTAACATGATCATGCACCGTATTTCGTGTGCCTTGGTGAGGATGTGCACGTGTAAGGAGTGTTGCATGCACGATTGTGAGATGATATCGCTGAGGGAGTGCAGGAGAGGGCATGCATCATTACAGCATACCATTTCTGCATTAACAAGAGTAATTAGGATATGATTGTTGTACTGCTTTATAATTACTACTTGACTGATTTGATAACATGTTAACCTTTGCCTTATAGTACCACTGAGTTGATCACTCACTCTTACTCAGGGACGGTGTTTTAAAACACTAACTAGACTCTGAATTAGATACAGGATGTGATGCGACTTATGTGACGGAGCCGGACTTCATGGATGAGGAGGAATTCTCCTATATTCAGCTATTAGGCAAGTCTCTGTAGACCTCATTCTGGATCGACAGGATTGTAGGGTTATATGGATTAGTTAGATAGTTACATTTTGTTATTTTATAAATTTTAGAACAAACACTTGTATATTTTCAACCTAGAATAGATTCATACTCCTGATGGTGAAAAACTTTCATGTTATAATACAAGTACTTAAGTCTTTCACTTGTTTAATTTAATCACCCTTGGAGTATGATATTTCATTTTAGATTAATCCCGCTCATGCTTAATGCACTAATGTTCATAACATTTAATCATCATTATCTATGTTGCATAAGTGATGCATTGGAACTCGAGAGTTGAGCTTTGCTCGACCCTCAATTTTCAGGACATTACAAGTTAGTATCAGAGCATGATTTGAATTAAACTGGACATGGGTTATGGTAACACAACGCAAACTAACGTAATTTGACTTAGGTGGGTGCGATAAAACAAAAAAAAATGATCATAGGATCCTGAGTTTTACTGACAAGTGAAATCGAGCCTTGAAATGTGACTCGTAGCATCGATGATCATGTGAAATGATCCTAATTCCCTTTTAGACTATCAATCGACAGGTTTAGATGCTAATTAAGTGAAATCCACACTCAAATGACCCGAAAGCGTGAATATGCATTCATTGAGACTTGAAACCACCTCAAACGGATGAGGGGGCCTAAACCACAAAAATTAGTGGGACCCAGGGGGTCCCCTACACATTTTTGGCACCCCAGGAGGAGGGTGGCCACCACCCAGGGGCGGCGGCACCGCCCTAGGTCCAGCGGACCGCGGCGAGCCCACAGGTCTGGCAGCCCGCCACCCCTCCCTCACTTATGTGGGTCCCCCCTGTAAGTGTTATGGTATGAATCCTCTTTGGTTGTCAAATTTTGTGTCAAAACCTCTATATGTGTCTTGTGTCTTATTGTATATATTCGAGACATCACAGCTACACTTTGAGACACGATGAAGAACTCCTCAAGCTAGCTAGTTCAAGCTACAAATTTGATGATATTCACGAAGAGTTCAAGTTCAAGACTCAAAGTTCGTATATTCAAAGTCAAGACTCTAGCATAAGATAGGGAACTGAGCACAATTCATACTTACTGATAGTGACTTCAAAGCTTGTGAAGTGTTCAAACTACAAGAAGAACTCAAGCTTCGTAAAGATCAACGTCTAAGCAAATGAAGGTTCAATATCCTTACTTATTGAGGTTTGATTGACCTTAGGGTGACCTTTAGAGTAGGTCATTTTAGATACATAATTCATATATCTTCTACAAGAGATTTTTATCTGTTCTAAGACTAGTCTTGGACCTTATTCGACTAGTCCTGACACTAATTTGACCAATCCTAGAAATTCCAAGACCAGTCGAAGTTTTGTTGCAAATTATCAAATTTTTCAGTTCGGCTACGACTAGTCTTGGAGTCTGCTCGACTAGTCGTGGGATAGTCTCGATTCGACCTTCGACTAGTCGTGGAGCCATGACTCCAACTCCAGTAACTAATTCAAGGGTCGCACGACTAGTCGTGGATGGACTTCGACCAGTCGTGGACTGCCTTCGACCAGTCGTGGACTGCTCACAACGGTTTTATCCGATCGCATCTGAAAATTCAAAAATCTGTTTCTTCTTCGACCAGTCGCGGTGATCCTAGGACTAGTCGAAGATGAATTTCTGTAGGTATAAATAGCACACAAATTTTAGAGTTATTCATCAAAAATTAAGTGAATTCAATGCTCCACTCTGAGATAAGTTTGTGTCTATTCTTAAGCTATATTGTGCATAATTCTATTTCCTTTTGTTAGTTTTTTACTATTTGATTTGATTCGTTATTCCAATCTGATTTGAAAAGAGGAAATGTTATTTTCCTTCTTTTGGGAATTAAAATCAAATAGAGCTAGCCCAGTCTGATTTAATTTAAAATAAATTAGAACTTAGAACCATTATAAAGTGAGTATTGAACTTTGAACTTTCATATCTGAACAACTACTCCAATTGGTTCTTCCGGGCTACTACAAGAGGAGAAATCCAGGTATTTTATAATTCTGTAAAATTTACATTCTTTTGGTTTTTGTTTGGAATTTGTCAAAAAAATTTCATTTGTTGGTTATCTGAGGAGAGCTAGAAAACTCAGAATACTGTGGGTTTTTGGATTGTGTAAGCCCAAGTTAAAAGACACAATTGTGAAGGTTTTAGGTGAACCTGTGAAACCTATTTTAATAGTGAACGCTAATATCCCTATGTGAGGATATTAGGAGTGGAGTAGCATTCTGTGTGGCTGTTGTAAAATAGTTGGTGTACACACAGGTGAACCATTATAACTCCTTGTCTTGTGGATTGAATGCATTCTTAATTCTTAATCTTTCATCATTCAGTTGTGTGGAATGTACAAGTGGATGTGAATGTTGTAACTATTTACATTTCAAGCAAGTGTGGGGAATGTTATAATAATCTAGAGATTATTTTATCTCTTGATATACGTTTATCAATTTGTGCTTCAATTTCAGTAATTATTCTAGTAAGGTTGCCCTGCCATTTTTATGGTGCATGGTTGTCCCTATAATAATCAATTCTTAAGATTGCAATTCATTGCTATTTATTTTCAGATTGATTTCTTGATGCAAAAGACATTCTAGAAATAAGGTTGTCCTACCATAAGCCCTTGTTTATTATGGTGTAAGGTTGTCCTTAGAACTGAATTTGTATCAACCTCTCAATGCTTGTTTATTGAGATTGATTTAATTTCAGCATTGTGAATTGATTTATTATTTCTTTATTGTAATCCGCTGTATTTAATTTTAATTTAGCATAGTCCTATTCATCCCCCCCCCCTTTCTAGGACATATAGCTTGGCCATTTCAAGTGCTATCAAAGCCTAATAGCTCGTTCTTATTGCTTTTATTTAGATTTAATTCCTGAGCTAACGATCTAAGCTATATAAAAAGATGTCAAATTTCGATAGCCTCTCAGTCACTAGGCCTTCACCATTTGATGGCTCCAACTATGCCTATTGGAAAGCCAGAATGAGGATCTTCCTCAAATCATTGGATGAGAGTGTGTGGCAAGCCACAGTGACCGAATGGAAACTCCCTACCACTGAAGTGACTGGAACCGACGGTTCAAAAACAATGAGAGTGTCTCCTTATTTCTCATGGACTACACTTCAGAAAAGTGAGAATAGTGCCAATACTAAAGCACTAAATGCTATCGCTTGCGCACTATCACCGGATGAGATCAAAAGAATCATATCCTGTGATACTACAAAGCAAGCCTGGAATATATTAGAAATGACACACGAGGGTACATCTATTGTTAAGAAGTATAAAGTCTAACTCCTCACAACTAAATTTGAAGAAATTCATATGGAGGAAAATGAAATGTTTATGGACTTTTATACTAGACTGAATGACATAGTAAACTCAATGTGGGGTCTTGGCGATAAAATCCCAGAAAACAAAGTGTGTGCAAAGATATTACACTCACTTCCTAAACAGTTCAACTCTAAAGTAACCGCAATCCAGAAACTTCGTGATACGGATAACATGAGGGTAGAAGAACTAGTTGGTTCTTTACAGACCTATGAATTGAACTTTAAAGCTCCTAAAGGTAAATTCTATTGCTTTAACATCTTCTAAAGGTATTTCTCAAGAAAACTCAGATTTAGAAAATTCAGAAGATGATATGGCACTTTTAGCTAAAAAGTTTTATAAGATTTTCAAAAGTAAGAAAATAGTCGATTTCCAAAAGACAAACGAAAAGAAATGATCTAAACCAAAGTCTCGAACCTGAAAATCTTTGAAAGATAGTCAATGTTACAACTGCTAAGAATATGGGCATTTAACAAATAAATGTCCTAAAAAGAACAAACCCAAGAAAAAGGGTATGTTGGCTACTTGGGACAAGTCATTTGATTCTGAAGCCTCTTCTGAATCAGAAGATTCTGAAACTGAGTCGGGCAATGATGTAAAAGCCCTTATGACTCTAGCCAAGTTCACATTCTCAGATCATGATGATTCAACTAGTGAAGAAAATTTACATAGTGATCATGAAAATGAAGAAGATCTTCAAGATGCTTATAATGCCTTATATAAGGAAAGTTATAAAATTGCTGTCAAAGTTAAACTTCAAAAAGAAAAGTATTTTAAACTCAAAGAATGTTTCAAGACTCTTGTTTTAGAAAAAGCACAAATTTCAGATTGTCTTGAAAAATTGAAATGTGATTTAGAATTCAAAACCTCTTTGGTAGAAGATTTGAAATCTGAAAACGAGAAACTTAAAAATGAAGTATCTTCTCTTCTAAGTTTGTAGGACACATGGAGATATGCCCAAGGTAATCCAAAATTAGAAAAATTATTATCCAGATCAAGAAAATGTGGCGATTGATCTGGGTTGGGCTATGATAAGAATATACCTCCTAAACAGAAGGATACTCCTCTCAAATTTGTGAAAGGAGAAGCCTCAAACTCAAAAGAGAAAACTACTTGTCGAAGTTTTTCTAAAAATACAAAAACTTTTCAAAAACCAAAAAGCAGCTATGTCAATTTCAAAAATCAGATCAGAAATCCTCTAGCTGAAAAGATAGTTGATTTAGTTAAGGAGCTCTTAAAATCTAACTCAATAGGTCATTCTTACAACAACAATCAAAAGAAGACCAACTATACTCCTAAACTGAAAACTGTTCTGAAATGGGTTCCTAAGGGTGCCTACTTGGTTGCTCACACTGCTTTCAAAGCAACAAGTTATTCAAAGTGGTACCTAGATAGTGGCTGCTCCAGACATATGACAGGAGACAAAGCTTTATTCACTGATTTTAAAGATATGTCTGATGGGTCTGTCACATTTAGTGATGGAAGTAACTGCAAAATTATTGGTAAAGGTACGATTCAACGTTACAACCTTCCTTTATTTAAAGATGTTTTATATGTTGAGGGGTTAAAACACAACCTGTTAAGCATATCTCAAATATGCGATAATAACCATACTGTGAAGTATTCCAATCAAGGTTGTGAGATTATAAACAGAAAGGATTCTGTAATATTAACTGGTCGCAAAACTTTTGAAAATTGCTATATAGTAAGTGATGTTAGCTCATCTAACCAAAAGTACTACATGGTCCATACCAATGAGACAGAATTATGGCATAAACGACTTGGACATGTGCATTACCAAAATTTATACAGATTGAGTAAAGGAGAACTAATTAGAGGTCTACCTAAGTTACAAAAAGTAGACAAAATATGTGGTGAATGCCAGTACGGTAAACAAACTAGGAGCTCTCCTAAAAAAGTGAACTCCAATGCCACATCAAGACCACTCGAGCTTCTCCACATGGATCTTATAGGACCAACAAGAACGGAAAGTCAAGGTGGCAAAAAATACATCTTAGTTATCGTAGATGATTATACAAGATACACTTGGGTTTTATTTTTAAGAGACAAATCAGAAACCCTTGATGAAGTGAAAAAGATCATCAAACGAATCCAAACTGAAAAATGTTCTCAAGTCAGTAAGATCCGTAGTGATCATGGATCCGAATTTGAAAATAGTGGTTTTGAGAAATTTTGTAGCCAACAGGGAATATCACATAAATTTTTTGTGTCCAAAACACCACAATAAAATGGTATTATGGAAAGAAAAAATAGAGTGCTTCAAGAAATGGGAAATGTTATGTTGAATAGCATGAAGCTCCTTAGAAATCTATGGGCTGAAGCAGTAAATATTGCCAACTACATTATTAACCGTGTTTATACTTGTAAATTAAATAATAAAACTGCTTATGAAATGTGGTTTGACAAAAAAGCCTATTGTCAAATACTTTCGTGTTTTTGGCAGCAAGTGCTACATTTTGTGTGACCGTGAAAACTTGAGAAAGTTCGACACTAAAAGTGATGAAGGGACCTTTTTAGGATACTCTTTAAATAATCATGCTTATCGTGTATTGAACAACAGGACCGGTGTGATTTAAGAATCAATTAATGTGGTCATTGATGATCACTTGAATACACATGCCTCTAGTTCAGACAATGATAAAGTTCTTGTAGTTGAAAAACCAGATACTTCATCAAGTGAAATTAATTCTGAATTAAGAACTGTTAAAGATCATCCAACTACTCAAATTCTTGAAAACTCTCTCATTGGTGTGCGCACTCGTAGACAAATTGAAGACATATGTAATTACGTATGTTTTACATCCCAGATTGAACCGGCAAACGTAAAAGAAACACTTTCCGATGAAAACTGGATAGTTGTGATGCAAGAAGAACTTAATCAATTTATTTGTAATGATGTCTGGTATCTTGTTCCTAAACCTAAAGATAAACACATAATTGGAACAAAGTGGATTTTCAAAAATAAGTCTGACGAACTGGGAAATATAATTCGAAACAAGGCAAGACTGGTTGTATAAGGGTACACTCAAATTGAAGGCATCGATTATGATGAAACATTTGCACCAGTTGCTCGCCTTGAATCAATTAGACTTTTTATATCCATCGCATGTTTTAGGAAGTTAAAATTTTTTCAAATGGATGTGAAGAGTGCCTTTTTGAATGACGATTTACATGAAGAGGTATATGTTGAACAACCTACAGGGTTTGAAGACCCTAAGTTTACTAATCATGTATACCACCTTAAAAAAACTCTTTATGGTTTGAAACAAGCTCCCAGGGCATGGTACGAAAAATTAATAAAGTTTTTACTGAGTCACAATTTTCAAATGGGAAGTGTCGATAAGACACTCTTTGTTAAGAAACATAACGATGATATTCTAATGGTTCAAATCTATGTTGATGATATAATCTATGGATCAACTTGTACTAACATGACTGTTGAGTTTGCAGATCTAATGAAATCTGAATTCAAAATGAGCATGGTTGGGGAATTAAATTATTTCCTAGGGTTGCAAGTAAAACAACAACCTGATGGAATTTTTATTTCTCAAATCAAGTATGCTTTAAACTTAATTAAGAGGTTTGAATTTGAGAAAGGTAAGAATTTTGATACTCCCATGAGTACAACTCTAAGACTTTCAAAAAACTCTATAGGTAAAGATGTAGATCCTAAGTTGTATTGTAGCATGATTGGTAGTTTGCTTTACCTAACTGCAAACAGACCTGATATTGCTTTAAGTGTTGGAATTTGTGCTAGATATCAGTCTAACCCTAAAGAATCTCACTTAACTGCTGTTAAGAAAATTATTAGATATGTCACAAGTTCAGTTAATTTGGGTCTTTGGTATCCTTATGATACTAGTGTTCAATTGGCTGGGTATTCAGATGCTGATTGGGCTGGTAATATCGATGACAGAAAATCAACCAGTGGTGGTTGTTTTTACATTGAAAATGCTTGGTTTCTTAGTTAGCAAGAAGCAAAGTTCCATATCACTCTCAACTGCTGAGGCTGAATACATTGCTGCTAGAAATGCATGTACACAGCTATTTTCGATGAAACGAATGTTGAGTGATTATGGTATCGTACAGGATTCAATGGTTCTATACTGTGATAACTCCAGTACGATAAATATTTTAAAAAACCTAATTCAGCATTCACGTACTAAGAAATTTCATTATATTCATGAGTTAGTGGAAGAAAAAGTAATATACTTAGAATACATACCCACTGAAACTCAACTTGCTGACATATTCACTAAACCACTCGACAAAAATAGGTTTAACAAATTGAAATTTGATCTTAGTATGTGCAATTTAAAATGATTGGTTATGCATCTCTGTAGTATAGTGTATATATATTAATATATCAATGATTTTTATTTCAAATTTTGATGAAAATTACATTTTTTTATGGTACACGACCAGTCGAGGACGTACGGGACCAGTCGTGCCACGACCGATCGAGGACGACCCGCGACCAGTCGTGTAGCGCGCTGATGTCTTTATTTGGGAAAAGACCTTCTTTCTCTTCATTCTAACCCTCCTCTCCAACGAGCCGAGCTACGACTAGTCGAACCCCTGTGTTCGATTCCTTTAGGTTGGAGTATTTTTCTTATTTTTCTTAAAGAATCATTATCTTTTCTCTTCAATTTCTTGATTGTTGTTGTCTATTTCATCTCTTTCTTCAAGTTTTTTGGGTTTTCTTCCTCATTTGCTGATTCTAGAGAAACCCATCTCTATTTTCTTAAAATTCCTTGTATTTCTTCAAGAAAATGGACCCTAGAGCTAAAAGAAGAATCCTAGAGGTGCTTCTTCTTCTAGATCGAATTTGATCACTAGACCCAATCTTAGGACTCCAGAAGATGATCTAACGTATGTTCGGGATTTGCATATGCGAAATGTGATTATAGAAAAGGCTGTTGATTTCAACCATATCGCTCCCTTTAATCTTTTTCCTCTCCTTCAATCTGTAGGTTGGAAAAACATTTTACGCGGGGTGGGCCAGCATACCAGTTCATAGCGCAAGCCATGGTTGCGTGTATTACTGAATTTTCTACTGAACAACTAACTTTCTCTATTGCTACAAGAGAAGGACCTTTTTTCCATTGATCGACACTTAATCTCAGGCCTCATGGACATATCAGTAAATGATGATGGTATTCATCCCAGCACACTTGCTGAGAAAGTGTCAGAATCTGAAAAATGCATTTTTACTAGAACTTTGTGTAACATGGATGCACCATGGAATCAAACTAGGAATGCCCTCGTAACTAGGTATTTGTACCCAGATACAGAGTCTTGCATCGTATCTTCACCTCTAATCTATATCCCCGCTTTGGAAACAAGAATGAGTTGACTATGCTTATGGTTCGCATTTTGTACTCAATTGTTACTGGTGCTAATATCTGTTTGGCCTCTTTGATTTGTTACTCTATCATTCAATTTTGTATTCATCCTGGTCATTGTGATATTCCATTTGGGTATCTTATGAATGTGCTAGCAACTCACATGTTGGTAGTTATGCCTATTGGAGAGGCTCCTATCCAACACCTTATATTCAACAACTCCAACATAAAAAAAATGCAGTTGGATTTGGCTCAAGGACAAGTTGATATTGGTGTGGGTGGAGCTGCTGCTGAAGCCGGGAATGATGAAGAGGGTGAAGCTCCTCCTCCAAATGATATCAATATGGATGATATTTTTAATGAAATTGATTCTGACTCTGGGAATGATCCTGATTATGAGCCATCTGATTTAGATGCATGTCTGAGTGCATTAGAGGAGAAGGAAGAACAGATGCATGTTGGCCAAAATGCCCAATTCAAAAGTATGCGCAAGTATTTTAGGTGCCTACAAAAAGGCCTTAATCAAATTGATCCAACCATACCTGCTCCTTCTTCTGGATCGGATTGAGGATTTTACTCTTTGGTTTATAATAACTATACGACTTTGCTTTCTCTTTGGTTGTGTGACTGAGTTCTTTACCTTGACTTGATAACATTTTATGATATTCTGACTCTATTAATTATCTTGCTTTTGATTCTTCCTTTGTCATATTTTTGACAAAAAGGGGGAGAATTGTGTGCTTAATGATTAATGATGATAATTGTGTACACATATGATGAATATGATGATTGGTAGGTGTACTACTCAGGGGGAGTTAGTAAACTTCCAGATACATTATGCTGATGATTGGTAGGTGTACTACTCAGGGAGAGTTAGTAAACTTCCAGATACATTATGTAGGGATACTTTGTGTCATGGTTATCTCATGTCAGCATTGAATATAGGAGTGTGTTTTGTCACAAATTTGACAAAGGGGGAGATTGTAAGTGCTATGTTATGAATCCTCTTTGGTTGTTAAATTTTGTGTCAAAACCTCTATATGTGTCTTGTGTCTTGTTGTATATGTTCAAGACATCACAGCTACACTTCGAGACACGATGAAGAATCCTCAAGCTAGCTAGTTCAAGCTACAAATTTGTTGATATTCACGAAGAGTTCAAGTTCAAGACTCAAAGATCGTATATTCAAGGTTAAGACTCTAGTATAAGATAGGGAACTGAGCACAACTCATACTTACTGATAGTGACTTCAAAGCTTGTGAAGTGTTCAAGCTACAAGAAGAACTCAAGATTCGTAAAGATCAATGTCTAAGCAAATGAAGGTTCAATGTCCTTATTGAGGTTTGATTGACCTTAGGTTGACCTTTAGAGTAGGTCATTTTGGATACATAATTCATATATCTTCTACAAGAGATTTTTATCTATTCTAAGACTAGTCCTGGACCTTGTTCGACTAGTCCTGACACTAGTTTGACTAATCCTAGAAATTTCAAGACCAGTCGAAGTTTTGTTGTAAATTATCAAATTTTTTTGTTCGGCTATGACTAGTCCTGGAGTCTACTCGACTAGTCGTGGGATGGTCTCGATTCGACCTTTGACCAGTCGTGGAGCCACGACTCCAACTCTAGCAACTAATTCAAGGGTCGCACAACTAGTCGTGTGAGGGTCACGACCAGTCGTGGACGGCCTTCGACCAGTCGTGGACTGCTCACGACTGGTCGTGTAATGGTTTTATCCGATCGCGCCTAAAAATTCAAAAATTTGTTTCTTCTTCGACCAATCATGGTGCCCTAGGACCAGTCGAAGATGAATTTCTTCAGCTATAAATAGCATACGAATTTCAGAGTTATTCATAAAAAATTAATTGAATTCAAAGATCCACTGTGAGATAAGTTTGTGTTTGTTCTTAAGCTATATTGTACATAATTCTATTTCCTTTTGTTAGCTTTTTACTATTTGATTTGACTCATTATTCCAATCTGATTTGAAAAGAGGAAATATTGCTTTCCTTCTTTTGGGAATTAAAATCAAATAGAGCTAGCCCAGTCTGATTTAATTTAAAATCAATTAGAACTTAGAACCATTATAAAGTGAGTATTGGACTTTGAACTTTCATATCTGAACATCTACTCTAATTGGTTCTTCTAGGCTGCTACAAGAGGAGAAATCCAGGTATTTTACAATTCTATAAAATTTACATTCTTTTGGTTTTTGTTTGGAATCCGTCAGAAAATTTTCATTTGTTGGTTATCTGAGGAGAGCCAGAAAACTCAGAATAGTGTGGGTTTTTGGATTGTGTAAGCCCAAGTTAAAAGACACAATTGTAAAGGTTTTAGGTGAACCTGTGAAACCTATTTTAATAGTGAACGCTAATATCCCTGTGTGAGGATATTAGGAGTGGAGTAGCATTTTGTGTGGCTATTGTAAAACAGGTGGTGTACACACAGGTGAACCATTGTAACTCCTTGTCTTGTGGATTGAATGCATTCTTAATTCTTAATCTTTCATCATTCAGTTGTGTGGAATGTACGAGTGGATGTGAATGCTGTAACTATTTACATTTCAAGCAAGTGTGGGGAATGTTGTAATAATCTAGAGATTTATTTCAGCATTTTATCTCTTGATATACGTTTATCAATTTGTGCTTCAATTTCAATAATTATTCTAGTAAGGTTGCCCTACCATTTTTATGGTGCATGGTTGTCTCTAGAATAATCAATTCTTAATATTCAATTCATTGCTATTTATTTTCAGATTGAGTTCTTGATTCAAAAGATGTTATAGAAATAATGTTGTCCTACCATAAGCCCTTGTTTATTATGGTGTAAGGTTGTCCTTAGAACTGAATTTATATCAACCTCTCAATGCTTGTTTATTGAGATTGATTTAATTTTAGCATTGTGAATTGATTTATTATTTCTTTATTGTAATCCGTTGTATTTAATTTTAATTTGGCATAGTCCTATTCACCCCCCCCCCCTCCTCTAGGACATATAGCTTGGCCATTTCACCCCCCACGTGTGGGACCACTCTATTTACCCCAATTTGCTTCATTTTTCTTCATTTCACCTCTGCTAGCTCTCAACACCCCTCAAAAACTTTATTTTTCGTCTCAAATCTTCATTCCATACTTCATTTTCTGCATCTTCTTCAATACAGATACACCCACCACTATTTTCCTCAATCCCATCACCTACCACCTTCTATCTCTTTATTTGCTCTCATTTGACCACATGAATCCCTCTTTATGTCTCATAAAACCCAAAACCCACTAACCTATCTTACCTTACAAGCTTTTCTAACCTTATGGCCCTCTTTGAGATAGTGGTCGCTGTATTCTCTCTCTCCAGACTCCTTTCTCTCATGGAAAAGAGAAGGGCGTCCACGGATGAAGCCGGGCCTAGCCGCCCAACCCGATCGAGGAAGAAAGCGGGCACAAGAGCAAGTACAAGCACCGCACTAGGGCAACAGACCAAGTGGGATCTCGATCCCCAGATTCCTCTCGAAAGAGTTCTACTGGCGGGCATCGGACATGGTAAGTTTCGTGGCTGTAAAGTTGTGTTTGAAGCACATGTGGACGAAAGGCTATTTGGACTATATCTTGTAATGGACCTCTTGTTGGAATCTAGGTGGGGTCCTGTATTTGAAGGAAAGTCTTATGCTTGTGAAAAAACTGTTCGAGCCTTCTATCTCCACATAGGGATCCACTACTGGAGCCTTTACAGTTCACTATTTCCGTAGGAAGGTGGGAAGCAATCGTCAATGTTGATGTGATGGCCTGAATTATGGGAATTCCATGTGGTGAAGTGCATGATAATGAATCTCATCTTAAGAGTATGCAAGAAAGAGATCACCGCATGTGGTTTCTTTATGGCCAACTGGTTCACTAGAAGCGAGGCAATTGCCTCCCATTGACCAAGCTGATGGTAAACTTTCGCCTCCTCCACCACATATTCACATACTATATGTATCCTAGGCGGGGCAACTGTACTGAGTGCACTCGCTTGATGGTGGACTTCTTGTATAGAGCAGGAAAGGGAGACAAGATGTGTTTGCCTATGTTCTCCCTACTACAGATTATCTAGATCGTAAGTTCTGTATGGGGAGATGTCTCACTTCCATTTGGCCAAATTATATGCAAGATTGCTTGAGAGTTCAGCTATAGACTTAACATTGATGAGCTTGCGCTGATCCACTTCATTAATGACACTATGCTCAACAATATGGGAATTGGCCCTCGACAACATCAAGCCCGACTCGATGATTATGGGGGTGAGATAGAAAGTGAAGAGGAAGAAAGTAATGAAATAGAGGAAGAAAGCAACGAAGAAGAGGAAGAAAATGAGACAGAAGAGGGAAGTGAGGAAGGAGAGAGTGAGGAAGAAGAGGAGGAGGCCCAAGATTCTGATGAGGGACCTCCTGCTGCTACACATCGGCAACACCGTGATCAGGCTGCTTTGGAAGCCCGCCTAACTCAGATAGAAGAAAACCAGGATGAAATAAAGCAAAAGCTTGAAGAGAATCAGGCTTATGGGAAATAAAAATTTAAGAAGATGTCTCGCACCTTGAACGCTCTCCTGTGTTGTATGCATGACAAGGGTGTTCTTTCACCATCGCCAGAGTCAGACGACTAGTCATATGTTGTGGTCCTCTTTGGGTTTTCTTTATTTCTTATCTTTCCATGTAGTAGCCTTGGTAGGCTGGTGGTATGTTTGTTTGCTTATTGTTTAAAGCTTTGTTTAGATCAGCTCACATGCATCTTCTGTCATAATCCATGTATGACTACATCTCATGTATTGTGACAATTTTGGTAAAATGAAATGCATGAAGCTTCTTTTAATTTAGAATTTGAATGATGTTTGGATGAGTGTGTGTTCTCATGCTAAATCTTACAGGTTGCACCCTATGTTGTATATAGGGAATGTCACCTAAGAGCACTCGGAGCACTGCACGTCTCGTACTTGGTGGATCGTTTGACGAGGTACCTCCCCTAACCGATAGCCACACGGACCCTACTTTGGGTCTTGATAGTGATACCATGCTAGATTCTCAGCCGGCCATTAGCCCCACGAATAGGATAACACCTAATGCACCACTAGTTCTAGAACAGAACTGTGTGTTTACCTTGATGCCACTCATGTCTCAAGCGGCTCCTCCTCCTGATAGGTTGGAGTAGATGATTCTCTTAATGCAGCAGCAGCAGCAAGTTTGGACCACAATCGTAGCGGCCCTTGCCCAGAACATGAATATGGTCCCGCCTGCACCACTTATGCAACCTATTGGGAATATGAATGCGTGTGGTTTATTTGAACGCTTTCAGTTTTTTTGACCTCCCACCTTCGCAGGCACTCATAGGCCCGAGGAGGCCGAATATTTCCTCGACCGTATCTTTAAGATGCTGAAGCCGCTGAGGCAGAGCAGGTAGAGTTGGTTACCTGCATGTTCGAGAAGGAGGCCAGTCTCTCAGTTGCTCTTGGTTATGCATGGACATGGGATGCGTTTGAGACCCACTTCCAGGAAAATACTTCCCCCTCAGTTATAGGAATGAAAAGGAGGGTGAGTTTCTTAGCCTCCGACAGGGAGGGATCACTACATGAAAAATGGAAAAAAAAAATGACGGATTTAGAGATGGTTCTGGACTGTCTCTAAAGTTACTTGGTTTAAAGACGCTTTAGAGACGACCGTAAACCATCTCTTAACTTTTAGACGGCCCTTGACCCTCCTTAATATTGTCTTAAAAATTTGAACGTCCACAAATCATTTAAAATGGTCAAAAACCGTCGTTAACTGTGGATAAAAGATTGCCATTGACCGTCTAGAATAAGAGACAGTCTCTAACCATCTTATATGTGGCCATTTAAGACGGTCAAAGACTGTCCACATTAGAGAAGGTCATTGACCGTCTCTTACTGGTAATCCGAGACAATCAAAGACCGTCTTGATTAGAGCGGTCATTGGTCATCTTTTCCTGTAATCTGAGACTGTCAAAAATAGTCTATATTAGGGACGGTCCTTAGCTGTCTCCATTTGAGACTGTTAAAGACTGTCTCAATTAGAAACGGTCATCAGCCATCTTTTAGTGGTTATCAGAGACCATAAAAAATAGTCTATATTAGGGACAGTCCTTAGCAGTCTCCATTTGAGACTGTCAAAGACCGTCTCTATTAGAGATGGCCCTTAGTCGTCTTATAATGGTCATTGACTGTCTGCATTATAGACGGTCCTAAATCGTCTCTAATGCTTAGGTCAAAAATTAAGAACAAAAAATATTATGAATTTTGAAAAAAAAAAAAAAAAAGTTAAAAATCTTAGAAAAACAATTAACAATGTTTAAGAAAAAAATTTAGATTTTGAAAAAAAAAATGTAATTTTATAAAAATCTAGATTTTGAAAAAAAAAAATTAAGAACTTTGAATAATGTTGATAATTTTGAAAAAAAAAATTCGATAAAAAATGATATTTTGAAAAAGAAATTTATAAAATTAAACAAAATTGTGAAAAAATTGACAAATAGTAAAAAATATATATATATTTTTTAAAAGAAAACTAGATTTTGTATTTTGACAAGAAAAATTAAAAAGTTATAACAAAAGTGAGATTTAAAAAATGATATTTTGAAAAAGAAAATTTAAAAAATTAAACGAAATTGTGAAAAAATTGACAAATTGTAAAAAAATATATATTTTAAAAAAGAAAAATAGATTTTGTATTTTGACAAGAAAAATTAAAAAGTTATATAACAAAAGTGAGATTTTAAAAATGATATTTTGAAAATGAAAATTTAAAAAATTAAACAAAATTGTGCAAAAGAAAATATATTTTTTAAAAAAGAAAACTAGATTTTGTATTTTAACAAGAAAACTTAAAAAGTTATATAACAAAAGTAAGATTTTAAAAAAATGAAATTTTGAAAAAGAAAATTTAAAAAATTAAACAAAATTGTGAAAAAATTGACAAATTGTAAAAAAATATATATTTTAAAAAAGAAAACTAAAATTTGTATTTTGATAAGAAAAATTGAAAAGTTAGATAACAAAAGAGAGATTTTGATGATGTGTTGTATATCCTTGTCGCCCCTATGTTTCTCCAACCCATTTTTGGGTCGGGTATAAAAAATTGTGTAGATTTAAATCTTAAGTGGACCACACCACTAGAAAGAATGATAATATAGTACCTCACCATTAAAAATTATAAAGAGCTCATCATAAGGTTTTAGTAATGTTTATTTGCAATCTAACTTGTTAATAATGTAAAGACGATCAAGATGAAGGTAAACCACAAAGATCAAATTGATCCAAAACTTTTGTGGCCTTCAAAAGGTTTTTAATAGTTATTTATCATTGTTTTGATTGGTATGACCCACATGAGATTATTGAGTTCTTATGATTTGAAATCACATCCTAAAATAGGATGAAAAAATATATGGACGGTGTCGATATACATAAAATATATCAAGGTGGGCCCTACACTGTTAGAGTAACACCCACGAAGGAGTTACCTAAATAGTGAAATGGTACTATAAGGTCATCTCATGGGAACTTCCCATGAGGTTAATCTGTGTGCGCCCCACCATGATGTATGTAGAACATCAACACCATGCATTTAATGTGTCCCCTTTAAGTCCAAAAATCAGTCGTATATGAAACTCGGGTGGGCCATAGCATCTAAAACTATCTGAAGACATCCCTAAAACATATAAAAGCATTTAATTGGTGGGGCCCACATGAGTTTTAAATGTGTATGAAACTTGGGCTGACTCCTCATCCAAGTGGGACACACATAATGAATGGGCTGGATCTATGAGCCACATCTGGGTGGGCCCAATAAATGATTATGAATGTTTCAATGGGAGGGTACCCTCTCAACTATAGTATGTGGTGTGGCCCACCCAAGTCATGGATTGACTTTATTTTTAAGCTCGTCGGCCAAAGTCATGGTTTATCCACACCGTCATCCATTTTTCCATATCATTTTACTGGTTAAGTCCATAATTAAAGCATATCCAAAGCTTAAGTGGACCATACCATAGGAAACAGTGGGAATAATGACTTCCACCGTTGAAATCTTCCTATGGCCTACAGTGATTTTTATTTGTCATCCAACCTGTTCAATAGAACACAAATACATGGATGAAGGGAAAACTAAAATATCAACTTGATCCAAAACTTCAGTGGCCTCCCAAAAATTTTCAATGGTAAACGTTCAAATTATATTCTTTCCTATGATGTGGTCCACTTCAAATTTTTATAAGCTTCATTTTTAAGCTTACGTAATAAAATTATATGTTAAAATGGATGGATGGAGTGGATAAAATGAATAAATCATGGTGGGTCCCACAGGATTTATTCAGTACACTTGGGAATGGATTGGCTACTCCCCTAACACCAACTAATGGCTGGTGGTCGGTGCTCTGTGGCCCCCACCATGATGTATGTGTTTCATCCATGTCATCCATATATTTTTACAGATAATTTTACAATATGAGACCAAAAATGAGATATATCCAAATCTTAAGTGGACCACATTCCAGGAAACAGTGTTGAATGAGTGTCAACCATTAAAAAACATTTTGGGGCCATAAAACTTTTAGATCAAACTGATTTTTATTTTTCCCCTTCATCTGGCCCTGTATGACCTAATCAACATATTATTTTCATGTGGTGTGGTGCACCTAAGATATCGATTTATACACTTCTCAATTTTGAGACAAGTCATAAAATGATCTTTATATACCTCTCAATTTAGGACCACACCACATTTTGGATATATATATATATATATATATATATATATATATATATATATATATATATATATATATATATATATATATATTAATTATTTTATTATTTTATTTTCCTTTATGTTTGACCTAATCAACACATCGAATAAAAATAAATATTACAGTGGGCACTAAGGTGGGCCCATAAAGTTTTTAATGGTGGGTGTTCAATTACCATTTTCTTTTTATGTTATAGTCTACTTAAGATTTGAATATGATTCATTTTTGGGCTCATATCCCATAATGAGTTGGAAAAATAAATGGACCATATGGATATACAATATATAAATCAGAGTAGGCCCAAGGTCAAGTCTAACATCAAGTTGGATGAGGTTAGGCTAAGGAGCTGGGTAACAAAGAGCTCTGTTGTGGCCTGTATGACCAAATAAACAGACTGGATGTCGAATAAATAGTAAAGTGGGCCTTAGGAGGATTTTAATGATGGATATCCACTCACTATTGTTTTCATGTGGTGTGGTCCACCTGAGATTTATATACCTCTCATTTTTGGGCCCCACCATGATGTATGTTTTGTATCCACACCTTCCATCCATTTGGAGAGATCATTTTAGGGCAATGTCCAAAGAACGAGTTAAATCCAAAGTTCCAATGGACCCCAGCATAGAAAACAGATTGGCTACTCCCCCTACCACCAGCCATCTGTGGGCCCCACCATGATGTATGTATTTCATCCATTCTGTTCATCCATTTTTACCGATAATTTAGGGCTTGATCCAAAAAATTAGAGGGATAGAAATCTCAGGTGGACCACACCACATGAAAACAATAGTGATTGGATATCCACCATTAAAATCCTCCTAAGGTGCACTGTACTGTTTATTTGACATCTAATCTGTTGATTAGGTCATACAGGCCTAGATTAAGGGGAAAAATAAAAATCAGCTCGATCTAGGACTTCTATGGCCCCCAAAATGTTTTTAATGGTTGACAATCAATAGTATTTTCTAATTGTGTGGTCCAACCAAGATTTATTTCAGGCTCATTTTTTAGGATCGTACACAAAATGATGTTATAAAATGTATGGATGGCGTGGATGAAACAAATCATTCATGGTGGGGCCCACAGAGTGATATCAGGTCCAAAGTTCAAGTTAACATTTTCAATCTATTGGTTTTCATTGTGAGTCTTGCATTTTATGTAAAATGGTGTTGACTCATCTATAACAATAGTGGCTAAGATATAGAGTTATCCAGACCATCAAAATAATCGGTCTAGTTGTAAATAGTAAATATTTATAATTTTATTTTGTAAAACGATCTTAACCATCCAGAAAAAGGTCCCATGCATGTACGATCGTTAATAGAGTTGGTGTTATAAATAATGGTAAACTTACAATATACGGATTTGAAATTTTTATCTTCTTTAAAAATGAAAACCATCAAACGCCCGCTCCTCTTTTCCTCTTTTCGCTCTTTTCCTCATATTCCATCGACGAGAAACCCTCTCTCTCTCTCTACTGTGAAAAGCCATGGCAACAGCAACAACAACTGCAGCAGAAGCTTCTTCAGGATCTAGCGGTGGAGGATCCGTAGATTCCTACATCGGCATCGTGATTAGCTTGACATCCAAATACGAAATCAGATACGAAGGCATCCTCTACAACATCAACACCAATGAATCCAGCATTAGATTGTGGAATGGTACTCTCTCTCCCTCCCCATTTTTTCTCCAGATTGGGGTTTTTAGGGTCTGGAAGGGTTTTTGTGGGATTTTGGTATATAGGTTTTGATTTTTGTTGGATTTAGGGATATGGATCTTCTTAAATCTGACGTGAGATTTGTTGGGTTTTTAGGAATTTGTTTTTTGTTTTTTGTTTTCATTTTATACGGGTTTTGAGTGTATTTTTCAAATTTTTTTTTCTTTTATATATATATATATATATATATATATATATATATATATATATATATATATATATATATATATATATATATATATATAATTTTATAACTAGGAAGTTTTTATTTACTTATAGAAGATTTTGTATGGTTGGTGGAATGAAAATGTTGAATATTTTTTTATGTTTTTGCTCTTAATTTTTAATTGGGGGTGAATTGGAAAAAAAATAGAACTTATTTTCCCATACGAGAATTGAAAAATGTTGCATTTGATGTATGTGGTTAAGGGCATGTTTGGGTGTTTGAATGAACTGAATTGGAGCAATTAGATTCGAGGTTGGAACATTTTGATCTATCTCTTGTACTTTTAATTTATGTCTTCTTATTGATTGCATTTTCTTTGTTATGTTTTTCTTTGTTTTACCATTGAAAGTAACTGAATATTACTTCTACCCTGGTCTTTAGACCTACACAGAGTATTGGAATGCTATCCAGCACATTTTTTAGGAGTACTCGGAAGGAAGATATTGTAGTTCCTATGGTAAGAATAGTTTTAGGTATTGTTATTGCATACTTCTTAAATGCTTTTAAATTGTGTTCAAAATTCTTTTCTATCAGGCTCATTGCTATGTTTATGTTGAATGAAAGTAAATTGACTGGATAATCATCTAGGGGTGGTTATGGGCTAGGTTTGGGCCATGTCAAGGTCAGCCAGAACTAACCTATTTACTAATTGAGCCAAAATCAAACTTCATATACATTATTTTAATGCAAACCGAGGATAAACATCTTATGCTAGAAGTAAGATTCATTTTTCTCTACTTGTTACTTTATTAAAAGCATGCCACTATTTTTCTCTACGGTCCAATCTGTTGATATGATGGACTCCCTGTAGATGGGAGATGCACCAAAAATTTGCCAAATTGGAGGATCCTAACAATTATTCTTAATAGCAGTAACAACCCATATTCTAAGATTTGTTTTGGGAGATGAGTGTTTGATGATGCAGGCTAAAGTATATCATTCGTACATGGAAGTGTTATGTGGATATGAGATTTTCAATCACCATCTGTCAGCATTGATATTTTTATGCAATCAGGTGGTCTTTTTTTTTTCTTTTTTCTTTTTTCTTTTGTATGCTGCAGGTTGCATTGTTGGACAAGGGGTTATGATATTGACTTTTTCACACTTTATATATTGACAAATTCAGTCTTTGCATAATCTATATAACACAATGAATTCACAATTAGCAGGGGCTGAGCAACTCTCTGATTACCTCTTAAAACAGATGGATGTGTTTAATATAGAGTTAATGCCTGTAAAGAAATAGAATGTAGCAAAAGAGTTATTTGGTTCAATTGGCCTAGCCTATGATGGTGATGACTTCTTTTTTTTTTTGTTTCTTTAATGAATTTCTAGTATGTGTTGTGGTATTTTTTCCTCCTTTATTTGATTGTTGTTGGGATTTTGATGTTTTGCTTGATATGAGTTGCATTGAGTTATGTTCAAACTGAATGTTCAAACTCAGAGCTGTTGGATGGTTGTAATAAATCTCTATATCTTGGTTTCCCATTCGCATTGAGTTTGTGTTAGCATTATCATCTATTTTGAAGTCTCCGGGCTACTTTGAACCCTTTCCATCTTGGTCACATTCTTAGTCGCATTGAGTTTATGTTAGCAGAGTTTTTTTTTAGTTTTTTTTTTCTTTTATTGTTCTTTTGGCTAATGTATATATGGGGGCTAATCCCTTCGCACTCAGTCTCTCTTACAAACTCTACTATTTGTAGTTGGCATATGGTGGTATCAATGGTTCGTGGACAAACTGTACTTATAACCTATTGTTCGAGGCATTTGGAGGAGTGCCCTTTCGGTTAGGTCCATATGAGTCCATCCAAAATAAAAATAAAAATAGGGGCATGCATTGGGTACATCGCCAGTATCAGTTAAATACATCAAATACAACATGGAGGCTGGAATTTGAATATATATATATATATATATATATATATATATATATATATATATATATATATATTTAAAATCTCTTTTTTTTTTAAATTTTATAATAGGTGGACTGTGTGTATGTAAAACAAATGAATGGTCAATAGAATTGGACCAACAACCCATGGTGCAGGTGAACAAGTTCCCTTTCTTTTTTCTTTTTCTTTTTTAAATAATGTTTGTATTATTCCCTTTTTACTTTTAAGATTGGCTAGTTTTCAAATAGCTATAAATTGTTGTTTTACCCTGCTATCTAATCTAGTCTTTGAGTACTCTTTTGAATTTTTAAGCTATTGATCAAAATATAAAAGTACTTTTGACTAGGTTCTTTTGGTTTAGAGAAACCCAAGCTAGCTTGCTGTAAGTATTGACTAACTCAATTTGAATTGACTTGATCAAGTGAATTTATTCATTACAAGTTAATCAAACTTAGACCCTTTTTATTTGCAGGAATATTCTTCTTATATGTCTTAGAACTACATATTGTCATGTTCAAGCCTTTATTATTGTATGGCATCTCAATTCATGGGAGATGCATTGGCCTTCTCTGATCCAATTATATAACTAGTAGGACTTGTCGACTTGAGTTATGGTACTTTCCCTTCATCAACAGTCACGTGTTTATCGAATCTGTTTTCTTCTGACTATGGCATGATCCAACTGATTCACATTAGTTGGATGCGGTGGATTCGCATAATATTGTGATGCATGGTAGAACTTGATAGATTTTATTGGCATAGGTATTTAACTGAATGATAAGGAAAGTAAATGGCTGTGAATAGGACATTTTAGTGAATGAAATTTACAACAGTTTTCGAAACTGAGTTCCAGACGATGAATTCAATCCTTTCATCATGAGCATACTTAATTTTCCATTCATCCATGCCAACCAAAAACCAAGATGTATTTATCTCTACCTTTTGCTAATTCTATATGCATTACCAGTTTTGCTTCTCTCCTCTTTTTTCTTCATGTATTTTTTCCACGTTACTGAAAGCGAGAAGGTTAGCTTATCTGGAAACTTATGTGAAAAGTAACATAAGCTTAAAATTTTATTTTTTGTATTAGTGCTTGAATATTGATAATTGTATTTGTAAGTTAGATAATTAGTAAGTTAGATAATTAGTTACTCGTTTGAGGATGATGAAAGTTTCAATTTCTTGGATGGATGATGAATGTATTTGCGAATGTAAATGAAAATAAAGAACTTATAATATATATATATATATATATATATATATATATATATATATATATATATATATATATATATATATATATATATATATATATATATATATATATGTTATCAATGGAGGATACCTTGTTTAGGGGGACATGAAATACTTGTAGCTTATGGTATGGTGCCCCAATATTGGTTGTATGTTACTAGTATGTAGTATATAATACTAGGTTCAATAGTAGATAATACTAGAGAATACCTAAACCCGATCCGAACCCGAAACTGAACCTGATTCCCTAAACCTAGACCTAAACCTAAACCTAAACCTATAACCTAAACTTAAACCTTAACCTAAACCCATACTTATAACCTAAACCTATTCTCAAATCCCAAAACCTATAACTATAACCTAAACCTTAAGCAAAAACCTAAACCTATAACCTATAACCTAAACTCAATTCCCTAAACCTTAACTTACACCCTAACCCAAACCTATTCTCAAATCCCAAAACCTATAACCTAAACCTTAACCTAAACCTATAACCTATAACCTTAACCTAAACCAAAACCTAGGACCTAAACCTTAACCTATAACCTATAACCTGAACTTATAACCTATAGCCTAACCTTAACCTTAACCTAAACTTAAAACCTTAACCTATAACCTAAAACCTAAACCTAAATCTAAAACCTAAATGTATTCTCAAATCCCTAAACCTAGACCTACACCTAATCCTAATCTCAACTCCCTAACCTAAAAAGGGTATTGCTATTACCTATTTCCTTTTCATAGGACTTAATATTTTGTCCGTTTAAGGGTCTGGATGGTTATTCAATTCAAACTAAATTGATCTTCATAAGATCTCTTGCTGGTGGCTATTCTTTAGTGTGTGTGGGTGGAAAGGAATAATTGCTACTTCAGAAATGTTTGCAGGGTTAACTTATGTTTGATGGATTGCTTACCTTAATGGCTATTGTAATTTTCTTTTTCTTGTTGTTTCTATTGTATTTCTTTTCCTTCTTTGTTTGTTTGTTTGTTTGTTTTTTTTCGTTTCTTTAATTTTGGCCTCTTGGCCTTGAATAAATTAGTATCTTAAATTGAATAAATTAATATCTTAAAAACATAAATTAAAAAGCCAGCCAAATGGGCCCCCATGTACATTCATCACTCTATTTCTAGCATTCTGCTTTCCTCTACCTAAGCGTCCTACGAACTTTCCTTAGAAGTGACCCTATTGGTCGAAGGCCAGCTATAAAAATGTTCATGTCATGAACATGCCCAGGTTGTCCTAGTTAAAATTATTATTTTACTATCAACCGACTCTCAATCTTAGCACATCTGCAAGTCACATCAAAGCATACAATTGGCCGAGATGTGTGAAACTGGTAGCCCTGTACATGAATCTTCTAGGCTTCTCCCTTCACAAGAAAAATCCATGCCCTGCGATGGAGGTATGCTCCAGCACATAGTGACGTTACATGGAGATTTGGATACTTCACCATTTCCTTTGTTTGTGAAATAAATGTTATTAGCTATGAGGGAATTTTCTTTTTTGTCTATGAGGAACAAATGTTATTGGCTATGAGGGAATTTTCCTTTTGCGAAACAAATGTTATTGGCTATGAGGGAATTTTACTTTTTTTTTTTCCTTTTCTTTCTTGAAATTTTTTCTTTTATTTTTTTGCAATAATTAATAAATTGATTGAAGATCTGGATACTTCACCATTTCCTTTGATTCATTAGTTTTTTCTAAATTAGAATTCTGCTTTCGCTGGGTTTAATGCAGAAATCATCGCCAACTTCATAGAAAGACAAATAGCATCAATGGCCACAGATTGTAACCTGTATTTAAATAAGGTTCGAGGTGCTGCCAACAATACTAACAGAATGCTCTAGGTCAGATTGTTGATTGGACCTGATTTTATTTAAATGATCTTGATAATCCATTTTATTTAAATGAGCAGACCTAAATGTACGTCGGAGCTATCTGGATGTTGAGTGGGGGTCCCTGGAAGGTGGGAACCGCTGTTCTGACCATTAAGTTATCCATTTTTATGGACAATAGAGGGGCCTGTCCATTTGGAAAGGCCATGTTTATGTATTTACTTAAAATTAATGGAGCAGACCCGGATGTGCGTCGGAGCTATTCGGATGAGCGAGGGTCCATGAAAGGTGCGAACCGCTTATGACCATGATGAAGTTGTCCATTTCCTATGGACAACATTAGAAGGGCCTGACTATTTAGACAGGCCGTGTTTATGTATTTGCTCGAAATTAATGGAGCAGACCCAAATGTGTGTCGGAGCTATCCGGATGAACGGGGGTCCCTGGAAGGTGGGAACCGCTGTTATGACCATGATGAAGCTGTCCATTTCCTATGGACAACATTGGAGGGGCCTAGCCATTTGGACAGGCCGTGTTTATATCTGTATTTACAGGGACCACACCCTTAACCTAAACCACACCCTAAACCTATAACCTAAACCTATTCTCAATTCCCTAAGGCCATAACCTATAACCTTTAACTTAAACCTATTTTCAAATCCCAAAAGCTATACTTATAAACTAAACCTAAACCTAAACCGTAACCTATAACCTAAACCTATACTTATAACCTTAACCTAAACTTACTCTCAAATCCCAAAACCTATACTTATAACCTAAACCTAAACCTAAACCTATAACCTAAGCCTATACTTATAACCTTAATCTAAACCTATTCTCAAATTCTAAAAACTATACTTATAACCTAAACCTAAACCTTAACCTAAACCTATTCTCAAATCCCAAAAGCTATACTTATAACCTAAACCTAAACCTTAACCTAAACCTATAACCTATACTTACAACCTTAACCTAAACCTATTCCCGAATCCCAAAACCAATACTTATAACCTAAACCTAAACCTTAACCTATAACATAAACCTATACTTATAACCTTAACCTAAACCTATTCTCAAATCCCAAAACCTATACTTATAACCTAAACTTAAACCTTAACCTAAACCTATAACCTATACTTACAACCTTAACCTAAACTTATAACCTTAACCTAAACCTATTCTCAAATCCCAAAACCTAAACCTAAAACCTAAATGTATTCTCAAATCCCTAAACTTAAACTTACACCTAATCCTAATCTCAACTCCCTAACCTAAACCTAAACCTAAAGCTAAACTTGAAACCCCAAACCTAAACCCGATCCCGAACCTGAACCCGATTTCCTAAACCTAAACCTAAACCCATTCTCAATTCCCTAAACCTATAGCTTATAACCTAAACCTAAACCTTAACCTAAACCTAAACCAAAACCTATGACCTAAAACCTTAACCTATAACCTAACTCAAAGCTATACATATAACCTAAAACTATTCTCAAATCCCAAAACCTATAACCTAAACCTAACCTTTCCCTAAACTTATAACCTACACTTATATGCTAAATGTAAATCTATAACCTAAACCTAAACTTATTCTCAAATCCCAAAACCTATAACCTAAACCTAAACCTATAACTTAAAACCTATAACCTAAACCAAAACCAAAATCTATAACCTAAACCCGAACCCATTCTCAAATCCCAAAACCTATAACCTAAACCTAAACCTTAACCTCTAACCTAAACTAAAACCAAAACCCATAACCTAAACCCGAACCAAAACCCATACCCAAACCTGAATTCCTAAACCTTAACCTAAACATATAACCTATAACCTATAACTTAAGCCTATACCTAAACCTAAAACCTTACTTATAACCTAAAACTATTCTTAAATCCTTAAACCTTAACCCATAACCTAACCTAAACCTATACTTATAACCTAAAACTATTTCTAAATGCCAAAACCTATAACCTTAACCTAACCTTTCCCTAAACTTATAACCTAAACTCAATTCCATAAACCTAAACCTATAACCTAAACCTAAACCTATAACCATAACTAAAATCCCTAAACCTTAACCTATAACCCAATCTAAACTTATACTTATAACCTAAAACTATTCTTAAATCCCAAAACCTATAACCTAAACCCGAATCCAAACTTGAACCCAAACCCGAATTCCTAAACATATAACCTATACTTCTAACCTAAGCCTATAACTTAAACCTAAACCTAAACCTATAACCTTAACTCAAATCCCTAAACCTTAACCTAAACCTATAACCTTAACTCAAATCCCTAAACCTTAACCTAAACCTATAACCTTAACTCAAATCCCTAAACCTTAACCTATAACCCAACCTAAACCTATACTTATAACCTAAAACTATTCTCAAATCCCAAAAACAATAACCTAAACCCGAATCTAAACTTGAAAGCGAACCCAAATTCCTAAACCTTAACCTAAATATATAACCTATAACCTATAACCTAAGCCTAAACCTAAACCTAAAACCTAAACCTAAACCTATAACTTAAACCTAAACTCAAATCCCTAAACCTACAACCTAAACCTAAACTTATAACCTTAACCTAAACCTATTCTCAAATCCCAAAACCTATAACCTAAACCTAAACCTTAACCTCTAACCTAAACCTTAACCTAAACCTATAACCTAAACTCATCCCTAAACCTTAACCTATAACCTAACCAAAACCTAAACCTAAACTTATAACCTAAACCTAAACCTATACTTATAACCTAAACCTATTCTTATAACCTAAACCTATTCTCAGATCCCAAAACCTATAACCTAAACCTAAACCATAACCATAACCTAAACTTATAACCTAAACCTAGAACCTAAACCTAAACCTACACTTATAACATATAACCTAAACCTAAACCTAAAACCCAAACATAAACCCGATCTCGAACTCGAACCCGAACCCGATTTCCTAAACCTAAACCTTAACCTATTCTCAATTCCTTAAACCTATAACTTACAACCTTAACCTAAACCTAAACCTAAACCTATAACTTATATAACCTAAACCTAAACCTAAAACCTAAATGTATTCTCAAATCCCTAAACCTAAACCTACACCTAATCCTAATCTCAACTCCCTAACCTAAACCTAAACCTAAACTTGAAAACCCAAACCTAAACCCAATCTTGAACCCAAACCCATTTTTCTAAACCTAAACCTTAACCTATTCTCAATTCCCTAAACCTATGACTTATAACCTAAACCTAAACCTAAACTTATAACCTTAACCTAAACCAAAACCTATGATTTAAAACTTTAACCTATAACCTAACCTTAACCTAAACCTAAAACTAAACCTTAACCTATAACCTAAAACCTAAACCTAAACCTAAACCTAAAACCTAAATGTATTCTCAAATCCCTAACCTAAACCTACATCTAATCCTAATCTCAACTCCCTAACCTAAACCTAAACCTAAACTTGAAAACCCAAACCTAAACCTGATCTCGAACCCGAACCCGATTTTCTAAACCTAAACCTTAACCTATTCTCAATTCCCTAAACCTTAACCTATTCTCAATTCCTTAAACTTTAACCTATTCTCAATTCCTTAAACTTTAACCTATTCTCAATTCCCTAAACTTTAACCTATAACCTAACCTAAACCTAAACCTATAACCTGCCCTTATAACCTAAACCTAAGCCTAAAACCTAAACCTAAACCTAAAACAGAAATGTATTCTCAAATCCTTAAACCTAAACCTACACCTAATCCTAATCTCAACTCCCTAACCTAAACTTGAAAACCCAAACTTAAACCCGATCCCAAACCCGAACCCAATTTCCTAAACCTAAACCTTAACCTTTAACCTATTCTTAATTCCCTAAAGCTATAACCTATATATTATTACCTATAGCCTAAACCTAAACCTTAACCTAAACCTATAACCTAAACCTAAACCTTAACCTAAACCTAAACTAAAACTTATAACCTAAACCTTAGCCTATAACCTATAACCTAAACTTATAACCTATTACCTAACCTTAACCTAAACCTAAAACCTAAACCTAAACCTAAACCTATAACATAAAACTTAAACCTAAACCTAAAACCTAAATGTATTCTCAAATCCCTAAACCTAGACCTACACCTAATCCTAATCTCAACTCCCTAACCTAAACCTAAACCTAAACCTAAACTTGAAAACCCAAACCTAAACCCGATCCAGAACCTGAACCCGATTGTTGTAATAATGTAGCCCAATTACATGGCAACAAACAAGAATATATCCCTTTTAACACATGCCCCTTTTTACAAAGCTTTAATTTTTGTTGTTATTTCTATTAACTTAAATTGAAACACTTTTTTGCATTATTTGCTTACATTAGTTTTATTTTAATAATAAGTTTTATATTAAAAAAGTGCCCACTTTTTTGGAAGAAGTTTCTGCAATTCTTCACGATTCTAAATTATAATGTTTTGTTGGTTGAATATTTTTTTATTAGATGAAAGATGCAAAAAGAAAATTGTTACTGATTTTTTTCCTTTTTTTTAAAATTTATGATATTAAAATTATATGTATTTATGCGTGGATGAATGTAATGTGGATAAGATTGTTTATGTTTGGATGGATGTAGTTTATGTTTGGATGAATGTAGTTTATGTTCAGATGAATTTACGTAGTTTGGGTTTAGATGGATGTGAATGTGAAAATGATGAAATATATTATATAACAGGTGTATATCAGGAAGAATACGATGAAATATATTGTAATAGGTGTATATTGACCGTCTCAAATTTGAAAATGTCCTTTTAAGGGTCATAAGAGACGGTTGGTAGCAGTCCTTTTTTAAGGATGGTTCATGACCATCCTTTGAAGGCTCATAATGTAACACCCCGAAAATCGGAGGTCGGGTAGAAACCCAACTCTCGAGTTCCAAAACGTCACTTATGCAACATTAATAATGATAAATGCATGTTGTCTGTAGAATGACATTAAACAAGATTGAGACTTAGCCCAAACAACATATCATACTCCAGAGAGAGTTAAATTAGCAAGCGGAAGACTATGATAAATACATAAAATATATAATTGATTGTAAGTCTCCAGAGTGTGAACATGTTACCAGGCTAATTAAATACATGTATACTCCAAAATTGGAAAGAAAAGAATATACATGAGTGCTCCAAAAATATAAAATGATAAGTGTCATGGCGTCTAATCAACCTCCCTGTAATCCCGTCGATCAGAACATGCATAAAGGAGGGATCCTCCTCATCATCATCAAGTCTGGCTCCGCCTCGCAGGCCGTGCCATCATCTGCAATTACAAAAGGGTCTGGTGGTGTCCGGAACACCGTCCCGTAACGTGGGAGTGAGTAATTAACTCAGTGGAATCATAGAGCAAAGATTATCATGTTATCAAATCAATCACGTGTTAATAGTAAAGCAAACAATCAAACATTCCTAGATACTGTTGTTAATGCATAGATACTGTTGTTAATGCAAGCATGAAATGACATGATGGATGCCCTCACCGATATACTCCCTCATGCGGCACCATCTGCGTTCGCGGCATGCTTTCTTCCCGCAGTGTTCCACATCTTCCAGGCACATGCAATGCGATATGGATAATGATTACCGGGTTGTCATTAGTCCTTTTCATACAGAAGGATTGGGAAACTAAGGTACTTTTCTTATATCAATCCCAACACAGATCCTGTCTAGGGTCGTCACTCCTAGTAATCTCATACGATGTTAAATTTCTAGGTCGCTGCAAGGGCTGTCAGGGCTGTTGCATGCACTCGTTGCTCCTCTCCCCCATCACCTTATCAATACAGGCCTAATTATCCTTAAGACTGCATCAGGACTCATCGCCCCTATGCGTTGTCAGGATAAACTCAAGGTCACTACAAAGGGCTCGTCACCTGATCAGTGTAGGCTGACAATGAGAATATACTGTCCCATACCACCATAATCTGCTCAGAGTAGGGTGCTCACTGGTCACTACGGAAAGGGTTTGTGGCACCAGCGTAGGCCGACAGCACGACCACGGTGTCCCATACCAATATGCCCGGCTCATGAGTCTTTATGGATCAAGGTACCATGGTTGACAGGGTTTCCAATGGTAAGTTCAGTACCCTAGGTTCAAGAAGTTATGACACATACGTGGTGAACATACAATGGCCAGTCGGGTTACTTGACGGGCTCGACTAGTACGAGCGCATCGCAAGTTGAGCAACATGAAGTGCATAAAACACTTCGTGTAACCTAACCACTGCCACCAACCCAAGACATGACTCGTGTTCATCGACGCGTCCTTCGTGGCAAATAGAAGCCAACCACGAATTCAATCCATTACCGACTGCCTGGACTAATGTATAGCCCCAAGCATTTATAAACAACATCAATGATCATGTGAGTGTGACATAATTGAAATACAAACAACCAAAGCATATTCACAACATGTGATAACATATAACGTAAGCAAATCATCCAACACCTGCATTTCATATATATAGTGAAATCAATACGTATAGCCAACATGTAGGAAATCATATACAACATCATATGGATTGAGAATTCATTCTCAAAACTAATCTACAATACCATTTACTCAATACATACCAATACAAACATTTATACAAACACTTAGTCTACACACTTTCGTCTACATAGCGTATGTCGACCCAAAGTGGGCATTAGGGCGAATCTCTTCACCAAACAGATTATACACGCATACATAATATCATAATATGATGAATTTACATGTCAAGCATTTCAGCAAAATACGGACGTATAAAGTATTTTCTATAATTGCCTAAAATACCCTAGATCTCATATTTACTATACGTTTACGAAACAAAAAACGGACAGCACATTGTATATGTCAAACGGCGTTGCCGTCGATAATCTACTATTAAACAACAGTGAAAGCTTTAAAATCAGTCAATCAAAGCGTCTAAGATCCGCACCTTTCGCCTTAGACGTGTATTGTTTCGAACGGAACGTATACGCTTCGTCAACGGCGTAACAGCGACCTAATGCACAAGATGTATAAGCTACTTTGCTATTTGAATCGACGAAATTCCAAAACAGCAAGTGGTTAGGGTTTTTCTTACCTACAAGTGAGTTGGAATCACCGGGAGGGTGATGCAGGCAGGTGGATGTGGCACGAGGAGCAGCAGGGAAGACTCCCAGGAGAAAGCTCCAACTTCTCCCTCACTTTCTCTCTTTTCACTCTTCTCTCCCTAAATTAGTATGGAATGAAAGAGCAAGGGTTTAAGCCCTTTTTATAAGCCCAAACATGACCAAAATAGACTTGGGGCCAAGGTAGACTTATTTTATAATCAAAGAGGGCTTGTTCTGATCCAACGGAGCATTTCTAGAGGTCCTGTGACTGAATGCGGTCGGACTTAAGCTCCCTGACATTGGATCTAGGTCAGGCAGAGTTTTTAGTCTGAGCGGATATCCAGATCGACCGTGGCGGACCAGTTTCAGTTCAATGGTTATGGGAACTCGATCGGAGCTACAAGTACTATGACATGTAAGGAAAATTTTTCTTGATCCGAGGGTGAAATTTGATTGAATTCTGACGGTTAGAACCCTTAGAAAAAGTGCACAAGCAAACGTGCAAGATTTCATAAATTATATTTATTTCTCACACTCTTCACTTTGGACCCAGTAAAATAGCGTCAAGACATCAGTTGGACTTGATTTTGAGATGAACATCAAGTCCAACTAGGCAGTCGGGATTGTCTAAGTTCGGGATAATCGGACTTCCGATGTGCAGTCTAGAGCCGATACAAAGTTTCCAAGGTGCTTCAGAGAGCAATCGAGAATAGAGTTTGATCCCAGGCTTTACGATATTGTAGCGTCACCTATCCTATACGTTTTGACTCTAGCAGATCATATTGAAAGTGATTGGTGCGAATTTCACAGGTCGTCTAGTGCAGCACTAGGTGATTCTCATTAGATTTCTAAAGGAAGTAACCTATAATGATCTCTATTTAAGATGAAATTTGGAGGGAGGAGCGAGGGTGTTTGGAAACGGAAGAATGAAGAGTTTGGAGGGGTGATTTTTATAAAAAATCAGACGTTTAGAGCGAAAGGAGAGCTTGGAGGGTCACTTTATGAAGGAAGTACTTGATTGGGGTGTTTTTAACGAATGGACCGCATACAGGGGGTTACCCTAGCCCCCAAACACCTCCAGCCCGAAGCCCGGACCCAACCGATGATTTTAACCGGCGATGCATCGCGGAACCGGAGATGCCATCGCTGACCAAACTCACAACTGGTGATGGCCGCCATATGGGCTGGGTTCTCCCTGCTCCCTAGGTCCCAAAAATATATGGGGCCCACGTTGGATCATTGTGGATTAGCGTGGGTGGGCCCACGACTCCATTCGAGACATTTCGGGGCCATTTTACAAGATGAAATGAATTTTTATGGTGTATAGCATATGATTTTAGGGTAGGAGACACTAATCTATCCAACTAAACTATCTATTTTGTTATATTCCAAAAGGTTAAGGAGAAAAGTCCATTTTACTCATTTATTTACTATTCATGGTAATTTTTAGCTTCGATATTGTTATTCATCATGAAGACCTTAGGATTAATGGTCTTTACTATTTAGACTTGAGAATTTGTGGCTAAGATGGAAGTACTTAGAGAAATTCGAAGAATGAGGTGGTGAAGGGTGAGATTTTGAAGGAAATAGGGAAATTTTGATTTTTAGACCTTGGGATTGATCATTGAGAGTGAAATGGTTGACCCATTACCTAAGGACGTCTAACTCTAATCCAGGGTGTTACACATAAGAGACGGACTATAGCTGTCCTTTTTAAGGACGGTCCATGACCGTCCTTTGAAGGCTTATAAGAGACGGTCCATGATAGTCCTCTTTAAGGACGGTCCATGACCATCCTTTGAAGGCTCATAAGAGACGGTCCATGACAGTCCTTTTTAAAGATGCTCTATGACCGTCCTTTGAAGGCTCATAAGAGACGGTCCATGACAGTCCTTTTTATTATGGTTTATGACCGTCCTTTTAAAAGACGGTCCATGGCCGTCCTTTAAAGGCTCATAAGAGATGGTCTATGATCATCCTTTTTAAGGATAGTCCATTGCCATCCTTTTTAAGGACGATCCATGACTGTCCTTTTTTCATCAATAAGAATGATTATTTTCAACCGTCCTTTAAGTAATACAACATGTCAAAATATGACGGCCCATGCAACGGTCCATGACCGTCCTTTTTGGTTATTTGAGATGGTTTTGGACTGTCCTTTTTTCACTGTTTTAATGTAGTGGATGTCAATTTCAAAATATAAGAACAGATTCACGGAGAGCCAGATACACTCCTTTAATACTAGCAGACGAGTTGATGAAGATGCGATGATTTTTAGAGGGTCTGGGGCCTAAAATTCATACAAAGATGTATTGTGCTAGTATTCCTAATTATATTGACCTAGTGAACATGTCCCTATGAACTGAGCAGATTGGGGATAGACTATCCTATACAACTATGCCCATGGGCCCGAGGCCTCGACTTGACTTGCCGAACTGACCATTCCTTGGCAAGAGGCCACATGCAGATTTGCCTCCTAGGCTTACAGTTCCATTGACCCAGCTGAGGCGATCAGTTTCATGGTGCACCTACTGTAAGAGATTGGGCCACACAGACACTTATTATTTTACTAAGATGAGGGACAACGACTTCTCACTGCCTCAGAGGATCAACCGTCAGTTACCTCAAGCCATACTAGCTCCACCTCTACGATCAACATCGCCAACATAGCCTCCTTACATACTAAATGTACCTAGAGGTAGGCCACCTCAACGACCTATAGCAGCGTAACCAAATCATCCTCAAGAAGCGCGTGTGCATGCACTTGTAGCTAAAGTATTTGAGTCAGCAGCTACATGCCTTTAGCCTTCGAAGTCATTGCCCACATCCAAGGTATGCTAATTTTTCTGTTGGTGGACACCAAGTCCACTATTCTGATGATATCATACTCTACGGTTAAGCATTTAGGGTTGAATACTACCCCTATGGTTGGGGTGAGAGTCATTACGGCAACAAGAACCTTCACAAATGCCACTAAGATTTGTAAGGGTTGCTTGATAGACTTAGGAAGCAGGGTAGTTTCTGTTGACCTGATCGTCACCACTATATACCATTACGACGTCCTTCTCGGCATAGATTGACTTACTGAAATGAAGGCCGAGATCGACTGCGAGACCTGACTGGTGACGACACATGGGCCCGAAAACATGACCTTCACTTTCCCCATTTAGGTCAATTGCCCCTTCCAGGTTCTTTGTTATGCTGCCCAATTGAAAGATCATAATGGTCCGACACTTAGAAACACACCCGTGGTCCAGGACTTCTTGGAAGTGTTTAAGACGATACCTGAATTACCTCCTGGTGCGAGATTGACTTTACTATCGACCTTGTGCCTGGTGCGACACCCATTTCCTTACCCACATATCGCATGCCTCCATGTGAAAGGGAGGAATTGAGGAGACAGATTGATGATTTGTTGGATTCAGGTTTCATACGACCGAGTGTGTCTCCTTCGGGGCACCTGTGTTGTTTGTGAAGAAGAAGGATGATTCACTGTGATTGTGTATTAATTATCGTAGGTTGAACCAAGTGACAGTCAAGAACAAGTATCATTTGCCTAGGATAGATGATCTGTTTGACCAGTTAAAAGGGGTACAATATTTCTCAAAGATTGACTTACATTCTGGATACTGTCAGTTGCGCGTCAAGGATGAAAACATGTAGAAGACGACGTTCAGAACTAGTTTTAGGCTCTATAAATTCCTTGTGATATCATTTGGACACAAAAATGCACCGGCAGTGTTCATGAACCTCATGAACCGGGTGTTTCGGCCGTACCTATACCGGTTCATCATCATATTTATAAATGGCATTTGGATATACTTCAAGAGCTGAAAGGATCATGAAAAGTACCTGTGAGCGGTCTTTGATACTCTCAGGAAGAACTAATTATTTGTTCAGTACAAGAAATATGACTTCTAAAAGGAAGAAGTCAAGTTCCTGGGACATGTTATGTCCAAGGAAGGAAATTCAGGACTGCAGTAGCCCGATTTGGTTACAGAAGTGAGAAGTTTCCTTAGACTTGCTAGCTACTATTTCTGATTCATTAAAGATTTTTCTAAGATAATCAGACCATTATCTCATCTTACTCGAAAGGATCTTAAGTTTTCCTGGAATGAGAAGGCAGAATCATCCTTTCAGGAATTGAAGGACAAGTTGACGTCTGCACCCATGTTAGTATTGTCAGAGCTAGGGGTCAGATATATGATATACACTGACGCATCTCGTGTTGGTTTGGGTTGTGTTCTTATGCAGAAGAACAGAGTGATTGCCTATGCATCGTGACAGTTGAGGAAACATGAGGAAAACTACCCTACGCACAACCTGGAATTGACAGCAGTTATCTTTGCATTAAGGCTTTGGAGATAGTACCTCTACGGAGAGGAGTTCAATCTCTTTTGTGACCACAAGAGCCTCAAGTACATATTCAAGCAGAGGGACCTAAATATGAGGCAACAGCGATGGATAGAAATCTTAAAATACTTCAAGTTTGAGGTCTCCTACCATCCTGCTAAGGCTAACCTTGTGGCAGACGCGTTGAGCTACAAGAAGACGATAGAATTTGTGGCTCTGCTAATGTAACACCCTAAAATTCGGGGGTCGTGTAGAAACCCGACTCCCGAGTTCCAGACCATCACTTGTGCAACAAATATGATTATGATTCAATGTTGTCTGAGTTAGAGCATTTACATGAGTAAGATTATACCAAAACTGCAATTCATAGTCCAGATCCAGTGATAAAACGCAAGCGAAAGACTGAAGAATATATATATCATTGTAAGGAAAAGAAAGTAATCTCGAACTGTCTCCAAAGTATGAATACATCTCTGAGTCACAAATACATATAATAAACCAAAAAAAAAAATTAAAATGTCATATGGTCCAACTAGCAAGTCCCGTCGATCCAGGCTACCTACACAAAGCCGTCAGCGAACTGCATATATGAGAACTCGTCCTGGTCCTTGAAGTAGTCTGACTCCGGCTCCTAGATCTCTTCATAACCTGCATCTAAGACAGAGTCTGGTAGGTGTTGCAAACACCGTCCTGTAACGTGGGAGTGAGTGATCAACTCAGTGGAATTATAGAACAAAGATTAGCATGTTATCAAATCAATCACGCGATAATAGTAAAGCAGGCAATCAGACATTCCTAGATACTGTTGTTAGTGCAAGCATGAAATGACATGATAGATGCCCTCACCGACATACTCCCTTATGCGACACCATCTTACGTCCGCGGCATGCTTTCTTCCCTCAGTGCTCCACATCTTCTAGGCACATGCAGTGCGATGTGGAAATGATTACCGAGTTATTATTAGTCCTTTCATACAGTAGTATTGGGAAACTAAGGTACCTTCCTTATATCAATCCCAACACAGATCCTGTCTAGGGTCGTCACTCCTAGTAATCTCATACGATGCTATATTTATAGGTCGCTGCAAGGGCTGTCAGGGCTGTTACTCGCACTCATTGCACCGCTCCCCCATCACCTTATCAATACAGGCCTAGTGTACTCTTGTTGCTACGGAAGGGTCTTCGCCTCACGTAGACTCAGAATACGCTCGAGGTCACTACAAAGGGCTCGTCACCAATCAGAGTAGGCCAACAACACGAATGTAGTGTCCCATACCACCACAATCGGCTCACGAGTCAAAGGTTCTCATTGGTCACTACGGGGAGGTTTGTGGCCCCAGCGTAGGCCGACAGCTCGACCACGGTGTTCCATACCACCATGCCCGGCTCATGAGTCTTTATGGATCAAGGTACCATGGTTATCAGGGGTTCTACTGATAAGTTCAGTACCCTAGGTTCAAGCAGTTATGACTCATACAAGGTAAACAATCAACGGTCAATCAGGTTACTTGATGAGCTCAACTAGTACGAGCGCATCTCAAGATGAACGACATGAAGTATATAAAACACCTCGTGTGGCCTAACCACTGCCGCCAACCCAAAACATGACTCGCGTTCATTAACATGTCCTTCATGGAAAATGGAAGCCAACCACGAATTCAATCCATTACCGACTGCCTGGACTAGGTTATAGCCCCAAGCACTTACAGTTTACATCAGCGAACATATGAGAGTAATAGAAATGAAATACAAACAATCTAAGCATGTTAGCAACATGTTATAGTATACAACGTAAGAAAATCAACCAAAACGCATGTATTCCATACGTATAAGGAAATCAATTCAATAACAACATGGAGGAAATCATGTATATCATCATATTGATTGAGAATTCAATCTCAAGACTAATCTACCACAACATTTACTCAATACATACTAATATAAACATTTATACAAACACTTAGTCTACACACCTTAGTCTACATAACGTATGTCGACCCAAAGTACGCACTAGGGAGAATCTCTTTGTCAAACAGATCATACACACATATCTAATATCATAACATGACAATCATTTTTATAGAATACAGACGTATACAGTATTTCCTACAAATACCTAAAATACCCTAAATCTCATATTTTTCGTACTTGTATGAAATGGAAAACGGAAAGCATGTTCTACATGTTAAACGGCGCTCTTGTCGATAATCTACTATTAAACAACATTGAATTGAAATCAGTCAATCTAAGCGTCTAAAATCCTCGCCTTTCGACGTAGAAGCGTATTGGTTCGAATAGAAAGTCTACGCTTCGTCAACGATGATATGTCGACCTATATCACAAGTTACATCAGCTACTTCGCTATTTGAATCGAAGGAATCCCTAAAACAGGTAGTGGTTAGGGTTTTCTTACCTAGAAATGAATCGAAATCACCAAGAAAGTGATCTGAATGCGGTGATTAAACACGTGTAGAAGTTGCAGCAAGTGGCAGGAAGTTTTTCCCACAACTCTCTCACAATCTCTCTTTCTCTCTCTTCTCTTTCTAGGGTTTATTACAAATTCGTATGAGAGAGATATGAGAGGGTTTAAGGTCCTTAAATAGGTTAGAAACTCACCCATTTAGACTTGGAACCAAGGTATACTTGGGTTATAACCAAATCAGGTCTTTTCTGATCCAAAAGAGCATTTTCAGAGGTCCCCTGGCTGAATGTGGTCGGACTTAAGCTCATGGATACTGGATCCAGCTCACATCAAGTTTTCAGTCCGGTAGTGTTCCCAGATCGCACGTGGCGGACCAGTTTCAGTTCAGTGGTCACAGAGACTCGATCGAGGATTCCAAGTACACTGACCTAAGTGAGAAATGTTCCCTGATCCAAGGGTGTATTTGGGTCAGATTTCGACGGTCTGAACGCTTATACTAAAACCGCAAGCGAAACGTGCCAGATTTATTTAAATCCCATTTAATTTTTAATGAATTTTGCTCTTTCTCACACTCCTTGCTCCATGCTCAATGAAATAGCCCCAGAACATCAGTTGGGCTTGATTTTCGAAATGATTGTCAAGTCCAACTAAACGGTCACAATGGTCTAAGATTGCGGATATCGGACTTGCGACATGCGGTCTAAATCCAATACAAAGTTTCAAAGGGTTCCTGAGAGCAAACTGGTTTAGAGTTTGATCCTAGATTTCAGGGTATTATAGCGTCATTGCTTCTACAAGTTTTTGGTCTTGCAAAACGTATTTAAAGCGATCAGGGACAATTTCACAGCTAATGTAGCATAACGCTAGTTAACTTACGCTTAATTTCTAAAGAAATTAATCCTACGTGATTTCTGATCGGGTTGGTACTCGAGTCTCTGTACGAATTTTTCCAAGGTGTTACAATGATTGAGGAATGAAACATGATAGAATTTGTGCGAGACTTAGAGCAGAAGCTTACAATAGAGGATCCGTTCGTGAGCGTCGCACATATTTGTATACAACCACTTATTGATAACCAGATCATTGTGGCTCAGAGAGAAGATGAATGGTTTATGAAGATGAGAAAACAAGCTAGTGATGAAGACTATGAATTGGGAGTTGATTCAGATAGGGGATTACGTTATCATGGCCGCCTATGCGTCCCGAATGTTCATGACGTGAGAAAGGAAGTTTTAAAGCTACTCACAATTCGAAGATGGCAATGCATCCTGGTAGTACAAAGATGTAACGCGATATGAAGCGTTCGTACTAGTGGGACAACATGATGGCCCACATAACAGATTTTGTATCACGTTGTCTCACATGCTAGCAAGTCAAGGTCGAGCATCGCCAACCTCCTGGACTGCTTGAGCACATGCCCATTTGTAACACCCTGAAAATCGGGGGTTTTATATAAACTCAACTCCCGAGTTCCAGACCATCACTTATGCAATAAAAATGATTATGATTCAATGTTGTCTGAGTTAAAACATTCACATGAGTAAAAGTATACCAAAACTGCAATTCATACTCCAGATTCAGTGATAAAAGCAAGCGGAAGACTAAAGAATATACATATCACTGTATGGAAAAACAAAGTAGATCTCGACTGTCTCTAAAGTATGAATACATCTCTGAGTCTCATATACATGTAAATAAGCAAAATTAAAATATCAAAAAGAGTCCCACTGAGAAGTTCCGTCAATCCAGGCCACCTAATCAAAGCTGTCGTGGTACTGCATGTATGAGAACTCGTCCTGGTCCTCATCATAGTCCGGCTCTGCCTCCTGGATCACAGCCTCACCTGCATCTAAAACAGGGTCTGGTGGGTGTTGCAAACACCATCCCCTAACGTGGGAGTGAGTAGCTAACTCAGTGGAATAATAGAGTAAAGATTAGCATGTTCACAATTCAATCATGCGATAATAGTAAAGCAGTAAATCAAAAAATCCTAATACTGTTGTTAATGCAATATGACATGACATGATGGATGCCCTCACTGACGTTCTCCCTCATACGGCACTGTCTTACGCCCGCGGCATGCTTGCGTACCACTCAGTGCTCCACATCTTCCAAGCACATGCAATGTGATAGTGATATGATTGCCGAGTTATTATTAGTCCATTCAAATAGCAGGATTGGTAAACTAAGGTACTTCCCTTATATCAATCCCAACACAGATCCTGTCTAGGGTCGTCACTCCTAGTAATCTCATACGATGTATATTTTGTAGGTCGCTGCAAGGGCTGTCAGGGCTGTTGCTCGCACTCGTTGCACCGCTCTCCCATCACCTTATCAATACAGGCCTACTGTACTCTCACTGCTACGGAAGGGTCGTCGCCTCCCGTAGACTTAGAATACACTCGCGGTCACTACAAAGGACTCGTCGCCTGATTACTGTAGGCCGACAGTAAGAATATAGTGTCTCATACCACTATAATCTCCTCACGAGGCAAAGGTGCTCCTGGTCACTATGGGGAGGTTTGTGGCCCCAGCGTAGGCCAACAGCTCGATCACGGTGTCCCATACCACCATGCCCGGTCATGAGTCTTTATGGATCAAGGTACCATGGTTGATAGGGTTTACAATGGTAAGTTCAGTACTCTAGGTTCAAGCAGTTATGACTCATACAGGGTGAACATACAATGGCCAGTCGGGTTACTTAACGGGCTCGACTAGCACGAGCTCATCTCAAGTCGAACGACATGAAGTGCGTAAAACACCTCGTGTGGCCTAACCACTGCCGCCAACTCCAAAATACGGCTCGCGTTCATCGACGCGTCGTTTGTGGCAAAGATAGGCCAACCACGAACTTGCTCGGTTGCCGACTGTCTGGACTAGGTATAGTCCCAAACAATTATGAATCCACATCAGCAACCATGTGAGAGTATTGGAAATGAAATACAACCATGTAAGCATGTTAACACATGTTATAACATACAACTTAAGTAAATCTTCCAACGCATGCATTTCACACATACAATGAAATCATCCATATAGCCTACATGTAGGAAATCATTTACATCAGCATATTAACTGAGAAATCAATCTCAAACTAATTCATAACACCATTTAATTCAATACATACTAATACAAGCATTTATACAAACACTTACACTACACACTTAAGTCTACATATAGTATGTCAACTCAAAGTGCTTATTTAGGCGAATCTCTTCGCCAAACTAATTATGCATATATTCCTAATATCCTAATGCGACAAGAAGCCATGTCAATCACATCAACAAATTATGGATGAAAACAGTATTTCCTACAAATGACTAAAATGCCCTAAATCTCATATTCTTCGTCTACTTACAAAACAGGAAACGGACAACATGTTGTACATGTCAAACGACGTTGCCGTCGATAGTCTACTATTAAACGACATTGAAAGCGTTGGAAACAGTCAATCAAAGCGTCTAAAATCCGCACCTTATCTCCTAGAAGCGTATCGATTCGAACGGAGCGTATACGCTTCGTCTACGGCGAATAGGCAACCTAATTTACAAGATCCATAAGCTAACATGCTAAGGAAATGAAAGAACACTAAATCAGCAACTATTTAGGGTATTTTCTTACCTAGAAATGCAGAGAAATCACCGACCAAGTGATTAGATTGCGTGGCTTAAACACGTGCAATACGTGGCACAAGCAGCAGGAAATTTTCTCCCACTCTCTCTCACAATCTCTCACCTTTTCTCTCTCTCAATCTAGGGCTTTTTCCAAATTCGGATGGGAGAGAGGAGTGAGGGTTTCAAGCCCTTTTATAAGCCCAAACATGCCTAAAACAGGCTTTAGGTCAAGGTATACTTAAGGTATATCCAAATCGGGGCTGTTTCGGTCCAAAAGGACATTTCTGGTGGTCCCCTGGCCGAACACGATCGGACTTAAGTTCATACATGTCGGATGTCGCTCACATCCCGTTTTCAGACCAGTAGTGTTCGTAGATCGCACGTGGCAGTCCAGTTTCAGTTCAGCGGTCACCGCACGTAGATCAGGTCTGCAAGTCTCATGATATGAAATAGAAATTTTTCCTGATCCGAAGGTGTAATTTGGCTGAATTCTGACGGTCAGAACGCTTAATACTGATGCGTCAAGTCGTGTGCCAGATTTGAATTTCAAATTCCAAATCTATCCCTATTCTCACTCTCTTCACTCCAGGCTCAATGAAATAGCCTGCGAATGTCGGTTGGACTTGATTTTTGAAAAGATTGTCAAGTCCAGCTAGGCGGTTACAACGGTCTAAGATTGTAGGTATCGGACTTTCGACGCGCGGTTTAGATCCAATACAAATTTTCAAAGGGGTCCAGAGAACAAACCGGTTTAGACTTTGATCCGAGGTTTTAGAGTATTATAGCGTCATTGGTTCTACTCGCTTTGGGTCTTGTAGAACGTATTTAAAGTGATCAGGGACTATTTCCCAGCTACTCTAGCATTGCGCTAGCTAACTTACATTTATTTTCTAAAGGAATTAATCCTACGCGATTTCTAGTCGAGTTGGTACTCGAGTCCAAGTACAGATTTTTCCAGGGCGTTACACTATTGCTAAATAGAAGTGGGATTTCATATCTATGGATTTCATTTTTAGGTTACCGAAGATGAAGAAGGGACACGACTCCATTTGGGTGATCGTGGACCGATTGAAAAAATCGGCCCACTTTCTTTCTATTAGAGTTTTAAACTCAGTAAACGATCTAGCTAAACTATACATTAAGGAGATTGTACGGCTGCATGGAGTGCCTATGGAGATTGTGTCAGATCAAGACACGCGATTCATGTCTATCTTCTGGACTCGAATTTAAGAAGTAAAGGTAGTGAAGCTGAAGTTTAGTACCGCGTTCCACCCACAGACAGACGGACAGATAGAATGGGTAAATCAGTTGTTAGAGGACATGTTGTGAGCATGTGTGCTCGATTTCAAAGACAGTTGGGATGATTGTCTTCCCTATTTAGAGTTCTCTTATAACAATAACTTTCAAGCAAGCACTGACATGGCTCCCTACGAGGCACTGTATGGGCGCCCTTATCGAGCACCGCATTATTAGTCAAAAGTTGGCAAGAGAAGACTGATTGGCCTAGATTTAGTGCAGGTGACCTCTGAGAAGATTAACATTATCAGGCGATAACTTCTTGCAGCACAGAACAGATAGAAAAGTTACGCCGATACACGACGAAGGTAGTTGGAATTCGAGGTTGGGGACCACATGTTTCTTAAGGTTTCCCCCATAAAGGGAGTCCTTTGCTTCGGCAAGAAAGGGAAGCTTTTGCCGAGATGCATAGGCCCACATTCCAGATTTTGGATCGAGTGGGTGTGGTAGCATACCGTCTCGCCTTATCCACACCACTCGTAAGCGTGCACAACGTATTTCATGTATCGATGCTAAAGAAATACGTTCTTGATCCTACTCACATTATTAAGTGGGAGCAGGTGTAGCTGAGTGAAGATGGTACGTACGTACTTTGACCAACACATATTCTTGATAGGAAAGAATAAGTGCTACGCAGCAAAGTTATCCCGCTTGTGAAGGTATTATGGACACACCACATTGAGGAAGAAGCTACCTTGTTAATGGAAGCCGAAGTCCGTAAGAACACCCTCAGATTCTCGAGGAGTACGAAAAGGCACTAATTTTGAGGATGAAATTTTTTTAGATTGTAACGTCTCAAAAAAATTCATACAAAGACTCGAGTACCACCTCAGGCAAAAATCCTTAATGACCGAATCCTTTAGAAATTAGATAAAAAAATTAGTTAAGTACTAAGCTAAATTAATCGGTGAATTATCTTGAACCACTAACTTTATGAACTGCAAGACCCAAAACCATTAGAATCGCTAACTCAACATTACCTAAAGACCTAGGAGCAATCTCAAAACCCAGTTGCTCTTGAGAGCACATTGAAACTCCGAATCAGACCAGGACCATGCGTTGAAAGTCCGATTATCGCAAAACTATAAGGTTATGACCGCCATACTTGACTTGACAAGCATCGCGGGAATGAAGCCCAAATAGTATCCAAAAATGCTCAACTTGAGCCCTGAGTAAAGTGTGTAAGAAACGTGAATATTTTTAAAGAATGAACTCAAACTTAAGTAAATTGGACCATTTGCTTGTAGGAAAAATTGAAGGTTTCAGATCATCAAATTCTGACCAAACTATATGCTTGGATCAGGGAAATTTCCCTACACTTGTCGGTATACTTGTACCCCTGATCGAGTGACGATGTCCATTGAACTGAAATAGGTCCTCCACGGTCGATCCACAAATTCGATCGGACTGAAATCATAACCTAACGTAGATCCATGGTCAGAGAACTTACTTCATGACGTAGGTGAGTAATGGGCCTCTAGATGAGTCTCATTTGTCCGAAACAGACACCCTTTGGCTATAACCTAAGTATACCATGTCCCTGGGGCCATTAACATTAGTTCTAGGCCTATATAATGCCCTTAAACCACCCCTCTCTTTCCATACGAATTCTCTAACCCTAGGAGAGAGAAGAGAGAAATGAGAAGAAAAAAGTGAGGAGATGAGAGAGGGATCTATGGATTATTGTTGGGATTCACTCCCACTACGTCACGAGTCAAATCATCTCTCTGTTTCACTACACCATTGATTTCAAATACAATTTGGATAAGAAATCCTAACCCTAAACCTATTTTAGGGATTCAAATAGAGGAAGCGACGAAATATCTAACCTAATTCGTGATTTGGGTAGCCATTGTATTGTAGACGGAAACGTAGTGTACGAACCGATTTTGTGACGAGCAAACCAACGAAAGGTGCGGACCATAAATGTTTAGGTTATGGTTTTCAAGGCTTTCAATGTCAGTAATGATTTATGTCTGACTTGATTACTGCTATATGATCTTAGTTACGATGTATTCGATGAACTATACATGTGTGTGAACTATGTAAATATAAAATGCATTCTATGTGTTTGTTGAAATGTTTGAATTAATGTGAAATCCTGATTTATACTTATTGTAAGTTCTAATCTTAGAAACATGTATATTATATACTTTATAACCGATGTTGTGAAATGAAATGCTATAATTCATGTCTTAACAAGTCTAGTCTATATACTTGAAAATATGTAGTCTAAATATTTGTTTAAATGTCTGAATGAGATTTTGTTGATGGATTGTACTTATTAAGTGTATTAAGATAGGATTCTTAAATTTCATAGTCATATAAATAGTTTCCTTCATATAATGTTAAGTACTACTATGCAATTTATGGATGAAACGCATATGTATAATAACATATTCTATGTGTTTGATAAAAATGCTTAAATGATTATTGTATTTGAATTGTTTGTTAAATACTGTTATGTTTAACACATGTCATTCCATATTGTATTTAAGTATGATTCAGACTACCAATTTGTCCAAGCAATCGGTAATGGCTCCTGATTGAGTGGCTGAACTAGTTTCTCCATGTTAGATGCGTTCGAGGAATCCGAGTCGTACACTGATTGTCGATAGTGGTTAGGCCATGCAGAGTGTCTACGTACGCTTGTACCAATCGCACTTGTCAAATAACTCGATTGGCCCATTATGTGTTTACCATGTATGGACACTATTGTTTGAATCTAAGGTACCGCTTACCATTGTAAAGCCCATTTCAACAATGGTACTAAGATCCACTAAGACTCATGAGTCAGACATGGTGGTGCATGGGACACCATGGTCGAGCTGTCGGCGTACGCTAGGGTGATGAGCCTTCCCGTAGTAACCAGTGAGCAACCCAAACTTATGAGCCGAATATGGTGGTCTATGGGACACTGTATTTGAGCTGTTAGCCTACGTTCAGGTGACGAGCCTCCCGTAGTGACCTCGAGTATAAATTAGTCATATGCTAAGGTGACGAGCAACTCCGTAGTGACCTTGAGTGTAAAGTCTTGAACTTACCTATCCACTGCTTTCATCAGGGGTGATGCCCTACAACTTGCCTATCGTATGTGATTAACTAGGATTGATGACTCTAGATGGATCCTTGTTTGGGTAAATGATATAAAGGGAGGTACCTTAGCTTCCCAAATTTGATGTATGAATAAGCCTAATTAAATATTGGCTAACATGACCATGCACCACATTGCATGTGCTTTGGTGAGGAAGCACACGTGTAAGGAGTATTACATGTACGATCGTGAGATGATGTCGCTGAGGGAGTGTAGGCGAGGGCATGCATCATTATAGCATACCATTTCTGCATTAATAAGAACACTTAGGATATAATTGTTGTACTGCTTTATCATTATTACTTGACTGATTTGATAACATGTTAACCTTTGCCTTATAATACCACTGAGTTGATCACTCACTCCCACTCTGGGACGATGTTTTAAAAAACTAATCAGACTCTGAATTAGATGTAGGATGTGATGCTGTTTATATGTCGGAGCCGGATGTCAGGCCCCAAACTCAGAAACCGGGCTCACAAAATTCCCGATCGCCGAATCCGGCGCCGACAGCCTCCTTAGAACCCCATTCTCGGCTCCTAGCTCCCATTCGCCAGGTTCCGATCCTGAGATTCTACGAGGAGGATTTTCAACGTCAGTTTAATTCGTAATAAGCATAACCAATGGCATAACCCACAAACAACAACCAAGAACTCCATAACATTTCTACTATGATCAAAAACTTTACAAGTACAATGAGCATAAAGGAAAATACAATGGTAAAGAACAAAAGAACTCCAAAACGATCTGCAACGTGCTCCTGCCTCAGCGCTACTACGAACCAACGTCACCTACACGCAACGGTCGTGCATAAGCTTATAGAAAGCTTAGAGGGTGGTGAAAGTGTGTGCGCAAGGTAGTAATATGAACATGCAATATCAGAGTAATACGGAATATGCAGATGAATCCATGATATCATGAGCCGTACTAAGGCTTATGCGATGCAAGACATAAATGGTATCGGCCACCCCAAGGCCATGCGATGTGCAATGTAACTCAAGCATACAGATCCTCATCTATGTCCACACATCAATATAGCTCAAATATGGGATATCACCAGGGTCTAGTACACTCTAAACCAGATTGCTGCCACATCGCGCGCAATAAGGTAAGTGGAAGAGACCTCACTATCCGTCTGTCAATATCGGGCGCGACTCGTCGATAGCGGACCCATTCCTCGAGCTGGTCAGACTCAGCCTAGGATTGCCCCCTACACTCGGGCGGGTAAGGCCGCACCCCCTTCCAACCGACCACGAAACAGTGGAGAGAATAGCCAACTGGTATTCGGCACTCAGCGCTCATCTACCCACTCGGTCTAGACGTTGGAACAACCTCTTGGTACCATAAGGGTTTAGGGACTTTCACCCAGGGATATCTATAGTACCCCATGTAGAATAAGATTTTCGGTATCCAATCCTGTCAAGCACGATGCGTCTGTGGAGGCTATGGCCCTGATGTTGCTAGGGCGTACAATAACCATGTTACACAAATGCGAAATGCATGATTCACGCTATCCAGTCATGCAACAAATCCTGTGCATATCGTGCGCTCATATAGGGCAACACCGCCTAACCAGGAGCCTATAACAACCTGCCCGAAGGCATATGCTATGATCAGACAATCCTCATATCAAGCATAGATATGATGTGTATGATCATGAGTCATGAAACTATACTAAACATGTAAATGAGTGATGAACCATTCATACAACATGGATGGGCCTAGACGGCCTATACACAGCAAGTACGGCCCAGAATGGGCCCTAAGGAGAGTCGTAATGTGGACATCTAACCAACATTACACTCGCAATGTGGACGTCAAACCAACATTGCTCCCAAGGCACAATCTTTGTAAACAGTGCTAGATAGACTGTATGGGAATTACACATTGCAATGGACCGTAGGTTCATCCCATTGGGCCTTACATATATATCAAATGGGCCATATCTTATGGGCCTTTTATTCATCAGATGGGCCACATAAATGGGTCACACCAATGGGTCTTATGTGCATTGCAATGGGTCAAAACCCGTGGGCCTTGGATTACATCAAATGAACTTAACTCATGGGTCTTAAAGGTAACGAATGGGTCACACCAATTGAACCCCATATGTACGCCAAATGGGCCTTAACCCTTAGGCCTTGTATGCATATCAAAGTGGGCCTAAACCCCTAGGCCTTACATATATCAAATGGGCCTAGTCCCATGGACTTGAAACATATCAAGTGGGTCTAAGCCCATAGGCCTTAAATTTCAAGTGGGCCTAAGCCCATAGGCTTTACATATCAAGTGGGTCCAAGTCCATAGGCCTTATATGAATCAAATGGGCCTAACCCATAGGCCTTTCATAATTCAAATGGGTCTAGCCCATAGACCTGTTATAAAGCAAATGGGCCTAACCCATATATGAGTGGCCCACCCAACCAATAGCTCATGCCTTAAAATGATCCCACCAAGTGGATGGACGGTCTGGATGCATCACATGCATCATGGTGGGTCCCACTGCCGCTGGACAGTGGGGATGGCACGTGCATCAAGGAGGACTCCACCGTCCACTGGACGGTGGAGTCAATACAACATCAAGGTGGGCGCCACCGTCCACTGGATGGTGGACTTAAGAGACATGCATCCTTGTGGGTCCTATGTGGGGCCCACTGTAATATTTATTTGGCATCCAACCCATTGATAAGGTCAAACAGACCTGGTTGAAGGAAAAATAAAAATTTCAGCTTGGTTCAAAACTTTCATGGCCAAAAAAAAAAAATGGCTTCAAGGGTAGGCCTTTAGCCACCACTGTTTCCTCTGGTGTGGTCCACTTGAGCCTTGGATGGGCCTGAATTTTGGTAGGGGCCCACTTCAGGAGGTGGCTCACCACATGAGCAGATTGGATCGCAAATAAACATCACTGTGGGGCCCACGTGCAGGGACGTGGGTGGCCAGCGGCTGCCCGTCCCAGACGCTGCACGAAGCAGCTTGCAGCCGCTGCTGCTGCATGTCAGATGGCAGAGGCTTGCCTCTTGCAAAATTTTAAAAAAAACTAAATTTTTGAGGATTTTCGAAGGTGGGGTCCACATCGCCTAAATCCAGTCCATCCATTGGTTTCCCTGGCCCAAGACGAGCCCAAAGAGTCCAAAGTTTGAATTTTTTTTTATGATAGAAAATGAAATAAAATAAGAAAAAGGATCCTTGAATGGTAGTGATGCATTCTTTGATGTTATGGCCCACCAGGTCTTCCAATCAGCCCCAAACTTCTACCTAACGGCTAAAATACTGTAGGTAAGAGGGTGGATGGCTTGGATTGTCTAAATACATCACGGTGGGGCCTAAGCAAGTTAGCCACCCAAAGGCCCTTCTTTTCTTCATTCCCTTTCTTCTTCTTTTTTTTTTGAAACATCCAGTGTCCCATACGCTGGACAGTTTGGTTCCGTTAAAAATACATTGTGGTGGGCCTTGATGAAGTGGGCCACCACTGATGGGTGACGTGGGTACAACGTATATGGTGGGCGCCACTTGAATAAATCTTGAATAAAATAATATCTCAAGGTGAGGTCCATTCAAGTGGGCCACACAATCCTATTGCATAAGATAAAATAAAATGAAATAAAATAGAATAAAAAGAAATAAGGAGGGAGAGTGACATGGAGAGTGGGACATGCTTTGAGATGGAGGGACCCCGACATTATGGGCCCTCCCTTAAAACCAAATCATACAATCAAAAGGATCCCTCAACACATGGGACCACTAAGATCGAGAATCAACGGTGGAGATCCTCTCTCCACCAAAATGGACGGTCTAGATGACCTTTTACAATGAAATAAACTTCATGATGGGGTCCATTGAGAATGGCCCCATCATGGAATGATCATGATGATCCAAGTGGGCCATCGGCCTTATCTTAAGGTCCCAAACGAGATCCACACCATTGATCGGTGGGCCTCACTTGGCCCATCATAAAAATAAGAAAGAAACTACCCTATAGAGGCACCCACCGTCCGATCTTCTTACTCCTAGGGGTTCCTTGGCACCTTAGCTTGGATTTCAATGGTTAAGATGAGGAATGGAGGGTTGAGATGGGAGATGATGGGGTAGGAAAGTGGACCACACTTGGAGCTTGGGAATTTTTTTTTGAGAAATCCTCATACGTATGGAGCTTGCTTGGGGTTTGAAATGAGAAAGAGAGAAGAGAGAGAGTGATGGGTGGATGTGGTGAGTGATGGTTGTGTAAGAAATCTTTGACTTTTGTGGCCTTTTGTGTAAGAGAGGTATGGGATGTGAAGACTTTTGTGGCCTTTTGTGTAAGAGAGGTATGAGTTTGGGAGACTTTTATGGTTGCTTGGGAAAAGGGGTGAAAGTCATGTGTACTTGACATGTGATGGATTGATGGATTGATTGATTGATGGGATTGATGTGATTGATGTGACACATCGTAGAAATTCTCTTGGGTTTCGCAACCGTTGCGTTTCCTCGCACCGAACGTTGGTCCACATCTCTTGACCAGGGTATCGCCTCGGTGCAGGAGTTACGGCATCAGAACCGCAATGACGGCGCGGTCGCTATGGTATTGGTCTTGGGTTGAGTCGACTCGGATTGTCGACATATGAATCAGGGTCGCGCGTTGATATCGGTTAAGGGTCGAAGGTTGCCGGAATTCGACCGGTAAGACTGCGGAAGTCTACGGAAAGGTACGGACCAAGATACGGGTCTTACACCGGACTTCATGGATGAAGAGGAAGAATTTTCCTTTATTCAGCTATCAGGTAAGTCTCTCTAGACCTCATTTTGGATCGACAGGATTGCACAGTTATATGGATTAGTTGGACAGTTACTATAATGTCCCGTGTTTTCAGGACCCGAGTATATGATTTATTTTCCAAAAACACAAGTGTTAACCTTAAAGGATGGTCAAATTAAAGTGTATATATATTTTTTCTTTTATCAGTATATTTGAAAGATAATGAAACTTCCTTTATGTTGATTTCTTCACTCTACACTCATAATGACCTATACAAACCAATGTCCCAACATTAATGATTACAAGATTTGCATACATAAGAAATAACAGAAAGAATATAAATGTAATCTGCGTGACCACACAGCTCCTCTTAACAATACGGTCATGCATCCATGGCACCTGCACAGCTTCTCATCAAGTCTGATCATATACATCATCTGGGCTACCTGTTCTACCTATATGGTTGTATATTTGATGATGAGTGGCCTACTCAGTGTGAATTCCCCTCAAGATTACACACCGCCACATTAGGTAAGCATAGTTATAAAACAACAAAGCAATCAAAACAATACATGATACAATCTTTTTAAATGCATGGATGCATGAATGCACATCCAGCCGGACTTGGGCTCATCAGCCATGCAAATCATCGACCTGAAAAAATCATCCAGTCGGACAGGGGTCGATAGTCGGTGGTTTGGGAGCTAGCGAAATGATAGCTCGAAGAATCCTAAGGGCATGTGCTATAACATCCAGAATTAGCCACCCGTCATTGTCAACATGCTATGGATGCATGATTAGCCAAACCGTTATTATTCTAGTTACAATTAGCTAATTTAGATAAGCTTAAGGTCACTACGGGGAGCTCAAAGCCCAGCGTAGGCCGACAGCTCGGGCATAGTGTCTCATACCATCATCCTCGGCTCATGAGACTACCACCTTAGGATGTTTAATGGAGACCTGTCGACTAGTGGCCAATCATATTACAATCTATGAGGCTTACCATCGCATGGTTACGTGATATAAAAACATCAAACTCATATAGGGAAAAAACCATAACAAAGCCTCATTGGGCGATACCAAAAATAAGCCATATAAGGCAAATATCAAAATAAGCCACATATGGCGAGTATCAAAACCATGCGATAAAAGACCATCTTTGAAAAATCATTGGACACAACAACCTTGGATGATAGGCCCACTTCAATAGTTAATTTACACCACCATTCAATAACCACTAAGCCGAAGGTCCACTACTATCACAACCAGTCAGGTTACATCCTAAGTATGGGTATATACATATAGGCAGGGGTTTTCCACTGGTGTACTAGTTTAAGTTCCATAAGCAATCCACAAATAATCCACAAACATGAATAAATAGGTAGAATAAACATTAAGCAGGCAATGTAGCAGTTCAATTTCCACAAGCTAACACATGTGATTATAAGAGAGACATATCAATTATAAATTTAAATAAAACTACAACTTAAGCTAATGGAAAGATGGAAAGCTCGAGGGGAAGAATCATCACCTTATACTTTAAATCATATTCTAGTGTCGATAAGCGCTTCCATCCTTAAAATTGAGTCCTACTACAAATCATGAACTTGTATGGTTAAATCAAGGTTCTGCATGACAATCTATTGTCTTAGATTATAACCCGGGGTTTACATTACTTAGGGTTTTAACGTAGAATGTGGGTTTTATCCTAGGGCTTAGTCGTAGGCTTAACTTTAGGGTTTAAATTGTAGTTGGTGTGTAATAAATTACAAATGCCAATTAGAAAATAATTATTAACCTTAATTTATAATCAATATTAGTTATCATAGTAATAACAATCATTATGATGATAATAAATACTAAGATCTAATATTAAGGATAATATTTAAGAGAGTTAAATAAAATACTAGTATTTAATTATTACAATTTTGTTTATAATAACAGTTTCAACATAAATAACCTACCAATGCCTAATCATACATAATATTAGAATCCCCATAATAAGAGCGATTATAATGATATTAATGCATCAAAACAAGTAAGTAGAGAATTAGGCCATCCAGTGAGACCATTATGTATGCTCAATGTTAGGACAGACCATCTAATAATCAGTCTTGAAAACATTCACAGACCATCCTATGAGCCCTTTATCTCAACCAACATCCAGTCCAACGATGGCTGCTGGGCTGAGTTTATTTTGGCCCAGCAGCATTATTTATAACTAGTCCAAGGATTAGTTGTTTGTGCATGAAGACAGGCTTAAGCCTAAGCCCATGAACGGTTTGGGCTTCGTTTATCTAGAGGGGCCCAGGAATGGTATGTATGATCGACGGATACCCAAGTAAATGGCCTGATTTCGGCACAGGTGTAGCACTATCATTAGATGGGGTGGGGCGGATTAGTTCGGCCCACTGAGATATTTCTCAGGTGCGGCCCACCAGCAAATGTGGTGCAGTCCACCGTGATTTATATGGTGCGTCCCACCAACTTGAGACGTTGTGGCCCACAGAGGTATAATGTGGGGCCCACATGCTGGAAATGTGAGGCCCACCTGTAATTGTTCAGGGCCCACGATCTGTGCAGTCCATTTACTACCAATGTGAAAATGGCCTTGTTGTAGGCTATTTTGGAGGCCCTTTTTAGCCTGAATTATCAGCTCAAACGTAGCTCATCCCTGCGCCATTTTTCAACCCATTTCAGAAATCAAACAAAGGCTCGATGGCTGCTATTTTTCCAGCTAAAGAACAGCCCGAACAGAGGCATTTTTATCCTGATTTCTGGACTGTTATCGGTCCAATTTTTGGGGCATGTTGCAGCATGAACAGAGCTCGTTTGTGGGCTGCTTCTAGACTAAGTTTCAGCCCCCTGCTAGGGTCATATACATGCCATCATTTGGCCCCAAGCAGGGCCTGAACTTAGGCTGGTTCGGCCTTAGAATAGTGCCTGAACACAGGCCACATTTAGCTTCCAAACAGAGTCTATCTTTGGCTCTATTTGGGGTTCCTGTTGATGGGTGTTTTTCTGCCATGAACAAGTGTTGATGGAGTTTATTTTATAATTTATTTTAGAGCTGTTAAGAAGGAAAGGTGAAGGGAGATGTTCTACCTGCGTAAGTCAGGTCCGACCCAAGCCTGGGCTGGCATGCTCACACCCACTTGTCCTACTTCTTCTTCCTCTCTTTTCTCTCCTTCCTTTCTCTCTCCCACTCAAGTGGTGTGGCCATGGGCTCACACTGACTCGGCTCGGTCCGTATCTCATGGACTGGACTGGGACAGTGAGTGTCAGGCTCACCACATCGCTCACCTCTCTTCTTTGTTCTCTCTCTCTCCCTCTCTCTCTCTAATCTTCTCTTTGTTTCCTTTCTTTCTCTCTCTTTCTATCTGGTGTGGAAATGGAGGGCAGTGGTGTCCTATTTATAGGCAGGGAGAGGTGAGACCTGACGGTTGACAAAATCTCTTCACACTCAATGGTTGGTATTAAAGAGAGAGCCTGCATGGGGCCCATCCATGTTTGGGGATGCAATGGTGGCATCCAGGGCTACCTAGAAGTACAACTTCTAGGCCAAGTGGGGCCCATCTTAAGTTGGTGGTTGGGTGGGTTTTTGAGGAAGATGACCCACCCAACAATGATGGATTTTTATGTAAGGGTTATCAAGGTAATCCAGATCTTTTGATCGGTCTGGATGGGTCTTATAAGTGGTGTGGGGACCTGTAACACTCCAAATTTTTGCCAACCTGGGGTTAGATGTCCTTAGGCAATGGGTCAACCATAGCACCTTGGTAACCTCTCCAATTCCAAAGTCAAAGAAATCACTTAGGATTAATTCCTTTAGAAAATAAGCATAAGTTAACTAGCGCTACGTTATATTAGCTGTGAAATTGTCCCTGATCGTTTTAAATACGTTCTGCAAGACCCAAAACTTGTAGAACCAATGATGCTATCTTACCCTGAAATCCAGGATCAAACTCTAAACCGGTTTGTTCCCAGGAACCCTTTGAAACCTTGTATTGGATCTAGACCACACGTCGAAAGTTTAATATCTACAATCTTAGACCGTTATGACCGCTTGGCTGGACTTGACAATCGTTTCAAAAATCAAGCCCAACCGATGTTCTGAGGCTATTTCATTGAGCCTGAAGTGAAGAGAGTGAGAAAGAGTAAACATTTAGAAATTTAATTCAAAATCTAGCACATGTCGTTACGCGTTATTATTAAGTGTTCTGACCATCAGAATTCAGCCAAATTTCACTCTCGGATCAGAAAAAATTTCTCTTTCATGTCATGAGACTTGTAGACTTGATTTAGGTACAATGACCGCGGAACTGAAACTGGACAGCCACGTGCGATCTGGGAACTCTACAGGACTGAAAACTTTATGTGATCAACATCCAGAATACATGAGCTTAAATCCGACCGCGTTCGGCTAGGGGACCTCCCAAAACACTCTTTTGGCTCGAAAAAGTCCTGATTTAGTTATAACTCAAGTATACCTTGTTCCCAAGTCTATATAGGTTAGGTTTTAGCCTATATAAGGGCTTTAAACCCTCTCATATCTCTCCCATCTGAATTTTCTATAAACCCTAGAAAGTGGTGAGAGAGAAAGAGAGAGATTGTGAGAGAGTTGTGGGAGAGATTTCCTGCACTTGCACCAGCTATTGCACGTACCGAAGCACCGCATTCAAATCACTTTCCCGGTGATTCCGATGCACTTCTAGGTAAGAAAACTCTAACCACAAGCTGTTTTAGGGATTCCTTTGTTACAAGTAGCGATGTAGCTTATGTGTCTTGTGATATAGGTCGCCATGATGCAGTTGACGAAGCGTAGACGTTCTATTCAAATCGATACATGTCTAAGGCAAAAGGTGAGGATTTTAGACGCTTTGATTGACTGATTTCAAAGCTTTCAATGTGGTTTAATAGTAGATTATCGAAGAGAACACCATTTGACATGTAGAACATGCTGTCCATTTTCTGTTTCAACTGTGTACGGGAAATATGAGATTTAGGGTATTTTAGGTATTTGTAGGAAATACTGTTTATGTCCATATTTTGCTGAAATGATTGCCATGACTATTTTTCATGTTGTGATATTAGGAATGCGTGTATGATCTGTTTGGCGAAGAGATTCACCCTAATGCGTACTTTGGGTCGACATACGCTATGTAGGCTAAAGAGTGTAGACTAAGTGTTTGTATAAATGTTTGTATTAGTATGTATTGAGTAAATGGTTTTGTGAATTAGTTTTGAGATTGAATTCTCAATTAATATGCTGATGTATATGATTTCTACCATGTTGGTTATATGAATTGATTTCATTATATATATGGAATGCATGTGTTGGTTGATTTGCTTATGTAGTATGTTATAACATGTGTCAACATGCTTGGATTGTTTATATTTATCTCCGTTACTCACATATGCTTACTGATGTTGATACACAAATGCTTGGGGCTATGACCTAGTCCAGGCAGTCGGTAATGGATTGAATTCGTGGTTGGCTTCTATGTACCACGAAGGACGCGTCGATAAACGTAAGTCATGTCTTGGGCAGGCGGCAGTGGTTAGGCCACACGAAGTGTTTTATGCAATTCATGTCGCTCAGCTTGAGATGCGCTCGTACTAGTCGAGTCTGTCAAGTAACCCGACTGGCCATTGTATGTTCACCATGTATGAGTAACAACCGCTTGAACATAAGGTACTGAACTTACCATTGAAAATTCGGTCAACCATGGTACCTTGATCTATAAAGACTCATGAGCTGGGCATGGTGGTATGGGACATCGTGGTCGAGCTGTCGGCCTACACTGGGGCCACAAACCTCCCCGTAGTGACCAATGAGCACCATTGACTCGTGAACTGATTGTGGTGGTATGGGATATTACATTCGAGCTGTCGGCCTACACTGATTGGTGACGAGCCCTTTATAGTGACCTCGAGCATATTCTGAGTCTATGGGAGGCGACGACCCTTCCGTAGTGACAAGAGTACATTAGGCCTGTATTGATAAGGTGATGGGGGAGCAGAGCAATGAGTGCGAGCAACAGCCCTGACAGCCCTTGCAGCGACCTACAAATATAACATCGTATGAGATTACTAGGAGTGACGACCCTAAACAGGATCTGTGTTGGGATTGATACAAGGAAGGTACCTTAGTTTCCCAATACTGCTGTATGAATGGACTAATAACAACCCGGTAATCATATCCACGTTGCACTACATGTGCTTGGAATATGTGGAGCACTGTGGGAAGAAAGCATGCCGTGGGCGTAAGATGGTGCCGTATGAGGGAGAATGTCGATGATGACATCCATTATGTCATTTCATGCATGCATTAACAACAGTATCTAGGAATGTTTGATTGTTTGCTTTACTATTATCGCGTGATTGATTTGATAATATGCTAATCTTTGCTCTATGATTCTACTGAGTTTATTACTCACTACCACGTTACGGGATGGTGTTCCGTACACCCATCAGTTCCTATTTTAGTTTCAGATGATGGGGCGCTGCTTGTGGAGCAGAGCTGGACTTGTATGATGCTAAGGAGGACTTCTCCTCCGTGTTTTGATCGATAGGATTACAGGGAGGTTGATTAGACGTCATGACACTTATCTTTCTTTTGCACTTTTGGAGCACTCATGTATATTCTTTTTGTTCATTTTTGGAGTATACATGTATTTATTTAACCTGGTAACATGTTCACACTCTGGAGGCTTACAATTGATTATATATTTTATGTATTTATCACAGTCTTCTGCTTACTAATTTAACGGTCTCTAGAGTATTTTATGCTGTTTTGGCTTAGTCTCAATCTTGTTTAATTCCATTCTACAGACAACATGTATTTATCATTATCTATGTTGCGTAAGTGACGTTCTGGAACTCGGGAGTTGGGTTTATACCCGCCCCCCAATTTTTGGGATGTTACAGATGGTATCAGAGCATGATTTGGATTAAACCGGACATGGGTTATGGTAACACAATACACATTGACGCACTCTGACTTAGGAAGGGGGCGATAGAAACTTAGAAACTACATTAGAATCCCAAGTTTCGCCGACAGGTGAGACAATACGATAATTTAGGCCATACATATCTTCGGTCGCGTGAAGCGACCTAAGTCGCCTCTAAGTCGTAAGTCGACGGGTTTGAGTCATTCCATGATGGATTCTAAATCTAGCAATGAATGTCCTTGGGTTGTGGGGCAACCACAACACCCTTACACTCAATCTCAAGGCCTAAAACCCCTTTTCATCCCATTCCTTCAGAATCTCTCCTTCCACCACCCCATTCTTTAACTTTTTCTAAGTCCTTTTATACTAGACATAAATACTAATGTGTGAAGGATAATGAATCATACCTAAATAAAAATTTACTATAAATAGTAAATATATGTATAAATTAGACTTTTGGCCATTCCAATTAGGGAATCGCATGGAATAAATAGGTTAGTTGGATGGATTAGCCTCTCCTACCCCAAAATAATATGCTACATGATGCATAAATTCATCCTGGTTTACTAATTGGCCCTGAAACACCTTGAACGGAGTCGTGGGCCTACCCACACTAATCTAGAATGATCCAGGGTGGGAGCCACATATATTTGGGACCCCTAGGGCAAGGGGGATCCAGCCCATATGGCTAGACTCATCAAAAATGACTTTCACTGGCGAGGACCTCGCCGATTGGTGGGCCCCACTCGGGCCGTACTTCGGTTCGATGCACTTTGGTGCCTAGGGCACCCCTCCTATATGTGGGCCGTCCCTTAAAAATGTCCCAAAGGCCTACCTCTTTTACAAACAGCCCTCCTAAGCTCTCCCTTCTCACGTTTTGTTGTTGCCTCCCCTTCAAAACCTACTTTAAAATGCCCCCAATCCCATTTTCTGCCACAATCGACGCCCCTTCATTGGTTGCAATGGTAAACACTCCCCTCTCTTTCCGTTCTCTCACGTTTTGAGCCCTTACATTGTCCATTTGAAGCTCAAATCGTGTGAGCCTCCATCCCAACCTATTTTACTCTTTTCCCTTTGAAATCCTAGCCTTTGAGGTCCTGTTTCATTCCTCTAAAGGACCTAGATTTTTGTTATCCCATTAGGTCAGCCCTACCTTCCCCTTTCCTCCATGTTCTTAGCTTGAGGAGTATTGAAAATACATGGCCGATTGAGCTCTAATGGGCAACAGACAGTATTAAAGAAGGTAAGTCGGGACCGTGGTAGAAGTCCTTTGGTAGAATTAGGCATCTATGTCGTTGTCCTGTAGATTGTTTGATTATCATTTTAAGGATTTTTGTGTTTTGTTGTTGATGGGTCTAGTGATGTCATAGGTAGAAAATGTGTTGTGTTTAGTGGTTTGGGCTTAGCATAGCCGCAGTCGTCCCTGTCATAATGCATGTGAAATTTTATTCCATGTATTGTGACAAATTTTATTAAATGAAGTGCATGCCGTTTCATTCACTGTAAGGTATTGTCCTTAGATTGGGTGTATCCTATGGTTCCACTACCATGTTGTAAATCCCGGGATTAAGCCTACATAATTATTTTTTATCCCACCCGACCCTCCTACCAAGCATGCCACTCCCAATTCCGACATGGGATTAGTAATGCGGTCCCAATTAACACAACTTGAGACCACTGGCCATATAGGCCCTGGGAGTTTTGGGCTTAGAGTTAGTACTCCTAGATTTGAAGGATCTGACGATATAGGAAATCCAATTCCATTTAGACAATCTTGACCCTAAGCGATAGAAAAATCCCCTGTAGTAGAAATGGTATGAAACCATTTAGCGTATAGGCTTAGGTTTTGGATTATAGCTAGTGAGTTACAGACTAGGCTACTAGTTGAATTAAGCAGTGTAAAGCCTGTATATCTAAGGAATAGTAGGTTAGATTTGGTTGGAGTAGTACCTCATTCTTTCGATAGATCCCCTTAATAGTTATAGACTTCTGTTATAATCCTTAGGAAAGTTGTTTTAACTTAGAATCATTCACTCTCAAGGAAAACTTATAAATTCCTCAGATTGAACTTAGAATAAACTAGCACGCCCCTTTGAATTGTCTTCCCCAAGGGCTTATTGCATTCAGACACACAGAGTAAAGGAACTGTACATGTAAGCAATGTATTCGCAGTTTGAATTGACTTCTCAATCCTGGTAGTTGCCAATAAATCCAATACTCTGATCAAGCAGAAGATCGACATCGTCTAGGATTAAGAACTGATATGACGAATTTTCTGTCAGAGTATAGGTAGAAAGTCTCTGTATCCGGCTCAGACCCACTACACGACTTTTCTTTCGTACTGGCCGACCATCTACAACCAAAAGTTATTGCTTTTCCTTTGGAAAATGTTGAGGACATACAACCAATAGAGATTAGACCTCTTGCAACAAACTCACATTCGTCCTTGAAATTAACCACAACACCCGTCATTTCATCTCTTTTCTACAACTATAGGTACCAATGCCATAGAACGCATCATTAGCAAAGGAAGACCAATGTAGTGAGAGGTTGTTTTCTATTTCATGTCAAGGATAGGCCCTAAGTTACACCTCGTTCTGATATACGGATCGAGACATAGATTCTTGAACCTTAAGTAGAATTAAGTTTTAAGGGGGGTAGCACGTATTGAGCCCAATCTACTTAGGATTATCTAATACAACCGTTGGATCGGAGTAGCGCAGCGGAAGCGTGGTTGGCCTCTTCCCCACTGGCCCAGGATCGAAACAGTTGATTTAGGTTATACATAAGGTTAGGTCATTAAACAGGATTTGAACCTTCCTTAGAATACCAATACTAAAGTCTCTCTAGGGACTCATTACTCTTAGCCAATTTCGGGGATGAAATTTTATTTTAAGGGGGGTAGATTGTAACATTCTAGATTTTTGCTAACCTGGGGTTAGACGTCCTTAGGCAATGGGTCAACCATAACACCTTAGTAACCTCTCAGAACCCAATTCCAAAGTCAAAGAACTCACTTAGGATTAATTCCTTTAGAAAATAAGCGTAAGTTAACTAGCGCTACGTTAGATTAGCTGTGAAATTATCCCTGATCGCTTTAAATACGTTCTGTAAGACCCAAAACTTGTAGAACCAATGACGATATCTTACCCTGAAATCCAGGATCAAACTCTAAACCGGTTTGTTCCCAGGAATCCTTTGAAACCTTGTATTGGATCTAGACCACGCGTCGAAAGTCCGATATCTACAATCTTAGACCGTTATGACCGCTTGGCTGGACTTGACAATCGTTTTGAAAATCAAGCCCAACCAATGTTGTGAGGCTATTTCATTGAGCCTGGAGTGAAGAGAGTGAGAAAGAGTAAAGATTTAAAAATTTAATTCAAAATCTGGCACATGTCGTTACGCGTTATTATTAAGCGTTCTGACCGTCAGAATTCAGCCAAATTTTACCCTCGGATCAGAAAAAATTTCTCTTTCATGTCATGAGACTTGTAGACTTGATTTAGGTACGATGACCGCTGAACTGAAACTGGACAGCCACGTGCAATATGGGAACTCTACCGGACTGAAAACTTTATGTGATCAACATCCAGAATACATGAGCTTAAGTCCGACCACGTTCGGCCAGTGGACCTCCCGAAACACTCTTTTGGCTCGAAAAAGTCCCGATTTGGTTATAACTCAAGTATACCTTGTTCCCAAGTCTATGTAGGTTAGGTTTTAGCCTATATAAGAGCTTTAAACCCTCTCATATCTCTCCCATCCAAATTTACTATAAACCCTAGAAAGTGATGAGAGAGAAAGAGAGAGATTGTGAGAGAGTTGTGGGAGAGATTTCTTGTCACTTGCACCAACTATTGCACGTACCGAATCACCGCATTCAAATCACCTTCCCGGTGATTTCAACGCACTTCTAGGAAATAAAACCCTAACCACAAGCTGTTTTAGGGATTCCTTTATTGCAAGTAGCGATGTACCTTATGTGTCTTGTGATAGGTCACCATGACGTCGTTGACGAAGCGTAGATGTTCTATTCGAATCGATACATGTCTAAGGTAAAAGGTGAGGATTTTAGACGCTTTGATTAACTGATTTCAAAGCTTTCAATGTGGTTTAATAGTAGATTATCGAAGAGAACGCCGTTTGACATGTAGAATATGCTGTTCATTTTCTGTTTCGACTACGTACGGGAAATATGAGATTTAGGTATTTTAGGTATTTGTAGGAAATACTGTTTACGTCCATTTTTTGCTGAAATGATTGCCATGGCTATTTGTCGTGTTGTGATATTAGGAATGCGTGTATGATCTGTTTGGCGAAGAGATTCGCCCTAATGCGCACTTTGGGTCGACATACGTTATGTAGGCTAAAGAGTGTAGACTAAGTGTTTGTATAAATGTTTGTATTAGTATGTATTGAGTAAATGGTGTTGTGAATTAGTTTTAAGATTGAATTCTCAATTAATAGGCTGATGTATATGATTTCCACCATGTTGGCTATATGAATTGATTTCATTATATATATGGAATGCATGTGTTGGTTGATTTGCTTATGTAGTATGTTATAACATGTTTCAACATGCTTGGATTGTTTATATTTATTTCTGTTACTCACATATGCTTACTGATGTTGATACACAAATGCTTGGGGCTATGACCTAGTCCAAGCAGTCGGTAATGGATTGAATTCATGGTTGGCTTCTATGTACCACGAAGGATGCGTCGATGAATACGAGTCATATCTTGGGCAGGCGGCAGTGGTTAGGCCACATGAAGTGTTTTATGCAATTCATGTCGCTCAGCTTGAGATGCGCTCATACTAGTCGAGCCCGTCAAGTAACCCGACTGGCCATTATATGTTAACCATGTATGAGTAATAACTGCTTGAACCTAAGGTACTGAACTTACCATTGAAAATCATGTCAACCATGGTACCTTGATCCATAAAGACTCATGAGCCGGGCATGGTGGTATGGGACACCGTGGTCGAGCTGTCAGCCTACGCTGGGGCCACAAACCTCCCTATAGTGACCAGTGAGCACCATTGACTCGTGAGCCGATTGTGGTGGTATGGGACACTACATTCGAGGTGTCGGCCTACACTGATTGGTGACGAGCCCTTTGTAGTGACCTCGAGCGTATTCTGAGTCTACGGGAGGCGACGACCCTTCCGCAGTGACAAGAGTACATTAGGCTTGTATTGATAAGGTGATGGGGGAGTGGAGCAACGAGTGCGAGCAACAGCCCTTGTAGCGACCTACAAATATAACATCGTATGAGATTACTAGGAGTGATGACCCTAGACAGGATCTGTGTTGGGATTGATACAAGGAAGGTACCTTAGTTTCCCAATACTGTTGTATGAATGGACTAATAACAACCCGGTAATCATATCCACATTGCACTGCATGTGCCTGAAAGATGTGGAGCACTATGGGAAGAAAGCATGCCGCAGGCGTAAGATGGTGCCGTATGAGGGAGAATGTCGGTGAGGGCATCCATCATGTCATTTCATGCATGCATTAACAACAGTATCTAGGAATGTTTAATTGCCTACTTTACTATTATCGCGTGATTGATTTGATAACATGCTAATCTTTGCTCTATGATTCCACTGAGTTGATCACTCCCTCCCACGTTACGGGACGGTGTTTGCAACATCTACTAGACTTGTCTTAGTTGCAGGTGATGAGGTTATTCAAGACGTAGAGCCGGACTTCTACGAGGATCAAGACGAGTTCTCATATATGCAGTTCGCTGACGGCTTTGCGTAGGTGGCCTGAATCGGCGAGACTTGCTAGTTGGACAGTTATATGACATTTTTTTTTGGTTTGATTTATGTATATGTGACTCAGAGATGTATTCATACTTTGGAGACAGTTTGAGATTATTTTGTTTTCATACAGTGATATATATATCTTTCAGTCTTCCGTTTGCATTTTATCACTGGATCTGGAGTATGAATTGCAGTTTTGGTATAATCTTACTCATGTGAATGCACTAACTTAACCAACATTGAAGCATAAGCATATTTGTTGCATAAGTGATGGTCTGGAACTTGGGAGTCGGGTTCCTACACGACCCCCAATTTTCAGAGTGTTTCAAGTTGGTATCAGAGCATGATTTGGATTAAACCGGACCTGGGTTATGGCCATGCGACGTACGTTGTCACCCTTTTGATTTAGGTGGGTGCGAGAAAAACATAGAACCACTCGTTGGACCCCAGTTTCGCCAATAGGCGAAGTCTACTTAAGTCGATCATTTTGATCGAGTCTGTGTGCATCCGTGGTCACATGAAATGACCCCGGACGACTTTTAGATCATGTGTGGATGGGTCTAGACCTCTTTGGACCCAATCCCAGCCATTAGAAGTCACAAAATGTGAATATCCAGCTGTTAGTACTTGGAATGACCTGAAACAAATCAAAATGGAGTGGGGGGCCCACCCATGCTGATGTAGCATGATCCAGGGTGGGACCCATATCAATTTTGGACCACAGGACAGGGGGAACGTGTCCAGATGGGAGGCCATCACTGGAAACCAACTTGGCTGGCGAGGACCTCGCCGGTTCTGGGAGGCCTCGTCGTATAATGGGCCTAGATCGGGCTGGGCTTCGGACCGACATCATTTGGGGGCTAGTGTAGCCCCTGTGCATAGGGGCAGTCCCTTAAATCACCCCTAAAACCCTACCTCCTTCACAAAAATGTCCCCCAAGCTCTCCTTTCTTCACATTTTTGCTGCCTCCCTCTCAAATCACGTTTCCAAACCTCTCCCATTCCCATTTTCTGTCATAACTGACATCACCCCATCACTCACAGCCATACAAGCTCCCTCCTCTCCCCATTCTCGTCGTTTAGAACTCTCACATCCTCCATTAAAGGCTGAAATTCATGTGAGCCTCCATTCCTACCTATCTTGCTCTTTTCCCTTTGAAATCCTAGCCCTTGAGGGCCTGTTTTACCCCTCTATAGGACCTATATTCATTTTATCCCTTTAGGGCAGCCATTTCTCCCCATTTTCTCCATTTTCCATGGCTTGTGTAGAGGCTATTTTAGCCCTTTTCTCCCTTTTCACCATCCTCTCTCTCATGGGAAAGAGGAAGACGCCGCAGAAGATCGACCATCCTCGCCCACAGGCATTGTCTGCTCCACCGTTACGGTTGGTTCCTGCGCACCCTTCTTTCATACCTCCCGCACCTCAGTTTCGGCCACCTTAACGGCCTATGGTACTGCAGCCGAACCGTCCACAGCAGGCTCGGGTACATACATTGACAGCAGAGGCATCCGAGGCACAGACTGTCCAGCCCTTGGCCTTTGAGGTCACTGCCCATATTGGAGGTACTCCTATACTTGTGATGGTGGATACAGGATCCACGATTTCATTGATATCACATTCCATAGTCAGACGCCTTGGGCTACTGACTATTCGGATGGATGGGGTGCGAGTTCTTACGGTGCACGGGACCTTTTCTGATGCCACCATGATGTGTGAGGATTGTTTGGTGGATCTAGGGGGCAGGACGATGACTCTTGATCTTGTCATCGATCCCTCTCTCTATTATCTCGACGTTATTCTTAGCATGGATTGGTTGAATGCAGGGAGGACCGAGATTGACTGCGAGACCCGTATGGTGACAGTCTACGAACTGGAGGGCACGTCCTTTACATTCCCAGTGCGGGTAAATCTCCCCTTCCGAGTACTTAGCTACGCTTCTTTATTGAGGGATGTTGATGCCTCGACACTTGAGTACACGCCAGTAGTCCGTGATTCTGGGGATCTGTTTAGGAAGATTCCTGGTTTGCCACCTCAGCGAGAGATCGATTTTACTATCGATATGGTACTTAGTTCCACGCTCGTCTCATTACCGACGTATCGCATGGCACCGTGTGAGATGGAGGAGTTGAGAAAACAGATTGATGATCTGTTGGAGGTTGGCTTCATTCGGCCAAGTGTGTCTCCTTAGGGAGCACCGATATTATTTTTGATGAAGAAGGATGGTTCAATGCGATTATGTATTGATTATCGCAAGTTGAACCAGATTACGGTGAAGAATAGATATCCCTTACCCAGGATAGATGACTTGTTTGATCATTTGAGAGGGGCACAGTACTTCTCAAAAATTGATCTGCAGTCAGGGTATCACCAATTGCGCGTCAGGCATGAGGACGTGCAGAAGACAACTTTCAAGACCAGCTTTGTCCACTACGAGTTCCTCGTGATGTTGTTCGGTCTTACGAACGTACCAACCGTGTTCATGGATCTGATGAATAGAGTATTTCGGCCATTCCTCTATCGATTCGTCATCGTGTTCATAGACGATATTTTGGTGTGCTCCAGGAGTCAAGAGGAGCATGAGGAGCACTTGCGATTGGTCCTGGATACACTAAGACAGCATCAGTTGTTCACGCAGTATAAGAAGTGTGACTTCTGGAAGCAGGAAGTTAAGTTCCTGGGACATGTGGTGTCCAAGGATGGGATGACAGTTGACCTGACTAAGGTAGCTGCGGTGCAGGACTGGGAGAAGCCTGGTTCTATCACTGAGGTGAGGAGTTTCTTAGGTTTGGTAGGCTACTATAGACGTTTTATTCGAGATTTCTCGAAGATAGCCAGACTTCTATCTCAGTTGACACGGAAGGATGATAAGTTCGCATGGAATAAAAAGATGAAGACAGCTTTTCAGGAGCTGAAGGACAGGTTGACGTCCGCCCCTGTGCTAGTATTGCTAGAGCAAGGGGTTAGATACACGATATACACTGACACATCTAGCGTTGGCCTGGGTTGTGTCCTTATGCAGAAGGACAGGCTAATTTCGTATGCCTCGAGACAATTAAGGAAGCACGAGGAGAATTAGCCTACACACGACCTTGAGTTGGCAGCCGTCATTTTCACATTGAAGCTCTGGAGACATTACCTCTATGGAGAGGAGTTCGAGCTCTTTTGTGACCACAAGAGCCTCAAGTACATATTCACGCAGCGGGACCTGAATATGAGGCAGCGGCGATGGATGGAGACCTTGAAAGACTTTAAGTTTGAGGTTTCCTACCATCCTGGTAAGGCGAACCTTGTGGCTGACGCGTTGAGCCGTAAGAAGGCGATAAAGTTTGCGGCTCCACTGATGGTTGCTGAGTGAGATATGGTTAAGTTTTTGCGAGACTTTGAGCAAAAACTCACTGTAGAGGAGCCATTTGATTTCATTGCACACGTTCAGGTGCAATCTCTTATCGATGACAGGGTCATCGCGGCGCAGCAGGATGATGCGCGTCTGACTGAGCTTCGAGAGCAGGCCAGTGACGATGCAGACGCCGAGTGGCGAGTTGGAACGGATGGGGGCTTACATTATCGTGGCCGCCTATGCATCCCTAATATCCCCGACTTGAGACGAGAGATTCTCGAGGTTGCACACAGTACCAGACTTGCGATGCATCCGGGCAGCATAAATATGTATCGTGACGTGAAGAGGACCTATTGGTGGGAGGGAATTATGACCCACATCGTAGAGTTCGTATCTTGTTGTCTCACTTGCCAGCAGGTGAAGGTAGAGCATCGCCAACCTCCTGGACTTCTTCAGCCTATGCAGAAAAAATTCGACTGAAGTTTTGGAGGGAGTGCGGAAACCTCCACCGACTGCAACAGAAAAGGAAACTTCTTTCCATCATCCTATAAAAGGGAGAGAGCATCCACGGCTGAGGGGGGAGGATCGAAGGCTAGACGTGAAGCACAACACAGGCAGATGGCTGGGAGTATTTTATTTATTTTCTTTATTTTTTATTTTCTTCTTTAATGCTTTTGATAAACTTTTAGCCTCACCATGTGTTGCTAAACCTCTTAGCTAGGGCTAAGAGGTGAAGTTTGTAGTGAGATGGGAGACTCTAAGCTTTGATTCATCCTTTTGAACTGAATTTGATGTTGGTTTTAGTTTAATTGATGGAATGTTTTTAGTCTTTAATGGTCTGTTGTGACTGAAATTACAATGGGTCTACAATGGCTTTGAGCATGTTCTACTCCTTTTGATGTTTATGACGTCAGGAAGCCCTGCTGTTCACCATAGTGTCCTGGGCATGGTCGGATGACGGTACCCTTCCTAACCTTCATGCATTGTTGATTGGTTGGTAATTAGTTTAATTCTGTTGTTTGCCATAATCTCTTGGGCATGGTTTGGTGATGGAATCCATTCAAATTCATATACCTTTCATCTCTTGAAAGCTAGATCAATGAGAGTTCAATTAATTTTCATGATTCTTGAAACAGGCATAAGATCTTCCTGATCTCTACAAGTGGATCCTCTGAATCCCTAGTCTCCTATCTCTGATTTCTCCTAAGTTATACTTCATGAATGTCCACATGTTTGTAGGATATCCTTATGCCCGTTATGGAATTTGTATGTGAGTGGGGCTGTGTTACAGTCCAGGTAATCGGTAATCGTTCTGTAAATGGTGGTTGAGGTTGTTCACCACATATGATGAGTTTAACGAATCTGAGTTGTGCTTGGGATGTTCGGCAGTGGTCAGGCCACACGGAGTGCTTATGCATCTCATGCCGGTCAACTCAACGTCTGCTTGGCCTAGTAGAGCTTATCAACTAACCCGATTGACCGATATTTGTTCACTATGTTTGGTCGCTACTGCTTGAACCTAAGGTACCAAACTTACCAGTGAAAAGCCCCTCTAACCTTAGTACCTCGATCCGCTAAGACTCATGAGCCAATTATGGTGGTATGGGACACTATATTCGTGCTGTCGACCTACTCTGATTGGTGACGAGACCTTTGTAGTGACCAGTGAGCACCTATACTCGTGAGCAGATTATGGTGGTAGGGGACACTATACTCTTGCTGTTGGCCTACATTGATTGGTGACGAGTCCTCTGTAGTGACCTCGAGTATATCCTGATAGTGCATAAGGGCGACGGGTCTTGTTGCAGTATGTGGGATATAACTAGGCCTGTATTGATAAGGTGATGGGGGAGAGGATCAATGATTGCGCGCAACAGTCCTGGCAGCCCTTGCAGTGACCTAAAACCGTAACATCGTATGAGATTATCTCGGACTGACGACCCAAGAATGGATCACCATTTGGGTAATGATGTAAGGGAAGTACCTTAGCTTCCCAATCCTGCTGTATGAAAAGGACTAATAAGAACTTGGTAAGCATATTCATAACACCGCATTACATGTACTAACGGCATTGGTGATAGAGCACTGAGGAAGTGAGTCATGCCGCGATCGTTAGATGATGTCGTAGAAGGGATTGTAGTGACGGCATGCATCATTCTTCATATCATCCTTGCATTAAGAAGAGTATATAGGACTTGTTTGAATGTACTTCCTTATCATTATTGCTTGATTAGATTGATAACATGTTAACCTTTGCTGTATATAGTTTTCACTGAGTTGATCACTCACTCCCACGTTACGAGACGGTGTTGGCCACACCAACCAGTCCCTATTTTAGTTTCAGATGGCGACGATGCTTGTGAGGCAGAGTCAGTCTTTCTTGATGATGAGGAGGAGGATTCCTCTTATATGCAGGTTCTAATGACGGGGTTTACAGGGTTACTGATTAGATGCCAATACACTTGGTATTTTTCCTTTTATTTAAACACCCATGTATATTCTTTTTGTTCATTTTGGAGTATACATGTATATATTTAACCTGGTAACATGTTCACACTCTGGAGACTTATAACAGTATATATATGTTATATATACTATAACAGTCTTCCGCTCGCATAATTTAACTGTCTCTGGAGTATGATATGCTGCTTTGGATTAATCCCACTCATGTTTAATATACTAACATAGAAAACATTCAATCATAAGCATTTATGTTGCATAAGTGATGTTCTGGAACTCGGGAGTAGAGTTTATACTCGACCCCCGATTTTCGGGATGTTACAGATGGTATCAGAGCATGATTTGGATTAAACTGGACCTGGGTTATGGTAACGCAACGCACACTGACACACTCTGACTTAGGGAGGGGGCAATGAAATCTAGAAACCACATTAGAATCCCAAGTTCCGCCGACAGGCGAGACTGAATATTGTAATTTAGTTCACAGTTCTTCAATTTTATTTTGTTTAGATTCATATACATAGCTACACTCCAATCTCACCACCACCACAGACCGGATCTTTATTGCTACTAACTAATTCAGTAGGCCACACAAAGGATCACAAAAATAATAAAATCTAGGACCACAAAGGAAAGAAAACATTTAAATTCATATGTTCCACCATTCCACTCTATCCAGGACCATCCTCAGTTAAACCATAGATCACCAAATCATTTCTTTTTGCCTCCAAGCGCATCCTTTTGTGTCTTCTCTTTACACTTTTAGGACCTTCAACTTAAAGCCAACTCACCCCAACCGGTGTTGTTTTTGGTCTCCATCTCACATGACCAAAGCATCAATGCCTACTTTACCTATGAATGATACCCCAAAGTTCCCTCGAATGCATTCATTTCTATATCTGTCATTCCTCATCTTAACACCTATCCATCTCAACATCCCCATTTCAACTACACATCTTATGAACATGTTGTCGGTTGACAGCTTAAGATTCTGGTCCTTAAAGCATGAATGGTCTTATAGTTATCATAGAAGATCTCACTATTAGTTGATTTGGTATGCGACTATCACATAAAACTCCAAAGGCACATTTTCACTTCATCCATCCAGCTCTTACTCTACAAGCAATATCCCTCATCACTCTCACCACTCTCATGAAGTATCAACCAACATATTGAAAAAAACTTCTCAGGACTCAATCCTAAAGTCTAACCCATTTCCTTCAAAATCTCTCCTTTCACCACCTCATTTTTCAACTTTTTCTAAGTCCTTTCATACTAGACATAAATTCTAACATATAAATGATGGAGAATAATATTTAAACAAAAATTTATTATAAATAGTAAATATATGTATAAATTTAACTTTATACCATTCAAATTATGGAATCTCATAGAATAAATGGGTTAGTTGGATAGATTAGAGTCTCCTACCCTAAAATCATATGATACACATCATATAAACTCATTTCGGTTTGCAAATTAGCCCTGAAAATACCTCAAATGGAGAGGGGGCCTAAACGATTAACTTCCTGGGGGTTCCAGGGTGGGACCTAGACTTTTTTGGGGCCTGGGGGGCAGTATGTCCTCGCCTAAATGGTGAGCCCTCACCAGTTTGTCCAGTGGTCGGCTAGGGCCATCCGGGACGATCGTGTTTGGGGTCTAGTGGGACCCTATGGTACAGGGTTCGACCCTTCGTTCATTCAAAATCCACTACTTAATTCATAAAATCACCCCCAAGCTCTCCTTTTCTTCCAAAGCTGTTGTTTTCTTTCTCCAACCTCCCTTTCAATCGTTCCGTCCTTCACTTTTGGTTATTTCCTTCATCCCTCTACTGTTCTCCATCATGCCCAACACCTACTTCATCCATTTTTTGCGATTGGAGCTCCCAAGCTCTCATTTGAGGCTCAAAATTGTGTAAGCTTTCAACCCATCACATTTCTTCCTTTTCCCTTCTTCAATCTCTGCCTTTTGGGCCTATTTCCCTCCTTTCTTAGACTTACATCCGTGGGAACCCATTAGGTCAGCCCTTTTCCATGGCTCTTTTTGAGCTAGTTATAGTCATCTTCTCAATATTTATGCTTTATCGTCGGGCGAGACCAAACACAGTAGCTTAGTCCATAAACGGTGACAATCTAGTGCTAGGACATCTAGAGTTTTGGACTTAGAATTAGTACTTCTAGATTTCGAAAGATCTGACATTATAGGAAATCCCATTTCCAATTAGACAATCTTGACCCTAAGCAATAGGACCATTCCCTGTAGTAGAAATGGTATGAAATCATCTAGCGTATAAGTTTAGACTTCAGATTACAGCTAGTGAGTTACAGACTAGGCTATTAGATGTATTAGGCAGTGTAAAGCCTGTATATGCTAAGGAATAGTAGGTTAGATTTGGTTGGAGTAGAACTTCATTCCTTCGATAGATCCCCATAATACTCAGAGGCGTCTTTAGTCACTCTTAGGAAAGCTGTTTCGATTTAGAGACTATTCATGCATAGGGAAACTTGTATATTCTTCATATTGAACTTAGGTCAAACCAGCACGCCCCTTAGAATTGCCTTCCCAAGGACTTATTACAATCGGCAACGCGGAGTAAAGGAACTGTATATAAGCAATGTATTCACGGTTTGAATTGAATTCATAATCCTAACAAGTACCAATAAATCCAATGCTTTGATCAAGCAGAAGATCGATATCAATTAGGATTAAGAACCGATACGATAAATTTTCTATCCTAGCTAGACAGAAGTCTATCTATCTGGCTAGACCCACTACATAACTTTTCTTCCGTGTTGGCCTGACCACCTACAACCAAAAGTTATTACTTTACCTTTTGGAATTGTTGAGGACATATAGCCAATAGAGATTAGACATCTTGCCGCAAGCTCACACCTGCCCTTGAACTCAACCACAATAGAGATTAGGCTGTTTTCTACAATTATAGGTACCAATACCATAGAACGCATCATCAGCAAAGGAAAACCAATGTATTGAGAGGTTGATTCCCACTTCATGTCACGAATAGGTCCTAAATTACACCTCATTCCGACATACGGATCGAGACATAGGTTCTTGAGCCTTGAGTAGAAAATTTTTTAAGGGGGGTAGAACCTTATGAGCCCAATCAGAGTTGCGCAGCGGAAGTGTGGTTAACCCCTTTCCCCACTGGCCCAGGATCGAAGGAAATTTAGGGAAACCATTAGGGCGAAGGTCAGTGTATCCATAAGCCTATCGTTATATACGAGCATAATAGAAGCCTTGGCCGATTCTGTATGATTAGAAACCCCTTAGGATGATCTATTAGAGTGTTTATTAATCCCTACCTTGGGCATAAATTAAGACGAGGACTCCCTTAGACCAAGACCCAAAGAGCAACCTTATTAATAGGACTTTTGAACCTTTTAGTGATTGACTTTTCCTAAGTTTTTAGAGTGATCGGATTACGGAGTTACTGAAATGCACAAATGTAAAACATTCGCGGCTTGATCCAATTCTCAATCCTGGTAGACTACCAATGGACTCACTGCTTGACCGGGCAGAAGACCAGGATCTATCAGGATTAAAAAAGGATACAACGTTGTCTACCTTGGTCAGGCAGACATTTGACATATCGGGATTAAGCACACTACAACCGTCTCTCCGTATTGGTCGACCATTGAACAAGTTTTTAGGCAAAAGAAATAATAGAACCTGTACTCATTACCCTTAGCCAATTTCGGGGATGAAATTATTTTTAAGGGGGGTAGATTGTAACACCCTGATTTTTTACCAACCTCGTCCTTAGGCAATGGGTCAACCATAGCACCTTGGTAACATCTTAAAACTCGAGTCCAAAGCCTGAGAAATCATTTAGAACCTAATTCTTTAGAAATTTAATGTGAATTAGCCAATGCTACACTAGATTTCCTGTAAAATTCGCACCAACCACTTTAAATACGATCTGTAAGACTCAAAACCTTTAGAATTGTTAACGCTACGTTACCCTTAAATCTAGGATCCAACTCTAAACGCAGTTACTCCCGGAAATACTTTGTAACTTTATACTGGTTCTAGACCATGCATCGAGAGTCTGATAGCTCTGAATTTAGACCATTATGACCGCCTAGTTAGACTTAACATTCACCTAGAAAATCAAGCCCAACCGATGTCCTGAGATCATTTTATTGAGCCCGGAGTGAAGAAAGTAGGAAAAGGAAAATTTTTAGAAAATTAATTATATTTTTAAAGGAATCTGGAATGTTTCACTTACGCATTATTTTTAAGCGTTCTGACCGTTAGAATTCGACCCAAATTCACCATCAGATCAGGATAGGTGGCCCTTACATGTCATAGTACTTGTAGCTCTGATCGAATTCCCATAACCGTTGAACTGAAACTGGTCTGCCATGGTCGATCTAGAAACCTGACTGGAGTGAAAACTTAGCTTGACCTAGATCCAATATTAGAGAGCTTAAGTCCGACCGCATTTAGTAACAGGACCTCCAGAAGTGCTCCGTTGGATCGGAACAGACCCGAATTGGTTATAACTTAAGAATACCTTGGCCCCAAGTCTATTTCTGTCACTTTTTGGCTTATAAATAGGGCTTAAAACCCTCATTCCAAATCCCATACGAATTTTCAAACCCTAGCTTTCCAAGAGGGAAAAAAGAGAGAGAAAGTGAGGAAGAAGTTGGTGCTACTTCTTGGGATCCTTCCCAGCTTTACTACGTGCCTAATCCACCTATCCGTATCGCTATTCCTGCGTTTCTGACTCCAATCCTAAGTAAGAAATCCTAAACCTAACCTGTTTTAGGGCTTACTATAGTTTAAGTGATGATGTAACTAATTTATTTCATGTTCTAGGTTGTCAATCCGTCGTTGACGATGACTTATCGTCTGAATCATATCCATTTTGTATTTTCTAGTTTAAGGTGCGGACTATATACATTTAGGTTATGGTTTTCAAGACTTTCAATGTTAAATAATGATTTATTATTGCCTAGGATGCTAATTCACATGTACAAAGTATTATCCGTTTTGATTTTCAGTTATACGTTAATTATGTTGAATATACTATATTACTCGTATTTATAGAAAATACCGTATACGAACGAAATTTGGATTTGTGCTTAACATGATTATTTACCGTGAATATATGCTTGTTACAGGTGTGATAACTCCTTAGCGAAAGGACTTGCCCTAAATCACGCCATGACTAATATACGCTATATATGTAAAAGTGTGTAGCTTACGTGTTTGTGAAAATGTTTAAATGAATACGGAACCCGGATTCATTCATGCCATGATTATCCGTCGTTGGTATATGCAAGTGATATATGGGGCAACTCCCTAGTGAAAGGATTTGATCAAATACATGATATATCAACATACGATATGTAGTTAGTATGTGTAGCCTAAGTGTTTGTAAAAATGACTGAATGAGTATGGAATTTGCTTTCGTGCTCGCCATGACTAATTGTCATGGATATATGATTATTGTATGGGCAATGACCCTTTGACAAAAGGATTTTTTTCTAATACATATACTAATGAATATACAATATGTATGATGTAATATGTAGACTAAGTGTATGTAAAAGTGTCTGAATGAGTTAGTAGTTAGTAAAAATGTGATTGCTAAGGTCTTTGAGATATGAATCTCAATCATAATACTTGAGTATATGACTTCCTCTATGCATTGTGAAACTTAGATTATTTGTATTAACTGTGCACATGATTTCCTCTATAAATTGATTAACTTAGATAAATCATGTTAAAGGTGTTTATGATTTCTTCCATGTACTGTATTTACATTTAAGTTATACTTCATGAATGTCCACATGTTTATAGGATATGCCTCATATGCCTGTTATAGAATTTGTATTTGATTGGGGCTGTGTTACAGTCCAGGTAATCGGTAATCGTTTTGTAAATGGTGGTTGAGGTTATTCACAACATATGATGAGTTTAACGAATCTGAGTCGTGCTTGGGATGTTCGGTAGTGGTTAGGCCACACGGAGTGCTTATGCATCTCATGCCGTTCAAGTCAACGTACGCTTGGCCTAGTTGAGCTTATCAACTAACCCGATTGACCGATGTTTGTTCACCATGTTTGGTCTCTACTGCTTGAACCTAAGGTACCAAACTTACCAGTGAAAAGCCCCTCTAACCTTAGTACCTCGATCCGCTAAGACTCATGAGCCGATTATGGTGGTATGGGACAATATATTCGTGCTATCGGCCTACTCTGATTGGTGACGAGCCCTTTGTAGTGACCAGTGAGCACCTATAATCGTGAGCAGATTATGGTGGTATGGGACACTATATTCTTGTTGTCGACCTACATTGATTATTGACGAGCCCTCTGTAGTGACCTCGAGTATATCTTGATAGTGCATAAGGGCGACGAGTCTTGTTGCAGTATGTGGGATATAACTAGGCCTGTATAGAGGAGAGGAAGTGAGTCATGCCGCGATCAGCCCTAACAACCCTTACAGTGACTTAGAACCATAACATCGTATGAGATTATTTCAGACTGACGACCCGAGAATAGATCACTGTTTGGGTAATGATACAAGGGAGGTACTTAAGCTTCCCAATCCTGCTGTATGAAAAGGACTAATAAGAACTTAGTAAGAATATTCATAACACTGCATTGCATGTGATAACGACATTGGTGATAGAGCACTGAGGAAGTGAGTCATGCAGCGATCGTTAGATGATGTCGCAGAGGGGATTGTGGTGAGGGCATGCATCATTCTTCATATCATCCTTGCATTAACAAGAGTATTTAGGACCTGTTTGATTGTACTGGCTTATCATTACTGCTTGATTGGATTGATAACATGTTAACCTTTGCTGTATATAGTTTCCACTGAGTTGATCACTCACTCCCACGTTACGGGACGGTGTTGGCCACACCAACCAGTCCCTGTTTTAGTTTCATATGGCGATGATGCTTGCGAGGAAGAGTCGGTCTTTCTTGATGATGATGAGGAGGATTCCTCCTATATGCAGGTTCTGATGATGGGGTTTACAGGGTTACTGATTAGATGCCAACACACTTAGTATTTTGCCTTTTTTTTAAACACCCATGTATATTCTTTTTGTTCATTTTTGGAGTATACATGTATATATTTAACCTGGTAACATGTTCACACTCTGGAGACTTATAACAGTCTATATATGTTATATATACTATAACAGTCTTCCGCTCGCATAATTTAACTGTCTCTGGAGTATGATATGCTTTTTTGGATTAATCCCACTCATTTTTAATATACTAACATAGAAAACATTCAATCATAAGCATTTATGTTGCATAAGTGATGTTCTGGAACTCGGGAGTAGAGTTTATACTCGACCCCCGATTTTCGGGATGTTACAGATGGTATTAGAGCATGATTTGGATTAAACTGGATCTGGGTTATGGTAACACAATGTACACTGACACACTCTGACTTAGGGAGGGGGCAATGAAATCTAGAAACCACATTAGAATCCCAAGTTCCGCCGACAGGTGAGACTGAATATTGTAATTTAGTTCACAGTTCTTCAATTTTATTTTGTTAAGATTCATATGCACAGCTGCACCCCAATCTCACCACCACCACGGACCGGATCTTTATTGCTACTAACTAATTCAGTAAGCCACACAAAGGATCATAACAATAATAAAATCTAGGACCACAAAGGAAAGAAAACGTTTAAATTCATATGTTCCACCATTCCACTCTATCCAGGACCATCCTCAGTTAAACCATAGATCACCAAATCATTTCTTTTTACCTCCAAGCGCATCCTTTTGTGTCTTCTCTTTACACTTTTAGGACCTTCAACTTAAAGCAAACTCACCCCAACTGGTGTTGTTTTTGGTCTCCATCTCACATGACCAAAGCATCAATGCCTACTTTACTTATGAATGATACCCCAAAGTTCCCTCGAATGCATTCATTTCTATATCTGTCATTCCTCATCTCAACACCTATCCATCTCAACATGCCCATTTCAACTACACATCCTATGAACATGTTGTCGGTTGACAGCCTAAGATTCTGGTCCATAAAGCATGAATGGTCTTATAGTTATCGTAGAAGATCTCACTATTAGTTGATTTGGTATGCGGCTATCACATAAAACTCCAAAGGCACATTTCCACTTCATCCATCCAGCTCTTAATCTACAAGTAATATCCCTCATCACTCTCACCACTCTCATGACGTATCAACCAAGATATTGAAAACAACTTCTCAAGACTCAATTCTAAAGTCTAACCCATTTCCTTCAAAATCTCTCCTTTCACCACCTCATTTTTCAACTTTTTTCTAAGTCCTTTCATACTAGACATAAATTCTGATGTATAAATGATGGAGAATAATACTAAAATTAAAATTTATTATAAATAGTAAATATATGTATAAATTTAACTTTTTACCATTCCATTTATGGAATATCATGGAATAAATGCTTTAGTTGGATAGATTAGCATCTCCTACCCCAAAATCATATGCTACACATCATATAAACTCATTTTTTTTTACAAATTGGCCCCAAAAATACCTCAAATGGAGAGGGGGCCTAAACGATCAACTTCTTGGGGGTTCCAGGGTGGGACCTAGACTTTTTTGGGGCCTGGGGGGTAGGAGGTCATCGTCCAAATGGTGAGCCCTCACCAGTTTTTCCAGTGGTCAGCGAGGGCCTCGCCGGTTCGGCGAGGCCTCACCGGTCAACAGGCTCGGATGGTCGGGCCAATCGTGCTTTGGGTCTAGTGGGACCCTATGGTACAGGGTTCGACCCTTCATTCATTCAAAATTCACTACTTCCTTCACAAAATCACCCCCCAAGCTCTCCTTTTCTTCCAAAGCTGTTGTTTTCTTTCTCCAACCTCCCTTTCAATCGTTCCTTCCTTCACTTTCTGTTATTTCCTTCATCCCTCTACCGTTCTCAATCGTTCCCGACACCTACTTCATCCATTTTCTGCTATTAGAGCTCCCAAGCTCTCATTTGAGGCTCAAAATCGTGTAAGCTTTCAACCCATCATATTTCTTCCTTTTTCCTTCTTCAATCCCTGCCTTTTGGGCCTATTTCCCTCCTTTCTTAGACCTAGATCCGTGGGAACCCATTAGATCAGCCCTTTCTTCTATTATATTAATTTTTCATAGCTCTTTTTGAGCTAGTTATAGTCATCTTCTTGATCTTTACCGTCGGGCGAGACCAAACACAGTAGCTTAGTCCATAAACGGTGACCATCTAGTGCTAGGACATCTAGAGTTTTGGACTTAGAATTAGTACTTCTAGATTTTGAAAGATCTGACATTATAGAAAATCCCATTTTCAATTAGACAATCTTGACCTTAAGCGATAGGACCATTCCCTGTAGTAAAAATGGTATGAAACCATCTAGCGTATAAGTTTAGACTTTAGATTATAGCTAGTGAGTTACAGACTAGGCTACTAGATGTATTAGGCAGTGTAAAGCCTATATATGCAAAGGAATAGTAGGTTAGATTTAGTTGGAGTAGAACTGCATTCCTTCGATAGATCCCCGTAATACTCAGAGGCATCTTTAGTCACTCTGAGGAAAGCCGTTTTGATTTAGAGACTATTCGTGCATAGGGAAACTTGTATATTCTTTGGATTGAACTTAGGTCAAACCAGCACGCCCCTTAGAATTGCCTTCCCAAGGACTTATTGCAATCGGGAATGCGGAGTAAAGGAACTGTATATAAGCGATGTATTCACAGTTTGAAATGAATTCTTAATCCTAGCAGTTACTAATAAATCTAATGCTTTGATCAAGCAGAAGATCGGTATCGAGTAGGATTAAGAACCGAAAAGATAAATTTTCTGTCCTAGCTAAACAGAAAGTCTATGTATCCGGCTCAGACCCACTACACAACTTTTCTTCCGTGTGGGCCTGACCACATACAACCAAAAGTTATTTCTTTGCCTTTGGAAATTGTTGAGGACATATAGCCAATAGAGATTAGACATCTTGCCGCAATCTCACACCTGCCCCTGAACTCAACCACAATAGAGATTAGACTCTTTTCTACAACCATAGGTACCAATGCAAAGGAAAACCAACGTATTGAGAGGTTGATTACCACTTCATGTCACGGATAGGTCCTAAATTACACCTCATTCTGACATACGGATCGAGACATAGGTTCTTGCGCCTTGAGTAGAAATTTTTTTAAGGGGGGTAGAACCTTATGAGCCTAATCAGAGTTGCGCAGCGGAAGCGTGGTTGACCCCTTTCCTCACTGGCCCAGGATCGAAGAAAATTTAGGGAAACCATTAGGGTGAAGGTCAGTGAATCCATAAGCCTACTCGTTATATACGAGCATAATAGAAGCCTTGGCTGATTCTGTATGATTAGAAACCCCTTAGGATGATCTATTAGAGTGTTTATTAATCCCTACCTTGGGCATAGATTAAGATGAGGACTCCCTTAGACCAAGATCCAAAGAGCAACCTTATTAATAGGACTTTTGAACCTTTTAGTGATTGGCTTTCCCTAAGTTTTTAGAGTGATCGGATTACGGAGTTACTGAAATGCACAAATGTGAAACATTCGCGGCTTGACCCAATTCTCAATCCTGACAGACTACCAATGGACTCACTGCTTGACTGGGTAGAAGAACAAGATCTATCAGGATTAGGAAAGGATACAACGTTGTCTACCTTTGTCAGGCAGACATTCGACATATCGGGATTAAGCCCACTACAACCGTCTCTCCGTATTGGTCGACCATTGAACAAGTTTTTAGGCAAAAGGAATAATAGAACCTGTACTCATTACCCTTAGCCAATTTCGAGGATGAAATTATTTTTAAGGGGGGTAGATTGTAACACCCCAAATTTTTACCAACGCGGAGTTAGGTGTCCTTAGGCATTGGGTCAACCATATCACCTTGGTAACTTCTCAAAACTCGAGTCCAAAGCCAAAGAAATCATTTAGAACCTAATTCTTTAGAAATTTAATGTGAATTAGTAAGCGCTACACTAGATTTCCTGTAAAATTAGCACCAACCACTTTAAATACGATCTGTAAGACCCGAAATCTCTAGAATTGTTAACGCTACGTTACCCTAAAATTTTGGATCCAACTCTAAACCCAGTTGATCCGGGAATGCTTTGTAACTTTGTATTGGTTCTAGACCACGCATCGAGAGTCCGATAGCTATGAATTTGGACCATTACAATGCCTAGTTGGACTTGACAATCACCTAGAAAATCAAGCCCAACCGATGTCCTGAGATCATTTTATTGAGCTTGGAGTGAAGAGAGTAGGAAAATGAAGATTTTTAGAAAATTAATTATATTTTTAAAGGAATCTGGAACGTTTCACTTGCGCGTTATTTTTAAGCATTCTAACCATTAGAATTCGACCTAAATTCACCATCGGATCAGGATTGGTGGCCCTTACATGTCATAGTACTTGTAAATCTAATCGAATTCCCGTAACCGTTGAACTGAAACTGGTCCGCCACGGTCGATCTGAAAACCTGACCGGAATGAAAACTTAACTTGACCTAGATCGAATATTAGAGAGATTAAGTCCGACCGCATTTAGTAACATGACCTCTAGAAGTGCTCCGTTGGATCGGAACAGACCCGAATTGGTTATAGCTTAAGTATACCTTGGCCCCAAGTCTATTTTCGTCACTTTTGGGCTTATAAATAGGGCTTAAAACCCTCATTCCAAATCCCATACGAATTTCTAAACCCTATCTTTCTAAGAGGGAGAAAAGAGAGAGAAAGTGAGGGAGAAGTTGGTGCTGCTTCCTGGGATCCTTCCCAGCTTTACTACGTGCCTAATCCACCTATCCGTATCGCTATTCCGGCGTTTCTAACTCCAATCCTAGGTAAGAAATCCTAACCCTAACCTGCTTTAGGGCTTAGTATAGTTTAAGTGATGATGTAGCTAATCTATTTCATGTTCTAGGTTGTCAATCCGCCGTTGACGACGACTTATCGTTTGAATCATATCCATTTCGCATTTTCTAGTTTAAGGTGCGGACTATATACGTTTAGGTTACAGTTTCCAAGACTTTCAATGTTAAGTGATGATTTATTCTTGCCTAGGATGCTAATTCACAGGTATAAAGTGTTGTCCGTTTTGATTTTCAGTTATACGTTAATTATGTTGAATATACTTTATTCCTCGTATTTATAGAAAATACCGTATACGTATGAAATTTGGATTTGTGCTTAACATGATTATTTACCGTGAATATATGCTTGTTACAGGTGTGACAACTCCTTAGCGAAAGGACTTTTCCTAAATCACGCCACGACCAATATACGCGATATATGTAAAAGTGTGTAGCTCACGTGTTTGTGAAAATGTTTAAATGAATACAGATCCTGGATTCATTCATGCCCATGAATATCCATCGTGGGTATATGCAAGTGATATATGAGGCAACTCCCTAGTGAAAGGATTTGGTCAAATACATGATATATCAACATACGATATGTAATTAATATGTAAAGCCTAAGTGTTTGTGAAAATGACTGAATGAGTATGGAATTTGCTTTCGTGCTCGCCATGACTAATTATCATGGATATATGATTATGGTGGTATGGGACACTATATTCTTGCTGTCGGCCTACACTATGGGGGTCCTACGACCAGTCGTAGGTGACCCACGACCAGTCATAGGTGGCCCATGACTGGTCGTAGGCTACCCAGGACCGGTCGTGGAACAGCAAATCCTTATCCTGAGAAAATCTTTGAAAATCTTTGAAGCTACAACCAGTCCTAGGATCCTAAGACCAGTCATAGACGGGATTTTTCAGGCTATAAATAGAGCACGAACTTCAGAGTTTTAACAATTTGATTCAACTCTATTCAAGCATTCTTTAGGCTATACTCTGAGATAAGTTTCTGTTTGTTTTAAGGTACTTTGTGCTTATTTAATATTCCTTTTACTAGCTTGTATTTTATTTGATTTTGATCTACATTCCAATCTCATTAGAAAAGGGGAATTTCTGATATTCCTTCTTCTTGGATTCAAAATTAAATAGAACTAGCCCTTTTGATTTAAAATCAATTAGACTTAGAACCATTCTTAAAGTGAGTATTGGAATTTGAACGTTGAATTGAACTTGTACTCCGATTGGTTCTACCGGGCTACTTCAAAAGGTGATTCAGTTATTTTACATTTTTGTAATTTACTTTCTTTGGTTTTGTTTAAGATTTTCCAGAAAAATCTCATTGTATTGGTTATCTGAGGAGAGCCAGAAAACTCAGATTGTGAGGGTTTTTGGATTGTGTAAGCCCGAGATCAAAGACACAATTGTGAAGGTTTTAGGTCAACCTGTGAAACCTATTTTGAGAGTGCATGCTAATATCCCCTGTGTGAGGATATTAGCATTCTGTGTGGCTGTTGGATAACAATTGGTATACACACAGGCGAACCACTATATATCGTTGTGTTGTGGATGTGCGTTATTCTTTATTCTTTATTCATTCTGTTTTGTGGATTGCATTCGTGGATGAATGTTGTAATCTTTTTATTCCAAGAAATTGTGGGGAATGTTGTAATAACGTAGGATTTATTTCTGCAAGTTATTTTGATATCCTTGTTTTTTATTCCTCATTGGTTTGTGATACAAAGGACGTTCTAGAAATAAGGTTGTCCTACCTTAAACCTTTGGTTTTTGGTGTAAGGTTGTCCTTAGAACTAATAAAGTATCATTCTCTTTACTTTAGGCTATTGAGATTACTTTATATTCAGTATTGTGCTTTATTTCTTTTATTATTCCACTGTTATTAGCTTTTATTTGGCATTGCCCTATTCACCACCCCTCTAGGGCATATAGCTAGGCCCTTTCAAGTGGTATCAGAGTCTAATAGCTCATGTTTATTATTTATTTATTGGATTTATTTCCTGAGCTAACGATCTAAGCTATATTAAGATGTCAAATTTTGATAGCCTATCAGTCACTAGGCCACCACCCTTTAATGGCACAAACTGTGCTTATTGGAAAGCCAGGATGAGGATCTTCCTCAAATCCTTGGATGAAAGTGTGTGGCTGGCCACAGTGAATGAATGGAACCCTCCTATCACTGAAGTTACTAATGAGGATGGTTCAAAATCAATGAAAGTAACGGCTTATTCTCTTTGGACCACACTTCAGAAAAGTGAAAGTAGTGCCAATGCAAAAGCACTAAATGCAATTACTTGTGCATTATCACCAGATGAATTCAAAAGAATCATCTCTTGTGAAAATGCAAAACAAGCATGGGATGTATTAGAAATGACACACGAGGGTACATCTATTGTCAAGAAATCTAAAGTCCAACTCCTCACAACTAAATTTGAAGAAATTCATATGGAGGAGAATGAGATGTTTATGGACTTCTATACTAGATTGAATGATATTGTGAACTCTATGTGGGGTCTTGGTGATAGAATCTCAGAAAGTAAAGTGTGCGCAAAGATACTACTCTCACTTCCTGAACGGTTCAATTCTAAAGTGACCGCGATTCAGGAACTTCGTGATACGGATACCATGAGGGTTGAGGAACTAGTTGGTTCACTTCAAACCTATGAGTTATCCTTTAAAGCTCCTAAAGGAAAATTAATTGCTCTTAAATTATCTAAAAATGTTTCACAAGAGAGCACTTCGGATTTAGAAAATTCCGAAGATGATATGGCGCTTTTAGCAAAAAAGTTTTACAAAATTTTCAAAAGTAAGAAAAAAGTTAATTTTCAAAAGTCAAATGATAAGAGACGATCTAAACTTAGAACTCAAAAATCCTTGAAAGATAGTCAATGTTACAACTGTCAAGAGTATGGGCACTTAGCTAACAAATGTCCTAAAAAGGACAAATCAAAAAAGAAAAGCATGATGGCTACTTGGGATGAATCATCTGATTCTGAATCCTCTTCTAAATCAGAAGATTCTGAAACCGAGTTGGGCGAAGATGTTAAAGCCCTTATGACTCTAGCCAAGATCACCTTTTCAGATAATGATGATATATCTAGTGAAGAAAATCTGAATAGTGATTGTGATAATGAAGATGACCTTCAGGATGCTTATAATGCCCTTTATAAGGAGAGTTGTAAAATTGTCGTCAAGCTTAAATTACAAAAAGAAAAATTTTCTAAGCTTAAGGAAGATTTTGAGTCTCTTGTTTTAGAAAAGTCTCATATTTTTTATTCTTTTGAAAAAATCAAATGTGATTTAGATTTCAAAACCTCCAAAACTGAAGATTAGAGATTCGAAAATGAGAAACTCAAAAATGAGGTAGCTTCTCTTCTGAGTTTGAAAGACACATGGAGATATGCCCAAGGTGATCCTAAATTGAAAAAATTATTATCCGGATCAAGAAAATGTGGCAATCGATTTGGGTTGGGCTATTATAAGAATATATATCCTAAACAAAAGAACATTGCTCCTAAATTTGTAAAAGGATAGTCTTCAATCTCAAAAGAAAAGAATGCTTATCAAGGTTCTTCCAAAAATTCAAGAACTTTTCAAAAACCGACAGGTAGCCATGTCAACTTTAATTTTCAAAACCGAAATCCTTTGGCTGAAAAAATAATTGATCTTCTCAAGGAGCTATTAAAGTCTAACTGTATAGGTCTCTCCTATAACAACAGACAGAAAAAGACCATCTATACTCCTAAACCCAAAACAGTTCTGAAATGAGTTCCTAAAGTTGCCTGCTTGGTTGCCCACACTGCTTTCAAAGCTACAAGCCATTCAAAGTGGTACCTAGATAGTGGTTGCTCCAGGCATATGATAGGTGATAAAGCTTTATTCACCGATCTAAAAGATATGACTGACGGATCAGTTACATTTGGTGATGGAAGCAATTGTAAGATCATTGGACAAGGTACGGTTCAGCTTTATAACCTTCCCTTATTTAAGAATGTTTTGTATGTTGAGGGCTTGAAACACAACCTTCTTAGCATTTCTCAGATATGCGATAACAACCATAGTGTGAAGTTTTCTAATCAAGGTTGTGAGATACTTAATAAAAAGGGTTCTGTTATATTAAATGGTCGCAGAACTTCTGAAAACTGCTACATCGTTAGTGATGCAAGCTCATCTACTCAATCATGTTACATGATCCATACCGATGAGACTGAATTATGGCATAAACGCCTTGGACATGTACACTATCAGAACTTATTTAGATTGAGCAAAAGAGAACTAATTAGAGGTCTACTCAAATTGTAAAAAGTAGATAAAATATGTGGTGAATGCCAGTTGGGCAAACAGACTAGGAGCTCTCACAAGAAAGTGAACTCCAATACCACATCTAGACCACTCGAGCTTCTCCATATGGATCTTATTGGACCAACCAGATCGGAGAGTCGAGGAGACAAAAAATACATCTTGGTTATCATAGATGACTATACCAGATTCACTTGGGTATCGTTCTTAAAAGATAAAACTGAAACCCTATATGAAGTGAAAAAGGCCATCAAACAAATCCAAAATGAGAAAGGTTCTCATGTTAGTAAGATCCGTAGTGATCATGGATTCGAATTCGAAAACAGTAGTTTTGAGAAATTCTACAGCGATCAGGGAATATCACATGAATTCTATGCGCCCAAAACACTGCAAAAAAATGGTATAGTTGAAAGAAAAAACAGAGTCCTTCAGGATATGGCTAATGTTATTTTGAATAGCATGAAGCTCTTTAAAAATCTTTGGGCTGAAGCAGTTAATACCGCATGTTATATTATTAATCGGGTTTATACTAGTAAATCTGATAATAAGACTGCTTATGAATTATGGTTTGAAAAGAAACCTACTGTCAAATACTTTCGGGTTTTTAGCAGTAAGTGTTATATTTTACGTGATCGTAAAAATTTGGGAAAGTTTGATACAAAAAGTGATAAAGGTATTTTTCTTGGTTATTCTTTGAACAGTCGAGCTTATAGGGTTCTAAATAAGAGAACTGGTGTGATTCAAGAGTCCATCAATGTGGTCATTGATGATCATTTGAATACACCCGCTCCGAGTTCAGATGATGATGAAGCTCTTATTATCGACAATCAAGATACCACATCAAGTAAAAAAGAATCTGAACCAAGGACTGTCAAAGATCATCCAACCAATCAAATACTTGGAAACCCTCTCACTGGAGTTCGTACTCGCAAACAACTTGAGAACATATGTAATTATGTCTGTTTTATATCCCAAATAGAATCAGTCAACGTGAAAGAAGCACTTTCTGACGAAAATTGGATTATTGCTATGCAGGATGAACTTAATCAATTTGTTCGTAATGATATCTGGTATCTTGTTCCTAGACCTAAAGATAAACACATTATTGGAACAAAATAGATCTTTAAAAATAAGTCTGATGAGCTTGGAAATATAATACGAAACAAGGCTAGATTGGTTGTACAAGGGTACACTTAGATTGAAGGTATCGATTACGATGAAACCTTTGCTCCAGTCGCTCACCTTGAATCAATCAGACTTTTTATTTCCATCGCATGCTTTAGAAAATTTAAGATTTATCAGATGGATGTAAAGAGCGCCTTCTTGAATGGCGATTTACATGAAGAAGTGTATGTTGAACAACCTTCAGGGTTTGAAGACCCCAAGTTATCTGACCATGTATTTCATCTCACAAAGGCTCTCTATGGTCTTAAACAAGCGCCCAGGGCATGGTATGAGAAATTGACTAAATTCTTACTTAGTCATAGCTTTCAAGTAGGATGTTTCGATAAGACGCTCTTTATTAAGAAGCATAACAATGATATTTTGATGGTTCAAATTTATGTTGATGATATTATTTATGGATCAACTTGCTCTAACATGTCTATTGAGTTTGCAGACTTAATGAAATCAAGGTTCAAAATGAGCATGGTTGGCGAACTAAACTATTTCCTAGGGTTGCAAGTAAAATAACAACCTGATGGAATTTTCACTTCCCAGACCAAATATGCTTCAAACTTGGTTAAAAGATTTGGATTTGAGAATGGTAAGAACTTTGATACTCCTATGAGTACAACGTTAAGACTCTCAAAAGACTCTGCAGGTAAAGATATAGATCCTAAACTATATCGTAGTATGATTGGTAGTTTATTGTATCTTACTGCAAGTAGACCTGATATTGCGTTAAGTGTTAGAATTTGTGTGAGATATCAGTCTAATCCTAAGGAATCACATATTACTGTTGTTAAACGGATTATTAGATATGTCGCAAGTACTATAAATCTGGGTCTATGGTACCCTTTTGATATTAGTGTTCTGATTGGGCCGGTAATATCGATGATAGAAAATCAACTAGTGGTGGTTATTTTTACATTGGAAATTACTTAGTTTCTTGATTCAGCAAGAAGCAAAGCTCAATATCGCTCTCCACTGCTGAGGCTGAGTATATTGCAGCTGGATATGCATGTACACAACTAGTTTAGATGAAACGCATGCTAAACGATTATGGAATTATTCAAGATTTAATGATCTTACATTGTGATAATTCCAGTGCTATAAATATTTTCAAAAATCCAATACAGCATTCACGTACTAAGCACATTGACATTAGGTACCATTACATTCGTGAGTTGGTTGAAGAAAAAGTTATTTCTTTGGAATATATATCAACCAAAAATCAACTTGCTGATATATTTACTAAACCGCTTGACAAAAGCAGGTTTAATAAATTAAAATTTGATCTTGGTACGTACATTTTACATTGATTATACTTCCTTGCATGTATCATAGTGTATTATATTTAATATTATTTATGCTTAAATTTTATTTTTTTCATTAAATATGTATTTTTGGTCGATACTCGACCGGTCGTGGCTGTACACGACCAGTCGTGGTACGATTGGTCGTGCACCGCACTCGACCGGTTGTGGAGCTCGTGAATATGATATAATTTGGGGAAATCTCCTTCTTCTTCATTTCCACTTCGACCTACGACGAGTCATGGCTCGACTAGTCATAGGATTTCTTATTTTTCTTCAAGGTGAGTCCTATTTCATCATTTTTCTTGAAGATTAATGCTCTCTATGCTTTGCTTTGATCATTATGTAGTTAGCTTTCATCTCTTGTTGGGTTTTTCAAGGGTTTCTTCTTAATTTGTTGATCTAGAGAAAACTCATCCTTTCTTTTGTGTATTTTTCTTGCTCTTTGTATATCTTTTTGAATATGGATGCTAGAGGAAAGATGAAAACATCCCGTGGTCCATCTTCATCTAGATCTACACCGATAACAAAACGGCACCTTCGGTCACCCGAAGATGATTCTCAAGATGTACGGGATTTGCGTGTCCGTAATGTTATCGTTGAGCATACCGCTGATCTCAATCACATTGCTCCATATGGTATTGTCCCTCTCCTTGAATTTGTTGGCTGGACTAACATTTTGCTTTAGGGTGGGCCTGCATACCAGTCCATTGCCCAATCAATGGTAGTATGCATCTCAGAATTTTCTCTTGATAATTTAACTTTTTCAATTGATACTAGAGAAGGAAAATTTGAAGTACACTGTCATTTGATATCAGGTATTATGGATATACCTATTAATGATGAAGGTATATCGATTCATACTCTATACGATAAACCATCTGAATCGGAAAAATGCATGTTAACAAGAGATTTATGCAAAATTGATGCACAATGGACACACAAAGGGAATGCGCTCCCTTCAAAGTATTTGTTACCTAGATACAGAGTGTTACATCATTTCTTCATTTCCAATGTGTATCCTCGGTCCGGTAATAAAACTGAGTTGACTTCTTTCATGGTTCGTGTGTTGCATTTTATTGCTTCTGGTACCATAGTCTGTCTTCCTACTTTGATTTGTTATTTCATTATATAGTTTCGTCTCCATCCGAGTCATAGTGATATTCCGTTTGGTTATCTTATGACTGTTTTACCCCCTCACATGCTTGTCGATAAACCTATTAATGAGGCACCAATTCATCATCATATTTTCAACAATTCCAATCTTAATAAGATGAAGTTAGATTTTCTTCCTGGCCAAGTTGATGAAGGTGGTGTTGGTAGTGATGGTGGTGAAGCCGAAAATGAAGGGGAAGTTGGCGATCTTCCTTAACAGGATATTAATATGGATGAGATATTTGATGATATAGAAACTGATTCACCAAATGATCCTGATTACGATCCATCTAGTCATGATGCACGCCTTCGTGCATTGGAGGAGAAGGTTGATAACATGAGTATAGCCCATGATATGCAGTTTAAATATATGTGAAAATATCTTCGTCGTATTAATAGGGGCTTACATCAGATTGATCCTTCTATCCCTACTCCCTCCTGTGGATCTGATTAGGCGAATTATCTTCTGGATAGTATAACATTATCTTTTATATTGTATTGTCTTTTGGATATTGTATTGTGGATTGATAATGACTTGATGTTTCTCGTTTATATTTTGAAATATGCTATGACCTTCCATATTTCTTTCTCATTATCTGCTTATTATTACTCTCTATGTTGTTGTTCTCTTTCCTATTGTGACTTTCCCTTGTCATTTTGTGACAAAAAGGGGGAGTAGTATGGTAAAGGGGAGTAGTATAGAAAGGGGGAGTAATTTGTTTGAATTGATTGATTGAGAAGGATATGTGATGAGAATATGTTGTAATGATGTTATTGATTGGTTACATGAGCAGTATTTGTATTACTCAGGGGGAGTAGAGTATTGGTTACATGAGCAGTATTTGTATTACTCAGGGGGAGTAGAGTAATTTGTGATTTTATTGCTCATGATTCCTTCTTATTCTTTATGCTATGTGTTTTGTCACAAATTTGACAAAGGGGGATATTGTAAGTGCTATGATTTCATATCCCTTTGTTTGTCAAATTTTGTTGTGTCAAAACCTATATCTATGTCTTGTATATCATGTATTTCATGTTTGAGACTATTTATTGCAATTAAGAAATCACATTGCAAGATAAGAACTTAAATGAAGAACGTTTCAAGCCATGGATGAAGAATTCAAGAATAGAAGTTTTCAAGTATGCATGCTCAAGATACAATCAAGTTCAAGTATAGTAGAAGACTATGTCAAGTCAAGATCAAGCTCAAGAAGGCCTACTATAATATTTGTATATTCTCAAGCTTCTCTTAAGGGTCATTTGAGTGTATAGACTTTCAATGTCCATCTCACTTTTAAGGTTTGTTTGACCTTAGATTGACCTTAGGATGGGCTTTACTGTAGGTCATTCTGGATACATAATTCATATATTTTAATATGCTTGTTTGGGTTGTTCTAAGACCAGTCCTAGCTCTGCTATGACCAGTCTTAAGTTTTTCAGGACCAGTCTTAGGTTGTTAAAGATTTTCAGATCTTTCTGGTTGTTCTACGACTCATCCTTCGACCAGTCTTAACCCTACGACTCAAACTCCAGCAACTAAACTGGGGGTCCTACGAACGGTCATAGGTGACCCACGACCAGTCGTAGGTGGCCCATGACTGGTCGTATGCTACCCAGGACCGGTCGTGGAACAATAAATCATTATCCCGTGGAAATTTTTGAAAATCTTTGAAGTTATGACCAGTCCTAGGATCCTAAGACCAGTCGTAGACGGGATTTTTCAGGCTATAAATAGAGCATGAACTTAAGAGTTTTAGCAATTCCATTCAACTCTATTCAAGCATTCTTTAGGCTATACTCTAAGATAAGTTTGTGTTTGTTTTAAGCTACTTTGTACTTATTTAATATTCCTTTTGCTAGCTTGTGTTTTATTTGATTTTGATCTACATTCCAATCTCATTAGAAAAGGGGAATTTCTGATATTCCTTCTTCTTAGATTCAAAATCAAATAGAACTAGCCCTTTTGATTTAAAATCAATTAGACTTAGAACCATTCTTAAAGTGAGTATTGGACTTTGAACGTTGAATCGAACTTCTACTCCGATTGGTTTTACCGGGCTACTTCAAAAGGTGATTCAGGTATTTTACATTTTTATAATTTACTTTCTTTAGTTTTGTTTGAGATTTTTCAGAAAAATCTCATTGTATTGGTTATCTGAGGAGAGCCAGAAAACTCAGATTGTGAGGGTTTTTGGATTGTGTAAGCCCGAGATCAAAGACACAATTGTGAAGGTTTTAGGTGAACCTGTGAAACCAATTTTGATAGTGCATGCTAATATCCCCTATGTGAGGATATTAGGAGTGGAGTAGCATTCTGTGTGGGTGTTGGATAACAGTTGGTGTACACACAGACGAACCACTATATATCGTTATGTTGTGGATGTGCTTTATTCTTTATTCTTTATTCATTCAGTTTTGTGGATTATATTCGTGGATGAATGTTGTAATCTTTTTATTCCAAGTAAGTGTGGGGAATGTTGTAATAACTTAGGATTTATTTCTTCAAGTTATTTTGATTTCCTTGCTTTTTATTCCTCATTGGTTTGTGATACAAAGGACGTTCTAGAAATAAGGTTGTCCTACCTTAAACCTTTGGTTTTTGGTGTAAGGTTGTCCTTAGAACTGATAAAGTATTAGTCTCTTTACTTTAGGCTATTGAGATTATTTTAAATTCAGCATTGTGCTTTATTTCTTTTATTATTCCGCTGTTATTAGTTTTTATTTGGCATTTCCCTATTCACCCCCCCTCTAGGACATATAGCTAGGCCCTTTCAAGTTCATATGTTCCACCATTCCACTCTATCCAGGACCATCCTCAGTTAAACCATAGATCACTAAATCATTTCTTTTTGCCTCCAAGCGCATCCTTTTGTGCCTTCTCTTTACATTTTTAGGACCTTCAACTTAAAACCAACTCACCCCAACCGGTGTTGTTTTTGGTCTCCATCTCACATGACCAAAGCATCAATGCCTACTTTACCTATGAATGATACCCCAAAGTTCCCTCAAATGCATTCATTTCTATATCTGTCATTCCTCATCTCAACACCTATCCATCTCAACATGCCCATTTCAACTACACATCCTATGAACATGTTGTCGGTTGACAGCCTAAGATTCTGGTCCATAAAGCATGAATGGTCTTATAGTTATCGTAGAAGATCTCACTATTAGTTGATTTGGTATGCGGCTATCACATAAAACTCCAAAGGCACATTTCCACTTCATCCATCCAGCTCTTAATCTACAAGTAATATCCCTCATCACTCTCACCACTCTCATGACGTATCAACCAAGATATTGAAAACAACTTCTCAAGACTCAATCCTAAAGTCTAACCCATTTCCTTCAAAATCTCTCCTTTCACCACCTCATTTTTTAACTTTTTCTAAGTCCTTTCATACTAGACATAAATTTTAACGTATAAATGATGGAGAATAATACTTAAACAAAAATTTCTTATAAATAGTAAATATATGTACAAATTAGACTTTTTACCATTCAAATTATGGAATCTCATGGAATAAATGGGTTAGATGGATAGATTAGCGTCTTCTACCCCAAAATCATATGCTATATATCATATAAACTCCTTTCGATTTGCAAATTGGCCTCAAAAATACCTCAAATGGAGAGGGGGCCTAAACGATCAACTTCCTGGGGGTTCCAAGGTGGGACGTAGACTTTTTTGGGGCCTGGGGGGTAGGAGTTCATCACCCAAATGGTGAGCCCTCACCAGTTTTTCCAGTGGTCGGCGAGGCCTCGCCGGTCAACGGGCTCGGACGGGCAGGTCGTCCGGGCCGATCATGTTTGGGGTCTAGTAGGACCCTATGGTACAGGGTTCGACTCTTCATTCATTCAAAATCCACTACTTCCTTCACAAAATCATCCCCCAAGCTCTCCTTTTCTTCCAAAGCTGCTGTTTTCTTTCTCCAACCTCCCTTTCAATCGTTCCTTCCTTCACTTTCTGTTATTTTCCTCATCCCTCTACCATTCTCAATCGTGCCCAACACCTACTTCATCCATTTTCTGTGATTGGAGCTCCCAAGCTCTCATTTGAGGCTCAAAATCGTGTGAGCTTTCAACCCATCACATTTCTTCCTTTTCCCTTCTTCAATCCCTGCCTTTTGGGCCTATTTCCCTCCTTTCTTAGACCTAGATCCGTGGGAACCCATTAGGCCAGCCCTTTCTTCCATTTCATCAATTTTTCATGGCTCTTTTTGAGCTAGTTATAGTCATCTTCTTGATCTTTATGCTTTACCGTCGGGCGAGACCAAACACAGTAGCTTAGTCCATAAACGGTGACCATCTAGTGCTAGGACATCTAGAGTTTTGGACTTAGAATTAGTACTTCTAGATTTCAAAGGATCTGTCATTATAGGAAATCCCATGTCCAATTAGACAATCTTGACCCTAAGCGATAGGACCATTCCCTGTAGTAGAAATGGTATGAAACCATCTAGCGTATAAGTTTAGACTTTAGATTACAGCTAGTGAGTTACAGACTAGGCTACTAGATGTATTAGGCAGTGTAAAGCCTGTATATGCTAAGGAATAATAGGTTAGATTTGGTTGGAGCAGAACTCCATTCCTTCGATAGATCCCCTTAATACTCAGAGGCATCTTTAGTCACTATTAGGAAAGCTGTTTCGATTTAGAGACTATTCATGCATAGGAAAACTTATATATTCTTCGGATTAAACTTAGGTCAAACCAGCACGTCCCTTAGAATTGCCTTCCCAAGGACTTATTGCAATCGGGAACGCGGAGTAAAGGAACTGTATATAAGCGATGTATTCGCGGTTTGAATTAAATTCTTAATCCTAGCAGTTATCAATAAATCTAATGCTTTGATCAAGCAGAAGATCGGTATCGACTAGGATTAAGAACCGATACGACAAATTTTCTGTCCTAACTAGACAGAAAGTCTATGTATCCGGCTCAAACCCACTACACAACTTTTCTTCCGTGTGGGCCCGACCACCTACAACCAAAAGCTATTGGTTTTCCTTTGGAAATTGTTGAGGACATATAGCCAATAGAGATTAGACATCTTGTCGCAAGCTCACACCTGCCCCTGAACTCAACCACAATAGAGATTAGGCTCTTTTCTACAACCATAGGTACCAATGCCATAGAACGCATCATTAGCAAAGGAAAACCAATGTATTGAGAGGTTGATTCCCACTTCATGTCACGAATAGGTCCTAAATTACACCTCATTCCGACATACGGATCGAGACATAGGTTCTTGCGCCTTGAGCAGAAAATTTTTTAAGGGGGGTAGAACCTTATGAGCCCAATCAGAGTTGCGCAGCGGAAACATGGTTGACCCCTTTCCCCACTGGCCTAAGATCGAAGGAAATTTAGGGAAACAATTAAGGCGAAGGTCAGTGTATCCATAAGCCTACTCATTATATACGAGAATAATAGAAGCCTTGGCCGATTCTGTACGATTTGAAACCCCTTAGGATGATCTATTAGAGTGTTTATTAATCCCTACCTTGGGCATAGATTAAGACGAGGAATCCCTTAGACCAAGACTCAAAGAGCAACCTTATTAATAGGACTTTTGAACCTTTTAGTGATTGGCTTTCCATAAGTTTTTAGAGTGATCAGATTACGTACTTACTGAAATGCACAAATGCAAAACATTCGCGGCTTGACCCAATTCTAAATCCTAGCAGACTACCAATGGACTCACTGCTTGACAGGGCAAAAGATCAGGATCTATCAGGATTAGGAAAGGATACAACATTGTCTACCCTGGTCAGGTAGACATTCGACATATCGGGATTAAGCCCACTACAACCGTCTCTCCATATTGGTTGACCATTGAACAAGTTTTTAGGCAAAAGGAATAATAGAACCTGTACTCATTACCCTTAACCAATTTCGGGGATGAAATTATTTTTAAGGGGGGTAGATTGTAACACCCCGGATTTTTACCAACCTGGAGTTAGGCGTCCTTAGGCAATGGGTCAACCATAGCACCTTGATAACTTCTCAAAACTCGTTTCCAAAGCCAGAGAAATCATTTAGAACCTAAATCTTTAGAAATTTAATGTGAATAAGCAAGCGCTACACTAGATTTTCTGCAAAATTAGCACCAACCACTTTAAATACGATCTGTAAGACCCAAAACCTCTAGAATTGTTAACACTACGTTACCCTGAAATTTAGGATCCAACTCTAAACCCAGTTGCTCCCGGGAATGCTTTGTAACTTTGTATTGGTTCTATACCACGCATCGAGAGTCCGATAGCTATGAATTTAGACCATTACAACCATCTAGTTGGACTTGACAATCACCTAGAAAATCAAGCCCAACCGATGTCCTGAGATCATTTTATTGAACGCGGAGTGAAGAGAGTAGGAAAAGGAAGATTTTTAGAAAATTAATTATATTTTTAAAGGAATCTGGATCGTTTCACTTGCACGTTATTTTTAAGCGTTCTAAGCGTTAGAATTCGACACAAATTCACCATCGGATCAGGATAGGTGGCCCTTACATGTCATAGTACTTGTAGCTCTGATCGAATTCCCGTAACCGTTGAACTGAAACTGGTCCGCCACGGTCGATCTGGAAACCCGACCGGAATGAAAACTTAGCTTGACCTAGATCCAATATTAGAGAGCTTAAGTCCGACCGCATTTAGTAACAGGACCTCCAGAAGTGCTCCGTTAGATCGGAACAGACCCAAATTGGTTATAACTGAAGTATACCTTAGCCCCAAGTCTATTTCCGTCACTTTTAGACTTATAAATAGGGTTTAAAACCCTCATTCCAAATCCCATATGAATTTCCAAACCCTAGTTTTCCAAGAGGGAGAAAAGAGAGAGAAAGTGAGGGAGAAGTTGGTGCTGCTTCTTGGGATCCTTCCCAGCTTTACTACGTGCCTAATCCACCTATCCGTATTGCTATTCCAGCGTTTCTGACTCCAATCCTAGGTAAGAAATCCTAACCCTAACCTCTTTTAGGGCTTAATGTAGTTTAAGTGATGATGTAGCTAATCTATTTCATGTTCTAGGTTGTCAATCCGCCGTTGACGACGACTTATCATCTGAATCATATCCATTTCACATTTTCTAGTTTAAGGTGCGGACTATATACGTTTAGGTTTTGGTTTCCAAGACTTTCAATGTTAAGTAATGATTTATTCTTGCCTAGGATGCTAATTCACATGAACAAAGTGTTGTCCGTTTCGATTTTCAGTTATACGTTAATTATGTTGAATATACCTTATTCCTTGTATTTATAGAAAATACCGTATATGTATGAAATTTGGATTTGTGCTTAACATGATTATTTACCATGAATATATGCTCGTTATAGGTGTGACAACTCCTTAGAAAAAGGACTTGCCCTAAATCACGCCACGGCCAATATACGCTATATATGTAAAAGTGTGTAGCTCACGTGTTTGTGAAAATGTTTAAATGAATACGGAACCCGAATTCATTCATACAATGATTATCCATCGTGGATATATGCAAGTGATATATGGGGAAGCTCCCTAGTAAAAGGATTTGGTCAAATACATGATATATCAACATATAATATGTAGTTAGTATGTGTAGCCTAAGTGTTTGTGAAAATGACTGAATGAGTATGGAATTTTCTTTCGTGCTCGCCATGACTAATTGTCATGGATATATGATTATTGTATGGGCAATGACCGTTTGACAAAACGATTTTCCCTAATACGTATACTAATGAATACACAATATGTATAATGTAATGTGTAGACTAAGTGTATGTAAAAGTGTCTGAATGAGTTAGTAGTTAGATTGTTAAGGTCGTTGAGATATGAATCTCAATCACGATACTTGAGTATATGACTTCCTCCATACATTATGTAACTTAGATTATTTGTATTAATTGTGCACATGATTTCCTCCATGAATTGATTAACTTAGATAAATTATGTTAAAGGTGTATATGATTTCTTTAATGTACTGCATTTACATTTAAGTTATACTTCATGAATGTCCACATATTTGTAGGATATGCCTCATATGCCTGTTATGGAATTTGTATGTGATTGGGGTTGTGTTACAGTCCAGGTAATCGGTAATCGTTCTGTAAATGGTGGTTGAGGTTGTTCTCCACATATGATGAGTTTAACGAATCTGAGTCGTGCTTGGGATGTTCGGGAATGGTTAGGCCACACGGAGTGCTTACGCATCTCATGCCATTCAACTTAACGTGCGCTTGGCCTAGTTGAGCTTATCAACTAACCCGATTGACTGATGTTTGTTCACCATGTTTGGTCGCTACTGATTGAACCTAAGGTACCAAACTTACCAGTGAAAAGCCCCTCTAACCTTGGTACCTCGATCCGCTAAGACTCATGAGCCGATTATGGTGGTATGGGACAATATATTCGTGCTGTCGGCCTACTCTGATTGGTGACGAGCCCTTTGTAGTGACTAGTGAGCACCTATACTCGTGAACAGATTATGGTGGTATGGGACACTATATTCTTGCTGTCGGCCTACATTGATTGGTGACGAGCCCTCTGTAGTGACCTTGAGTATATCCTGATAGTGCATAAGGGCGACGAGTCTTGTTGCAGTATGTGGAATATAACTAGGCCTGTATTGATAAGGTGATGGGGGAGAGGAGCAATGATTGCGCGCAATAACCCTAGCAGCCCTTGTAGTGACATAGAACCGTAACATCGTATGAGATTATCTTAGACTGACGAGCCGAGAATGGATCACCGTTTGGGTAATGATACAAGGGAGGTACCTTAGCTTCCCAATCCTGCTGTATGAAATGACTAATAAGAACTTGGTAAGCATATTCATAACACCGCATTACATGTGCTAACGGCGTTAGTGATAGAGCACTGAGGAAGTGAGTCATGCCGCGATTGTTACATGATGTCGTAGAGGGGATTGTGGTGAGGGCATGCATCATTCTTCATATCATCCTTACATTAACAAGAGTATCTAGGACCTGTTTGATTGTACTGCCTTATCATTACTGCTTGATTAGATTGATAACATGTTAACCTTTGCAGTATATAGTTTCCACTGAGTTGATCACTCACTCCCACGTTACGGGACGGTGTTAGCCACACCAACCAGTCCCTGTTTTAGTTTCAGATGCCGACGATGCTTGCGAGGCAGAGTCGGTCTTTCTTGATGATGATGAGGAGGATTCCTCCTATATGCAGGTTTTGATCGACGGGGTTTACAGGGTTACTGATTAGATGCCAATGCACTTGGTATTTTTCCTTTTATTTAAACACCCATGTATATTCTTTTTATTCATTTTTGGAGTATACATGTATATATTTAACCTGGTAACATGTTCACACTCTAGAGCTTATAACAGTCTATATATGTTATATATACTATCACAGTCTTCCGCTAGCATAATTTAACTGTCTCTGGAGTATGATATGCTGTTTTGGCTTAATCTCACTCATGTTTAATACACTAACATAGACAACATTCAATCATAAGCATTTATGTTGCATAAGTGATGTTCTGAAACTCGGGAGTGGAGTTTATACTCGACCCCCGATTTTTGGGATATTACAACTTGTGTAAGGGAGCATGACATGTTTGAAATGATTATGTGTAATAATCATAGGTGGTGATGTCATTATTGCTAGCAAGCATAAGGAGGCTAGGGGTGATATCACCCTAGGCTAGGTAGCCTGTGATGATGGGTTATAGAGATTTTTCTCCACCAGGAAATCTTGGGTCCCACAACACGCGATTAACGACTGGGATAATGTGTGGGTTGGATCTCTTAGTCTAGGTATCGATTGGCGCACGAGATGTGGCGTTGGAAGCGCGGAGACGATGCAGTCGCTATGATACAAGTTTCAGGTCGAGTCAACTCAAATTTACTGGATGCGATTTGAGGTCGCTTGCAAATGCTATCTACAGGTCGCGGGTTGCCAGAATTCGACTGAGAGGACCACGAGATCCTAAGGAATGGTGAGATACTAGGGCACAACCTTAAAGCTCTCCCCTCCTAATAAAAATTTCATCCTTGAAATTTACACTACCACATGGAACAAAACAAGAAGGAAGAGAAAACGTGGCATCGCATATATACATATATTAAAATACAATACAAGGCACAATCAGTCAACAAAAATATAGGGATAGTGCTCTTGCATCTCAGCCTTGTGCTCCTAAGACGCCTCGTCAATACTATGGTGACTCCACTACACTTTCACCAAAGAAATGACCTTGGTCCAGAGGAATTTCTCCTTCCGAAAACGGATGCGAATTACCTGCTCAATGTAGGAAGCATCCTCACGAACCTCTAGGGGCTACCAATCGATCATAGGAATGGTGTCTAACCCAAACTTTCGCAGCATAGAAACATGAAAAATGTTGTGGATGCTAAACAACTAAAGTGACAAGGTGAACCTATAGGCCACAACGCCAACACGCCCAGTGATCTCAAAAGTTCCAATAAATCTCAGGGCAAGCTTACCTTCACTCCAAATCGAACTACACCCTTCATGAGTGAGACCTTGAGATACACTCGGTCCCCAACTGCCAACTCTAAGGGATGATGCCGATGATCAGCAAAACTCTTCACCGGCTCTAAGATGTGCATATCCTCTAGCTAATAATATCGATGACCTTTGATGTCTACTACACAATCTCGGGACCCAGGAGACGGGGCTCTCCAACATCGGCCCAACAACTGGGAGATTGACAAGGTATCCCATACAGTGCCTCGAAGGAAGCCATGCTAATAGTCAGTTGATAGTTGTTATTATATGCGAACTTAGCTAGGAGCAAGTGCTCATCCCAGCTACCAGAAAAGTCAATCACGCAAGCCCGAAGCATATCCTCAAGGATCTAGTTAACTCTCTCAGTCTGCGGATGATACATCATCCTGAACTGTAAGGAAGACCCCATCGCCTTCTGAAAACTCCAAAACTAATACGTGAACCTCGGGTCTAGGTAAAAAATGATCGAAACTGGAATACCGTGTAGTCTCACAATCTCATCAACAAATAATCTGGCAAGCTGGTCCAAAGGCCAAGTTGCACGAATCGTGAGAAAATGTGTCAACTTCGTCAGATGATCCACGACAACCCAGATGGCATCATGAACGCGCAGAGTCCTCGGCAATCCTATCATGAAATCTATAGATACGTGCTCCCTCTTCCACATCTGGATGCTCAATGGCTACAATGGACCTGGGGATCTCTGATGATCGGCCTTGACATGCTGGCACGTGTCACACTTGGACATGAAACTAGCTATCTGACGCTTCATCCCTTTCCAACAATACTGCCTCCTCATATCGTGGTACATCTTCGTCGAGCCAAGGTGGATAGAAAATCTTGATCCATGTGCCTCAGTCATAAGATCCCTGCGTAACTCTTGAACATCTGGGACACAAAATTGGCCTATGAAGTGAAGTGCACCATCAGAAACAATCTGTCAATCTGATTGACTCTCAGATGTCTTGCTTGATAACTCTGTAACGACTCATCTGTCTATTGAGCCTCGATCACCCTTGTGACAAGAGAGGGTTGAATCGATAAGCTCAATAACTGTACAATAGAAGACTACAAACTAAACTCAAAGTCATATACTGCTAAATCCTCAAGCATCTTCCACTCTCGGACTATCATATGTGTCATCAGGCCTCGTGGCTGATGGCTAAGAGCATCTGCCATCATGTTCACCTTGCCCGGGTTATATGAAAATTAAAATCATAATCCTTCAGAAGCTCCATTCAACGTCTCTTCCACATATTCAAATCGGACTGTGAGAAGAGATACCTCAGGCTCTTGTGGTCAGAGAAGAGCTCAAACCTAACCCCATAAAGATAATGCCTCCACACCTCCAATGCGAAGATGACTGCAGCCAACTCTAAATCATGTATGCGGTAGTTCAGCTCATAGACCTCGAGCTAGCAAGATGCATAAACCACTAGCTTCTCATGCTGCATCAGGACAACACCCAAGCCCACATATGAAACATTGGTAAATACCACAAATCCTTCACTCCCAGAGGGAAGAGTGAGGACAGGAGTGGACACGAGGCAGTCTTTCAGCTCAACAAATGCTCGCTCACAGGTATCACTCCAAACAAACTCTGTGCCCTTCCCAATTGACCTGGTCAACAGTTCTGTGATACAAGAGAATCCCTAAATAAAGCGTCTATAATACCCCACTAAACCAAGGAAACTATGGATCTCAGATGTGTTCGTAGTCTGGCTCCATTGACGCACTGCATCTGTATTCAAGGGATTCACTGTGACACCCTCCCTTGTCACCATATGACCAAGGAACTTCACCTCCTCCTGCCAAAACTCATACTTCTCTAATTTTGTATAGAGCTGGTGGGCATGGAAGGTCGCCAGCGTAATCTCTAGATGCTTCGCATGGTCTTCACGGGTCCTCGAATAGATTAGAATGTCATCGATGAATACCACAGAAAATTGATCGAGATAAGGAGGAAAGACCTCATTCATCAACTACATGAAAACCCCAGGTGCATTAGTCAGTCCAAAGGATATGACCTAAAACTCAAAGTGACCATAGCGCGTCCTGAAAGTTATCTTCGGGATGTCCTCCTCTCGGACCCGAATCTGATAATAACCAAACTGTAGGTCTATCTTCGAAAAGAATTATACACCCTGTAGCTGATCAAACAATTCATCGATCCTCAGAAGCAGGTACTTATTCTTGATTGTGGCCCGGTTGAGCTCGCGGTAGTCCACGCAGAGCCTCAACGAGCCATCCTTCTTCCTGACAAATCGTACCAGCACTCCCCACGGTGAACTTGTTGGACAGATGAAGCCTAACTCATGCAACTCATCTAACTACTACTGTAGTTCTCACAACTCCAATAGTGTCATATGATACGCGGCCTTTAAGATAAGGGCAGTACCGGGCATAAGGTCAATCTGAAACTCGATATGTTGGTGTGGTGGCAACCCCAAAATCTCCTGGAATACATCAGGAAAATCATAAACAACCAGCAGCTGATCAATGCTCATGGTGACAGACTCCTCTACAGCGCACGACATTAAACAAGAAAGTTGCTCCCCTCTAGGCTTGGTAAGGAACTGGAACTGAGGCAAGCTGAGTATATAGAATGTGGCTGTACTCACAAAGTAATCTAATATGCATGATGCTCGATGAGCCAATCCATGCCCATGATGATGTCGAACTCTGACATCGGGAACACAAACAAATCGGGGGGCAAGAAGGTCTCCCCCATTAACATGGGGCAAGAGGAATAAAATCAGCCTAGCATTGAAGTCTTCCCTAAGGGTGTCGACACTATCAATCCCTCATGAACAGACTCTATTGGTAATCCAGTCAAATGGAAAAAATCCTCGGACATAAAGGAGTGTCAAGTGCCAGAATCAAATAAAACTCGAGCTAAGCATGCAGAGACAAGAAGAATACCCTCAACGACCCCTCTTGATGACTGTGGGTCCTACTAGGCTATGTAAAATCTAGCCTGAGCTGACTGGGGAGGTGCAGGTCCCCTCTGAGGTCATGACTGTTGTTGTTGCTGCTTTGGTCTCGAAGGCTAGTGTTGTCGCTACTGTGGGGTCCTCAGTGATAGGAGTTGTTGTAGTTGTTGTTATGGTAGAGGCTATTGCGGTGCTCTCGGCTGCTTCTGCTACTGAGGGTAGGGACACTCCCACCTATGGTGTCTTATCCCACCACATCCATAACAGACACCGGGGAGCTACCTTGGGGGTAGTGCTGGAGGTGCCGCTAGTGCTCGGAAGGCTGGGCAACCTACGCGCCTCTATTGTGGTCGATGATGCTGCTACTAGGAGCCACCAGAGGGGGCTTTCCTCTTTCGATCTCCCATCTGACCATGATCCCTTTGCAAACCAGCCCACTCTACCTCATAGATCTGGGCCCTCTGTACTACTTGCTCAAAAGTCAGGAGCATATGCCCAACAGCATGGCCCCCAAGGCCATAACGCAAGCCATTCTCAAAACGATGGGCCTCCGCCCCTCATCATCAACTAGGTACATAATGTATCTAGACAGCGCGATAAAGTAGGCCTCATACTAAGCTATGGTCATATCCCCCTGCACTAGAGTCTCAAACTCCAGTGCACGCTGCTGTTGGATGTGATCGGGAAAATTTTTTTGATCAAACAGGTCTATGAAGTCCTCCCATGTCCATACAAAATGAAGCTTGGCAGCATGGGCGACTGAGGCCCACCAATGCTCGGCCTCGCCCTCAAGTAGTTATACTGCCAGCGGGACCCACAGCTAAGTCGTACATAGCATGGTCTCAAAAATATTCTCCACTTGGGAACACCATCTCTCTGCTTGATTTGGCTCTCACTACCAAAAAAATGAGCAAAGGCTACAGACTATAGAGGTCTAAGGCTACAGCTTTAATCCGTAGTTAAATAGCTACGGATTTAATCCGTAGCCATAGGCTACAACCCACCACCACGCTTTACAGTCTGATAAGGGTCTCAGTGGGGCCCATCATAATGTATTTGTTTTATCTAAGCCGTCCATCTGTTTTGATATCGTATTTTAGGATATAAGCCCAAAAAAGGAGGCATATTGAAGCCTCAAGTGGACCACATAATAGTAAACACTGGAAATTATGTGCATATTGTTGAAAGTTATTTTGGAGTGGTGTGGTTGACTTGGGTCTTCAATCTGCCTTATTTTTGATTTCATGTCCTGTCCATGGTTGCTTAAATGAATAGATTGTGTGGATAAGACACATCCATCATGATGGACCCCACGCAGCCCCAAAGATCACCGTCTAAAATATAGGCCTTGGAAGCGGATTGGTTGTTGTCACACACATGAGATTTTTTGTGTTGATGTTACCAAGTTGTGTGGGTCCTATCATGGCATATGAGTTATATCCAAACTGTCTATCCACTTGTTGACCTCGTCGTAAGGCTTGAGACGAAAAATAAGATAGATCAAAAAATCAAGTGGACCACACTGTATAAAGCAGTGGAGGATTGAACGCCTGCCCTTGAAGCTATTTTAGCGATCATTGCAATTTTCACCACCTAAACCCTCTCTCTCTCCTCTCCCTCTCACTGTAAAAGAAAAAAACCCTCCCTCTCCCTCTCCCTCTCGCTCTCTCGTCCTCCCTCGCTGTCTCCCTCTCCCTCTCGCTCTCGCTCTCTCATGCTCGCTCACTCAATCTCGCTGCCACTCTGGCGTTCAAGTTCTGCAATCCTCTCTCTAGAAATTGTAGAGAATGAAGGAGAGAAAGAAAGAGGATCAAAAACCCTTTGCATTTCAGTGAAATTAGGGTTTCTTTTCCCTTTTCCTCGTATTTCTCTCCGATCTGCTTCAAATTCTTGAAGATTCACAGATCTCTGAAAATACTTCGATCGATCACGAGAATCTGGTAACATTTTTCTTTAGAACGGCTCTGATCCTTTTTCTTTTGTGTGTATTTTTGTTTGTTTCTGGATTAGGACTAGATTTGAATTGAATCTCTTACATTTTCGTCTCCTGGATCGAATTCACAGATGTGGCAGGTTTAAATCTCAAGGTTTTGGAGAGAAATTGTTGTTCTGCTCGATCTGTTATTTCTCACCTCCTCTGTGAGTATCGCATCACGATTTTACTGTATCTGAGATTTTTCCATCCTTTTCATTTTGAATATTTTTTAATTTTTGAATTTTTACAGTAGTTTCATTTGATTTCTGAAAATTGGCGTCGCTACGCCGGGTGCAGTAGCGCCACATGGGTGACCAGATGCATCAGAGCAATGCTGCAGTGGTGGTCGTTCTGTACGATGCGAGGCCTGCGAGCAGTGACACAGGTGATGCGATCATGGCACAGTGGCTCCAGTCCGCAGGGTTGCAGCATCTGGCTTCTCCATTGGCCTCAACTGGAATTGACCATTGCTTCCTTCCCAATCTCCTCATGCAGGTATAACACTTCCCCTCATTTTCCTCTTCCTTTTTCCCCTAGATTTATGGAATTATTGAATTTATTTGGTTTTTAATTGAATTTTCATTGATGGGTTGGTTATGGTTTTGCTGTCATGCTGCATCAATTTATGTGATCTGTCTCTTTTTATTTAATTATTTTCTGGAATATTTGTGTGCTTGATGTTGATGTTGCTATCCTTACTGTTGCATTGCACATTCTTCTACAATTTGGATTACTATGCTTGCAGATATTCACCTTTCATGATTATAGGACCATTTGAGTGCACTGCTGGTTTTACATGAACTTCAAAATAGGAATTTTGGCTCAATTAGGAATTTGGTAGCAGAATACTCGCTTTAATTGAATCAGAATGTTTATTGTTTGCTGCACATGTCAAAATGTTTTGTAACCAATGTGTATTGGCATGTACAAGTTGATACACTGTGTGTACTTGGTATCAATTTGAATTTCATACTTATTGTACCGTTTTGACAATGTGGATATGTGTGATATGGGATGGTATTGTAAGCCATGTTTTTATCCTTGCCGCTTCTAGTTGATAGCATCTGCTAGCATTTCTAGCATTGACACAGGTGTTCTACAATTTGAATGATGGGTGGGCATGCCTCTGCTCTACCTGTCATAGCTATAAACCCCTTTGAATGTGATGATGGTTCTAAATTAACCCAGAAACTAGAATATCATTTCTCCTTTTCTATGTTTATTTTATTTATCTTAAATTTGAACATAATTGCTAGGGTTATGGAGCACAATCTGCCGAGGAAAAGCAGAAGCTTTTTAAATTGCTGAGGAACCTGAATTTCAATGGTGAATCGTATTGCTACAGAAACCCCTGCAATTGAACCTGGGCGCGAGCAACTGTATCACTACTTGTCTTTTGGTTGGCTTTGTGGTGGAATTATAGAGGTAATCTCCTCTTCTTACTTTAGCATGCTCAAATTGTATGAAGATTTACCTTCGATTCTTTTACAATTTTATAATGTCAATTCTTCAAATTAGAAGGGATTTCTAATTAGGGCAAATTTTAGTTTGCAAATATGAAGGGAAATGGCATGTACACCCATGTTTATATATATATATATATATATATATATATATATATATATATATATATATATATATATATATATATATATATATATATATATATATATATATAGACATCCTTTCTTCCCGCTTTTGGTGTTGCAATGGTTCTGAAGTGTACTATTTTATTAACAATGAAGAAAGAAAGGGCATATGGATCAAAAGGATTGTACATACCTGCTTCCATATGACAATGCTTATGGTTTCTTAGAAGAAAGTTCAAAAGCTCCTGAACTTCCAAATAATAAGAAAATCACAATGGAAGTATTACTATGGGAGTATTTACAATGGTTAGGCTCCTGTTTTTTTTTTAATTATTTTATTTTAAGGCTTCATGTCATTGATTTGAGATATTCTAGTAATTTCTTTTCTTGGTGTCTTTTCCCATCCTCGGCTCTCAGTTTGGCTAGTTAGTTAATTCAAGTTACTTGTGTGTGTATGTGTCTTTGTGTTTTTATGATAATGCATTCGGGTGGAACAACATTCATTTGGGAAGAGATTTCGAGAGGTGCTAGAAGAAGCAATCATTCACCCACTCAACATCGAAGGCAAGCTATTTGTTGGCATTCCTCCTGGTACAACTAAAAATCTCTTTTTTTCTCTCCATTCATGTGCCCTTGATTTGTACCCATCGTGCACCATCCATGCATACCTATACAAGTAGCATGTATGCATATAAGCACCATCCACTAATTGCATACATGCATTCGTAGCAAGGTTTTAGGACTCAGCTGAGTCCTGTGCAACCAAGGTTACAAGTATCATCCGAAGTGGGTACGTATCGCTGGAAATTGACTAGACCCCAAAACCCAAATATATTTAGATATCTTTGTAGAGCTTTTATACAGTTTTGACATAAGTGCAAACATTCCCTAGAAAATGTACTAGAAACTACAAAAAAAGGGCTAACTAATCAAAAACCAATACCCATGGAGGAAGCAAATGAAAATGGGTCTAGACTAATGTGATAGTCCATGACCATTTATAAAATGGTGGTGAATCTTTGATTGTATATGTGGGATAGTCATAGTTTGTAGTTTTTCAATTATAGGAATGCATGAAACATCTATGGAAACCTGTCTATCAACACTAGTTTGTAGTTTTTTAGTGATTGGAATGCATGAAACATTAATGGAAACCTGTCTATCAACACATGAACATGCATATTTGCTCATTCAGGGCCTATTTCAATGCATCCTCAAAAGGGGCATTTTGATGGCTAATTGCTATTTTGAGCCAACCTCCATGGATTCATTTCTGCCAACTCTGTTGGGTCACCACTTTGTGAAATGGGAGCTAAAAGAATCCACTTGCTAATTGGTTTTTAGCAAGTCGACAAGGTCGACCCAGGAAAAAAAAAGGCCACTTAGCAGACCAGGTTTACTCAAATTAACTCTTCTTTGATGGCTAATGCAACTCAAGAGCAGAATAGATGTAGATTCATTACACTCAATTTAGGTATGGTTTGCACCAATTCAAGAGACTGTACATTAGGCATTTAATATATTAGATTGGAGTGAGACTAATTAGGCATTTAAATGTGTTGCAGGATGTTTAAATTGCTTGTCCTAACAGGTGCACAAGTTGGGATAGATTGGACTTCTATCTTGAGAAAACCTCATGATTTCAGGTAATTATTGTAATGGAAAGTTAAAAAATTAAAAGCAAGAGATTTAAATGATCTTGATAATTCATTTTATTTAAATGACCAAACCCGAATGTGCTTCGGAGCTATCCGAATGTTAAGCGGGGGTCCGTGGAAGGTGGGAACCGCTGCTATGACCATGATGAAGCTGTCCATTTCCTATGGACAGCATTGGAGTGGCCTGGCCATTTGAACAGGCCGTATTTATGTATTTGCTCAAAATTAATGGAGCAGACCCGGATGTGCGTCGGAGCTATCTGGATGAGCGGAGGTCCCTGAAAGGTGAGAACCGTTGTTATGACCATGATGAAACTGTCCATTTCCTATGGACAGCATTGGAGTGGCCTGACCATTTGGATAGGTCGTGTTTATGTATTTGCTCAAAATTAATGGAGCAAACCTGGATGTGCGTCAGAACTATCCGGATGAGTGGGGGTCCATGGAAGGTGGGAAGCACTATTATGACCATGATGAAGCTGTCCATTTCTTTTGGACAGCATTGGAAGGGCCTGGCCATTTGGACTAGCCATGTTTATATCTGTATTTGCAGGTACCACACCCTTAACCTAAACCACACCCTAAACTTATAACCTAAACCTATTCTCAATTCCCTAAAGCTATAACCTATAAACTATGACCTAAACCTAACCCTAAACCAAAACTTATAACCTAAACCTTTACCTAAACCTAAACCTATAACCTATACTTATAACCTTAACCTAAACTATAACCTTAACCTATAACCTATACTTATAACCTTAACCTAAACTTATAACCTTAACCTAAATCAATTCTCAAATCCAAAAACCTATACTTATAACATAAACCTAGACCTTAACCTAAACCTAAACCTATACTTATAACATATAACCTATAACCTGTACTTATAACCTTAACCTAAACTTATAACCTTAACCTAAATCTATTTTCAGATCCCAAAACCTATACTTATAACCTAAACCTAGACCTTAAACTAAACCTAAACCTATACTTATAACCTATAACCTATAACCTATAACCTAAACCTTAACCTATAACTCAAACCTTAACCTATAAACTAAACCTATAACCTATAACCTATAACCTAAACCCAAACCTAAACCCGATCTTGAACCCGAACCCGATTTCCTAAACCTAAACCTTAACCTATAACCTATACTTATCACTTAAACCTAAACCTAAACCTATAACCTAAACTTAGACCTTAACGTAAACATAAACCTTAACTTCTAACCCAACCTAAACCTTAACCTATAACCCAACCTAAACCTATACATATAACCTAAACCTATTCTCAAATCCCAAAACCCATAACCTAAACCTTAATCCTAACCTAAACCTATAACCTATAACCTAAACTAAAACCTGTAACCTAAACCGGAATCGGAACCCAAACCTGAATCCCTAAATCTTAACCTAAACATATAACCTATAACTTATAACACAAGTTATACCTAAACCTAAAACCTAAACCGAAACCTAAACCTATAACTTAAACCTAAACCTATAACCGAAAACCTAAACCTATAACCTAAACCCTATAACCTTAACCTAAACCTATAACCTAAACCTAAACCTAAACAAATAACCAAAACCTATCCTCAAATCCCAAAAACTATAACATAAACCTAAACCTTAACCTATAACCCAACCTAAACCTATTCTTAAATCCCAAAACCCATAACCTAAACCTAAACCTTAACCAAAACCTATAACCTAAACTTTAACATATAACCTATAACCTAAACTTATAACCTATAACCAAACCTTAACCTAAACCTAAAACCTAAACCTAAACCTTTAACCTAAACCTATAACCTAAATGTATTCTCAAATCCCTAAACCTAAACTTACACCTAATCCTAATCTCAACTCCTTAACCTAAACCTAAACCTAAACTTGAAAACTCAAACTTAAACCTAATCCCGAACCCGAACCCGATTTCCTAAACCTAAACCTAAACCTACTTATAACCTATAACCTAAACCTTAACCTATAACCCAAACCTTAACCTATAAACTAAACCTGTAACCTATAACCTTATAAACCCTAAACCCGATCCTGAACCCGAACCCGATTTCATAAACCTAAACCTTAACCTATAACCTATACTTATAACCTTAACCTAAACCTATTCTTAAATCTCAAAACTTATACATATAACCTAAACTTAGACCTTAACCTAAACATAAACCTATACTTATAACCTATAACCTAAACCTTAACCTATAACCCAATCTAAACCTATACTTATAACCTAAACCTATTCTCAAATTCCAAAACCCATAACCTAAACCTAAACCTTAACCAAAACCTATAACCTAAACCTTAACATATAACCTATAACCTATAACCTAAACTTATAACCTATAACCAAACCTTAACCTGAACCTAAACCTATAACCTAAATGTAACGCCCTGAAAATCGGGGGTCAAGCATAAACTCCACTCCCGAGTTTCAGAACATCACTTATGCAATATTTTCAATGATGGATGAATGTTGTTCATGTTAGTGCAGAAAACATGAGTGGGATTAGACCAAAACAGCATATCATACTCCAGAGACAGTTAAGTTTCTCAAGCGGAAGACTGTGATAGATATATAACATATATAAACTGTTATAGGTCTCCAGAGTGTGAACATGTTGCCAGGTTAAACATATACATGTATACTCCAAAAATGATCAAAAAGAATATACATGAGTGCTCCAAAAATATAAAATGACAAGTGTCATGGCATCAAATCAACCTCCCTGTAATCCCGTCGATTAGAACACGGTCTACCTAGACCCGCCTGATAACCACCTATAGGAGAAATCCTCCTCATCAAACAAGTCCGGCTCCGCTTCATAAGCAGCGCCATCATCTGAAACTAAAACAGGGACTGGTTGGTGTGTATAACACCATCCCGTAATGTGAGAGTGAGTTGCTAACTCAGTGGAATCATAGAGTAAAGATTAACATGTTATCAAATCAATCAAGCGATAATGATAAAGCAAGCAAATCAAACATTCCTAAATACTGTAATTAATGCAAGAATGAAATGACATGATGTATGCCCTCGCCAATATACTCCCTCATGCGACACCATCTTACGTCCGCAGCATGTTTTCTTCCCTCAGTGCTCCACATCTTCCAAGCACGTGCAGTGCGATATGAACGTGATTATCGAGTTGTTATTAGTCCTTTTCATACAGCAGGATTGGGAAGCTAAGGTACCTCCCTTATATCAATTCCCAATAATGATCCAGTCTAGGGTCGTCACTCCTAGTATTCTCATACGATGATATGGTTTTAGGTCACTGCAAGGGCTGTTAGGGCTGTTGCACGCACTGGTTGTACAGCTCCCCCATCACCTTATCAATACAGGCCTAGTGTACTGTTATTGCTACGGAAGGGTCGTCGTCTCACGTAGACTAAGAATACGCTCGAGGTCACTACAAAGGGCTTGTCACCAATCAGAGTAGGCCGACAGCTCGAATGTAGTGTCCCATACCACCACAATCGGTTCACGAGTCTAAGGTGCTCACTGGTCACTACGGGCAGGTTTATGGCCCCAGCATAGGCCGACAGCTCGACCACGGTGTCCCATACCACCATGCCCGGCTCATGAGTCTTAGCAGATCGAGGTACCATGGTTAACGGGATTTTCACTGGTAGTTTGGTACTTTAGATTCAAGCAGTAACGTCCATACATGGTTAACATGCATTGGGCTAATCAGGTTACTAGACGAGTTTAACTAATATGAGCGCCCGTTGAGTTGATCGACATGAAGTGCATAAGCACCTCGTGTGGCCTAACCACTGTCGACAAGCAATGCATGGCTCGGGTTCGTCAAACATGTCCTACGTGGTGAATAGAATTCAACCACGAGTTCAAGTCTGTTACTGACTGTCTGGACTATAGCATAGCCCCAGACACTTGCAATCTGAATCAGTAAGCATATGAGAGAGACGGAATTGAAATATCAAGTAATCCAAGCATGTTATCAACATATTATAGGGTACAACATACGCAGTTAAGCATACACAAGCATTTCATATATAAAGAATCAATTCAACAACATACATGGAGGAAATCATACACATCATCAACGTAGTTGAGAATCCTATCTCAACACTAGTTTACAACACCATTTACTAAGTACTTACTCACGCAAGCATTTATACAAACACTTAAACTACACAACTCTAATGTACTTGACGTATGTTGATTTCAACATATAATATGACAGATCCTTATATCAAGGAGATGTCTAATACACAACAATCATGTTCTTACATTCAACACATATGGCAGGCATAAATCATATTGATTTAGGCATTTCAACAAACACTTAGACTACACTTAATAACATACATAGCGTACGTTGGCCGAAACATGTATTAGGGCGAATCCTTTCACCAAATAGATCATACATCCATAACTAGCATATATACATGGAAAATACTCATGGCAATCATATCAGCAAAATTTATACGTATACGGTATTTCCTACAAATACTTAAAATACCATAAATCTCATATTCTTCGTATGTATTCGAAATAGAAATCGGTTGGCATGTTCTACATGTGAAACAGCATTCTTGTCAATAATCTACCATTAAACGACATTGAAAGCTTTGAAAAATGGTAACCTAAGCGTCTAAAATCCACACCTTATGCCATAGAAGTGTAACAAATTGAATAGGTACTCTACGCTTCCGTCAACGTCGATATGACAGACTATTACACAAGGGAAGTCAGCTACTTCACTACTTGTATCAATAAAAACCCTAAAATAGGTTAAGGTTAGGGTTTTCTTACCTAGAACGACACCGAAATCACCGAGATAGCGATTGTAAAGCGATGGGTAAGCACGTAGATCAGCAGGGAAGAATAGCAGGAAGGTTCTCCCACTTCTCTCTCTTTTCTCTCTTCTCTCTCCTAGGGTTTCTCTCAAATTTTTATGGGCTGAATGGGAAAGGGGTTAAGGCCATTTTATAAGCAAAAAACTCACGGAAATAGACTTATGGCTAAGGTATACTTATGTTATAACCAAATCGGGTCTGTTCCGATCCAACAAAGAATTTTTGGAGGTCCTGTTATCAAATGCGGTCAGAATTAAGCTCACTAACATCGGATCTTTAGTCAGTTAGGTTTTCAGTCCAATCAGATTTTCAGATCGTCCGTGGTGGACCAGTTTCAGTTCAGCGGTCACTGAAACTCGATCAGGGTCATAAGTGCTATGACATGTAAGGACCAACTTTCCTGATCCGAGGGTGAATGCTTAAAAATGTCGCGCAAGCGACACGTGCCAGATTTATTAAAAATTGAATTAATTTTTTAAATATTTTCCTTTTCTCACTCTCTTCACTCCAGACTCAGTAAAATGGTCTTAGGATATCGGTTGGGCTTGATTTTAGAAATGATTGTCAAGTCCAACTAGGCGGTCATAATGGTCTAAGATTATATATATCGAACTTTCGGCGTGCGAACTAGATCCAATACAAAGTTTCAAAGGGTTCTTGAGAACAAACCGGTTTAGAGTTTGATCCTAGGTTTTAGGATAACGTAGCGTCAATGATTCTATGGGTTTTGGGTCTTACAGATCATATTTAAAGTGGTTGGTGCTTATTTCACAGGTAATCTAGTGTAGCACTAGTTAATTCACGTTAAATTTTTAAAGAATTTCATTCTAAATGATTTCTTTGGCTTTGGAATTGAGTTCTGAGAAATTACCAAGGTGTTATGGTTGACCCATTGCCTAAGGACGCCTAACTCCAGGTTGGAAAAAATTCGGGGTGTTACACTAAACCTAAAACCTAAATGTATTCTCAAATTCCTAAACCTAAACTTACTCCTAATCCTAATCTCAACTCCTTAACCTAAACCTAAACCTAAACTTGAAAACCCAAACTTAAACCCAATCCTGAACCTGAACCCAATTTTCTAAACCTAAACCTAAACCTATACTTATAACCTATAACCTAAACCTTAACCTATAACTCAAACCTTAACCTATAAACTAAACCTGTAACCTATAACCTTATAAAACCTAAACCCGATCCTGAACCCGAACCCAATTTCATAAACCTAAACCTTAACCTATAACCTATACTTATAACCTTAACCTGAACCTATTCTCAAATCTCAAAACCTATACATATAACCTAAACCTAGACCTTAACCTAAACATAAACTTATACTTATAACCTATAACCTAAACCTTAACCTATAACCCAACCTAAACCTATACTTATAACCTGAACCTATTCTCAAATCCCAAAACCCATAACCTAAACCTTAACCTAAACCTATAACCTATAACCTAAACCAAAACCTATAACCTAAACCCGAACTCGAATCCCTAAACCTTAACCTAACTATATAACCTATAACCTAAGCCTATACCAAAATCTAAAACCTAAACCTAAACCTAAACCTATAACTTAAACCTAAACCTAAACCTAAACCTATAACTTAAACCTAAACCTATAACTTATAACCTAAACCCTATAACCTTAACCTAAACCTTAACCTAAACTTATAACCTAAACCTAAACTTATAACAGAAACCTAAACCTAAACTGATAACTTAAACCTATTCTCAAATCCCAAAACCTATAACCTTAACCTGTAACTCAACCTAAACCTAAACTTATAACCTAAACCTATTCTCAAATCCTAAAACCTATAACCTAAACCTAAACCTTAACCTATAACCCAACCTAAACCTATTCTCAAATCCCAAAACCTATAACCTAAACCTAAACCTAAACCTATAACCCAACCTAAAACTATTCTCAAATCCCAAAACCCATAACTAAACCTAAACCTATAACCTATAACCTAAACCAAAACCTATAACCTAAACCTGAACCCAAACCCGAACCCGAACCAGAAACCGTAAACCTTAACCTAAACATATAACCTATAACCTAAACCTAAACCTAACCTAAACCTATAACCTAAACCTAAACCTAAACCTAAACCTATAACCTTAACCTAAACCAAAACCTATAACCTAAACCTTAACACATAACCTATAACCTATAACCTAAACTTATAACCTATAACCAAACCTTAACCTAAACCTATAACCTAAATGTATTCTCAAATCCCTAAATCTAAACCTACACCTAATCCTAATCTCAACTCCCTAACCTAAATCTAAACCTAAACTTGAAAACCCAAACTTAAACCCAATCCCGAACCCGAACCCAATTTCCTAAACCTAAACCTTAACCTAAACCTAAACCTATACTTATAACCTATAACCTATAACCTAAACCTTAACCTATAACCCAAACCTTAACCTATACACTAAACCTAAAAAGAAAAAAAAATGGCTATACATGATGCACTTCTTTCACTTTATTTTTCTTTCCTCCAATGGTCATTCTGATTTATGAATGCCATGATTATTTGTAGGATGATGGAATATACAAAGTTATTGCCGGAAGTGACTTTGTCATTACTAGAGTTGCATTTCGAGACAACTCTTCAAAGTACTACATAAATGACCATGGAAGTAATTTTACTGAGGTCACTAAGAAATTGAAAGGAAAAGGAGTGGACTTGGACAACAATCAGTTTTTGATTCTTCAGGTGGGTGATGGCTAAAAAAGGCCCATTTACTTCTAAACAAAATATCATACCGTCAAAATATATCTTCTCTTTCAATTCTTTATCATTGAAATTTCAGGGTGAAGTCGAGAAAATTTCTCTAATGAAGCCATAGATTTAAATTTTCAGCATTATTGTAATTGTAATTGTAATTGTAATTGATTTAATGAAGGATTGTAATTGATTGTAATTGTAATTGTAATCGATTGAATGAAGGATTGCAATTGATTGTAATTGAATGAATGAATGATTGTAATTGATTGTAATGGAATGAATGATTATGCAGGTGGTAATTGAATGAACAAATGATTATATATATTTTTTTAATGTACAAAATAGTTACGGATATTTACCGTAGCCATTATTAAATTTGGCATATTACTACGGACTTTTAGTTACAAATAATATCCATAGCTATTTATACTTATTGCTACAGATATAATTGCAACGAATTATATTTGTAGCTGTTGTAACCTATAGCTACGGATTTAATCCGTAGCTATAGGTTTGAGACCTATTGTTACGGTACTTACGACTACAGTCATGCCACGAACTAGCTACAGACTAAAACCGTAGCCATAGGTCTCGTAGCCTTTGCTTGTTTTTTTAGTAGTGTCTCCTTGGAATCGCAGGGGATCGAACAGGAGAAAGTCGCGTAATAGGGCGCTCATGCACTCCTGCTCTGCCTAATCTAGCATCTTGGTGGGTTGCCTACCCTACCCCTAGAGGGCGGCAGTCACAGCCTACAACATCTGCTATAGCTGGTCAGCGCTCATGGACACGGTTGGTGCTGCGCTAGTCTCGGATGGAAGTGCATAAGTCCTAGGTGGGGTAATGGGAATCTCATGCGGGGGAATAAGAATCTCAGGCAGAGGACCGGGAGTCGCTCGGGTCACTCTCTTAGGTGTCATGTCCTATAAGAAGGAATAAGGGCCTATTAGTCTTAATGACTCTCGAAGGCATGCACATTAGGGAACTATATCGATCACGGGGACCTATCCATCCTAAGTTCATAGCAGATATGTGATGCGACCCTCAGTTATTCCCAAGTTATGCTCTGATACCAATTCTTGTCATGCCCCAAACTCAAAAACCGGGCTCACAAAATTTTTGATTGCCAAATCTAGCACCAACAGCCTCCGTAGTACCCCATTCTCTGCTCCCGACACCCATATGCCAGGTTCCGATCCTGGGATCCTACAAGGAGGATTTTTACTGTGAATTTTTTTTTTTGTAATGTAATGAAGCATAATCATAAGCACAACTAAGACACAACATAACAACATCACCACATATCCACTATATCAAAGTGTTTTAAGTACAATGCAAAAAAGGAAATACAACTATAGATCAGGTCTCTAGAAGCTCAGCCACACGCTCCTACCTCAATGTTGCTGCATCCTAGCGTCACCTACATGTAACAACATGCATAAGCTTATCGAAAGCTTAGAGGGTGGTGTAAGTGTGTGCGTAATATATGTGCCAAATATGCAACATCAAAGTAATGCGAAAATACTAGCAAGTCCATAAATGTTATGCGTAGCCAGTCCATGAATGCTATGCGAAAATGTTGGCTGTTCACCACCCCAAGTATAGGGTTGTGATGTAGAAATAATCTTGGTAAGACTAAGGTTGAATCTACAGGGATTGAACCTTATATGTATTCTGAAAGTAACTATAACGTCCTAGAAAAATCCGTACAAAGACTCGAGTACCACCTCAAGCAGAAATCACTCATGACCAAATTCTTTAAGAATTAGATGAGAAGTAACTAAGTGTTAAACTAAATTATCTATGAAATTAGCTTGAACCACTTTAAATATGAACTGCAAGACCTAAAATTAGTAGGATCATTAATGCTACATTACCTAGAAACCTAGGATCAATATCTAAACCCAGTTGCTCTTGAGAGTGCATTGAAACTTTGTATTGGACCTGGATAATGCGTCGAAAGTCTGATTACCATGAAATTATACAGTTATGACTGCCTTACTAGGCTTGATAACCATCTCAAAAATTAAATTCAAATAGTATCTATAAAACGCACAACTTGGGCTTGGAACGAAGTGTGTGAGAAATGCGAATACCTTTAGAAAATGAACTGAAGCTTAAGTGAATTGACCAGCTCATTTGCAAGACAATTGTAAGGTTTTAGATCATCAGATTCTAACCCAATTACACCCTCAGATTAGGAAATTTTTTTAACACATGTCAGTATACTTATGGCCCTGATAGAGTAACGGTGACCGTTGAACTGAAACTGGTCTTCCACGGTCAATCCACTGATCCAATCAGATTAAAAACTTAACCTGACCTAGATCCAATGTCAGGGAACTTTCCCCAGACCATATACAGGAAATGGATATCTAGATGAGTTCCGTTGGCCCGAAACAGGTGACTTTTGGCTATATCCTAAGTATATCATAGCCTTGGGGCTATTACCATTAGTTTTGGGCCTATATAAGGGCCTAAACCCACCCCATTTGTATTCTATACGATTTTCCTAGCCCTATGAGAGAGAAGAGGGAAAAGAGGAGGAGAAAGTGAGGAGAAGCGAGAGAGATCTGGAGTTACTAACCGGGATTCGTTCCCACCGCACCACGTATCAAATCGTCTCTTCCGTGTCGCTACATCGTCTCTTTCAACTCTGTTTTTGGTTAAGAAATCCTAACCTTAATCTGTTTTAAGTATCAAAATAGATAGATCAGCGAAATAGCTAACCTATTTTGTGATTCAGGTAGTCGTTGTGCCATAGACAGTGACGTAGTGTTCAAACTAAGCTCGGTACGGGTTTACCGGTGAAAGGTGCGAACTATAAATGTTTAGGTTATGGTTTCCAAGTTTTAATGTCAGTAATGGTTTATGACTGACTTGCTTGCTATCACATGTGCCTAGATACGATGATTTCGGCGTCTTACACATATGTATGAATTACGTAGAATATAATGCATTCTGTGTTTATTGAAATGTCTGAATGAATATGGAATTATGATTTGTGCTTGTCATGCTTATTAAATTGAAAATACATGATCGTTATATGTGTGACAACTCCTTTGTGAAAGAATTCACCATAATATAGGTTATAACTAATATATTACATGTATATTTTAGTGTGTAGTCTAAGTGTTTAATAAAATGCCTGAATGAGTAATTGTTCGATGAAATGTATTTATTAAAGGTGTTAGAATGAGATCGTCAATTACCTTAGTGATTCGAATAGATTTCTCCATGTAATTTACATTAAGCTTAATGATTTATGTATGAAATGTACATGTGTAATGTCATATTCATTATGTGTTTATAAAATGCTCAAATGATTGAAATGCATGAGTTGGTTGCTAAATCATATTATGATTACTATATGGGAATGCTATTACTTGGAGTGTGATTGAGGCTACAATGTAGTCCAAGCAATCACTAATGGTTTACGATCGGTGGCCAAACTGTTTTAGCCATGACGGATACGTTCGAGGAATCCGAGTCGTACGCTGATTATCAACAGTGGCTAGGCCACGAGGAGTGCATATGCACTCCATGTCGATTAATTCAACGTACGCTCGTACCAATCGAGCTTATTAAGTAACCCGACTGACCTAATGTATGTTCACCATGTATGGACACTACTGCTTAAACCTAAGGTACCAAACTTACTAGTGAAAAGATCGTTTAACCTTGGTACCTCGATCCGCTAAGACTCATGAGCCAAGCATGGTGGTATGGGACATCGTGGTCGAGCTGTCGGCCTACGCTGGGGCAACAAACCTTCCTATAGTGACCAGTGAGCAACCCAAACTTGTGAGATGAATATGGTGGTATGAGATATTGTATTCGAGCTGTCGACCTACGCTAAGGTTATGGGCCTTTTCGTAGTGACCTCGAGTATACACTAGGACTACGCTAAGGTGACGAGCCTTGCATAGTGACCTTAAGTATAAAATAGGCCTATCCCGGTGCATCCTGGCTATGGTCCCTAGTCGAGTTGGCAATGAGCCTTCGAAAATAGACTGTCAGTTGGTAGGGCATTGGTGGTGTGATCTCGAATATACATTAAGCCTACGCTGAGGTGATGAGCCTCTCGTAGCAACCACTAGTATAAACTCATGAACTTACCTATCGTATGTGATTAACTAGGATTGATGACCTTAGATAGATCATTGTTTGGGTTAATGATATAAAAGGAGGTACCATAGCTTCCCAATCCTGCTGTATGAATAAGTCTAATTAAGAACTTCACTAATGACGCACATGCACCACATTACATGTGCCTTTGGCTTAGGAGTTGAGCACAAAGGGGTGCATGCGACGATCGTGAGATGATGTCGTAGAGGAAGTATAGGCGAGGGCATGCATCATTAAAGCATATCATCTCTGCATTAATAAGAATACTTAGGACTTAATTGTTGTATGGCTTTATCATTACTGCTCGACTGAATTGATAACATGTTAACCTTTACTTTATAGTTCCATTGAATTAGCTACTCATTTCCACATGGGATGATGTTTTAAAAACCACCCAAACTCTGATTTAGATGTAGGTTCTGGCGAGGTCTGCGCAACGGAGCCCGTCTTCACAGACGAGGAGGAGGAGTTCTCGTACGTGCAGCTCTCAGGAAGGTCTATGTAGACCTCGTGCTACTTCGATGGGATTACAGGGATATTGAATTATTTGAACATTTACTCTTTTTTTTTTTTTTACATTTTGTAAGTTTGAAACAACACTTATATATATATTTAGCCCAGTTACATGATCATACTCTGGAGGTTATGAAACACGTACCTATGCTTTTTATATTAAATTCAGACTTCCGCTTGCTTATTACATTTACTTTGGAGTATGATATGTTATTTTGGTGTAATCCCACTCATGTTTAATGCACTAATATGAACAACATTCAGTCATCATTATCTATGTTGCATAAGTGATGCATTGGAACTCGGGAGCTGAGTTTCTGCTCGACCCCCAATTTTTAGGATGTTACATAACTAGAACTAGAACTACAAAAAGATGTAATCTAAATCAAGAAAATTTAAGAGAATAATGGTGAATTACTTTAACTTGTAAAATTCATTGGTGGGAAACTAGGGTTTCCAAGGATCCATTTGTAGAGATTAGGGAGATCAATGCTTGATTCATAAACACTACTAGAACCAGAGTCTTATCTTCATCTAGTTGGAAGATATTTCATTAAAAATCAATTCTAAACTTCCTTTGATCTAGTCCTTAATAGATGAGAGGTATGAGAACTAGCACTGATTCCATCACAAAAACAAACCATTAAAAACTAAAACCATTCCTTGTAATCAAACTAGAATCAAAGATAGTTCAACTAAAATATGAATCAAAACATAGAAAACAAACCCTCACGCTACAAGCTTCACTTCTTAGCCCTAGCTAAGATGTTTAGCTAGCCATAGCCATGATTAACTAATTCTCTTAGGCAAATAAATCAAGGAAAGAGAAGAAAAGAAAACTTGTCAAGAAGGTCGTCCGATCTATCTCTATTTCTCTTCCCTCCTACCCGTCCGATCACGGCTCAATGACTTCTCGTATGATGATCTACATGTTCTCTCTCTCGCTCCTTTTATAAGAGTAGGAAGTTGGTGGCTAGAGTTGGCAAAAGGGTGAGAATGTGCACAAGCCTTATGCACATCGAATTTAGAAACTGTTTGTGTAACGTCTAGAAAAAATTCGTACAAAGACCCGAGTATCACCTCAGGCAGAAATCACTAAGGATCGAACTTTGTAGAAATTAGGAAAAAATTAATTAAGTACAAAACTAAATAAATTGAAGAATTCACTACCAAAAAAATGAGCAAAGGCTACAAAATATAGAGGTCTATGGGTATGGATTTAATCCGTAGTTAAATAGCTACGGATTTAATCCGTAGCCATAACCTACTACCCACCACCACTCTTTATAGTGTCATAGGGGTCTCAGTGGGGCCCATCGTAATGTATTTGTTTTATCTAAGCCGTCCATCTATTTTGATATCGTATTTTAGTATATTTTCCCAAAAAAGGAGGCATATTGAAGCCTCAAGTGGACCATACAATAGTAAACATTGAAAATTATGTGCGGATTGTTGAAAATTCTTTTGGAATGGTGTGGTTAACTTGGGCCTTCAATCTACCTGATTTTTGGTTTCCTGTCCTATCCATGGTTGCATAAATGAATAGACCACATGGATAAGACACATCCATCATGGTGGCCCCCACGTAGCCCTAAGGATCACCGACCGAATTTTAGCCTAAGCTTGGAAGTGGATCGGCGTACACATGTGATTTGGTGTGTTGACGTCACCAAGTTGTGTGGGTCCTATCATGGCATATGAGTTATATCCAAACCGTCTATCCACTTGGCAACCTCGTCGTAAGGCTTAAGACAAAAAATAAGACAGATCAAAAAAATCCAGTGGACCACACTGTATAAAGCACTGGAGGAATGAACGCCTGCCCTTGAAACAGTTTTGGCAGTCATTAGAATTTTGGCCGCCTAAACCCTCTGTCTCTCCTCTCCCTCTCACTCCACTAGAACAAAAAACCTAACCTTTCCCTCTCGCTCTCGCTCTCTCTCTCTCTCGTTCTCCCTCGCCGTCTCCCTCTCCCTCTCGCTCTCTCGTGCTCGCTCACTCAATCTTGCTACCACTCACCTTGTGGACAGAAGGCCTTCTTCCTATCAGGAAAAAATAGGGCATTTCTTCCCATCTCGCTGCCACTCTTGGTGTGGACGGAAGGTTTCTTCCCGTCAGGTAAAAATAAAGGGTTTCTTCTCGTCAGCCCCTCGTTGTCCTTGGTATCTCTCTCTCTCTCTCTCATATCGAATGTCCAAACACTATTCCATTTTCTTCTAAGGCCCGTTTAGCCGGGTGGATTGGAAGGGATTAAATGGTATTAGGGTGGATGGCATGGATTTCTAGGTAATGATGGTGTTGTCAGTGGATTGTCTTGAGATCCATGGGATTACTGTATCCCTGTATTGTGATATCCAGTCCGTTTGGCATGCCCAACCAATCTGAGGATTAAACCTTCCAATCTGACCAACCAAACACGTCCCAAGCAAATTTGAACAGATTAGGGTGGATTGGATGGGATTTAAAGGTAATGATGGTGTTGTCAGTGGATTGTTTGAAGATCCATGGGATTGGGATCAGATCTCCGACTCTGTTTGGCAGGCCCGGTCATTCCCGGGATTTAACTTCCAATCCCTTCCACTACCATCCAATCCCTTCCAATCCGACTGGCCAAACGGGCCCGTATTTGTTTATGGTGGTTGATCTGTCATAGATCTCTTCAAATGAACTGTAGAAATAATGTCTGTAAATTTTGCATATATCTAGCTCAAATCCCAACTGTGGAATCATGGTTTTAGGAATTATCTATGTGGAGTGCTACTCTGATGAGTCAACGCTGACTCAGTTGGACCCAATCCAATTTGACAATACAAGTCAAATCTGAGTTACCCTCAACTCAAGCAAGACAGGCTGAGTCAGCGTTGACTTGGGTGAGTGGGAACCGGACTTAGGGCCAAATGAGTTGATGGGAGTTGCTGATCAGTCTTTTTAACCATGAACGAAATGGATATGAATGGTCTAGATTATTGAACCATCAGCAGACACATGGTGTCACATATGTAATTCCTCCTAAATCAGTTCCCTATTTTCACACCTTTTATCTTAGATTGTGAGCCACATGATGCACTAAAATCACGCAGATCCACAACTCAGTAGGCCACATCAAGGGAGACTTCCAGTGACCCATTGTGATGTTTATATGCCATTCATCCTGTTCATGAGATAAAAGATGGAAGAAAAAATATATCTTCACAATCAAAAACTTCCGTGGCTCAGTCAGGCTGGTGGCATTACCATATGGACTTTTCTTGCAGTGCCATACATGAGCCCAAAACTGAGGTGGATCTAAAGCTCAAGGCTGGTGGCTAACAACACGTTGCTGACAGTTTTAGCTTCTAGATTATTATTATTTTTTTAAATTCTGAATTCTTATTTATTTTCTGAAAGAAAGAAGATTAGCATCTAATATTGCATAAGATAATGCATGGGGTTCCAGTTTCGCTCATTACTAATGAATTGATGTGGTTTCTACTGTTTAGACAACCTGGGAATAGTGAAGTGTATACATCTTTGGAAAGATGCAAACCACTAACTGTATACCACTATCTGTAAACAAAATCCAGATAAATTTCAATCACACATTATTTGACATGCGAGCCATGTTAGATTAAGCTAGAGTTTTAGTTCATTCTGGGAAATGGAATGCATTTATATTATTTGGCACATTCTCACCAGACAACAGAAACATGGATCTCATATCAGAAACTGTTGGTGATTGGAAATCAGAATCCTTCTGGATTTTGTCAACACAAACGGACCTTTCTATAACCGTCTATCTAGATCAATTGTAATTGGGAGTTGGAATTGTACATAATCTATTTATATATCATAAAATGAATGAGATTTGATGCGTTTATTTGAAATGGACCACTGACTTTTACTCTGTACGTCTTAGGATTTTGGTTGAGCATGTTATGCAGGAAATGGGCCACACTCTAGTAGTACTGGTAATAAGGTGATAGCGTTTTATTGATTGTTGCCCTCTGTTTTCACTCGATATTTGAGGGCATTGCACTTGGAGTTGCAGGTAAGATGAGATACATGCATAAAGATGCAACTGCCTTACAAAGCATGCTAGCAGTTCAAAGAAAGGTTAATCGGTTTGTGAATTTTTTATGTTATTTTGATACAATGTCAAAAATGGTGTTTAGAGATGAAACCCCTGCATCAATCTGAAATGAGGGTTTTGAGCCCTATTTGGATACCACCTGTAATTGCCGGTTTGGTAGTCACTTGACAAATTGACTAGACCCCAAAACCCAAATATATTTAGATATCTCTGTAGAGCTTTTATACAGTTTTGACATAAGTGCAAACATTCCCTGGAAAATGTACTAGAAATTATAAAAAAAGGGCTAACTTATCAAAAAGCAAGACCCATGGAGGAAGCAAATGAAAATGGGTCTAGACTAATGTGATAGTCTGTGACCATTTATAAAATGGTGGTAAATCTTTAATTGTAGATGTGGGATAGTCATAGTTTGTAGTTGTTCAGTTATAGGAATGCATGAAATGTCCATGGAAACCTGTCTATCAACACTAGTTTGTAGTTTTTCAGTGATTGGAATGCATGAAACATTGATGGAAACCTGTCTATCAACATATGGACATGCATATTTGCTCATTCAGGGCCCGTTTCAATGCATCCTCAAAAGGGGCATTTTGATGGCTAATTGCTGTTTTGAGCCAACCTCCATGGATTCATTTCTTCCAGCTCTGTTGGGTCACCACTTGGTGAAATGGGAGCTAAAAAAATCCACTCACCATTTTGCAGTCTTTAGATTTAATTTCTTTTCTTTGATTTTCTTCACTCGATATCTCATTTTGTAGAGACATTCTCATTTTTTGCCATGATTTCCTTAAAGATTCTTTTCCATCTCATCTCTTTAGTTACTCAGCATTAGTGCCATTTGAAATCAGATTAGTCATACTACAATGCAGATGATTGTATATTTGATGTTTCGTATCTTTCATGCGTGATACATACATTCTTATTTCTGGCCATGAATTCTTCAAGATTCTTTTCTTTCTCATCTCTTTAGTTACTCAGCATCAGATGCATTTGAAATCAGATCGGTCCTAAATTTTCTCTAAGTTCGTTTGTTACTACAATGCTGATGATGGTATATTTGATGTTTCATATCTTTCATGTGTGATCCGTTGATTCAGTCTGCACTTTTCTTGACGCTGTTTTCATTAGTAGCTTTGGCTGAGATGAATTTTTTGGATATTGGTCCTCCTTAACAAATGACAGATTCAATTCTCAGAGTGCAAGCATAACTGCTGAAAAAACAAAGGCAACAGAAGATTTTTTTTTATGCATTCCTTTTACTCCATGGATGCTGAATAGAGAAAGTTAAGGACTGAACCACTCCAACCATCTTACATGTCATTTGGCCATGGGCCAAAAAAATACGGGCCTATCCATGACTCAGGAAGGCCACACAAGTAGGAACAGTTAAGAGGGGATTCCCACCCTTGATTTTAATAGAGGGACCACCATGTTGTGTATGCCATCCCATCTATTGATATGAAACACCTGCCCCAGATGATGGCAAACACGGAAAAAAATAAAATCAGGCCAATTTGAAACTTAGGTGGACCTTGGCACAAATCAGTGGTAGGCCGCCACTCTATATGCATACATGTGTTTCACCATACCTACACCTTTTACACCAGGGGGTTGAATTTCTTCTTATGTTTATATTACCATACCAAAACTTAAAGGATCCCAAACATCATAAGAAATTATTTTCACAATATAAATATCATGGAATCCATGTCTTGCATCCAAAAACCACAATATCTCCTTATGTTGGTATAGTTCCGGTGCACCTTATTTTCTCTTGAAGCTTAAAGGAGATGGGAGATGTTACATATCTACTGTAAGTTTCTCCTTCCACTACCCATGCAACTGATAAGAACAGATGCTATACTTGATCTTAGCCAAAAGGCCTAGAAAAGTATTTCTCCACTCATAAAAGAAATTAATGACCAAAAGAGAGCCAGAAATGTATTTCTCATGCAATAGCTAACTACGCAATTTGTGAATTGGGTAAATTCACATGGGCAACAGGAAGACAATTCATGGCAGGCTTTTGTGTTCGTACCAAAATATAACTGGTATATTGCAAAGGCAAGTTCCATGTCCTTAAAGTTCTCATTTTCGTACTTGGGAACTATTAGGGGATCTCAAGTTAATTGGAAACTAACATCTTTGTATTACAAGTTCAACTTGCAAACTAACATAATTGGATTTTGGTGTTGCCTTCATTGTAGAACTAAGAAGGTTAATTGCAATTTTGTCATTTTCACTGTGTCTAATGGATTTTTATAATTCAATTAATTAGTGCATCCAAATGCAGCCCAAACGTAGCCAACATAAATTCATTAATTGGGTTCTTATTTTCAATAGGTTTGCTGCTAATTTACTCAAGGGGCAGACAGTTGGAGTGATTGGAGTAGGTTATATTGGATGAAAGAATACAATCTATTGTTTCTATGTTTATTTTCAATTTAGTTTATTCTTTGATGCACTTAATGATTTGTTATTGATGGCCTTGATACATGAAATCTAGAAACTCCTGCATCAAAAACCAATGAGAACAGATGGATAAGAATGAAGTGCAGCTAGAAGGTCCTTCCTAATGCTCTAAAGACAATGGCCACATCAAAAGAACAGGTGATCTTCATCAATTCAACTTCTTTGATTCTCTTTTACTCGGAACTAGTCTTTGTTTTTTTGAAAAATTCTCACAAAATTTTCATCTTGGTATTTTTCTTTTAAGCTATTGATGCCTTTTTCTCATCTTTGTGGTGACTAGTCAATGGTAAAAGATAATGAAAATCTGGTCAAAGACTCTATGCACAGAAGTTATTTCTTGAGGGGATTGGATCTTTCTTCCTTGGAGATTCATCAAGCTTAAGGTACAGAGCTTTGTAATTTGGTCTGGCTTGTTTTGAAAAGTTTAAGGTCTTTTGTGAAAATCAATCAATAGGCGTTGAGCCTTCCCTCATAGTTAATATATGAATATAATATGTATGACATTAGCTGTTCAACGCATCATTTGGAAGTTTTTACTCTCATTCCTCTATTACATTTCAGATGTAAGTCAATTTTGGAGGGAGTTACAATTACAGCCCTCTAGTATCTCTTGGACTGCCAGACTGATCGGCCATGAATGTAGTAAGGTGGGCCCACAATTTCCCAACCTAAGGTTTGCTTTTTATCTAGTTTTCTCTTCTTGTTTTATCACTTTATTTATGCTATTGTTATCCAACATCTGTGCTATTTTCTCTGCATGTATCCCAAGTCAAATGTTACATTTACACATTCATGAATCTGAATGGTAATTACATAATAGAAAAGTGAGTAAAAAACCAACCTGAATGCAAGAAATTTAGTTTAGGTTAAGAGACCTGGAAATGGATAGGGAAAACATTAATTTTCTTATCCAGTTATTATATTCCAAGGATTACATGACAAGGCATCCAAATTTATAACCTTAGCTTCTAGTTGTTAGAAGATTACCTAAACTTTATAAAGAAATCAAAGCAGTCACTTGTATGGAGAATTAGTCTTTAACTATTCTTGGGCTGACGCTATTACAACTATGACACTCAATATGCCTAATTTGAATTGCAGTCACCTATAATTCTAGTTTTCTTCATCAGATATTTGTACACTATGTTTGTGTCTTGAATTTGTACTTTCTCCATTTTCTTCTCTCTCTCTCTCTCTCTCTCTCTCTCTCTCTCTCTCTCTCTCTCTCTCTCTCTCTCTCTCTCTCTCTCTTTCTTTTTCATATTGCTTCTTAAAGATTAGTTTTTGTTTCTCACTACAAGCATTTTGCTGATTGTAAAAAGAAAAGAAGAGGAGGAAAAAAATAATAAACTTGAGTCACATTGTAGCTGATATTCGATGTTTCCATGTCTTTTGACTTGCATGGTACAATTTTCAGTTGATTCTGGTCATTCTTGGAAGAAGTATGGGCTGATATATGTCCAAGATGAACCTTTGAGTGTGATTCAACCGGTTCCTTTCCAAACTGCGAATGGGGTTGTAACGCCCGTGAAAAATCCGTACTTGGGCTCGAGTACCAACTCGACCCGAAATCGCGTAGAATTAAATTCCATGGAAATTAAGCGTAAGTTAGCTAACACAACGCTAGAGTAGCTGGGAAATAGTCCCTGATCACTTTAAATACGTTCTACAAGACCCAAATCGAGTAGAACAAACAACTCTACAATACTCTATAACCTCGGATCAAACTCTAAGCGGGTTTGTTCTCTGGACCACTTTGAATTTTTGTATTGGATTTAGACCGCGCGTCGAAAGTCCGATACCTCCTATCTTAGACCGTTAGAACCGCCTATCTGGACTTGACAATCATCTCGAAAATCAAGTCAAACTGATAATCACAGACTATTTCGTTGAACCCGGACTGAAGAGACCGCGAATAGGGACAGAATTGAAATTTTAAATTCAAATCTGGCACACGACTTGACGCGTCAATATTAAGCATTCTGACCGTCAGAATTCATCCAGATTACACCCTCGGATCAGGAAAAATTTCTATTTAATATCATGAGACTTTCAGCCCTGATCTACGTATGGTGACCGCTGAACTGAAACTGGTCCGCCACGTGCGATCTGCGAACCCTGCCAGACTAAAAACTTAATACGTGCTACATCTGGTACGCATGAGCTTAAGTCCGATCGCAATTGACTAGGGGACCACCAGAAAGCAACTTTTGGACCGAAACAGCTCCGAATTGGATAGGCACCAAGTAAACTTCGTTCCGGAGCCTGTTTTCGACATTTTTAAGCTTATAAAAGGGGTTGAAACCCTCATTTCCCTCTCCCATCTGAAAATTGCAAACCCTAGGATAAAGGAGAGAGAGTTTGAGAGAAAGAGTAGAAGGGATTTTTCCCGCTTCCGAGCCACCGATTGCTGCTGCTTCAGCAACTCTTTCCAATCACCTGGCTGGTGATTTCTCCGTTCTTTCAGGTACAAAACAACCCTAGAACTTTCTGATTTAGGGTTTATCCAGATTTAGGGCGTGTTAGCTAACGTACTTCATAAATCAGGTCCTCCTACTGCCGTAGACGAAGCATACACGCTCCGTTTAAAATCACGCTTTCGTAAGACCTAAGGTGAGGATTTTAGACGCTTTGATTGACGGTTTACAATGCTTTCAATGTCGTTTAATAGTAGATTATCGACGGCATCGCCGTTTGACATGTACAACATCCTCTCCGTTTCCTGTTTCGTAAATTAACGAAGAATATGAGATTTAGGGCATTTTAGTCATTTGTAGGAAGTACGGTATACATTCATATTTTGCTGACGTGATTGACATGGTTTGTTGTCGCATTAGGGAGTTAGGAATGCTTGCATAATTGGTTTGGCGAAGAGATTCGCCTAGTTGCGCACTTTGGGTCGACATACTATATGTAGACTTAAGTGTGTAGTGTATGTGTTTGTATAAATGCTTGTATTAGTATGTATTGAATTAAATGATGTTATGTGGTAGTTTGAGATTGATTTCTTAGTTAATATGCTGACCTAAATGATTTCCTACATGTTGACCATATGCATGATTCCATTACATGCATGGAACGTATGTGTTTGAAGATTTGCTTAAGTTGAATGTTATAACATGTGTTAACATGCTCATATGATTATATTTCAATTCCAATACCTTTACATATATTGCTAATGTGATTCCATAAATGTTTGGGACTAGACTTAGTCCAGGCAGTCGGTAACCGAGCGAATTCGTGGCTGACTGGTCATAGCCACGAACGACGCATCGATGAACGTGATTCTTGTTTAGAGTTGGCGGCAGTGGTTAGGCCACGCGAAGTGTTTTACACACTTCATGTCGTTCGACTTGAGATGTGATCGCGCTAGTCGAGCCCGTCAAGCAACCCGACTGGCCAATGTATGTTCACCTTGTATGAGTCATAACTGCTTGAACCTAGGGTACTGAACTTACCATTGTAAACCCTGTTAACCATGGTACCTTGATCCACGAAGACTCATGAGCCGGGCATGGTGGTATGGGACACCGTGGTCGAGCTGTAGGCCTACGCTGGGGCCACAAACCTTCCCGTAGTGACCAATGAGCACCTAGACTCGTGAGCAGATTATGGTGGTATGGGATACTATATTCTAGCTGTCGGCCTACACTGATCAGGCGACGAGCCCTTTGTAGTGACCGCGAGCGTATTCTGAGCCCACGGGAGGCGACGACCCTTCCGTTGCAGTGGAGTACGGTAGGCCTGTATTGATAAGGTGATGGGGGAACGGTGCAACGAGTGCGAGCAACAGCCCTGGCAGCCCTTATAGTGACCTACTAAATATACATCGTATGAGATTACTAGGAGTGACGACCCTAGACAGGATCTGTGTTGAGATTAATACAAGGGAAGTACCTTAGTTTCCCAATCCTGCTGTTTGAATGGACTAATAACAACTTGGAAATCATATCACCATAGCATTGCATGTGCCTGGAAGATGTGGAGCACTCTAGGGAGTGTGGCATGCCGCGGTCGTAAGATGTTGCCGTATGAGGGAGATCGTTGGTGAGGGCATACATCACGTCATGTCATCTTGCATTAATAACAGTATTAGGATTGTCTGATTTACTGCTTTATTATTATCACGTGATTGAACTGTGAACATGCTAATCTTTACTCTATGATTCCACTGAGTTGATCACTCACTCCCACGTTACGGGATGGTGTTTGCAACACCCACCAGACCTTGTTGTAGATGCAGGTGAGGCCGAGATTCAGGAGGTGGAGCCAGAGATCGACGAGGACCAGGACGAGTTCTCGTATATGCAGTATCACGACGGCTTCCCGTAGGCGACCTGGATCGATGGGGTTTCAGTGGGACTATTTGGAACATTATTTTTTTGTTCATGTATATGTATATGAGACTCAGAGATGTATTCATACTTTAGAGGCAGATGAGATTTACTTTGTTTTTCCATACAATGATATACATATTGTTTAGTCTTCCGCTTGCTTTTATCATGGATCTGAAGTATGAATTACAGTTTTGGTATACTTTTACTCATGTGAATGCTTTAAATCAGACAACACTGAATCATAATCATTTTTGTTGCATAAGTGACGGTCTGGAACTCGGGAGTTGAGTTTATGCACGACCCCCGATTTTCAGGGTGTTACAAGTTGGTATCAGAGCATGAATGAGAGTATACTGGGCCTGGGTTATGGTCTCGCGACGTACGCTGTCGCTTCCTTTGACTTAGGTGGGTGCGAGAAGGGTCTAGAAACACTTCTAGGATCGCAGATTCGCCGATAGGAGAAGTCTATTAGAATCGATCGCAAGATCGAGTCTGTAACGCATCTCGGGTCGCGTAAAGCAACTCGAATAGCTTCTAAGCCGTAGGAAGTCGGGTTGAGACATCCTATGAGCGGTTTTAAACCGCCAAAGTGAATCCTTGGGCCGTGGGATGACCACGACTCCTGTAATCAATCGCCAGGGCTAAAAAACCCCGTTTCACCAAAAATCTTCAAAAATTCCTCCTCTAAACACTCCGATCTTCATTTCTTTCTTATCCATTTCATGTTAGGCATCAAACCTAATGTGAAAATAACACAAATTAATACTTTCACAAAATTTTACAGTGAATAGAAAAATTTCATGAAAAATGGCCATAAGGCCATTCTAACTTCACTTTCTTTAGCAACTAAGGATCTAGATGGATGTACTAGCTCCTTTTATCCTAAATTCATATGCTGCATCATAGGGTTTGGTATTCAGGATTACGGAGTGGTCCCGGAAAGCCCCGAACACATGTTTGGGCTCATATAGGTCAAAATACAATGAACCAAGGGGTGGGCCATATATTTTTGGAGTCCTTGGACCATGGGGGACCAGACCCATGTGGTCCCACCAGCCAACTGGGAGGTTGGCCGGCGATGCCATCGCCGGTTCGGCGATGCATCGCCGACTGGTGGGGCCCCTTTGCCATGAATTTTGGGCGCACACCCTTAAATGGGGTGCACATCCTCCCCATATACCTCCCATCCCACGAAAATCCCTAAAACACCCCCTCCTTCACAAACAGCCCTCCCCTAAGCCCTATTCTTGCTTTCCAGCAGCCATTTCCAAATCTCGGCGTCCCAAATCACTCCTAGGTCCCTCCTTGGCCAAAACCGACCACCACCCATCACTTATTGGGAGTTGGCAGCCCTTCCTCTGGAAGATTTCACCATTTGGAGCTCCAAAAATCTCCAAATAGAGCTGAAATCGTGAGGTGCTCCATTCCACTTTTTTGTTTGCATTTCTCCTTGAAAATACAGCCTTGGGAAGCTTGAAGCATCCCTCTACGACGCCTAGATCTCCTTTTTCTAGATTGGGTAGCCACTTCTCTGCATTTTTGCCGTTTTCATGACTTTCGTGGAAGCCATTTTAGGCCTTCTGTCACTCTCATCCATCATATCTTTGATGGGTAAGAGAAAAATCGCAACAGACGAGGCTGGGCCAAGCCGTCCTGCTCAATCGAGAAGATCGCGGGGTGGTGCTGCAAGTTCAAGCGCCGCCGCAGGTCCAACTGCAGTCCTGGAATGCTGTATAAAGCAGGATTTGGATCCCCATGCACACCTTGGGTGAGCAATTTTATCAGAGATGCCTCATGGCCAATACACTGATCGTAAGGTGTTATTTGAGGCGGACATAGATGGACGACTATTCGGTGAATATCTGTTGTTCGAGCGCATTGAAGCTACGCATTGGGGTCCGATCTTTGAAGCTCGCGCTCGTGCTAATGTGAGCACTGTTCGTGCCTTCTACGCTAGTATCCAGAATCCTACCTTGGAGCCTTTGCAGTTCAAAATCCCTTTTGGTAGAGATCGAATGGCTACGATCGACGTTTGGTTGATTGCGCGACTTCTCAACGTGCCTCTAGGTGATGTGCATCCTAGTGAGAAGAATCTGAGGACTAGACGTGAACGAGATCGCCGCACCAGGTTTCTGTGCGGTAAGTTGGTTCCATGGCAGCCTAATAATAGCCTCAAGGCGACGTATATGTCTGAGGATTTGCGCCTACTGCACCATATCTGCATGTTCAATGTTTATCCCAGGTCGACGAACCGCATTGAATGCACACGTCTTATGGTCGATTTCTTATATCTGGTGGCCCAGGGAGAGAATGTATGCATGGCCACTTTCATCTTACAGCAGATAGTCCTCATAGCCAGGTCAAGAAGAACATCCGAATCGCTTCCCTTTGGCCGACTGATTTGTAAGATTGTGCTTGAGTTTGTCTATAGACTTGGGCCGGAATTGTCGGTATCGATTCATACCATTGATGAGTCGACAATGGTCAAGATGAAGATTGGATCACAATACCATGAAAATCAACTTGAAAGGGATAGTGAGGATGACTTTGATGATGAGGAAGATCAAAGCGAAGAAGAACCTAGAGCAGAGGTTCAGGAAGAAGCTCAGGAAGAGGCAGAAGAGGAGGCTCAGGATACAGATGAGAGCCCTCCTCCTTCTGCGCAGGCTACTATCGACGATCGCATTGCTCGGATGGAGGAGAGTCAGACCGCTTTGCGAAGGGAAGTCCAAGAACTTCGCGTAGAAGTCGCGGATGCCAATGCCGTTACAAAGAAGAAATTTGGCAAAGTGACTCGCACCTTGAAGGCGATCCTGTGTTGCTTACAGGATAAGGGTGCTCCTCCTCTGTCACCAGACTCCGACTAGCGATGCGATCTTTGATGTTATTATCAGTAGTTAGTCATTTCCTGCTTTATGTGTGTAAGCCTGTTAGGGCTAGTGCTTTGTTCATGTTGTTGTTGCTTAACTGTCTTAATTCCCATGTATTTCTCATCATGATGCTTGTAAGGATATATCCCTTGTATTGTGACAATTTTGATTAATTGAAATGCATGGAATGCCTTTGACTCCTTGTGTGAATGATTGTGGTGTATTTGTGCAATTAAGACTGACAAGGTTGCGCCCTATTTTGAATATAGGGAATGCCGCCTAAGACTACGCGGAGCACGGCTCGTCTTACGTTGACCGAGCATATGGATCAGACTCCCTCTCAGTCTGGCACCCATTTGGACCCTGCTTTGGGCCCGATTCCTGAGGCAGTTTGATCGTCTCAGCCTGCCGCTGGTCCTACAGATGGACCACCGCCATTTACGCCATCAGTTAGAGAGCCATATCGCGCATCTACTTCCACACAGCATCTGCCACAGCCTGCTCCACCCCCTGACAGATTTGAGCAGATGATGGCTATGATGATGCAGCAGCAGCAGCTTCTGACTACCATCGTGGGGACATTAGCCCAGGGTGGGGGTGCGGCTACATCTACTCCACCTGCACCACCTGCGTATCCAGCTGAGGATGCCTATACATACGCCCAGGATGAGGGCATGGCTCATCCTGTGCCGCCTGCTTTCCCTGCGGGGAATCCTGCCGATACACGGGGCCTATTGGAGCGATTTCAGCGCTTGCGGCCTCCTACTTTCATGGGTTCTCACAGACCCGAGGAGGCTGAGTACTGGCTCGACCGGGTGTCAAAGATTTTACGGATGTTGCATTGCACCGAGGCCGAGCAGGTAGAGCTGGCTACCTTCCTGTTTAAGAGAGAGGCCAGCATGTGGTGGGATAGCGTACTGCGGACCGTTGCCGCAGACTTTGTATGGATGTGGGCAGCATTTGAGTTCCGCTTCCATGAGAAGTATTATCCCCAGACTTACAGGCACGACAGGGAGAATGAGTTTCTCCGTCTCAGACAGGCAGCGATGACAGTTACAGAGTATGAGCATCGTTTCACGGAGTTGGGCAGGTACGTTCCGACGATCCTGGCTGATGAGCAGATGCGCATACGGCGCTTTTTGGAGGGTTTGCGACCGGATATTCGGTCGAAGATGTGCTGTGTTAGCATTCCCTCCTATGCGGAGTTGATTCACATGTCCATGCGGGCAGAGCAGGACGTGGATTGACTTGCGCGATCTCGTGGCCCGGTTGTTTCTAGGCCACGACCAGACTTGCCAAACAGGCCCTTCGCGGGCAAGAGGCCTGGCATTGATCCTCCTACTAGGACTACGGCGCCTGTACCACCTTTTCGGTGCCCCGATTTGACGTGCACATACTGTGGGAGGTCAGGCCACTTGGCGTAGAGCTGCTTTTCTAGGATGCGGGACAGTGGGTTCTCACCGTCGCAGAAGATTGACCGTGTACGTCCACAGGCGATATCAGCACCGCCTATACGGTCAGCTCCTGCGCATCCTTCTTTCAGACCTCCGGTATCTCAGATTAGACAGCCTCCACGGCCCTTGACACAGCGGCCGAACCGACCACAGCAGGCTCGGGTTCATGCATTGATAGCTGAGGCAGCTGCGACGTCGACTTTCCAGCATTCAGCCTTCGAGGTCACGGCCCATATTGGAGGTACGCCCGTTCTTTTCATGGTGGACACTGGTTCCACGATTTCTTTGATATCGCGTGCCGTAGTCAGGCGTCTTGGGTTACAGACTATCACTATGGATAGCGTGCGAGACTTTGCAGCTCATGGGGATTATTCGGATGTCACCCAGATGTGTGAGGGTTGTTTAGTTGATTTGGGAGGCAGGACGATGACTCTTGATCTTGTCGTCGATCCCTCGCTCGTTTATCTCGACGTCATTCTTGGCATGGATTGGTTGACTGCAGCGAGAGCCGAGATTGACTGCGAGGCTCGTATGGTGACGGTGTACGAGCCTGAGGGCACGCCTTTCACGTTTTCAGTGCGGGTAAATCTTCCTTTCCGCATACTTAGCTACGCCACTCTATTGCGCGACACTGGTGCCCAGGTACTTGAGCATACGCCAGTTGTTTTCGAGTTCGGGGATCTGTTCAGGAAGATCCCTGGTTTGCCGCCCCGACGTGAGATCGATTTCACTATCGATCTGGTTCCTGGTTCTACACCCGTCTCACTGCCGACGTATCGCATGGCACCATGTGAGATGGAGGAGTTGAGGACGCAGATTGATGGTCTGCTAGAGCTTGGCCTTATACGGCCTAGCGTGTCTCCTTGGGGAGCACCGGTCTTGTTCGTGAAGAAGAAGGATGGTTCGATGCGATTGTGTATTGATTATCGTAGGCTGAACCAGCTCACGGTGAAGAACAAGTACCCTTTGCCCAGGATCGATGACTTATTCGATTAGCTGAGAGGAGCGCAGTACTTCTCAAAGATTGATCTTCAGTCAGGTTATCATCAGCTGCACGTCAGGGATGAGGACGTGCAGAAGACAGCATTCAGGACCAGTTTTGGCCACTACGAGTTCCTCGTGATGTTGTTCGGTCTCACGAACGCACCGGCCGTGTTCATGGATCTGATGAACCGGGTATTTCGGCCTTTCCTCTATCGATTCATCGTTGTCTTCATTGACGAAATTTTGGTGTACTCTAGGAGTCGAGAGGAGCATGAGGAGCACTTGCGTTTGGTCCTGGATATGCTCAGACAACATCAGTTGTTCGCACAGTACAAGAAGTGCGACTTCTGGAAGCAGGAGGTGAAGTTTTTGGGACACGTGGTGTCCAAGGATGGCATGGCAGTTGACCTGTCTAAGGTAGCTGCAGTGCAGGACTGGGAGCAGCCTGGTTCTGTCATTGAGGTGAGGAGCTTCTTGGGTCTCGCTGGCTACTATCGGCGCTTCATACAGGACTTCTCGAAGATCGCGAAACCCTTATCTCAGTTGACACGGAAGGACGTGAAGTTCGCCTGGAATGATAAGGCGGAGTCAGCTTTTCAGGAGCTGAAGGACAGACTTACGTCCGCCCCTGTGCTAGTATTGCCAGAGCAAGGGGTTAGATACACTATATACACTGACGCGTCTAGCGTTGGTTTGGGTTGTGTCCTTATGCAGAGGGACAGGGTAATTTCGTATGCCTCGAGACAATTAAGGAAGCACGAGGAGAATTACCCTACACACGACCTAGAGTTGGCAGCCGTTATATTCGCACTGAGACTCTGGAGACATTACCTCTACGGAGAGGAGTTCGAGCTCTTTTGCGACCACAAGAGCCTCAAGTACATATTCACGCAGCGAGATTTGAATATGAGGCAGCGGCGAAGGATGGAGACGTTGAAGGACTTCAAGTTTGAAGTCTCTTACCATCCTGGGAAGGAGAAACTTGTGGCTGACGCGTTGAGCCGCAAGAAGGCGATAGAGTTTGCGGCTCCGCTGATGGTTGCCGAGTGGGATATGGTTGAGTTTTTACGAGACTTTGAGTAGAAACTCACGGTAGAGGAGCCGTTTGAGTTCATCGCACATGTACAGGTGCGATCTCAGATCGATGACCGAGTCATCGAGGCGCAGAGGGACGATGCGCATCTTACTGAGCTTCGAGAGCAGGCCAGTGATGATGCTGACGCCGACTGGTGAGTTGGTATGGATGGGAGCTTACGTTACCGTGGCCGCCTATGCGTCCCAGATGTCCCTAACTTGAGACGAGAGATTCTCGAGGCTGCGCATTCTACTAGACTCGCGATGCATCCAGGCAGTACAAAGATGTATCGTGACGTGAAGAGGACGTATTGGTGGGAAGGTATGAAGACCCACATAGCTGAGTTCGTGTCCCGTTGTCTCACTTGTCAGCAGGTGAAGGCAGAGCATCGCCGACCACCTGGACTTTTGCAGCCGATGCCGATTGCAGAGTGGAAGTGGGATTTCATTTCCATGGACTTCATTTCTGGGTTGCCGAAGACGAGGAAGGGACATGATTCCATTTGGGTGATCGTCGACCGATTGACGAAGTCGGTGCACTTCCTACCGATCAGAGTTACGAACTCTGCAGACGAGCTGGCTAGATTGTACATCAGAGAGATCGTGCGTCTGCATGGAGTTCCGTTGGAGATCGTGTCGGACAGAGACACGCGATTCACTTCTATTTTCTGGACTCACATTCAGGAGGCTATGGGTGTGAAGTTGAAGTTCAGTACTGCCTTCCACCCACAGACGGACGGACAGACAGAGCGAGTGAACCAGATCCTGGAGGATATGTTGCGAGCTTGCGCATTGGACTTCAAGGACAGTTGGGATGATTGTCTTGCATATGCGGAGTTTGCGTACAACAATAGCTTCCAGGCGAGTATCTGTATGACGCCTTATGAGGCGGTGTATGGGCAACCTTGTCGCGCACCGCATTGCTGGCTAGAGGTCGGTGAGCGTAGCTTGATTGGCCCAGAGTTGGTGCAGGCGACGTCAGAGAAGATTGATACTATTCGACGTCGGCTTCTTACAGCGCAGAGCAGACAGAAGAGCTACGCCGATACGAGACGAAGACCACTAGAGTTCACAGTTGGGGATCACGTGTTTTTGCGAGTTTCCCTTATGAAGGGAGTCCTTCGATTCGGAAAGAAGGGGAAGCTGGCACCGCGATTCATTGGCCCATTCCAGATCCTCGATCGTGTGGGAGCAGTGGCTTACCGATTGGCTTTACCCACGCCCCTCACGAGCGTTCACAACGTATTTCATGTTTCTATGCTGAAGAAGTACGTTGCTGATCCTTCCCATATCATCAGATGGGAGCAGGTGCAGTTAGGAGAGGATGTTACTTATATCCTGCGATCGACACGCATCTTAGACAGGAAGGAGCAGGTACTGCGTAGCAAGGTGATTCCCCTTGTGAAGGTATTGTGGACGCATCATTCTGAGGAGGAGGCTACTTGGGAGACAGAAGCCGAGATCAGAAAGAACTACCCACAGCTTCTCGAGGAGTACGAAAAGGTACAAATTTCGAGGATGAAATTATTTGTTAAGGGGGGTAGATTGTAACGCCCGTGAAAAATCCGTACTTGGGCTCGAGTACCAACTCGACCCGAAATCGCGTAGAATTAAATTCCATGGAAATTAAGCGTAAGTTAGCTAACGCAACGCTAGAGTAGCTGGGAAATAGTCCCTGATCACTTTAAATACGTTCTACAAGACCCAAATCGAGTAGAACAAATAACTCTACAATACTCTATAACCTCGGATCAAACTCTAAGCGGGTTTGTTCTCTGGACCACTTTGAATTTTTGTATTGGATTTAGACCGCGCGTCGAAAGTCTGATACCTCCTATCTTAGACCGTTAGAACCGCCTAGCTGGACTTGACAATCATCTCAAAAATCAAGTCAAACCGATAATCACAGACTATTTCGTTGAACCCGGACTGAAGAGACCGCGAATAGGGACAGAATTGGAATTTCAAATTCAAATCTGGCACACGACTTGACGCGTCAATATTAAGCGTTCTGACCGTCAGAATTCATCCAGATTACACCCTCGGATCCGGAAAAATTTCTATTTAATCTCATGAGACTTTTAGCCCTGATCTACGTATGGTGAACGCTGAACTGAAACTGGTCCGCCACGTGCGATCTGCGAACCCTGCCAGATTGAAAACTTAATACGTGCTACATCTGGTACGCATGAGCTTAAGTCCGATCGCAATCGACCAGGGGACCACCAGAAAGTAACTTTTGGACTGAAACAGCCCCGAAATGGATAGGCACCAAGTAAACTTCGTTCCGGAGCCTGTTTCTGGCATTTTTAAGCTTATAAAAGGGGTTGAAACCCTCATTTCCCTCTCCCATCCGAAAATTGCAAACCCTAGGATAAAGGAGAGAGAGTTTGAGAGAAAGAGTAGAAGGGATTTTTCCCGCTTCCAAGCCACCGATTGCTGCTGCTTCAGCAACTCTTCCCAATCACCTGGCTGGTGATTTCTCCGTTCTTTCAGGTATAAAACAACCCTAGAACTTGCTGATTTAGGGTTTATCCAGATTTAGGACGTGTTAGCTAACGTACTTCATAAATCAGGTCCTCCTACTGCCGTATACGAAGCATATACGCTCCGTTCAAAATCACGCTTTCGTAAGACCTAAGGTGAGGATTTTAGACGCTTTGATTGACGGTTTACAACGCTTTCAATGTCGTTTAATAGTAGATTATCGACGGCATCGCCGTTTGACATGTACAACATGCTCTCCGTTTCCTGTTTCGTAAATTAACGAAGAATATGAGATTTAGGGCATTTTAGTCATTTGTAGGAAGTACGATCTACATTCATATTTTGCTGATGTGATTGACATGGTTTGTTGTCACATTAGGGAGTTAGGAATGCTTGCATAATTGGTTTGGCGAAGAGATTCGCCTAGTTGCTCACTTTGGGTCGACATACTATATGTAGACTTAAGTGTGTAGTGTATGTGTTTGTATAAATGCTTGTATTAGTATGTATTGAATTAAATGATGTTATGTGGTAGTTTGAGATTGATTTCTTAGTTAATATGCTGACCTAAATGATTTCCTACATGTTGACCATATGCATGATTCCATTACATGCATGGAACGTATGTGTTTGAAGATTTGCTTAAGTTGAATGTTATAACATGTGTTAACATGCTCATATGATTATATTTCAATTCCAATACCTTTACATATATTGTTAATGTGATTTCATAAATGTTTGGGACTAGACTTAGTCCAGGCAGTCGGTAACCGAGCGAATTCGTGGCTGACTGGTCATAGCCACGAACGACGCGTCGATGAACGTGATTCGTGTTTAGAGTTGGCGGCAGTGGTTAGGCCACGCGAAGTGTTTTACGCACTTCATGTCGTTCGACTTGAGATGCGATCGCGCTAGTCAAGCCCGACTGGCCGATGTATGTTCACCTTGTATGAGTCATAACTACTCGAACCTAGGGTACTGAACTTACCATTGTAAACCCTGTTCCATGGTACCTTGATCCACGAAGACTCAGGAGCCGGGCATGGTGGTATGGGACACCGTGGTCGAGCTGTCGGCCTACGCTTGGGCCACAAACCTCCCCGTAGTGATCAGTGAGCACCTAGATTCGTGAGCAGATTATGGTGGTATGGGACACTATATTCTAGCTGTCGGCCTACACTGATCAGGCGACGAGCCCTTTGTAGTGACCGCGAGCGTATTCTGAGCCCACGGGAGGCGACGACCCTTCCGTTGCAGTAGAGTACGGTAGGCCTGTATTGATAAGGTGATGGGGGAGCGGTGCAACGAGTGCGAGCAACAGCCTTGGCAGCCCTTGCAGTGACCTACGAAATATACATCGTATGAGATTACTAGGAGTGACGACCCTAGACAGGATCTGTGTTGGGATTAATACAAGGGAAGTACCTTAGTTTCCCAATCCTGCTGTTTGAATGGACTAATAACAACTTGGAAATCATATCACCATAGCATTGCATGTGCCTGGAAGATGTGGAGCACTCTAGGGAGTGTGGCATGCCGCGGTCGTAAGATGTTGCCGTATGGGGGAGATCGTCGGTGAGGGCATACATCATGTCATGTCATCTTGCATTAATAACAGTATTAGGATTGTCTGATTTACTGCTTTACTATTATCGCGTGATTGAATTGTGAACATGCTAATCTTTGCTCTATGATTCCACTGAGTTGATCACTCACTCCCACGTTACGGGATGGTGTTTGCAACACCCACCAGACCCTGTTGTAGATGCAGGTGAGGCCGAGATCCAGGAGGTGGAGCCAGAGATCGACGAAGACCAGGACGAGTTCTCGTATATGCAGTATCACGACGGTTTCCCGTAGGCGACCTGGATCGATGGGGTTTCAGTGGGACTATTTGGAACATTATTTTTTTGTTCATGTATATGTATATGAGACTCAGAGATGTATTCATACTTTAGAGACAGATGAGATTTACTTTGTTTTTCCATACAGTGATATACATATTGTTTAGTCTTCCGCTTGCTTTTATCACTGGATCTGAAGTATGAATTACAGTTTTGGTATACTTTTACTCATGTGAATGCTTTAAATCAGACAACACTGAATCATAATTATTTTTGTTGCATAAGTGACGGTCTGGAACTCGGGAGTTGAGTTTATGCACGACCCCCGATTTTCAGGGTGTTACAGGGGTACTACGCATTCTATTGCAATCAGTTGAAACTATAGGTAGAATTTGTATGTCGGAATCAATGAAAAGAGGGGAATTGTCAAGGAAAAATTCAAGTCTAACTTGCCGCCCAAATCAATGGTACCTGTGTAATTTCTACTTGCATATTTAATTCAATTTCCTACCTTTTCATTGGTTTGTTTAGAGATTCAGTTTTTGAACCTTGTTTCTTATTGTCTATGTAGGGGAATAAGGCGTGGGTTTTCATTTACCCCAGCATGTTCTATCTCATTCGTGGGCTTGAATGGAAAGAGCAGATAGTCCCTCATAATGTTGTTCTTTTTTCTCTGCTGCCCCACCCAACACTTACACATCTTCCATAGAAGCCCTGCCAACCGTGAATTTAGCAATGCACTCAAGCACACCCAAAATAAACTTTTGATTCTGTGTATGGTATATATGATGATCAATGTTCAATATTTTGATTGTGTTGTGGTTTTTTAGGTTGTATTGTTTGAAGGTTGGATGATTGGTTTCAAACTTCTACCAAACAAAGTCGTCAAAGCAGTTGACCCAAAGGTTAGCCCTTGAAAAGGGATCCAGCACTCACATCTGTTTTATATTGCATGTGCTTGGTTAGTGCATTTTTTCAAAATGCATGTTTATTGTTAATTAATCAATTTAGCTTTTATGCATATTTATTGTTAATTAATCAGTTTGGTTTTTACTCATATCATACTTCATATTCCAGCTGGAGATCATAAACGAAAAATTTGAAGCTTATTGTGATGCATGGCATAAGTTCGTACGGTCATGGATAATTATTAAGATTAAGGATCTATTTAGTCTCTTGTTAAGAATGCACATGATCGGAGTGGCCTAGCCATTTGGACAGGCCGTATTTATGTATTTGCTCAAAATTGATGGAGCAGACCCGGATGTGCGTCGGAGCTATCCGGAAGAGCGGGGGTCCCTGGAAGGTGGGAACCGCTGTTATGACCATGATGAAGTTGTCCATTTCCTATGGACGGCATTGGAGGGGCCTGACCATTTGGACAGGCCGTGTTTATGTGTATGTTTGAAATTAATGGAGCAGACCCGGATGAGCAGGGGTCTCTGGAAGGTGGGAACCGCTGTTATGACCATGAAGAAGCTGTTCATTTCCTATGGACAGCATTGGAAGGGACTGGCCATTTAGACAAGTCATGTTTATATTTGTATTTGCAGGGACCACACCCTTAACCAAAACCTAAACCGATTCTCAAATCTAAAAACCTATAACCTAAATTAAAACCAAAACCTATAACCAAACCCCAAATCATTCTCAAATCCCAAAACCTATTTTAGTTATTTGAGGAGAGCCAAAAAAATCTCATTATTTTGGTTATCTGAGGAGAGCCAAAAAACTCAGATTGTGTGGGTTTTTGGATTGTGTAAGCCCGTGATAAAAAGACACAATTGTGAAGGTTTTAGGTGAACCTATAAAACCTATTTTGATAGTGCATGCTAATATCCCCTGTGTGAGGATATTAGGAGTGGAGTAGCATTCTGTGTGGCTGTTGGATAACAGCTGGTGTACACATAGGTGAACCACTATATATCGTTGTGTTGTGGATGTGCTTTATTTTTTCATTTCTTTATTCATTCAGTTTTGTGGATTGTATTTGTGGATGAATGTTTTAATCATTTTATTTCAAGCAAGTGTAGGGAATGTTGTAATAACTTAGGATTTATTTCTGCAAGTTATTTTGGTTGCTTTGCTTTTTATTCCTCATTGGTTTGTGATACAAAAGACGTTCTAAAAATAGTATCATTCTCTTAAATCAAGTTTTTATTTCAAGCAAGTGTGGATGAATGTTGTCCTACCTTAAACCTTTGGTTTTTGGTGTAAGGTTGTCCTTAGAACTGATATAGTATCATTCTCTTAAATCTTGTTTATTGAGATTGATTTTTAATTCAGCATTGTGCTTTATTTCTTTTATTATTCCGTTGTTATATATTTTATTTGGCATTGCCCTATTCACCCCCCCTCAAGGGCATATAGCTAGGCCCTTTCAATAACCTATAATCTATAACCAAAAATAAAGCCTATAACCTAAACCTAAACTAAAACCTATAACCTAAACCCGAACCCATTTATTAAATCCCAAAACCTAAAACCTAAACCCGAACCCATTCACAAATCCAAAAAACTATAACCTAAACCAAAACTAAAACCTATAACCTAAACCCAAACCCATTCTCAAATCCTAAAACCTATAACCTAAACCAAAACCTATAAGCTAAACCAAAACCTATAGCCTAAACCAAAACCCATTCTCAAATCCAAACCTATAACCTAAACCTAAACCTTAACCTAAACTGTTAACCTATAACCTAAACCGAAACCAAAACCTATAACCTAAACCTGAACCCATTCTCAAATCCCAAAACCTATAACCTACACCAAAACCAAGACCTATAACCTAAACCAAAACTAAAACCTATAGCCTAAACCCGCACACATTCTCAAATTCAAAAACCGATAACCTAAACTTAAACTTTAACCTAAACCGTTAACCTATAACCTAAATCAAAACCTATTACCTAAACCAAAACTAAAACCAAAACCTATTACCTAAACCAAAACCAAAACCTATAACCTAAACCCAAACCCATTATCAAATCCCAAAACCTATAACCTAAATCGAAACCAAAACCTATAACCTAAACCCGAACCCATTATCAAATCCCAAAACTTACAACCTAAACCGAAACCAAAACCTATAACCTAAACCCAAACCCATTCTTAAATCCCAAAACCTAAACCTAAACCTATAACCTAAACTCAAATCCCTAAACCTAAACCTAAACCTAATCCTATAACTAAAACTTAAATCCCTAATCCTAATTAACATATAACCAAACCTAAACCTATACTTATAACCTAAAACTATTCTCAAATACCAAAACCTATAACCTAAAATCAATTCCCTAACCCTAAACCTAGACCAAAACCTAGACCTATAACCTAAACTCAAATCCCTAAACTTTAACCTATACCCTAACCTAAACATATACTTATAACCTAAAACTATTCTCAAATTCCAAAACCTATAACTTAAACCTAACCCTTCCCTAAACCTATAACCTAAACTCAATTCCCTAAAGCAATATCTACACCTAATCCTAATCTCAACTCCCTAACCTAAACCTAAACCTAAACTTGAAAACCCAAACTTAAACCTAATCTCGAACCTGAACCCGATTTCCTAAACCGAAACCATAACCCATTCTCAAATCTAAAAACCTATAACCTAAACCTAAACCAAAACCAAAACTAATAACCTAAACCTGAACCCATTCTCAAATCCCAAAACCTATAACCAAAACCAAAACCAAAACCTATAGCCTAAACCTGAACCCATTCTCAAATCCAAAAACCTATAACCTAAATCTAAACCTTAACCTAAACCCAAACCTATAACCTAAACTAAAACCAAAACTTATAACCAAAACCTGAACCCATTCTCAAATCCCAAAACCTATAACCTAAACCTAAACCTAAACCAACCTAAACCAAAACTAAAACCTACAACCCAAACCCGAACCCATGTCCAAATCCCAAAACCTATAACCTAAAACTAAACCTTAAACAAAACGAAAACCTATAACCTAAACCAAAACCAAAACCTATAACCTAAACACGAACCCATTCTCAAATCCCAAAACCTATAACTGTAAGTGCTACGATTTCATATCCCTTTGATTGTCAAATTTTGTGGTGTCAAAACCTATATCTATCTTGTATGTCTTGTGTTTTATGTTTGAAGACTATTCATTGCAATCAAGACATATCAAGTCATTGCATTTCAAGACAAGATCTTAAATGAAGAAAGTTTTCAAGATATGAATGAACAATTCAAGAATAGAAGTTTTCAAGATTGCTTGTTCAAAGATTCGATCAAGTTCAAGTTTAGTAGAAGACTGTGTCAAGTCAAGATCAAGCTCAAGAAGGCCTACTACAAGATTTGTATATTCTCAAGCTTCTCTTAAGGGTCATCTGAGTGTATAGGCTTTCAATGTCCATCTTACTTTTAAGGTTTGTTTGACCTTAGATTGACCTTAGGATGAGTTTTACTGTAAGTCATTCTCGATACATAACTCATATATTTTAATATGCTTGTTTGGAGTGTTCTAAGACTAGTCCTAGGGACTTCAAGACCAGTCCTAGCTTTGCTACGACTAGTCTTAAGTTTTTCAGGACCAGTCCTAGGTAACTGAAGATTTTTTAATCTTTCTAGCTGTCCTACGACCAGTCCTGGACATCCTACAACCAGTCCTATGAGTTCTACGACTCATCCTTCGACCGGTCGTAGACCTATGACTCAAACTCCAGTAACCATTTTTGGGGTCCTACGACCGATCGTAGGTGACCCACGACCGGTCGTAGACCACCCAGGACCGGTCGTGGAACAGAAAATCTTATCCCGTGGAAATATTTCAAAAATCTTTGAAGCTACGACCAGTCCTAGGATCCTAAGACCAGTCGTGGACGGGATTTTTCAGGCTATAAATAGTGCACGAACTTTAGAGTTTCAGTACTTCAATTCAATTCTATACAAGCATTCTTTAGGCTATTCTCTGAGATAAGTTTATGATTATTTTAAGCTGCTTTGTGCTTATTTAATATTCTTTTTGCTAGCTTAATCTTATTTGATTTTGATCTACATTCTAATCTTATTAGAAAAGGGGAATTTTTGATATTCCTTCTTCTTAGATTCAAAATCAAATAGATCTAGCCCGTTTGATTTAAAATCAATTAGACTTAGAACCATTCTTAAAGTGAATATTGGACTTTGAACGTCGAATCGAACTTCTACTCTGATTGGTTCTACCGGGCTTCTTCGAAAGGTGATTCAGGTATTTTACATGTTTTGTAATTTACTTTCTCTGATTTTTGTTTGAGATTCGCCAGAAAAATCTCATTGTATTGGTTATCTGAGGAGAGCCAGTAAACTTAGATTGTGGGGTTTTTGGATTGTGTAAGCCCGAGATCAAAGACAATTGTGAAGGTTTTAAGTGAACCTGTGAAACCTATTTTGATAGTGCATGCTAATATCCCCTGTGTGAGGATATTAGGAGTGGAGTAGCAATCTGTGTGGCTGTTGGATAACAGTTGGTGTACACACAGGCGAACCACTATATATCGTTGTGTTGTGGATGTGTTTTACTCCTTCATTCTTTTATTCATTCTGTTTTGTGGAGAGTGTTTGTGGATGAATGTTGTAATCACTTCAAGCAAGTGTGGATGAATGTTGTAATAACTTAGGATTTATTTTCTGCAAGTTATTTTGATTTTCTTGTTTATTATTCCTCATTGATTTGTGATACAAAGGACGTTCTAGAAATAAGGTTTTCCTACCTTAAAACTCTGGTTTTTGGTGTGAGGTTGTCCTTAGAACTGATAAAGTATCAATCTCTTTATTTTAGGCTATTGTGATTGTTTTATATTCAACATTGTGCTTTATATCTTTTATTATTCCGTTGTTATAAGTTTTATTTGGCATTGCCCTATTCACCCCCCCTCTAGGGCATATAGCTAGGCCCTTTCAAGTGGTTCAGAGCCTAATAGCTCGTGGTTATTGTTTATTTATTGGATTTATTTCCTAAGCTAATGATCTAAGCTATATTACGATGTCAAATTTTGAAAGCCTATCAGTCACTAGGTCACCACCTTTTAATGGCACAAACTATGCTTATTGGAAAGCCAGGATGAGGATCTTCCTTAAATCCTTGGATGAAAGTGTGTGGATGGCCATAGTGAATGAATGGATTCCTCCTATCACTGAAGTTGCTAATGACGATGGTTCAAAAACTATGAAAGTAACGGCTTATTCTCTTTGGACCACACTTCAGAAAAGTGAAAGTAATGCTAATGCAAAAGCACTAAATACAATTACTTGTGCATTATCACCAGATGAATTTAAAAGAATCATCTCTTGTGAAAATGCAAAACAAGCATGGGATGTATTAGAAATGACACATGAGGGTACATCTATTGTTAAGAAATCTAAAGTCCAACTCCTCACAACTAAATTTGAAGAAATTCATATGGAGGAGAATGAGATGTTTATGGACTTCTACACTAGATTGAATGACATTGTGAACTCAATTTGGAGTCTTGGTGATAGAATCCCAGAAAGTAAAGTGTGCACAAAAATACTACGTTCACTTCTTGAACGGTTCAATTCTAAAGTGACCGCGATTCAGGAACTTCGTGATATGGATACCATGAGGGTTAAGGAATTAGTTGGTTTACTTCAAACCTATGAGTTATCCTCTAAGGCTCCTAAAGGAAAATCAATAGCTCTCAAATCATCTAAAAAAATTTCTCAAGAGAGCACTTCGGATATAAAAAATTCTGAAGATGATATGGCACTTTTAGCAAAAAAGTTTTACAAAATCTTCAAAAATAAGAAAAAGGTTGTTTTTCAAAACTCAAATGATAAGAGACGATCTAAACCTAGAACTCAAAAATCCTTGAAAGATAGTCAATGTTACAACTGTTAAGAGTATGGGCACTTAGCTAACAAATGTCCTAAAAAGGACAAATCAAAAAAGAAAAGCATGATGGCTACTTGGGATGAATCGTCTGATTCTGAATCCTCTTCTAAATCAGAAGATTCTGAATCCAAGTCAGGCGAAGATGTTAAAGCCCTTATGACTCTAGCCAAGATCACCCTTTCAGATAATGATGATATATCTAGTGAAGAAAATCTGAATAGTGATTGCGATAATGAAGATGATCTTCAGGATTCTTATAATGCCCTTTATAAAGGGATTTGTAAAATTGCTGTCAAGCTTAAATTACAAAAAGAAAAATTTTCTAAACTTAAGGAAGATTATGAGTCTCTTGTTTTAGAAAAATCTATTATTTTTGACTCTTTTGAAAAGACTAAATGTGATTTAGATTTTAAAACCTCCAAAATTGAAGATCTGAGATCCGAAAATGAGAAACTAAAAAATGAGTTATCTTCCCTTCAGAGTTTGAAAGACACATGAAGATATGCCCATGGTGATCCTAAATTGAAAAAATTATTGTCCGGATTAAGAAAATGTGGCGATTGATCCGGGTTGGGCTATGATAAGAATATATCTCCTAAACAAAAGAACATTGCTCCTAAATTTGTAAGAGGAGAGTCTTCAAACTCAAAAGAAAAGAATACTTTTCAAGTTTTTTCCAAAAATTCAATGACTTTTCAAAAATCTAAAGGTAGCCATGTCAACTTTAATTTTTAAAACCGAAATCCATTGGCTGAAAAAATAATTGATCTTCTCAAGGAGCTATTAAAGTCTAACTCTATAGGTCTCTCCTATAACAATAGACAGAAAAAGACCATCTATACTCCTAAACCCAAAACAGTTCTGAAATGGGTTCGTAAAGTTGCCAGCTTAGTTGCCCAAACTGCTTTCAAAGCTACAAGTCATTCAAAGTGGTATCTAGATAGTGGTTACTCCAGGCATATGACAGGTGACAAAGCTTTATTCACCGATCTTAAAGATATGACTGAAGGGTCAGTCATATTTGGTGATGGAAGCAATTGTAAAATCATTGGCCAAGGTACGATTCAACTTTATAACCTTCCTTTGTTTAAGAATGTTTTATATGTTGAGGGCTTAAAACACAACCATCTAAGCATTTCTCAGATATTTGATAACAACCATAGTGTAAAGTTTTCTAATCAAGGTTGTGAGATAGTTAATAAAAGGGGTTCTGTTATATTAACTGATCACAGAACTTCTGAAAATTGCTACATCGTTAGTGATGTAAACTCATCTACTCAATCATGTTACATGGTCCATACCGGTGAGACTGAATTATGGCATAAACGCCTTGGACATGTACACTATCGGAACTTATTTAGATTGAGCAAAAGAGAACTAATTAGAGGTCTACCAAAATTGTAAAAAGTAGACAAAATATGTGGTGAATGCCAGTTGGGAAAATAGATTAGGAGCTCACACAAGAAAGTGAACTCCAATACCACATCTAGACCACTTGAGCTTCTCCACATGGATCTTATTGGACCAACCAGATCGGAGAGTCGAGGAGACAAAAAATACATCTTGGTTATCGTAGATGACTATACCAGATTTACTTGGGTATCATTCTTAAAAGATAAAACTGAAACCCTGGATGAAGTGAAAAAGGTCATCGAACGAATCCAAAATGAGAAAGGTTCTCTTGTTAGTAAGATCCGTAGTGATCATGGATCCGAATTCGAAAACAGTAGTTTTGAGAAATTCTGTAGTGATCAGGGAATATCACATGAATTCTCTGCACCCAAAACATCGCAACAAAATGGTATAGTTGAAAGAAAAAATAGAGTGCTTCAGGATATGGCTAATGTTATGTTGAATAACATGAAACTCTCTAGAAATCTTTGGGCTGAAGAAGTTAATACCGCATGTTATATTATTAATCAGGTTTATACCAGTAAATTTGATAATAAGACTGCTTATGAATTATGGTTTAAAAAGAAACCTACTGTCAAATACTTTTAGATTTTCGGCAGCAAGTGTTATATTTTGTGTGATCGAGAAAATTTGGGAAAGTTTGATACGAAGAGTAATGAAGGTATTTTTCTCAGTTATTCTTTAAACAGTCGAGCTTATAGGGTTCTAAATAAAAGAATAGGTGTGATACAAGAGTCCATCAATGTGGTCATTGATGATCATTTGAATACACCAGCTCCGAGTTCAGATGATGAGGAAGCTCTTATTATCAACAATCAAGATACCTCATCAAATCAAAAAGAATCTGAACCAAGGACTGTTAAAGATCATCCAACCAATCAAATACTTAGAAACCCTCTCACTGGAGTTCGTACCCGTAAACAACTTGAGAACATATGTAATTATGTTTGTTTTACATCCCAAATTGAACCAATCAGTGTGAAAGAGGCACTATCTGACGAAAATTGGATAGTTGCTATGTAGGATGAACTTAATCAATTTGTTCGTAATGATGTCTAGTATCTTGTTCCTAGACCTAAAGATAAACACATTATTGGAAAAAAATGGATCTTTAAAAATAAGTCTGATGAGCTTGGAAATATTATACGAAACAAGGCTAGACTGGTTGTACAAGGGTACACTCAGATTGAGGGTATCGATTATAATGAAACCTTTGCTCCAGTCGCTTGCCTTGAGTCAATCAGACTTTTTATTTCCATCGCATGCTCTAGAAAATTTAAAATATATCAGATGGATGTAAAGAGTTCTTTCTTGAATGGTGATTTAAATGAAGAAGTATATGTTGAACAACCTTCAGGGTTTGAAGACCCAAAGCTATCTGACCATGTATTTCATCTAAAAAAGGCTCTCTATGGTCTTAAACAAGCACCCAGGGCATGGTATGAGAAATTGACTAAATTCTTACTTAGTCATAGCTTTCAAGTAGGAAGTGTCGATAAGACGCTTTTTGTTAAGAAGAATAACAATAATATTTTGATGGTTCAAATATGTGTTGATGATATTATTTATGGATCTACTTGTTCTAACATGTCTATTGAGTTTGCAGAGTTAATGAAATCAAGGTTCGAAATGAGCATGGTTGGTGAACTTAATTATTTCCTAGGGTTGCAAGTAAAACAACAACCTGATGGAATTTTCATTTCCTAGACCAAATATGCTTCAAATTTGGTTAAACGGTTTGGATTTAAGAATGGTAAGAACTTTGATACACCTATGAGTATAACATTAAGACTCTCAAAAGACTCTACAGGTAAAGATATAGATCCTAAACTATATCGCAGTATGATTGGTAGTTTGTTGTATCTTACTGCAAGTAGACCTGATATTGCATTTAGTGTTGGAATTTGTGCGAGATATTAGTCTAATCCTAAGAAATCACATCTTACTGCTGTTAAATGGATTATTAAATATGTCACAAGTTCTATAAATTTGGGTCTATGGTACCCTTTTGATACTAGTGTTCAATTAGCCGGGTACTCAGATGCTGATTGGGCTGAAAATATTGATGATAGAAAATCAACCAGTGGTGGTTGTTTTTACATTGGAAATTGCTTAGTTTCTTGGTTCAGCAAGAAGTAAAGTTCAATATCGCTCTCCACTGCTGAGGCTGAGTATATTGCAGCTGGATATGCATGTACTCAACTTGTTTGGATGAAACGCATGCTTAGCGATTATGGAATTAATCAAGATTCAATGATCTTACAATGTGATAATTTTAGTGCTATAAACATTTCCAAAAATTCAATCCAGCATTCGCGTACTAAGCATATTGACATTAGGTATCATTACATACGTGAGTTGGTTGAAGAAAAAGTTATTTCTTTGGAATATATATCAACTGAAAATCAACTTGTTGATATATTTACTAAACCACTTGATAAAAGCAAGTTTAATAAATTAAAATTTGATCTGGGTATGTGCATTTTACATTGAATATTCTTGCTTGCATCATAGTGTATTATATTTCATATTATATTTATTTTAATTTTAAATTATTTTTTTGTATAAAATGTGTATTTTTGGTCGATACTCGACCGGTCGTGGATGTACATGACCAGTCGTGGTACGACCGGTCGTGCACAGCACTCAACCGGTCGTGGTACTCGTGAGCATGATATAATTTGGGAAAAATTCTCTTCTTCTTCATTTTCACTTCCACCTTCGACGAGTCGTGGCTCGACCAGTCATAGGAATTCATGTTTTTCTTCAAGGTAAGTCCTATTTCATCATTTTTCTTGAAGATTCATGCTCTCTATGCTTTGATTTGTTCATAGTATAGCTATATTTCATCTCTTGTTGGGTTTTTTCAAGGATTCCCTCTCATTTTGCTGATCTAGAGAAAACCCATCTTTCTTTTGTGCATCTTTCTTTCTCTTTGTATATCTTTTTGAATATGGATGCTAGAGGAAAAAAGAAAACATCCCGTAGTCCATCTTCATCCAGATCTGCACCGATAACTAAACGGCACCTTCGGTCACCCGAAGACGATTCTCAACATGTAAGAGATTTACGTGTCCGTAACATTATCGTTGAGCATACCGCTGATCTCAATCACATTGCTCCATATGGTGTTGTCCCCCTCCTTGATTCTGTTGGCTGGACTAACATTTTGCGTTGGGGTGGGCCTGCATACCAGTCCATTGCTCAATCAATGGTTGCATGCATCTCTAAATTTTCTCTTGATAATTTAACATTTTCAATTGATACAAGAGAAGGGAATTTTGAAGTAGACCATCATTTGATATCAGGTATTATGGATATACCTGTTAATGATGAAGGAATACCGATTCATACTTTATACGACAAATCATCTGAATTGGAAAAATGCATGTTAACTAGAGATTTATGCAAAATTGATGCACAATGGACTCACAAAGGGAATGCGCTCCCTGCAAAGTATCTGTTACCTAGTTAAAGAGTGTTACATCATTTCTTCATTTCAAATGTATATCCTCGGTCCGGTAATAAAACCGAGTTGACTTCTTTCATGGTTCGTGTGTTGCATTCTATTGCTTCTGGTACAAAGGTCTGCCTTCCTTCTTTGATTTGTTATTTCATTATTCAGTTCCGTCTCCATCCGGGTCATAGTGATATTCCGTTCAGTTATCTTATGACTGTTTTAGCCACTCAAATGCTTTTCGATAAACCTGTTAATGAGGCACCAATTCATCATCTTATTTCCAATAATTCCAATCTTAATAAGATGAAATTGGATCTGTTCCCTGGCCAAATTGATGTTGGTGGTGATGGTGGTGAAGCTGGAAACGAAGAGGAAGCTGGCGATCTTCCACAACAAGATGTTAATATGGATGACTTATTTGATGATATAAAAACTGATTCACCTAATGATCCAGATGATGATCCACCTGGATATGATGCACGCCTTCGTGCATTAGAGGAAAAGGTCGATAACATGAGTATAGCCCATGATATGCAATTTAAGTACATGCGAAAATATCTTCGTCGCATAAATAGGAGCTTACACCAGATTGATCCGACTATCCCTGCTCCCTCCTCTGGATCAGATTAGGTGAATTATCTTCTAGATAGCTTTAAATTTTGGATATGTATTATGGATTCTGGTTTGATAACATTATCTTTTGGATATTGTATTTTGGATTATGGATTTTGGCTTGATACTTCAGGTTTATATTATGTCCTCTCATATCTCTTTCTCATTATCTGCTTTTTACTTTTAATGTTCTCTTTCCTATCGTGCCTTTCCCTTGTCATTTTGTGACAAAAAGGGGGGTAGTAAGAGAGCTAAATGCTAAAAAGGGGAGTAATATGGAAAGGGGGAGTAAATTTGTTTGAATTGTTTGATTAAGAAGGATATGTGGATTGAAGTCTTAAAATTTCATATTGCGTACTGTTTATATGACCAGTATTCGTATTACTCAGGGGGAGTAGAGTATTTTGTGATTTCATGGTTCATCATTCCTTATTATCTTCTTAGTTATGTGTTTTGTCACAAATTTGACAAAGGGGGAGATTGTAAGAGCTATGATTTCATATCCCTTTGATTGTCAAATTTTGTAGTGTCAAAACCTATATCTATCTTGTATGTCTTGTGTTTTATGTTTGAAGACTATTCATTGCAATCAAGACATATCAAGTCATTGCATTTCAAGACAAGATCTTAAATGAAGAAAGTTTTTAAGATATGAATGAAGAATTCAAGAATAGAAGTTTTCAAGATTGCTTGTTCAAAGATTCGATCAAGTTTAAGTTTAGTAGAAGACTATGTCAAGTCAAGATCAAGCTCAAGAAGGCCTACTACAAGATTTGTATATTCTCAAGCTTCTCTTAAGGGTCATCTGAGTGTACAAACTTTCAATGTCCATCTCACTTTTAAGGTTTGTTTGACCTTAGATTGACCTTAGGATGGGTTTTACTGTAGGTCATTCTCGATACATAACTCATATATTTTAATATGCTTGTTTGGAGTGTTCTAAGACCAGTCCTATGGACTTCAAGACCAATCCTAGCTTTGCTACGACCAGTCTTAAGTTTTTCAGGACCATTCCTAGGTAGTTGAATATTTTCAGATCTTTCTGGCTGTCCTACGACTAGTCCTGAACATCCTACGACCAGTCCTGTGAGTTCTACGACTCATCCTTCGACCAGTCGTAGACCTACGACTCAAACTCCAGTAACTATTTTTGGGTCCTACGACCAGTCGTAGGTGACCCACGACCGATCGTAGACCACCCCAGGACCGGTCGTGGAATAGAAAATCTTATCCCGTGGAAATCTTTCAAAAATCTTTGAAGCTACGACCAGTCCTAGGATCCTAAGACCAGTCATAGACAGGATTTTTCAGGCTATAAATAGTGCACAAACTTCAGAGTTTCAGTACTTCAATTCAATTATATTCAAGCATTCTTTAGGCTATTCTCTGAGATAAGTTTGCGATTATTTTAAGCTTTTTTGTGCTTATTTAATATTCCTTTTGCTAGCTTATTCTTATTCGATTTTGAACTACATTCCAATCTTATTAGAAAAGGAGAATTTTTGATATTCCTTCTTCTTGGATTCAAAATCAAATAGATCTAGCTCATTTGATTTAAAATCAATTAGACTTAGAACCATTCTTAAAGTGAGTATTGGAATTTGAACGTCGAATCGAACTTCTACTCCGATTAGTTCTACCGGGATTCTTCGAAAGGTGATTCAGGTATTTTACATGTTTTGTAATTTACTTTCTCTGGTTTTTGTTTGAGATTCGCCAGAAAAATCTCATTGTATTGGTTATCTGAGGAGAGCCAGAAAACTCAAATTGTGGGATTTTTGGATTGTGTAAACCCGAGATCAAAGACACAATTGTGAAGGTTTTAGGTGAACCTGTGAAACGTATTTTGATAGTGCATGCTAATATCCCCCGTGTGAGGATATTAGGAGTGGAGTAGCAATCTGTGTGGCTGTTGGATAATAGTTGGTGTACACATAAGCGAACCACTATATATCATTGTGTTGTGGATGTGTTTTACTCTTTCATTCTTTTATTCATTCTGTTTTGTGGAGAGTGTTTGTGGATGAATGTTGTAATCACTTCAAGCAAGTGTGGATGAATGTTGTAATAACTTAGGATTTATTTTCTGCAAGTTATTTTGATTTTCTTGCTTATTATTCCTCATTGATTTGTGATACAAAGGAAGTTCTAGAAATAAGGTTGTCCTACCTTAAACCTCTGGTTTTTGGTGTAAGGTTGTCCTTAGAACTGATAAAGTATCAATCTCTTTATTTTAGGCTATTGTAATTGTTTTATATTCAACATTATGCTTTATATCTTTTATTATTCCGTTGTTATAAGTTTTATTTGGCATTGCCCTATTCAACCCCCCCCCCCCCCCCCCCCCCCCCCCTCTATAGCATATAGCTAGGCCCTTTCAATAACCTAAACCAAAACCTAAACCATAACCTAAACTTATAACCTATAACCTAAACCAAAACCTATAACCTAAACCAAAACCAAAACCTATAACCTAAACACGAACCCATTCTCAAATCCCAAAACCTATAACCTAAACCAAAACCAAAAACTAGAGCCTAAACCCGAACCCATTCTTAAATCCAAAAAGATATAACCTAAACCAAAACCAAAACCTATAACCTAAACCTGAACCAATTCTCAAATCCCAAAACCTATAACCTAAACCAAAACCAAAACCTATAACCTAAACCCGAACCCATTCTCAAATCCCAAAACCTATAACCTATAACCTGAACCTAACACTAAACCAAAACCTATAACCTAAACTAAAACCAAAACCTATAACCTAAACTAAAACCAAAACCAATAGCCTTAACCCGAACCCATTCTCAAATACCAAAACCCCTAACCTATCCCTAAACCATAACCTATAACCTAAACTAAACCTATACTTATTACCTAAAACTATTCCCAAATCCTAAAAACTTATAACCTAAACCTAACCTTGCCCTAAACCTATAACCTAAACTCAATTCCCTAAAGCTAAAAAATCACTGAATCCTAATCTCAACTCCCTAACCTAAACTTAAACCTAAACTTGAAAACCCAAACTTAAACCCAATCCCGAACCTGAACTCGATTTCCTAAACCTAAACCATAACCCATTCTCAAATATAAAAACCTATAACCTAAACTAAAACCTATAACCTAAACCTGAACCCATTCTCAAATTCCAAAAACTATAACCTAAACCAAAACCAAAACCTATAACCTAAACCCGAACCCATTCTCAAATCTCAAAACCTATAACCTTTCCCTAAACCTTAACCGATAACCAAACCTAAACCTATACTTATAGCCTAAAACTATTCCCAAATCCCAAAACCTATAGCATAAACCTAACTTTTCCCTAAACCAATAACCTAAACTCAATTCCCTAAAGCTAAATCTACACCTAATCCTAATCTCAACTCCCTAACCTAAAGCTAAACCTAAACTTGAAAACCCAATCCCAAACCTGAACCCGATTTCCTAAGCCTAAACCATAACCCATTCTCAAATCCAAAAATCTATAACCTGAACTAAAACCAAAACCTATATCCTAAACCAAAACCAAAACCTATAACCTAAACCCGAACCCATTCTCAAATCCCAAAACCTATACCAATCCCTAAACCTTAACCAATAACCTAACCTAAACCTATACTTATAACCTAAAACTATTCCCAAATTTCAAAACCTAAAACCTAAACCTAACCTTTCCCTAAACCTATAACCTAAACTTAATTCCCTAAAGCTAACCCTACACCTAATCCTAATCTCAACTCCCTAACCTAAACCTAAACCTAAACTTGAAAACCCAAACTTAAACCCAATCCCGAACCTGAAACCGATTTCCTAAACCTAAACCCTAACCCATTCTAAAATCTAAAAACCTTTAAACTAAACTAAAACTAAAACTAAAACCTATAACTTAAACCCGAACCCATTCTCAAATCCCAAAACCTATAACCTAAACCAAAACCAAAACTTATAACCTAAACCCGAACCCATTCTCATATCCCAAAACTTAGAACCTAAACCTATAACCTATAACCAAAACCAAAACCTATAACCTAAGCCAAAATAAAATCCTATAACCCAAGCCTAAACCCATTCTCAAATCCCAAAACCTATAATCTAAACCCGAACCCATTCACAAATCCCAAAAACTTAACCTAAACCTAAACCCATTCTCAAAACCCAAAACCTATAACCTAAACCAAAACCTATAACCTAAACCAAAACCCGAACCCATTCACAAATCCCAAAAACTATAACCTAAACAGAAACCAAAACCTATAAACTAAACCTAAACCCATTCCCAAATCCCAAAACCTATAACGTAAACCGAAACCTATAACCTATACCAAAACTGATAGCCTAAACCCAAACCAATTCTCAAATCCAAACTAATTACCTAAACCTAAACCTTAACCTAAACCGTTAACCTATAACCTAAACCGAAATCGAAACCTATAACCTAAACCTGAACCCATTCTCAAATCTCAAAACCTATAATCGAAACCAAAACCAAAACCTATAACCTAAACCCGTACCCATTCTCATATCCCAAAACTTATAACCTAAACCTTAACCTAAACCTATAACCTATAACCAAAACCAAAACCTATAACCTAAACCAAAATAAAATCCTATAACCCAAACCCGAACCCATTCTCAAATCCTAAAACCTATAACCTAAACCCGAACCCATTCATGAATCCCAAAAACTATAACCTAAACCGAAACCAAAACCTATAACATAAACCCAAACCCATTCTAAAATTCCAAAACCTATAACCTAAACCAAAACCTATAACCTAAGACAAAACACGAACCCATTCACAAATCCCAAAAACTCTAACCTAAACCGAAACCAAAACCTATAAACTATACCCAAACCCATTCTCAAATCCCAAAACCTATAACGTAAACCAAAACCTATAACCTAAACCAAAACTGATAGCCTAAACCCAAACCCATTCTCAAATCCAAACCAATTACCTAAACCTAAACCTTAACCTAAACCGTTAACCTATAACCTAAACCGAAACTGAAACCAATAACCTAAACCCGAACCATTTCTCAAATTCGAAAACTTATAACCAAAACCAAAACCAAAACCAATAACCTAAACCCGAACCCATTCTCAAATCCCAAAACCTATAACCTATCCCTAAACCTTAACCTATAACCTAACCTAAACCTATACTTATAACCTAAAACTATTCCCAAATCCCAAAACGTATAACCTAAACCTAACCTTTCCCTAAACCTATAACCTAAACTCAATGCCCTAAAGCTAAATCTATACCTAATCCGAATCTCAACTCCCTAACCTAAACCTAAACCTAAACCTAAACTTCAAAACCCAAACCTAAACCCAATCCCGACCTGAACCTGATTTCCTAAACCTAAACCCGAACCCACTCTCAAATCCAAAAACCTATAAACTAAACCTAAACTAAAAACAAAACCTATAACCTAAACTCAAACCCATTCTCAAATCCCAAAACCTATAACCTAAACCAAAAATCAAAACCTATAACCTAAACCCGAACCCATTCTCAAATCCCAAAACTTATAACCTAAACCTATAACCTATAACCTATAACTAAAACCAAAAATTATAACCTAAACCAAAATAAAATCCTATAACCCAAACCCGAACCCATTCTCAAATCACAAAACCTATAACCTAAACCCGATCCCATTCATAAATCCCAAAAGTTATAACCTAAACCGAAACCAAAACCTATAACCTAAACCCAAACCCATTCTCAAATCACAAAACCTATAACCTAAACCCGATCCCATTCATAAATCCCAAAAGTTATAACCTAAACCGAAACCAAAACCTATAACCTAAACCCAAACTCATTCTCAAATCCCAAAACCTATACCCTAAACCAAAACTTATAACCTAAGCCAAAACCCGAACCCATTCACAAATCCCAAAAACTATTACCTAAACCGAAACCAAAACCTATAACTTAAACCAAAACTGATAGCCTAAACCCAAACCCATTCTCAAATCCAAACCAATTACCTAAACCGTAACCTATAAACTAAATCGAAACCGAAACCTATAACCTAAACCCAAACCCATTCTCAAATCTCAAAACCTGTAACTGAAACCAAAACCAAAACCTATAACCTAAACCCGAACCCATTCTCAAATCCTAAAACTTATAACCTAAACCAAAATCAAAACCTATAGCCTAAACCTGAACCCATTCTCAAATTCGAAAACTGATAACCTGAACTTAAACCTTAACCTAAACCGTTAACCTATAACCTAAATCAAAACCTATAACTAAAACTTATAACCTAAACCCGAACCCATTATCAAATCTGAAAGTGCCTAGCTATATGCCCTAAAGGGGGGGTGAATAGGGCAATGCCAAATAAAACTAATAACAGCGGAATAATAAAAAAAATAAAGCACGATGCTGAATTTAAAGTAATCTCAATAGCCTAAAATAAAGAGAATGATACTTTATCAGTTCTAAGGACAACCTTACACCAAAAACCAAAGGTTTAAGGTATGACAACCTTATTTCTAGAACGTCCTTTGTATCACAAATCAATGAGGAATAAAAAGTAAGAAAATCAAAATAACTTGCAGAAATAAATCCTAAGTTATTACAACACTCCCCACACTTGCTTGGAATAAAACGATTACAACATTCATCCACAAACACAATCCACAAAACAGAATGAATAAAGGAATGAAAGAATAATGCACATCCACAACACAACGATATATAGTGGTTCGCCTGTGTGCACACCAACTATTATCCAACAGCCACACAGAATGCTACTCTACTCCTAATATCCTCACACGGGGGATATTAGCATGCACTATCAAAATAGGTTTCACAGGTTCACCTAAAACCTTCACAATTGTGTCTTTGATCTCGGGCTTACACAATCCAAAAACCCCTATAATTTGAGTTTTCTGGCTCTCCTCAGATAACCAATAACAATGAGATTTTTTAGAAAAATCTCAAACAAAACCAAAGAAAGTAAATTACAAAAATGTAAAATACCTAATTCACTTTTTGAAGAAGCCCGGTAGAACCAATCGGAGTAGAAGTTCGATTCGACGTTCAAAGTCCAATACTCACTTTAAGAATGGTTCTAAGTCTAATTGATTTTAAATCAAAAGGGCTAGTTCTATTTGATTTTGAATCCAAGAAGAAGGAATATCAGAAATTCCCCTTTTCTAATAAGATTGGAATGTAGATCAAAATCAAATAATAAACGAGCTAGCAAAAGGAATATTAAATAAGCACAAAGTATCTTAAAACAAACACAAACTTATCTCAGAGAATAGCCTAAAGAATGCTTGAATAGAGTCAAATTGAATTGCTAAAACTCTGAAGTTCGTGCTCAATTTATAGCCTGAAAAATCCTGTCTACGACTGGTCTTAGGATCCTAGGACTGGTCGTAGCTTCAAAGATTTTAAAGATTTCCGCAGGATAAGATTTTGTTGTTCCACGATTGGTCCTAGGTGGTCTATGACCGGTCGTGGGTCACCTACGACCGGTCGTGGGCTACGACTGGTCGAAGGATGAGTCGTACAACTCATAGGACTGGTCGTAGGATGTCCAGGACTGGTCGTAGGACAACCAGAAAGATTCAAAAATCTTCAACAACCTAGGACTGGTCTTGAAAAACTTAAGACTGGTCGTAACAGAGCTAGGACTGGTCTTGAAGTCCCTAGGACTGGTCTTAGAATAGCCCAAATAAACATATTAAAATATATGAGTTATGTATCAAGAATGACCTACAGTAAAGCCCATCCTAAGGTCAATCTAAGGCCAAACAAACCTTAAAAGTGAGATGGACATTTGAAAGTCTGTACACTCAGATGACTCTTAAGAGAAGCTTAAGAATATACAAATCTTGTAGTAGGCCTTCATGAGCTTGATCTTGACTTGACAAGGTCTTCTAATATACTTGAACTTGATTGAATCTTGAACATGCAAACTTGAAGACTTCTATTCTTGAATTCTTCATCCATGACTTGAAACGTTCTTCAATTAAGTTCTTGTCTTGCAGTGCGATGTCTTGATTGCAATGCGATGTCTTGATTGCAATGAATAGTCTCAAACATGAAACACAAGAAATACAAGACATAAATATAGGTTTTGGCACCATAAAATTTGACAACCAAAGGGATATGAAATCATAGCACTTACAATCTCCCACTTTGTCAAATTTGTGACAAAACACATAGCATAGAAGATATAAGGAATCATGAGCCATAAAATTACATATTACTCTACTCCCCCTTAGTAATACGAGTACTGCTCATGTAAACAATCAATACAATATATTCTCATCCACATATCCTTCTCAATCAATCAATTCAAACAAATAAATTACTCCCCCTTTCCATACTACTCCCTTTTACCACTACTCCCTTTTACCTTACTACTCCCCCTTTTTGTCACAAAATGACAAGGGAAAGTCACAAAAGGAAAGAGAACATAGAGAGTAATAAGCAGATAATGAGAAAGAGATATGAAAGGACATAATATAAACCTGAAGCATCAAGCCATCATCAATCCATAATACAATATCCAAAAGACAATGTTATGAAACCATAATCCATAATACATATCCAAAATAAAAGATAATGTTATACTATCTAGAAGATAATTCACCTAATCTGATCTAGAGGAGGGAGCAGGGATAGTCGGATCAATCTGGTGTAAGCCCCTATTGATGCGATGAAAATATTTTCGCATGTACTTAAATCGCATATTGTGGGCTATACTCATGTTATCAACCTTCTCCTCCAATGCATGAAGGCGTGCATCATAACCAGATGGATCATAATCAGGATCATTTGGTGAATCAGATTCTATCTCATCAAAAATCTCATCCATACTAACATCTTATTGAGGAAGATCGCCAGCTTCCCCTTCACTCCCGGCTTCACTACCATCACCACCAACACCACCTTCATCAACTTGGCCAGGAAGCAAATCCAACTTCATCTTATTAAGATTGGAATTGTTGAAAATAAGATGATGAATTGGTACCTCATTAACAGGTTTATCGACAAGCATGTGACTGGCTAAAACAGTCATAAGATAACCAAACAGAATATCACTATGACCCGGATGGAGACAAAACTGAATAATGAAATAACAAATCAAAGAAGAAAGACAGACCATGGTACCAGAAGCAATAGAATGCAACACACGAACCATGAAAGAAGTCAACTCGATTTTATTACCGGACCGAGGATACACATTGAAAATGAAGAAATGATGTAACACTCTGTATTTAGGTAAGAGATACTTTGAAGGGAGCACATTCCCTTTGTGTGTCCATTGCGCATCAATTTTGCATAAACCTCTTGTTAACATGCGTTTTTTCGATTTAGATGGTTTATCGTATAAAGTATGAATCGGTATACGTTCATCATTAATAGGTATATCCATAATACCTGATATCAAATGACAGTCTACTTCAAATTTTCCTTCTCTAGTATCAATTAAAAATGTTAAATTATCAAGAGAAAATTCTGAGATACATGCTACCATTGATTGGGCAATGGACTGGTATGCATGCCCACTCTAACGAAAAATGTTAGTCCAGCCAACAGATTCAAGGAGAGGGATAATACCATATGGAGTAATGTGATTGAGATCAGCAGTATGATCAACGATAATTTTACGGACACGCAAATCTCGTATATCTTGAGAATCATCTTCGGGTGACCGAAGGTGCCGTTTAGTTATTGGTGCAGATCTAGATGAAGATAGACCACGGGATATTTTCTTTTTTCCTCTAGCATCCATATTCAAGAAGATATACAAAGAGCAAGCGAAAAGCACAAAAGAAAGGATGGGTTTTCTCTACACCAGCAAATTGAGAAGAAACCCTTGAAAAACCCAACAAGAGATGAAATCTAGCTACACAATGATCAAATCAAAGTATAGAGAGCATGAATCTTCAAGAAAAATGATGAAATAGGACTCACCTTGAAGAAAAATAAGAAATCCTATGACTGGTCAAGCCACGACTCGTAGTAGGTCGGAGTGGAAATGAAGAAGAAGGGGATTTTTTCCAAATTATATCATATTCACGAGCTCCACAACCGGTCAATTGTGGTGTGCGACCGGTCGTACCACGACTGGTCGTGTACAGCCACGACCGGTCGAGTATCGACCAAAAATACATTTTATATATAAAAAATTAAAATTTAAACAAATATAATATGAAATATAATGCACTATGATACATGCAAGCAAGAATATTCAATGTAAAATGCACATACCAAGATCAAATTTTAATTTATTAAACCTGGTTTTGTCGAGCGGTTTAGTAAATATATCAGCAAGTTGAGTTTCGGTTGGTATATATTCCAAGGAGATAACTTTTTCTTCAACCAATTCATGAATGTAATGATACCTAATGTCAATGTGCTTTGTACGTGAATGCTGAATTGGATTTTTAGAAATATTTATAGCACTGGAATTATCACAATGTAAGATCATTGAATCTTGATTAATTCCATAATCGCTTAGCATGCGTTTCATCCAAACTAGTTGAGTACATGCATATCCAGCTGCAATATACTCCACCTCAGCAGTGGAGAGCGATATTGAGCTTTGCTTCTTGCTGAACCAAGAAACTAAGCAATTTCCAATGTAAAAACAACCACCACTAGTTGATTTTCTATCATCGATATTACCGGCCCAATCAGCATCTGAGTACCCGGCTAATCGAACACTAGTATCAAAAGGGTACCTTAGACCCAAATTTATAGTACTTGCGACATATCTAATAATCCGTTTAACAACAATAAGATGTGATTCCTTAGGATTAAACTGATATCTCGCACTAATTTCAACACTAAATGCGATATTAGGTCTACTGGCAGTTAGATACAACAAACTACCAATCATACTACGATATAGTTTAGGATCTATATCATTACCTGAAGAATCTTTTGAGAGTCTTAACAATGTACTCATAGGAGTATCAAAGTTCTTACCATTCTTAAATCCAAAGCTTTTAACCAAGTTTGAAGCATATTTGGTCTGGTAAATGAAAATTCCATAGGTTGTTGTTGTACTTACAACACTAGGAAATAGTTAAGTTCGCCAACCATGCTCATTTCGAACCTTGATTTCATTAACTCTGCAAACTCAATAGACATGTTAGAACAAGTTGATCCATAAATAATATCATCAACATATATTTGAACCATCAAAATATCATTGTTATTCTTCTTAACAAAGAGCGTCTTATCGACACTTCCTACTTGAAAGCTATGACTAAGTAAGAATTTACTCAATTTCTCATACCATGCCCTGGGCGCTTGTTTTAGACCATAGAGAGCCTTTTTGAGATGAAATACATGGTCAGATAACTTAGGGTCTTCAAACCCTGAAGGTTGTTCAACATACACTTCTTCATGTAAATCGCCATTCAAGAAGGTACTCTTTACATCCATCTGATAAATTTTAAATTTTCTAAAGCATGCGATGGAAATAAAAAGTCTGATTGATTCAAGGCGAGCAACTGGAGCAAAGTTTTCATCATAATCGATGCCTTCAATTTGAGTGTACCCTTGTACAACCAGTCTAGCCTTGTTTCGTATAATATTTCCAAGCTCATCAGATTTATTTTTAAAGATTCATTTTGTTCCAATAATGTGTTTATCTTTAGGTCTAGGAACAAGATACCAGACATCATTACGAACAAATTGATTAAGTTCATCCTGCATAGCAATAATCCAATTTTCGTCAGAAAGTGCTTCTTTTACGTTGACTGGTTCTATTTGAGATGTAAAACAAACATAATTACACATGTTCTGAAGTTTTTTGCGAGTACAAACTCCAGTGAGAGGTTTTTCCAGTATTTGATTGGTTGGATGATCTTTGATAGTCCTTGGTTCAGATTCTTTTTGACTTGATGAGATATCTTGATTGTCAATAATAAGAGCTTCATCATCATCTGAACTCGGAGCTGGTGTATTCAAATGATCATCAATGACCACATTGATGGACTCTTGAATCACACCAGTTCTCTTATTTAGAACCCTATAAGCTCGATTGTTCAAAGAATAACCAAGAAAAATACCTTCGTCACTCTTCGTATCAAACTTACCCAAATTTTCATGATCACGTAAAAATAACACTTACTGCCAAAAGCCCGAAAGTATTTGACAGTAGGTTTCTTTTCAAACCATAATTCATAAGCAGTCTTATTATCAGATTTACTAGTATAAACCCGATTAATAATATAACATGCAGTATTAACTGCTTCAGCCCAAAGATTTCTAGAGAGCTTCATGTTATTCAACATAACATTAGCCATATCCTGAAGCACTCTTTTTTTTCTTTCAACTATACCATTTTTTTGCGGTGTTTTAGGCACAGAGAATTAATGTGAAATTCCCTGATCGCTACAGAATTTCTCAAAACTACTGTTTTCGAATTCGGATCCATGATCACTACGGATCATACTAACATGAGAACCTTTCTCATTTTGGATTCGTTTGATGTCACGCCCCAGACTCGGTAACCGGACCTCACAAGGAACCCGATGACCGGTTCTGGCCGTAACAGCCTCCGTAGTACCCCATTCTCAGCTCCTGAGGCAGGTTCCGATCCTAGGATCCTACAAGGAGGATTTTCACAACAATATAATCATTTCCAATACAAGCATACCCAAGATCATAGCAAGTAAATCTGAGAATAACAAAGGCACACATCACAAAATTCACTATGAATTTAAACTTTTACAAGCTTACATCAGGTCCAAAAGGACATACATAAGATAATAGAAGAAAGAAGGAAGAGAATCTGTAACACTAGGTCCTCGGCTCGCACACTTATCCAAGCTCTGCTGCTAAGACACCAACTTACGATCTCCTGCACGCATCAATCGTGCATAAGCTTATAGAAAGCTTAGAGGGTGGTGAAAGTGTGTGACAATGGTGCTCAGAAGAAGATAGAGAATGTAGAAGGGAGTCACGATCAATACTAATACTACTAGCCTTACTAAGGCGATCATGAACACAAGAAGCTATGCCAAGGTAGTATGATAATGTAGGAAGTCATATTAAGGCTATATAGTGCAATGCGTAATGTAATGCAATGAGTACTGGGCGCCATGCCAAGGCGATGCAATATGAGGCTTACACAGCCAATGCAAATGCAATAATGTGAAGTAATGCTAGTGCTCATATCCAATCCACATATCAAGTACATTTTCATCATAAGAAAATCACCGGGGTCCATTACACTACTGGATGACTGTCGCTCTACAGACCCCGCACAGTCAAACGAGTGTAAGAGACCTCACTACCCGCCTGTGGACAGCCAATCATCAACAAGGCCTGAAGGTAGCAGACCCATTCACGAGCTGGTCAGACTCAGCCTAGCAATGCCCTCTTACATCAGGCGAGTAAGGCCACACCCCTATCCAACCGACTACATGACAGTGTGAGTCGCGGCCTAACGGTATAAGGCCCTCGTGCGCTCATATATACCACTCGGTCACGGTGCTGGAGCAGATCCTTGGTACCATGGAAGTTTTGAGAATTTCACCCATGGGCATCCTATGCACCCGGTATGATTAAGTAATGTTTTCAAGATCCAAACATGGCCATCCACGATGTATCTGTGGAGGCTACAACCCTGATGAAGCAAGGACGATAATGCTCATATACTTTGCAATGCTAGATGCATGAATCACACAATCAACCATGCATCAATCCCAAGCATCCAACATGCTCAAGAGGGGATACTATGTCCTTCGGGAAAAGTATCATGCAATGCCCAATGACATAATATGACCACACACACATAGTGTCAACCAAGCATACAATGATGTACATGGGCCATGAAGATGGATCTAGACGCATTATGCGGTGATATATAAAATAGTACACTCCTCCTATCTAAGAAGGGACCAAGACTAGGTACTTAGATAATATCTTTAAGGAATCCAACCTCTAGTGGGGGCCCATTTACGTGGGGTAGCCCACGAGACTAAGCATACAAACTATGTGTCTAAGTAATACAGAACTGAGTCTAGCAAGCATCTAATCACATTTAGATATAATTGGGCCTAAAGGGGTCCATATGAGGACATTTAGCCGCCATTCCCCAAAAAGGCATATCAACCATGAACTGTGGATAGAAGGCCCAAGGTCTACATTTAGATAAAAACAAAGGTAACCACATACATATATATTCCTCATAATATGCCATGAGAAAATGATATAATACCACCTTTAACAACATGGGCCCCAAGAGGGAAATCAAGGCCCAAGGCTTAATTTTCAATAGCCATAGAATCCATGCATTAAGTTGGACTTGGTGGGCAACCCGCGTACACAATATATGGCTCGAAAATAAGTTTAAGTTTGAAGGAAATGGGCCCCAACTACATCAGCCCAATAACTAACAAATTAAGTGGGCAACCAAGGGCCCAATACTATCCTTATCTTAGCCCACAAGTCCATCAAAATGGTGGAAGTCGGCCCAATATATGGTTGGGCTAAGCTAGGACGTTCCAACCCACTCTGGGCCAATGGGATACCCCAAAAATTTGATCTAAGATGGGGTCCTCATGTGATCACTAAAGGTGACCCAAAAGAATGCATTGATTAAGCCCAAAGATTATAAGAAAACATAAGCACGTAACACGTACACAAGTTCTCAATATGGTGGGCCCTACAGCCAAACAAAGTTTTAACCATACAATTTTAATTTAAGGCCCTTTGATAAACTTTTGGCCCATTTGACTTCCTGGGCCTGCTAAGGTCTAGAAATTAGTCAAATAATCTCATGAAGGCCAACAATACTCACAGGGGGCCCCACCAGATGGAGGGTGTGCATACATCACGAAAAGGTCAAGTGGGCCTGCTAATGGACTGGGAGTCCAGTAGCAACCCAAGGCAGAAAGTATCTCCATATCGGGTAATCCAAGGCTTAGACAACCTGGACCAAACATGTGTTGAGGTAGGCTCCACATGCATCCATATTTAGCCTCAAATAAACAGTCAAGGGTCTATGGTGGGCCTTTAGCCATCCATAAAGAAACCCATGGGCCTACCCTAGGATCACCCAGGAGGACATCCAACCTCAACTGGTTTCCAAGAGATAGCCCGCCACTACTCGTATAATGTAAGGTCTAAAGCCCAAGCAATGCATGACCTAATGGGCCATACACAAGCCTAACTCATAGGCCATATAGTGGGCCCTCAAGTAAGGTTTGGGCCCAACCACAAAGGCCATAATTCCACATATTGTGGTGGGCTTCATGGGCAGCCCAGTAATTCATTTATATGGCAAGTTTCACATTTAACACAAGTGAGTTGGGTCTCACTTTTGGCCCAAGTACAGAGTCAGTTTAAAGGGCAGTCAATGGCCCGACTTCTTGTGTATAATTGCCCCTAAGCCCATCACAATAAATAGGAGATTACAGGCCTAAGATCAATGGGCCTATCCAAAAGAATTGAGTCCACAAGGCCTACTTGCTAATACAAACATGCATATATTATATCACATAATGGGCCCTAAAGAAATGGCCCAAAACAAAAGCCATGCAATTCATATATTATAGTGGACTAGAGGTCACCCCATAAGTCCAAGAATAGACAAGGGCGAGACCTATATCGACAGGGTGGGCCTTGCCTTATTAGACAAAGACTTAACAAGGCCCTCCACAATATGCATTTATGTGGGCTTTGCAAGTTAGCCCATAATTAAACACTTCATGAGGGCATCAAGGCCCATTAATACACATGGTCAGCTTATAGATAGACCATTGGGTTTGTAAATCAATAAGGTCAGCCCTTGCATAATCTTGGGCTCAAGAAAGAAGTTCCCAGCCCATTGAGCCTATAAAACTATTAAAAATTCTGGTTAAGGCTAGCCCACAAAACTACCACAAAGGTGGGCCTCAAGGGGTCACTCATTAAGCCCAAAATATCCAAGGAAGGAAAGCAAGGAGTGTGTGCAACACTCTCTCAAATCTAGTATGCTACAATAGTTCCTAAACAATCAACCATGTAGCAAATTTTGGGCCCATTGTTGGAATTCCAGCCCACCCATTTCCTGGGCCTGCTGGAGTCCAAAAATTTATTTAATTTAGATAGGTTATTGACCCATGGTGATCCACATATATCATAGTGGGCACCACTAGATAAAAGAGAGATATACAACACTTACTTCAAGTGGGCCATGCCATTAGAATGCAGGCCCAGCAACCCAAGATAAGGGTGTGCCTGGGTATTTGACCCAAAACTGGTCTAAATTGCAGGCTACACCATGGTCGGTACAGAGGCCCGATGGCCATAAAAATTTATAGGGTGGTCCTTCCATGGGTATACCACACCCCCATAAAATTTTATAATTTTTAGACATCTAAAAGTATTTTAATTAATTGAAATAAAATAATCTGTCCTAAAACTTGGACTGATCTGGACACCATATAATAGTGGGCCGGTCCAGCCACCACCATAGTGTGTACAGGCGTCCAATGGCTCAAAATTTTTGTAGGTAGGTCCTAACTTGAGTTTAACACGTCCCTATAAATTTTTATAATTTTTAGACACTCAAAAGTATTTTAATAAATTTTAAGAATGTAATCTGTCCAGGATGACCTATTGCTGGAATGTAACTGTTCTAAATTTGGGCCACCAAAATGGGTAGATTCTGGGCTTCCAAAATTCCTGAAATTTGGACCCAAGGTCTCTCATTAAGCCTAAATTAACACGGAGCTTATAAATATGGCCCACCTTCTGAGCAAATATTTTTTAAATTTTATTTTTATGGAACTATACTTCTGGACTGCACAGCAGAATGTTAATGGCAGTCTACTATGTTAGACCACCCGTTTAGATGCCTAAATGGGGTCCATTGGACCTAAATCCAGGTATTTCTTACCAAGGTTGGACCACATCTCTGTAAATTTTCAGAATTTTTTTAGACACCCAGAAATATTTTAATAAATTTCGAATTGCCAACCTGTCTAGGGTGGAATGTTGCTGGAACAGTGCAGAAAATCAAGACTGTCCACCCCACTTGGACCACACTTTTGGGACCTCTATCAAGATTTGATGGGGTTGAAATTTGGGGTACATGAAGATGAGATCCTTAAATTTCAGAAAAATATATTTGATGGGTACAAAAGGTTTCCTAATCAGTCCTAATTTCAAGCCCAAGTCCAACAAAAAAATCTGTCCAGAAATTTCTGGACAACAATGCATGCATAGAATAAAACAAATTTATGGACCTACTAAGGAAGAGATTGGCCCATAAATTGGGTGTCATGGCCCACCCTAGTGTGCCCCACAATTTTTCAGAACAAACTCTCAAATTTTCACCCTTACAAGAACATTTAAGGTGGCAAAAAGAGGCATCTAAACCATGGTTTAGGTTGAGTAAAGATGTCCCTTTCTTCCTAGGCTTTTTCTTTTCGGCAATCCAGGCCCACTAAGTGGACCACACATAATATCATCAGATTTCTAATTAAGGAAAGAGAAGGAAGAGCATCCGGCCATCAAGGGAGGGCTCCGTCACTATTAATCCGTCCCCACACAATCACAACCACAAACAATAATATAAACACATTGTACAACTAGATCTTATGATGCATGGCTTAGATCTTTAAAATGAGTGGTTGGGATGCCATCCCAACCACATGCAAGGGCCTAGATGACCCATCATACTTAGAAAAATAAGAGAAATCCACATGTAAGGGGTCCATCAAGGGAAGAATCCCATGCATGGACATGTATGTACAATGTGGGCCTCATGGCCACATCTAGATGGTTGTGTAAGATCTCCAACATTAATTGGTGGGTCTTACACATCCAAATGAGAGAGAGGAAAGAGATTACATGAGGAGAGAAGATTTACTTGATGAAGAAAGCACCCACCTAGATAAAACTTGAAATTTACATCACCATCATCTAGAGGCTCCAAGCAACATGGATTAATGGTTGGGATGAGTTTTCAATGGAGGGATTGAGAAGAAAAAGGAGGAGAAAGGGCTGGAATGGAGGGGAGAGGTGCTGGATTTTTGTAAGGGAGAAAGAAGGAGAGAAAATTAAAGAGAGAAGGGAGAGAGAGAGAGTTGTAGGGAAGCAATCATGGCCTCTCTCTCCTTGGTTAGAGAAACCATAATGGCCTATGGTGACAATAACAAAGTGCTATGCTTAGTAGGTCTCTTGGTGGTGTTTTTGGTTAGTGGTGTTAGTTATGGATATTTGTGTAGTGTGTGGGTAGTGTACCTTGGAACTTGTGCTAAGGAAGGTGGTGGTCCACACATGCACTCCACCTAAGTGGCCCACATAATCAATGGTCATATAATGAAATGTACACAACTTTTGATCTACATATCGGATGGACGCACAAGGCGCGGCGTTGGAACCGCGGTGATGATGTGGTCGTAATGACATATGTTTCCACTCGATCTGAGTCGGGTCTTCATGATTGGACTTATAGATGACTACAAACACTATCCAAGGTCACGGGTCGCTGGGATTCGACCGATAGGACCGCGGAACCAAGATGGACGGAATGCATACTTACACACACATGCACACATGCGAACTCGGGTCGGGTCTCACAATCCTCCCCACCAACAAAAAAAATTTCATCCTCGAAATTAACAAAACCAAAACAAAAAAAATGCATAGCATCTTCGTATATGTATCAATCATCGAACAATTGGGGATAATGCTCCCTAATCATGCCAAACCTATGATGAGATCCATCGATACGTGCTCCCACTTTCACTCTACAACACTCAATGGTCGAATGGGACTAGGGGGTCTCAGATGATTGGCCTTGATAACAAAACAAGCCCGACATTGGCAATACAAAACTATTCTGCGGGTAAGAACAACTCATCATCCAAAATGGAACACGATAATATCATCGACCTAATACAGTGATCTTCCCAAAAAAAAATGTCGATACTGACAATCTCTTACGACAGGCTCTAATAGAAATCTGATCGAACAAAAGCCCTTGGATACAAAAGAGGTACGATGCACCAAAACACAAGACTTACATACAGACATAAGGAGAATACCCATAACAACTTCCCTAATAACTAAGAGTCCTGCTGAGTCGCGCAAAATCAAGCCTGAGGAGGCTGGGGAGGTATCTGTCTCCTTTGCATCTGTGGTCTCTACTGCTACAGCGGTCGCTGCGAAGGTCCATCCTGCAGTCTCGGCTGCTGTCGGGGTCTCGGTGGTGGGAGCCACTGTCGCTACTGCAAAGGAAGAGGGCACTCACACCGACGATGTCCTGTCTGCCCACATCCATAACAAATGCCAGAAAAGGGCCTAGAAGAAGAAGCTGTTGTATGCGATGCTGATGCTCTGGCGGCTCAATAGGCTACGCACCTCTGCCGCTGTCGACGCTGCAGGGAGCTATTAGAGGGGACCCGCCTCTTTCGGTCTCTCCTCTGATCACGAACCCTCTGCGAACCAGTCCACTTAGCCTCGCTCTGAAGTAGAAATACAGCCAACGAAGCACGCTGAAGAGTCGAATCTCGCAAAAGGGGGCTCGCACTCTCCTGTTCCGCCTGTCCGGGCGTCTCAGGAATGGGCTGACGGGTCTGAAGAACATCAGGGATGACCTGCATCAACTACTGGAGATGCTCAACTCTCACAGGAATCGCCAGACAAGCGGGGGTAGCAGTGGCCTCTGACGGAGGCACAGGTACGGCGGGAGCCTCAGGAATAGGTACAGTAGGCTCCAGAGGGGAAACAGAAATATCAGATGGTGGAGCAAAAGTCACTCGGATCACTGGAGCGGAATGAGAACCATGTCCATGGGCATCACGGCCATGGACGTCACCATCATGGGTGCCTCGATTAGACGACATGGTCTACAGAAAGAATAAAGGTGATGGACACTTACGAATTAGAATCCTTGAAGGCTCAAACGAAATAAGGGAAACACACTCGGGATACTACTTGTCCTAAGCTCGTAGAAAATATGTGATATTATCCCAAGTTATTCTAAAATTACTTTCTATGCTCTGATACCAACTCCTGTCACGCCCCAGACTCGGTAACCGGACCTCACAAGGAACCCGATGACCGGTTCTGGCCGCAACAGCCTCCGTAGTACCCCACTCTCGGCTCCTGAGGCAGGTTCCGATCCTGGGATCCTACAAGGAGGATTTCCACAACAATATAATCATTTCCAATACGAGCATACCCAAGATCACAGCAAGTAAATCTGAGAATAACAAAGGCACACATCACAAAATCCACTATGAATTTGAACTTTTACAAGCTTACATCAGGTCCAAAAGGACATACATAAGATAACAGAAGAAAGAAGGAAGAGAATCTGCAACACTGGGTCTTCGGCTTGCACACCTATCCAAGCTCTGCTGCTAAGACACCAACTTACGATCTCCTACATGCATCAATCGTGCATAAGCTTATAGAAAGCTTAGAGGGTGGTGAAAGTGTGTGACAATGGTGCTCAGAAGAAGATAGAGAATGTAGAAGGGAGTCACGATCAATACAAATACCACTAGCCTTACTAAGGCGATCATGAACACAAGAAGCTATGCCAAGGTAGTATGATAATGTAGGAAGTCATACTAAGGCTATATAGTGCAATGCGTAATGTAATGTAATGAGTACTGGGTGCCATGCCAAGGCGATGCAATATGAGGCTTACACAGCCGATGCAAATGCAATAATGCGAAGTAATGCCAATGCTCATATCCAATCCACATATCAAGTACATTTCCATCATAAGAAAATCACCGGGGTCCATTACACTACTGGATGACTGCCGCTCTACAGACCCCGCACAGTCAAACGAGCGTAAGAAACCTCACTACCCGCCTGTGGACAGCCAATCACCAACAAGGCCTGAAGGTAGCAGACCCATTCACGAGTTGGTCAGACTCAACCTAGCAATGCCCTCTTACATCAGGCGAGTAAGGCCACACCCCTATCCAACCAACTACACGACAGTGGGAGTCACGGCCTAACGGTATAAGGCCCTCATGCGCTCATATATACCACTCGGTCACGGTGCTGGAACAGATCCTTGGTACTATGAAAGTTTTGAGAATTTTAACCATGGGCATCCTATGCACCCGGTATGATCAAGTAATATTTCTGGTATCCAAACATGGCCATCCACGATGTATCTGTAGAGGCTACAACCCTGATGAAGCAAGGGTAATAATGCTCATATGCTATGCAATGCTAGATGCATGAATCAAACAATCAACCATGCATCAATCCTAAGCATCCAACGTGCTCAAGAGGGGATACTATATCCCTTGGGGAAAGTATCATGCAATGCCCAATGACGTAATATGACCACACACACATAGTGTCAACCAAGCATACAATGTTGTACATGGGCCATGAAGATGGATCTAGATGCATTATGTGGTGATATACAAAGTAGTACACTCCTCCTATCCAAGAAGAGACCAAGACTAGGTACTTAGACAATATCTTTAAGGAATCCAACCTCTAGTGGGGGCCCATTTACCTAGGGTAGCCCACAAGACTAAGCATACAAACTATGTGTCTAAGTAATACAGAACTGAATCTAGCAAGCATCTAATCACATTTAGATATAATTGGGCCTAGAGGGGTCCATAATGAGGACATTTAGCCGCCATTCCCCAAAAAGGCATATCAACCATGAACTATATGGTTAGAAGGCCCAAGGTCTACATTTAGAAAAAAACAAAGGTAACCACATACATATATATTCCTCATAATATGCCATGAGAAAATGATATAATACCACCTTTAACAACATGGGCCCCAAGAGGAAAATCAAGGCCCAAGGCTTAATTTTCAATAGCCATAGAATCCATGCATTAAGTTGGACTTGGTGGGCAACCCGCGTACACAATATACGGCTCGAAAATAAGTTTAAGTTTGGAGGAAATGAGCCCCAACTACATCAACCCAATAACTAACAAATTAAGTGGGCAACCAAGGGCCCAATACTATCCTTATCTTAGCCCACAAGTCCATCAAAATGGTGGAAGTCGGCCCAATATATGGTTGGGCCAAGCTAGGATGTTCCAACCCACTCTGGGCCAATGGGATACCCCAAAAATCTGATCTAAGATGGGGTCCTCATGTGATCACTAAAGGTGACCCAAAAGAATGCATTGATTAAGCCCAAAGATTATAAGAAAACATAAGCACATAACACGTACACAAGTTCTCAATATGGTGGGCCCCACAGCCAAATAAAGTTTTAACTATACAATTTTAATTTAAGGCCCTTTGATAAACTTTTGGCCCGTTTGACTTCCTGGGACGACTAAGGTCCAGAAATTAGTCAAATAATCTCATGAAGGCCAACAATACTCACAGGGGGCCCCACCAGATGAAGGGTGTGCATACATCATGAAAAGGTCAAGTGGGCCTGCTAATGGACTAGGAGTCCAGTAGCAACCCAAGGCAGAAAGTATCTCCATGATCGGACAATCCAAGGCTTAGACAACCTAGACCAAACATTTGTTGAGGTAGGCTCCACATGCATCCATATTTAGCCTCAAATAAACAGTCAAGGGTCTATGGTGGGCCTTTAGCCATCCATAGAGAAACCCATAAGCCTACCCTAGGATCACCCAGGAGGACATCCAACCTCAACTGATTTCCAAGAGATAGCCCGCCACTACTCGTATAATATAAGGTCTAAAGCCCAAGCAATGCATAACCTAATAGGCCATACACCAAGCCCAACTCATAGGCCATATAGTGGGCCCTCAAGTAAGGTTTTGGCCTAACCACAAAGGCCATAATTCCACATATTGTGGTGGGCTTCATGGGCAGCCCAGTAATTATTTACATGAAAAGTTTCACATTTAACACAAGTGAGTTGGGTCTCACTTTTGGCCCAAGTACAGGGTCAGTTTAAAGGGCAGTCAATGGCCCGACTTCTTGTGTATAATTGCCCCTAAGCCCATCACAATAGATAGGAGATTACAGGCCTAAGATCAATGGGCCTATCCAAAAGAATTGAGTCCACAAGGCCTACTTGCTAATACAAACATGCATATATTATATCACATAATGGGCCCTAAAGAAATGACCCAAAACAAAAGCCATCCAATTCATACATTATAGTGGACTAGAGGTCAGCCCATAAGTCCAAGAATACATAAGGGCGAGACCTATATCGACAGGATGGGCCTTGCCTCATCAGACAAAGACTTAACAAGGCCCTCCACAATATGCATTTATGTGGGCTTTGCAAGTTAGCCCATAATTAAACACTTCATGAGGGCATCAAGGCCCATTAATACACATGGTCAGCTTATAGATAGCCCATTAGGTTTGTAAATCAATAAGGTCAGCCCTTGCATAATCTTGGGCTCATGAAAGAAGTTCCCAGCCCATTGAGCCTATAAAACTATTAAAAATTCTGGTTAAGGCTAGCCCACAAAACTACCACAAAGCTGGGCCTCAAGGGGGCACTCATTAAGCCCAAAATATTCAAGGAAGGAAAGCAAGGAGTGTGTGCAACACTCTCTCAAATCTGGTATGCCACAATAGTTCCTAAACAATCAACCATGTAGCAAATTTTGGGCCCTTTGTTGGAATTCCAGCCCACCCATTTCCTGGACCTGCTGGAGTCTAGAAATTTATTTAATTTAGATGGGTTATTGACCCATGGTGATCTACATATATCATAGTGGGCACCACCAGATAAAAGAGAGATATACAATACTTACTTCAAGTGGGCCATGCCATTAGAATGCAGGCCCAGCAACCCAAGATAAGGGTGTGCCTGGGTATTTGACCCAAAATTGGTCCAAATTGCAGGCCACACCACGGTCGGTACAGAGGCCCGATGGCCTTAAAAATTTATAGGGTGGTCCTTCCATGGGTATACCACACCCCCATAAAATTTTATAATTTTTGGACATCTAAAAGTATTTTAATTAATTCAAATAAAATAATCTATCCTAAAACTCGGACTGATCTGGATACCATATAATAGTGGGCCGGTCCAGCCACAACCATAGTGTGTACAGGCGTCCAATGGATCCAAAATTTTATAGGTAGGTCCTAACTTGAGTTTAACATATCCTTATAAATTTTTATAATTTTTAGACACTCAAAAGTATTTTAATAAATTTTAAGAATGTAATCTGTATAGGATGAACTATTGCTAGAATGTAACTGTTCTAAATTTGGGCCACCAAAATGGGTAGATTCTGGGCTTCCAAAATTTCTGAAATTTGGACCCAATGTCCCTCATTAATCCTAAATTAACACGGAGCTCAGAAATATGGCCCACCTTCTGAGAAAATATTTTTAAAATTTTATTTTTGTGGAACTATACTGCTGGACTGCACAGCAGAATGTTTATGGCAGTCCACTATGCTGGACCACCCGTTTAGATGCCCAAATGGGGTCCATTGGACCTAAAATTTTGTATGTATTTCTTAACAAGGTTGGACCACATCTCTGTAAATTTTCAAAATTTTTTTAGACACCCAGAAATATTTTAATAAATTTCGAATTGCCAACCTGTCTAGGGTGGAATGTTGCTGGAACAGTGTAGAAAATCAAGACTGTCTACCCCACTTGGACCACACTTTTGGGACCTCTATCAAGATTGGATGGGGTGGAAATTTGGGGCACATGAATATGAGATCCCCAAATTTTAGAAAAATATATTTGATGGGTACAAAAGGTTTCCTAATCAGTCCCAATTTCAAGCCCAAGTCCAACAAAAAAAATCTGTCCCGAAATTTCTGGACAGCAATGCATGCATGTAATAAAATAAATTTATGGACCTATTAAGGAAGGGATTGGCCCATAAATTGGGTGTCATGGCCCAACCTAGTGGGCCCCACAATTTTTCAGAATAAACTCTCAAATTTTCACCCTTACAAGAACATTTAAGGTAGCAAAAAGAGGCATCTAAACCATGGTGTAGGTTGAGTATAAATGTCCCTTTCTTCCTAGGCTTTTTCTTTTGGACAATCCAGGCCCACTAAGTGGACCACACATAATATCATCAGATTTCTAACTAAAAAAAGAGAAGGAAGAGCATCCGGCCATCAGGGGAGGGCTCCACCACTATTAAGCCGTCCCCACACAATCACAACCACAAACAATAATATAAACACATTGTACAATTAGATCTTATGATGCATGACTTAGATCTTTAAAATGAGTGGTTGCGATGCCATTCCAGCCACATGCAAGGGCCTAGATGACCCATCATACTTAGAAAAATAAGAAAAATCCACATGTAAGGGGTCCATCAAGGGAAGAATCCCATGCATGGACATGCATGTATAATGTGGGCCTCATAGCCACATCTAGATGGTTGTGTAAGATCTCCACCATTAATTGGTGGGTCCTACACATCCAAATGAGAGAGAGGAAAGAGATTACATGAGGAGAGAAGATTTACTTGATGAAGAAAGCACCCACCTAGATAAAACTTGAAATTTACATCACCATCATCTAGAGGCTCCAAGCAACATGGATCAATGGTTGGGATGAGTTTTCAATAGAGGGATTGAGAAGAAAAAGCAGGAGAAGGGGCTGGAATGGAGGGGAGAGGTGCTGAATTTTTACAAGGGAGAAAGAAGGAGAGAAAATGAGAGAGAGAGAGTTATAGGGAAGCAATCATGGCCTCTCTCTCCTTGGTTAGAGAAACCATAATGGCCTATGGTGACAATAACCAAGTGCTATGCTTAGTAGGTCTCTTGGTGGTGTTTTTGATTAGTGGTGTTAGTTATGGATATTTGTGTAATGTGTGGGTAGTATACCTTAGAACTTATGCTAAGGAAGGTGGTGGTCCACACATGCACTCCACCTAAGTGGGCCACATAATCAATGGTCATATAATGAAATGTACACAACTTTTGATCTACATATCGGATGGACGCATAAGACGCGGCATTGAAACTGTGGTGACGATGCGGTCGTAATGACATATGATTCAACTCGATTTGAGTCGAGTCTTCATGACTGGACTTATAGATGACTACAAACACCATCCAAGGTCACGGGTCACCGGGATTCGACCGGTAGGACCGCGGAACCAATATGGACGGAAAGTATACTTACACACACATGCACAGATGCGAACTCGAGTCGGGTCTCACATTTGATGACCTTTTTCACTTCATCTAGGGTTTCAGTTTTATCTTTTAAGAACGATACCCAAGTGAATCTGGTATAGTCATCTACGATAACCAAGATGTACTTTTTGCCTCCTCGACTCTCTGATCTGGTTGGTCCAATAAGATCCATATGGAGAAGCTCGAGTGGTCTAGATGTGGTATTGGAGTTCACTTTCTTGTGAGAGCTTCTAATCTGTTTGCCCAACTTGCATTCACCACATATTTTATCTACTTTTTATAATTTGCGTAGACCTCTAATTAGTTCTCTTTTGCTCAATCTAAATAAGTTTCGATAGTGTACATGTCCAAGGTGTTTATGCCATAATTCAGTCTCATCGATATGGACCATGTAACATGATTGAGTAGATGAGCTTGCATCACTAACGATGTAGCAGTTTTCAGAAGTTCTGCGACCAGTTAATATAACAGAACCCTTTTTATTAAGTATCTCACAACCTTGATTAGAAAATTTCACACTATGGTTGTTATCGCATATCTGAGAAATGTTAAGTAGGTTGTGTTTCAAGCCCTCAACATATAAAATATTCTTAAATAGGGGAAGGTTATAAAGTTGAACCGTACCTTGGCCAATGATTTTACAATTGCTTCTATCACCAAATGTGACTGATCCGTCAGTCATATCTTTTAGATCGGTGAATAAAGCTTTGTCACCTGTCATATGCCTGGAGAAACCACTATCTAGGTACCACTTTGAATGACTTGTAGCTTTGAAAGCAGTGTGGACAACCAAACAGTCAACTTTACGAACCCATATCAGAATTGTTTTGGGTTTAGGAGTATAGATGGTCTTTTTCTGTTTGTTATTATAGGAGAGAACTATAGAGTTAGACTTTAATAGCTCCTTGAGTAGATCAATTATTTTTTCAGCCAATATATTTCGGTTTTAAAAATTAAAGTTGACATGGCTACTTTTAGGTTTTTGAAAAGTCCTTGAATTTTTAGAAAAGCCATGATAAGTATTCTTTTCTTTTGAGATCGAAGACTCTCCTTTTACAAATTTAGGAGCAATGTTCTTTTGTTTAGGAGATGTATTCTTATCAAAGCCCAACCCAGATCGATCGCCACATTTTCTTAATCCGGACAATAATTTTTTCAATTTAGGATCACCATGGGCATATCTCCATGTGTCTTTCAAACTCTAAAGAGAAGCTATCTCATTTTTGAGTTTCTCATTTTCGGATCTCAAATCTTTAATCTTGGAGGTTCTGAAATCTAAATCAATTTTGGTTTTTTCAAAAGAATCGAAAATATGAGACTTTTCTAAAACAAGAGACTCATAATCTTCCTTAAGCTTAGAAAATTTTTCTTTTTATAATTTAAGCTTGACGGCAATTTTACAACTTTCCTTATAAAGGGCATTATAAGCATCCTGAAGGTTATCTTCATTATCGCAATCACTATTCAGATTTTCTTCACTAGATATATCATCATTATCTGAAAAGGTGATCTTGGCTAGAGTCATAAGGGCTTTAACATCTTCGCCCTACTCGATTTCAGAATCTTCTGATTTGGAAGAGGATTCAGAATCAGACGATTCATCCCAAGTAGTCATCATGCTTTTCTTTTTTAATTTGTCCTTTTTAGGACATTTATTAGCTAAGTACCCATACTCTTGACAGTTGTAACATTAACTATCTTTCAAGGATTTTCAAGTTCTAGGTTTAGATCGTCTCTTATCATTTGACTTTTGAAAATAAACTTTTTTCTTGTTTTTAAAATTTTTGTAAGACCTTTTTGCTAAAAGCGCCATATCATCTTCAGAATTTTCTAAATCTGAAGTGCTCTCTTGTGAAACATTTTTAGATGATTTGAGAGAAATTGATTTTCCTTTAGGAGCTTTAAAGGATAACTCATAGGTTTGAAGTGAACCAACTAGTTCCTCAACCCTCATGGTATCCGTATCATGAAGTTCCTGAATCGCGATCACTTTAGAATTGAACCGTTCAGGGAGTGAGCGTAGTATCTTTGCGCACACTTTTCTTTTTTGGATTCTATCACCAAGACCCCACATAGAGTTCACAATGTCATTCAATCTAGTATAGAAGTCCATAAACATCTCATTCTCCTCCATATGAATTTCTTCAAATTTAGTTGTGAGGAGTTGGACTTTAGATTTCTTGACAATAGATGTACCCTCATGTGTCATTTCTAATACATCCCATGCTTATTTTATATTTTCACAAGAGATGATTCTTTTGAATTCATCTGGTGATAATGCACAAGTAATTGCATTTAGTGCTTTTGCATTAGCACTACTTTCACTTTTCTGAAGTGTGGTCCAAAGAGAATAAGCCGTTACTTTCACTGATTTTGAACCATCGTCATTAGTTACTTCTGTGATAGGAGGGTTCCATTCATTCACTGTGGCCAGTCACACACTTTCATCCAAGGATTTAAGGAAGATCCTCATCCTGGCTTTCCAATAGTCATAGTTTGTGCCATTAAACGGTGGTGGCCTAGTGACTAATAGGCTATCGAATTTTGACATCTTAATATAGCTTAGATTGTTAGCTCAGGAAATAAATCCAATAAATAAACAATAAGCACGAGCTATTAGGCTCTGATACCACTTGAAAGTGCCTAGCTATATGCCCTAGAGTGGGGGTGAATAGGGCAATGCCAAATAAAACTAATAACAATGGAATAATAAAAGAAATAAAGCACGATGCTGAATTTAAAGTAATCTCAATAGCCTAAAATAAAGAGAATGATACTTTATCAGTTCTAAGGACAACCTTACACCAAAAATCAAAGGTTTAAGGTAGGACAACCTTATTTCTAGAACGTCCTTTGTATCACAAATCAATGAGGAATAAAAAGCAAGGAAATCAAAATAACTTGTAGAAATAAATCCTAAGTTATTACAACATTCCCCACACTTGCTTGGAATAAAAAGATTACAACATTCACCCACAAACATAATCCACAAAACAGAATGAATAAAGGAAAGAAAGAATAATGCACATCCACAACACAACGATATATAGTGGTTCGCCAGTGTGTACACCAACTGTTATCCAACAGCCACACAGAATGCTACTCCACTCCTAATATCCTCACACGGGGGTATTAGCATGCACTATCAAAATAGGTTTCACAGGTTCACCTAAAACCTTCACAATTGTGTCTTTGATCTCGGGCTTACACAATCCCAAAACCCCCACAATCTGAGTTTTCTGGCTCTCCTCAGATAACCAATAACAATGATATTTTTCTGGCAAATCTCAAACAAAACCAAAGAAAGTAAATTACAAAAATGTAAAATACCTGAATCACCTTTTGAAGAATCCCGGTAGAACCAATCGGAGTAGAAGTTCGATTCAACGTTCAAAGTCCAATACTCACTTTAAGAATGGTTCTAAGTCTAATTGATTTTAAATCAAAAGGGCTAGTTCTATTTGATTTTGAATCCAAGAAGAAGGAATATCAGAAATTTCCCTTTTCTAATAAGATTGGAATGTAGATCAAAATCAAATAATAAACAAGCTAGCAAAAGGAATATTAAATCAGCACAAAGTATCTTAAAACAAACACAAACTTATCTCAGAGAATAGCCTAAAGAATGCTTGAATAGAGTCGAATTGAATTGCTAAAACTCTGAAGTTCGTGCTCAATTTATAGCCTGAAAAATCCTGTCTACGACTGGTCTTAGGATCCTAGGACTGGTCGTAGCTTCAAAGATTTTTAAAGATTTTTGTAGGATAAGATTTTGTTGTTTCATGACCGGTCCTGGGTGGTCTACGAACGGTCGTGGGCCACCTACGACTGGTCATGGGTCACCTACGACCGGTGGTAGGACCCCCAATTTAGTTGCTGGAGTTTGAGTCGTAAGGCTACGACTGGTCGAAGGATGAGTCGTAGAACTCACAGGACTGGTCGTAGAGAATAACCCAATTTCCTAAACCTAAACCATAACCCATTCATAAATCCAATAACCTATAACCTAAACCAAAACTAAAACTAAAACCTATAACCTAAACTCGAACCCATTCTCAAATCCCAAAACCTATAACCTAAACCAAAACCAAAACCTATAAACTATCTCTAAACCTTAACCTATAACCTAACCAAAACCTATACTTATAACCTAAAACTATTCCCAAATCCCAAAACCAATAACCTAAACCTATTCTTTCTCTAAACCTATAACCTCAACCTAACCCTAAACCAAAACCTATATCCTAAACTAAAATTAAAACCGATAACCTTAACCCGAACCCATTCTCAAATCCCAAAACCTATAACCTATCCCTAAACCTTAACCTATAACCTAACCTAAACCTATACTTATAACCTAAAACTATTCCCAAATCCCAAAACCTATAACCTAAACCTAACCTTTCCCTAAACCTATAACCAAAACTTAATTCCCTAAAGCTAAACCTACACCTAATCCAAATCTCAACTCCCTAACCTAAGCCTAAACCTAAACTTGAAAACCCAAACTTAAACCCAATCCCGAACCTAAACTCGATTTCCTAAACCTAAACCATAACCCATTCTCAAATCCAAAAACCTATAACCTTAACCAAAACCAAAACCAAAACCTATAACCTAAACCCGAACCCATTCTCAAATCCTAAAACCTATAACCTAAACCTAAATCAAAACCTATAACCTAAACCCGAACCCATTCTCAAATCCCAAAACCTATAACCTAAACCCGAACCCATTATCAAATCCCAAAACTTATAACTGAAACCGAAACCAAAACCTATAACCTAAACCTAAACCCATTATCGAATCCCGAAACCTATAACCTAAACCAAAACCAAAACCTATAACCTAAACCCAAACCCATTCTCAAATCCTAAAACCCAAACCTAAACCAAAACCTAAACCTATAACCTAAACTCAAATCCCTAAACCTAAACCTAATCCTATAACCGAAACTCAAATCCCTAAACCTAATTAACATATAACCAAACCTAAACCTATACTTATAACCTAAAATTATTCTCAAATCCCAAAACCTATAACCTAAACTCAATTCCCTAAACCTAAACCTATACCTAAACCTAAACCTATAACCTAAACTCAAATCCCTAAACCTTAACCTATGACCTAACCTAAACCTAAACTTAAAACCTAAAACTATTCCTAAATCCCAAAACCTATAACTTAAACCTAACCTTTCCCTATACCAATAACCTAAACTCAGTTCCCTAAAGCAATACCTACACCTATTCCTAATCTCAACTCCCAAACCTAAACGAAAACCTAAACTTGAAAACCCAAACTTAAACCTAATCCCAAACCTGAACCCAAATTCCTAAACTTAAACCATAACCCATTCTCAAATCCAAAATCCTATAACCTAAACCTAAACCAAAAATAAAACCTATAACCTAAACCCGAACCCATTCTCAAATCCCAAAACCTATAACTGAAAGGGCCTAGCTATATGCCCTAGAAGGGGGGGGGGGGGGGGGGGGGTGAATAGGGCAATGCCAAATAAAACTAATAACAGTGGAATAATAAAAGAAATAATGCACAATGCTGAATTTTAAAGTAATCTCAATAGCCTAAAATAAAGAGAATGATACTTTATCAGTTCTAAGGACAACCTTACACCAAAAACCAAAGGTTTAAGGTAGGACAACCTTATTTCAAAAACGTCCTTTATATCACAAACCAATGAGGAATAAAAACTAAGGAAATCAAAATAACTTGCAGAAATAAATCCTAAGTTATTACAACATTCATCCACACTTTCTTGAAATAAAATGATTACAGAATTCATCCACAAACACAAACCACAAAACTGAATGAATAAAGGAATGAAAGAATAAAGCACATCCACAACACAGCGATATATAGTGGTTCTCCTATGTGTACACCAACTGTTATCCAATAGCCACACAGAATACTACTTCACTCCTAATATCCTTACACGGGATATTAGCATGCACTATCAAAATAGGTTTCACAGGTTCACCTAAAACCTTCACAATTGTGTCTTTGATCTCGAGCTTACACAATTCAAAAACCCCCACAATCTAAGTTTTCTAGCTCTCCTCAGATAACCAATACAATGATATTTTTCTGGCAAATCTCAAACAAAACCAAAGAAAGTAAATTACACAAATGTAAAATACCTGAATCTCCTTTTCAAGTAGCCCGGTAGAACCAATCGGAGTAGAAGTTCGATTCAACGTTTAAAGTCCAATACTCACTTTAAGAATGGTTCTAAGTCTAATTGATTTTAAATCAAAAGGGCTAGTTCTATTTGATTTTGAATCCAAGAAGAAGGAATATCAGAAATTCTCCTTTTCTAATATGGTTGGAATGTAGATCAAAATCAAATAATAAACAAGCTAGCAAAAGGAATATTAAATAAGCACAAAGTATCTTAAAACAAACACAAACTTATCTCAGAGAATAGCCTAAAGAATGCTTGAATAGAGTCGAATTGAATTGCTAAAACTCTGAAGTTCGTGCTCAATTTATAGCCTGAAAAATCCTGTCTACGACTGGTCTTAGGATCATAGGTCTGCTCGTAGCTTCAAAGATTTTTAAAGATTTCCGCGGGATAAGGATTTGCTGTTCCACGACCGGTCCTGGGTAGCATATGATCGGTCGTGGGCCACCTACGACTGGTCATAGGTCACCTATGACCGGTCGTAGGACTCCCATTTTAGTTGCTGGAGTTTGAGTCGTAGGGCTACGGCTGGTCGAAGGATGAGTCGTAAAACACTCAGGACTGGTCGTAGGATGTCCAAGACTAGTCGTGGGACAACAAGAAAGATCTGAAAATCTTTAACAACCTAGGAATGGTCCTAAAAAACTTAAGATTGGTCGTAGCAGAGCTAGGACTGGTCTTGAAGTTCCTAGGACTGGTCTTAGAATAGCCCAAACAAGCATATTAAAATATATGAATTATGTATCCAGAATGACCTACAGTAAAGTCCATCCTAAGGTCAATCTAAGGTCAAACAAACCTTAAAAGTGAGATGGACATTGAAAGTCTATACACCCAGATGACCCTTAAGAGAAGCTTGAGAATATACAAATCTTGTAGTAGACCTTCTTGAGCTTAATCTTGACTTGACACAGTCTTCTACTATACTTGAACTTGATTGTATCTTGAGCATGCATACTTGAAAACTTCAATTCTTGAATTCTTCATCCATGACTTGAAACGTTCTTCATTTAAGTTCTTGTCTTGCAATGCCATGTCTTGATTGCAATAAATAATCTCAAACATGAAACACAAGATATACAAGACATAGATATAGGTTTTGGCACGATAAAATTTGACAACCAAAGGGATATGAAATCATAGCACTTACAATCTCCCCCTTTGTCAAATTTGTGACAAAACACATAGCATGAAGAATAAGAAGGAATCATGAGCCATAAAATCACAAATTACTCTACTCTCCCTGAGTAATACAAATACTGCTCATGTAACCAATCAATAATATCAATACAACATATTCTCATCCACATATCCTTCTCAATCAATCAATGCAAATCAATTCAACCAACTTACTCCCCCTTTCCATACTACTCCACTTTACCATACTACTCCCCCTTTTTGTCACAAAATGACAAGGGAAAGTCATAATAAGAATGTCACAACATCATAAAGAGTAAGAATAAACAGATAATGAGAAAGAGATATGGAAGGTCATAGCATATTTCAAAATATAAACCAGAAACATCAAGTTATACAAAGTTAATACAATATCCAAAAGATAAGATAACATTATACAATCCAAAAGATAATTCGCCTAATCTGATCCAGAGGAGGGAGCAGGGATAGTTAGATCAATTTGGTGTAAGCCCCTATTGATGCGACGAAGATATTTTTACATGTACTTAAATTGCATAACGTGGGCTATACTTATGTTATCAACCTTCTCCTCCAATGCACGAAGGCGTGCATCATAACCAGATGGATCGTAATCAGGATCATTTGGCGAATCAGATTCAATCTCATCAAATATCTCATCTATATTAACATCCTGTTGAGGAAGATCGCCAGCTTTCCCTTCATTTTCAGCTTCACCACCATCACCACCTTCATCAACTTGGCCAGGAAGCAAATCTAACTTCATCTTATTACGATTGGAATTGTTGAAAATAAGATGATGAATTGGTGCCTCATTAATAGGTTTATCGACAAGCATGTGAGTGGCTAAAACATTCATATGATAACCAAAAGGAATATCACTATGACCCGGATGGAGACGAAGCTGTATAATGAAATAACAGATCAAAGAAGGAAGACAGACCATGGTACCAGAAGCAATAGAATGCAACACACGAACCATGAAAGAAGTCAACTCAGTTTTATTACCGGACCGAGGATACACATTGGAAATGAAGAAATGATGTAACACTCTATATCTAGGTAAGAAATACTTTGAAGGGACCGCATTCCCTTTGTGTGTCCATTGTGCATCAATTTTGCATAAATCTCTTGTTAACATGCATTTTTTCGATTCAGATGGTTTATCGTATAAAGTTTGAATTGGTATACCTTCATCATTAATAGGTATATCCATAATACCTGATATCAAATGACGGTCTACTTCAAATTTTCCTTCTCTAGTATCAATTGAGAAAGTTAAATTATCAAGAGAAAATTCTGAGATGCATGCTACCATTGATTGGACAATGGACTGGTATGTAGGCCCACCCCAAAGCAAAATGTTAGTCCAGCCAACAGATTCAAGAAGAGGGACAATACTATATGGAGCAATGTGATTGAGATCAGAGGTATGCTCAACGATAATATTACGGACACGTAAATCTCGTACATTTTGAGAATCATCTTTAGGTGACCGAAGGTGCCGTTTTGTTATCGGTGCAGATCTAGATGAAGATGGACCACGGGATATTTTCTTTTTCCCTTTAGCATCCATATTCAAGAAGATATACAAAGAGCAAGAGAAATGCACAAAAGAAAGGATGAGTTTTCTCTAGATCAGAAAATTGAGAAGAAACCCTTGAAAAACCCAACAAGAGATGAAATCTAGCTACACAATGAATAAATCAAAGCATAGAGAGAATGAATCTTTAAGAAAAATGATGAAATAGGACTCACTTTGAAGAAAAATAAGAAATCCTATGACTGGTCGAGCCACGACTCGTCGTAGGTTGGAGTGAAAATGAAGAAGAAAGGGATTTTCCCCAAATATATCATGTTCACGAGCTCCACGACTGGTCGAGTGCGGTTCACGACCGGTCGTACCACGACTAGTCGTGTACATCCACGACCGGTCGAGTATCGACCAAAAATATATTTTTAATGAAAAAATTAAAATTTAAACACAAATAATATTAAATATAATATAATATGATACATGCAAGGAAGCATACTCAATGTAAAATGCACATACCCAGATCAAATTTCAATTTATTAAACCTTCTTTTGTCGAACGATTTAGTAAATATATCAGCAAGTTGATTTTCGGTTGATATATATTCCAAAGAAATAACTTTTTCTTCAACCAACTCACGAATGTAATGACACCTAATATCAATATGCTTAGTACGTGAATGCTGGATTGGATTTTTGAAAATATTTATAGCACTGAAATTATCACAATGTAAGATCATTGAATCTTGATTAATTCCATAATCGCTTAGCATGCGTTTCATCCAAACTAGTTGTGTACATGCATATCTAGCTGCAATATACTCAGCCTCAACAGTGGAGAGCGATATTGAACTTCTTGCTGAACCAAGAAACTAAGAAATTTCCAATGAAAAAACAACCGCCACTAGTTGATTTTATATCATCGATATTACCGACCCAATCAGTATCTGAGTACCCGGCTAATTGAACACTAGTATCAAAAGGGTACCATAGACCTAAATTTATAGTACTTGTGACATATCTAATAATCCGTTTAACAACAGTAAGATGTGATTCCTTAGGATTAGACTGATATCTATCACAAATTTCAACACTTAATGCAATATCAGGTCTACTTGCAGTAAGATACAACAAACTACCAATCATACTACGATATAGTTTAGGATCTATATCTTTACCTGCAGAGTCTTTTGAGAGTCTTAACGTTGTACTCATATGAGTATCAAAGTTCTTATCATTCTCAAATCCAAACCTTTTAACCAAGTTTGAAGCATATTTGGTCTGGGAAATGAAAATTCCATCAGGTTGTTGTTTTACTTGCAACACTAGGAAATTGTTTAGTTCGCCAACCATGCTCATTTTGAATCTTGATTTCATTAACTCTGCAAACTCAATAGACATGTTAGAGCAAGTTGATCCATAAATAATATCATCAACATAAATTTATACCATCAAAATATCAACGTTATGCTTCTTAACAAAGAGCGTCTTATCGACACTTCCTACTTGAAAGCTATGACTAAGTAAGAATTTAGTCAATTTCTCATACCATGCCCTGGGCGCTTGTTTAAGACCATAGAGAGCCTTTTTGATACGAAATACATAGTCATTTAACTTGGGGTCTTCAAACCCTGAAGGTTGTTCAACATACACTTCTTCATGTAAATCGTCATTCATGTAAATCGTCATTCAAGAAGGCGCTCTTTACATCCATCTGATAAATCTTAAATTTTCTAAAGAATGCGATGGAAATAAAAAGTTTGATTGATTTAAGGTAAGCGACTGGAGCAAAGGTTTCATCATAATTGATGCCTTCAATCTGAGTGTACCCTTGTACAACCAGTCTAGCCTTGTTTCGTATTATATTTCCAAGCTCATCAGACTTATTTTTAAAGATCCATTTTGTTCCAATAATGTATTTATCTTTAGGTCTAGGAACAAGATACCAGACATCATTAGATTAAGTTCATCCTGTATATCAACAATCCAATTTTCGTCAAAAAGTGCTTCTTTCACGTTGACCGGTTCTATTTGGGATGTAAAATAAACATAATTACATATGTTCTCAAGTTGTTTGCGAGTACGAACTCCAGTGAGAGGGTTTCCAAGTATTTGATTGGTTGGATAATCTTTGACAGTCCTTAGTTCAAATTCTTTTTAACTTGATGAGGTATCTTGATTGTCGATAATAAGAGCTTCATCATCATCTGAACTCGAAGCTGGTGTATTCAAATGATCATCAATGACCACATTGATGGACTCTTGAATCACACCAGTTCTCTTATTTAGAACCCTATAAGCTCGACTGTTCAAAGAATAACCAAGAAAAATACCTTCGTCACTCTTCGTATTAAACTTACCCAAATTTTCACGATCACGTAAAAATAACACTTGCTGCCAAAAGCCCGAAAGTATTTGACAGTAGGTTTCTTTTCAAACCATAATTCATAAGCAGTCTTATTATCAGATTTACTAGTATAAACCCGATTAATAATATAACATGCGGTATTAGCTGCTTCAGCCCAAAGATTTCTAGAGAGCTTTATGCTATTCAACATAACATTAGCCATATCCTGAAGCACTGTATTTTTTCTTTCAACTATATCATTTTGTTACAGTGTTTTGGGCGCAGAGAATTCATGTGATATTCCCTGTTCGCTACAGAATTTTTCAAAACTACTGTTATCGAATTCGGATCCATGATCACTACGAATCTTACTAACATGAGAACCTTTCTCATTTTGGATTCGTTTGATGACCTTTTTCACTTCATCTAGGGTTTCTGTAACATCCCGAAAATTGGGGGGTCGATCAAAAATGCAACTCCCAAGTTCCAAAATGTTATTTACATAACATAGATATGTATGATTGAATGTTGTCTGTGATAATGTATTAAACATGAGTGAGATTAAGCTAAAACAGCATATCACGCTCCAGAGACGGTTAAATTTACAAGCGGAAGACTGTGATATTATGTATAACATATATAAACTGTTATATGTCTCTAGAGTGCGAATATGTTACCAGGTTATATACATACATGTATACTTTAAAAGTAAACCAAAAGGATATACATGAGTGTTATAAAAATATAAAATGACAAGTGTCAAGGTATCTAATCAACCTCCCTGTAATCCCGACAATCAAAACAGGCATAAAGGAGAGATCCTCATCATCATCATCAAGTCCAGCTCCGCCTCACAGGCCGCGCCATCATCTGCAATCACAATAGGGACTGGTGGGTGTCCGGAAACACCATCCCGTAACGTGGGAGTGAGTGATCAACTCAGTGGGATAAGAGAGCAGAGATTAGCATGTTATCAAATCAATCAGGCGATAATAGTAAAGCGGTAAATCAAACAATCCTAATACTGTTGTTAATGCAATATGACATGACATGATGGATGCCCTCACCGACGATCTCCCTCATACGACACCATCTTACGCCTGCGGCATGCCACCCTCCCTCAAGTGCTCCACATCTTTCAGGCACATGCAATGTAATGGTGATATGATTTCCGAGTTGTTATTAGTCCATTCAAACAGTAAGATTGGGAAACTAAGGTACTTCCCTTATATCAATCCCAATACAGATCCTGTCTAGGGTCGTCACTCCTAGTAATCTCATATGAGGTATATTTTGTAGGTCGCTGCAAGGGCTGTCAGGGCTGTTGCACGCACTCGTTGCCCCGCTCCCCCATCACCTTATCAATACAGGCCTACTGTACTCTACTGTTACGGAAGGGTCGTTGCCTCCCATAGACTCAGAATACGCTCGCGGTGACTACAAAGGACTCGTCGCCTAATCAATGTAGACCGACAGCAAGAATATAGTGTCCATACCACCATAATCAGCTTACGAGACTAGGTGCTCACTGGTCACTACGGGGAGGTTTGTGGCCCCAGCGTAGGCCGACAGCTCGACCACGGTGTCCCATACCACTATGCCCGGCTCATGAGTCTTCGTGGATCAAGGTACCATGGTTAACAGGGTTTACAATGGTAAGTTCAGTACCCTAGGTTCAAGCAGTTATGACTCATGCAGGGTGAACATACAATGGCCAGTCGGGTTACTTGACGGGCTCGACTAGCACGATCGCATCTCAAGTTGAACGACATAAAATGCGTAAAACACTTTGTGTGGCCTAACCACTGCCGCCAACTCCAAAACACGACTCGCGTTCATCGACACGTCGTTCGTGGCCAAGATAAGCTAACCACGAATTCGCTCGGTTACCAACTTCCTGGACTAAGTATAGTCCCAAACAATTATGAATCCACATCATCAATCAGGTAAGAGTATTGGAAATGGAATACAAACATGTGATCATGTTAACACATGTTATAACGTACAACTTAAGTAAATTATGTTGCACATGTCTTTCACACATATAATGAAATTATGCATATCGCCAACATATAGGAAATCCTCTCCATCAGCATATTAATTGAGAATTCAATCTTAAACTAAATCATAAGGAAATCATCAAGCACTTGTTATAATATACCACTTAAGTGAAACATCAAGCATATGCATTTCATACATATAATGAAATCGTACATATGGCTAACATGTAGGAAACTATTTACACCAGCATATTAATTGAGAAATCAATCTCAAACTAATTCATAACACCATTTAACTCAATACATACTAATACAAGCATTTATACAAACACTTACACTACACACTTAAGTCTACATATAGTATGTCGACCCGAAGTGCGCATTTAGACGAATCTCTTCGTCAAACTAATTATACACGCATTCCTAACATTCTAATGCGACAATAAACCATGTCAATCACATCAGTAAAATATGAATGAAAACAGTAATTCCTACAAATGACTAAAATGCCCTAAATCTCATATTCTCCGTCGATTTACGAAATAGGAAACGGACAGCATGTTGTACATGTTAAACGGCGATGTCGTCGATAATCTACTATTAAACGACATTGAAAGTGTTGGAAACAGTCAATCAAAGCGTCTAAAATCCACACCTTTCACTTTATATATGTATCATTTCGAACGGAGCGTATACGCTTCGTCTACTGCGATCGGGCGACCTAATACACAAGTTCTATCAGCTAACATGCTATGAATCCTTGTGAACCTCAAATCAGCAACTTCTAGGGTATTTTCTCACCTGAAAATGTGGAGAAATCATCGGGAAAGTGATTGGAGTGCGTCGCCTAAACACGTGCAGCAGCAGCAGCAGGTGGCAGGAAAATCCCACCCACATTCTCTCACAAACTCTCACCTTTTCTCTCTCCCAATCTAGGGTTTTTCTCAAATTTGGATGGAAGAGAGGAGTGAGGGTTTCAACCCCTTTTATAAGCTCAAATGTGCCCAAAATAGGCTCGGGTACAATGTATACTTAAGGTATACCCAAATCGGGGCTGTTTCGATCCAAAAAGGCATTTCTGGTGGTCCCCTAGCCAAATGCGGTCGGACTTAAACTCATGCATACTGGATCTAGCATACATCAAGTTTTCAGTTCGGCAGGGTTCGCAGATCACACGTGGCGGTCCAGTTTCAGTTCAGCGGTCACCGCACGTAGATCAGGTCTGCAAGTCTCATGATATGAAATAGAAATTTTTCCTGATCCGAGGGTGTAATTTGGCTGAATTCTGACGGTCAGAACGCTTAATACTGACGTGTCAAGTCGTGTGCTAGATTTGAATTTTAAATTCCAAATCTAGCCCTATTCTCACTCTCTTCGGTCCAGGCTCAACGAAATAGCCTGCGAATGTCGGTTGGACTTGATTTTCGAAATGATTGTCAAGTCCAGCTAGGCAGTTCTAACGGTCTAAGATAGTAGGTATCAGACTTTCGACGCATGGTCTAGATCCAATACAAAGTTTCAAAGAGGTCCAGAGAACGAACCAGCTTAAAGTTTGATCCAAGGTTATAGAGTATTATAGAGTCATTGGTTCTACTCGATTTGGGTCTTGTAGAACATATTTAAAGTGATCAGGGACTTTTTCCCAGCTACTCTAGCGTTGCGCTAGCTAACTTATGCTTAGTTTCTAAAGGAATTAATCCTAAGTGGTTTCTTTAGCCATGGAATTGGGTTCTAAGCGATTTCCCAGGTGTTTTAGTTGACGCATTGCCTAAGGACGTCAAATCCCAGATTGGCCAAAATCCGGGGTGTTACAATCTACCCCCCTTAAAACACAATTTCGTCCCCGAAATTGGTGAAGGGTAAGGAGTATCTAGTAAGACTTTAGTATTGACTTTCTAAGAAAGGGTCAATCTTATTTATTGACTGAACCATACGTATATCCTAACTCAAATGTTTCGATCTTGGGCCAGTGGGGAAGAGGCCAACCACACTTCCGCTGCGCCACTCTGATCGAACGGTTGCATTAACTAAGCTAATTGGATTGGACTCGATATGTTCTACCCCCCTTAAAACTTGGTTCTACTTAAAGTTCAAGAATCTTTGCATCGATCCGTATATCGGAACGAGGTGCAACTTAAGACCTATCCTTGACATGAATTGGGAAACAACCTCTCATTACAGTCATTTTCCTTTGCTAATGATGCGTTCTATGGCATTGGTATCTATGGTGATAGAGATATACCTAATCTCTATTGTGGTTGAGTTCAGGGGCAGGTATGAGTTGGTGGCAAGATGTCTAATTCTCTACTGGCTTTAAGTCCTCGCCATTTTCCAAAGACAATGTGATCACGTTTGGTTGTAGGTGGTTGGGCCATCACAGAAGAAAGGTTGTGTAGTGGGTCTAAGTCGGATACATTGACCTTCTGCCGAGACTCTGACAGAAAATTCTTCGTATCAGTTCTTAATCCTAGCCGATGCCAATCTTCTGCTTGATCAGAGCATTAGATTTATTGGCAACTACCAGGATTGAGAAGTCAATTCAAACCGCGAATATATCGCTTACATGCAGTTCCTTTACTCTGCGTTCCCGAATGTAATAACACTTTGGGGAAGGCAATTCTAAGGGGTATGTTGGTTTATTCTAAGTTCAATCTGAGGGATTTATAAATGTTCCCTGAGAGTGAATGGTTCCTTCCTATGGGCAACAACAGTAGTCTATAAGTCATAAGGGGATCTATCGAAGGAATAAGGTTCTACTTCAACCAAATCTAACCTACAATTCCTTAGCATATACAGGCTTTACACTACTTAAGGTAACTAGTAGGCTAGTCTGTAACTCAGTAGCTATAATCCAAAGCCTAAGATTATACGTTAAATGGTTCCATACCATTTCTACTATAGAGAATTGTTCTATCGCTTAGGGTCAAGATTGTCTAAATGGAATTGGATTTCTTATGTCGTCAGACCCTTCAAATCTAGGAGTGCTAACACTATATCCAAAATGCCTAGGGCCTATGTGGCCGGTAGCGCTTAGTTGTATCAAATGGAACGGTATTCCTAGTCCCATATTGGGATAGGAAGTGGCATGCTTGGTAGGAGGGTGGGGTGGGATAAAAACTAATTTGTAGGCTGAATCCCGTGAGTTACAATACTCCCAATCTAGGGACAATACCTTACAGCGAACGAAACAGCATGCATTCCATCTAACCAAATTCGGATATATTAAGCCCAAACCACAGCACAAACATTCACATAACAAGTCGAAAAACGTCATGCATTTCATTAAACCAAAATTGTCATAATACAAGAGATATCTCCTTACAAGTATCATGACAAGAAGTACGTGGGAGCTAAGTCAGTCAGCTACTACAGCAACATAAGCAAACTACTAGCCTTATCAGGCTTACACAACATAAAGCAGGAAATAACTAACTACTAACAACAACATCAAAGATCTCATCGCTAGTCTGAGTCGGGTGATGGAGGAGGAGCACCTTTATCCTGTAAGCAGCACAGGATCGCCTTCAAGATGCGAGTCACCTTGTCGAATTTCCTCTTCGTAACGACCTTGGCATCCTTGACCTCAGCTCGAAGGTCCTGCACTTCCCTTCGCAAGGCGACTTGGCTCTCCTCAATTCGAGCAATGCGATCATCGCCAATAGCCTGAGCAGAAGGAGGAGGGCTCTCATCTGTATCCTGAGCCTCCTCTTCTACCTCTTCCTGGACATCTTCCTCAACTTCTGCTCCAGGTTCTCTTTCGCTTGGATCCTCTTCATCATCAAAGTCATCCTCGCTATCCTCCTCAAGCTGAGTCTCACGGTACTGAGACCCGATCTTCATCTTGACCATGGTAGACTCATCAATGCTATGAATCGGAACTGGCAATTCCGGCCCAAGTCTGTAAGCAAACTCAAGGGTGATCTTGCATATCAGTCAGCCAAAAGGAAGCAATTCAGATGTTCTTCTTGATTTCGCTATGAGGATAATCTGTCGCAAGATGAAAGTGGTCATACACACATTCTCTCCCTGGGCCACCAGATACAAGAAATCAACCATAAGGCGCGTACACTCGATGCGATTCGTCAACCTGGGATACACGTTGAACGTGCAAATGTGGTGCAGCAGGCGCAAATCGTCAGACATATGAGACGCCTTGAGGCTATTATTAGGCTGCCATGGAACCAGTTTACCACATAAAAACCTGGTACGGAGCTCTCGTTTACGCTTACTCCTCAAATTCTTCGCGCTTGGATGAACATCACCAAGGGGCATGTTGAGAAGTCGCGCTATCAACCGAACATCGATCGTAGCCAACCGGTCTCTACCAAAAGGGATCTTGAACTGCAATGGCTCCAGTGTAGCATTATGGATGCGAGCGTAAAAGGCACGAACGGTGCTCACATTAGCACGAGCTTCAAACAGCGGACCCCAATGCGCAGCTTCAATGCGCTCGAATAACAGAAATTCACCGAATAGTCATCCTTCCACGTCTGCCTCAAATAACACCTTACGGTCAGTGTATTGGCCGTGAGGCATCTCTGCTAAAATCACTCGCCCAAGTTGAGTATGGGGATCCAAATCCCGCTTTGTATGGAACTCTCGAGCTGTGCTTGGACTTGCGGCGGCACTTGAGCTAGCGGCGCCACCCCGCGGTCTTCTTGATTGATCAGGGCGACTAGGCCCAGCCTCATCCACTACGGTTTTCCTCTTACCCATCAAAGAGAGGATGGTGGAGAGTGACAAAAGACTCAAAATGGCTTCAACAAAAGTCATAAAAAATAGGAAAAATGTAAGAAAATGGATGTCCAAACTGGAAAAGGGAGATCTAGGCGTTGTAGAGGGATGCTTCAAGCTCCCTTAGGATGTATTTTTAGAGAGAAAAGAGAAGAAAAAAGGAGAATGGAGCACCTCACGATTTCAGCTCGATTTGGAGGTTTTAAGAGCTCCAAATGACGAGATCTGCGAGAGGGAAGGCTGTAAACAGCAATAGAGTGAAGGAGTGTGGTCGTTTTTAGCCAAGAATGGATTTGGGAGTGGTTTGGAACCACGGATTTGGGTTAGGGCAGCTAGAGAACGAAAATGGAGCTAGGGGAGGGGCTGTTTGTGAAGGAAACACCCCTTTTTGGGGTTTTCTATGGTCGGACCCTACACGGAGGGGGTGTACTACCCCAAAAGACCACACATGCCAACTTTCAGCTCAAGTGGGCCACCCCAGGCGGTGATGCATCGCCCAACCGGCGATGGCATCGCCGACCGTCCGATGATCTGATTGGTGGGACCACATGGGTCTGGTCCCCCATGGTCCAGGGACCCCAAAAATGTGTGGTCCCCACCTTGGTTCATTCTAGATTGCCCTATATAGGTCCAAACATGTGTTTGGGGATTTTCAGGGCTAATCTACAAAACCAAATATAATTCCCTATTATGCAGCATATGATTTTGGGGTAGAAGGAGCTAATACATCCATCTAGCACATTATTTGCTAAAGAAAGCAAAGTTAGAATGGTCTTATGGCCATTTTTCATGAAAATTTACTATTCACCGTAAACTTTTGTCAAAGTATGATTTTATATCATTTTCACATTAGGATTGATGTCTAACATAAAAAGGGTAAGAAAGAATTGAAGATTGGAGTGGTGAGAGGAAGAATTTTGAAGAATTTAGGTAAAACGGGGTTTTTAAGCCCTGGCGATTGAATGCAGGGGTTGTGGTTGTCCCACAACCCAATGATTCACATTTATGGGTTTAAAATAATTCAAAGAACATCTCAAACCACTTACCTACAACCTAGTAGCTACTCAGGTCACTTCATGCGACCCTAGACACGCTACGGACTCGATCGCGCGATCGATTCAAATAGTCTTCGCCTATTCGCGAATCTGCGATCCTATAAGTGTTTCTAGACCTTCTTGCACCCACCTAAGTCAAAGAAAAGTGACAGCGTACGTCGTGTGACCATAACCCAGGCCCGGTTTAATCCAAATCATGCTCTGATACCATCTGTAACATTCTGAAAATTGGGGGGTCGAGCAAAAACCCAACTCCCGAGTTCCAAAATGTTATTTATGCAACATAGATATGTATGATTGAATGTTGTCTGTGATAATGTATTAAACATGAGTGAGATTAAGCTAAAACAACATATCATGCTCCAGAGATGGTTAAATTTACAAGCAGAAGACTGTGATAGTTTGTATAACATATATAAACTGTTGTATGTCTCTAGAGTGCGAATATGTTACCAGGTTATATACATACATGTATATTCCAAAAGTAAACCAAAAGGATATAAATGAGTGTTCTAAAAATATAAAATGACAAGTGTCAAGGTATCTAATCAACCTCCCTGTAATCCCGACAATCAAAACACGCATAAAGGAGAGATCCTCCTCATCATCATCAAGTCCAGCTTCACCTCGCAGGCCACGCCATCATCTGCAATCACAATAGGGACTGGTGGGTGTCCGAAAACACCATCCCGTAACGTGGGAGTGAGTGATCGACTCAGTGGGATAAGAGAGCAGAGATTAGCATGTTATCAAATCAATCATGCGATAATAGTAAAGAGGTAAATCAAACAATCCTAATACTATTGTTAATGCAATATGACATGACATGATGGATGCCCTCACCGACGATCTCCCTCATACGGCACCATCTTACGCCCACGGCATGCCACCCTCCCTCAAGTGCTCCACATCTTCCAGGCACATGCAATGTAATGGTGATATGATTTTCGAGTTGTTATTAGTCCATTCAAACAGCAAGATTGGGAAACTAAGGTACTTCCCTTATATCAATCCCAACACAGATCCTGTCTAGGGTCGTCACTCCTAGTAATCTCACACGAGGTATATTTTGTAGGTCGCTGCAAGGGCTGCCAGGGCTGTTGCACGCACTCGTTGCTCCGTTCCCCCATCACCTTATCAATACAGGCCTACTGTACTCTACTGCTACAGAAGGGTCGTCGCCTCCCGTAGACTCAGAATACGCTCGCGGTCACTACAAAGGACTCATCGCCTGATCAGTGTAGGCCGATAGTAAGAATATAGTGTCCCATACCACCATAATCTTCTCACGAGACTAGGTGCTCACTGGTCACTACAGGGAGGTTTGTGGCCCCAGCGTAGGCCGACAGCTCGACCACGGTGTCCCATACCACTATGCCCGGCTCATGAGTCTTCGTGGATCAAGGTACCATGGTTAACAGGGTTTACAATGGTAAGTTCAGTACCCTAGGTTCAAGCAGTTATGACTCATGCAGGGTGAACATACAATGGCCAGTCGGGTTACTTGACGGGCTCGACTAGCACGATCGCATCTCAAGTTGAATGACATGAAGTGCGTAAAACACTTCGTGTGGCCGAACCACTGCCACCAACTCTAAAACACGACTCGTGTTCATCGACGCGTCGTTCGTGGCCAAGATAAGCCAACCATGAATTCGCTCGGTTACCGACTTCCTGTACTAAGTATAGTCCCAAACAATTATGAATCCACATCATCAATCAGGTAAGAGTATTGGAAATGGAATACAAACATGTGAGCATGTTAACACATGTTATAACGTACTACTTAAGTAAATCATATTGCACATGTCTTTCATGCATATAATGAAATTATGCATATTGCCAACATATAGGAAATCCTCTCCATCAGCATATTAATTGAGAATTCAATCTCAAACTAAATCATAAGGAAATCATCAAGCACATGTTATAACATACCACTTAAGTGAAACATCAAGCATATGCATTTCATACATATAATGAAATCGTACATATGGCTAACATGTAGGAAACCATTTACACCAACATATTAATTGAGAAATCAATCTCAAACTAATTCATAATACCATTTAATTCAATACATACTAATACAAGCATTTATACAAACACTTACACTATACACTTAAGTCTACATATAGTATGTCGACCCGAAGTGCGCATTTAGGCGAATCTCTTCGCCAAACTAATTATGCACGCATTCCTAACATTCTAATGCGACAATAAATCATGTCAATCACATCAGCAAAATATGAATGAAAACAGTAATTCCTACAAATGACTAAAATGCCCTAAATCTCATATTCTCCGTCGATTAACGAAACAGGAAACGGACAGCATGTTGTACATGTCAAACGGCGATGCCGTCGATAATCTCCTATTAAACGACATTGAAAGTGTTGGAAACAGTCAATCAAAGCGTCTAAAATCCTCACCTTTCACTTTATATATGTATCGTTTCGAACAGAGCGTATACGCTTCGTCTACGACGATCGGGCGACCTAATACACAAGTTCTATCAGCTAACATGCTATGAATCCTAGTGAACCTCAAATCAGCAACTTCTAGGATATTTTCTTACCTGAAAATACGGAGAAATCACCTGGAAAGTGATTGGAGTGCGTCGCCTAAGCACGTGCAGCAGCAGCAGCAGGTGACAGGAAAATCCCTCCCACCTTCTCTCACAAACTCTCACCTTTTCTCTCCCAATCTAGGTTTTTTCTCAAATTCGGATGGGAGAGAGGAGTGAGGGTTTCAACCCCTTTTATAAGCTCAAATGTGCCCAAAATAGGCTCGGGTACAATGTATACTTGAGGTATATCCAAATCGGGGCTGTTTCGGTCCAAAAAGGCATTTCTGGTGGTCTCCTGGCCAAATGCGGTCGGACTTAAGTTCATGCATACTGGATCTAGCATACATCAAGTTTTCAGTCCGGCAGGGTTCGCAGATCGCACGTGGCGGTCCAGTTTCAGTTCAGCGGTCACTGCACGTAGATCAGGTCTGCAAGTCTCATGATATGAAATAGAAATTTTTCCTGATCCGAGGGTGTAATTTGGCTGAATTCTGATGGTCAGAACGCTTAATACTGACGCGTCAAGTCGTGTGCCAGATTTAAATTTCAAATTTCAAATCTAGCCCTATTCTCACTCTCTTCGGTCCAGGCTCAACGAAATAGCCTGCGAATGTCGGTTGGACTTGATTATTGAAATGATTGTCAAGTCCAGCTAGGCAGTTCTAACGGTCTAAGATAGTAGGTATCGGACTTTCGACGCGCGGTCTAGATCCAATACAAAGTTTCAAAGAGGTCCAGAGAACAAACCGGCTTAGAGTTTGATCCAAGGTTATAGAGTAATATAGAGTCATTGGTTCTACTCGATTTGGGTCTTGTAGAATGTATTTAAAGTGATCAGGGACTGTTTCCCAGCTACTCTAGCGTTGCGCTAGCTAACTTATGCTTAGTTTCTAAAGGAATTAATCCTAAGTGGTTTCTTTGGCCATGGAATTGGGTTCTGAGCGATTTCCCAGGTGTTTTAGTTGACCTATTGCCTAAGGACGTCAAATCCCAGATTGACCAAAATCCAGGGTGTTACAGTTTCAGTTTTATCTTTTAAGAACGATACCCAAGTGAATCTGGTATAGTCTTCTACGATAACCAAGATATACTTTTTTCCTCCTCGACTCTCTAATCTGGTTGGTCCAATAAGATCCATATGGAGAAGCTCGAGTGGTCTAGATGTGGTATTGGAGCTTACTTTCTTGTGAGAGCTCCTAATATGTTTACCCAACTAGCATTCACCACATATTTTATCTACTTTTTGTAATTTGCGTAGACCTCTAATTAGTTCTCTTTTGCTCAATCTAAATAAGTTCCGATAGTGTACATGTCGAAGGCGTTTATGCCATAATTCAGTCTCATCGGTATGGACCATTAACATGATTGAGTAGATGAGCTTGCATCACTAACGATGTAGCAGTTTTTAGAAGTTATGGGACCAGTTAATATAACAGAACCCTTTTTATTAAGTATCTCACAACCTTGATTAGAAAATTTCACACTATGGTTGTTATCGCATATCTGAGAAATGTTAAGTAGGTTGTGTTTCAAGCCCTCAACATACAAAACATTCTTAAATAAGGGAAGGTTATAAAGCTGAACCGTACCTTGGCCAATGATTTTACAATTGCTTCTATCACCAAATGTGACTGATCCGTCAGTCATATCTTTTAGATCGGTGAATAAAGCTTTGTCACCTGTCATATGCCTGGAGCAACCACTATCTAGGTACCACTTTGAATGACTTGTAGCTTTGAAAGCAGTGTGGGCAACCAAGCAGTCAACTTTAGGAACCCATTTCAGAACTGTTTTGGGTTTAGGAGTATAGATGATCTTTTTCTGTCTGTTATTATAGGAGAGACCTATAGAGTTAGACTTTAATAGCTCCTCAAGTAGATCGATTATTTTTTCAGCCAATGGATTTCGATTTTAAAAATTAAAGTTGACATGACTACTTTTAGGTTTTTGAAAAGTCCTTGAATTTTTAGAAAAGCCATGATAAGTATTATTTTCTTTTGAGATCGAAGACTCTCCTTTTACAAATTTAGGAGCAATGTTCTTTTGTTTAGGAGATGTATTCTTATCATAGCCGAACCCGGATCGATTGCCACATTTTCTTAATTCGGACAATAATTTTTCCAATTTAGGATCACCATGGGCATATCTCCATGTGTCTTTCAAACTCTGAAGAGAAGCTACCTCATTTTTTAGTTTCTCATTTTCGGATCTCAAATCTTCAATTTTGGAGGTTTTAAAATCTAAATCGTATTTAGTTTTTTCAAAAGAATCAGAAATATGAGACTTTTCTAAAACAAGAGACTCAAAATCTTCCTTAAGCGTAGAAAATTTTTCTTTTTGTAATTTAAGCTGGACGGCAATTTTACAACTCTTCTTATAAAGGGCATTATAAGCATCCTGAAGGTCATCTTCATTATCGCAATCACTATTCAGATTTTCTTCACTAGATATATCATCATTATCTAAAAAGGTGATCTTGGCTAGAGTCATAAGGGCTTTAACATCTTTGCTCGAATCGATTTCAGAATCTTCTGATTTAGAAGAGGATTCAGAATCAGACGATTCATCCCAAGTAGCAATCATGCTTTTCCTTTTTGATTCGGCCTTTTTAGGATATTTGTTAGCTAAGTGCCCATACTCTTGACAGTTGTAACATTGACTATCTTTCAAGGATTTTCGAGTTCTACGTTTAGATCGTCTCTTATCATTTGACTTTTGAAAATCAACTTTTTTCTTACTTTTGAAAATTTTGTAAAACTTTTTTGCTAAAAGCGCCATATCATCTTCGAAATTTTCTAAATCCGAAGTACTCTCTTGTGAAACATTTTTGGATGATTTGAGAGCAATTGATTTTCCTTTAAGAGCTTTAAAGGATAACTCATAGGTTTGAAGTGAACCAACTAGTTCCTCAACCCTCATGGTATCCTTATCACGAAGTTCCTGAATCGCGGTCACTTTAGAATTGAACCGTTCAGGAAGTGAGCGTAGTATCCTTGCGCACACTTTACTTTCTGGGATTCTATCACCAAGACCCCACATAGAGTTCATAATGTCATTCAATCTAGTATAGAAGTCCATAAACATCTCATTCTCCTCCATATGAATTTCTTCAAATTTAGTTGTGAGGAGTTGGACTTTAGATTTCTTGACAATAGATGTACCCACGTGTGTCATTTCTAATACATCCCATGCTTGTTTTACATTTTCACAAGAGATGATTCTTTTGAATTCATCTGATGATAATGCACAAGTAATTGCATTTAGTGCTTTTGCATTGGCACTACTTTCACTTTTCGAAAGTGTGGTCCAAAGAGAATAAGCCGTTACTTTCATTGATTTTGAACCATCGTCATTAGTAACTTCAGTGATAGGAGGGTTCCATTCATTCACTGTGGCCAGCCACACACTTTCATCCAAGGATTTGCGGAAGATCCTCATCCTGGCTTTCCAATTAGCATAGTTTGTGCCATTAAAGGGTGGTGGCCTAGTGACTGATAGGCTATTAAAATTTGACATCTTAATATAGCTTAGATCGTTAGATCAGGAAATAAATCCAATAAATAAACAATAAGCACGAGCTATTAGGCTTTGATACCACTTGAAAGGGCTTAGCTATATGCCCTAGAGGGGGGGGGTGAATAGGGCAATGCCAAATAAAACTAATAACAGCGGAATAATAAAAGAAATAAAGAACAATGCTGAATTTTAAAGTAATCTCAATAGCCTAAAATAAAGAGAATGATACTTTATCAGTTCTAAGGACAACCTTACACCAAAAACCAAAGGTTTAAGGTAGGACAACCTTATTTCTATAACATCCTTTGTATCACAAACCAATGAGGAATAAAAAGCAAGAAAATCAAAATAACTTGCAGAAATAAATCCTAAGTTATTACAACATTCATCCACACTTGCTTGAAATAAAATGATTACAACATTTATCCACAAACACAAACCACAAAACTGAATGAATAAAGGAATGAAAGAATAAAGCACATCTACAACACAACGATATATAGTGGTTCGCCTGTGTGTACACCAACTGTTATCCAACAGCCACACAGAATGCTACTCCACTCCTAATATCCTCACATAGGGGATATTAGCATGCACTATCAAAATAGGTTTCACAGGTTCACCTAAAACCTTCACAATTGTATCTATGATCTCGGGCTTACACAATTCAAAAATCCCCACAATCTGAGTTTTCTGGCTCTCCTCAAATAACCAATACAATGAGATTTTTCTGACAAATCTCAAACAAAATCAAAGAAAGCAAATTACACAAATGTAAAATACCGGAATCTCCTTTTAAAGTAGCCCGGTAGAACCAATCGGAGTAGAAGTTCGATTCAACATTCAAAGTCCAATACTCACTTTAAGAATGGTTCTAAGTCTAATTGATTTTAAATCAAAAGGGCTAGTTCTATTTCATTTTGAATCCAAGAAGAAAGAATATCAGAAATTCTCCTTTTCTAATGAGATTGGAATGTAGATCAAAATCAAATAAAAAACAAGCTAGCAAAAGGAATATTAAATAAGCACAAAGTAGCTTAAAACAAACACAAACTTATCTCAGAGTATAGCCTAAAGATGCTTGAATAGAGTTGAATTGAATTGCTAAAACTCTGAAGTTCGTGCTCTATTTATAGCCTGAAAAATCTCGTCTACGAATGGTCTTAGGATCCTAGGACTGGTCGTAGCTTCAAAGATTTTTAAAGATTTTTGCGGGATAAGGATTTACTGTTCCACGACTGGTCCAGGGTAGCCTACGACCGGTCGTAGGGCACCTATGACTGGTCGTGGGTCACTTACGACTGGTCGTAGGACCCCTAGTTTAGTTACTAAAGTTTGAATCATAGGGATAGGACTGGTCAAAGGATGAGTGATAGAATACACAAGACTGGTTGTAGGATGTCCAGGACTGGTCGTAGGACAACCAGAAAGATCCAAAAGTCTTCAACAACATAGGACTGGTCCTAAAAAACTTAAGACTGGTCGTAGTAGAGCTAAGACTGGTCTTGAAGTCCCAAGGATTGGTCATAGAACAGCCCAAACAAGCATATTAAAATATATGAATTATGTATCTAGAATGACCTACAGTAAAGCCCATCCTAAGGTCAATCTAAGGTCAAACAAACCTTAAAAGTGAGATGGACATTGAAAGTCTGTACACCCAGATGACCCTTAATGTAACACCCCAGATTTTTGCCAACCTGGAATTAGATGTCCTTAGGCAATGGGTCAATCCTAACACTTGATTAACTTCTCAAAACTCAATCCAAAAGTCTCAAATCCCTATTTCCTTCGAAAATCTCACCTTTCACTACTTTATCCTTCAAAATTTTCTAGGAGCTCTCATATTAGACACAAATCTTAAAGTTTAGGTGATGTTGATCAATACTTAAGCTAAAAAGTACTATGAATAGTAAATAAATAAAAAGAGTTTTTAACCATTAACCTTTTGGAGTCTCACTAAATAAGTAGACTAATTGGATAGATCAGCGTCTCCTACCCCAAAATCATATATTGCATGTCAAATAACTCATCCCAGGTTCTAAAATTTACCCATTTTAAATATCAAATGGTGAAATCACCCCAAACAGGTCAGTGGTCGGCGATGCCATCGCCGGTTTGGCGATGCATCTCCGAACTCGTCCGTACAGCGAGTTTCTGTACTTTTTTCCTACGCATTTCTTCCAAATTTGAAAAATCATATCTCCTTCGTTATAACTCTGATTTAGGTGATTCAAAATCTAGATTGGAGATAAATGAGTCTAGTTTTATATAAAAATATGTTAAAAATATAAAAAAATATTTAATATAGTTTAAAGTAGGCCATTGTGAGCAACTGTCCGATAATCACTTGTTGGACAGCTGTTGCTTCTAGAATTTTTAGAATTTTTCTACAACTAGAAATCTTATGAAATTTTGTGGAGTTAGGGAAAACTTGATGATGAACTCGTAGAAAAATAATAAAAATAATATGATACCTAGAAGTTCCCAAAATGGGGGATAGAATGGCCCTAGGACCGTATTCTGCCGTAATTAGGGTAGAATTTGGTTGAGTACCAAACTGAATACTCAGTAGAATTAACTTGGACTACTTTAAATGTGTTCTACAAGACCCAAAACTTGTAGAACCAATGGTGCTATAACACTCTATAACCTCGGATCAAACTCTAAGCCGGTTTGTTCTCTGGACCACTTTGAAACTTTGTATTGGATCTAAACTGCGCGTCGAAAGTCCGATACCTGCTATCTTAGACCGTTAGGACCGCCTAGTTGGACTTGACAATCATTTCAAAAATCAAGTCCAACCGATAATCACAGGCTATTTCATTGAGCCCGGACTGAAGAGAGTGAGATAGGGTTAAAATTGAAATTTGAAATTCAAATCTGGCACACGACTTGACGCGTCAGTATTAAGCATTCTGACCATCAGAATTTAGCCAAATTATACCCTCGGATCAGGAAAAATTTCTTTTTCATATCATGAGACTTACAGACTTGATCTACGTGCGGTGACTGCTGAACTGAAACTGGACCGCCACGTGCGATCTGCGAACCCTGCCAGACTGAAAACTTGATGTATGCTAGATCCAGTATGCATGAGCTTAAGTCCGATCGCGTTCGGCCAGGGGACCACCAGAAATGATCTTTTGGACCGAAACAGCCCCGCTTTGGATAAACATCAAGTGAACTTTGTTCCCGAGCCTATTCCGGGCAGTTTTAGGCTTATAAAAGGGGTTGAAACCCTCACTCCTCTCTCCCATCTGAATTTGTAAAAAAGCCCTAGATTGGGAGAGAGAAAAGGTGAGAGTTTGTGAGAGAAGGTGGGAGAGAATTTCTTACTGCTCGTGCCACTTGCTACACGTGCTTAAGCCACGCGATTCAATCACTTCGCCGGTGATTTCTCCACTTTTCTAGGTAAGAAAATACCCTAATAAGTTGCTGATTTGGGATTCTTTTCGTTCCATAGCTTGTTAACTCATAAATCTTGTAAATTAGGTCCTCTATTCGCCGTAGACGAAGCGTATACGCTCCGTTCGAATTCACACGTTTATAAGAGACAAGGTGCAGATTTTAGACGCTTTGATTGACTGTTTCCAAAGCTTTCAATGTCGTTTAATAGTAGATTATCGACGGTAACGCCATTTGACATGTACAACATGCTGTCCGTTTCCTGTTTCGTAAACCGATGGAGAATATGAGATTTAGGGCATTTTAGTCATTTGTATGAAGTACTGTTTTCATTCATATTTTACTGATGTGATTGACATGATTTGTTGTCGTATTAGAATGTTAGGAATACGTGCATAATTAGTTTGGCGAAGAGATTCGCCTAAATGCGCACTTCGGGTCGACATACTATATGTAGACTTAAGTGTGTAGTGTATGTGTTTGTATAAATGCTTGTATTAGTATGTATTGAATTAAATGGTGTTATGAATTAGTTTGAGACTGATTTCTCAATTAATATGCTGACGTAAATGATTTCCTACATGTTGACTATATGCATGATTTCATAATATGCATGAAATGTATGTGCTTGGAAGATTTGCTTAAGTTGTATGTTATAACATGTGTTAACATGCTCACATGGCTATATTTCATTTCCAATACTCTAATATGATTGCTGATGTGATTCCGTAATTGTTTGGGACTATACTTAGTCTAGGCAGTCGGTAACAGAGAAAGTTCGTGGCTACCTGGTATTTGCCACGAAGGAGGCGTCGATGAACGCGAGCCGTGTTTTGGAGTTGGCAGCAGTGGTTAGGCCACACGAAGTGTTTTACGCACTTCATGTCGTTCGACTTAAGATGCGCTCGTGCTAGTCGAGCCCGTCAAGTAACCCGACTGGCCGTTGTATGTTCACCTTGTATGAGTCATAACTGCTTGAACCTAAGGTACTGAACTTACCATTGTAAACCCTGTTAACCATGGTACCTTGATCCACGAAGACTCATGAGCCGGGCATGGTGGTATGGGACACCGTGGTCGAGCTTTCGGCCTACGCTGGGGCCACAAACCTCCCCATAGTGACCAGTGAGCACCTAGTCTCGTAAGCAGATTATGGTGGTATGGGACACTATATTCTTGCTGTCGGCCTATATTGATAAGGTGATGGGGGAGCGGTGTAACGAGTGCGAGCAACAGCCCTGACAGCCCTTTGTAGTGACCGCGAGCGTATTCTGAGTCTACGGGAGGCGACGACCCTTCCGTAGCAGTAGAGTACATTAGGCCTGTATTGATAAGGTGATGGGGGAGCGGTGCAACGAGTGAGAGCAACAGCCCTGGCAGCCCTTGCAGCGACCTACAAAATATACATCGTATGAGATTACTAGGAGTGACGACCCTAGACAGGATCTGTGTTGGGATTGATAAAAGGGAGGTACCTTAGTTTCCCAATCCTGCTGTTTGAATGGACTAATAACAACTTGGAAATCATATCACCATTACATTGCATGTGCGTGGAAGATGTGGGGCACTTTAGGGAGTGTGGCATGCTGCGGTCGTAAGATGGTGCCGTATGAGGGAGATCGTCGGTGAGGGCATACATCACATCATGTCATATTACATTAACAACAGTATTAGGATTGTTTGATTTATTGCTTTACTATTATTGCATGATTGATTTGAGAACATATTAATCCTTGCTCTATTATTCCACTAAGTTAGCTACTCACTCCCATGTTACGGGACGGTGTTCCTGGACACCCCCAGACCCTTTTGTGATTGCAGATGATGGCACGGCCTGTGAGGCGGAGCTGGACTTGATGATGATGATGAGGATCCCTCCTTTATGGTGTTCTGATTGACGGGATTACAGGGAGGTTGATTAGATACTTTGACACTTGTCATTTTATATTTTTAGCACACTCATGTATATTCGTTTTGTCTACTTTTTGAGTATACATGTATGCATATAACCTGGTAACATATCCACACTCTGGAGGCATACAATAGTTTATATATGTTATACATACTATCACAGTCTTCCGCTTGTTAATTTCACTGTCTCTGGAGTATGATATGCTGTTCTAGCTTAATCTCACTCATGTTTAATACATTATCACAGACAACATTCAATCATACATATATATGTTGTATAAATAACATTTTGGAACTCGGGAGTTGAGTTTTTGCTCGACCCCCCGATTTTCGGGATGTTACACTTAAGAGAAGCTTGAGAATATACAAATCTTGTAGTAGGCCTTCTTGAGCTTGATCTTGACTTGACACGGTCTTCTACTATACTTGAACTTGATTGTATCTTGAGCATGCATACTTGAAAACTTCTATTCTTGAATTCTTCATCCATGACTTGAAATGTTCTTCATTTAAGTTCTTGTCTTGCAATGCGATGTCTTGATGGCAATAAATAGTCTCAAACATGAAACACAAGATATATAGGACATAGATATAAGTTTTGGCATGACAAAATTTGACAACCAAAGGGATATGAAATCATAGCACTTACTATAACCTAAACTAAAACCTATAACCTAAACTCGAACCAATTCTGAAATCCTAAAGCCTATAACCTATCCCCAAAACTTAACCTATAACCTAACCTAAAACTATACTTATAACCTAAAACTATTCCCAAATCCCAAAACCTATAACCTAAACCTAACCTTTCCCTAAACCTATAACCTAAACTCAATTCCCTAAAACTAAACTTACACCTAATCCTAATCTCAACTCCCTAACCTAAACCTAAACCTAAACTTGAAAACCCAAACATAAACCCAATCCCAAACCTGAACCCGATTTCCTATACCTAAACCATAACCCATTCTCAAATCTAAAAATCTATAACTGAAAGGGCCTAGCTATATGCCCTAGAGGGGGGGGGGGGGGGGGGGGTGAATAGGGCAATGCCAAATAAAACTAATAACAGTGGAATAATAAAAGATTTAAAGCATAATGCTGAATATAAAATAATCACAATAACCTAAAATAAAGAGATTGATACTTTATCAGTTCTAAGGACAACCTTACACCAAAAATCAGAGGTTTAAGGTAGGACAACCTTATTTCTAGAACGTCCTTTGTATCACAAACCAAAGAGGAATAATAAGTAATGAAATCAAAATAACTTGCGGAAAATAAATCCTAAGTTATTACAACATTCATCCACACTTGCTTGAAGTGATTACAACATTCATCCACAAACACAAACCACAAAACTGAATGAATAAAGGAATGAAAGAATGAAGCACATCCACAACACAACGATATATAATGGTTCGCCTCTGTGTACACCAACTGTTATCCAACAGCCACACAGATTGCTACTCCACTCCTAATATCCTCACACAGGGGATATTAGCATGCACTATCAAAATAGGTTTCACAGGTTCACCTAAAACCTTCACAATTGTGTCTTTGATCTCGGGCTTACACAATCCAAAAACCCCACAATTTGAGTTTTCTGGCTCTCCTCAGATAACCACTACAATGAGATTTTTCTGGCGAATCTCAAACAAAAACCAGAGAAAGTAAATTACAAAACATGTAAAATACCTGAATCACCTTTTGAAGAAGCCCGGTAGAACCAATCTGAGTAGAAGTTCGATTCGATGTTTAAAGTCCAATACTCACTTTAAGAATGGTTCTAAGTCTAATTGATTTTAGATCAAACGGGCTAGATCTATTTAATTTTGAATCCAAGAAGAAGGAATATCAGAAATTCTCCTTTTCTAATAAGATTGGAATGTAGATCAAAATCAAATAAAAATAAGCTAGCAAAAGAAATATTAAATAAGCACAATGTAGCTTAAAATAAACACAAACTTATCTCAGAGAATAGCCTAAAGAATGCTTGAATAGAATTGATTTGAAGTGTTAAAACTCTGAAGTTCGTGCTCTATTTATACCCTAAAAAATCCTATCTACGACTGGTCTTAGGATCCTAGGACTGGTTGTAGCATCAAAGATTTTTAAAAAATTTTCGCGGGATAAGATTTTCAGTTCCACGACCGGTCATGGGTGGTATACGACCGATCGTGGGCCACCTATGACTGGTCGTGAGACACCTACGACCGCTCTAGGACCCCAAAAATGGTTGTTGGAGTTTGAGTCATAGGGTTACGACTGGTCGAAGGATGAGTCATAGAACTCACAGGATTGGTCGTAGGACAGCCAGAAAGATCCGAAAATCTTTAACTACCTATGACTGGTCCTAAAAAACTTAAGACTGGTCGTAGCAAAGATAGGACTGGTCTTGAAGTCCTTAGGACTGGTCTTAGAACACTCCAAATAAGCATAATAAAGTATATGAGTTATGTATCCAGAATGACCTACAGTAAAACCCATCCTAAGGTCAATTTAAGGTCAAACAAACCTTAAAAGTGAGATGGACATTGAAAGTCTGTTCTCTCAGATGACCCTTAAGAGAAGCTTGTGAATATACAAAACTTGTAGTAGGCCTTCATGAGCTTGATCTTGACTTGACAAAGTCTTCTAGTAAACTTGAACTTGATCAAATCTTGAACATGCAACCTTGAAAACTTCTATTCTTGATTTCTTTTTCCAAGACTTGAAAACCTTCATCATTTAAGATCTTGTCTTGAAATGCAATGTCTTGATATGTCTTGATTACAATGACTAGACTTCAAACATAAAACACAAGACATACAATACATAGATACAGGTTTTAACACAACAAAATTTGACAACAAAAGGGATATGAAATCATAGCACTTACAATAACCTAAACCAAAACCAAAACCAATAACCTAAACCCGAACCCATTTTCAAATCCCAAAACCTATACCAAAACCAAAACCAAAACCTATAACCTAAACCCGAACCCATTCTCAGATCCCAAAACCTATAACCTAAACCAAAACTAAAACCTATAACCTAACCTAAACTTATACTTACAACCTAAAACTATTCGCAAATCCCAAAACCAATAACCTAAACCTAACCTTTCCCTAAACCTATAACCTAAACTCAATTCCGTAAAGCTAAACCTACACCTAATCCTAATCTCAACTCCCTAACCTAAACCTAAACCTAAACTTGAAAACCCAAACTTAAACCCAATCCCGAACCTAAACCCGATTTCCAAAACCTAAACCTGAACCCATTCTAAAATCCAAAAACCTTTAAACTAAACCAAAACCAAAACCAAAACCTATAACCTAAACCCGAACCCATTCTCAAATCCCAAAACCTATAACCTAAACCAAAACCAAAACCTATGACCTGAACCTGAACCCATTATCAAATCCAAAAACCTATAACCAAAACCTATAACCTAAACTCGAACCCATTATCAAATCTCAAAACCTATAACCTAAACCGAAAACAAAACCTATAACCCAAACCCAAACCCATTCTCAAATCCCAAAACCCAAACCTAAACCTAAACCTTAACCTATAACCTAAACTCAAATCCCTAAACCTAAACCTAAACCTAAACCTAATCCTATAACCTAAACTCAAATCCCTAAACCTAATTAGCATATAACCTAACCTAAACCTATACTTAAAACCTAAAACTATTCACAAATCCCAAAACCTATAACCTAAACTAAATTCCCTAAACCTATACCTATACCTAAACCAAAACCTATAACCTAAACTCAAATCCTTAAACCTAAACCTATGACCTAACCTAAACCTATATTTAAAGCTTAAAACTATTCCTGAATCCCAAACCCAATAACTTAAACCTAACCTTTCCCTAAAGCAATACCAACACCTAATCCTAATCTCAACTCCCAAACCTAAACCATAACCTAAACTTGAAAACCCAAACTTAAACCTAATCTCGAACCTGAATCCGATTTCCTAAACTTAAAACATAACCCATTATCAAATCCAAAAACCTATAACCTAAACCTAAACCAAAAACAAAACCTATAACCAAAACCCGAACCCATTCTCAAATCCCAAAACCTATAAATTAAACCAAAATCAAAACCTAAAACCTAAACCCGAACCCATTCCCAAATCCCAAAACCTATAAGCTAAACCAAAACCAAAACCTATAGCCTAAACCCGAACCCATTCTCAAATCTGAAAACCTATAACCTAAACCTAAACCTTAACCTAAACCAAAACCTATAACCAAAACCAAAACCAAAACCAAAACATATAACTTAAACCCGAACCAATTCTCACATCCCAAAACCTATAACCTAAACCCGAATCTATTCTCAAATCTAAAAACCTATAACCTATAACCTAAACCAAAACCATTAGCCTAAACTAAAACCAAAACCTATAACTTAAACCCGAACCCATTCTCAAATACCAAAACTTATAACCTATCCCTAAACCTTAACCTAAAACCTAACCTAAACCTATACTTATAACCTAAAACTATTCCCAAATCCCAAAACCTATAACCTAAACCTAACCTTTCCCTAAACGTATAACCTAAACTCATGTCCCTAAAGCTAAACCTACACCTAATCCAAATCTCAACCCCCTAACCTAAACCTAAACCTAAACTTGAAGACCCAAACATAAACCCAATCCCGAACTTGAACCCGATTTCCTAAACCTAAACCATAACCCATTCACAAATCTAATAACCTATAACCTAAACCTAAACTAAAACCAAAACCTATAACCTAAACCTGAACCCATACTCAAATCCCAAAACCTATAACCTAAACTCAAACCCAATCTCAAATCCAAAAACCTATAACCTATCCCTAAACCTTACCTTATAACCAAACCTAAACCTATACTTATAACATAAAACTATTCCTAATTTCAAAACCTATAACGTACACCTAATGTAACATCCCGAAAATCGGGGGGTCGAGCAAAAACCCAACTCCCGAGTTCCAAAATGTTATTTATGCAACATAGATATGTATGATTGAATGTTGTCTGTGATAATGTATTAAACATGAGTGAAATTAAGCCAGAACAGCATATCATACTCCAGAGACAGTTAAATTAACCAGCGGAAGTCTGTAATAGTATGTATAACATATATAAACTGTTGTATGTCTCCAGAGTGTGAACATGTTACCAGGTTATACACATACATGTATACTCCAAAAGTAGATGAAACGAATATACATGAGTGCGCTAAAAATATAAAATGACAAATGTCAAAGTATCTAATCAACCTCCCTGTAATCCCGTCGATCAGAACAGGCATAAAGGAGGGATCCTCCTCATCATCATCAAGTCTGGCTCCGCCTCACAGGCCGCGCCATCATCTGCAATCACAAAAAGGTCTGGTGGGTGTCCAGGAACACCGTCCCGTAACGTGGGAGTGAGTAGCTAACTCAGTGGAATAATAGAGCAAAGATTAACATGTTATCAAATCAATCATGCGATAATAGTAAAGCAGTAAATCAAACAATCCTAATACTGTTGTTAATGCAATTATGACATGACGTGATGTATGCCCTCATCGACGATCACCCTCATGCGGCAACATCTTACGACCGCGGCATGCCACACTCCCTAGAGTGTTCCACATCTTCCAGGCACATGCAATGCTATGGTGATATGATTTTCAAGTTGTTATTAGTCCATTCAAACAGCAGGATTGGGAAACTAAGGTACTTCCCTTGTATCAATCCCAACACAGATCCTGTCTAGGGTCGTCACTCCTAGTAATCTCATACGATTGTGTATTTCGTAGGTCACTGCAAGGGCTGCCAGGGCTGTTGCTCGCACTCGTTGCACCGCTCCCCCATCACCTTATCAATACAGGCCTACTGTACTCTACTGCAACGGAAGGGTCGTCGCCTCCCGTAGACTCAGAATACGCTCGCGGTCACTACAAAGGGCTCGTCGCCTGATCAGTGTAGGCCGACAGCTAGAATATAGTGTCCCATACCACCATAATCTGCTCACGAGTCAAGGTGCTCACTGGTCACTACGGGGAGGTTTGTGGCCCTAGCGTAGGCCGACAGCTCGACCACGGTGTCCCATACCACCATGCCCGGCTCATGAGTCTTCGTGGATCAAGGTACCATGGTTAACAGGGTTTTCAGTGGTAAGTTCAGTACCCTAGGTTCAAGCAGTTATGACTCATACAAGGTGAACATACATCGGCCAGTCGGGTTACTTGACGGGCTCGACTAGTGCGATCGCATCGCAAGTCGAATGACATGAAGTGCGTAAAACACTTCGCGTGGCCTAACCACTGCCGCCAACTCTAAACACGAATCACGTTCATCGATGCGTCGTTCGTGGCTATGACCAGTCAGCCACGAATTCGCTCGGTTACCGACTGCCTGGACTAAGTCTAGTCCCACACATCTATGGAATCATATTAGCACTATATGTAAAGGTATTGGAATTGAAATACATCATGTGAGCATGTTAACACATGTTATAACATTCAACTTAAGCAAATCTTCAAGGCATACTTTCTATGCATGTAATGCAATCATGCATAAGGTAAACGTGTAGGAAATCATTTAGGTCAGCATATTAATCAAGAAATCAATCTCAAACTACTACATAACATCATTTAATTCAATACATACTAATACAAGCATTTATACAAACACATACACTACACACTTAAGTCCACATATAGTATGTCGACCCAAAGTGCGCAACTTGGCGAATCTCTTCGCCAAACTGATTATGCAAGCATTCCTAACTCCCTAATGCGGCGAAAAACCATGTCAATCACGTCAGCAAAATATGCATGTAGACCGTACTTCCTACAAATGACTAAAATGCCCTAAATCTCATATTCTTCGTTAATTTACGAAACAGGAAACGGAGAGCATGTTGTACATGTCAAACGGTGATGCCGTCGATAATCTACTATTAAACGACATTGAAAACATTGTAAACCGTCAATCAAAGCGTCTAAAATCCTCACCTTTTCCCTTTTAGGGGTGAGAATTCGAACGGAGCGTATATGCTTCGTCTACGGCTACTAGAGGACCTGTTTTACAAGATCTTTTAACTACCGAGCTATGGAACGGAAGAAACATCAACTCAGAAACTTTCTAGGGTTATTCCTTACCTGAAAACGTGGAGAAATCACCGGCTGAATGATGGAAGTGTGTTGCTACAGCACGTGCAACAGGCGGCACGAAAGCTGGAAAATTCTCCTCCAATCTCTCTCACAAACTCTCACCTTTTCTCTCTCCCAATCTAGGGTTTTTCCCAAATTCGGATGGGAGAGAGGAGTGAGGATTTCAAGCCCTTTTATAAACTAAATCTTGCCCGACATAGGCTCAGGAACAACGTTTACTTGATGTTTGTCCAAAGCGGGGCTGTTTCAGTCCAAAAGATGATTTCTAGTGGTCCCTTGGCCGAACGCGATCGGACTTAAGCTCATGCGTACCAGATATAGCACGTATTAAGTTTTTAGTCCGGCAGGGTTCGCAGATCGCACGTGGCGGACCAGTTTCAGTTCAGCGGTCACCGCACGTAGATCAGGGCTGGAAGTCTCATAATAATAAATAGAAATTTTTCCTGATCCGAGGGTGTAATCTGGATGAATTCTGACGGTCAGAACGCTTAATACTGACGTGTCAAGTCGTGTGCCAGATTTGAATTTGAAATTCCAATTCTGTCCCTATTCGCGGTCTCTTCAGTCCGGGCTCAATGAAATAGTCTGTGATTATCGGTTTGACTTGATTTTCGAAATGATTGTCAAGTCCAGCTGGGCGATTCTAACGGTCCAAGATAGGAGGTATCGGACTTTCGACGCGCGGTCTAGATCCAATACAAAATTTCAAAGTGGTCCAGAGAACAAACCTGTTTAGAATTTGATCCAAGGTTATAGAGTATTATGGAGTCATACGTTCTACTCGATTTGGGTCTTGTAGAATGTATTTAAAGTGATCAGGGACTGTTTCCCAGCTACTCCAGCATTGCGCTAGCTAACTTATGCTTAGTTTCTAAAGGAATTAACCCTAAGTGATTTCTTTGGCTACGGAATTGGGTTCTAAGTGATTTTTCAGGTGTTTTAATTGACCCACTGTCTAAGGACGTCAAATCCCAGATTGGCCAAAATCCGGGGTGTTACACCTAACCTTTTCCTAAATGTATAACCTAAACTCATGTCCCTAAAGCTAAACCTACACCTAATCCAAATCTCAACTCCTCAACCTAAACCTAAACCTAAACTTGAAAACCCAAACATAAAACCAATCCCGAACCTGAACCCGATTTCCTAAGCCTAAACCATAACCCATTCACAAGTCCAGTAACCTATAACCTATGCCAAAACTAAAATCAAAACCTATAACCTAAACCCAAACCCATACTCAAATCCCAAAACCTATAACCTAAACCAAAACCAAAACCTATAACCTAAAACTGAACCTATTCTCAAATCCCAAAACCTATAACCTATCCATAAACCTTAACCTATAACCTAACCTAAACCGATACTTATAACATTAAACTATTCCCAAATCGTAAAACCTATAACCTAAACCGAATCTTTCTCTAAACCTATAACCTAAAATCAAGTCCCTAAAGCTTAACCTACACCTAATCCTAATCTCAACTCCCTAACCTAAACCAAAACCTAAATTTGAAAACCCAAAGTTAAACCCAATCCCGAACCTGAACCCGATTTCCTAAACCTAAACCATAACCCATTATCAAATCCAAAAACCTTTTAACTAAACCTAAACCAAAACCAAAAGCTATAACCTAAACCCGAACCCATTCTCAAATCCTAAAACCTATAACCTAAACCAAAACCAAAGCCTTTAACCAAAACCCGAACCCATTCTTAAATCCCAAAACCTCTAACCTAAACCTAAACCAAAACCTTTAACCCAAACCAAAACCAAAACCTATAACGTAAACTCGAACCCATTCTCAAATCCCAAAACCTATAACCTATAACCTAAACCTAACCCTAAACCAAAACCTATAACCTAAACTAACACCAAAACCTATAACCTTAACCCGAACCCATTCTCAAATCCCAACACCTATAACCTATCCCTAAACCTTAACCTATAACCTAACCTAAACCTATACTTATAACCTAAAAATATTCCCAAATCCCAAAACCTATAACCTAAACCTACCCTTTCCCTAAACATATAACCTAAACTCATGTCCTTAAAGCTAAACCTACACCTAATCCAAATCTTCGCTACCTAACCTAAACCTAAACTTAAACTTGATAACCCAAACATAAACCCAATCCCGAACCTTAACCCGATTTCCTAAACCTAAACCATAACCCATTCACAAATCCAATAACCTATAACCTAAACCAAAACTAAAACTAAAACCTATAACCTAAACCCGAACCCATTCACAAATCTCAAAACCTATAACATAAACTAAAACCAAAACCTATAACCTAAACCCGAACCCATTCTCAAATCCCAAAACCTATAACCTACCCCTAAACCTTAACCTAAAACCTAACCTAAACCTATACTTATAACTTAAAACTATTCCCAAATCCCAAAACTTATAACCTAAACCAAACCTTTCCCTAAAAGTATAACCTAAACTCATGTCCCTAAAGCTAAACCTACACCTAATCCAAATCTCAACTCCCTAACCTAAACCTAAACCTAAACTTGAAAATCCAAACATAAACCCAATCCCTAACCAGAACCCGATTTCCTAAACCTAAACCATAACCCATTCACAAATCAAACAACCTATACCCTAAAGCAAAACTAAAACTAAAACTAAAACCAAAACCTATAAGCTAAACCCGAACCCATTCTCAAATCCCAAAACCAAAACCTATAACCTAAACACGAATCCATTCCCAAATCCCAAAACCTATAACCTATCCCTAAACCTTAACCTATAACCTAACCTAAACTTATACTTATAACCTAAAACTATTCCCAAATCCCACAACCTATAACCTAAACCTAATCTTTCTCTAAACCAATAACCTAAACTCCAGTCGCTAAAGCTTCACCTACACCTAATACTAATCTCAACTTCCTAACCTAAACCTAATCCAAAATTTGAAAACCCAAACTTAAACCCAATCCCGAACATGAACCCGATTTCCTAACCTGAAACCATAACCCATTATCAAATACAAAAACCTTTAACCTAAACCTAAACCATAACCAAAACCTATAAACTAAACCTGAACCCATTCTCAAATCTCAAAACTTATAACCTAAACCAAAACCAAAGCCTATAACCAAAACCCAAACCCATTCTCAAATCCCAAAACCTATAACCTAAACCTAAACCAAAACCTTTAACCTAAACCAAAACCTTTAACCTAAACCAAAACCAAAACCTATAACCTAAACCCGAACCCATTCTCAAATCCCAAAACCTATAACCTATAACCTAAACCTAACCCTAAACCAAAACCTATAACCTTAACCCGAACCCATTCTCAAATCCCAAAACCTATAACCTATCCCTAAACCTTAACCTATAACCTAACCTAAACCTATACTTATAACCTAAAACAATTCCCAAATCCAAAAACCTAACCTTTCCCTAAACCTATAACCTAAACTCAATTCCCTAAAGATAAACCTACACCTAATCCTAATCTCAACTCCCTAACTTAAACTAAAACCTATACTTGAAAACCCAAACTTAAACCAAATCCCGAACCTGAACCCGATTTCCTAAACCTAAACCATAACCCATTCTCAAATCCAAAAACCTATAACCTAAACCAAAACAAAAAGTAAAACCTATAACCCAAACCCAAACCCATTCTCAAATCCCAAAACCAATAACCTAAACCTAAACCAAAACCTATAACCCTCCCAAAACCGATAACCTATCCCTAAACCTTAACCTATAACCTAACCTAAACCTATACTTATAGCCTAAAACTATTCCCAAATCCCAAAACCTATAACCTAAACTCAATTCCCTAAAGCTAAACCTACACCTAATCCTAAACACAACTCCCTAACCTAAACCTAAATCTAAACTTCAAAACCCAAATTAAACCGAATCCCAAACTTGAACCCGATTTCCTAAACCTAAACCATAACCCATTCTCAAATCCAAAAATTTATAACCTAAACCAAAACCAAAACCGAAACCTATAACCTAAACCCGAACCCATTCTCAAATCCCAAAACCTATAACCTATAACCTAAACCTAACCCTAAACCAAAACCTATAACCTAAACTAACACCAAAGCCTATAACCTTAATCCGAACCCATTCTCAAATCCCAACACCTATAACCTATCCCTAAACCTTAACCTACAACCTAACCTAAACCTATACTTATAACCTAAAACTATTCCCAAATCCCAAAACCTATAACCTAAACCTAACCTTTCCCTAAACATATAACCTAAAATCCTGTCCCTAAAGCTAAACCTACACCTAATCCAAATCTCCACTACCTAACCTAAACCTAAACCTAAACTTGAAAACCCAAACATAAACCCAATCCCGAACATTAACCTGATTTCCTAAACCTAAACCATAAGCCATTCACAAATCCAATAACCTATAACCTAAACCAAAACTAAAACTAAAACCTATAACCTAAACCAGAACCCATTCACAAATCCCAAAACCTATAACATAAACTAAAACCAAAACCTATAACCTAAAACCGAACCCATTCTCAAATCCCAAAACCTATAGCCTAAACCCGAACCCATTCTCAAATCCCAAAACCTATAACCTATCCCTAAACCTTAACCTAAAACCTAACCTAAACCTATACTTATAACTTAAAACTATTCCCAAATCCCAAAACTTATAACCTAAACCCAAACTTTCCCTAAAAGTATAACCTAAACTCATGTCCCTAAAGCTAAACCTACACCTAATCCAAATCTCAACTCCCTAACCTAAACCTAAACTAAAACTTGAAAACCCAAACATAAACCCAATCCCTAACCAGAACCCAATTTCCTAAACCTAAACCATATCCCATTCACAAATCCAATAACCTATACCCTAAACCAAAACTAAAACCAAAACTAAAACCAAAACCTATAACCTAAACCCGAACCCATTCTCAAATCCCAAAACCAAAACCTATAACCTAAACACGAATCCATTCCCAAATCCCAAAACCTATAACCTATCCCTAAACCTTAACCTATAACCTAACCTAAACCTATACTTATAACCTAAAGCTATTCCCAAATCCCACAACCTATAACCTAAACCTAATCTTTCTCTAAACCAATAACCTAAACTCTAGTCCTTAAAGCTTCACCTACGCCTAATACTAATCTCAACTCCCTAACCTAAACCTAAACCAAAATTTGAAAACCCAAACTTAAACCCAATCCCGAATATGAACTCGATTTCCTAAACCGAAACCATAACCCATTATCAAATCCAAAAACCTTTAACCTAAACCTAAACCATAACCAAAACCTATAACCTAAACCCGAACCCATTCTTAAATCTCAAAACTTATAACCTAAACCAAAACCAAAGCCTAAAACCAAAACCCAAACCCATTCTCAAATCCCAAAACCTATAACCTAAACCAAAACCAAAACCTTTAACCTAAACCAAAACCAAAACCTAAAACCTAAACCCGAACCCATTCTCAAATCTCAAAATCTATAACCTATAACCTAAACCTAACCCTAAACAAAAACCTATAACCTAAATTAAAACAAAAACCTATAACCTTAACCCGAACCCATTCTCAAATCCCAAAACCTATAACCTATCCCTAAACCTTAACCTATAACCTAACCTAAACCTATACTTATAACCTAAAACTATTCCCAAATCCAAAAACCTATAACCTAAACCTAACCTTTCCCTAAACCTATAACCTAAACTCAATTCCCTAAAGATAAACCTACACCTAATCTTAATCTCAACTCCCTAACTTAAACCTAAACCTATACTTGAAAATCCAAACTTAAACCAAATCCCGAACCTGAACCCGATTTCCTAAACCTAAACCATAACCCATTCTCAAATCCAAAAACCTATAACCTAAACCAAAATAAAAACTAAAACCTATAACCCAAACCCAAACCCATTCTCAAATCCCAAAACCAATAACCTAAACCTAAACCAAAAGCTATAACCTAAACCCTCCCAAAACCAATAACCTATCCCTAAACCTTAACCTATAACCTAACCTAAACCTATACTTATAGCCTAAAACTATTCCCAAATCCCAAAACCTATAACCTAAACTCAATTCCCTAAAGCTAAACCTACACCTAATCTGAAACTCAACTCCCTAACCTAAACCTAAATCTAAACTTCAAAACCCAAACTTAAACCCAATCCCGAACCTGAACCCGATTTCCTAAACCTAAACCATAACCCATTCTCAAATCCAAAAATCTATAACCAAAACCAAAACCAAAACTGAAACCTATAACCTAAACCTGAACCCATTCTCAAATCCCAAAACCTATAACCTATAACCTAAACCTAACCCTAAACAAAAACCTATAACCTAAACTAACACCAAAACCTATAACCTTAACCCGAACCCATTCTCAAATCCCAACACCTATAACCTATCCCTAAACCTTAACCTATAACCTAACCTAAACCTATACTTATAACCTAAAACTATTCCCAAATCCAAAAACTTATAACCTAAACCTAACCTTTCCCTAAACATATAACCTAAAGTCATGTCCCTAAAGCTAAACCTACACCTAATCCAAATCTCCACTACCTAACCTAAACCAAATACTAAACTTGAAAACCCAAACATAAGCCCAATCCCGAACCTTAACCCGATTTCCTAAACCTAAACCATAACCCATTCACAAATCCAATAACCTATAACCTAAACCAAAACTAAAACTAAAACCTATAACCTAAACCCGAACCCATTCATAAATCCCAAAACCTATAACATAAACTAAAACCAAAACCTATATCCTAAACCCGAACACATTCTCAAATCCTAAAACCTATAACCTAAACCTGAACCCATTCTCAAATCCCAAAACCTAAAACCTATCCCTAAACCTTAACCTAAAACCTAACCTAAACCTATACTTATAACTTAAAACTATTCCCAAATCCCAAAACTTATAACCAAAACCTAACCTTTCCCTAAACGTATAACCTAAACTCATGTCCCTAAAGCTAAACCTACACCTAATCCAAATCTCAACTCCCTAACCTAAACCTAAACCTAAACTTGAAAACCCAAACATAAACCCAATCCCGAACCAGAACCCGATTTCCTAAACCTAAACCATAACCCATTCACAAATCCAATAACTTATACCCTAAACCAAAACTAAAACTAAAACCTATAACCTAAACCTGAACCCATTCTCAAATCCCAAAACCAAAACCTATAACCTAAACCCGAATCTATTCCCAAATCCCAAAACCTATAACCTATCTCTAAACCTTAACCTATAACCTATCCTAAACCTATACTTATAACCTAAAACTATTCCCAAATCCCACAACCTATAACCTAAACCTAATCTTTCTCTAAACCAATAATCTAAACTCCAGTCCTTAAAGCTTCACCTACACCTAATACTAATCTCAACTCCCTAACCTAAACCTAAACCAAAATTTGAAAACCCAAACTTAAACCCAATCCCGAACCTGAACCCGATTTCCTAAACCGAAACCATAACCCATTATCAAATCCAAAAACCTTTAACCTAAACCTAAACCATAACCAAAACCTATAACCTAAACCCGAACCCATTCTTAAATCTCAAAACTTATAACCTAAACCAAAACCAAAGCCTATAACTAAAACCCAAACCCATTCTCAAATCCCAAAACCTATAACCTAAACCTAAACCAAAACCTTTAACCTAAACTAGAACCAAAACCTATAACCTAAACCCGAACCCATTCTCAAATCCCAAAACTAATAACCTATAACCTAAACCTAACCCTAAACCAAAACCTATAACATAAACTAAAACCAAAACTTATAACCTTAACCCGAACCCATTCTCAAATCCCAAAACCTATAACCTATCCCTAAACCTTAACCTATAACCTAACATAAACCTATACTTATAATCTAAAACTATTCCCAAATCCAAAAACCTATAACCTAAACCTAACCTTTCCCTAAACCTATAACCTAAACTCAATTCCCTAAAGATAAACCTACACCTAATCCTAATCTCAACTCCCTAACTTAAACCTAAACCTATAATTGAAAACCCAAACTTAAACCCAATCCCGAACCTGAACCCGATTTCCTAAAGCTAAACTATAACCCATTCTCAAATCAAAAAACCTATAACCTAAACCAAAACTAAAACTAAAACCCATAACCCAAACCCAAACCCATTATCAAATCCCAAAACTAATAACCTAAACCTAAACCAAAACCTATAACCTAAACCCTCCCAAAACCGATAACCTATCCCTAAACCTTAACTTATAACCTAACCTAAACCTATACTTATAACCTAAAACTATTCCCAAATCCCAAAACCTATAACCTAAACTCAATTCCCTAAAGCTAAACCAACACCTAATCCTAATCTCAACTCCCTAACCTAAACCTAAATCTAAACATCAAAACCCAAACTTAAACTCAATCCCGAACCTGAACCCGATTTCCTAAAACTAAACCATAACCCATTCTCAAATCCAAAAATCTATAACCGTAACCAAAACCAAAACCAAAACCTATAACCTAAACTTGAACCCATTCTTAAATCCTAAAACTAATAACCTAAACTAAAACCAAAACCTATACCCTAAACCCTAACCCATTCTCAAATCCCAAAACCTATAACCAAAACCTATAACCTAAACCCAAACCCATTCTCAAATCCTAAAACCTATAACATATCCCTAAACCTTAACCTATAACATAACCTAAACCTATACTTATAACCTAAAACTATTCCCAAATCCCAAAACCTATAACCTAAACCAAACCTTTCCCTAAACCTATAACCTAAACTCAATTCCCTAAAGATAAACCTACTCCTAATCCTAATATCAACTCACTAACCTAAAACTAAACCTATACTTGAAAACCCAAAATTAAACCCAATTTCGAATCTGAACCCGATTTCCTAAACCTAAACCATAACCCATTCTCAAATCCAAAAACCTATAACCTAAACCAAAACTAAAACCAAAACCTATAACCAAAACCCAAACTCATTCTCAAATTTCAAAACCTATAACCTAAACTAAAACCAAAACCTATAACCCAAACCCGAACCCATTCTCGATTCCCAAAACCTATAACCTATAACCTATAACCTAACCTAAACCTATACTTACAACCTAAAACTATTCCCAAATCCTAAAACCTATAACAAAAACCTAACCTTTCACAAAACCTATAACCTAAACTCAATTTGCTAAATCTAAACCTACACCTAATCCTAATCTCAACTCCTTAACATAAACCTATACCTAAACTTCAAAACTCAAACTTAAACCCAATCCCACACCTGAACCCGATTTCCTAAACCTAAACCATAACCCATTCTCAAATTCAAAAATCTATAACCTAAACCAAAACCAAAACCAAAACCTATAACATAAACCTGAACCCATTCTCAAATTCCAAAACCTATAACCTAAACCAAAACCAAAACCTGTAACCTAAACCCGAACCCATTCTCAAATCCCAAAACCTATAACCTATCCCTAAACCTTAAACTATAACCTAACCTAAACCAATACTTATAACCTAAAACTATTCCCAAATCCAAAAACCTATAACCTAAACGTAACCTTTTCCTAAAATTATAACCTAAACTCAATTTCCTAGCTAAACCTACACCTAATCCTTAATCTCAACTGCCTAACCTAAACCTAAACCTAAACTTGAAAACCCAAAATTAAACCCAATCCTGAACCTGAACCCGATTTCTTAAACCTAAACCCAAACCCATTCTCAAATCCAAAAACCTATAACCTAGACCAAAACTAAAACCAAAACCTATAACCTAAACCCGAACCCATTCTCAAAATCAAAACCTATAACCTAAACCCGAACCCATTCTCATATCCCAAAACGTATAACCTAAACCTATAACCTATAACCAAAACCTAAACTAATAACCTAAACCAAAATAAAATCCTATACCCCAAACCTGAACCCATTCTCAAATCCCAAAACCTATAACCTAAACCTGAACTCATTCATAAATATCAAAAATAATAACCTAAACCAAAACCAAAACTTGTAACCTAAACCCAAACCCATTCTCAAATCCCAAAACCTATAACCTAAATCAAAACCTAAACCCATTCACAAATCCCAAAAACTATAACCAAAACTGAAACCAAAACCTAAAAACTAAACCCAAACCCATTCTCAAATCCCAAAACCTATAACGTAAACTAAAACCTATAACTTAAACTAAAACTGATAGCCTAAACCAAACCCATTCTCAAATCCAAACCAATTACCTAAACCTAAACCTTAACCTAAACCGATAACCTATAACCGAAATCGAAACCGAAACCTATAACCTAAACCCGAACACATTCTCAAATCCCAAAACCTATAACCTAAACCAAAACCAAAACCTATAACCTAAACCCGAACCCATTCTGAAATTCCAAAACCTATAACCTATCCCCAAACCTTAACCTATAAACTAACCTAAACCTATACTTATAACCTAAAACTATTCCCAAATCCCAAAACCTATAACATAAACCTAACCTTTCCCTAAACCTATAACCTAAACTCAATTCCCTAAAGCTAAACCTACACCTAATCCTAATCTAAACTCCCTAACTTAAACCTAAACCTAAACTTGAAAACCCAAACTTAAACCCAATCCCAACCCTGAACCTGATTTTCTAAACCTAAACCCGAACCCATTCTCAAATCCAAAAACCTATAACCTAAACCTAAACTAAAACCAAAACCAATAACCTAAACTCGAACCCATTCTCAAATCCCAAAACCTATAAACTAAACCAAAACCAAAACCTATAACCTAAAACTGAACCCATTCTCAAATCTCAAAACTTATAACCTAAACCTTAACCTAAACTTATAAACTATAACCTCTAACCAAAACCAAAACCTATAACCTAAACCAAAATAAAATCCAATAACCCAAACCCGAACCCATTCTCAAATCTCAAAACCTATAACCTAAACCTGATCCCATTCACAAATCCTAAAAACTATAACCTAAACCGAAACCAAAACCTATAACCTAAACCCAAACCCATTCTCAAATCCCAAAACCTATAACCTAAACCAAAACCTATAACAAAAATCTGAACCCATTCATAAATCTCAAAAACTATAACCTAAACTGAAACTAAAACCTATAACCTAAACCCAAAGCCATTCGTAAATCCCAAAACCTATAACGTAAACCAAAACCTATAACCTAAACCAAAACTCATAGCCTAAACCCAAACCCATTCTCAAATCCAAACCAATTACCTAAACCTGAACCTTAACCTAAACCGTTAACCTATAACCTAAACCGAACTAAAACCTATAACCTAAACCCAAACCCATTCTCAAATCCCAAAACCTATAACCGAAACCAAAATAAAAACCTATAACCTAAACCCGAACACATTCTCAAATCATAAAACCTATAACCTAAATCAAAATCAAAACTTATAGCCTAAACCTGAACCCATTTTTAAATCTGAAAACCGATAAACTGAACTTAAACCTTAACCTAAACCGTTAACCTATAACCTAAATCAAAACCTATAACCTAAACCAAAACTAAAACCTATAACCTAAACCCGAACCCATTATCAAATCCTAAAACCTATAACCTAAACTCGAACCCATTATCAAATAACAAAACCTATAACCGAAACCGAAACAAAAACCTATAACCTAAACCCGAACCCATTATCAAATCCAAAAACCTATAACCTAAACCAAAACCAAAACCTATAACCTAAACCCAAACCCATTCTCAAATCCCAAAACCCAAACTTACACCTAAACCTAAACCTATAACCTAAACTTAAATCCCTAAACCTAAACCTAAACCTAAACCTATTCCTATAACCTAAACTCAAATCCCTAAACCTAATTAACAAATAACATAACCTAAATGTATACTTATAACCTAACACTTTTCTCAAATCCTAAAACCTATAACCTAAACCAAAACCAAAACCTATAACCAAAACCTGAACCCATTCTCAAATCCTAAAACCTATAACCTATCCTTAAACCTTAACCTATAACCTAACCTAAACCTATACTTATAACCTAAAACTATTCCCAAATCCCAAAACCTATAACCTATCCCCAAACCTTAACCTATAAACTAACCTAAACCTATACTTATAACCTAAAATTATTCCCAAATCTCAAAACCTATAACCTAAACCTAACCTTTCCCTAAACCTATAACCTAAACTCAATTCCCTAAAGCTAAACCTACACCTAATCCTAATCTAAACTCCCTAACTTAAACCTAAACCTAAACTTGAAAACCCAAACTTAAACCCAATCCCGAACCTGAACCCGATTTTCTAAACCTAAACCCGAACCCATTCTCAAATCCAAAAACCTATAACCTAAACCTAAACTAAAACCAAATCCTACAACCTAAACCCGAACCCATTCTCAAATCCCAAAACCTATAAACTAAACCAAAACCAAAACCTATAACCTAAAACTGAACCCATTCTCAAACCCCAAAACTTATAACCTAAACCTTAACCTAAATTTATAACCTATAACCTATAACCAAAACCAAAACCTATAACCTAAACCAAAATAAAATCCTATAACCCAAACCCAAACCCATTCTCAATTCCCAAAACCTATAACCTAAACCTGATCCCATTCATAAATCCCAAAAACTATAACCTAAACCGAAACTAAAACCTATAATCTAAACCCAAACCCATTCTCAAATCCCAAAACCTATAACCTAAACCAAAACCTATAACCGAAACCCGAACCCATTCACAAATACCAAAAACTATAACCTAAACCGAAACTAAAACCTATAACCTAAACCCAAAGACATTCGTAAATACCAAAACCTATAACGTAAACCAAAACCTATAACCTAAACCAAAACTCATAGCCTAAACCCAAACCCATTCTCAAATCCAAACCAATTATCTAAACCCAAACCTTAACCTAAACCGTTAACCTATAACCTAAACCGAAACCAAAACCAATAACCTAAACCCGAACCCATTCTCAAATCCCAAAACCTATAACCGAAACCAAAATTAAAACCTATAACCTAAACCCGAACCCATTCTCAAATCCTAAAATCTGTAACCTAAATCAAAATCAAAACTTATAACCTAAACCTGAACCCATTTTCAAATCTGAAAACCGATAACCTAAACTTAAACCTTAACCTAAATCGTTAACCAATAACCTAAACCAAAACTAAAACCTATAACCTAAACTCGAACCCATTATCAAATCTCAAAACCTATAACCGAAACCGAAACCAAAACCTATAACCCAAACCCGAACCCATTATCAAATCCCAAAACCTATAACCTAAACTCGAACCCATTATCAAATAGCAAAACCTATAACTGAAACCCAAACCAAAACCTATAACCTAAACCCGAACCCATTATCAAATCCCAAAACCTATAACCTAAACCAAAACCAAAACCTATAACCTAAACCCAAACCCATTCTCAAATCCCAAAACCCAAACATACACCTAAACCTAAACCTATAACCTAAACTTAAATCCCGAAACCTAAACCTAAACCAAAACCTAATCCGATAACCTAAACTCAAATCCCTAAATCTAATTAACAAATAACCTAACCTAAATGTATACTTATAACCTAAAACTATTCTCAAATCCCAAAACCTATAACCTAAACCAAAACCAAAACCTATAACCAAAACCCGAACCCACTCTCAAATCCCAAAACCTATAACCTATCCCTAAACCTACCTATAACCTAACCTAAACCAATTCTTATAACCTAAAACTATTCCCAAATCCCCAAACCTATAACCTAAACCTAACCTTTCCATAAACTTATAACCTAAACTCATGTCCCTAAAGTTAAACCTGCACCTAATCCAAATCTCAACTCCCTAACCTAAACCTAAACCTAAACTTGAAAACCCAAACTTAAACCCAATCCTGAACCTAAACCCGATTTCCTAAACCTAAACCATAACCCATTCAAAAATCCAATAACCTATAACCTAAACCAAAACTAAAACCAAAACCTATAACCTAAACCCGAAACCATTCTCAAATCCCAAAACCTATAACCTAAACTAAAACCAAAACCTATAACCTAAACCCAAACCCATTCTCAAATCCCAAAACCTATAACCTAAACTAAAACCAAAACCTATAACCTAAACCCGATCCCATTCTCAAATCCCAAAACCTATAACCTAAACTTGAACCCATTCTCAAATCTCAAAACCTATAACCTATCCCTAAACCTTAACCTATAACCTAACCTAAACCTATACATATAACCTAAAACTATTCCCAAATCCCAAAACCTATAACCTCCACCTAACCTTTCCCTAAGTGTATAACCTAAAATCATGTCCTTAAAGCTAAACCTACTCCTAATCCAAATCTCAACTCCCCAACCTAAACCTAAACCTAAACTTGAAAACCCAAGCATAAACCCAATCCTGAACCTGAACCCGATTTCCTAAACCTAAACCATAACCCATTCACAAGTCCAATAACCTATAACCTAAACCAAAACTAAAACCAAAACCTATAACCTAAACCTGAACCCATACTCAAATCCCAAAACCTCTAACCTAAACCAAAACCAAAACTTATAACCTAAACCTGAACCCATTCTCAAATCCCAAAACCTATAACCTATCCCTAAACCTTAACCTATAACCTAAACTAAACCCATACTTATAACCTAAAACTATTCCCAAATCGTAAAACCTATAACCTAAACCGAATCTTTCTCTAAACCTATAACCTAAACTCAAGTCCCTAAAGCTTAACCTACACCTAATCCTAATCTCAACTCCCTAACCTAAACCTAAACCTAAATTTAAAAACCCAAACTTAAACCCAATCCCGAACCTGAACCCGATTTCCTAAACCTAAACCATAACCCATTATCAAATCCAAAAACCTTTAACCTAAACCTAAACCAAAACCAAAACCTATAACCTTAACCCGAACCCATTCTCAAATCCTAAAACCTATAACCTAAACCAAAACCAAAGCCTATAACTAAAACCCGAACTCATTCTCAAATCCCAAAACCTATAACCTGAACCTAAAACAAAACCTTTAACCCAAACCAAAACCAAAACTTATAACATAAACCCGAACCCATTCTCAAATCCCAAAACCTATAACCTATAACCTAAACCTAATCCTAAACCAAAACCTATAACCTAAACTAACACCAAAACCTAAAACCTTAGCCCAAATCCATTCTCAAATCCCAAAACCTATAACCTATCCCTAAACCTTAAACTATAACCTAACCTAAATTTATACTTATAACCTAAAACTATTCCCAAATCCCAAAACCTATAACCTAAACCTAACCTTTCCATAAACTTATAACCTAAACTCAATTCCTTAAAGCTAAACCTACACCTAATCCTATTCTCAACTCCCTAACCTAAACCTAAACCTTAACTTGAAAATCCAAACTTAAACCCAATACCGAACCTGAACCCGATTTCCTAAACCTAAACCATATCCCATTCTCAAATCTAAAAACCTATAACCAAAAACAAAACCAAAACCAAAACCAAAACCTATAACCTAAACCCAAACCCATTTTCAAATCCCAAAACCTATAACCTAAACCAAAACCAAAGCCTATAACCCAAACCCGAACCCATTCTCAAATCCCAAAACCTATAACCTAAACCAAAACCAAAACTTTAACCAAAACCAAAACCAAAACCTATAACATAAACCCGAACCCATTCTCAAATCCTAAAACCTATAACCTATAACCTAAACCTAACCCTAAACTAAAACCTATAACCTAAACTAAAACCAAAACCTATAACCATAACTCGAACCCATTCTCAAATCCCAAAACCTATAACCTATCCTTAAACCTTAACCCATAACCTATCCTAAACCGATACTTATAACCTAAAACTATTCCCAAATCCCAAAACCTATAACCTAAACCTAACCATTCCCTAAACCTAAAACCTAAACTCAATTCCCTAAAGCTGAACCCACACCTAATCATAATCTCAACTCCCTCACCTAAACCTAAACCTAAACTTGAAAACCCAAACTTAAACCCAATCCCGAACCAGAACCCGATTTCCTAAACCTAAACCATAACCCATGCTTAAATCCAAAAACCTATAACCAAAACCAAAATCAAGACCAAAACCTATAACCCAAACCCAAACCCATTCTCAAACCCCAAAACCTATAACCTAAACTAAAACCAAAACCTATAACCTAAACTTAAACCCATTATCAAATCCCAAAACCTATAACCTAAACCGAAACCAAAACCTATAACCTAAACCCAAACCCATTCTCAAATCCCAAAACCCAAACCTAAACCTAAACCTAAACCTATAACCTAAACTCAAATCCCTAAACCTAAACCTAAACCTAAACCTAAACCTAATCCTATAACCTAAACTCAAATCCCTAAACCTAATTAACAAATAACCAAACCTAAACCGATACTTATTGTAAGTGCTATGATTTCATATCCTTTTGGTTGTCAAATTTTATGGTGTCAAAACCTTTATCTATGTCTTGTATATCTTGTGTTTCATGTTTAAGACTATTCATTGCTTCAAGAAATCGCATTTCAAGACAAGAGCTTAAATGAAGAAAGTTTCAAGTCATGGATGAAGAATTCAAGAATAGAAGTCTTCAAGTATGCATGTTCAAGATACAATTAAGTTCAAGTATAGTAGAAGACTTTGTCAAGTCAAGATCAAGCTCAAGAAGGCCTACAACAAGATTAGTAAATTCTCAAGCTTCTCCTAAGGGTCATATGAGTATACAGACTATCAATTTCCATCTCACTTTTAAGATTTGTTTGACCTTAGATTGACCTTAGGATGGAATTTACTGTAAGTCATTTTGGATACATAATTCATATATTTTTATATGCTTGTTCAGGCTGTTTTAAGACCAGTCTTAGGGACTTCAAGGCCAGTCCTAGCTCTGCTACGACCAGTCTTAAGTTTTTCAGGACCAGTCATAGGTTGTTAAAGATTTTTAAATCTTTCTGGTTGTCCTACGACCAGTCTTAGACATCCTACGACCAGTCCTGTGAGCTGTACGACTCGTCCTTTGACTAGTCTTAGCCCTATGACTCAAACTCCATCAACTAAACTGGGGTCCTACAACCGATCGTAGGTGGCCCACTACCAGTCGTAGGTGGCCCACGACCAGTCATAGGCTACCCAGGACCGGTCGTGGAACAACAAATCCTTATCCCACGAACATCTTTAAAAATCTTTGAAGCTACGACCAGTCCTAGGATCCTAAGACCAGTCGTAGATGGGATTTTTTAGGCTATAAATAGAGCACAAACTTCAGAGTTTTAGCAATTCAATTCAATTCTATTCAAGTAATCTTTAGCCTATACTCTGAGATAAGTTTGTGTTTGTTTTAAGCTACTTTGTGCTCATTTAATATTCATTTTGCTAGCTTGTTTATTATTTGATTTTGATCTACATTCCAATCTTATTTGAAAAGGGGAATTTCTGATATTTCTTCTTCTTAGATTCAAAATCAAATAGAACTAGCCCTTTTGATTTAAAATCAATTAGACTTAGAACCATTCTTAAAGTGAGTATTGGACTTTGAACGTTGAATCGAACTTCTACTCCGATTGGTTCTACAGGGCTACTTCAAAAGGAGATTCAGGTATTTTACATTTGTGTAATTTACTTTCTTTGGTTTTGTTTGAGATTTGTCAGAAAAATTTCATTGTATTGGTTATCTGAGGAGAGCTAGAAAACTTAGATTGTGTAAGCCCGAAATCAAAGACACAATTGTGAAGGTTTTTGGTGAACCCGTGAAACCTATTTTGATAGTGCATGCTAATATCCCCTGTGTGAGGATATTAGGAGTGGAATAGCATTCTGTGTGGTTGTTGGATAACAGTTGGTGTACACACAGGCGAACCACTATATATCATTGTGTTGTGGATGTGCTTTATTCTTTCATTTCTTTATTCATTCAGTTTTGTGGATTGTATTCGTGGATGAATGTTGTAATCTTTTTATTCCAAGAAAGTGTGGGGAATGTTGTAATAACTTAGGATTTATTTCTGCAAGTTATTTTCGTTGCTTTGCTTTTCATTCCTCATTGGTTTGTGATACATAGGACGTTCTAGAAATAAGGTTGTCCTACCTTAAACCTTTGGTTTTTGGTGTAAGGTTGTCCTTAGAACTGATATAGTATCATTCTCTTTATATTAGAAAATTGAGATTACTTTCAATTCAGCATTGTGCTTTATTTCTTTTATCATTCCGCTGTTTTAGTTTTATTTGGCATTGCCCTATTCACCCCCCCTCTAGGGCATATATCTAGGCCCCCTTCACTTATAACCTAAAACTATTCTCAAATCCCAAAACCTATAACCTAAACTCAATTCCCTAAACCTAAACCTATACCTAAACCTAAACCTAAAACCTAAACACAAATCCCAAAACCTTAACCTATGACTTAACCTAAACCTATACTTAAAACCTAAAACTATTCTTGAATCCCAAAACCTATAACTTAAACCTAACCTTTCCCTAAACCAATAACCTAAACTCAGTTCCCTAAAGCAATACCTACGCCTAATCCTAATCTTAACTCTCAAACCTAAACCAAAACCTAAACTTGAAAATCCAAACTTAAACCTAATCCCGAACCTGAACCCGATTTCCTAAACTTAAAGCACAACCCATTCTCAAATCCAAAAACCTATAACCTTAACCTAAACCAAAAATAAAACAGATAACCTAAACCCGAACCCATTCTCAAATTTCAAAACCAAAATAAAAACCTATAACCTAAACCCAAACCGATTCTCAAATGACAAAACCTATAACCTAAACCAAAATCAAAACCCATAGCCTAAACTAGAACCCATTCTCAAATCCAAAAACCAATAACCTAAATCTAAACCTTAACCAAAACCAAAACTTATTACCTAAACCTGAACCCATTCTCAAATCCCAAAACCTATAACTTAAACCTTAATTTAAACCAATATCCTAAACCAAAAACTATTACCTAAACCAAAACCAAAACATATAACCTAGACCCGAACCCTTTCTCAAATCCCAAAACCTATAACCAAAACCAAAACCTTAAACTAAACCAAAACCTATAACCTAAACCAAAATCAAAACCTATAACCTAAACCCGAACCCATTCTCAAATCCCAAAACCTATAACCTAAACCTAAATGTAAACCTTAACCTAAACCTATAACTTCTAACCTAAACCAAAACTAAAACCTGTAACCTAAATCCAAACACATTATCAAATCCTAAAACCTATAAGTAAAACCAAAACCAAAACCAATAGCCTAAACTCGAACCCAGTGTTAAATCCAAAAACCTATAACCTAAACCTAAACCTTAACCTAAACTAAAACCTATAACCTAAATCGAAACCTATAACTTAAACCTGAACCAATTCTCACATCCCAAAACCTATAACCTAAACCAGAACCAAAACCTATAACCTAAACCCGAACCCATTCACAAATATAAAACCTATAACCTATAACCTAAACCAAAACCAAAACCTATAACCTAAACCCAAACCCATTCTCAAATCCCAAAGCCTATAACCTATCCCTAAACCTTAACCTATAACCTAACTTAAGACTATACTTATAACCGAAAACTATTCCCAAATCCCAAAACCTATAACCTAAACATAACCTTTCCCTCAACATATAACCAAAACTCATGTCCCTAAAGCTAAACCTACACCTAATCCAAATCTCAACTCCCTAACCTAAACCTAAACCTAAACTTGAAAACCCAAACATAAACCCAATCCCGAACCTGAACCCGATTTCCTAAACCTAAACCATAACCCATTCACAAATCCAATAACCTATAACCGAAACCAAAACTAAAACCAAAACCTATAACCTAAACCCGAACCCATTCACAAATCCCAAAACCAATAACCTATAACCTAAACCAAAACCTATAACCTAAACCCGAACCCATTCTTAAATCCCAAAACCTATAACCTAAACCGGAACCCATTCTCAAATCCCAAAACCTATAACCTATCCCTAAACCTTAACCTATAACCTAACCGAAACCTATACTTATAACCTAAAACTATTCCCAAATCCCAAAACCTATAACCTAAAACTAACCTTTCCCTAAACGTATAACCTAAACTCATGTCCCAAAAGCTAAACCTACACCTACTCCAAATCTCAACTCCCAACCTAAACTTGAAAACCCAAATATAAACCCAATCCCGAACCTGAACCCGATTTCCTAAACCTAAACCATAACCCATTCACAAATCCAATAACCTATAACCTAAACCAAAACTAAAACCAAAACCTATAACCTAAACCCGAACCCATTTTTAAATCCCAAAACCTATAACCAAAACCAAAACCAAAACCTATAACCTGAACCCAAACCCATTATCAAATCCTAAAACCTATAACCTATCCCTAAACCTTAACCTATAACCTAACCTAAACCTATACTTATAACCTAAAATTATTCCCAAATCCCATAACCTATAACCTAAACCTAATCTTTCTCTAAACCTATAACCTAAACTCCAGTCCCTAAAGCTTCACCTACACCTAATCCTAATCTCAACTCCCTAACCTAAACCTAAACCTATATTTGAAAACCCAAACTTAAACCCAATCCTGAACCTGAACCCGATTTCCTAAACCTAAACCATAATCCATTATCAAATTAAAAAACCATTATCCTAAACCTAAACTAAAACCAAAACCTATAACCTAAACCCGAACCCATTCTCAAATCCCAAAACTTATAACCTAAACCAAAACCAAAGCCTATAACCAAACCCGAACCCATTCTCAAATCTCAAAACCTATAACCTAAAATTAAACCAAAACCTGTAACCTAAACCAAAACCAAAACCTATAACCTAAATCTGAACCCATTCTCAAATCTCAAAAACCTATAACCTATCCCTAAACGTTAACCTATAACCTAACCTAAACCTATACTTATAACCTAAAACTATTCCCAAATCCAAAAACCTATAACCTAAACCTAACTTTTTCCTAAACCTATAACCTAAACTCAATTCCCTAAAGATAAACCTACACCCAATCCTAATCTCAACTCCCTAACTTAAACCTAAACCAATACTTGAAAACCCAAACTTAAACCCAATCCCAAACCTGAACCCAATTTCCTAAACCTAAACCATAACCCATTCTCAAATCTAAAAACCTATAACCTAAACCAAAACCAAAACCAAAACCTATAACCCAAACCCAAACCCATTCTCAAATCCCAAAACCTATAACCTAAACTAAAACCAAAACCTATAACCTAAACCCGAACCCATTATCGAATCCCAAAATCTATAACCTATCCCTAAACCTTAACCTATAACCTAACCTAAACCTATTCTTATTACCTAAAACTATTCCCAAATCCTAAAAATTATAACCTATACCTAACCTTTTCCTAAACCTATAACCTAAACTCAATTCCCTAAAGCTAAACCTACACCTAATCCTAATCTCAACTCCCTAACCTAAACCTAAACCTAAACTTGAAAATCCAAACTTAAACTCAATCCTGAACCTGAACTCGATTTCTTAAACCTAAACCATAACCCATTCTCAAATCCAAAAATCTATAACCTAAACCAAAACTAAAACCAAAACCTATAACCTAAACCTGAACCCATTCTCAAATCCCAAAACCTATAACCTAAACTAAGACCAAAACCTATAACCTAAACCCTAACCCATTCTCAAATCCCAAAACCTATAACCTAAAACCAAACTAAAACCTATAACCTAAACCCGAACCCATTCTCAAATCCAAAAACCAATAACCTATTCCTAAACCTTAACCTATAACCTAACATAAACCTATACTTATAACCTAAAACTATTCCCAAATCCCAAAACCTATAACCTAAACCTAACTTTTCCCTAAACCTATAACCTAAACTCAATTCTCTAAAGATAAACCTACACCTAATCCTAATCTCAACTCCCTAACCTAAACCTAAACCTATACTTGAAAACCCAAACTTAAACCCAATCCCGAATCTGAACCCGATTTCCTAAACCTAAACCATAACCCATTCTCAAATCCAAAAACCTATAACCTAAACAAAAACCAAAACCAAAACCTATAACCAAAACCCGAACCCATTCTCAAATTCCAAAACCTATAACCTAAACTAAAACCAAAACCTATAACCTAAACCCGAAACCATTCTCTAATCCCAAAACTTATAACCTATCCCTAAACCTTAACCTATAACCTAACCTAAACCTATACTTACAACCTAAAACTATTCCCAAATCCCAAAACCTATAACGAAAACCTAACCTTTCCCTAAACCTATAACTAAAACTCAATTTGCTAAATATAAACCTACGCCTAATCCTAATCCCAACTCCTTAACCTAAACCTAAACCTAAACTTCAAAACTTAAACTTAAACCCAATCTCGAACCTGAAACCGATTCCTAAACCTAAACCATAACCCATTCTCAAATTCAAAAATCTATAATGTAAACCAAAACCAAAACCTATAACATAAACCCAACCCATTCTCAAATCCCAAAACCTATAACTTAAACAAAAAGAAAAACCTATAACCTAAACCCGAATCCATTCTCAAATCCTAAAACCTATAACCTATCCCTAAACCTTAACCTATAACCAAACCTAAACCAATACTTATAACCTAAAACTATTCCCAAATCCAAAAGCCTATAACCTAAACCTAACCTTTTACTAAACCTATAACCTAAACTCAATTTCCTAGAGCTAAACCTACACCTAATCCGAATCTCAACTGCCTAACCTAAACCTAAACCTAAACTTGAAAACCCAAACTTAAACCCAATCCCGAACCTGACCCAGATTTCCTAAACCTAAATCCAAACCCATTCTCAAATCCAAAAACCTATAACCTAAACCAAAACTAAAACCAAAACCTATAACCTAAACCGAAACCCATTCTCAAAACCAAAACCTATAACCTAAACCCGAACCCATTCTCATATCCCAAAACTTATAACCTAAACCTTAACCTAAACCTATAACCTATAACCAAAACCAAAACCAATAACCTAAACCAAAACAAAATCCTATACCCCAAACCCAAACCCATTCTCGAATTCCAAAACCTATAACCTAAACCTGAACCCATTCACAAATACCAAAGACAATAACCTAAACCGAAACCAAAACTTATAAGCTAAACCCAAACCCATTCTCAAATCACAAAAGCTATAACCTAAACCAAAACCTATAACCTAAACCAAAACCCGAACCCATTCACAAATCCCAAAAACTATAACCTAAACCGAAACCAAAACCTATAAACTAAACCCAAACCCATTCTCAAATCCCAAAACCTATAACGTAAACCAAAACCTATAACCTAAACCAAAACTGATAGCCTAAATCAAACCCATTCTCAAATCCAAACCAATTACCTAAACCTAAACCTTAACCTTAACCGATAACCTATAACCTAAACTGAAATCGAAACCTATAACCTAAGCCCGAACCCATTCTCAAATCCCAAAACCTATAACCTAAACCAAAACCAAAACCTATAACCTAAACTCGAACCCATTCTCAAATCCCAAAACCTATAACATATCCGAAAACCTTAACCTATAAACTAACCTAAACCTATACTTATAACCTTAAACTATTCCCAAATCCCAAAACCTATAACCTAAACCTAACCTTTCCCTAAACCTATAACCTAAACTCAATTCCCTAAAGCTAAACCTACACCTAATCCTAATCTAAACACACTAACCTAAACCTAAACTTGAAAACCCAAACTTAAACCCAATCCCGAACCTGAACCCGATTTTCAAAACCTAAACCCGAACCCATTCTCAAATCCAAATACCTATAACCTAAACCTAAACTAAAACCAAAGCCTATAACCTAAACCCGAACCCGTTCTCAAATCAAAAAACCTATAACCTAAACCAAAAACAAAACCTATAACCTAAAACCGAACCCATTCTCAAATCCCAAAACTTATACCCTAAACCTTAACCTAAACCTATAACCTATAACCTATATCCAAAACCAAAACCTATAACCTAAACCAAAATAAAATCCTATAACCCAAACCCGAACCCATTCTCAAATTCTAAAACCTATAACCTAAACCTGATCCCATTCACAAATCCCAAAAACTATAACCTAAACCCAAACCAAAACCTATAACTTAAACCTAAACCCATTCTCAAATCCCAAAACCTATAACCTAAATCAAAACCTATAACCAAAACCCGAATCCATTCACAAATCTCAAAAACTATAACCAAAACCTATAACCTAAACCCAAAGCCATTCGCAAATCCCAAAACCTATAACGTAAACCAAAACCTATAACCTAAACCAAAACTCATAGCCTAAACCCAAACCCATTCTCAAATCCAAACCAATTACCTAAACCTTAACCTTAACCCAAACTGTTAACCTATAACCGAAACCGAAACCGAAACCTATAACCCAAACCCGAACTCATTTTCAAATCCCAAAACCTATAACCAAAACCTATAACCTAAACCCGAACCCATTCTCAAATCCTAAAACCTAAAACCTAAATCAAAATTAAAACTTATAGCCTAAACCTGAACCCATTTTCAAATTCGAAAACCGATAACCTGAACTTAAACCTAAACCTAAACCGTAAACCTATAACCTAAATCAAAACCTATAACCTAAACCAAAACCAAAACCTATAACCTAAACTCGAACCCATTATCAAATCCCAAAACCTATAATCGAAACCGAAACTAAAACCTATAACCTAAACCCGAACCCATTATCAAATCCCAAAACCTATAACCTAAACTCGAACCCATTATCCAATCCCAAAACCTATAACCAAAACCAAAACCAAAACCTATAACCTAAACCCGAACCCGTTATCAAATCCCAAAACCTGTAACCTAAACCAAAACCAAAACCTATAACCTAAACCCAAACCCATTCTCAAATCCCAAAACCCAAACTTACACCTAAACATAAACTTCAATCCCTAAACCAAAACTTAAACCTAAACCTAATCCTATAACCTAAACTCAAATCCCTAAAACTGATTAACAAATAACATAACCTAAACGTATACTTATAACCTAAAACTATTCTCAAATCCCAAAACCTATAACCTAAACCAAAACCAAAACCTATAACCAAAACTTGAACCCATTCTCAAATCCTAAAACCTATAACCTATCCCTAAACCTTAACCTATAACCTAACCTAAACCTATACTTATAACCTAAAACTATTCCCAAATCCCAAAACCTATAACCTAAACCTAACCTTTCCCTAAACCTATAACCAAAACTCGTGTCCCTAAAGCCAAACCTGCACCTAATCCAAATCTTAACTCCCTAACCTAAACCTAAACCTAAATTTGAAAAACCAAACTTAAACCCAATCCCGAACCTGAACCCGATTTCCTAAACCTAAACCATAACCCATTCACAAATCCAATAACATATAACCTAAACCAAAACTAAAACCAAAACCTATAACCTGAACCCGAACCCATTCTCAGATCACAAAACCTATAACCAAAACCAAAACCAAAACCTATAACCTAAACCCAAACCCATTCTCAAATCCCAAAAGCTATAACCTAAACTCGAACCCGTTCCCAAATCCCAAAACCTATAACCTATCCCTAAACCTTAACCTATAACCTAACCTAAACCTATACTTATAACCTAAAACTATTCCCAAATATCAAAACCTATAACCTAAACCTAATCTTTCTCTAAACCTATAACCTAAACTCAAGTCCCTAAAGCTTAACGTACACCTAATCCTAATCTCAACTCCCTAACCTAAATCTAAACCTAAATTTGAAAAAACAAACTTAAACCCAATCCTGAACCTGAACCCGATTTCCTAAACCTAAACCATAAACCATTATCAAATCCAAAAACCTTTAACCTAAACCTAAACCAAAACCAAAACCTATAACCTAAACCCGAACCCATTCTTAAATCCCAAAACCTATAACCTAAACCAAAACCAAAGCCTATAATGAAAACCCAAACCCATTCTCAAATTCCAAAACCTATAACCTAAGCCTAAACTAAAAACTATAGCCTAAACCAAAACCAAAACCTATTACCTAAACCCGACCCATTCTCAAATCCCAAAACCTATAACCTAAACCTAAACCTAAACCTTAACCTAAACTTATAACCTATAACCTTAACATAAACCTATAACTTAAACTAAAACCAAAACCTATAACCTAAACCCGAACCCATTTTCAAATCCATAAACCTATAACCTAAACCAAAAACTATAACCTAAACCAAAACCAAAACCTGTAGCCTAAACTCGAACCCATTCTCAAATCCAAAAACCTATAACCTAAACCTAAACCTTAACCAAAACCAAAACCTATAACCTAAACAAAAACCAAAACCAAAACCTATAACCTAAACCCAAACCCATTCTCAAATCCCAAAACCTATAACGTAAACCTAAACCATAACAAAAACCAAAACCTATGACCTAAACCAAAACCAAAACCTATAACCTAAACCCGAACCCATTCTTAAATCCCAAAACCTATAACCTAAACCTAAACCCAAACCTATAACATATAATCTAAACCAAAACCAAAGCCTATAACCTAAACCCGAACCCATTCTCAAATCCCAAAACCTATAACCTATAACCTAAACCTAACCCTAAACCAAAACATATAACCTAAACTAAAACCAAAACCTATAACCCAAACCCGAACCCATTCTCAAATCCTAAAACCTATAAACTATCCCGAAACCTTAACCTATAACCTAACCTAAACCTGTACTTATAACCTAAAACTATTCCCAAATCCCAAAACCTATAACCTAAACCTAACCTGTCCCAAAACCTATAACCTAAACTCAAGTCCCTAAAGCTAAACCTACACCTAATCCTAATCTTAACTCCCAAACCTAATCCTTAACCTAAACTTGAAACCCCAAACATAAACCCAATCCCGAACCTGAATCTGATTTCCTAAACCAAAACCATAACCCTTTCTTAAATCCAAAAACCTATAACCGAAACCAAAACCAAAACCAAAACCTATAACCTAAACCTGAACCCATTCTCAAATCTCAAAACTTATAACCTAAACCCGAACCCATTCTCAAATCCTAAAACCTATAACGTATCCCTAAACCTTTACCTATATCCTAACCTAAACCTATACTTATAACCTAAAACTATTCCCAAATCCCTAAACCTATAACTTAAACCTAACCTTTCCCTAAACCTATAACCTAAACTCAATTCCATAAAGCTAAACCTACACCTAATCCTAATATCAACTCCCTAACCTAAACCTAAACCTAAACTTGAAAACCCAAACTTAAACCCGATCCTGAACCTGAACCTGATTTCCTAAACCTAAACCATAACCCATTATCAAATCCAAAAACCTATACCCTAAACCTAAACCAAAACCAAAACTTATAACCTAAACCCGAACCCATTCTCAAATCCCAAAACCTATAACCTAAACCAAAACCAAAACCTATAACCTAAACCTGAAACCATTCTCAAATCCCAAAATCTATAACCTAAAACAAAATAAAAACCTATAACCTAAACCTAAACCCATTCCCAAATCCCAAAACCTATAACCTAACCCTAAACTTAAACCTTAACCTAAACCTATAGCCTATAACCTAAACTAAAACCTATAACCTAAACAAAACCAAAACCTATAACCTAAACCCGAACCCATTCTCAAATCCTAAAACATGTAACGTAAATCAAAACCTATAACCTAAACCTAAACCAAAACCTACAACCTAAACCCGAACCCATTCTCAAATCCAAAAACCTATAACCTAAATCTAAACCTTAACTTAAACCAAAACCTATAACCTAAACCAAAACTAAAACCAAAACCTATAACCTAAACCCGAACCCATTCTTAAATCCCAAAACCTATAAGCTAAACCTAAACCTATTCCTTAACCTAAACATATAACCTATTACCTAAACCAGAACCTCTAACCTAAACCAAAACCAAAACCTATAACTTAAACCCGAACCCATTCTCGAATCTCAAAACCTAAACCTAAACCTAAACCTTAACCTTAACCAAAACCTATAACCTAAACCAAAACCAAAACCTATAACATAAACCCGAACCCATTCTCAAATCCTAAAACCTGTAACCTATAACCTAAACCTAAACCTTAACCTAAACCTATAACCTCCTGTAACCTATAACCTAAACCTAAACCTTAACCTAAACCTATAACCTATAAGCTAAACAAAAACCTATAACCTAAACACGAACCCATTCTCAAATCCCAAAACCTATAACCTAAACCAAAAATAAAACCTATAACCTAAACCTGAACCCATTCACAAATCCAAAAACCTATGACCTAAACCTAAACCTTAACCTAAACCAAAACCTATAACCTAAACCAAAACCAAAACCAAAACCTATAACCTAAACCCGAACTAATTCTCAAATCCCAAAACCTATAACCTAAACCCGAACTCATTCTCAAATCACAAAACCTATAACCTAAACCTAAACCTTAACATAACCCTATAACATAAACCAAAACCAAAACCCGAACCCATTCTCAAATCTAAAAACCTATAAGCTAAACCAAAACCCGAACCTATTCTCAAATTCTAAAACCTATAACCTAAACCTAAACCTTAACCTATAACCTAACCAAACTTATACTTATAACCTAAAACAATTCTCAAATCCCAAAACCTATAACTTAAACCTAACCTTTCCCTAAACCTATTACCTAAACTCAATTCCCTAAAGCTAAACCTACACCTAATTGTAATTTCAACTCCCGAACCTAAACCTAAACCTAAACCTAAACTTGAAAACCCAAACTTAAACCCAATCCCGAACCTGAACCCGAATTCCTAAACCTTAACCATAACCCATTCTCAACTCCTTAAAGCTGTAACCTATATCCTATATCCTATAACCTATAATATAATACCTATAACCTAAACCTAAACCTATGCCTATAACCTTTTCCTAAACCTTTAACCAAAACCGAAAGTTAAAACCTAAATATATTCTCAAATCCTTAAACCCAAACCTACACCTAATCCTAATCTCAACTCCTTAACCTAAACCTAAACTTGAAAACCCAAACCTATACTCGATCTCGAATCTAAACCTGATTTCCCAAACCTAAACCTTAACCTATAATCACGTTCCCAAAAGCTATAACCTATAACCTAAACCCAAACCTATAACCTTAACCTAAACCAAAACCTATAACCTAAACCTTAACCTATAACCTATAACCTAAACTTAATTATAGCTTATAGCCTAGCCTTAACCTAAACCCTTAACCTAAACCTATAACCTAAACCTAAACCAAAATGTATAATCATATGGTGAGACCATTTCTTTTGTGTCAATTTCATTCCTCTTTGAGTTTTTTTTTATAAATTCATTAAGAAAAAAAAAGTAGTTATACATGATGCGCCTCTTTCACTTTGTCTTTCTTTTCCCTAATGGGCATTCTAATTTATATATGACATGACTGTTTGTAGGATGATAGAATATACGAAGCTGTTGAAATTTCTGGGTGAAGTCGAGCACATTTCTCTAATGAAGCTAAAGATTTGTATTTTCTACATTATTGTAATTGTAATTGTAATTGTGAAAGGGCCTAGCTATATGCCCTAGAGGGGGGGGGGGGGGGGGGGAATAGGGCAATGCCAAATAAAACTTATAACAGTGGAATAATAAAAGATATAAAGCACAATGCTGAATATAAAACAATCACAATAGCTTAAAATAAAGAGATTGATACTTTATCAGTTCTAAGGACAACCTTACACCAAAAACCAGAGGTTTAAGGTAGGACAACCTTATTTCTATAACGTCCTTTGTATTACAAATCAATGAGGAATAATAAGCAAGAAAATCAAAATAACTTGCAGAAAATAAATCCTAAGTTATTACAACATTCATCCACACTTGCTTGAAGTGATTACAACATTCATCCACAAACACTCTCCACAAAACAGAATGAATAAAAGAATGAAAGAGTAAAACACATCCACAACACAACAATCTATAGTGGTTCGCCTGTGTGTACACCAACTGTTATCCAACAGCCACACAGATTGCTACTCCACTCCTAATATCTCCTCACACAGGGGATATTAGCATGCACTATCAAAATAGGTTTCACAGGTTCACCTAAAACCTTCACAATTGTGTCTTTGATCTCAGGCTTACACAATCCAAAAACCCCACAATCTGAGTTTTCTAGCTCTCCTCAGATAACCAATACAATGAGATTTTTCTGGCGAATCTCAAACAAAAACCAGAGAAAGTAAATTACAAAACATGTAAAATACCTAAATCACCTTTCGAAGAAGCCCGGTAGAACCAATCGGAGTAGAAGTTCGATTCGACGTTCAAAGTCCAATACTCACTTTAAGAATGGTTCTAAGTCTAATTGATTTTAAATCAAATGAGCTAGATCTATTTGATTTTGAATCCAAGAAGAAGGATATCAGAAATTCCCCTTTTCTAATAAGATTGGAATGTAGATCAAAATCAAATAAGAATAAGCTAGAAAAAGGAATATTAAATAAGCACAAAGTAGCTTAAAATAATTACAAATTTATCTCAGAGAATAGCCTAAAGAATGCTTGAATAGAATTGAATTGAAGTACTGAAACTCTGAAGTTCGTGCACTATTTATAGCCTGAAAAATCCCATTTACGACTGGTCTTAGGATCCTAGGACTGGTCGTAGCTTCAAATATTTTCGAAAGATTTTCACGGAATAAGATTTTCTGTTCCACGACCGGTCCTGGGTGGTCGATGACCGGTCGTGGGCCATCTACGACTGGTCGTGGGACACCTACGACCGGTCGTAGGACCCCAAAAATGGTTGCTGGAGTTTGAGTCGTAGGGCTATGACTGGTCGAAGGATGAGTCGTAGAACTCACAGGACTGGTCGTAGGATGTCCAGGACTGGTCGTAGGACAGCTAGAAAGATTCGAAAATCTTCAACAACATAGGACTGGTCCTGAAAAACTTAAGACTGGTCGTAGCAGAGCTAGGACTGGTCTTGAAGTCCCTAGGACTGGTCTTAGAATACTCCAAACAAGCATAATAAAATATATGAGTTATGGATCCAGAATGACCTACTGTAAAGCCTATCCTAAGGTCAATCTAAGGTTAAACAAACCTTAAAAGTGAGATGGACATTGAAAGTCTGTACACTCAGATGACCCTTAAGAGAAGCTTGAGAATATACAAATCTTATACTAGGCCTTCTTGAGCTTGATCTTGACTTGACAAAGTCTTCTACTAAACTTGAACTTAATCGAATCTTGAACATACAAACTTGAAGACTTCAATACTTGAATTCTTCATCCATATCTTGAAAACTTTCTTCATTTAAGATCTTGTCTTGAAATGAGATAACTTGATTGTAATGAATAGTCTTCAATCATAAAACACAAGATGTACAAGACATAGATATTGGTTTTGGCACCACAAAATTTGACAACCAAAGGGATATGAAATCATAGCACTTACAAATTGATTGAATGAATTGGATTGTAATTGTAATTGATTGAATGAAGGATTGTAATTTGATTGTAATTAAATGAATGAATGATTGTACAGGTGGTAATTGAATGAACAAATGATTATATATAATTTTTTAATGTACAAAATAACTACGGATATTGACAGTAGCCATTAGTCTGACAGGTGTACCTTTTCAATTTAGGCATATTGCTACGGACTTTTAGCTATAAATAATATCCATAGCCATTAATGTGACAGGTGTAGCCTTTTCAATTTAAGCATATTGCTACGGACTTGTAGCTACAAATAATATCCGTAGCCATTAATATGACAGGTGTAGCCTTTTCAATTTAGGCATATTACTACGGACTTTTAGATATAAATAATATCTGTAGCTGTTTGAAGTTTTTGCTACAAATATAATTGTTATGGATTATATCTATAGCTATTACACCCTATAGCTACGGATTAAATCCGTAGCCATAGGTTCAAGACCTATTGTTACGGCACCTACGACCATGGTCAAGCTATGGACCAAAACCGTAGCCATAGACCTATGGCTACGGTTTTGGTCCGTAGCCCTTGGTCAATTTTTTAGTAGTGATCAGCTCGAACCACTTTTTATTCGAACTGCAAGACCCAAAACCATTAAAATTGTTAACTCAACATTACCTAAAAACCTATGATCAATCTCAAAACCCAGTTGCTCTCACGAGCACATTGAAACTCCGAATCAGGGCTAGACCGTATGTCGAAAGTCCGATGACTGCGAAACTATAGGGTTATGACCACTTTATCGAGCTTGACAATCATCATGGGAATCGAGTCCAAATAGTATCCAAAAACACAAAACTTGATCCTGGAGCAAAGTGTGTGAGAAACGCGAAGATCTTTAGAAAATGAACACAAACTTAAGTGAATTGGGCGGTTCGCTTGTCAGCTAAATTTAAGGTTTCAGGCCGTCAGATTTTGACCCAACTACACACTTGGATCAAGAAAATTTCCCTGCACCCATTGGTAAACTTGTGGCCTTGATCGAGCGATGATGACCGTTGAACTGAAATAGGTCCTCCATGATCAATCCACTAATCCGATCGGATCGAAACCCTAACCTGGCATAAATCCATTGTCAGGGAACTTTCTTTGGATTGTATGCGAGCAATGGACCTCCATATGAGCTCCATTTGCCCGAAACAAGCACCTTTTGGGTAAAATCTAATTATATCATGGTCTTGGGGCCGTTGACATCAATTTTGGCCCTATATAATGCCCTAAACCCACCCCTCTCTTTTTCCATACTAATTTTCTCTAACCCTAGGAAAGAAGAGAGAAAAGAGGAGAAAAGAGTGGAGATCGAAGGGAAACCTTTGAGGTTTGCTGCAGTACTCCTGTGCGGCTACTCCACTCATCGAATCGCCTTTACGTCTAGCTACTTAACTCATTTCAACTCCATTTTTGGGTAAGAAATCCTAATCCTAATCTATTTTAGGAATCTAAATAGAGAAACCAGTGAAATAGTTAACCTATTTTAATGTTTCGGTAGCATTGTGCAGTAGACAAAGACGTCGTGTACGAACCAAGTTCATAATGAGCGTACCAACGAAAGGTGCAAACTATAAACATTTAGGTTATGATTTTTAAGGCTTTCAATGTTAGTTAATGATTTATGGTTGACTTGATTGCTGCCACATGTACTTAGATACGATGTTTTCCATGTATTACACATATATAAACTATGTTGAAATATAATGCATTCCATGTGTTTGTTGAAAAGTTTGAATGAAAGTAAAATCATGACTTATGCTTACCATGACTATTAATTCTAGAATACATGACTGTTATATGTATGACAACTCCTTTGTGAAAGGATTTGCCCTAATGTATGTTATGAATAAATATAACATAATTTATTCCATGTACGTTAAAATGTGTAGTCTTAAGTGTTTGATAAAATGTCTGAATGCATAATTATTGATGAAATGCATTTATTAAGGGTGTTGAGATAAGATTCTCAACTATCTTAGCTATATGAATGGATTCCTTCATGTAATTTAAAATTCAACTACGTGATTTGTGTACGAAATACAAATGTATGATAATATGTTCACTGTGTGTTTGCTAAAATGCTCAACTGAGATTTATATTTGAATTGGTTGTTAAATGTTGTTTTGACTATCACATATGAATGTCTATTGTATTTGAGTATGATTGGGACTAATATGTAGTCCAGACAATTAGTAACCATTTTCGATCGAGTAGCCGAACTAGTCTCGCCACAACGGATATGTTTGATGAATCCGAGTCGTACAGTGATTATCAGCAGTGGTTTGGCCACAACAAGTGTGTATGCACTCCATGTCGATTAAATTAGCATGCACTCATGCCAATCGAACTTGTCAAGTAACCCGATTGGCCTAAGGTGTATTTACCATGTATGGATGCTACTGCTTGAATCTAAGGTACCACTTACCAATGTAAAGCCCGTTTAACCTTGGTACCATAATCTACTAAGACTCATGAGCCGGGCATGGTTGCATGGGACACCTTGGTCAAGCTGTCGGCCTACACTAGGGTGACAAACTCCTCGTATTGACCAGTGAGAAACCCAAACTCTTGAGTCAAATATGACAGTATGGGACACTGTATTCAGGTTTTCGGCCTATGATCAGGTGATAAGCCTATCATAGTGACCTCGAGTATAAATCAGGCCTATGCTAAGGTGACATGCCTTCTGTAGTGACCTCGAGTGTAAACTCGTGAACTTTCCTATTCACTGCTTTTCAAATTAGGGGTTATGTTGCCCTATAACTTGCCGATCATATGTGATTAACTAGGATTGATGACCCTAGATGGATCATTGTTTGGGTAAATGATATAAAGGGAGGTACCTTAACTTCATGAATCTGTTGTATGAATAAGCCTAAGTACTTAGCTAACACTATCATGCACCGCACTGCATGTGCTTTGGCGAGGAAGTGCACAGTGGGAGTTGCATGCGCGATCGTGAGATGATGTCACTGAGGGAGTGTAGGCATCATTATAGCATATCATCTCTGCATTAAAAAGAGTACTTAGGACATGATTGTTGTACTACTTTATCATTATTCCTTGACTGAATTGATAACATGTTAACCTTTGCCTTATAACTCCATTGAGTTGATCACTCACTCCCACTATGGGATGGTGTTTTAAAACACCAACTAGACTCTGTTGTAGATGTAGGTGGTGACGATGTCTACACTGCTGATTGGGATTCCATAGATGAGGAGGAGGAATTCTCCTATGTTCAGCTATCAGGCGGGTCTATGTAGACCATGTACTGATCGATGGGATTACAAGATTATATGATTTAGTCAGACTTTCACATTTTGTCATTTAGTATATTTTAGAACAAAACATGTATATATTCAGCTAGTAACACATACTCTGGAGATTGTGAAACATGTATATACTTTACATATCTATCATAGTCTTCCACTTGCTTAATATTCTCTCTCTGGAGTATGATATGCTGATTTAGTGTAATCTCATTCATGTTTAATGCACTAATACGGACAACATTTAATCATCATTATCTATGTTACATAAGTCATGCAACGGATCTAGGGAGCTGAGCCTTTGCTCGACCCTCGATTTTGGGGGTGTTACAAGTTGGTGTCAGAGCATGATTTGGATTAAACTAGACCTATGTTATTGTCACACGACATAAAATGATATAATTTGACATAGGAGGGGGTGATGAAATGTAGAAACAGTTGTAGGATCCTAAGTTTCACCAATGGGCGAAAAGTGACCATTGCATATAGCTTGTACGTGATCGAAACCATGTAAAATGATCTCAATTCCTCCTTAGGGCGTCACAAAATGGGTTTAGGCTATTACCCGACAAATTTTCAACTTGAAACACGCCAAAAGGCATGAATATGTGCGTGATGGGGTGAGAAAACACACTTAACGGTCGTAGGGGCCCAAACCGCAAAATACGGGGGGAACCAGACTGGCCCCCAGATATTTTCGAAATCCCTGGCGTTGTCCACAGTCCAGAAAACCACGACGCCACCGCGCCCACAATGATGCATCACGGTCGGGTCCAGCGAGCCGAGACAGGGTTGCTGGTCCGATGGCCCACCGCCCCTCCCAAACTCATGTGGGGCCTATTTGCATGTGGGTCCACCCTATTTAGGGTCCCTTTACCCTCCTTTGCTTATTTCACCCCTCCCCTAGCTCTCAAACTCCTCCAAACTTGTAATTTCTCTTTCAAATCTCTCTTTCATACACCACAAACTTCATCTTCTTTCTTTTCTTACACCCACCTCCACCATTCTCTCAAACTCATCTCCTACTACCTTCAATTCCCTTTATTTCTTCTCATTTGAGTGCACAAACCCACCTTTGTGTCTCATAAACCTCAAAATCCACCAACCCATCTTATCCTTCAATCTAGCTTCACTCTCAGGCTCTTTTTGAGCTAGTGGCTGCCATCTTTTCCCTTTCTACATTCCGTTCCCTTATGGGAAAGAAGAGGATGCCCGCGAATGAAGCCGGGCCTAGCCGGCCTACCTGTCTAAGGAAGAAGAAAGGCACTGAGGCTATCACTAGCATTAAGCGGGAGTGAAGGATGAAGCGGGATCTCGATCCCCAAATTCCTCTCCAAAGAGCTCTACTGGCGAGCGTCGGACATGGTAGGTTTCAAGGTCGTAGAGTTATCTTTGAAGCACACATGGATAAAAGTCTATTTGGTCTTTATCCGGTGATGGACCTCCTATTAGACGCTGGGTGAGGTCCCATATTTGAAGGCAAGTTACATGCGTGTGAGAACACTGCCCGAGCCTTCTACTCCCACATAATAGATCCATTGCTAAAGCCTCTACAGTTCACTATCCCCATGGGAAGCGAGAAGCCATTGTCGATGTAGACGTGATAGCCCGGATTACGAGGATTCAACGTGAAGAGGTACATGATAGTGAGAAGAATCTCATGAGTATGCGTGAAAGAGATCACCACATGCGATTTCTTTGCGACCGATTGGTCCAATGGAAGGAAGGCAATTACCTCTCAGCCACCAAGATGACTCATGACTTCTGCCTACTCCACCACATATTCACATACAATGTGTATCCGAGGTGGAGCAATCACACCGAATGCATACGTTTGATGGTGGACTTCCTATACAGAGCTGGGTAGGGAGACAAGCTATGCCTGCCAACGTTTATCCTACTACAGATAGTACAAACCACAAGCGCTATTAGGGGAGATATTTCACTCCCATTTGGTCAACTTATGTCCAAGCTTGCTCGTGATTTCGTCTATAGACTTAATGCGGATGAGCTTGTGCTGATCCATTTCATCAATGACAATATGCTTAACAACATGGTTATTGGACTACGACAACGCTAAGCCCGTCTTGATGAGTATGGTGATGAGATAAAGGAAGAGGAAGGAAATAGTGAGGAGGAGGAAGAAGAATTTAAGGAAGGCAGTGAAGGCGAGGAAGGAAGTGATGAGGAAGAGCAGGGAGAGGAAGAAGAGAAGGTCCAAGACTCTGATGGGGGCTCTCCTCCTGCTACACATGAGCACCACTGTGATCAGGCTGCCTTAGAGGCCCGTTTGGCTCAGATTGAGGAGAGTTAGGCTATCCTGAGACAGGAGGTTAGAGAGACCCGGGCTGAAGTGAAGCAAGAGCTTAAGGAGAATAAGGCCTATATGAAACAGAAGTTCAAGAAGATTTCCCCCACCCTGAAGACCCTCCTGTGTTGTATGCAAAATAAGGGTGCTCCTCCACCATCACCAGAGTTGGACGACTAGTCATATGTTGTAGTCATCTTTGGGTTTTCCTTATTTTTCTTACTTTCTATGTGACAGCCTTGTTAGGCTTAGTAGCATGTTAGAGTTGTTGATGTGTTTTAGTGGTTAAAGCTTTGTTAGGTTAGCTCACATGCATCTTCTGTCATGATTCATGTAAGACTACATCTCATGTATTATGACAATTTTGGTTAAATGTAATGCATGAAGCTCCTTTTGTAATGAAATGTGTAGAATTCTTGAGAATTTGAGTGTTGTTATGCTAAATCTTACACATGTTGCACCCTATGTTGTGTATAGGGAATGCCTTCGAAAGTCAATCAGAATATAACACGTCTTGCACTTGGCGGATCATTTGATGGGGCACCTCCCCTGAGCGATAGCCACACGAACCCCAGTTTGAGCCCTAACGGTGACACTGTGCCAGATTCATAGCTGGCCACTGGCCCCACCAATGGGCCAACACCTTTTGCACCACCAGTTTCAGAATAGAATCGTGCGTCTACCTCGATGCCACACATGCCTCAGACAGCTTCTCCTCCTGATAGGTTGGAGCAGATGATGCTCCTGATGTAGCAGCAGTAACAGATTTGGACCACCATCGTGGGGGCCCTTACCCAGAACATGAGTGTAGTCCTGCCTACACCACTTGTGCACCCTGTTGGGAACATGATGCCAACGATTTATTTGAGCATTCCAGCGCTTCCGACCTCCTACTTTTACCGGTACTCATAGACCCGAGGAGGCCGAGTACTGGCTTGATCGCATCTCTAAGATGCTGAAGCCACTACACTGCACTAAGGCAGAGCAGGTTGAGTTGGTTATGTACATGTTCGAGAAGGAGGCTAGTCTATGGTGGGACAGCGTCTTACGGACAGTGGCTACTGGGTACGTATGGATGTGGGAAGCTTTTAAGACCCACTTCCACTGACTTTCCCCTCACTTACCGCAATGAAAAGAAGGGAGAGTTTCTTCACCTCCGACAGGGAGAGTTGACCGTGTTAGAATATCAGAACAGGTTCACAGAGCTAGCCAGATATGCTCCTTTGATACTAACGAATGAGCCAATGAAGATGCGGCAATTTTCTAAGAGTCTGAGGCCTGAGATCTACATGAAGATGTATTGCGCTAGCATTTCCAACTATGCTGAGCTAGTGAACATGTCCCTACAAGCTGAGCAGGATGGGGATAGACTATCCCGTACACGTGTACCCATGGGTCGGGGGCCTCAACCTAATTTGTCGAACAGGATGTTCCTTGGCAAGAGGCCACATGCAGATTCACCTCCCAGACTTACGGCTCCACCAACTCAACCGAGGTGATCAGATGTGTGGTTAACCTACTTCAAGAGGTTAGGCCATACTGACACTTACTGCTTTACCAGGATGAGGGACAATGGCTTCACGCCTCCCTAGAAAATTAACCGTCACAAGCTATCTCAGATCCACCTCTACGATCAGTACCACCTACACAGCCATCTTACTGGCCACCCACACCTTGATTTAGGCTACCTCAACAGCCTATGGCACCACAATCAAACTGTTCTCGATAAGTGTGAGTACATGCGCTTGCAGTTGAAGCGTCTGAGTCATCAGCTACAATACCTTTAACCTTCGAAGTCACTACCCACATCCAAGGTACACCCGTATTTCTTTGGTGGACACTAGGTGTCATGACCCAAACCCAGAAATCAAATTCACAGGAATCCCGATTGTCGAATTCGGTGCCGACAGCCTCCATATTACCCCATTCTCAGCTCCTAGCGTTCACACGCCAGATTCCGATCCTGGGATCCTGCAAGGAGATTTTTTTTTTTACATTTAAATCGTAATAAGCATAAACACAAGATTACCCAAATCACCAAAAGCAACATCATCATCACATATCCACTAATATAATCATTTGAGTACAATGCTGAAGGGAAAATACATAAATCGAAAATCAAGCTCCAGAAGACCGCTGCACGCTCCAAGCTCAACATGGCTGCAACCTAACATCACCTGCACGCAACTATCGTGCATAAGCTTATAGAAAGCTTAGAGGGTGGTGTAAGTGTGTGCACAAAGTAAGTGTCAAGTACTCAGTACAATACCATCATCATACAATACCGAAATTTCTGGTAATTCATAAATTGTACATTATTGGAATAAGCAGAAATACTGATAAGATCATAAATCATACAATGACAGAGTAAGCGGAAGTATGGATAAGTTCATAAGTCAATCAATATCAAAATACGCAATATAAAACAGCTATGCACTAAGGAGTCATAAAGAGCCAAATATCAGATACCGAGGATGTAATGCAATATACAAATGCGAATGAAATGACCATGCTGGAGTGTAAAGTCAGGATGATAGTACGTAGTATCGTAGACTATGGGGTCCACCACAAGGGCCTTCTATCCAAACCAGTCACATACCTAAATTTGGATAGTCAGACTCAACGTGGTAAACTCTTGATTTTAGGTTAGTCGCACGCCTAACCGAAATCCTTACCATAACGAAGGTACACAACAATTAGTTGCGTACTACCAGCCCGAGTGGATAATGAATGAATGAATGAGCATGCAACTCCTACTTAATAAGTCCACATATCAATACGGTTCCTCTCTGAGAAATCACCGGGGTCTATTACACTCCAAACTAGATGCCGTCCCATCGCGCGCAACAAGGTGAGTGGAAGAGACTTCACTATCTGCCTGCCAATATAGGGCCCGGCTCATCGATAGCGGACCCATTCCTCGAGCTAGTCAGACTCAGCCTAGCGTTGCCCCCTCCTCTCGGGCAGGTAAGGCCGCACCCCCTTCCAACTGACCACGACACAGTGGAGAGCGCAACCATCTGGTAATCGGCACTCAACGCTCATCTAACCACTCGGTCTAGACGTTGGAGCAACCTCTGGAACCAAGAGGGTTTAGGGACTTTCACCTAGGGATATCTATAGCACCCCATGTAGAACAGATTTTTCGGTGTCCCATCTGGCCATCCATGAAATACCTGTGGAGGCTACGACCCTGATGTCCCTAGGGCGTATAGTAATCACAACACATAATACAAGATGCATGAGTCATACAATCCAGTCATGCATCAATCCTGCGCATATATATGCTCTTGCGAGATAACCTCCGTCTATCAGGGAGTCTCATATCATCCTACCCAATGACATATGCAATGGTCAATCACATCTCATAACAAACATGCAGATGATGCGTATGGGCATGTATCATGATGCTATGCTGTCACATACTCATAGTCAGTATCAACAATCGGCCTCGACAATGTGGACATTTAGCCAACATTGCCCCAAGGAATGACCCACATAGATCCAAACATATAATGGGCCCGCGACCTCACACAATGGCCTAATATATAACACAATGGGCCTTACTCAAGGGTTACATGTACACAACAGGTAGGCCCTGCTCATAGGCCTAACATACATCACAATGGGCTCTTTCGCCTGGCCCTCAAATGCATCACAATGGGCCTCATCACCTAGGCCTCAATATACATCACATTGGGCCTTAGACACAGGCTGAATACACATCATGACGAGCCTTAAATATGGGTAGCATGTACATCACATTGGGCCCCTACAATTGAAATCAGCAATCGGCCACGACAAATCAAGATCGATAATCGGCCTCGATCTATAATCATCAATTGGCCACGACAAATCAGAATCGGTAATCGGCCATCAGAATCGGTAATCGACCTCGATCGATAATCGGCAATCGGCCATCATAATCGGTCACGTCACTTGGAATCGACAATCAGTCAAGATAATCGACCTCGATCGCTAATTGAAAATCGGTCATGATAATCGGCCTCGATCGCTAATCGATAATCGGTCATGATAATCGGCCTCGATTGCTAATCGGCAATCGGTAAGGATAATCGGCCTCGATCGCTAATCGGTAATCGGTCATGATAATCAGCCTCGATCGCTAGTGGGCAATCGGTCATGATAAACGACCTCAATCACTAATCGACAATCGACACGACAATCGGAATCGGTCAATAATCAGAATCGGTAAATCGGTCACGACAATCGGCCACGACAATCGGAATCGATAGATAATCGGAATAGGCAATTCGGTCACGTAAATCGATAATCGGTAATGATAAACGGCCACGATCGCTAATTGGCAATCGACCACGCCAATCGAAATGGATCGATAATCGAGATAGGCAATCCGATCATGTAAATCAGAAATTGAAAATTGGTCATGGCAATGGCACCGATAATCAACAGATAAACAAAGCGGGGTCCATAAATGATCAACCGATCAACCATAGTATAAAGATCGGCACTCGGCCGTACTTATATCAAATTCGATAGTATGGAGTCATCCGTCTACGGTGAATGGGGCCCACTTATTTGGGTCAACCCACTAAGGGAGTGATGAGAATGGGCCTAACAAGGCCTAAGAGAAGGTCACAATGTGGACATTAAACCATCATTACCCAATAATGTGGCCATTTAACCAACATTACTCCCAATGAGTAGCCCATATAAGGGATTCATACACAATGTAATGGGTCATACATACATCGTATTAAGCCTCAACCATAGGTCTGGAATACATCACAATGGATCGCTCACACGGGCCTAACATACATTAAGTTGGGCCTCATCACATGGGCCTAATATTCACCGAAATGGGTCACTCACATGGGCCTAATACACATCACAATGGGCTGCACCAATGGGCCATAAATACCTCACTACAGGTTGCACAAATGGATGGTTTGGATACAAGGCAGGTGGATGGCGTGGGTAAAACATACATCACGAGGGGCCCACAACTGCTAGATGATGTGGATATAAACCACATAATTTAAGGCAGGCCCCATAAAATTTGGTGATGGTACTACAATAGCTATTTAGCCGGTGGGGCAAATTCTGATGGACGGTTTGGATTTATCGCATGCCCGAGATTGGACCCAAGAGCTATTGAGTAAATACAGCAACTATGGGCTGGTGTGCTGACCCACACCATTCAACAGATGAAAGGTTTTGGATACAAAACATGCCTCATGATCAGGTCCGGCATGCTGACGTCCTCAAATGACGGATTGGATGCAACACATACATCATACAAACCCACATAACCTGTGATGTTAATGCAGCAGCTACTTAGATGGTGGCTGCTGGCCCACCGTCCAAAAGATGGACAACTAGGATTCAACAAATACATCATAGTGGGGTACCATCAGATGGATGGTTGGATAAAATACAAGCTCCAAGGTGGGTCCCACCATAATATTTATTTTCCATTTAATCTGTCCGTACGGTCACAAAGGCCTGGTTAAAGAGGAAAAATAAATATCACTGATCCAAAACTTCTGCACTCCCAAAGGGTTTCAATGGTGGATGATCAATCCCCACTGATTTCTACAGTGTGGTCCACCTGATGGATGGCTGGAACTAACACACATGAATCAGATGGATCCATACAGATGGATGGTGGTACAACACATGAACCAGATGGGACCCACGATGTGGATATAACACGTCCCTCATGGTGGAGACCCACTTGCTGACGTCCTATATCATGGTCAGGCCCATGTCCTCAACAGATGGATGGTTTGGATACAAACACAACATGGTGGGCCTGCTGGAAATACACATCATGGTGGGCCTGCTGAAATGAAACAATTTATGGTGGGCCTGCTGAAAATACACATCATGGTGGGCCTGCTGAAATGAAACATAACATGGTGGGCCTACTGAAAATACACATCATGGTGGCCTGTTGAAATGAAACACTTCATGGTGGGCCTGCTAAAAATATACATCATGGTGGGCCTACTGAAATGAAACACAACATGGTGGGCCTACTGAAAATACACATCATGGTGGCCTGCTGAACGTCCAGCCCACAGATGGCCTGAGTGAAATAGACACGTCAGTGGGCCCCACGTCTGGCCTTTGGATGGCGTGGATGAAACTCATACATTACAGTGGGTCCCACTCTCCAAACGACTGGACGGGATAGGTACAATAAGTACATCAGGGTACGGCCCACCGTCCATCAAATGGGCAGACGGTGTGGATGCACAGATGCACCAAGGTGGCCCCACGTGTGCAGCAGGGTGGAAGGATGGTGTGAATACAATACATGCATCAAGGTAAGTCTCACCGTCCAGACTTGCTGGACGGTGTGGATTATACAAGGTGGGCTACGTCCAGGTAGCTGGACGGCTGAGATCCATCAAGTGGGTCCACACGTGTGGCCCACCAGCTAGCAACAAGCAATGAAATATGGTTTTCCCACCGTCCAGACCTGCTGGCCAGTGAGGATGAACCGCTCATCAAGTGGGTCCTAAGGACGGCCTGGCCCACCAGAGACTTGAATCTGTCCCAATTTAGATGGACGGTGTGGATTCACACCATTTGGATGGACGTTGTGGATGCCATCAAGGTGGGCCCAACTGTCCAACAAATGGATAGATGGCCAGCATAAAACACATACATCATGGTTAGCCCCATAGCAGCATCGTCCAATGAAGGACGGTGTGGATACCAGATACATTCATCGAGGTGGGTCCCACCTTCCCACACGTGCAGCACGTGTGGGGTGGCCCCCACCGGCTATAATGGAAGACGGTACAACACATACCATGTGATGAGACCACAGAACGTGCTGGCATCAAGCAACAACAAGGATTGCTGGCCATCCAGTAGATGGACGGCATAGATGGGTCACCCGCATGGGGTGGGTCCATGTAACACCCTGAAAATCGGGGGTCGTGTATAAACTCCACTCCCGAGTTCCAGACCGTCACTTATGCAACAAAAATGGTTATGATTCAATGTTGTCTGATTTAAAGCATTCACATGAGTAAAAGTATACCAAAACTGCAATTCATACTTCAGATCCAGTGATAAAAGCAAGCGGAAGACTAAACAATGTATATATCACTGTATGGAAAAACAAAGTAATCTCATCTGTCTCCAAAGTATGACTACATCTCTGAGTCTCATATACATATACATAACAAAGGAATAATGTTCAAAAAGGAAAGTCCCACTGATGTCCCCTAGATCCAGGTCGCCTACGGGAAGCCGTCGTGATACTGCATATACGAGAACTCATCCTGGTCCTCGTCGATCTCTGGCTCCACCTCCTGGATCTCGTCCTCACCTGCAACTACAACAGGGTCTGGTGGGTGTTGCAAACACCATCCCGTAACGTGGGAATGAGTGATCAACTCAGTGGAATCATAGAGCAAAGATTAGCATGTTCACAATTCAATCACGCGATAATAGTAAAGCAGTAAAGCAGACAATCCTAATACTATTATTAATGCAAGATGATATGACGTGATGTATGCCCTCACCGACGATCACCCTCATGCGGCAACATCTTACGACCGTGGCATGCCACACTCCCTAGAGTGCTCCACATCTTCCAGGCACATGCAATGCTATGGTGATATGATTTCCAAGTTGTTATTAGTCCATTCAAACAGCAGGATTGGGAAACTAAGGTACTTCCCTTGTATCAATCCCAACACAGATCCTGTCTAGGGTCGTCACTCCTAGTAATCTCATACGATGTATATTTCGTAGGTCACTGCAAGGGCTGCCAGGGCTGTTGCTCGCACTCGTTGCACCGCTCCCCCATCACCTTATCAATACAGGCCTACCGTACTCTACTGCAACGGAAGGGTCGTCGCCTCCCGTGGACTCAGAATATGCTCGCGGTCACTACAAAGGGCTCGTCGCCTGATCAGTGTAGGCCGACAGCTAGAATATAGTGTCCCATACCACCATAATCTGATCACGAGTCAAGGTGCTCACTGGTCACTACGGGGAGGTTTATGGCCCCAGCGTAGGCCGACAGCTTGACCACGGTGTCCCATACCACCATGCCCGGCTCATGAGTCTTCGTGGATCAAGGTACCACGGTTAACAGGGTTTACAATGGTAAGTTCAGTACCCTAGGTTCAAGCAGTTATGACACATACAAGGTGAACATACATCAGCCAGTCGGGTTACTTGACGGGCTCGACTAGCGCGATCGCATCTCAAGTTGAACGACATGAAGTGCGTAAAACACTTCGCGTGGCCTAACCACTGCCGCCAACTCTCAACACGAATCACGTTCTGTAACATCCCGAAAATCGGGGGGTCGAGCAAAAACCCAACTCCCGAGTTCCAAAATGTTATTTATGCAACATAGAAATGTATGATTGAATGTTGTCTGTGATAATGTATTAAACATGAGTGAGATTAAGCCAGAACAGCATATCATACTCCAGAGATAGTTAAATTTGCAAGCGGAAGACTGTAATAGTATGTATAACATATATAAACCATTGTATATCTCCGGAGTGTGAACATGTTACCAGGTTATATACATACATGTATACTTCAAAAGTAACCAAAAGAATATACATGAGTGCTCTAAAAATATAAAATGACAAGTGTCAAGGTATTTAAGCAACCTCCCTGTAATCCCGTCAATCAGAACACGCATAAAGGAGGGATCCTCCTCATCATCATCAAGTCCGGCTCTGCCTCACAGGCCGCGCCATCATCTGCAATCACAAAAAGGTCTGGTGGGTGTCCGGAACACCGTCCCGTAACGTGGGAGTGAGTAGCTAACTCAGTGGAATAATAGAGCAAGGATTAACATGTTCTCAAATCAATCATGCGATAATAGTAAAGCAATAAATCAAACAATCCTAATACTGTTGTTAATGCAATTATGACATGACGTGATGTATGCCCTCACCGACGATCACCCTCATACGGCAACATCTTACGACCGCGGCATGCCACACTCCCTAGAGTGCTCCACATCTTCCAGGCACATGCAATGCTATGGTGATATGATTACCAAGTTGTTATTAATCCATTCAAACAGCAGGATTGGGAAACTAAGGTACTTCCCTTGTATCAATCCCAACACGGATCCTGTCTAGGGTCGTCACTCCTAGTAATCTCATACGATGTACATTTCGTAGGTCGCTGCAAGGGCTGCCAGGGCTGTTGCACGCACTCGTTGCTCCGCTCCCCCATCACCTTATCAATACAGGCCTACTGTACTCTACTGCACGGAAGGGTCGTCGCCTCCCGTGAACTCAGAATACGCTCGCGGTCACTACAAAGGGCTGCCAGGGCTGTTGCTCGCACTCGTTGCACCGCTCCCCCATCACCTTATCAGTGTAGGCCGACAGCAAGAATATAGTGTCCCATACCACCATAATCTGCTCACGAGTCATAGGTGCTCACTGGTCACTACGGGGAGGTTTGTGGCCCCAGCGTAGGCCGACAGCTCGACCACGGTGTCCCATACCACCATGCCCGGCTCATGAGTCTTTATGGATCAAGGTACCATGGTTAACAGGGTTTACAATGGTAAGTTCAGTACCCTAGGTTCAAGCAGTTATGATACATACAAGGTGAACAAACATCGGCCAGTCGGGTTACTTGACGGGCTCGACTAGTGTGATCGCATCTCGAATTGAACGACATGAAGTGCGTGAAACACTTCGCGTGGCCTAACCACTGCCGCCAACTCTCAACACGAATCACATTCATCGACGCGTCGTTCGTGGCTATGACCAGTCAGCCACGAATTCGCTCGGTTACCGACTGCCTGGACTAAGTCAAGTCCCACACATCTATGGAATTACATTAACACTATACAAAGGTGTTGGAATTGAAATACATCATGTGAGCATGTTAGCACATGTTATAACATTCAACTTAAGCAAATCTTCAAGGCATACTTCCCATGCATATTCAACTTAAGCAAATCCTCAAGCACATACATTCCATGCATGTAATGAAATCATGCATTTTGTCAACATGTAGAAAATCATTTAGGTCAGCATAATAATTGAAAAATCAATCACAAACTATCAAATAACATCATTTAATTCAATACATACTAATACAAGCATTTATACAAACACATACACTACACACTTAAGTCTACATATAGTATGTCGACCCAAAGTGCGCAACTAGGCGAATCTCTTCGCCAAACTAATTATGCACGCATTCCTAACTTCCTAATGCGACAACAAACCATGTCAATCACATCAGCAAAATATGAATGTAAACAGTACTTCCTACAAATGACTAAAATGCCCTAAATCTCATATTCTTCGTTAGCTTACGAAACGGGAAACGGAGAGCATTTTGTACATGTCAAACGGCGATGCCGTCAAGAATCTACTATTAAACGACATTGAAAGCTTTGGAAACAGTCAATCAAAGCGTCTAATATCCGCACCTTATGTCTTGTAGAGTCGGAAATTGAAACGGAGCGTATACGCTTCGTCTACGGCGAATAAGGAGCCTAATACACAAGATCCATAAGCTACATCGCTATGGAAACAAGGGAAACTCAAATCAATAACTATTTAGGGTTTTTACTTACCTAGGATCGCGGTGGAATCGCCGGGAAAGCGGTAGAGGAGTGTTGCTTAAGCATGTGCAACACGTAGCACAAGTGGCGGGAAGAACTCTCCCACTCTCTCACAATCTCTCACTCTTTTTCTCTCTCCCAAGCTAGAGCTTCTCTCAAATTCGGATGGGAGAGAGGAGTGGGGGTTTCAACCCCTTTTATAGCCTAAAACATTCCCAAAATAGGCTTGGGAACAATGTTTACTTGGTGCCTAACCAAATCGGGGCCGTTTCGGTCCAAAAGGGCATTTCTGGAGGTCCCCAGGCCAAATGCGGTCGGACTTAAGCTCATGCATACTGGATCTAGCACACATCCAGTTTTCAGACCGGTTGGGTTCCCAGATCGCACGTGGCGGCCCAGTTTCAGTTTAACGGTCACCGCACCAAGATCAGGCCTATAAGTCTCGTGATATATAATAGATATTTTTCCTGATCCAAGGGTGTAATTTGGCTGTATTCTGACGGTCAGAATGCTTAATACTGATGCGTCAAATTTGTGTGCCAGATTTGAATTTGAAATTCCAACTATGTCCCTATTCACACTCTCTTCAGTCCGGGCTCAATGAAATAGCCTGTGATTATCGGTTTGACTTGATTTTCGGAATGAGTGTCAAGTCCAGCTAGACGGTTCTAACGGTCTAAGATAGGAGGTATCGGACTTTCGACGCGCGGTCTAGATCCAATACAAAGTTTCAAGGAGGTCCCGAGGACAAACCGGCTTAGAGTTTGATCCGAGGCTTTAGAGCATTATAGCACCCTTGGTTCCACTCGCTTTGGGCCTTGTAGAACGTATTTAAAGCGATCAGGGACCATTTCCCAGCTATTCTAACGTTGCACTAGCTAACCTAGTCATATTTTCTAAAGGAATTAATCCTAAGTGATTCCTTTGGCTATGGAATTGGGTTCTAAGCGAATTTTCAGGTGTTTTAATTGACCCATTGCCTAAGGACGTCAAATCCCAGATTGGCCAAAATCCGGGGTGTTACAATCTACCCCCCTTAAAACACAATGTCGTCCCCGACATTGGCGAAGGACAAGGAGTACTTTCTCTAAGGAAGGTTCAAATCCTATTTAATAACCTAATCGTACATACACCCTAACTCAAATGTTTCGATCCTGGGCCAGTGGGGAAGAGCCTAACCACGCTTCCGCTGCGCCACTCTAATCGAATGGGAGCGTTGACTAACCTAACCGGATTGGACTCCATACGTTCTACCCCCCTTAAAACTTAGTTTTACTTAAATTCAAGAATCTATGCATCGCTCCGTATATCGGAACGAGGTGCAACTTAGGGGCTATCCTTGACATAAATTGGGAACAACCTCTCATTACAGTGGTTTTCCTTTGCTAATGATGCGTTCTATGGCATTGGTATCTATGATCATAGAGATGAGCCTAATATCTATTGTGGTTAAGGTCAGGGGCAGGTATGAGTTGGTGGCAAGATGCCTAATTTTCTACTGGCTTTAAGTCCTCGCCATTTCCCAAAAGGCAATGTGATCCCGTTTGGTTGTAGGTGGTTGGGCCATCACAGAATAAAGGTTATGTAGTAGGTCTGAGCCGGATACATAGACTTTCTGTCTAGCTAGAACAGAAGATTTATTGTATCAATTCTTAATCCGAGTCGATGCCGATCTTCTGCTTGATCAGAGCATTGGATTTATTGGGAACCACTAGGATTAAGAAGTCGATTCAAACCGCGAATACATCGCGTACATGCAGTTCCTTTACTCTGCGTTCCCGAATGCAATAAACCCTTGGGGATGGCAATTCTAAGGGGCGTGCTAGTCCATTCTAAGTTCAATCTGAGGGATTTATAAATGTTCCCTGAGAGTGAATGGTTCCTTCCTATGGGCAACAACAGAAGTCTATAAGTCATAAGGGGATCTGTCGAAGGAATAAGGTTCTACTTCAACCAAATCTAACCTACAAGTCCTTAGCATATACAGGCTGTACACTACTTAAGGTAACTAGTAGGCTAGTCTGTATTTCATTCGCTATAATTCAAGACCTAAGCCTATACACTAGACGGTTTCATACCATCTCTAATACAGGAAATTGCTCTATCGCTTAGGATCAAAATTGTCTAAATGGAATTGGATTTCTTATGTCGTCAGACCCTTCAAATCTAGGAGTGCTAACACTAGAACCAAAACACCTAGAGCCTATGTGGCCGGTAGCGCTTAGTGGTATTAAATGGAACTGCATTCCTAGTCCCATGGCAGGATTGGATGTGGTATGCTTGGTAGGAGGGTGGGTGGGGATAAAAATTAATTTGTAGGCTGGATCTCAGGGAGTTATAATACTCCCAATCTAGGGACAATATTTTATAGCGAAATGAAACAACATGCATTCCATTCGACAAATTTTGGCTATATTAAGCCCAAACCACAACACAAACACATTTTTCTACCTAACAACAAAACAACACAGAAATTTCAAACAGTAGTCAAACAAGCTAAAGGGCAACGACATAGATGCCTGATTCTACCAAAGGACTTCTACCAGGGTCCCGACTGACCTTCTTGAATACTATCAAGTTCAATACTGTCAGTTGCCCATTAGAGCTCTATCGGCCATGTGTTTTCAATACTTCTCAAACGGAGAAAGTTGAGAAATGGGATTTGAGGTTAGCATGATTCTGAGACCCAAAAAGGGGGTAAAGGCTCAAATAAAAGGGACATGAGAGAGAGAACGATGGAAAGGGAGGAAAAAGGCTGAAACAGCCTTAACAATAGCCATGGAAAATGGAGGAAATGCGAAGAAATGGTCGCCCAAAGGGACAGAATGAAATCTAGGCGTTGTAGAGGGATGCTTCAAGCTTCCCTAGGATGTATTTTCAGAAAGAAATGAAAATGAAAAAGGGGAATGGAGCACCTCACGATTTCAGCTCGATTTTGGGGTTTTAGGAGCTCCAACGGATGAAATCTTCAAGAGGGAGGGCTGCCAACTTCAAAGGAATGACGGAGGGTGGTCGTTTTTGGCAGGGAATGGATCTAGGGTGGTTTGGAATCACGAATTTTTGGGATAGGGCAGCTGAAAACGAAAATGGGGCTAGGGGAGGGGCTGTTTGTGAAGGAAGTACCCATATTTGGGGTTTTCTTGGGGTGGGAGGTGCATAGGGGTGATGTGGAGGCCATTTAAGTGGGTGCGCCCGAAGGGCAGCACCAACGGAGGTCGCCGGCCGGCGATGCATCGCCCGGCCGGCGATGGCATCGCCGGCCAACTCTTAAGTTGGCCGGTGGGACCCCATGGGTCTGGTCCCCCATGGTCCCAGGGTCCCAAAAAAGTTGGTCCCACCCCCTGGTTCATAGTATTTTGGTCTCTATGAGCCCAAACATGTGTTCGGGACTTTCCGGGTCCACATCGCAATCCCGAATACCAAAATATATGATGCAGCATATGAATTTGGGGTAGAAGGAGCCAGTACATCTTTCTAGCTCCTTAGTTGCTAAAGAAAGTGAATTTAGAATGGCCTTATGGCCATTTTTCATGAAATTTTACTATTCACTGTAAAATTTGGTGAATGTACTAATTTGTATTATTTTCACATTAGGTTTGATGCCTAACATGAAATGGGTAAGAAAGAATTGAAGGTTGAAGTGTTTAGAGAAGGAATTTTGAAGATTTTTGGTGAAACGGGGTTTTTAAGCCCTGGCGATTGATTACTGGAGTCGTGGTCATCCCACGGCCCAAAGAGTCGCCTTTGCGGTTTAAAACCGCTCATAGGACGTCTCCACCCGACTTCCTACAGCTTAGAAGTGATTCGGGTCGCTTTACGCGACCCGAGATGCGTTACAGACTCGATCTTGCGATCGATCCTTATAGACTTCGCCTATCGGCGAATCTGTGATCCTAGAAGTGTTTCTAGACCCTTCTCGCACCCACCTAAATCAAAGGAAGTGACAGCGTACGTCGCGAGACCATAACCCAGGCCCGGTTTAATCCAAATCATGCTCTGATACCATCTGTAACATCCCGAAAATCGGGGGGTCGAGCAAAAACCCAACTCCCGAGTTCCAAAATGTTATTTATGCAACATAGAAATGTATGATTGAATGTTGTCTGTGATAATGTATTAAACATGAGTGAGATTAAGCCAGAACAGCATATCATACTCCAGAGATAGTTAAATTTGCAAGCGGAAGACTGTAATAGTATGTATAACATATATAAACCATTGTATATCTCCGGAGTGTGAACATGTTACCAGGTTATATACATACATGTATACTTCAAAAGTAACCAAAAGAATATACATGAGTGCTCTAAAAATATAAAATGACAAGTGTCAAGGTATTTAAGCAACCTCCCTGTAATCCCGTCAATCAGAACACGCATAAAGGAGGGATCCTCCTCATCATCATCAAGTCCGGCTCTGCCTCACAGGCCGCGCCATCATCTGCAATCACAAAAAGGTCTGGTGGGTGTCCGGAACACCGTCCCGTAACGTGGGAGTGAGTAGCTAACTCAGTGGAATAATAGAGCAAGGATTAACATGTTCTCAAATCAATCATGCGATAATAGTAAAGCAATAAATCAAACAATCCTAATACTGTTGTTAATGCAATTATGACATGACGTGATGTATGCCCTCACCGACGATCACCCTCATACGGCAACATCTTACGACCGCGGCATGCCACACTCCCTAGAGTGCTCCACATCTTCCAGGCACATGCAATGCTATGGTGATATGATTACCAAGTTGTTATTAATCCATTCAAACAGCAGGATTGGGAAACTAAGGTACTTCCCTTGTATCAATCCCAACACGGATCCTGTCTAGGGTCGTCACTCCTAGTAATCTCATACGATGTACATTTCGTAGGTCGCTGCAAGGGCTGCCAGGGCTGTTGCACGCACTCGTTGCTCCGCTCCCCCATCACCTTATCAATACAGGCCTACTGTACTCTACTGCACGGAAGGGTCGTCGCCTCCCGTGAACTCAGAATACGCTCGCGGTCACTACAAAGGGCTGCCAGGGCTGTTGCTCGCACTCGTTGCACCGCTCCCCCATCACCTTATCAGTGTAGGCCGACAGCAAGAATATAGTGTCCCATACCACCATAATCTGCTCACGAGTCATAGGTGCTCACTGGTCACTACGGGGAGGTTTGTGGCCCCAGCGTAGGCCGACAGCTCGACCACGGTGTCCCATACCACCATGCCCGGCTCATGAGTCTTTATGGATCAAGGTACCATGGTTAACAGGGTTTACAATGGTAAGTTCAGTACCCTAGGTTCAAGCAGTTATGATACATACAAGGTGAACAAACATCGGCCAGTCGGGTTACTTGACGGGCTCGACTAGTGTGATCGCATCTCGAATTGAACGACATGAAGTGCGTGAAACACTTCGCGTGGCCTAACCACTGCCGCCAACTCTCAACACGAATCACATTCATCGACGCGTCGTTCGTGGCTATGACCAGTCAGCCACGAATTCGCTCGGTTACCGACTGCCTGGACTAAGTCAAGTCCCACACATCTATGGAATTACATTAACACTATACAAAGGTGTTGGAATTGAAATACATCATGTGAGCATGTTAGCACATGTTATAACATTCAACTTAAGCAAATCTTCAAGGCATACTTCCCATGCATATTCAACTTAAGCAAATCCTCAAGCACATACATTCCATGCATGTAATGAAATCATGCATTTTGTCAACATGTAGAAAATCATTTAGGTCAGCATAATAATTGAAAAATCAATCACAAACTATCAAATAACATCATTTAATTCAATACATACTAATACAAGCATTTATACAAACACATACACTACACACTTAAGTCTACATATAGTATGTCGACCCAAAGTGCGCAACTAGGCGAATCTCTTCGCCAAACTAATTATGCACGCATTCCTAACTTCCTAATGCGACAACAAACCATGTCAATCACATCAGCAAAATATGAATGTAAACAGTACTTCCTACAAATGACTAAAATGCCCTAAATCTCATATTCTTCGTTAGCTTACGAAACGGGAAACGGAGAGCATTTTGTACATGTCAAACGGCGATGCCGTCAAGAATCTACTATTAAACGACATTGAAAGCTTTGGAAACAGTCAATCAAAGCGTCTAATATCCGCACCTTATGTCTTGTAGAGTCGGAAATTGAAACGGAGCGTATACGCTTCGTCTACGGCGAATAAGGAGCCTAATACACAAGATCCATAAGCTACATCGCTATGGAAACAAGGGAAACTCAAATCAACAACTATTTAGGGTTTTTACTTACCTAGGATCGCGGTGGAATCGCCGGGAAAGCGGTAGAGGAGTGTTGCTTAAGCATGTGCAACACGTAGCACAAGTGGCGGGAAGAACTCTCCCACTCTCTCACAATCTCTCACTCTTTTTCTCTCTCCCAAGCTAGAGCTTCTCTCAAATTCGGATGGGAGAGAGGAGTGGGGGTTTCAACCCCTTTTATAGCCTAAAACATTCCCAAAATAGGCTTGGGAACAATGTTTACTTGGTGCCTAACCAAATCGGGGCCGTTTCGGTCCAAAAGGGCATTTCTGGAGGTCCCCAGGCCAAATGTGGTCGGACTTAAGCTCATGCATACTGGATCTAGCACACATCCAGTTTTCAGACCGGTTGGGTTCCCAGATCGCACGTGGCGGCCCAGTTTCAGTTTAACGGTCACCGCACCAAGATCAGGCCTATAAGTCTCGTGATATATAATAGATATTTTTCCTGATCCAAGGGTGTAATTTGGCTGTATTCTGACGGTCAGAATGCTTAATACTGATGCGTCAAATTTGTGTGCCAGATTTGAATTTGAAATTCCAACTATGTCCCTATTCACACTCTCTTCAGTCCGGGCTCAATGAAATAGCCTGTGATTATCGGTTTGACTTGATTTTCGGAATGAGTGTCAAGTCCAGCTAGACGGTTCTAACGGTCTAAGATAGGAGGTATCGGACTTTCGACGCGCGGTCTAGATCCAATACAAAGTTTCAAGGAGGTCCCGAGGACAAACCGGCTTAGAGTTTGATCCGAGGCTTTAGAGCATTATAGCACCCTTGGTTCCACTCGCTTTGGGCCTTGTAGAACGTATTTAAAGCGATCAGGGACCATTTCCCAGCTATTCTAACGTTGCACTAGCTAACCTAGTCATATTTTCTAAAGGAATTAATCCTAAGTGATTCCTTTGGCTATGGAATTGGGTTCTAAGCGAATTTTCAGGTGTTTTAATTGACCCATTGCCTAAGGACGTCAAATCCCAGATTGGCCAAAATCCGGGGTGTTACACGTTCATCGACGCGTCGTTCGTGGCTATGACCAGTCAGCCACGAATTCGCTCGGTTACCGACTGCCTGGACTAAGTCTAGTCCTACACATCTATGGAATCATATTAGCATTACATGTTAAAGTATTGGAATTGAAATACATCATGTGAGCATGTTAACACATGTTATAACATTCAACTTAAGCAATTCTTCAAGGCATACTTTCTATGCATGTAATGCAATCATGCATAAGGTCAACATGTAGGAAATCATTTAGGTCAACATATTAGTCAAGGATTCAATCTCAAACTACTACATAACATCGTTTAATTCAATAGATACTAATACAAGCATTTATACAAACACATACACTACACACTTAAGTCCACATATAGTATGTCGACCCAAAATGCGCAACTTGGTGAATCTCTTCGCCAAACTGATTATGCAAGAATTCCTAACTCTCTAATTCGGCGACAAACCATGTCAATCACGTCAGCAAAATATGCATGTAGACCGTACTTCCTACAAATGACTAAAATGCCCTAAATCTCATATTCTTCGTTAATTTACGAAACAGGAAACGGAGAGCATGTTGTACATGTCAAACGGCGATGCCGTTGATAATCTACTATTAAACGACATTGAAAGCGTTGTAAACTGTCAATCAAAGTGTCTAAAATTCTCACCTAGTCTCTTACGGTTGCGGGATTTTGAACGGAGCGTGTACGCTTCGTCTACGGCAGTAGGAGAGCCTGATTTATGGAATACGTTAGCTAACATGTTATGCATCTAAGTAAACCCTAAATCAGCAAGTTTTTGGGATTATTTTATACCTGAAAAAGTGGAGAAATCACCAGCCAGGTGATTGGAAAGAAGTGCTGAAGCAGCAACTGTCAGGGGCTCGGAAGCGGGAAAATTCTCTTCTTCTCTTTCTCTCAAACTCTCTCTCTTTTTCTCCTAGGGTTGCAATTTTTGGATGGAAGGGAGAAATGAGGGTTTCAACCCCTTTTATAAGCTTAAAATCGCCGGAAATAGGCTCCGGGACGAAGTTTACTTGGTGCCTATCCATTTCAGGGCTGTTTCGGTCCAAAAACTGCTTTCTGGTGGTCCCCTGGTCGATTGCGATCAGACTTAAGCTCATGTGTACCAGATGTAGCTCGTATTAAGTTTTCAGTCTGGCAGGGTTCGCAGATCGCACGTGGCGGACCAGTTTCAGTTCAACGGTCACCGCACATAGATCAGGGCTGAAAGTCTCATGATAATAAATAGAAATTTTTCCTGATCCGAGGGTGTAATCTGGATGAATTCTGACGGTCAGAACGATTAATACTGACGCGTCAAGTCGTGTGCCAGATTTGAATTTGAAATTCCAACTTCGTCCCTATTCGCGGTCGCTTCAGTCCGGGTTCAACGAAATAGTCTGTGATTATCGGTTTGACTTGATTTTCGAGATGATTGTCAAGTCCAGCTGGGCGGTTCTAACGGTCTAAGATAGGAGGTATCGGACCTTCGACGCGCGGTCTAGATCCAATTCAAGAATTCAATGTGGTCCAGAGAACAAACCTGCTTAGAGTTTGATCCGAGGTTATAGAGTGTTGTAGAGTTGTTTGTTCTACTCGATTTGGGTCTTGCAGAACGTATTTAAAGTGATCAGGGACTATTTCCCAGCTACTCTAGCGTTGCGCTAGCCAACTTACGCTTAATTTCCATGAAAATTATTTCTACGCGATTTCGGGTCGAATCGGTACTCGAGCCCAAGTACGAATTTTTCACGGGGGTTACAGTCCACATGTGTGGGACCCACCAGCAGCTTCAATCCAAACTGATATTTATTTTCTCCCTTCATCCAGGGGTTTGTCCAGGAAGGATAGCCTAGATAAAACACTCGCATCAGGTGGGTCTCACCGTCCAGTTGGTCTGGACGGTGTGGGTGAACATATACATCACAGTGGTCCACACTGGTAGACGATGTGGATCAAACATCCAGGTGGGCCATCACAAAAATAGAGAGAGAGAGAGAAATTGATAAAGGGGAGGGACCCCTCCACTATGGGCCATCAAATCAACGGTAGATCACCCACAAAATAAAAGAAAAAGAGAGAGAAAGAAAGAAAGAAGCACCCACCTCATGATCTCTTCTTCCTTCTTCCGCCAATATGATCTAGAGCTCAAATGGATGGACTTCAACGGTTGAGATTGGACTTGGACGGTGGAAATGGAAGGTAGGAAGGTGGCCCATACTAATTTCTCTCCCATGGAAGCCATGGATGGTTTCTTGGAGAGAATGAGGGAGAGGGAGTGACAGAGAGAGAGAGAGAGAGAGAGAGAGAGAGAGAGAGAGAGAGAGAGAGAGAGAGAGAGAGAGATGGGTGAGTGCTGTGGTGGGTGTACTTTATGTAAGGGAGAGTTTGACTTTGGGGTTGCATGGGGATGGGCTTGTACTTTGACATGAGATGTGATGTGGTACTTAATTGATGTGATATGATGTGATTGATTTGAAAGATTGTCTTGGGTTTGTAAATGCGCTGCGTTTTCTTGAACTGAATGCGGGCCCACATCTCCTGGCCTGGGTATCGCCTCGGCGCGCGAGACGTGGCATCGGAACCGCGGTGACGACACGGTCGCTAGGGTACAAGTCTCGGGTAGAGTCGACTCGGGTTAACGGTGTGTGAATCAGGGTCACACGCAAATGCCGGTTAAGGGTCGAGATTACTGAGATTCGACCGGGAAGACCACGAAAGTCTACTGAACGATATGGTCTAGGATACGGGTCTTACACTAGGTCCACTATTTCGATGATATCATGTTCTATGGTCAAGTGCTTAGGGTTGAATATAACCCCTATGGTTAGGGTGAAGTTATCACAGCAGCCTAAACTTTTATAGATGCCACTAAGTTGTGTGAGGGTTGCTTGATAGATTTAGGGAGCAGGACGATATGCATTGACCTAATTGTCAAAACGATATACCATTACAACTCATTTATGGCATGGATTGACTCACGGACATGAAGGTAGAAATCGATTGTGAAACCAGATTTGTGACAGCTCGTGAGCCTGAGGGCACAGCCTTCACTTTCCCAGTTTAGGTCAGTTGCCCTTTCCTCATCCTTTATTATGCTTCCCTATTGAAAGATCATGATGGTCCAAAACTTGGGAACACGCCAGTAGTTCAGGATTTCACGAACATGTTCAGAAAGATACCTGGATTACCTCCTTAGCGCGGATCGATTTTACCATTGACCTAGTGCCATGTGCGACACCTAATCTCTACCGACGTATCGCATGCCTCCATATAAGATGGAGGAACTGAGGAGACAGATCAATGATCTGTTGGATGTAGGCTTCATAAGACCAATGTATCTCCTTGGGGAACACCTGTGTTGTTTGTAAAGAAGGATGGATCACTGCAATTGTGTATTGATTATCGCAGGTTGAACCAAGTGACAGTGAAGAACAAATATCCTTCACCTAGGATAGATGATTTGTTCGATTAGTTGAAAGGGGCACAGTAATTCAATAAGATCGACTTATAGTCAAGGTATCACCAGTTACGTGTCAGGGATAAAGATGTGCAAAAAATAGCGTTCAGAACTAGCTTTGGACACTACGAGTTCCTTGTGATGTTTTTTGAACTCACAAACGCACCAGTCGTGTTCATGGACCTGATGAACCAGGTGTTTCGGTCGTATCTATATCGATTCGTCATTATATTTATAGATGACATCCTTACTCCAAGAGTCAGAAAGATCATGAGGAACACCTATGAGTAGTCTTTAATACTCTTAGGAAGAACCAGTTGTTTGCCTAGCATAAGAAGTGTGACTTCTGGAAAGAAGAATTCAAGTTCCTGTGACATGTGGTGTCCAAGGAAGGAATAACTATAGACCTTGCTAAGGTGACTGCAGTTCAGGATTGGGAGCAGCCCAGTTCGGTTACTGAAGTGAGGAGCTTCTTTAGCCTAACAGGTTACTATCGTTGATTCATTAGGGACTTTTTCAAGATAGCTAGACCGTTGTATCAGCTCACTCGGAAGGATCTCAAGTTTGCCTAGAATAAGAAGATAGAAGCTGCCTTTTAGGAACTGAAGGACAAATTAATGTCTGCACCCGTGCTAGTATTGTCAAAGTAGGGGGTCAGATATACCATTTACACTGATGCCTCTCGTGTTATTTTGGGTTATGTACTTATGCAGAAGGACAGAGTGATTCCTTATGCCTCGCGACAGTTGATGAAACACAAGGAGAACTGCCCTATGCACAATATGGAATTGGAGGTTGTCATCTTTGTAATAAATCTCTAGAGACATTACCTCTATGGGGAGGAGTTTGAGCTCTTTTGTGACCACAAGTGCCTCAGGTACATATTCACGCAGAGAGACCTGAATATGAGGCAACGACGATGGATGCAAACCTTGAAAGGCTTCAAGTTTGAGGTCTCCTACCATCCCAGCAAGGCCAACCTTCTGGCAGATTCGTTGAGTAGTAACAAGACGATAGCATTTGTAGCTTTGCTAATGATACAGAATGGAACATGGTTGAGTTTGTGCGAGACTTCGAGCAGAGGCTTACAGTAGAGGAGCCGTTCGAGAGCGTCACACATATTCGTGTGCAGCCACTTATCGATGACTGAATCATTGTGGGTCAGAGGGAAGATGAATGGTTGGTGGAGTTGAGAAAATGAGCTAATGAAGATGAAGACTCTGAATGGAGAGTTAGTTCAGATGGGGTTTTATGTTATCGTTGTTGCCTATGCATCCCAAATCTTCATGACTTGAGAAAGGAAGTTCTCGAAGTCGCACATAATTCAAAGTGTTGCTACCCAAAGTTAAGGAAACACGAGGAGAACTACCCTATGCACGACCTGGAGTTGGCGGCCATTATCTTTGCACTAAAGCTCTGGAGACATTACCTCTATGGGGAGGAGTTCGAGCTCTTTTGTGACCACAAGAGCCTCAGGTACATATTCACGTAAAGAGACCTGAATATGAGGCAACGACGATGGATGGAAACCTTGAAAGACTTCAAGTTTGAGGTCTTTTACCATCTTGACAAGGCCAACCTTGTGGCAGATGCGTTGAGCCGCAAGAAGATGATAACATTTGCAACTCCGCTGATGATACGGTAATGGAACATGATCAAGTTTGTGCGAGACTTCGAGCAGAGGCTTACAGTAGAGGAGTCATTTGAGAGCATCGCACATATTCGTGTGCAGCAACTTATTGATGACCGAATCATTGTGGTTCAGAGGGAAGATGAATGGTTGGTAGAGTTGAGAAAATGAGCTAATGACAATGAATACTCTGAATGGAGAGTTGGTTTGGATGGAGGTTTACGTTATCGTGGTGGCCTATGCATCCCAAATCTTCATGACTTGAGAAAAGAAGTTCTCAAGGCCGCACATAATTCAAATTTAGCAATGGATCCTGGTAATACAAAGATGTATCGAGATTTTAAGCGTTCATACTGGTGGGATAACATGAAGGCCCACATAGCAGATTATGTATCCCGTTGTCTCACATGCCAGCAGGTCAAGGTCGAGCATCGCCAACCTCCTGGTTTACTTTAGCCCATGCTTATAGCAGAATAGAAATGGGATTTCATTTCAGGGTTACCGAAGATGAGGAAGGGACATGACTCCATTTGGGTGATTGTGGACCGATTAACGAAATCGGCTCATTTCCTCCTAATTAGAGTCTCAAACTCAGCAGACGATTTGGCCAGGCTGTACATCAAGGAGATAGTACATCTGCACGAAGTGCCTATGGAGATCGTGTCGGATCAAGACATAAGATTCACATCTATCTTTTGGACTCATATCTAAGAAACAATAGGTATGAAACTGAAGTTCAGTATGGAGTTCCACCCACAGATGGATGGGCAGACGAAATGGGTAAATCAGGTATTAGAAGTTATGTTGCAGGCATGTGTGCTTGACTTCAAAGAAATTTGTGATGATTGTCTTTCCCATGTCGAGTACCACATTGCTGGGCAGAGGTTGGCGAGAAGAGATTGATTGGCCCAGATTTAGTACAGGAGACCTCAGAGAAGATCGACATTATTAAGCATCGACTTCTTACAGCACAGAGCAAACAGAAGAGTTATGCCGATACGAGGCGGAGACAGCTAGAGTTTAAGGTTGGGGACCATGTATTTTTGAAGGTTTCCCCAATGAAGGGGCTCCTTCGATTTGGTAAGAAGGGGAAACTCCTACCAGATTTATTGGTCCCTTCCAGATTCTAGACCGAGTGGGTATGGTAGCATACCGCCTCTCTTTGCCCAGTCCACTCGCAGGCGTGTACAACGTATTTCACTTATCGATGCTGAAGAAATACATTCATGATCCTTCCAACATTATCAAATGGGAGCAGGTATAGTTGAGTGAAGATGCTACTTATGTTCTGCGACAGACACGTATCCTAGACAGGAAGGAATATGTGTTGCGTAATAAGGTTATCTCCCTTGTGAAGGTATTATGGACGCATCACACTAAGGAAGAGGCTACTTGGAAAACAGAAGCCATGGTCCGTTAGAACTACCCTCAGATTCTTGAGGAGTACGAAAAGGTACTAATTACGAGGATGAAATTTTTCTTTAAGGGGGGTAGATTATAACGTCTTGAAAAAATTCGTACAAAGACTCGAGTATCACCTCAAGTAGAAATCACTAAGGATCGAATTTTATAGAAATTAGGTAAAAATTAATTAAGTACTAAACTAAATAAATCAGAAAATTAGCTTGAACAATTTTTTATATGAACTGCAAGACCTAAAACCATTAGAATCGTTAACCTAACTTTACCTAGAAACCTATGATCAATCTCAAAGACCAGTTACTCTCAGGAGCACATTGAAACTCCGTATCGGGCCTAGACCACGTATTGAAAGTCCGATGACTGCGAAACATAGGGTTATGACCACCTTACTGGGCTTGACAACCATCACAGAATCGAGTCCAAATAGTATTCAGAAATGCACAACTTGAGCTTGGAGCAAAGTGTGTAAGAAACGTGAAGATCTTTATAAACTAAACTCAAACTTCAGTGAATTGGGCTATTCGCTTGCAGGTCAAATTTAAGGTTTTAGACCGTCAGATTCTGACCCAACTATACCCTTGGATCAGGGAAATTTTCTTGCACCCATTAGTATACTTGTGGTCCTGATCGAGCGACGATGACCGTTGAACTGAAACGGGTCCTCCATGATCGATCCACTAATCTGATCAGACTGAAACCTTAACATGGCATAGATCCATTGTCAGGGAACTTTCTTCAGACCCTATGCAAGCAATGGACCTCCAGATGAGCTCCGTTGCCCAAAACAGATGCCTTTTGGTTATAACCTAAGTATACCATGGCCTTAGGGCCATTAACATCACTTCTCAGCCTATATAATGCCCTAAACCCACCCCTCTCTCATTCCATAAGAATTTTCTCTAACCCTAGGAGAAAGAAGGAGAAAAGAGGAGAGAAGAGTGGAGATCGAAGGGAAACCTTTGTGGTTTGCTACAGTACACCTGTTCTACTACTCCACTCAGTGAATTGCCTTCACGTCTAGCTAGTCAACTCATTTCAACTCCATTTTTTAGTAAGAAATCCTAACCCTAATCTATTTTAGGAATCCAAATAACCGGTGAAATAGATAACATATTTCAATGTTTAGGTAGCTATTGTGCTGTAGATAAAGACGTGGTGTACTAACAAAGTTCATAACAAGCGTACCGACGAAAGGTGCAGACTATGAACATTTAGGTTATGATTTTCAAGGCTTTCAATGTCAGCTAATGATTTATGACTGACTTGATTACTGCCACATGTACTTAGATACGATGTTTTCCATATATTACACATATATAAACTATGTTGAAAGATAAGGCATTCCATGTGTTTGTTGAAATGTTTGAATGAAAGTAAAATCATGGCTTATGCTTTCCATGACTATTAATTCTAGAATACGTGACTATTATATGTATGAAAACTCCTTTATTAAAGGATTTTTCCTAATGTATATTATAAATAATTTATTCTATGTATGTTGAAATGTGTAGTCTAAGTGTTTGATAAAATGTTTGAATGAGTAATTGTTTATGAAATGCATTTATTAAGGGTGTTGAGAAAAGATTCTCAACTACCTTAGCTATATGAATGGATTCTTTCATGTAATTTAAAATTCAACTACGTGATTTGTGTACGAAATATATATGTATGATAATATGTTCACTATCTGTTTGCTAAAACGCTCAACTGAGATTTATATTTGAATTTCTTGTTAAATGTTATTTTGACTATTACATATGAATGCCTATTGTATTTGAGTATGATTGAGACTAATACGTAGTCCAGGCAATCGGTAACCGTTTTCGATCGAGTGGACGAACTAGTCTCGCTACAATAGATACGTTCGATGAATCCGAGTCGTACAGTGATTATCGGCAGTGGTTAGGCCACGAGGAGTGCGTATTCTCTCCATGATTGTTGTACTGTTTTATCATTACTTCTTGACTGAATTGATAACATGTTAACCTTTGCCTTATAGCTCCACTGAGTTGATCACTCACTCCCACTCTGGGATGGTGTTTTAAAACACCAACTAGACTCTGTTGTAGATGCAAGTGGCGACGATGTCTACGCTGCCGATTGGGATTCCATAGATGAGGAGGAGAAATTCTCCTATGTTCAGTTATCAGGCGGGTCTATGTAGACCATGTACTGATCGACGGGATTACAGAGATTATATGATTTAGTCAGACTTTCACATTTTATCATTTGGTATATTTTGGAACAAAACATATATATATTCAGTGAGTAACACACTCATACTCTGGAGGTTGTGAAACACGCATATACTTTAAATATCTATCACAGTCTTCCACTTGCTTAATATTCTCTCTCTGGAGTATAATATGCTGATTTAGTGTAATCTCATTCATGTTTAATGCACTAATATGGACAACATTTAATCATCATTATCTATGTTGCATAAGTGATGCAACGGATCTCTGGAGTTGAGCCTTTGCTCGACCCCCGATTTTCAGGGCGTTACAGTTTGTGCAGCAAAAAACGTAAATCGAGTTGCATTTAGAGGAGATTTTAGCACCATTTTTCATCCCAACCTTTGGTTTAGCTTCATAGCTAATGTTGGCTCTAGCCTGGGCTCCACTTGAATGGTCTAGATCGGCCATCCAATCAATGATGGTGGTCCGCTACTTCCCGGAACGTCCAGAATTCTCAGACGTGCACAACTTATGTACGTACCTGCACTGAGATGCTCGGTAGGCCCCACAGTGATATTTTCAGAGAAATCCACCCCATCTATTGGATTCCTGGTGACATTTCCATCAGAAATACGTGGTTTTGATTGAGTTTTAGTGTGGCCCATTGTATCAAATCATGTTGTCATTCATCTCGCGTTTAATAGTGTTCTTCGTGTGAGCACGTGCATGGCAGCATATAGACACCTTGGGTTAAGTCAGCACCCCCTAACACAATGAACATATCCGATCATCGAAATGATGGAGGGTGGTGGGCCACTATGCATCACAGCATCTCAACGTGCGGACACTGGACGTCCGAGCGAGCGAAAGTCGGGTCAATCTAACTTTAACCAGGACCTAGTCTAGTGCAGTGCAGCTATGCACCTGCTCTGAACATGCACCAATGAATGTGGGGTCGACTGTGATGTTCATGAGAAATATACTCCATCCATCTACGTTCTCATTTAATTTAATGGGTTGAGACTAGAATTGAAGCATATCCAAAGATCAAGTGGGCCCCAAATCAATGATTTATAGCTGATCTTGTCCGTTGGACCACTTTTACAAAGATCCGAGGGCTGAAATTTTATGTGTATAGTTAATTTAAGGTCCTAATGTCATGCCCTAAACCCGAAAATCGGATTCACAGGAATCTCGATCACCGAATCTGGTGCCGACAGCCTCCGTAGTACCCCATTCTCGGCTCCTAGCATTCATATGCCAGATTTTCGATCCTGGGATCCTACAAGGAGGATTTTTTTTTGTACATTTAACTAGTAATAAGCATAACCACAAGTTTACCCAAATCATAAAGGCAACATCATCATTACATATCTACTAATATAATCATTTGAATATAATGCTGAAAGGAAAATATATATGTCAAAATCAAAGCTCCAGAAAACAGCTGCACGCTCCAAGCTCAATGTTGCTGCAACCTAACATCACCTGCACGCATCTATTGTGCATAAGCTTATAGAAAGCTTAGAGGGTGGTGTAAGTGTGTGCACGAGATAAGTGCTAAGTATTCAATACAATATCATAATCATACAATACCGGAAAGCTATTAATCCATAAACCATACAATGACTGAATAAGCAGAAACACTAATAAGAGCAGGAATTATCAGCGTAAACAGAAATACTGACAAGATTATAATCATGCAATAACAGAATAAGCGGAAGTATGAATAAGTCCATAAGTTAATCAATATCAGAATACGCAATATAGGATAGCTATGCAAATGATGAGTAATAGATAATCAAATGTCGAATGACAAGGATATAATGTAATACACAATTTAAAAGAGCTAACAAATATCATCACTCTCATCTAAGTCACAGGAATACAGAAACATAACAACCCACAATGCCACACGTCGAAGATGTAATGGAATATGCAGTATATGGTGCTAATGGAATGACCATGTTGTAGTGTGATGTCGGGATGATAGTACGTAGTATCGTAGGCTACGGGGTCCACCACAAGGAACCTCTATCCAAACTAGTCTCATACCTAAATTTGGATAGTCTGACTCAACGTGGTAAACTCCTTATCTCAGGTTAGTCGAGCGCCCAACTGAAATCCTTGCCATAACGAAGATACACAATAATTAGTTGCGCACCACTAGCCCGAGTGGATATTGAATGGATGAATGAATGAGTATGCAACTCCTACTCAGTAGCCTGTCAGCACAGTATCCTGCCAACCGCTGGTAGCTTGTCCAGTGTGGTAGCTCACCCAGGCCTCAACCCCGCCCACATCAGCATCCGGCCACGTGCGCCCGCCCACATGCACAATAGTGACGGGGTGTCATAATATCATGTCAGTCCTCATATCAGTACGGTTCCTCTCTAGGGAAATCACCGGGGTCTATTACACTTCACACCGCCAGCCGCCCCAATCAAGCGCACAACTGGATAAGTGAAAAAGACCTCACTATCCGCCTATCAGTAGTCTGCCAATACCTACCCGGCTCGCCGATAGAGGACCTATTCCTCGAGCTGGTCAAACTCAGCCTAGCCATGCCTACTCCCTCGGGCGGGTAAGGCCGGACCCCCTTCCAACCAACCACGACACAGTGGATAGTGCAACCATCTGGTAATCGGCACTCAACGCTCATCTACCCCACTCGGTCTAGACGTTGGAGCATCCTCTGGAACCAAGAGGGTGTTTAGGAATTTTCACTCAGGGCCATCTATAGCTGCCCGATGCTCTAACAGATTTTCGGTGTCCCATCTGGCCATCCACGATATGCCTGTGGAGGCTACGGCCCTGATGTCACTAGGGCGTACAGTAATCACAACATAATACAAGATGCATGAGTCATACAATCCAATCATGCATCAATCCTGCGCATGTCATGTGCTCATGTGAGATAATCTCCACCTATCAGGGAGTCTCACATCATCCTGCTCAATGACATATGCAATGGTCAATCACATCTCATAACAAACATGCAAATGATGCGAATGGGTATATATCATGATGTTATGATGTCACATACTCATAAAAGGTATCAATAACCGGCGTCGACAATGTGGACATTTAACCAACATTGCCCCCAAGGAATGGCCCACATAGAATTAAATATATAATGGGCACATGGCCTCACACAAGGGCCAAATATATGAAACAGGTGGGCCCTAGTCATGGGCCTAACACATATCACAATGGGCCTTGCCCATAGGCCTTAAATACATCTGGATGGGTCGCACCCATGGGCCTTCGATATATCACAATGGGCCTCAAATATACTTCGCAGGTGAGTCACATACCTGGGTCTAATACACATCAGTATGGGCTACATCACATAGGCCTAATATACATCACTATGGCCATAACCCATGGGCTTTAAATACACAATAGGTGGGCCCTACACATGGGCCTCAAATATATACCACGGGTGAGCCTCAATGGACGGGTCACTAATACAACAGGATGGGCCTAATGACATGGACCCCATAAATATATCGAATAGGCAGCACTAACTGGGCCTTACATACATTGCAATGGGCGATGACCCATGGGCCTTGCATACATCACAATGGGCCTTGCAACATGGGCCTCATATATATTTAAGGTGGGCCTCAACAATGGGCCTCATACACATCAAGGTGGGCCTCAACAACGGGCCTTATACACATCAAGGTGAGCCTCAACAATGGGCCTCATACACATCAAGGTGGGCCTCAACAATGGGCCTCATACACATCAAGGTGAGCCTCAACAACGGGCCTCATACACATCAAGGTGGGCTTCAACAACAGGCCTCATACATATCAAGGTTGGCCTCAACAACGGGCCTCAGACACATCAAGGTGAGCCTCAACAACAGGCCTCATACACATCAAGGTGGGCCTCAACAACGGGCCTCATATATGGCCTTAGCAACAGGCCACAAATATATCAAGATGGGCCTAATCAATCATATGGGCTAAATCAATCAAATGGCCGATACGAGCAGGCCGATCAAATGGACCGATACAAATGGGCTGTGCATCATGGAGTTATACTAAGCATGTTATAAAGTAATGCCCTATCCTTACAACGTAGCTGGCCTAGACGGATTGCATACAACAAGTACGGGCCTACTAATGGGCCCTAGGGAGAGCCACAATGCGGACATTTAACCAACATTATAGTCGCAATGTAGACGTCAAACCAACATTACTCCCAAGGTGTAGCCCGTAGTGAATAACATTACGTAAACCAGGTTAGGATCACACGTTGCAATGGACCTTAGGTACACCCCATTGGGCCTTAAATACATCAAATGGGCCATGTCATATGGGCCTTTTACTCATCAAATGGGCCACATCAATGGGCCGCACCAATGGGCCTTATGTGCATTGCAATGGGTCATAACCCGTGGCCCTTAGATTGCATCAAATGGTTCTCGACCCATGGGCCTTATACATATCAAATGGGCCTAATCCCATGGGCTTTAAAATACATCAAATAGGTCCAATCCCATGGACCTTGGAACACATCAAATGGGTCCACTCTATGGGCCTTAAATTACATCAAATGGGCCTAATCCCATGGGCCTTGGAACACATCAAATGGGTCCACTCTATGGGCCTTAAATAGTTCAACAACTACCTACATTCATGGACCCAATTAAATTCAACTGTGGTGAGCTTCAAAAGTTCATTCATTAAGCCTAAAATTTAAGAAACTAAAGGTATCAATCAGTTCCTCTAAGGTCTTTATAATATGGTGGGCCCCACTCCTCAAAATTTCAGCCCAAGGCCAGCATAATTATAACATGTTGCTGTCCTAAATTTGGGCACTCCATTGGAGTGAGTCCAAGGCCTCTAAAACTCTAAAAATTGAGGGCCAAGGTCCCTCATCATGCATACAATGAGAGAAAACCCAAAAAGGTGGCCCACCATCAGAAGAAATATTTTTAAATTATGGTTTTTTATCAAGGCATATTGCTGGACTGCACAGCAGAAAAAATCTGGGAGTCCAACCATCTTGGCCCATTCTTTTGGATACCCAAACGGGGTCACTTGAGAATAAAATTTCACAGAGTGATACTTCCATAGGTGGGACACACCCCCACAAAATTTCATAATTTTTATATATCTCTAAGTATTTTAATTAATTTAAACAAATAAACTGTCCAGAAAAATCGGACAGACCTGGACGTCCCAATGTGGTGGGCCAGTCCGGCCCTCACCACGGTGTGTACATGGGTCCATTGGCCCTAAAATTTGGTAGGTGGGTTCTAAAATAAGTGGACCACACTTCTAAAAAATTTTAGAATTTTTGTACGTCTGTAAATATTTTAATTCATTTACATAAATCAATCTGTCCTGAAAATTGGACAGATTTGGACACCATATTATAATGGGCCGGTCCCGCCATCACCATGGTGTGTACAGGCATCCATTGGCCCCAAAATTTTGTATGTGGGTCCTACAATAAGTAGGCCACTCCCCTAAAAATTTTTATAATTTTTAAACACCCATAGTTATTTTAATAAATTTTAAAAATCCAGCTGTCCATGGTGGAATGTTGCTGGAACAGTGCATAAAATCCAGACTGTCCACCTCACTTGGACCACACCTTTAGGACCCCAATAAAGGTCATTTGGGGATGAAATTTGGGGGACATCAAGATGAGATCCTCACCTTTCAGAAAAGTATATTTAATAGGTATGAATAGTCCCCCAAACAGTCTTAAAATCTGGTCCAAAAATAACCAGAAACTGTCCAGAAAATTCTGGACAGCAACATGTACTTAGATAAAATTTATTATATAAGTTAAATAAAAAGGAAAATACATTAATGGGCCACATACATCAGGAAATAAAATGAGGGGAAAGAGAGATAGAAAGATAATTCGGCCATAGGGAAAGGGGCTCCGCCACTATTGAGCCCTCCCAAGATTAATCACACCCGCACATCATACCTAGATCTACATTTACCACATGGATCTTGCACATGCATGGCCTATAATTAAAATGCATTGTGAGAATGCCATCTCCACCATGGTTATAAGGTCTAGATGACCCAAACATAATATGATATGAAATAAAACTACCATGATGGGACCCATAGAGAAAGGCCCCATGCATGGATCATACATGCATAAGGTAGGCCATTAGGCCACAACCATGGGATTGTGTGGGGTCTCCACCATTGATTGGTGGGTCCTACACTTCCCTCATGAAAGAAATAAAACATCTAGGCTATAGAAATCAGATTTTTTATATCTATAGGAGCACCCACCATTCGATCTTCTTACTCCTATGAATTCCTTAGCACCTTAGCTTTGATTCCAATGGAGGAGATGGGGAATGGATGGTTAGGATGGGAGATCATGGGGTAGAAAAGTGGGCCATACTTGAAGTTTTGAAAGAGAGGGAGAGGCTTGGAGAATTCTCATACGTATGAGATTTCTCTCCTTAAATTTTTTTTGAGTTTGAAAATGAGAAAGAGAGAGAGAGAGAGAGAGAGAGAGAGAGAGAGAGAGAGTTGTAAAGGGAGAGAGACATGGGTGATGGATGTGGTGAGTGATGGGTGTAAGAAAATCTTGACTTTTGTGGCCATTTGTGTAAGAAAAGCATGGGTGGTGTAAGAACTTTTTAACTTTGAGGGCTTTTGGTGTAAGAGAGGTATGGGCTTGTAAGAGATTCTTGACTTTTGTAGTTGTTTAGGAATGGATGAAAGGTGATGTGTACTTGACATGTGATGGATTGATGGATTGATGGATTGATGGGATTGATGTGACACCTCGTAGAGATTCTCTTGAGTTTCACAACGCGCGGCATTTTCTTCGCACCAAACGTAGGCCCACATCTCTTGACCAGAGTATCGCCTCGGCGTGCAAGTCACGGCATCGGAACCGCAGCGACGGCGCGGTCGCTATGGTAAAGGTCTTGGGTTGAGTCGATACGGGTTGACGGCTACTAATCAGAGTCGCACGCAAATATTGGTTAAGGGTCGAAGGTTACCGAAATTCGACCGGTAAGATCGCGGAAGTCTATAGAACGGTACGGTCTAGGATACGGGGCTTACACCTAAGGCCAGATATAAAGTTTTGAGCCAAAGAAGGTGGGAACCCTATGATCTTGCATTTAGGACGATTTTCAGGCCCCTTTAACTTCAATCACTGAGTTTTCTCGAATCTTTAGCGTGTGAATTCTTCGATCTTGGTCCCCTAAGATCCACCCCTTGCCTTGGTGATTTTTGAGTATCAATTCCATGCCTTTAGTACCCTTTTTAAATCTAAGCTCTTAAATTCACCTTGCAATAAAAACATGATTAAAATAGGACATTAAACATTACCATGTATGTAAAACCAAGTAATAACTGGGGTCTAATATGAAATATTTAACCCTTAACAATGGTAAGTCTATGAATGCTATCAGTCATACCAAGGCTATGCAATACAGGGCCTACGTAGCCAAATATCATATGCAAGATGCATTGCAAGCATACCAATCCTCAGCTGGATCCACATATCAGTATAGTTCCTCTCTGGACAATCACCGAGGTCTAGTACACTCTACGTCATCTTACTTCCCCATCTAAGCGAACAACTGGGCAAGTGAAAGAGACCTCTCTATTCGCTTGCTAATATCAGCACGACTCATCGATAGCGGACCCATTCCTCAAGTTGGTCAAACTCAGCCTAACATTGTCTCCTCCCCTCGGGCAGGTAAGGCCACACCCCCTTCCAACCAACCACGATACAACAAGAGACATGGACTTCTAGTATCCGACACTCCAGTGCTCATGTGTCCACTCGGTCTCGTTGTTGGAACAACCTATTGGTACCATAAGGGTTTAGGGACTTTCACCCACAGACATCCATAGCGCCCATATGCTAGAACCAAATATTTCCAATATCTAATCCTGTCATCCATGATATGCCTATGGAGGCTACAGCCCCGGTGCCACTAGGGTGTACATTAATGATGTCATACAAATGTGAGATGCATGAGTCATACTATCCAGTCATGCATCAATCATGCGCACACCACGTGCGCTCATTTGGGGTAACCCCCTGTTGGTGCACAAAAATGTATGAAGTTTCTATTATACAATGAAGAAGGGGATTTTGAGAGAAGAGAAGATATCAGAGACAAGGAAGAAAGAAGAAAGAAGGATAGAAGAGAAAGGAAACCATAAGAAGAAGTGTGAAGGAAACATGAAGAAAAGTGAGGATTCATGACCTTTTGCACAGACCCGTATAAATGGTAGTGTTTGCGTGGGCCTGTGCAAACACCCTTATGGGTTGCGAGGACCTGCTTAAAGGTAGCATGATGAAGACGGCTTGGACGATTTGGATCTGATGGAAGGTGGGCCCCATAGCACAGATCGAGGCTTCGCACGTGTAGAGGCCTATGAATACCCCACTCCCCTCTCATTTGAGAGGTTTAAAATTTGGAGGAAGATCAAATCTGTGGAAAAGAAGAGGAGCTTGAAGCTATTCAAGAGAAGAAGGAAGAGAAGCAAGTTGTGCTGGCCCGCGCAACCAATAGTGCAGTTGCGCGGACCCGCACAAACACTGTTGGTTGCGCGGGCTTCAATAAATGGTCTGAGATGCTGCCGAAATGTAATATTTTCTACAGTTCCATGGTTTCTCTGGAAGGAAGACATGAGGTCATTGTATTCCTCTCAATAAGATGACTGAATCACAAGTTGATATACTGCAGGATTGGATATTCATATTTGATATTCAAACTCTTTCAATTCTTCTGAATATTCTATCTTAGAATCAAGGGAAATCAAAGGATGTAAATGAACTCAGTATGAATAAATATGATGATTGTTCTATTTCTACTTTCTCTCTATTATGATTGAATGAGATAATCTTCCCAAATCGAATGTATTTGTTTCTTGTCAAAACAAAATGGTAACTCTATCAGGGACTTTATCTTATTTAAGAAGCACATTGAGAAGGTTACGGGAATTTTTGTTTTAAGTTTGGCATCTTTCCGATGCCAAAATGGCGACTCTCAATGGGAGCATCCTCCTCTTCATCTCTAAGATAGAATATTTCATTATCTAAACACTAATTTTGATTTTATATTCTTATTTTGAAGGAATCTGAAGAAAACAAAATTTCAAATTACAATCAATGGCAAGCATAATGAAGAAGACGAACTACTACTTCATAGCGAACGGGTTTGTAGTAGAATATGTAACAAACCAGCCTATAAATCACAAAGCCCGGCTTACTACAAACAAGAATGACAAGACTAAAGTTATATCTGTTTCGCCATTGGCACAAGAGAATGATGATAATTGGATTGTCGTAACATCTCGAAGAACAAGGGCCCGAAATACAGTAATTGCCAAGATGAACTCATCTCTACGTAAGATCAGGGGACTAGTAACATGGAATATAGCTAAAAATAATCCTAACTCGATCCCCTGGCCTTGTATCCAGGGGGATTTCTTCTTTCTTTAACATCACAAGATTTTCTAGCACTACCTATTATGAAGAATCGATGGACAAGGAAAGAGAAAGATAAATGTAACACCCCGCACCTCTGGTACGTGGGTGTTACCATTAAAACCTATGTTAGCATTACTATGGACCTAATTGCTAAATAAGGTTAACTTAAACCATGGCAAAGAGAACTCAACACTCAAACGCAACCACACACACAAGGGATATTCGATGAACCAAGTAGTTAAGCCTGAATGTACCCATAGCACTAGGATGCCTTTCTTTACCACAGATATCTAAACCTAGGAAGGTTTGCCTCTCACATCGGTGAGAATATATAAGGAAACACTTCGATCACCCCGATAAGTGAATCCAACCATCCAGTAGTCATATAACAATGTATGAAAATGTATTGTAATAGGGTGATAGGTACATATTTAATGCATATAAAATATTACAAAAATAATATAAACATAATGAGTAATAATTTTACAATGTATGATTGGACTATGAATATTGATGTAGTATTAAATACTTTTTACAAATATGACAATAAAAATTATTAGATGTTTTAATTGTATATTACAGAATACAAATATGATTCTAATTAAATATGATATTCTACAATTTTCAATTCATTTATACGTATGCTTACTTATAATATGATATTATGAATTATATATTAATAAATATGATTTTAATCATTATAATTATAAGTAATATACAATAGTATGACCACGTATCGTAGTGTTCCAATGCAATAATAAAAATGTTAGTTCAATAAATTACATGAGATAATTAGTTATTTTATACAAAAATAATAAAATATTATAGTGTAATATATATATATATATATATATATATATATATATATATATATATATATATATATATATATATATATATATATATATATATATATAAATCCGACCTACCAGACCTTAACCAAGCATTCACTACATCTCAAATTCATATTTAGCCATTGAAACCAAGTATCGAATCAATCTGGCCATTGGATCGACTATATTGGCCGTAAAATGGCCTGGGACGTGTGATATGGCCCACTTGGGCCTTGGTCCAACTCCAAATTGGGCCGGGACCCCAACACAGAGCCCTCAGGACAATTGGATGGTGTAGATTGGTCACAAAAATCATAGTGGACCCCAACTGAGGTGCACGTGCACCCTAGTGCTAGTGCACGAAGTGCATTGGAAGCACCAAGTTGGTCAAACGACCTTTGACCGTGCCAAAAACACCAAAAAAAAAATCAAATTCCTCCCACCAATGGTCATTTTAAAACTGATGAACTTTACCTCTCAAAAGTGGCCCACCCTAGGCACTTTCCGAGTGATCTGAACCATCCAATTGTCTCATGGGACCTGACTCAACAAAACAGTATAAGCTTTTAAGTCAGTGCAAAGGAACATGGAAGATAGGTTGCAACCATCCAAAGTCTTGCACGTGGAGGATATCCGAAAGGTGGGACCCATCTAGGGCCACATGGGTGGCCCATGATGCTCCTAATCAGGCCATCCCAATTGTCCATCACCAGGGAGAACCACGCGCTCTCTTTTTCAAAAATGGCCAAACAAGGGCCTGCATAAGAAAAGCAAAAAAGCAACGTTTCCCTTCTAGGAAGGGGGTGATGGTGCATTTCTAGCCACTCCTTGGGCCACATGAATCAATCTTAGCCCTTCAAGGGAGATTGTACGAGATGAGCAAGGAGAGCATCTCATCTCATGAGAAAATGAAGAAAACCGGACATTCTCATGAGATGATTTAAAACTAACATTTTGGGTCTAAAAAGTGGGCCCCACATTGTTCAAAGGCCTCATCTGGTCCATCGAAATTATCGGATCTCAAGAATACGTTATAAATGGGAAGTTGTTATTAATAGCTCTCTCATCTTCTCTGTTAAACCACCTGAACCCGATCACGAGATGGGTCGCACCAGACTAGAAAAGTTACTTTTCTAATGGGGTAGTGTTGAGGGTCAAATATTGCATATCATACCCAGTTATTGCCTGGATTTACGAGAATGATACTATTCAATGGCCGATTTAATCGTGTTTATGATGCAGGGTGTATTTACAAGCTTGAATCGAAATAAGGTGCTAAAAGCTGAGATTTAACTTTCAAAATTCACCAGAGCAAGGGACGGACTCCATGGGACCAAGATCGACGAATTTACATGCCAGAGATCCTTAAAAATCGAGAAACTGAAGCTCAAATGGCCCAAAATTGGTCCAGAATGTAAGATCACAGGGTTCGCACCATCCGTTTGGCTCAAAACTTCACACATGGCTAAGGGACCACAAATTAACTGTACAGGTCGAATTTCAGATCCCAGATCCTTGTGGAAGAGGCCCAATAGCCAGATCAGCCCACAAATTATAAAAGTAGGGCCCACCTGATCTTTGGATATGCTTAAATTTTGGTCTCAACACTTAAAATGAGGTGTCAAAGAAGATGGACGAATTAGATTTCACATACACATCAAGGTGGGACCCATCTTATGTGAATGGGAGTGCACAGTAGCGGTGCACTCGAAATATACCAAACCAGTAATGGTCGGTCAAAGGGGCTGACCTGTCATCCGCTCTCCTCTACGAAAGAACGGACATCGTATTTACACTGTCTGTACATTTTTTCTAGTGGGCCCCACTCGTCCTCCTTTTGTCAGATTTGGACCGTCCATTCACTCCAGAGGGAGGTCACGCCCCTAGCCTAGGTGGCCTTTTTTGCCCCATACATGTGTACACACGTGGATCGTCATTAAACTAAGGACGGACGGCGGAGCGAATTATTTTGTGGGCCACACTAAAAATCAGTACAATCTCACTATTCTCAGACGGATTTTTGCCAGGAATTCAATGTACAGTGTGGATTTCTCAATTGATGTGAATTATGGGCCGCGCCAGCAGCACAGTGGAAGAAAACTGTTTTTCTCTCTGTTTACGTAAATACAGAGACTACGGACGTTCTTAGTGGCCCACCAGTGTTGATCATATTGATGATCTAGACCGTCTATCATGAAGATGAACTTGATCATATCGAACCCCAGTTGTCCATTTTCAACCATACAAGCATACATGTCCCCTACAGAAATCACAACAGGACCATTCAAATACCGTTGAAGCAGGAATTCTTCCCTGGGCCACTTCAATGGATGACCAAAACCTTCCGTCTTTGATCAAAATTTGGAGGAGAGGTCAATGGATGGATTGGATTTCTTTGGCGACATCAATTCTGGGTCCCACAGTTAATGCAACTCAGACCCTATGCAGGACTGTGCGTATTCTAGAGTCTGGTTCTATTGCAGACGAGCTGTTAAAGAGAAGTGCGTAACTCTTTGTTCTCCACCAATAGCTAACCATCCGACCGACTCTACTACCTATAAGAGAGAGAGAACGTGAGAAGGCATGAGGATCCAACTGGCTTTGCTTGGACGTGCCTGCACAAGAAGGGAGAGTTTCTTTTTATTCCTTTTCTTTTTTTTTCTTTTCTTTTTATTTTATTTTATTTTGGTTAAGGGATTCAGCCCATCCATGTCTGGCTGAACCACTTAGCCAGGGCAAAGAGGTGAAGCTTGGAGCGTGATGGGAGAATTTATGCTTGTGCCTTTTGTTTAGACTGAATGGATTTTGATTTAATTTTATGAGAATATTTTTAGTTTTTAATGGTCTATTGTGACTAAAATTATAATGGGCCTGTGAAGGCTTTGAGTATTGTCCTTTTCCTTTATGTTTATGACGTCAGGAAGCCCTGTTATTCACCATAGTCTCCTGGGCATGGTCAGATGACGGTACCCTTCCTAACTTTCATACATGTGATTGGTTGGTAATTAGTTTAATTCTGTTGTTTGCTTTGTCTCTTGGGCATGGTTTTGTGATGGAATCCATTCTAATTCATATAACTTTTATCTCTTGAAAGCTATATCAACGGTAGTTCAGTTAATTTCCATGATTCTTGAAGCAGGCGTAAGATCTCCCTGATCTCTACAAGTGGATCCTCTGAATCCCTCATTTCCTTTCCCTGAATTCCTTAAGTTTTAGATAATTATTTCATAATTATTACTTAAAATTTTATTTGATTTAGATTACATCTTAGCCTAGTTCTAGTTCTTCTTAGTTTCAGTTAACGTACAGGTATCAGTCCCTTAGGATTCGACATCGTTCTTACCGAGTTTATTACTACATCACAACCCTGCACTTGGGGAGTGAACAAGTTTTTGGCGCCGTTGCCAGGGACTGACGGCTACATTTTTCTGAGATTAATTAGTTTTAGAATTAAATTAAGATTAGGATTTTACTAACTGTAGGTTTAAGTTTTTTTGATTTATAGAGACTTAACCTGTTTTCTTGTTTAGTAAGATCCTGACATAGACATCTAATTTGGTAATCCCTTTCTAAATTCTCTACTTTCTCTATTTTTAGAATTAGGATTTTTTTTTTTAGGAATTTTTTCCTTTCTAGAAACTAACATTACTTTCTATTTTAGGATTTCTAATTTAGAACTTTCTAACTTTAGGTTTTCTATTTTTTGAAACTAATTTCTTTTATTTTTCTTTTTCAGGATCTTAACATAGGAACTTCTCATTTGGTACATTCTTTCTAACTTCTCCTCCTCTAACGTCAGTATGCTGAGAAGAATAACCTATTTTGGGATGATGATGATATAAATCAACCTATATCTCAAAACTTTCCTAAAACTATCATTGAGAACTGATCAGAATATAAAGATCCACCGGCTAAGAAGTCCTTACGTGATTATATGTAGGAGAACAATTACAATCTACGGATTAACAAAACAGTACTTGAGTGTTGGAGTTGTCATAACTATGGAAGTGTGAATTATTATCACCTATCCGATAAAAAGAAAACAATGCGTGATTATATTATGAGTGATAATAAGTATTACCAACCATCAGATTCTCCCACCTATGATCTGTAATCTATAACTAGTGGAAACATTAATGTCCGGAAGCTAAACCATCTATATATCATAGTGATAATTCTCTTGGGTCCTCTACCTTTGAAACCCAATCAGAAACAATCCAAGAGGATTCATTTCAGAGGCTCATGAAAGCACAAGAGCAGTTCAATCAGCTTATCATACAGTCATGTGAATTGCTCAAATTCTCAATTCTAATAATTCAATCACATCTTATGAAAAAGGAAGAGGCTAGGTTATCACAGTCTCATCTCAATCTAGAAGCATAATGTGAAGAAAGTGATCATAACTCGCTTGTGGCAGAAACTGCACTTATGAATAAGGACATAGATTCCATTAATGAGCATATGATTCAATTTTCCAATGAGTCGATCTCGATGACTGTTCAAAAGAATGGTGAAGATACATGGATGTCTTTCAAATATAATGATGATGACTCAATTCACTCACATGACACACTAAATTCTAATGATGAAGAAGCGGTTAATTTATATGAATCTCAACCCAATCTGGGAATAGAATGTGAGGAAAGCGATCTCATCCCAACTGTGCATTGCACTGAACTAGAATGTGCAGCCACAGTTCCCCTAGAATCCATCTCAAGTTTGGTCCAGGTCAATGATCAAGACGTACACGAAGTGGTCGGTCATAATGAGCCACTCCTCTCACCTGACATGTCTGATTTAAAGGTGAAGGATGAGCCCCTTACAACCGACCCTTCTAACTCTTATGAAATATGTTTGGACCACCTCTCTGAATCGAATGATGATGTAATTCATGAGATGAAAGAGCCACCTTATACAACTCTAGAATTTAAAACCACCCGGTTGAGGCCACCATCTAAACTGTCAAGTTTTAACGATTCAATGCCTCTTCTGAGTAGTATCAATGAACAGAGTTCGCCCATAAATACTTCGTCTACTGACCCTTAATTTGTCTATACATGGCGGGAGCAAGAGAGCATACCTCCATCTACTTTCAAGGATGTTGGATTCCTTGGGCAGATCATCACGAGCTCCAATGTGGAGAATAAGTCACACTCAGCTGAACTTCCCAACTCGTGGGATTGCTTCACTTTGCAGGTTCAAACGATCCCATATTAAAAGACAAAGTGGATGCCTTGCAAGACAACATCTCGGTAGTCATCACTGACCGAGAAAACTCTTATTCTGAAACACCCTCTTTCCATAATCCTAAACGTCTACCAGTAAAGGAAGAGGAACTAAAAATTAAATCGAAGTTTGGAGCTTCGGAATGTGTTGAGACTATATCACATCTTAAGAAGTTTTTTAAACTTTATTTACTTGTAGTCTTTGATTCACCATGCGATACTAATGTTGAAACTTCTTATGTCATAGGTGAATCATATATATTATGGATACCTCAAGCAATTCAATGGAAGATTTCTTATGAGGTACATAAGTCTCTCTGGAAAGTCATGCTCCAGGGCACTTAAGCCTATTACAAAAAGGGCTTTTGGATGGTCCTATTAAGGAACTTACTGAGAAACTTATCAAGATATTGGCCGGAAGAGTAACCTTGCGGCATGATCAATTCAATGTTTGCGGATAACATTGCTACAAACCCTCACAAGACTACAACTCGTCCACTAGGGGTAACCTAGGGGTTTAAAGGCTTATTGTATATGCTAAATGCAATCGAGAGCACCTGCGAAAGTGGTATAGGTAGGATTTTATTTTTGTTATTTTTGTTGGTTTCTCTATAGTGCTGACCCACTCTTACGTAGATATCTTTGAAAAGTATCTCTCTCGATTCATTATCCAGGTACTATTTTCCCATCACTTTTCCTTTTGTACTTTCATTGTCCCATGTGCATTGCATGCTTATTTCTTTTACATTGAGGACAATGTAGATTTTTGGTTGGGGGTGGGAGATTAGGTTACCTAATCAGTGTTTTCTTAGTCTTGAAAAAAAATTATGAAAATTTTTAAATTTTTCTAGAAATTCTTATGAATTTGAAGTGATTTTAACAACCATCTAGGCACTTAGAATTTCAAGATAGTAATCTATGACTCTTGGATTTAGTATTTGTTAGATTTCACAATTAAGTTTAAGTTATTAACCCATGATTGGAAGTTATAAACATTGATTGAGTCATGATTTCACATGTCACATCTCGCTTCCATGTTAAGATTTCAATTTAATATTGAAGGGTTAATTTGGTAATCATTAAGTATGAAAGGAACTAGCCTAGAACATTTACCTAACAGGATCGATATGAAAAAGAAAAGAAAAGAAAAGAAAAAATGGATACCCTTGGAAAGATTTGGGCGAATAATCCTCACTATAGGTTTGCTCCCTATAGGTGTAGATTTAATACCCCTTGAATGATATGTGAAAAGAGTTGGGTGTACAGTCTTCACCATAGGTTTGCTCCCTATAGGTGAAGAATTGATTCCCCTTCTTGGCATTACCGTTAATTAAAAAAAATCAAAAGTTGAAAGAATGAAAAGACGATCTGTAAGGCAAGTTTTGGTTATCATGAATTCTCTTGTTGATTACCAACGATATCCTGAAATAGGGAATTGAATCTTAATGTTGATAAGCCGAGATTACACTATACACTCATGGATCTTAATGCTTAGAATTGTTCTAATTGATAGATTAATACTGTAACACCCTGAAAATCGGGGGTCGTGTATAAACTCAACTCCCGAGTTCAACAAAAATGGTTATGATTCAATGTTGTCTGATTTAAAGCATTCACATGAGTAAAAGTATACCAAAACTGCAATTCATACTTCAGATCCAGTGATAAAAGCAAGCGGAAGACTAAACAATGTATATATCACTGTATGGAAAAACAAAGTAATCTCATCTGTCTCCAAAGTATGACTACATCTCTGAGTCTCATATACATATTCATAACAAAAGAATAATGTTCAAAAAGGAAAGTCCCACTGATGTCCCCTCGATCCAGGTCGCCTAAGGGAAGCCGTCATGATACTGCATATACGAGAACTCATCCTGGTCCTCGTCGATCTCTGGCTCCACCTCCTGGATCTCGTCCTCACCTGCAGCTACAACAGGGTCTGGTGGGTGTTGCAAACACCATCCCGTAACGTGGGAATGAGTGATCAACTCAGTGGAATCATAGAGCAAAGATTAGCATGTTCACAATTCAATCACGCGATAATAGTAAAGCAGTAAATCAGACAATCCTAATACTGTTGTTAATGCAAGATGATATGACGTGATGTATGCCCTCACTGACGATCACCCTCATGCGGCAACATCTTACGACCGCGGCATGCCACACTCCCTAGAGTGCTCCACATCTTCCAGGCACATGCAATGCTATGGTGATATGAATTCCAAGTTGTTATTAGTCCATTCAAACAGCAGGATTGGGAAACTAAGGTACTTCCCTTGTATCAATCCCAACACAGATCCTGTCTAAGGTCGTCACTCCTAGTAATCTCATACGATGTATAATTCGTAGGTCACTGCAAGGGCTGCCAGGGCTGTTGCTCGCACTCGTTGCACCGCTCCCCCATCACCTTATCAATACAGGCCTACTGTACTCTACTGCACGGAAGGGTCGTCGCCTCCCGTGGACTCAGAATACGCTCGCGGTCACTACAAAGGGCTCGTCGCCTGATCAGTGTAGGCCGACAGCTAGAATATAGTGTCCCATACCACCATAATCTGCTCACGAGTCTAGGTGCTCACTGGTCACTACGGGGAGGTTTGTGGCCCCAGCGTAGGCCGACAGCTCGACCACGGTGTCCCATACCACCATGCCCGGCTCATGAGTCTTCGTGGATCAAGGTACCACGGTTAACAGGGTTTACAATGGTAAGTTCAGTACCCTAGGTTCAAGCAGTTATGACACATACAAGGTGAACATACATCAGCCAGTCGGGTTACTTGACGGGCTCGACTAGCGCGATCGCATCTCAAGTTGAACGACATGAAGTGCGTAAAACACTTCGCGTGGCCTAACCACTGCCGCCAACTCTAAACACGAATCACGTTCATCGACGCGTCGTTCGTGGCTATGACCAGTCAGCCACGAATTCGCAGGGTTACCGACTGCCTGGACTAAGTCTAGTCCCACTCATCTATGGAATCATATTAGCACTATATGCAAAGGTATTGGAATTGAAGTACATCATGCGAGCATGTTAACACATGTTATAACATTCAACTTAAGCAAATCTTCAAGGCATACTTTCTATGCATGTAATACAATCATGCATAAGGTAAACATGTAGGAAATCATTTAGGTCAGCATATTAATCAAGAATTCAATCTCAAACTACTACATAACATCATTTAATTCAATACATACTAATACAAGCATTTATACAAACACATACACTACACACTTAAGTCCACATATAGTATGTCGACCCAAAGTGCGCAACTTGGCGAATCTCTTCACCAAACTGATTATGCAAGCATTCCTAACTCCCTAATGCGGCGACAAACCATGTCAATCACGTCAGCAAAATATGCATGTAGACCGTACTTCCTACAAATGACTAAAATGTCCTAAATCTCATATTCTTCGTTAATTTACGAAACAGGAAACGGAGAGCATGTTGTACATGTCAAACGGCGATGCCGTCGATAATCTACTATTAAACGACATTGAAAGCGTTGTAAACTGTCAATCAAAGCGTCTAAAATTCTCACCTAGTCTCTTATGGTTGCAGGATTTTGAACGGAGCGTGTACGCTTCGTCTACGGCGGTAGGAAAGCCTGATTTATGGAATACGTTAGCTAACATGTTAAGCATCTAAGCAAACCCTAAATCAGCAAGTTTTTGGGGTTATTTTATACCTGAAAAATGGAGAAATCACCAGCCAGGTGATTGGAAAGAAGTGCTGAAGCACCAACTGTCAGGGGCTCGGAAGCAGGGAAATTCTCTTCTTCTCTTTCTCTCAAACTCTCTCTCTTTTCCTCCTAGGATTTGTGATTTTCGGATGGGAAGGAGAAATGAGGGTTTCAACCCCTTTTATAAGCTTGAAATCGCCGAAAATAGGCTCCGGGACGAAGTTTACTTGGTGCCTATCCATTTCGGGGCTGTTTCGGTCCAAAAACTGCTTTCTGGTGGTCCCCTGGTCGATTGCGATCAGACTTAAGCTCATGTGTACCAGATGTACCTCGTATTAAGTTTTCAGTCTGGCAGGGTTCGCAGATCGCACGTGGCGGACCAGTTTCAGTTCAGCGGTCACCGCACATAGATCAGGGCTGAAAGGCTCATGATAATAAATAGAAATTTTTCCTGATCTGAGGGTGTAATCTGGATGAATTCTGACGGTCAGAACGCTTAATACTGACGCGTCAAGTCGTGTGCCAGATTTGAATTTGAAATTCCAAATTCGTTCCTATTCGCGGTCGCTTCAGTCTGGGTTCAACGAAATCGTCTGTGATTATCGGTTTGACTTAATTTTCGAGATGATTGTCAAGTCCAGCTGGGCGGTTCTAACGGTCTAAGATAGGAGGTATCGGACCTTCGACGCGCGGTCTAAATCCAATACAAAATTTCAATATGGTCTAGAGAACAAACCTGCTCAGAGTTTGATCCGAGGTTATAGAGTATTGTAGAGTTGTTTGTTCTACTCGATTTGGGTCTTGCAGAACGTATTTAAAGTGATCAGGGACTATTTCCCAGCTACTCTAGCATTGCGCTAGCTAACTTACGCTTAATTTCCATGGAAATTATTTCTACGCGATTTCGGGTCAAATCGGTACTCGAACTCAAGTACGGATTTTTCACGGGCGTTACAAATACTTTGAACTTGATTATGAATTTTACCGTGTGCTTGAGTCCAGGAGAAAGTAATACCCAACATTCACGACTCTTAGAATTCTCATATTTGGATTATTTTGCAAAATTCACTCGAGTTCATAGAAATTGTCATTTAATTCTCAACTTATTTTTTCGCATGCTTTGCTTGAGACTAGCAAAATGCTGGTTGGGGTTGTGTTGAGGGTCAAATATTGCATATCAGACTTAGTTATTTCCTGGATTTACGAGCATGATACTATTTAATGGCCAATTTAATCGTGTTTGTGATGCAGTGTATTTACGAGCTTGGATTGAAATAAGGTGCTAAAAGCTGAGATTTAACTCTCAAAATTCACCAGAGCAAGGGACGAACTCCATGGGACCAAGATCGACAAATTTACATGCTAGAGATCCATAAAAATTGAGAAACTGAAGCTCAAGTGGCCCAAAATTGGTCCAGAATACAAGATCACGGGGTTCCCACCATCCGTTTGGCTCAAAGCTTCATACATGGCTAAGGGACCACAAATTAACCGTACAGGTCGAATTTCAGATCCCAGATCCTTGTGGAAGAGGCCCAATAGCAAGATCAGCTCACAAATCGTTAAGCTAGGGCCCACCTAATCTTTGGATATGCTTAAATTTTGGTCTTAACACTTAAAATGAGGTGTCAAAGAAGATGGACGAATTAGATTTCGCATACACATCAAAGTGGGACCCATCTTATGTGAATGGGAGTGCACAGCAACGGTGCACTCGAAATACACCGAACCAGTAACGGTCGGTCAAAGGGGCTGACTCGTCATCGGCTCTCCTCTGTGAAAGAACGGACAACGTATTTACGTTGTCAGTCCGTTTTTTCTAGTGGGCCCCACTCGTCCTCCTTTTTTCAGATCTGGACCGTCCATTCACTCCAGAGAGAGGTCACGGCCCTAGCCTAGGTGGCCTTTTTTGCCCCATAGATGTGTACGCACATGGATCGTCATTAAACTAAGGACGGACGACAGAGCGAATTATTTTGTGGGCCACACCGAAAATCAGTACAATCTCACTATTCTTAGATGGATGTTCACAAGGAATTCAATGTATGGAGTGGATTTCTCAACTGATGTGAATTATGGGCCGCGCCAGCAGCACAACGGAAGAAAACCGCTTTTCTCTCTATTTATGTAAAAACAGAGACTGTTGACGTTCTTAGCGGCCCACCAGTGCTGATCATATTGATGATCTGGACTGTCTATCATGAAGATGAGCTTGATCATGTCATACCCTAGTTGTCCGTTTTCAACCATACAAGCATACATGTCCACTACAACGATCACAACAGGACCATTCAAATACCATTGAGCAGGAATTCTTCCCTGAGCCACTTCAATGGATGACCAAAACCTTCCGTCTTTGGTCGAAATTTCAAGGAGAGGTCAATGGACGGATTGGATTTCTCTATCGACATCAATTTTGGGTCCCACAGTTAATGCAACTCAGACCTTACGCAGGACTGTGCGTATTCTGGAGTCCAGTTCTGTTGCGGACGAGCTGCGAAAGAGAAGCGCATAACTCTTTGTTCTTCACCCACACCTAACCATTCGACCAACTCTACTACCTATAAGAGAGAACATGAGAAGGCATGAGGATCCAACTGGCTTGGCTTGGACGTGCCTGCACAAGAAGGGAGAGTTTCTTTTTATTCCTTTTATTTCTTTTTTTTCTTTTCTTTTCTTTTTATTTTATTTTGGTTAAGGGATCCAGCCCATCCATGTCTGGCTAAACCTCTTAGCTAGGGCAAAGAGGTGAAGCTTGTAACGTGATGGGAGAATTTATGCTTGTGCCTTTTGTTTAGACTGAATAGATTTTGATTTAATTTTATGGGAGTATTTTTAGTTTTTAATGGTCTGTTCTGACTAAAATTATAATGGGTCTGCGATGGCTTTGAGTATTTTCCTTTTCCTTTATGTTTATGACGTCAGGAAGCCCTATTGTTCACCATAGTCTCCTGGGCATGGTCGGATGATGGTACCCTTCTTAACTTTCATACATGTGATTGGTTGGTAATTAGTTTAATTCTGTTGTTTACTTTATCTCCTAGGCATGGTTTGGTGATGGAATCCATTCTAATTTATATACCTTTCATCTCTCGAAAGCTATATTAATGGTAGTTCAGTTAATTTCCATGATTCTTAAAGCAGGCTTAAGATCTCCCTGATCTTTACAAGTGGATCCTCTAAATCCCTAGTTTCCTTTCCCTGAATTCCTTAAGTTTTAGATAATTATTTCACAATTATTCCTTAAAATTTTAATTGATTTAGATTACATCTTAGTATAGTCCTAGTTCTACTTAGTTTCAATTAACGTACAGGTATCAGTCCCTTGGGATTCGACCTCGGTCTTACCAAGTTTATTACTACATCATAACCCTGCACTTGGAGAGTGAACAGTTAGGGCATCAGTAATCCATCCCAAGGATTGGATTAGCCCCATGCATGACCATCTTCGATCACCACCTTTATAATGTGGGTTGTTTTTCCAACCGTTGAAGCTTTCTCACCCACAGCTATAAGAAGGGGAGTCCTATAGCCCTTGGGATTCATGCCAAGGAGAGAAAGAGGAAAAGAGTAAAAGAAAGGAAAGAGAGAGAGAGAGAGAGAGAGAGAGAGAGAGAGAGAGAGAGAGAGAGAGAGAGGAAGAAGAGTAAGGGTGTGAGACGTGAGTACATTGCTATCCTCCAGCTCAGACCAGACCGAGCCAAGTGACCCATCTCCTCCACCCTCTTAAAGCTTTCAGCCCCAGCAGAAAATGGCTCTTGAAAAGACCAAAACTAAGCCAAATAATGGTTACGTTTCAGACTAAAACAAGGTTAGGAAGCAACTCAGTTCATACCAAAACCAGGCTAGACAATGGTTATGGTTTAAGCTAAAACCAGACCAAATTTATAGCTCTATTTTGGGTCGAGGCCAGGCCAAACAATAGCTAAGTTCTGGACCGAAACTATGGCGGGGAACATGCCCTTCACTTAGCTCTGAGAAGGATCGAAAGACAGCCTAATGGCCTAAGATTGGAGCAGAAATCATCCCTCCACGGGCTTGGTTCGAGCAAAATTACATGGCTCAGGCAAGAAGCCCCGAAACAGATCAAAAACATGCCCTGTCTAGGCTTCCAGTTAGGCTACAAACTAGTTCATTCCCCTCTCAGTCGGGTTGGGAAAGTGTGGAGAAACATGACCTTAAATGAGCCTTCGACCTAGCTGAAAACACCATTCGGATGGCCCACTATCTATACTAAAATAGGCCTGCAAGTGGGCCACAAATGAAGCTAAAATCAGGCCTTAATTGGGCCTCAAATTAGGCTGAGATCGAGCTTCAAATGAGCCTTGGAATGAGATGGGAGAAATCGATTCCTATCAAGCCGTGTAGAGGGACGAAAGCTGGGTTTTAACTAGGGTTCAGCTAGGCCCTGCGTGAATAAAAATTTAATTGGAAACTAGCTCAGATGTGGGCCCAGATCATGCCTATGTGGGCCATGCCATACGGCAGCACAAGCTGTGTCACGCCCCAGACTCGGTAACCGGAATCACAAGGGACCCGATGGCTGGTTCTGGTCGTAACAGCCTTCATAGTACCCCATTCTTGGCTCCTGAGGCAGGTTCCGATCCTAGGATCTTATAAGGAGGATTTTCATTACAGTATAATCATTACTAATATGAGCATACCCAAGATCACAGCAAATACATCTGAGAATAACAAAGGAACACATCACAAAATTCACTAAGAATTTGAACTTTTACAATCATCCATAAGGTCCAAAAGGACATACATGAGATAAAAGGAGAAGAGGGAAAGGTCGACAACACTGGAGTCCTCAAAAGCTCCGCTCTACTCCACGTGCTACTGCTACGATGCCTGCCTAGAATCTCCTGCACGCATCAATCGTGCATAAGCTTATAGAAGCTTAGAGGGTGGTGAAAGTGGGTGACAATGGTGCACAGAATAGTAGGAGATACAAGAAGGGAAATGTGCTCAATGGAAAAATCACTAACCTTACCAAGGCTTATCATGAATATGATGCAATGAGTACTGGATGTTAAACCAAGGCAATGCATGAAGGGGGCTTGTACAACCAATGCTAATGCGATGCAAGTAATGCCAGTGCTCATATCCAAATCATAAGTCAAGTACATTTCCAATCATAAGGAAATCACCGGGATCCATTACACTGCTGAATGACTGTCGCTCTACAGACCCCGCACAGTCAAACGAGCATAAGAGACCTCACAAACTGCCTGTGGACAGCCAAATACTAACAAGGTCTGACGGTAGCGGACCCATTTACGAGCTGGTCAGACTCAGCCTAGCAATGCCCACTACACACCAGGCAGGTAAGGCCACACCCCTATCCAACCGACTACACGACAGTGGGAGTCGCAGCCTAATGGTATAAGGCCCTCGTACGCTCATGTATTCCACCCGGTCATGGCGTTGGAGCAGATCCTTGGTACCATGGAAGTTTTAAAAATTTTACCCATGGGCATCGTATGCATCCGGTATGCTCAACTAATATTTTCGGTGTCCACACATACGACCATCCATGAATATCCCTGTGGAGGTAAGACCCTGATGAAGTAATGGCAGATATCCACATGCTATGCAATGCCAGATGCATGAATCACACAATCACCCATGCATCAATCCCAAGCATTCATCTCTTAGGGAGATACCAACATGTCCTACACAATGCCACAACCATGGCCAATCATTCCTCAACCAAGCATACATATGATGTGTATGGGAGTGGGCCATGAAGATGAATAAGGGTGCCAATACGGTGGAGATGAACTCTCTACCTAATCATGAAGGGTCTAGGTACTTAACTAATTTCTCATAAGGAATACAACCTCTAGTGGGGTCCATATACCTGGGGTAGCCCACAAGACTAAGGAGAACAATGGTATGGGCCTAAATAGTGAGATGGCTTAGCAAGGTTCTATAGTAGGCCTTCAACCACCCATATAAGCCCATGGGCCTACCTTAAGGCCACCAACGTGGACATCCAACCACAATTGGTTGCTAAGAGGTAGCCCATCTCTAATTGATCATGAATCAAGGACCAAGGCCTATGGAACATCAAAAATAAGAAATGAGCAACCATAATTATACCACAACACTCATGTTGGGCTTTAGAAAGGGCGGCCCAAGGCCTATCCAAAATATGGGTTCAGGGAGAACACACATAACCCAACTCATATATAACACTATGGGCCCATAAGGGAAATGTTAGGGCCCAACATAAAGGCCACTAATCCCATATATTATGGTAGCCTAGTGGGCGGCCCATTGCTCAAACCACATGGGCAATGTCATGCTCTTAGTCAAGTAAGTTGGGCCTACAACTCGGCCCAAGTATAAAGTTGATTTGATGGGCAATCAAGGGCCCATATACTTGTGTAATCTGGCCCACTAACCCGAGATAACAGTATAGTAAAATGGCCCAATAGTTCAATGGGTCTATCTGGAAGGTTCCAACCCAATTGGGCCTAAAGAGTTCAACAACTAGCTACATTTATGGACCCAATTAAATTCAACTGTGGTGGGCCTCAAAAGTGCATTTATTAAGCCCAAAATTTAAGAAACTAAAGGTATCAATTATCTCCTCTAATACCTTCATAAATGTGGTGGGCCTCACTCCTCAAAATTTCAGCCCAAGTCCAAGCATAATTATAACATATTGTTGTCCTAAATTTGGGCACTCCATTGGAGTGGACCCAAGGCCTCTAAAACTCTGAGAATTGAGTGCCATGGTCCCTCATCATACATACAATGAGATGAAATCCAAAAATATGGCACACCATCAAGAGAAATATTTTTGAATTTTGGTTTTTATCAAGCATATTGCTGGACTGCACAACAGAAAAATTGAGAGTCCAGCCATCTTGGACCATTTTTTGGGATGCCCTAAAGGGGTCATTTGAGGCTGAAATTTTACAAAGTGATAATTCCATATGTGGGCCACACCCCCACAAAATTTCAGAATTTTTAGATATTTATAAGTATTTTAATTAGTTTAAACAAAACAGACTATCGATGAAATCGGACAGACCTGAACGTCCCAACATGGTGGGCCAGTCCGGCCCTTGCCACAGTGTGTACAGGGGTCCATTGGCCCTGAAATTTGGTAGGTGGGTCCTACCATGAGCATATCACATCCCTACAAAATTTCAAAATTTTTAGACACTTATAAATATTTTAATTCATTTAGATAAATCAATCTGTCCTAAAAATCGGACTGATCTGGACACTATATTATAGTGGGCCAGTCCAGCCACCACTATGGTACGTACAGGTGTCCATTGGCCCCCAAATTTCGTAGGTGGGTCCTACCTTGAGTAGGCCACCCATGAATAAATTTTTATAATTTTTAAACACCTACAGATATTTTAATAAATTTCAGAAATCCAACTGTCCATGGTGGAATGTTGCTAGAATAGTGTAGAAAATCCAGACTGTCCACCTCACTTGGACCATACCTTTGGGACCTCAATCAAGGTCAGATGGAGCTGAAATTTGGGAAACATCAAGATGAGATCCCCACCTTTTAGAAAAGTATATTTGATGGGTATGAATAGTCCCCCAAACAGTCCCAAAATCTGGTCCAAAAACAACCAGAAATTGTCCAGAAAATTCTGGACAGCAACATGTACTTAGATAAAATTTATTATATACATTAAATAAAAAGGAAAACACATTAATGGAGGATGGTGTGGCCTTCCTTAGTGGGCCCCACAAATGTCCATATCATAATCTAAAGCCAACACACCTTGCATGCATCATTAAGGCAGCAAGTATGACACCCAAAATCAAACAATGGGCAGTTTGGGCATCCCACCTTGCTGAAATTTATGGATGTCCTAGGCCCACCAAATGAGCCACACACATCAGGAAATAAATGAGAGAAAAGAGAGATAGAAGGACAATCTGACCATAGGGAAAGGGCTCTGCCACTATTGAGCCCTCCCTAGATCAATCACACCCATATATCATACATAGATTTACATTTATAACATGAATCTTGCACATGCATGGCCTATAATTAAAATGCATGGTGAGGATGTCATCCCCACCATGGTTATAAGGTCTAGATGACCCAAATATAATATGATATGAAAGAAAATGGTCATGATGGAGCCCATAGAGAAAGGCCCCATGCATGGATCATGCATGCATAAGATAAGCCATTAGGCCACAACCATGGGATTGTGTGGGATATCCACCATTGATTGGTGGGTCCTACACTTTCATCATGAAAAAAGGAAAACATCTAGGATATAGAAAATAGATTTTTACATCTAAAGGGGTACCCACCTCAAAGATGACCACCAAACTTTCACACTAAGGTCCTTTAGCACTAAGGGAGATGGATCAATGGTGGAGATGAGGTTTCAAGGGTTAGATGGTGGGGGATTAAGGAGGAAGGTGGCTGGAAAAATGGAGGAAAATGGGCTGGAGAAATGGAAAAAAATTGCTAGAGAAGAAGAGAAGAGAGAGAGAAATGAGAGGGAAAATCTTTTTAAAAAAAGTAATCATTAACCTATGGTGATACAAAAAATGTTGCTAGGGTAGGTTAGGTGTGGGTGGTGTGTGAGGTCTTGGTAGTGTGAGTTATGGAGATTTAGGTGGTGTGTGTAGTGTGTGTTGAAACTTGTGTAAAAGAGAAAGTGTGGGCCACATGCACCACTCCAAGGTGGGCCACATGATCGAAATCAAGGGCCATAGAATGAAACGTACACAACTTATGATCCACATATCGGATGGACGCACAAGACGTGACGTTGGAACCGCGGAAACAATGCGGTCGCAATGGCATAGGTCTCAGCTCGATCCGAGTCGGGTCTACTTGATCGGACTCTAGGATGACCGCAACACTATTTGAGGGTTGCGGGTCGCCAGAATTTGACCGGTAGGACCGTGAGACCACAAGAAATGAAATACATACTCTCACACACACATGCACATATGTGAACTTGGGTCGGGTCTCACAACCCTCCCACCAATAAAGAAATTTCGTCCTAGAAATTGACTAATCCAAGACAGAATAAAAGAGAACACCACCATCACATAGTAATCATCATACAAGAAAGGCAATACAAACAATCATATATCTATCAATCATCAAACAAATGGGGATAACACTCTCTAATCTCAGCCTCGCGTTCCCAAGACGCTTCAGCCCCCGAATGATGACCCCATTGTACTTTCACCAAGGGAATGGCCTTAGTCCTTAGGGCCTGCCCTTCCGATCAAGAATACGAATCGGCTGCTCAATGTAAGAAGCATCCTCACGGACTCAAGTGGCTGCCAATCAATCACAGGAATAGTGTCTGACCCACATTTTCTCAACATAGAAACATGAAACACGTCGTGGATCGTGGACAACTCAGGAGGTAAGGCAAGCCTATAGGCCACATCACCTACGCGCTCGGTAATCTCAAAAGGTCCAATAAATCTCGGGGCGAGCTTGCCCTTCACACCAAAGTGAACCACGCCTTTCATATGTGAGACCTTGAGATACACCATGTCCCCGACTAGGAACTCGAGGGGTCGACGCCGACGATCAGCATAACTCTTCTGCCGGCTCTGAGCTGTGCGCATCCTCTGCCTAATAACATCAATAGCCTCTGACGTCTGTTGCACAAGCTCGGGACCTAAGAGACGGCGCTCTCCAACATTAGTCCAACAACTGGGAGATCTACATGGCCTACCATAAAGTGCCTCGAAAGGAGCCATGTCGATAGTCAACTGATAACTGTTGTTGTATGCAAACTTGGCGAGGCGCATATGCTCATCCCAACTGCCCACAAAGTCAATCACACAAGCCCTAAGCATATCCTCAAGGATCCGGTTGACCCTTTCGGTCTGCCCATCCGTCTGCGGATGATAAGCGGTGCTGAGATGCAAAGTGACCCCCAGTGCTTGCTGAAAACTCTTCCAAAACTGAGATGTAAACCTAGAGTCTCGGTCTGAAACAATCAAAACTGGGACACCGTGCAGTCTCACTATCTCCTCAATAAATATCCTCGCCAACCGGTCCATAAACCAGGAAGTACGTACTGGAATGAAATGAACCGACTTTGTCAAACGATCGACGATAACCCAGATGGTATCGTGACTGCGCTAAGTCCGCGGCAAACCTGTGATGAAATCCATCGATATGTGCTCCCACTTCCACTCTGGAACACTCAACGGCTGCAAGGGACCAGGGGGTCTTTAATGATTGGCCTTGACACGCTGGCATGTGTCACACTCAGCTACAAAACTCGCAATCTGCCACTTCATCCCCTGCCAGAAGTACTGCCTCCTCATATCACGATACATCTTCGTAAAGCCCAGGTGGATAGTAAGTCTCAATCGGTGTGCCTCGGTCATCAGATCACGACGCAACTCTAGAACGTCCGGAACACACAACCGGCCCCTGAAGCGTAACCCACCATCGGAACCAATATGCCAATCTGACTGCTCCACGGAGGCGGCCTCTGCTCGGTACTCCTGAAGTGACTAGTCCGTCTGTTGAGCCTCGATCACCCTAGCCACCAAGGAGGGTTGAATCGACAAGCTCGAAAGCTGAACAATGGAAGACTGCAGACCGAACTCAAAGTCAAACTCTAAAACATCCTCGAGCATCTGCCACTGTCCAACCATCATATGTGCCACCAGGCCTCGTGGTTGACGGTTGAGCACGTCCGCCACCACGTTCGCCTTGCCCGGGTGGTACTGAAGGTCAAAATCATAATCCTTTAGCAACTCCATCCATCGCCTCTGCCACAGGTTTAACTCGGACTGCGAAAATAGATACTTCAAGCTCTTATGATCCGAGAAGAGCTCGAACCTGATCCCATATGGATAATGCCTCCACACCTTCAGTACGAATACAATTACTGCAAGCTCTAAATCATGAGTGGGGTAGTTCAGCTCATGGACCTTGAGCTGACGCGAGGCATACGCTACTGGCTTCCCGTGCTGCATCAGTACAGCACCCAAGACAACTCTAGAGGCATCAGTAAAGACAACAAAACCCTCACTCCCATCAGGAAGAGTGAGGACAGGAGCGGACATGAGGCAGTCCTTCAACTCCAAAAATGCCTTCTCGCAAGCGTCACTCCAGACGAACTCGACGCCCTTCCTCATCAACCGGGTCAGCGGTGCCGTAATATGGGAGAAACCCTCGATAAATCGTCGATAATATCCCGCTAGACCAAGGAAGCTGCGAATCTCAGACGCGTTCGTGGGCTGACCCCACTGACGCACTGCATCAACCTTCGAGGGGTCCACGGCGACACCCTCCCTTATCACCACATGACCAAGGAACTTCATCTCCTCCTGCCAAAACTCGCACTTCTCTAGCTTCGCATACAGCTGGTGGGCACGAAGGGTCTCAAGTACAATCCGCAGGTGCTCGGCATGGTCCTCACAGCTCCTCAAATATACAAGAATATCATCAATGAATACCACCACGAACTGATCGAGGAACGGCCGAAAGACCTCGTTCATCAGCTGCATGAATATGGCGGGCGCGTTGGTCAGTCCAAACGACATGACCAGGAACTCGAAGTGACCGTAACGTGTCCGAAACGCCGTCTTCGGAATGTCCTCCTCTCGGACCCGAATCTGATGGTAACCGGAACATAAGTCTATCTTGGAAAAATATTGCGCACCCTGTAACTGATCGAACAGATCATCAATACGGGGAAGCGGGTATCGGTTCTTGATGGTGACTCTGTTGAGCTCACGATAATCTACACAGTCGCAACGAGCCATCCTTCTTCTTCACAAACAATACCGGGGCTCCCCAAGGTGAATGCTGGGATGAATGAAACCTAACTCCCGAAGCTCATCCAACTGCTCCTGCAGTTCTCGCAACTCTAACAGTGCCATCCGGTAGGGGGCCTTTGAGATAGGAGCAGTACCAGGCACCAATTCTATCTGAAACTCCACCTGTCGATGTGGCGGCAAACCCAGAATGTCCTGAAACACATCCGGGTACTCACAAACAACTGGCAGTTGCTCAATACTCTCTGCCACAGAATCCTCAACAACCGAAGCCAAGAAGCTAGATAACAGCTCTCTTCTAGGGTCGGCGACGAACTGAAACACTGGCAAGCCTGGAATATGAAATGTAACTGTCCTCGCAGCACAGTTTAAGACGGCACGATACTCCGCATGCCAGTCAATACCTAGAATCACATCAAATCCTACCATCGACATCATGAACAAATCGGCAGGAAGGAACATCTCACCCACTAACACCGGGCAAGAAGGACAGCGACAGGTCAATCTCACAGACTTCCCCATGGGAGTCAAAATGGTCAAGGCCTCGAACACGGACTCTGATGGAATACCGGTCGATCGGTAAAACTGCTCGGCCACAAACGAATGGGAAGCACCAGACTCAAACAAAACATGAGCAATGCAAGTAGAAACAAGAAGAATACCCTCAACGACTCCACCGGTCGACGACTGCGGGTCCTGGCCTGGCGCCTGCTGCACAGAATAAAAGTGGCCCTGAGCTGGTAGGGGAAGCAATTCGGAAGACTGATGGTCCTGGGTCTGAGCCTGCTGGGCTGCTATACACACTGGACCTAAGGATCGAACAACATATGGATATCCCCTCTGCTGATGCTGCTGCTGCTGCTGTCGCTGCTGCTGTTGTCTCTGCTGAGGAGGTCTGCCTGGCTATCTCTGCTGCTGAGGAGGAGCCCTAGGAACGGCGGGTGGAAGCTGAGCTCTCTGCTGCTGCTGAGGAGGACGAGGAGGAGGCAACTGCGGTGGCCTCTGCTACTGAATGGGGAGAGGGCACTCACGCCTCCGATGCCCAGTCTGTCCACAGCCGAAGCATACACCTGAAAAGGGGCCAGAAGATGAGGCGGCTGGTGGTGCCGAAGATGATGAAAAAGCCACTGTCTGAACCGCGAGCTGTCGAAATCCTGATCTGCCTCTCCATCTCTGCTGATGGTGTTGCCTGGAACTGCCGGCTGGTACTCTCCTCTTCCGGTCTCCACCGGAACTCTGCTCTCTCGACCTTTGGGTCATAGCCCAGTCCTCCTCATAAACTAGTGCTTGATGCACAACCTGGTCGAACGTCTCCAAGAAATGCCCTACAACACGGCTGCGAAGGGCAGGGCGTAAACCAGTCACAAAACGACGGGCTCTCATCTTCTCATCACTGGTCAGATGAGGAGTAAATCTAGACAAGGCCAAGAAACGGGCCTCATACTGAGATACAGTCATATCACCCTACATTAGGGTCTCAAACTCAATCGCCCGCTGGATATGAACATGTTCAGGGAAAAACTTTTGGTCGAAACGGGTCATGAACTCCTCCCATGTCCAAACGAACTGAGGTCCAACCATCCTAGATATAGATGACCACCAATGACGAGCCTCACCCTGAAGGAGATAGGTCGCAAGGGATACTCTCTTGCCTGCAGGACACTGTATAGTATCAAAAATCCTCTCAACCTCAGTGTGCCAAGCCTCGACGGCAGAAGGGTCAGGATCACCACTAAACCTCGGGGGATCATGCTGTCGGAACTCTCGGGCTATGGCACTAGCATGGGGTAAGTCAGACCACTCGGAAACCTCAGCGGTAGCTGGCTGACGGGTCTGCAATGCGGTGGTAACAAGCTGCATCAACTGCTGAAAATGCTCAGCTCCTATAGGTACTGTCGAAAAGGTAGGGGCGACACTCGCCTCAGGTGGAGGCATGGGTGGAGCCGACGGGGTAGGAGCCTCAGTAACTGGAACAGCAGGCTGAGTAGGGGGAATAGGTGGGGGAACCGGAGCAACTGGAGGTACAGGCGTTATGAGCTCAACTGGAGGAACAGGTCGGATCAGGACCTCAGGAATCGGATCCTTAAGTACTGGAGCAGAACGTGCTCGAGTAGGATGGGTACCTCGGGCACCTCGCCCACGGGCACCAAGACCACGGGCGCCACGACCACGAGTGTCACGACCACGCGGCATCGTCTACAAAATAATGATGATGTAAGGAATCAGGTCAGTTACAGGCTCAATATGGAGCGAAAGGAAGGATCTCGGGACACTACTTGCCCCATGTTCTTGGCAGACATGTGATGTTCCCTAGAGTCATTCCAGAATTACTTGCTATGCTCTGATACCAACTCCTGTCATGCCCCAGACTCGGTAACTGGAATCACATGGGACCCGATAGCTGGTTCTGGCCGTAACAGCCTCCATAATACCCCATTCTTAGCTCCTGAGGCAGGTTCCAATCCTAGGATCCTATAAGGAGGATTTTTATTACAGTATAATCATTACCAATATGAGCATACCCAAGATCACAACAAATACATCTGAGAATAAAAAAGGAACACATCACAAAATCTACTAAGAATTTGAACTTTTACAATCATCCATAAGGTCCAAAAGGACATACATGAGATAAAAGGAGAAGAGGGAAAGGTCGGCAACACTGGAGTCCTCAAAAGCTCTGCTCTACTCCACGTGCTGCTGCTACGATGCCTGCCTAGAATCTCCTGCACGCATCAATCGTGCATAAGCTTATAGAAGCTTAGAGGGTGGTGAAAATGTGTGACAATGGTGCACAGAAGAATAGTAGGAGATACAAGAAGGGAAATGTGCTCAATGGAAAAATCACTAACCTTACCAAGGCTTATCATGAATATGATGCAATGAGTACTGGATGTTAAACCAAGGCAATGCATGAAGGGGGCTTGTACAACCAATGCTAATGCGATGCAAGTAATGCCAGTGCTCATATCCAAATAATAAGTCAAGTACATTTCCAATCATAAGGAAATCACCGGGGTCCATTACACTGCTGAATGACTGTCGCTCTACAGACCCCGCACAGTCAAACGAGCATAAGAAACCTCACTACTCGCCTGTGGACAGCCAAATACTAACAAGGCCTGACGGTAGAGGACCCATTTACGAGCTGGTCAGACTCAGCCTAGCAATGCCCACTACACACCAGGCAGGTAAGGCCACACCCCTATCCAACCGACTACATGACAGTGGGAGTCTCAGCCTAACGGTATAAGGCCCTCGTAAGCTCATGTATTCCACCCGGTCACGGCGTTGGAGCAGATCCTTGGTACCATGAAAGTTTTAAAAATTTCACCCATGGGCATCGTATGCACCCGATATGCTCAACTAATATTTTCGATGTCCACACATACGACCATCCACGAATATCCCTGTGGAGGTAAGGCCCTGATGAAGTAAAGGCAGATATCCACATGCTATGCAATGCCAGATGCATGAATCACACAATCACCCATGCATCAATCCCAAGCATTCATCTCTCAGGGAGATACCAACATGTCCTACACAATGCCACAACCATGGCCAATCATTCCTCAACCAAGCATGCGTATGATGTGTATAGGAGTGGGCCATGAAGATGAATAAGGGTGCCAATACGGTGGAGATAAACTCTCTACCTAATCATGAAGGGTCTAGGTACTTAACTAATTCCTCATAAGGAATACAACCTCTAGTGGGGGCCCATATACCTGGGGTAGCCCACAAGACTAAGGAGAACAATGGTATGGGCCTAAATAGTGAGATGGCTTAGCAAGGTTCTATGGTGGGCCTTTAACCACCCATAAAAGCCCATGGGCCTATCTTAAGGCCACCAACGTGGACATCCAACCACAATTGGTCCCTAAGAGGTAGCCCATCTCTAATTGATCATGAATCAAGGACCAAGGCCCATGCAACATCAAAAATAAGAAATGAGCAGCCATAATTATGCCACAACACTCATGTTAGGCTTCAGAAAGGGCGGCCCAAGGCCTATCCAAAATATGGGTTCAAGGAGAACACACATAACCCAACTCATATATAACACTATGGGCCCATAAGGGAAAGGTTAGAGCCCAACATAAAGGCCACTAATCCCATATATTATGGTGGCCTAGTGGGCGGTGCATTGCTCAAACCACATGGGCAATGTCATGCTCTTAGTCAAGTAAGTTGGGCATACAACTCGGCACAAGTATAAAGTTAATTTAATGGGCAATCAAGGGCCCATATACTTGTGTAATTTGGCCCACTAACCCAATATAAGAGTATAGTAAAATGGTCCAATAGTTCAATGGGTCTATCTGGAAGGTTCCAACCCAATTGGGCCTAAAGAGTTCAATAACTAGATACATTCATGGACCCAATTAAATTCAACTGTGGTGGGCCTCAAAAGTGCATTTATTAAGCCCAAAATTTAAAAAACTAAAGGTATAAATTATCTCCTCTAATACCTTCATAAATGTGGTGGGCCTCACTCCTCAAAATTTCAGCCCAAGTCCAAGCATAATTATAACATGTTGTTGTCCTAAATTTGGGCACTCCATTGGAGTGGGCCCAAGGCCTCTAAAACTCTGAAAATTGAGGGCCATGGCCCCTCATCATGCATACAATGAGAGGAAACCCAAAAATATGGCCCACCATCAAGAGAAATATTTTTGAATTTTGGTTTTTATCAAGCATATTGCTGGACTGCACAACAGAAAAATTGGGAGTCCAGCCATCTTGGACCATTTTTTTGGATGCCCTAAAGGGGTCATTTGAGGTTGAAATTTTACAGACTGATACTTCCATATGTATTCCACACCCCCATAAAATTTCAAAATTTTTATATATTTATAAGTATTTTAATTATTTTAAACAACACAGACTGTCCATGAAATCGGACAGACCTGAATGTCCCAACGTGGTGGGCCAGTCCGGCCCTTTCCACGGTGTGTATAGGGGTCCATTGGCCATGAAATTTGGTGGGTGGGTCCTACCAGGAGTAGATCACATCCCTATAAAATTTCAAAATTTTTAAACACGTGTAAATATTTTAATTCATTTAGATAAATCAATCTGTCCTAAAAATCGGACTGATCTGGACACTATATTATAGTGGGCCAGTCCAGCCACCACTATGGTACGTACAGGTGTCCATTGGCCCCAAAATTTTGTAGGTGGGTCCTACCTTGAGTAGGCCACCCCTGAATAAATTTTTATAATTTTTAAACACCTATAGATATTTTAATAAATTTCAGAAATCCAACTGTCCATGGTGGAATGTTGCTGGAATAGTGTAGAAAATCCAGACTGTCCACCTCACTTGGACCATACCTTTGGGACCTCAATCAAGGTCAGATGGAGCTGAAATTTGGGAACATCAAGATGAGATCCCCACCTTTAAAAAAAGTATATTTGATGGGTATGAATAGTCCCCTAAACAGTCCCAAAATCTGGTCCAAAAACAACCAGAAATTGTCCAGAAAATTCTGGACAGCAACATGTACTTAGATAAAATTTATTATATAGGTTAAATAAAAAGGAAAATACATTAATGGAGGATGGTGTGGCATTCCTTAGTGGGCCCCATAAATGTCCATGTCATAATCTAAAGCCAACACACCTTGCATGCATCATTAAGGCTGCAAGTAGGACACCTAAAATCAAACAATGGGCAGTTTGGGCATCCCACCTTGCTGAAATTTATGGATGTCCTAGGCCCACCAAATGAGCCACACACATCAGGAAATAAATGAGAGAAAAGAGAGATAGAAGGACAATCCGGCCATAGGGAAAGGGCTCCGCCACTATTGAGCCCTCCTTAGATCAATCACACCCATACATCATACATAGATTTACATTTATAACATGAATCTTGCACATGCATGGCCTATAATTAAAATGCATGGTGAGGATGCCATCCCCACCATGGTTATAAGGTCTAGATGACCCAAACATAATATGATATGAAAGAAAATGGTCATGATGGGGTCCATAGAGAAAGGCCCCATGCATGGATCATGCATGCATAAGATAGGCCATTAGGCCACAACCATGGGATTGTGTGGGATCTCCACCATTGATTGGTGGGTCCTACACTTCCATCATGAAAAAAGGAAAACATCTAGGATATAGAAAATAGATTTTTACATCTAAAGGGGCACCCACCTCAAAGATGACCACCAAACTTTCACACTAAGGTCCTTTAGCACCAAGGGAGATGGATCAATGGTGGAGATGAGGTTTCAAGGGTTAGATGGTGGGGGGATTAAGGAGGAAGGTGGCTGGAAAAATGGATGAAAATGGGCTGGAGAAATGGAGAAAAATTGCTAGAGAAGAAGAGAAGAGAGAGAGAAATGAGAGGAAAAGAGAGGGAAAATCTTTTTAAAGAAAGTAATCGTTAACCTATAGTGATACAAACAATGTTGATAGGGTAGGTTAGGTGTTGGTGGTGTGTGAGGTCTTGGTAGTGTGAGTTATGGAGATTTAGGTGGTGTGTGTAGTGTGTGTTAGAACTTATGCAAAAGAGGGAGTGTGGGCCACATGCACGACTCCAAGGTGGGCCACATGATCGAAATCAAGGGCCATAGAATGAAACGTACACAACTTATGATCCACATATCAGATAGACGCACAAGACGCGACATTGGAACTGAGGTAACAATGCGGTCGCAATGGCATAAGTCTCAGCTCGATCCGAGTCGGGTCTACTTGATCGGACTCTAGGATGACCGCAGCACTATCTGAGGGTCGCAGGTCGCCGGAATTCGACCGGTAGGACCGCGAGACCAGAAGAAATGAAATGCACACTCTCACACACACATGCACATATGTGAACTTGGGTCGGGTCTCAGAAGCTGGGCTAGCCCAGTAGATAGCCCAGCCTCACACTTAAGGAAAAACCCTAGTGGGCCTCATTTAACTTTTAATGGGCCGCATAGCTTAGTAAGCCACACAATGTTATAGGCCGCACAGCTAGGCTGACCAACAGTGGTGAGATGCTCAAAGCGTGAGACTGGTGGGCGCATCAAGGGTTCAGTGGGCCTCACCAGGGGAAGCAATAGACCCTTGCTGTGGGCATCATGATACAGTAGGTGGGTCACACACCAACAATAGGTGAGCCACTACTGCACGCCAGTGGGTAGGCTTGGCCTAAGCCTAGTTCAGCTCTTAATTAATAATGGGCTTGGGCCCAAAGCAGGGCCACCGGTTATGTCGAGAATTTTATGGGCCTAGTTACTTTAAGATGGACCCAAATAGCCTTATTAATGAGGCTTTTCAAACCCCACAAAATCCCCAATATGCTAGTAAACAAATACCTCAGGAATACTTGACTAATGCAAACTACTCTCTAAGAAGTTACTTGCACAAATTTGGACCGTAAGATATTCTCGGGAACTTGAATCAAGAACAGTACCGCAACACTTCTGTGAGGATTCTACCCCTTGAGCTTTCCGCTTCCCTATTAATTCATGTATTAGTTCAACTCTAATTATTACCTAATAATTTATGACTCCGTCTTCTTAGCTATTTACAATAGTTATTGCATGCTTAATGTCTATTTTGTGAAAACCTACATGTATGGTATGCCAAATTTTGCTTAAGGAATAATTATGTAATACATGCTTATAACCTTTCAACTATGACACTGAGTGTGGAAACCTATAAATATACCTTTATGAAACACACGCTCATAAAATCTTGAACTGCGACACTTATTTAAATGTTTTCCTAAATTAACTATTTAACAATTTCTGAAATTAATCATGCATACATGTAAAAGTGCACCTGCTAGTGCCCTGGTTTGTCAATTACAGTGTGCGTTGAGTCAGTCAGACTATAGAGCCTCACAGGAAGAACAATTTAAGCTCCTGTTTCAACCGAATGTGTGGAAGCTCGTCATAGGTAAATCATAACCTCACATCACATGTCCTAAAACACCAGGTGAATAAAACCCTTAAAAATAACTTAGAACATATGAGAGTTTTTGGGTAAGTGAACTTTTTCAAACATTAGAAAATCTCTAAGCTTGCTTACCCTGTCGATTGTATCAATACACATTTCGATATGATCAACCTGCGCTGTCGTTGTCCTCGACACTTAATCGATACTATGATAAGAGGAATAAAAGTGTCCAGCAACCGCATACTCATCTGGACAGATTTATCGATATATCGATACACCTATCGATATCATCGATATTCAAATATCGAGCCCATCGGAAGTGGCTCGATAATATCGACAGGCAGATTTTCAACGCCCCTGTTTTTCTTAAGTAAATTACTATGTGCTTCGATATATCGATATCCTTCCCGATTCAATCTGAATTCAAATATCGATCATATCGGAAGGCCATCGATCATATCGATAGTGGGCGTGCATTTCTTCCAGCAACTATTTCAGGTTATTTTTAACTTTGATTGGGGGCCACTGAGGAAATTGATATTTTTATGTCGATACTATCGAGGGCTAGTCGATTGGATTGAAACAGGACACAAACTGTCCAGCGTGCTTATAGGTAAATCTATACGGTTTATCGATCCCATCGACAAGTACTCGATATCATCGATATTCAAATTCTGATGACATCGGTTGTTCCCCGATCATATCCTAAAAACCTGAAATATTTCAAGTCTTGTCTCTCTTATGCTTCAAATGTCGATAGATCGATCTCAGTATCGATGGATTCGGAGTTCGAAATCCAATGACATCGACACCAGTATCGATCCTATGGACCAGCTGACAAAGGGTTTCAAAAGCGTATGACATTTGAATTTGTGCTATCGAGCAGACAGTCGATCCCATCGAGAGTATACGCTCGATGATATCGACCCTGCTCGATGATATCGAACTCTATCATAAATATGACCATTTTATATCCGTTTGAACCTTTTGTCTATATAAAGAAAGATTTGTTTACATTGCTGGTAGAGAAAGAAGAGAGTATTTTTTTGTGTTTTACCTTTAGATCATTTACCCAAAGCCCTTTCTCTCACGGGAGTTCATCTTCCAATCCACTCTCATTCATTGACATTCAATAGAGTGGATTAGGAAATGAAGTTCCACATTTAAGGATCCTTCAGCAACTATCTTAACAGCATATCATTAAGTTGGGATTCCTTGAATGAATAGATGATGCGAATCACTCTATCTTCCTTATAAGAAATTTTTAAGAGAGTGAATTTCTGTCCTAACCTTGACCCAACTCGAAGTCAAGTACTGGTACATCTTTTGTGTTGCGGATCAAGAGAACTGAAGATTCTTCAACAACGAGGAGATCCTCATCATTATACTGAATGAGACTCATCAACTTATCTGTAAGTATCTAGAGTTTAAAGGACACTTGTGATCATTCCTTTTTAGGACTGGATCTTAAGTGTTGCCCACCCTTTGAAGTCCTCATAGGAGGCCTCCAGCGGGAGTGTACGTTGTGGGTACGTTGTGTGGACCCTTGATCTGTGGAGAGCATAAACATCTGAGTGCGTTGTGTGGACCCTTGCTCTATGTGGGCATAAACATCTGTTTAGGAATGTACTAGTAAAACTCCAAGGTTAGAGGTGAACCGAGTAGAAACCTCCGTGTAAAAGTTGAAGGTGAACCTGATTTAAAACCTTAGGTTTGAGGTGAACCCTGGGAAACCTCCTTAGTGAAATCCGGTACACTCAAGGGTTGAGTGCGACAGTCAGGAGTGGAGTAGATAATTAGTCGAACCTATATAAAAATAACTGTGTTTGCGATTGCCTTGTTTTTGTGATTTGCTTTATTATTTCAATATCTGAGATCACATCTCACACATATATACAGTCATATCCAGCATGTACTAAGTTCTATATTTCTATCCTTTAAATAGTTTGTGATTGGATCCTCTACTAGGCTTGGAAGCCAGTAGAGTTACATTTGAGTAATCATGATAATTGTATATCTGATAGGATTAGTGCAATAGAATTTTTAAATACATTATAAAACTTTAAAAAGTCCTATTCACCCCCCTCTAGGACATATTGGCATATTCCTACTTCAACTCAAGCTGTCTTCTCCATTTTTTCAATTGGTATCAGAGCAGGTCTCTTTTTAAGGGCTTCACCACCTAGAGAGGGATCTTGACTGAAGAAGGAATCATGTTCAAGAAGGTCCCAGAGGATGTGATAGATCATAATAATTGCCTTGTAATCCATACTGCTCTGAAAGCTAGCAATAGTTCAAAATGGTATCTTGATAGTGGATGCTCCAGACACATGACTGGTGATCAAACTCATTTCTATAAGTACTCAAAATTTGATGGAGGATCGATTACTTTTAGAGATGGTAGTTCTGCCAAAATTATTGGACAAGGGACAATATCTGTACCAAGCCTTCTAAAAATCAAACATGTCCTCTATGTAGAAGGTCTGAAACATAATCTCCTTAGTATTTCTCAAATCTATGACAAGAAAATTCTTGTCACCTTCTCAAAAGATGTGTGTAGAATTTTAGATCGGATAGGAAAATCCCTCATAAACGGACTACGCACTAGTGATAACTGTTATATCATAGAAAGTGCAAATGAGGATGTGATGACTACAAAGTGTAACATGGCTATGAAAAATGAATCCAAATTATGGCATTAAAGGTTGGGATATGTTCACTACCGAAATTTAGCTAGGCTCAGCTCAAAAAATTTGGTTAGAGGTGTTCCCAAGATTAGAGAAGAAGTAAAAGTTGTATGTGGAGAATGTCTAAAAAGAAAACAGATAAAAACTGGACACAAAAAGACAACCACCATAGTAACAACAAAACCGTTGGATCTGCTGCGTATGAATCTAGTTGGCCCAACCAAAGTGAAAAGCCATGGAAGGAAAAGGTACTTCCTTGTTATAGTCGATGACTACACCAAATTTACTTAGGTCACATTTCTTCGGGAAAAATCGGATGCTTTTGAAGAATTTGCAATCCTTGCCAAACGACTTCAAAATGAAAGAGGATATGGCATTAATCGTATTAGAAGTGATCATGGTGGGGAATTTGAAAATGAAAAATTTGAAAAATACTACAATGAGAAAGGAATTCATCATGAATTCTCAGCCCCAAAAACCCCATAGCAAAATGGAGTTGTTGAAAGGAAAAATCGTGTGCTGTAAGAGATGGGCTCAGTCATGCTAAATGGAAAAGATATGGCAAAAAGTTTTTTGGCAGAAGCTGTCAATACTGCCTGCTACATCATAAATAGAGTATATCTTAGATCAGGTCTTAACAAAACTCCATACGAACTATGGTATGGAAAGGCACCTAGTGTGAAATATTTTCAAGTTTTTAGGAGTAAATGTTATATTTTAAGAGACAAAGATCACCTAGAAAAATTTGAGCCTAAAAGTGATGAAGGTATTTTTCTGGGGTATGCCATGAATAGTCGTGCGTATCGAGTATACAATCTAAGAACCCTTACTAGTCAAGAGACAGTCAATGTGATGATTGATGATTATCATCATGATGAGGAAAATCCTGCAAATGAATTAGAAGATGATGTAGACTCATGCATTCTAAATAAATCGGAGAACAAAACCCCAGCACCGAATGAATCTGGACCGTCCTCTGAAATACCCATCGTGAAGGATCACCCACAGGAACAAATCATTAGAAATCCAAATGATGGTGTAAGAACTCGAAGGCAGATAGAAAATATCTATAGTCATTTCTGCTTTACCTCAAAAATTGAACCTAAAAATGTTATAGAAGCTCTTCAAGATGAACACTAGATAAATGTCATGTAAGAAGAACTTCAACAATTCCAAAGAAATGAGGTATGGAAATTGGTTCCTAGACCAACCAATACAAATGTCATTGGAACCAAATGGGTCTTTAAGAATAAATCCGATGAGTCAAGAAATGTGATCAGAAATAAAGGAAGGTTAGTTGCCTAAGGATACTCACAGATAGAAGGGATTGATTTTAATGAAACATTTGCCCTTGTTGCTCATCTTGAATCTATTAGAATTCTCATGTCCGTCGCATGCGCATTAAAATTTAAATTATTTCAAATGGATGTTAAAAGTGCATTTCTTAATGGGGATCTTGCTGAAGAAGTTTATGTAGAACAACCTAAAGGATTTTCAGATCATAAGTTTCCTCATTATGTTTATCGTCTGGATAAAGCTTTGTATGGTCTCAAACAAGCCCCCCGTGCATGGTATGGATAGCTAACAAAATTTCTATTAGACTATGAATTCTGTAGAGGAAGTGTAGATAAGACACTGTTTACTCAAAGAACAAAGAACTCCTTGCTTATTGCGCAAATCTATGTGGATGACATAGTGTTTGGATCAACACATGGAGATGAGGCACACAAATTCGTCAACCTCATGAAATCAGAGTTTGAAATGAGTATGGTTGGCGAATTAAACTTCTTTTTAGGATTGCAGGTCAAGCAACTAACTGATGGAATTTTCATAAACCAGACCAAGTATGCAAGAGATTTGGTGAAAAGATTTGGGCTTGAGTCTGGTCATACCTATCACACGCCTATGAGTACCACCCTTAAACTCTCCAAAGATATTAATGGAAAAAGTGTGGACCAACATCTTTATCGAAGCATGATTGGAAGCTTACTATATCTCATAACTAGTCATCCAGATATATCCTTTAGTGTGAGTGTATGTGCTCGATATCAGGCAGATCCTAAGGAATCTCACCTAACAGCTGTTAAAAGGATTATCAAATATATAAGTGGGACTACCACCTTTGGTCTATGGTATCCATACGAAACATCCACCATCATTGCTGGTTATTCTGATGCAGATTGGGCTGAAAATTTAGACAATCGAAAATCAACAAGTGGAGGATGTTTTTATATTGGTAATTGTTTAGTCTCCTAGCAGAGTAAGAAGAAAAATTCAATCTCATTATGCACTGCAGAGGCTGAATATATAGCTGCAGGTAGCTGTTGTGCACAACTCCTGTGGATGAGACAAATATTGTTGGATTACGGGATTGCACAGCCTACAATGAGTCTTTTCTGTGACAATACAAGTGCTATAAACATCTCAAAAAATCCAGTTCATCACTCTCGGACCAAGCATATTGACATCTGTCATCATTTTTTCTGAGAACTTGTTGAAGAAAAGATCATTGCATTGGATTATGTAACTACTGAAAAACAGCTTGTCGATATCCTCACAAAGCCTCTTGACACCAATAGGTTTTGTGATCTTCAAACATCCATTGGCATATGTTCTCATTGATAAAAATCTCAAGAAAAATGTCTCACATAGATACATCTAAAGTCTGAGATGTTCCTAGCCACACTGCTAAGTGAGCAAATGTCAAAATTTTCACGGCGGCTATACTATCTATACTGTCTTTGATTTCATCATCGATGCCATTGAAATAGTATATTGATACGTTGACAGTTGAAGGGGAAATATGATGCTTTGACTATCAGTTCTTTTCCACGGTCAGACTGCATTCAATGGTATTATTGATTTCCAACAACCGTCAGCATAACTCTTGATAAAAGACTTAACGATGCTGTCGATAACTGATCGATATGATCGATAAGTTTGCTATATTAAGAAAAGAATCCATGTGAATTCCTACTCTTTCCTTTTTTTCTCTTAATGCTTCCTTTCCAGTACTTCATCTCTTTAAACCATGATCAAGGGAAAAGGAAAGTCGCCTCTTCATCCTCTAAAATCTCAGAAGGCACCATCAAAATCCAGCAAGCATTAACCTATGGAAGGACGCCCATCTACTATTGTTGAACGTATTGTGCTTAATAGTGTCATAGAACCGTTTAGTGTGGACCTACTTCTGGAAGTAATCGGTTGGCAGAATATCCTCAATCTTGGAGGATCATATCAGCTAGGGGTAATTCGTGAATTCTGTAATCACTGTCATATCATTAGTGATGATCCCCCTAGCATACAAATTAACCTCACACACTACTCAAAACTGATCACTCCAATCACCTTGGCTCATCTTCTTGATCTGGAGGTCACTCGGATTCCAGTGACTAATATGAATCTCAACGGTTTGGGTGTATGGGGAGAAGTAACTCATGCGCTCTATCAAGGCATGACCGTTCCACGGAATGATGAAAATCTACTCCATGCCAACTATCTAGGACCTACATTCAAAATTCTTCATAGCATTTTTGGGTCTAATGTGTATCCCTGCGATATCAAAGGAGATCATCTTCCTCCTTTCGTGATCAATGTACTCTATGATATATATTAAGAAAATCAAGTCTGTCTGCCAACTCTTCTCCTCAAGAAAATCATTCGTGTAATCCAAGGCAATCATAGGGAGACACTATCCTTCCCTGTGCTCATATGCAAACTAGCACACCATGCAGGCCCACCTGCCACATCTGATGTTGTATATCCTGAAGAATGGTTTGACAGTGGGGCAGCACAGGCGTCACAATAGTTTTGTCCTTCCTTATCTAGGCCAAGTGCTTCCATCCCAAGGGCTATTCAACATGCTTCACCGTCCAGTCGGCCTATACATGCAGGGTCAAATCCCACGCCGATGCTAAGCCCCGAGTCGATTACCAATCGTCGATCTCATCACCTTGAACATCATCTGCTAAATGGGATGGCAGGGATGGAGGACCGACTGCACCTCTGCGAATGGCGTCTTACTACGATTGAAGACAAGGCCGACGTTCTCCAGCAAACCACTCAGCAAGGGGTGGATCCGCTCACACATCAACCTCCTCGAGGACATTAAAGCAAGTGCATCTGGCATTGTGCTATCCTTTTTTTTGGATGATTATACTACTGCTGTCTGGGGTAGTTCGTGTTTTTGAATGATGCATGTTTTGTTAAAAATGGCTACATATAACTCTATTCTTACTTCCATAGTGATATATGCTATCCCCTAGTTAATTGGAGTTTCTGCTATGGAATGCATGTGATTTTCATGATTATCTTATCTAACCTATCTAATATGCATTCATATCTTCTGAAGATGATGTATGGTTGAAAATGATCTCATCTTTATACATTTCTATCTATGGTTCTCCCATATGCCTCTTTAAAAACTTCAGTCAATATTTACTGCTTTATCTTTGCCAATGACTGACAAAAGGGGGGAGAAGGTTCAAAACACCTTGTGCAAAAAAATTCTGTCTTTGAATGGTGTTGCAGGTGTTAGGGGAAGTAGCTGCACCAAGAAAGGGGGAGTTTACAGTAAGGGGGAGTAAATACTAGTTGTGCACATGGCTATATTAGAATTTGTAAAATTGTGTAAAAGCATGTACACACAATTTAGGATGTGTCTGTCTAGATATTATCATAGGGTGTTTTTGTATTTTGTCACGTAATTGATAAAAGGGGAGATTGAAAGTGCACCTGCTAGTGCCCTGGTTTGTAAATTACAGTGTGCGTTGAGTCAGTCGGACTACAGAGCCTCATAGGAAGAACAATTCAAGTGCCTGCCTCAACCGGATGTGTGGAAGCTCGTCATATGTAAATCATAACCTCACATCCCATGTCCCAAAACACCAGGTGACTAAAACCCTTAAAAATAACTTAGAACATATGAGGGTTTTTGGGTAAGTGAACTTTTTCAAACATCAGAAAATCTCTAAGCTTGCTTGCCCTGTCGATTGTATCGATACACATTTTGATATGTTTGACCTACGCTGTCGATGTCCTCGACACTTGATCGATACTATCGATAAGAGAACTAAAAGTGTCCAGCAACCGCATACTCATCTGGACATATTTATCGATATATTGATACACCTATCGATATCATTGATATTCAAATATCGAGCCCATCGGAAGTGGCTTGATAATATCGACAGGAAGATTTTCAGCACCCTATTTTTCTTAAGTAAATTACTATGTGCTTCGATATATCGATATCCTTCCCAATTCAATCTGAATTCAAATATCGATCATATCGGAAGGCTATCGATCATATCGATTGTGGCCGTTCATTTCTTCCAACAAATATTTCAGGTAGTTTTTAACTTTGATTGAGGGCCACTCGAGGAAATCGATATTTTTATGTCAATGCTATCGAGGGCTAGTCGATTAGATTGAAACAAGACACAAACTGTCCAGCGTGCTTATAGGTAAATCTATACGGTTTATCGATCCCATCGACAAGTACTCGATATCATCGATATTCAAATTCTGATGACATCAGTTGTTCCCCGTTCATATCTTAAAAACCTGAAATATTTCAAGTCTTGTCTCTCTCATGCTTCAAATGTCGATAGATCGATCCCAGTATCGATGGATTCAGAGTTCGAAATTCGATGACATCGACACCAGTATCGATCCTATGGACCAACTGACAAAGGCTTTCAAAAGCGTATGACATTTGAGTTTGTGCTATCGAGCGGACAGTCGATCCCATCGAGTATACGCTCGATGATATCGACGCTGCTGATGATATCGAACTCTATCATAAATATGACCATTTTATATCCGTTTGAACCTTTTGTCTATATAAAGAAAGATTTTTCTACATTGCTGGTAGAGAAAGAAGAGAGTATTTTTGTGTGTTTTACCTTTAGATCATTTACCCAAAGCCCTTTCTCTCATGGGAGTTCATCTTCCAATCCACTCTCATTCATTGACATTCAATAGAGTGGATTAGGAAATGAAGTTCCACATTTAAGGATCCTTCAGCAACTATCTTAACAGCATATCATTAAGTTGGGATGCCTTGAACGAATAGATGACGGGAATCACTCTATCTTCCTTATAGAAAATTTTTAAGAGAGTGGATTTTCGTCCTAACCTTGACCTAACCCGAAGCTAAGTACTGGTACATCTTTTGTGTTACGGATCAAGAGAGTTGAAGATTCTTCAACAACGAGGAGATCTTCATCATTATACTGAGTGAGACTCATCAACTTATTTGTAAGTATCTAGAGTTTAAAGGACACTTGTGATCATTCCTTTTTAGGACTGGATCTTAAGTGTTGCCCACCCTTTGAAGTCCTCATAGGAGGCCTCCGGCAGGAGTGTACGTTGTGGGTGCATTGTGTAGACCCTTGATCTGTGGAGAGCATAAACATCTGAGTGCGTTGTGTGGACTCTTACTCTATGTGGGCATAAACATCTGGTTAGGAATGCACCAGTAAAACTCCAGGGTTAGAGGTGAACCGAGTAGAAACCTCCGTGTAAAAGTTGAAGGTGAACCTGATTTAAAACCTTAGGTTTGAGGTGAACCCTTGGAAACCTCCTTAGTGAAATTCAGTACACTTAAGGGTTGAGTGCAGCAACCAGGAGTGGAGTAGACAAGTAGTCAAACCACTATAAAAATGACTTGTTTACGATTGCCTTATTTGTGTGATTTGCTTTATTATTTCAATATCTGAATATCTGAGATCACACCTCACACACATACACAGTCATATCCAACATGATCTAAGTTCTATATTGCTATCCTTTGAATAGTTTGTGATTGGATCCTCTACTAGGCTTGGAAGCCAGTAGAGTTACATTTGAGTAATCCTGATAATTGTATATCTTATAAGATTAGTGCAATAGGATTTTTAAATATATTATAAAACTTTAAAAAGTCCTATTCACCCCCCTCTAGGACATATTGGCATATTCCTACTTCAACTCAAGCGGTCTTCACCGTTTTTTCAACATGGCACTCCTAACTTTGAATGGACTAACTATTGAAAAGATCCATCTTTCTTATTTGGGATGAGTCGACTGTTTGAAAGGCCCATCCCCATGCTTAAATGAGCTGACTGTTTGAAAGGCTCATTCATTGCTTAAGTGAGCCGACTATTTGAAAGGCCCAATGTCTTACTTGAGCGGGTCAACTGTTTGATAAACTCGTTCCTTCACAAGTTGAATGAGTCGACTGTTTGAAAGACTCATTATCTCACCTGATTAGACTGACTGTTTGAAAGGTCCATTCCCTTGTTTGGGATGAGCTGACTGTTTAAAAGGCCCATCCCCTAGCATGAATGAGCCGACTGTTTGAAAGGCCCATTCATTGCTTACGTGAGCCGACTGTTTGAAAGGCTCATTCTCTTGTTTAATAGACCGACTGTTTGGAAGGTCCATCCACTTGGCCAACTGGATGTGCATCCACAGTTGGTGTGCATTCACACACCCATTCACCTAAGTAAATCGCATTTGTAAATTGATTTTGAATGCATATTATCTGGAGCAAATGCTTGGTTAATGTGGTAGTGTGTAATCTTGAGGGGAGTTCTGACTGACCTGGTCACTCATCCTTTGAATATATAACCGTACAGATAATGCAAACTGTAAGTGCTATGATTTCATATCCCTTTGGTTGTCAAATTTTATGGTGCCAAAACCTATATTTATATCTTGTATATCTTGTGTTTCATGTTTGAGACTATTCATTGCTTCAAGGCATCGCATTTCAAGACAAGAACTTAAATGAAGAAAGTTTCAAGTCATGAATGAAGAATTCAAGAATAGAAGTCTTCAAGTATGCATGTTCAAGATACAATCAAGTTCAAGTATAGTAGAAGACTTTGTCAAGTCATGATAGGATAAAGCTCGAGAAGGCCTACAACAAGATTCGTAAATTCTCAAGCTTCTTTTAAGGGTCATCTGAGTGTACAGACTATCAATGTCCATCTCACTTTTAAAGTTTGTTTAACCTTAGATTGACCTTAGGATGGGCTTTACTGTAGGTCATTCTAGATACATAATTTGTATATTTTTATATGCTTGTTCAGGCTGATCTAAGACCAGTCCTAGGGACTTCAAGACCAGTCTTAGCTCTGCTACAACCAGTCTTAAGGTTTTTCAGGACCAGTCCTAGGTTGTTGAAGGTTTTTGAATCTTTCTGGTTGTCCTACGACCAGTCCTGGACATCCTACAACCAGTCCTGTAAGCTGTACGACTCGTCCTTCGACCAGTCTTAGCCCTACGACTCAAACTCCAGCAACTAAACTGGGGGTCCTACGAATAGTCGTAGGTGACCCACGACCAGTCGTGGAACAGCAAATCCTTACCCCGCGGAAATCTTTAAAAATCTTTGAAGCTATGACCAGTCCTAGGATCCTAAGACCAGTCGTAGATGGGATTTTTTAGGCTATAAATAGAGCACGAACTTCAGAGTTTTAGCAATTCAATTCTATTCTATTTAAGCAATCTTTAGGCTATACTCTAAGATAAGTTTGTGTTTATTTTAAGCTACTTTATGCTCATTTAATATTACTTTTGCTAGCTTGTTTATTATTTGATTTTGATCTACATTCCAATCTTATTTGAAAAGGGGAATTTTTGATATTCCTTCTTCTTAGATTCAAAATCAAATAGAACTAGCCCTTTTGATTTAAAATCAATTAGACTTAGAACCATTCTTAAAGTGAGTATTGGAACGTTGAATCGAACTTCTACTCCGATTGGTTCTATCGGGCTACTTCAAAAGGAGATTCAGGTATTTTATATTTGTGTAATTTACTTTCTTTGATTTTATTTGAGATTTGTCAGAAAAATCTCATTATATTGGTTATCTGAGGAGAGCCAGAAAACTCAGATTGTGTGGGTTTTTGGATTGTGTAAGCCCGAGATCAAAGACACAATTGTGAAGGTTTTAGTTGAACCTGTGAAACCTATTTTGATAGTTCATGCTAATATCCTCTGTATGAGGATATTAGGAGTGGAGTAGCATTCTGTGTGGCTGTTGGATAACAGTTGGTGTACACACAGGCTAACCACTATATATCGTTGTGTTGTGGATGTGTTTTATTCTTTCATTTCGTTATTCATTCAGTTTTGTGGATTGTATTTGTGGATGAATGTTGTAATCTTTTTATTCCAAGAAAGTGTAGGGAATGTTGTAATAACTTAGGATTTATTTCTGCAATTTATTTTGGTTGCCTTTTTTTTTTTATTCCTCATTGGTTTGTGATACAAGGGTCGTTCTAGAAATAAGGTTGTCCTACCTTAAACCTTTGGTTTTTGGTGTAAGGTTGTCCTTAGAACTGATATAGTATCATTCTCTTTAATTTAGGCTATTGAGATTACTTTTAATTCAGCATTGTGCTTTATTTCTTTTATTATTCCACTGTTTTAGTTTTATTTGGCATTGCCCTATTCACCCCCCCCCCCCCCCCCCCCCCCCCTCTAGGGCATATGGCTAGGCCCCTTTCAAGTGATATCAGAGCCTAATAGCTCGTGCTTATTATTTATTTATTGGATTTATTTCCTGAGCTAACAATCTAAGCTATATTAAGATGTCAAATTTTGATAGCCTATCAGTCACTAGGCCACCACCCTTTAATGGCACAAACTATGCCTATTGGAAAGCCAGGATGAGGATCTTCCTCAAATCCTTGGATTAAAGTGTGTGGCTGGCCACAGTGAATGAATGGAACCCTCCTATCACTGAAGTAACTAATGTCGATGGTTCAAAATCAATGAAAGTAACGACTTACTCTCTTTGGACCACACTTCAGAAAAGTGAGAGTAGTGCCAATGCAAAAGCACTAAATGCAATTACTTGTGCATTATCACCAGATGAATTCAAAAGAATCATCTCTTGTGAAAATGCAAAACAAGTATGGGATGTATTAGAAATGACACACGAGGGTACATCTATTGTCAAGAAATCTAAAGTCCAACTCCTCACAACTAAATTTGAAGAAATTCATATGGAGGAGAATGAGATGTTTATGGACTTCTACACTAGATTGAATGACATTGTGAACTCTATGTGGGGTCTTGGTGATAGAATCTCATAAAGTAAAGATTGCGCAAAGATACTATGCTCACTTCCTTAATGGTTCAATTCTAAAGTAACCGCGATTCAGGAACTTCGTGATACGGATACCCTAAGGGTTGAGGAACTAGTTGGTTCACTTCAAACCTACGAGTTGTCCTTTAAAGCTCCTAAAGGAAAATCTATTGCTCTCAAATCATCTAAAAATATTTCACAAGAGAGCACTTCGGATTTAGAAAATTCCTAAGATGATATGGCGCTTTTAGTGAAAAAGTTTTACAAAATTTTCAAAAGCAAGAAAAAAGTTGATTTTCAAAAATCAAATGATAAGAGACGATCTAAACCTAGAACTCGAAAATCTTTGAAAGATAGTCAATGTTACTATAACATCCCGAAAATCGGGGGGTCAAGTAAAAACTCCACTCCCGAGTTCCAGAACATCACTTATGCAACATAAATGTATATGATTGATTGTTGTCTGTGTTAATATATTAAACATGAGTGGGATTAATCCAAAACATCATATCATACTCTAGAGACCGTTAAATTAGCAAGCGAAAGACCGTGATAGTATGTATAACATATATAAACTGTTGTATGTCTCCAGAGTGTGAACATGTTACCAGGTTATATACATACATGTATACTCCAAAAGTAAACAAAAAGAATATACATGAGTACTCTGAAAATCTAAAATGACAAGTGTCAAGGCATCTAATCAACCTTCCTGTAATCCCGTCAATCAGAACAAGCATAAAGGAGGGATCCTCCTCATCATCATCAAGTCCAGCTCTGCTTCTCAAGTAGCGCCATCATCTGCAACCAAAATAGGGACTGGTGGGTGTCCGAAAACACCATCCTGTAACGTGGGAGTGAGTGATCAACTTAGTGGGATAAGAGAGCAGAGATTAGCATGTTATCAAATCAATCATGCGATAATAGTAAAGCAGTAAATCAAACATTCCTAAATACTGTTGTTAATGCAATATGACATGACATGATGGATGCCCTCACCGACGATCTCCCTCATACGGCACCATCTTATGCCCATGGTATGCTTTCATCCCACAGTGCTCCACATCTTCCAGGCACATGCAATGTGATGGTGATATGATTACTGAGTTATTATTAGTCCTTTTCATACAACAGGATTGGGAAACTAAGGTGCCTTGCTTATATAAATCCCAACACAGATCCTGTCTAGGGTCATCACTCCTAGTAATCTCATACGATGTTATATTTATAGGTCGCTGCAAGGGCTGCTAGGGCTGTTGCACGCACTCGTTGCTCCTCTCCCCCATCACCTTATCAATACAGGCCTATTATATCCTTAAGACTACATCAGGACTCGTCGCCCCCATGCGGTGTCAGGATAAACTCAAGGTCACTACAAAGGGCTCGTCACCTGATCAGTGTAGGCCGACAGCAAGAATATAGTGTCCCATACCACCATAATCTGCTCAGAGTAGGGTGCTCACTGGTCACTACGGGGAGGTTTATGGCCCCAGCGTAGGCCGACAGCTCGACCATGGTGTCCCATACCACCATGCCCGGCTCATGCGTCTTTATGGATCAAGGTACTATGGTTGACAGGGTTTCCAATGGTAAGTTCAGTACCCTAGGTTCAAGCAGTTATGACACATACATGGTGAACATACAATGGCCAGTCGGGTAACTTGACGGGCTCGACTAGTACCAGCGCATCTCAAGCTGAGCGACATGAAGTGCATAAAACACTTCGCGTGGCCTAACCACTGCTGCCAACTCCAAAACACGACTCGCGTTCATCGACGCGTCGTTCGTGGCAAAGATAAGCCAACCACGAATTTATTCGGTTACCGACTGCCTGGACTAAGTATAGCCCCAATCATTTGTGAATCCACTTCATCAATCATATAAGAGTAATGGAAATGAAATACAATAATATAAGAATGTTGAAACATGTTATAACATACAACTTAAGTGAATCATCTATCACATGCATTTCATACAGATAATGAAATCATGCACATCGCCAACATGAAGGAACTCATTTACATCAGCATATTATATGAGAATTCAATCTCAAACTAATTCACAACACCATTTAATCCAATACATACTAATACAAATATTTATACAAACACATAGTCTACACACTTAAGTCTACATAGTGTATATCGACTCAAAGTGCACATTTGGGCGAATCTCTTCGCCAAACAGATTATGCACGCATTCCTAGCATCCTAAGGTGACAAAAAGCCATGTCAATCATTTTAGCAAAATATGGATGTTTACAGTATTTCTTATAAATGACTAAAATGTCCTAAATCTCATATTTTTCGTCTGCTTACAAAACAGGAAACGGACAGCATGTTGTACATGTAAAACGGCATTGCTGTCGATAATCTACTATTAAATGACATTGAAATCATTGATAATAGCCAATCAAAGTGTCTAAAATCTGCACCTTTTGTCGTAGGAGTGTATCATCTCGAACGGAGCGTATACGCTTCGTCTACAGCGATCAGACAACCTAATTCACAAGTTATATAAGTTGCATCGCTAATGGAATCGACTGAATGCTAAATTAGCAATTGGTTAGGATTTTCCTTACCTCAAAGTGTGTTGAAATCGCCAGAAAAGTGATTGGAGTGCGTCGCTTAAGCATGTGTAGTAGCAGCAGTAAGTGGCAGGAAAACCCTCCCACACTCTCTCACAATCTCTCACTTTTTCTCTCACTCTACTAGGGTTTTTAGCAAATTCGGATGGGTGAGAGAAGTGAGGGTTTAAACCCCTTTTATAACCTAATTTCTTCCCAAATTAGGCTTGGGAACCATATTTACTTGAGGTCTAACCAATTTGGGGCTGTTCTGGTCTAAAAGAGCATTTCTGGAGGTCCCCTGGCTAAATGCGGTCGGACTTAAGCTCATGCATACTGGATCTAGCACACATCAAGTTTTCAGTCCGACAGGGTTCGCAGATCGTACGTGGCAGTCCAGTTTCAGTTCAGCGATCATCGCACCTAGATTAGGTCTACAAGTCTCAAGATATGAAATAGAAATTTTTCCTGATCCGAGGGTGTAATTTGGCTGAATTTTGACGGTCAGAACGCTTAATACTAACGCGTCAAGTCACGTTCCAGATTTGAATTAAAATTTTCAAATCTAACCCTATTCTCAATCTCTTCACTCCAGGCTCAATCAAATAGCCTCTGAACGTCGGCTGGCCTTGATTTTCGAAATGATTGTCAAGTCCAGCCAAGCGGTCATAACGGTCTAAGATTGTAGGTATCGGACTTTCGACATGCGGTCTAGATCTAATACAAAGTTTCAAAGAGCTCTAGAGAGTAAACAAGTTTAGAGTTTGATCCAAGGTTTTAGGATATTATAGCATCATTGGTTCTACAAGTTTTGGGTCTTGTAGGACGTATTTAAAGCGATCAGGGACAATTTCACAGCTACACCAGCATAGCGCTAGCTAACTTATGCTTAGTTTCTAAAGGAATTAATCCTAAGTGATTTCTTTGGCTATGGAATTGGGTTCTGAGCAGTTACCAATGTGTTTTGGTTGAACCATTACCTAAGAACGTCTAACCCCAGGTTGGCAAAAATCCGGGGTGTTACAGTTACAACTGTCAAGAATATGGGCACTTAGCTAACAAATGTCCTAAAAAGGACAAATCAAAAAGGAAAAGCGTGATGGCTACTTGGGATGAATCGTTTGATTCTGAATCCTCTTCTAAATCAGAAGATTCTGAAATCGAGTCGGGCGATGATGTTAAAGCCCTTTTGACTCTAGCCAAGATTACTTTTTCAGATATTGATTATTTATCTAGTGAAGAAAATCTGAATAGTGATTGCGATAATGAAGAGGATCTTCAGGATGCTTATAATGTCCTTTATAAGGAGAGTTGTAAAATTGTCGTTAAGCTTAAATTACAAAAAGAAAAATTTTCTAAGCTTAAGGAAGATTATGAGTCTCTCATTTTAGAAAAGTCTCATATTTCTGATTCTTTTGAAAAGATCAAATGTGATTTAGATTTCAAAACCTCCAAAATTAAAGATTTGAGATCCAAAAATGAGGTAGCTTCTCTTCTGAGTTTGAAAGACACATGGAGATATGCCCAAGGTGATCCTAAATTGGAAAAATTATTGTCCGAATCAAGAAAATGTGGTGATCGATCTGGGTTGGGATATGATAAGATTACATCTCCTAAATAAAAGAACATTACTCCTGAATTTATAAAAGGAGAGTCTTCAATCTCAAAAGAAAGGAATACTTATCAAGGTTTTTCTAAAAATTCAAGGACTTTTCAAAAACCTACAGGTAGCCATGTCAACTTTAATTTTCAAAACCAAAATCCATTGGCTGAAAAATTAATTGATCTTCTCAAGGAGCTATTAAAGTCTAAATCTATAGGTCTCTCCTATAACAACAGACAGAAAAAGACCATCTATACTCCTAAACCCAAAACAGTTCTGAATTAAGGTTTTCTAATCATAGTGTAAAGTTTCCTAATCAAGGTTGTGAGATACTTAATAAAAAGGGTTCTGTTATATTAACTAGTCGAAGAACTTCTAAAAACTGCTACATCGTTAGTGATGGAAGCTCATCTACTCAATCATGTTACATGGTCCATACCAATGAGACTGAATTATGGCATAAACGCCTTGGACATGTACACTATCGGAACTTATTTAGATTGAGCAAAAGAGAACTAATTAGAGGTATACCTAAATTGCAAAAAGTAAAAAAAATATATGGTGAATGCCAGTTGGGTAAACAGACTAGGAGCTCTCACAAGAAAGTGAACTCCAATACCACATCTAGACCACTCGAGCTTCTCCATATGGATCTTATTAGACCAACCAGATCGGAGAGTCGAGGAGGTAAAAAATACATCTTGGTTATCGTAGATGACTATACCAGATTCACTTAAGTATCTTTCTTAAAAGACAAAACTGAAACCCTGGATGAAGTGAAAAAGGTCATTAAATGAATCCAAAATGAGAAAGGTTCTCATGTTAGTAAGATCCGTAGTGATCATGGATCCAAATTCGAAAACAGTAGTTTTGAGAAATTTTATAGCGATCAGGGAATATCGCATGAATTCTCTGCGCCCAAAACACCGCAACAAAATAGTATAGTTGAAAGAAAAAACAGAGTGCTTCAGGATATGGCTAATGTTATGTTGAATAGCATGAAGCTCTCTAGAAATCTTTGGGCTGAAGCAGTTAATACCGCATGTTATATTATTAATTGGGTTTATACAAGTAAATTTGATAATAAGACTGCTTATGAATTATGGTTTGAAAAGAAACCTACTGTCAAATACTTTCAGGTTTTTGGCAGCAAGTGTAATATTTTACGTGATCGTGAAAATTTGGAAAAGTTTGATACAAAGAGTGATGAAGGTATTTTTCTTGGTTATTCTTTGAACAGTCGAGCTTATAGGGTTCTAAATAAGAGAATTTGTGTGATTCAAGAGTACATCAATGTGGTCATTGATGATCATTTGAATACACCAGCTCTGAGTTCAGATGATGATGAAGCTCTTATTATCGACAAACAAGATACCTCATCAAGTCAAAAAGAATCTGAACCAAGGACTGTCAAAGATCATCCAACCAATCAAATACTTGGAAACCCTCTCACTGGAGTTCGTACTCGCAAACAACTTGAGAACATATGTAATTATGTTTATTTTATATCCCAAATAGAACCGGTCAACATGAAAGAAGCACTTTCTGACAAAAATTGGATAGTTGTTATGGAGGATGAACTTAATCAATTTGTTCATAATGATGTCTGGTATCTTGTTCCTAGACCTAAAGATAAACATATTATTGGAACAAAATGGATCTTTAAAAATAAGTCTGATGAGCTTGGAAATATAATAAGAAATAAGGTTAGACTGGTTGTACAAGGGTACACTCAAATTGAAGGCATTGATTACGATGAAACCTTTACTCCAATCACTTATCTTGAATCAATCAGACTTTTTATTTCCATCGCATGCTTTAAAAATTTTAAGATTTATCAGATGGATGTAAAGAGTGCCTTCTTGAATGATGATTTACATGAAGAAGTGTATGTTGAACAACCTTCAGGGTTTGAAGACCCCAAGTTATCTGACCATGTATTTCATCTCAAAAAGGCTCTCTATGGTCTAAAATAAGTGCCCAGGGCATGGTATGAGAAATTGACTAAATTCTTACTTAGTCATAGCTTTCAAGTAGGAAGTGTCGATAAGATGCTCTTTGTTAAGAAGCATAACAATGATATTTTGATGGTTCAAATTTATGTTGATGATATTATTTATGGATCAACTTGCTCTAACATGTCTATTGAGTTTGCAAACTTAATGAAATTAAGGTTTGAAATGAGCATGGTTGGCGAACTAAACTATTTCCTAGGGTTGCAAGTAAAACAACAACCTGATGGAATTTTTATTTCCCAGACCAAATATGCTTCAAAATTGGTTAAAAGGTTTGGATTTGAGAATGGTAGGAACTTTGATACTCCTACGAGTACAACGTTAAGACTCACAAAAGACTCTACAGGTAAAGATATAGAACCTAAACTATATCGTAGTATGATTGGTAGTTTGTTGTATCTTACTGCTAGTAGACCTGATATCGCATTTAGTGTTGGTATTTGTGCGAGATATCAATCTAATCCTAAGGAATCACATCTTACTGCTGTTAAACGGATTATTAGATATGTCGCAAGTACTACGAATCTGGGTCTTTAGTATCCTTTTGATACTAGTGTTCAATTAACCGGGTACTCAGACGCTGATTGGGCTGGTAATATTGATGATAGAAAATCAACCAGTGGTGATTTTTTTTACATTGGAAATTGCTTAGTTTCTTGGTACAGCAAGAAGAAAAGCTCTATATCTCTCTCCACTGCTGAGGCTGAGTATATTGCAGCAGGATATGCTGTACTCAACTAGTTTGGATGAAACGCATGCTAAACGATTATGGAATTAATCAAGATTCAATGATCTTACATTGTGATAATTCCAGTGCTATAAATATTTCCAAAAATCCAATCCAGCATTCACGTATTAAGCACATTGACATTAGGTATCATTACATTCAAGAGTTGGTTGAAGAAAAAGTTATTTCCTTGGAATATATATCAACCGAAAATTAACTTGCTGATATATTTACTAAATCACTCGACAAAAGCAGGTTTAATAAATTAAAATTGATCTTGGTATGTGCATTTTACATTGAGTATTCTTACTAGTATGTATCATAGTGTATTATATTTAGTATTATTTATAGTTAAATTTCAATTTTTTACATTGAAAATGTATTTTTTGGTCGATATTCGACCGGTCGTGGCTGTACACGACCAGTCGTGGTGCGACCGGTCATGAACCACACTCGACCGGTTGTGGAGCTCGTGAATATGATATATTTTAGAGAAATCTCCTTCTTCTTCATTTTCACTCCGACCTACGACGAGTCGTGGCTCGACTAGTCATAGGATTTCTTGTATTTCTTTAAGGTTAGTCCTATTTCTTCATTTTTCTTGAAGATTCATGCTCTTTATGCTTTGATTTGATCATTGTGTAGCTAGATTTCATCTCTTGTTGGGTTTTTCAAGGGTTTCTTCTCAATTTACTGATCTAGAGAAAACCCATCCTTTCTTTTGTGCATTTCTCTTTCTCTTTGTATATCTTTTTGAATATGGATGCTAGAGGGAAGAAGAAAACATCCTGTTGTCCATCCTCATCTAGATCTACACCGATAACAAAACAGCACCTTCGGTCACCCGAAGATGATTATCAAGATGTACGGGATTTACATGTCCGTAATGTTATCGTTGAGCATACTGCTGATCTCAATCACATTGCTCTATATGGTATTGTCCCTCTCCTTGAATCTGTTGGCTGGACTAACATTTTTCTTTGGGGTGGGCCTGCATACCAGTCTATTGCCCAATCAATGGTTGCATGCATTTCAAAATTTTCTCTTGATAATTTAACTTTTTCAATTGATACTAGAGAAGGAAAATTTGAAGTAGACCGTCATTTGATATCGGGTATTATGGATATACCCGTTAATGATGAAGGTATATCGATTCATACTCTATACGACAAACCATCTGAATCAGAAAAATGCATGTTGATAAGAGATTTATGCAAAATTGATGGGTAATGGACACACTAAGGGAATGCGCTCCCTTCAAAGTATCTGTTACCTAGATAAAGAGTGTTACATCATTTTTTTATTTCAAATGTGTATCCTCGGTCTGCTAATAAAATCGAGTTGACTTCCTTCATGGTTCGTGTGTTGTATTCTATTGCTTCTGGTACTATGGTCTGCCTTCCTTCTCTGATCTGTCATTTTATTATATAGTTTCATCTCCATTCGGGTCATAGTGATATTCCGTTTGGTTATCTTATGACTGTTTTAGCCACTCACATGCTTGTCGATAAACCTATTAATGAGGCACCAATTCATCATCTTATTTTCAACAATTTCAATCTTAATAAGATGAAGTTGGATTTGTTTCCTGGCCAAGTTGATGAAGGTGGTGTTGGTGGTGATGGTGGTGAAGCCGGAAATGAAGGGGAAGCAGGCGATCTTCCTGAACAAGATGTTAATATGGATGAGATATTTGATGAGATAGAAACTGATTTGCTAAATGATCCTGATTACGATCCATCTGGTTATGATGCACGCCTTCGTGCATTGGAGGAGAAGGTTGATAACATGAGTATAGCCCACGATATGCAATTTAAATACATGCAAAAATATCTTCGTCGCATCAATAGGGGCTTACACCAGATTGATCCGACTATCCCTGCTCCCTCCTCTGGATCTAATTAGGTGAATTATCTTCTGGATAGTATAACATTATCTTTTATTTAGGATATGGTATTGTCTTTTGGATATTGTATTGTGGATTGATAATGGCTTGATGCTTCTAGTTTATATTTTAAAATATGCTATGTCCTTTCATAATTCTTTCTCATTATCTGCTTATTATTACTCTCTATGTTGTTGTTCTCTTTCCTTTTGTGGCTTTCCCTTGTCATTTTGTGATAAAAAGGGAGAGTAGTAAGGTAAAAGGGAGTAATATGGAAAGAAAGGGGGAGTAATGTGTTTGGATTGATTGATTGAGAAAGATACGTGGATTGAGTATATGGAGTCTTGATGTTTACATGATGATTACTGTTTATATGAGCAGTACTCGTATTACTCAGGGGGAGTAGAGTAATTTGTGCTTGCCTTTATGGCTCATGATTTTTTTTTTTGCAAATGTTGCTCTTATTCTTTATGCTATGTGTTTTGTCACAAATTTGACAAAGGGGGAGGTTGTAAGTGCTATGATTTCATATCCCTTTGGTTGTCAAATTTTGTGGTGCCAAAACCTATATCTATATCTTGTATATCTTGTGTTTCATGTTTGAGACTATTCATTGCTTCAAGACATCGCATTTCAAGATAAGAACTTAAATGAAGAAAGTTTCAAGTCATGAATGAAGAATTCAAGAATAGAAGTCTTCAAGTATACATGTTCAAGATACAATCAAGTTTAAGTATAGTAGAAGACTTTGTCAAGTCAAGATAGGATCAAGCTCGAGAAGGCCTACAACAAGATTCGTAAATTCTCAAGCTTCTCTTAAGGGTCATCTGAGTGTATAGACTATCAATGTCCATCTCACTTTTAAAGTTTGTTTAACCTTAAATTGACCTTAGGATGGACTTTACTGTAGGTCATTCTGGATACATAATTTGTATATTTTAATATGCTTGTTTGGGTTGTTCTAAGACCAGTCCTAGGGACTTCAAGACTAGTCCTAGCTCTACTATGACCAGTCTTAAGTTTTTCAGGACCAGTCTTAGGTTGTTGAAGATTTTTGAATCTTTCTGGTTATCCTACGACCAGTCCTGGACATCCTACGACCAGTCCTGGACATCTTACGACTAGTCCTGTGAGCTGTACGACTCGTCCTTCGACCAATCTTAGCCCTACGACTCAAACTCCAGCAACTAAACTGAGGGTCCTACGACCGGTCGTAGGTGACCCAGGACCGGTCGTAGGTGGCCCACGACCAGTCGTAGGCTACCCAGGACCGGTCGTGGAACAGCAAATCCTTATCCCGTGAAAATATTTAAAAATCTTTGAAGCTACGACCAGTCCTAGGATCATAAGACCAGTCATAGATGAAATTTTTTAGGCTATAAATAGAGCACGAACTTCAGAGTTTTAGCAATTCAATTCTATTCTATTCAAGCAATCTTTAGGCTATACTCTAAGATAAGTTTGTGTTTATTTTAAGCTACTTTGTGCTCATTTAATATTCCTTTTGCTAGCTTGTTTATTATTTGATTTTGATCTACATTCCAATCTTATTTGAAAAGGGGAATTTTTGATATTCCTTCTTCTTATATTCAAAATCAAATAGAACTAGCCCTTTTGACTTAAAATCAATTAGACTTAGAACCATTCTTAAAGTGAGTATTGGACTTTGAACGTTGAATCGAACTTCTACTCCGATTAGTTCTACCGGTCTACTTCAAAAGGAGATTCAGGTATTTTACATTTGTGTAATTTACTTTCTTTGGTTTTGTTTGGGATTTGCCAGAAAAATCTCTTTGTATTGGTTATCTGAGGAGAGCCAGAAAACTCAGATTGTGTGGGTTTTTGAATTGTGTAAGCCCGAGATCAAAGACACAATTGTGAAGGTTTTAGGTGAACCCGTGAAACCTATTTTGATAGTGCATGCTAATATCCCCTGTGTGAGGATATTAGGAGTGGAGTAGCATTCTGTGTGGCTGTTGGATAACAATTGGTGTACACACAGGCGAATCACTATATATCGTTATGTTATGGATGTACTTTATTCTTTCATTTCTTTATCATTCAGTTTTGTGGATTGTTTTCGTGGATGAATGTTGTAATCTTTTTATTCCAAGAAAGTGTGGGGAATGTTGTAATAACTTAGGATTTATTTCTGTAAGTTATTTTGGTTGCCTCATTTTTTTTATTCCTCATTAGTTTGTGATACAAAGGTTGTTCTAGAAATAAGGTTGTCCTACCTTAAACCTTTGGTTTTTGGTGTAAGGTTGTCCTTAGAACTGATATAGTATCATTCTCTTTAATTTAGGCTATTGAGATTACTTTCAATTCAGCATTGTGGTTTATTTCTTTTATTATTCCGCTATTTTAGTTTTATTTGGCATTGCCCGATTCACCCCCCCTCTAGGGCATATAGCTAGGCCCCTTTCACAAGCATAAATGAGGGTGCGAATTGGGCGAATTTGGATGCAAATGCCATAGGATTGGGAGAAGACTATTATGAAAAGGAGCCTTATCAGGACGCACTGGAGTTTTAGGGGCTAAACTAATAGTTTCTTTTATTTCCTTCCTAGTTAGTAACTCTTGAAAAATTTTAAATTTAAAGTTTTCTATTTGGGCCCCAGCTCAGTGGCCCAGGATATTATTCTCATCTTCGTTAAATTTTTGCCATACTTGATTTTCGCTATTTGCACTTTGTTCTTTATTGATTGCCATAAATATTTTGTTAACTCCTGGGTTTTTGGGATATGAGTCATGTACTCGGGTTCTGAAAACTGGGGCATTACAATAAAGCACTAGTGAATAATATAATTTCTGTTTCACCTCAAGATACACCTCGGTAGGAAATTTCACAGTCAGCTGAATTCTACAAAAGCACAGCAAATCAAATGATACTCTTCTTTCGAACAGTCTCGTTATATCGCCATATTCTCATTCTACTCCAACGACGGTGTCATCACAGAGCAAAGAGCCCACTGCACAGATGACAGGAATTAGTTAAGATCCCTCAATAAATGTTAATGAATGTATAGCTGAGATGGCCGAAGCTCAAAGAATCTTGACGGAGGAATGTCGAAGCTTTCGAGAGCTTTGACCACTCTCGTTCATAACGTGGCTCAAGCAACGGTCCCACCAATAATAGCCACTATGAACGAACAACAACGATAACCTAAAGCTTCATTGCCACAAAAAGTAGGATCTCACGGGTCTGCTCGGTTGCTAGGACAATAATGCAAGAGGAGATGCGACAGATGGTTGCAGAGATTGTCAGAGAGCATGAACATATTGGGAGGTTTCGATACAGAACACTGTATCCAAGAGAGGTAGAAGATGTTCCATTTCCAGCCAACTTCATGTAGCCATATTTTTAAAATTTTAAAGGAGATGGGTCTCCAGAAGAACATCTCGTACACTTCATCACCACTATGGGGAATTTCTCCACTATTCCTCAATATTGTCTGTAGTCGTTCGGATCTTTTTTAACAGGCAAAGCATTTCGATGATATTATGGTTTGGCGCTCGAGTCAATAAGAACTTGGAAACAGATGCAAAATGCATTTATATCCATTTTCTTCTCATCAGAACGCGATGTCAGTATTACAGAATTGGTCTCTATCAGACAAAGAAAATGAGCCTTCATTAATAGGTGGAAGACCTTAGGGGGCTTCATATAGACAGCTACCATAAGAGAAAGAGCAAGTGAACATGTGTGTTTGAATTCTATGAAACTGAGAATTACTTTCGGGCTCACGAGTGTTGATATAAAGGCTTTCTGAGATCTTACACCAAAAGCACATGCATTGGAATTAATGGCCAAGAAAAAGCCAGCCATTCAGATCAGGACAGAAAGAAGAGAATCAAATAGATTAATGGTAAATACCGTTAATCAAGAAAAGAAAAAGAATACTTTTTACAATAAGCGAGAAACAAGGAAGAGAGAAGATTCAGATCGATATAAGGATCGAGTAAACGATAAACAACCGTGACCATATGACACCTGTAGAGAATATGCATTTGATAAAGAAGATATGTTGTCAATGATGGAACAATTACTTATCGCCGGAACTATCAGCTTACCTTCATCGAGATATCCAGAAGAAATCGAAATGATTAAAGAGGAAAACTATTGTCATTATCATCATTTTTTAAAACATCATACAGAAGATTATTTTACATTAAAAAATATACTAAAGCGGATGATAAAACAAGGTGAGATAGTGATGAACAGGAATGAAGGGCGGGACAAGAAAGTCACTATGAACACGACATCTGTATTGCAACAAGGGAATGGCCGGCAATAATGGATTCACTCATAATTTCTAATTATAATTCATAATTTGTTAAATTATCCTCTAAAGAAGTCAGTCATGGATTAGCTTCTATTCGCCAAAGAAAGGATGAACCAGGTGGAGAATTCATTAATCAATGGAGAATCCTGGGGGCATCACGCTTGCGATTTGTGAAAGAAGAAAAATAACAAGTTATGCTTGGAATGCATAAGGCCAATTATTGCGTTAAGTCTCGTGGATTCGAATATACAAACATTTCAAGATCTGATTGAAGAGGATTGCAGTTTAGAAAGGATTATTATAAAGGTGTCTAACTTTTATATAAGCCAGTTGGTTCTGAACCTCAAGAAAAATTCAACTGATATGACTGAGGAAGAAAGAAAAATGAAGAATCGACAGAATAAGCAAGGAAGTTCATATACAAGAAATATGAATGAACATACATCCAAGAAAATGAAGAAAAAATTTGCACATCATAAGGGTTGTAGGAGGTATTCATTTGATGAAGATGATATACTCTTTATGTTGAACAAATTGCTGACAGCCAAAAAGATCAAATTGTCATGGCCAAAACGTCCAAAGGGGATGAAGAAAATAAGTGAAGGCAATTATTGTTACTACCATCATTTCCTCGGACATCTAACGGAGAACTGTTTCATCTTGAAGAACAAGTTACAGAAGATGATTGATAAAGGTGAAATTGCTATAAGGAAAGTGTATGAAATAAAAGAAGAAATAAGAGTACACAGGCCTGAGTAGTTCAAGACTGGGGGTAATACTAATCTCGGATATTTGTTAAGAATCGCAGTATCGTAATTATGATTACGAAGATTATCAAAATAATACTTCCTAATCAAATGGGGTCATGACGAGTAGAAAGAGGAAAAGTTGAAAAGACTGCGAAAGATAAAGTCATATATTCCTCTTCATGTGAATGAATAAAAAGAAGCGTAAATTTCCAAGTAAAGCTTCTTAAGCATATTGGACATATCAAGATTAAGCATTGATGATTGCTATTAAGCAATGATGATTGCTGGTAAGCATTGATGATTGCTGTTAAGCATTGATGATTGCTGTTAAGTATTGATGATTGCTCTTTAGCATTAATGATTTCTATAAAGCGTTGATGATATCGCCAAAATCATCAAGCGTCGATGATATCACCAAAATTGCCAAGCGTCGATGATTATCGCCAAAATTAGCAATTATCGTTGTCATCATCAATCGCTCGTACAAGCTAATCTTATCAAAATTGTTATCATCGCCAAGCTGATACACTATTTTAAATATAACATGAATATTGATAGAACATTATTAGCAATGGTGAAATATCAATTATTGATTCACTATTTTTAGCAATGGAATAAACTATATAGCCAACTACATATAAAGTTGATGACAGCGATGGTGGCTTATCATTTAAGGCAGCCTAGCCAAGCCCTCAATGGCCAACTACGTATAAGACCTATCATCATTGGCAACATATACATATTATACGAGCAGCAGTGAAGTCCGTGGCCGTAAAAAGCTTGTAGAGAGCTTCATGTGCACCCATGTGGGTAGTTGATGAAGTAGTCACGTAAGACCCATGCTGCCTGTATAGCTTCTGACAGCGTCACGGGGAAGGATGAAAATACCCTCCCGTGAATGGGTCCAACCTTGCAGGCAAAGAAAAAATGAGTCTCTGAAGCAAGATGACTCCCCAAATCCCTAGCTTGATTTCAGTAGTCACGCATGAGGACAGGTCTCTGAAGCAAGATGACCCCTCATTGATGGACCGGTGGCATTAGATTTGGTACCTTAAGGTAGCCTTGCGCGCCCCATGAACTCTAAAGATTTACTGTGGCCAACCCTGTGCGTAAATTCCACCAAGTTCACGGCCCTGGTAGCTTCATTTGGGCCCCTCTAATGGATCGCGATTTGTGAACTCCCCGGCCATGATAAGTCTTGCGAACTCTAGAAGTTACGGCTACCATTCGTGTAAGACCCGACTCCCGCATGAGTTTAAGAAACTGCTTGCTCCACTACTCAAGAGCTTAAACTGGTAAAAAGTTGTGTCCAGTCAAGTCTTGTCCAGTCAAGTTTTGTCCAGTCCAATCCAGGTGTGGTCAGTCAAAGTAAGTTAAAATGCACTAGCTCCATTATGTAAGAGCTTAAACTATGTGTAGCATGCATTGCATTCAAAATGCTGCAAGAATATATGATCATCTATCTGCTAGAAATACGCTCAAAGATACAAGCTGCTTGATATGACAACAAAAATCATGAAAATTTCATATTTAGCATAAATGGATATACGATATACAAACTGTGTTTCTTTTGAAGAAGGTACATATTATGGTTACATTAAGATTGACCAAGATATTCGATATCTCTATTCTAAAGCCAAGTATTTTAAAATACGTCTATTTGTCCGAAGAAGATGAGTCTTCAATGATAATATTGTCTTTCTGAAGGGGACGATGATGCCTTCTTATTCCCTGCCTTTCTGATGTCGAAGGAATATTATTTCTTGAAATTTTCAAAGGAGGGGGGAAATAAAATTGCAAAGAGTTATCATTCTCTTCTGGAAAATTGGAAGATTCATGAGTATTCTTCAAAAGCGTACCAAAGGTTATTTATCCCTCGAGAGTATCAACAAGTTTTATTTCAGAAATATTATCTGCAAAAGAAATTTTATATGTAGAGTTGTCCTGGAGAGGGGCCACAATCTACTTCTTCGAAATCGCCAATGCCTTGGTCTTTCTGGAAATCTCTTAAGTGAGGAAGAAGAATCCATCTGACATGATCTACTGGGTAGCAATTTTTTACTAAGAAATAGTGATGAATCCACCATTGCATCCAAGAATAAGAAGCGCTAAAAGGGTAATTATAACCGAGAATTATGAAATGCAAACCGGTATGAACGTTCAAGAGCTGCTTCCATATCAGAGCCTAATTATGTGGCCCAATGTCATAACTTCTCATTACTCTGGTAGCAATATCAAGTCTCTAGAACAATCTGATCAAATCTAAATTGGAATGTTCACCAAATGAAATGGAATCATCAACGACTGTTATGTCGTCAGGATAGTTAAAGAAAGAGAGTTGATAAAAGTTGATACGATCATTGCTTTCTATTTTTCTAGTAACCCTTCCATTTGACTTTTGAATCATCTTTCTCAATTGATAATGTTGTAGAGGAAGGTGATCAAGATGATCAGGGTTCGAATATGTCCTACCAGAGTTAACAAATGTCCAAGGGGAAGAACACTCCTAGCTTTCTTATGAAGAAGTGTCATGGGGCACAAACAGGAAAAGATTCAGAAGAAGGATCCTTAGAACTAGAGACAACGTCTTCGAGAGCATGATATAATGAACAAAGAATGCAACGAATGTAATGGAAAGCATGCTGATAAGCACAAAGATGAAATAACTAAATCATTATCATATTGTAAATATTACAATCATTCTAAAAAGTTTTTTTAATATATACTTCATGAAACTAAATTGGAAAGTTATGATATCTCGAGATACTAATTCTGGTTAATTTGGCAAGAAAGATTACCATTCAAAATTTTAGATTATGCAGACTATGAATAAGAGGGACAATCGAAGAGATTGTTGTAGTAGGAGCAGCATTAAAGAACAATTCCCTAGCCATGGAGTTCAAAAAGGGTCATCGGAGTTAATCGAAGAGATCGTTACAACAGGAGTAGCATTGAAGGACAATTCCCTGATCAAGTTACTCAAAGATGAAGTCGCCATAGCCGTTATGATGACAAGTTTCGATGAAGAAGAAAAGAATCGCACGAACAAAGGAAAAACATTCTGTCTGATCCACCACTATGAAGATTGAGTGCTTTTATTGCTTCATTATCTTCCGTATTAAAACATTCACTCGGTACTTCTGACTGGGGGCATACAATCTTCCGTTCGAGCATGATAATTCAGTCTTTCGTTCAAGCATAATCATTCAGTCTTCCGTTCGAGCGTGATAATTCAGTCTTTCGTTCAAGCATAATCATTCAGTCTTCATTTTGAGCGTGATAATTCAGTATTCCATTTGAGTGCGCCATTCAGTTTTTCATTCGGGCTTGACCATCTAGTCATCCTACAGCCGAAATTCATTCGAGCTTGATTCCTTCGATCATGATTCATTCAATAACAATCTGTTATAGATGATCCTCTGTCTGAGCTTGACTGTTGAAGTTCTCGATTCAGGTGATCCTTCTCTGATACGTAGTCATCTCTGCGTTCCTGAAGAGTCTTTTACGAGAAAGGATTTTTGTGCAGAAGAAGATCAATCCTCCATTTGATTTCATTTATCAATCAAAGAAGGATCGAAGGGGCATTTGTTGGTGCACAAAAATGTATGAAGTTTCTATTATACAATGAAGAAGGGGATTTTAAGAGACGAGAAGATATCAGAGACAAGGAAGAAAGAAGAAAGAAGGATAGAAGAGAAAGGAAACCACAAGAAGAAGTGTCAAGGAAACATGAAGAAAAGGGAGGATTCATGACCTTTTGCACAAACCCACACAAAGGGTAGTGTTTGCACAGGCCTACACAAACACCCTTATGGGTTGCGCACACCTGCTCAAAGGAAGCATGAAGAAGATGGCTTGGACGGTTTGGATCTGATGGAAGGTGGGCCCCACAACACATAGATCGAGGCTTCGCACGTGTGAAGGCCTATAAATACCCCACTCCCCCTCTCATTTGAGAGGTTGAAGATTTGGAGGAAGATCAGATATCTGGAAAAGAAGAAGAGCTTGAAGGTATTTAGGAGAAGAAGGAAGAGAAGGAAGTTATGTTAGCCCACACAACCAGTAGTACAGTTGCGCGGACCCGCGCAACCAATAGTGCAATTGAGTGGACCCGCACAAACACTGTTGGTTATGCAAGCATCAATAATTGGCCAAAATTCTACAGTTCCCGGGTTTCTTCAAAAGGAAGACATGAGATCATTGTATTCCTCTTAATGATATGACCGAATCATAAGTCAAAATGCTACCAGATTGGATATTCATATTTGATATTCAAACTCTTTCAATTATTCTAAATATTCTATCTTAGAATCAAGGAAAATTAAAAGATGTAAATGAACTCGGTATGACTAAATATGATGATTATTCTCTTTCTACTTTCTCTCTGTTATGATTAAATAAGATAATCTTCCCAAATCGAATGCATTTGTTTCTTGTCGAAACACCCCCATCTATCAGGGAATCCCATAAACAATCAGCCCAATGGCATATGTTATGCTCAATCACTCATAAAAATCATGTAAATGATACGTATGGGCATGTATCATGATATTATACTAAGCATGAGTATTAGATGCAGCAGGTGATGATCGGCCTTAATCGGTATGTCGCCTACAAGAGTAGGCACTGTACGATATGCCCCACAAGACATAAAGGAGTCTATATGGAATGGTCCATGTTAGACTATCATAGCCTACTCAAGGTACTAGCATATCATATATCCTAAGGTGGGGTCCATGCAAGGATGGTGGATCTAACCCATTTATTAAGGTAGTTTCCACACAATGGATATACCAAATCTTATACCACATATTCTTCCATCTACAGGAAGCGGTGATGATTTACTCTTCTATATATATAGTGGGCAGTCTAGATGTTATATTACATCAAGGACCTCATGGGGTAAATCATGCAACAGTAGGAGTTAAGATGAAAACCCTAAGTACATTAAGTGGGCTTCCTCACCGACTCTATCATGTAGAAATTTGGGCTTTCTTATGGGGACCGATACAAACAAGGTGAGTCTACAAGTCATGGTGATTCCTACAAGGGTGGTGGAAAGCACTAGCATGAATGGGGGCCTAATGGTTTGGGTTAGCCCACTAGGGTAAGATAGGTAACACTTATGGGGGCCCAAAGATTTAGGATAGCCCAATAAAGGAAGGACAGTAGTGGGCTTAACAACGGGCCCTAGGGAGGTTTACAATGTGGACATTTAACCACCATTACTCCCAAGGTAATGGGATTATCAACAGGCCGCTAGGGAGGTTCACAACGTGGACATCAAACCACCATTACTCCCAAGGTGTGGCCCATTAGAATCTATCCTATAATGGGCTCATGGCCTTATACTAGCTAGAAAAATGGATGGGCATCATAAACATTATCACATATATCATGGTGGACTCACTCATCACAATTAGGCCTCACATATATAATGCAATGGGCCATACATCACAATGGGCCTCATATACATCACAATGGCCTCATCACATAGCCTCATATACATCACACTGGACCTCATCACATGGCCTCATGTGCATCATAATGGGTCTTTCACAAGGGCCTCATATGCATCACAATGGGTCTCACACAAGGGGCTCATATGCATTATAATGGGCCTCGCACAAGGGCCTCATATACATCACAATGGGCTCATCACATGCCGTGGATAGTGTGTGTAACACATGCATCATTGTGGGCCTATGGGACAGCCCATGAGCCATTAAAACAAATGGGCAGCACATATGTACAACAAGGTGGCCCTGCACATGCAGCAGGTGAGCCCTGCACATACAGCAGGAGGGCCAGATGGGCCCCACCAGATGGACAACATGGATATACAATGCATACATCTCGATGGGCTATCTACCCTGAACAATGTCGATAAAATACATCAGGGTGGGCCGCTACCCTAGATGGTGCATATCAAATACATCATGGTGGATCCCACCGTCCCAAACAGCTGAACGATGTGGATAATACACATACATCATGTGGGCCCCACAACAATTGGACAGTGTGGGTGTAACACATACATCACGTGGGGTCCCACCGTCCTGCCTACCTGGATGGTATGGATAAAACACTTACATCACATGGGTCCCACGTCCAAGGCCTGAACGGTGTGGATGCCACACATACATCAATGTGGTCCCATGTCCAGACTATCTGGATGGTGGGGATAAAACAATACATCATGTGGGTCCCACGTCCACATGGCTAGACAATGTGGATGTAATACATAAATCATGATGGGGTCCACATCCCAGCCTTAGACGACGTGGACAGAACACTTGCATCGGGTGAGGTCCAGTCCACGTCCAGGGACTGGATGGTATGGGTAAAGACTTACATTTGGTGGGTCCACGTTGTAGCCCACCAACTTTGGATCAGGCTGATATTTGTGTTTTCTCTCCCATCTAGGCTGTCCAAGCAGACAGGCAAGTGGGCCTGCCACTCGCCGTCAGCATGGTGGGCCCCCACAAGTGGACGGCGTGGATATGCTACATAAATCATGGTGGGCCATCATACAAGGAAAGGAGAGAGAAAGAGAGAGAGAGAGAGAGAGAGAGAGAGAGAGAGAGAGAGAGAGAGAGAGAGACGGCGTGATGGAGGGGCTCCGCCACTTTGACCCCCTCAATGCATGCATCATTACATACATCATATGGGTCCCATCCGTGCATGGGCCCTCAAATCAGTAATCAAAGGTGGGGATGTCATCCCCACCATGAAATCAAGGGTCTAGATGACCCCTCAATGCTATGGATTCAAGCAAAACATAATGATGGGGCCCATGGAGAATGGCATCATCATGGCATGTGCATGCAACAAAGGTGGGCCATTGGCCACACCTAGGGGTCAAAATAGGATCCTCATCATTGATTGGTGGGCCCTACTTACCCCATGCTAGAAGAGTTAGGAATCTAAGTAAGAAAATAATAAATATAATCTTAGGAGGGCACCCACGTCTCCTCTTCTTCTTCTTCTTCTTCTTCCCTTGGGTTCTCAAGCTTCAATGGAGGTCTTTCAATGGTGGAGATGGGTTTTAGATGATTAGATTAGGAGGGACTGAAGGTGGAAGAAGGCTAGATTTTGATGGGTTATCTCTCCAAGGTGGGACGACCAAGCTCTCTCTTGCTAGGAAATGAGGAAGAAAGGGAGGGAGAGAGAGATGTAGGGAGGAAATGATTAGTTTATAAGAGCATCATTACTTGTGTAAGGGAGCATGACATGCTTAAAATGATTATGTGTAAGAAGCATGGTTGGTGATGTCATTATTGCTAGCAAGCCTGGGGAGGATAGGGCGTGATGTCACCCTAAGCTAGGTAGCCTAGGATGATGTCATCCTCATGATGGGTTGTAGTGATTTTTCTTTACCAAGAAATCTTGGGTCCCACAACACATGATCAATGGCTGGGATAATGTGTGGATCGGATCTCTTAGTCTAAGTATCGGATTGGCACACAAGACGCAGTGTTGGAACCTTGGTGACGACACATTCACTATGATACAAGTTTCGGGTCAAGATTTTTCTTGACCCGAAACACGCGATCAACGGCTGGGATAATGCGTAGGTCGGATCTCTTAGTATACGCATTGAATTGGTGCACAAGACACGGCGTTGGAACCTCGGTGACAATGCGGTCACTATGATACAAGTTTCGAGTCGAGTAGACTCGAATTTACCAAACGCGACTTGAGGTCAAATGCTATCTATAGGTTGTAGGTTGCCAAAATTCGACCGGGAGGACCGCAGGATCCTAAAGAACGGCGAGATACTATGATACAGGCCTTACAAATAGCATGTTAATTCAAATTACAAGACATATTACACTCAATCTACATTATGGAAGATGCACTAGAATTTCTGATTGTTAGTATGGGAATCATTGAAAGATTGTGAGAATTGAGTCTGGAGAATTTTATCCACCTTAAAAGAAGAAAATAACCAGTTAGAAAAATAGGAGATCGACAAAGAGGTCATGAAAAATAATAAAAATTTTGAAAAAGAATGCAAAAATAAAAAAGAATGAATAAAAACTGACCGTCGATATAAAATCGAAAACTAGAAAAATAAGGAAAAGGGGATAAGTTTGGAATCAGTACTTGAGTTTCAAACTGATCTTGAAGTGATGAACATAACTAACAGGATGAATTGATAGTATTCGTACGGGAAGTAATTTGACTTTCACTGAGCACATTGAAAAACTGGATATACAAATTATGTCTCAATTAAATGGACAAAGGACTTATTTGATGGGTTTTTTATGTGATTGGATTCTAGGTTTTCAAAATATCACTTTCATATCTTAATTCCACCCATTCATCCTTGAGTGCATAAAAGATTATTTTCTAAAAAAGATTCCTGACATCAAGCATTGAGATTTATTTTTTGCATACTTTGCTCGGGACTAGCAAAATGCTGGTAGGGAATTGTGTTGAGGGTCAAATATTACATATTAGACCCCATTTATATCTTGGTTTTATGAACATGATACTACTTAATGTCCTATTTTACTCATGTTTGAGAGCCTGGATTGGAAAATGTGTTAAAAGCATGGATTTGATGCTCAAAGATCGCTAAGGCAAAGAATGGATCTTAGGAGACAAAGATTGAAGATTTCAAGGTCCCAAGATTCAAGAAAACTAAGTGGAGAAGGAACGAAGCCGAAAGAACAAGCAGAATACATATTGACTATGTCATTGAGCACCGTTCGATGACATCGAAAACACATCGATGACATTGAGGACACATTAGATGACATCAAACATAGGTCGATTATATCGATTTTTCTAAAGGAAAATTGAGTTGGTCATTGGACAAATTGAAGACATTTTTCGATGACTCTAGAACTTCTTCAATTACTTGAAGCATTGCTCGATGACATTGAAGACCTACTCGATAACATCGAATTTTTCATGGAATTTTGACAAAACTTGCTAGACATATTAGGCACCATTTTTGATGACTTGAAGCACTCCTTGATGATATCAAAGATCTTCTCGATGACATCGAAGGTGTCTTCGATGACATTGAATTTATTGAAGAAATTGGAATAACTCTTTAGACTATTTTGGACACATTATCGATTCCTCGAACAATTCTCGATGACATCAAAGGCCTTTTCAATTGCATCGAAGCTAGGTTCGATGACATGGAAGGTTGCGGAGTCCGGATGAAGCTACAAAAGTGCAGAAAAAGCATGTATAGAAAACACCTTCGATGACATCGAAGCATATTCTATGTCATCGAATGAATCACGTGAAATTACGCAGAGTTACACGGAGTGCATAAAATTGAGGCAGTTTCTGGATTTTTCCAAAGAGATGCGAAAGGAGGTGTTGTACAACTATAAATAGGAGTCCCCAAGGCATCTCTGGGTACTATCTAAGGTTTGAGGAGCGAAGCACAAGGGCGAAGAGCCATCGTCAAGCATTTTTCTTCTTTCTTCCTTATTTTTTCATGCTTTCTAGGGTTTTAGTTCCAGTTATGACTATGGTTGGCTAAACCTCTTGGCTAGGGCTAAGAGGTGAAGCTTGTAGCATGATGGGATGTTTTCTATTGCTTTAATTCTTATTTATGTTGAAATTTATGGATTTAAATTTTGTTATTCAAGAAATACTTCTAGTTTTTAATGGTTTGTTATGACTTAAATTACAATAGATCTTCAATAGTTTTAAGTATCTTCTTATTCCTTTTTAAGATTATGGGAATGGTAAATCCTATTATTTGTCATCGTCCCATGGGCATGGTTTGGTGATGGAATCCCTTCCAACTTTCACAATTCCCCATCCATTGAGAATTAGATCTATGGAAGTTCAGTTTTGATCTTAACTGCTATATCTTCCAATTGGATAGGCCGGGACACCAATTCCAATTATGTTATTTGAATCAAGCAATAGGGCTCTATGATCTCTACGAGTGGATCCTTGGAACCCCTAGTTCTCACCTTTGAATTTCTTAATTTTCTAATTAAATTTCTCACAATTACTCCCTTATATTCCAAATTTAGGTTTACATCTTTTTCTAGTTCTACTTCTAGTTACTCTCAGAATACACACGAGATTAGTCCCTATGGATTCGACCTCAGTCTCACCAAGATTATTATTGCATCGTGACCCTACACTTGGAGTTGTGAACACTCACCAAGAACAATAAAAGAGATTTAGTACCTCACAGGGAGAATAGTGACACTCAGTCGCTTCGTCTCCCAAGCCACCAACAAATGCATGCCCTTCTTCAAACAAATGAAAGGAAAGCAAAAGACAGATTGGACGGACGAATGTGAACTCACCTTCTAGAAACTCAAGCAATATAAGGGGTCCCCGCTATTGCTTTCGAAGTCTGAACAGGGTGAGCCGCTTCTACTGTACCTAGTAGTCTCCCTAACCATAATCAGCGCGGCCCTCATTAGGGAGCAAGGAGGGAAGCAACTACCCATGTACTATGTCAGCAAAGTCTTACTCCCGGTGGAAACCAAGTACCCAGATATCAAGATGCTCGCCCTGGCCCTAATCATCTTAGCACGGCGCCTCCAACCTTACTTCCAAGCTCACACCATCTTGGTCGTGATGGACCAACCCCTCCGCCAGGTACTCCAAAAACCAGAAGTGTCAGGGAGAATCATGAAATGGGCAGTTGAGCTTAGCGAGTTCGAAATCAGTTATCAACCCCGAAAAGCCATCAAGGGCCAAGTCGTGGCTGACTTCATCATCGAACTCGTGAACGAATCGAAAGCCAACCCTGAAGTCTAGGATGAGCTCAGAAATCTAACAGACAACCTAGACCCGCTGACCTAGACCCTGCACATTGATGGTTCATTCAACTTTAAAGGCGGCGAGGCCGAGATAGTCCTTGAAGCTCCTGATCATACCTACACATAATATTCCATGAGATTTGGATTCCAAATATAAAAAAATGTAGCGAAAAATGAAGCACTATTGGTCGGGCTCATATTGGCACAGCCATGGGAACCCAACATTTGGAGGTTTGTAGCAATTTGTAGCTCGTCGTTGACCAACTAGCCTATAAATATCAGGCCAAAGAGGAAAGAATGAAGGCCTACTTATAGAAGGCTCAAGAACTGATCAGCAAGTTCCTGAAGTGCGATATCTGCTTGATTCCCAAGTCAAAAAAGTCCAAAGCAGACACGTTATTAAAACTCGCAATAGCGGCTAAAGACAACATCCCAAAACCAATCCCGATTGAGTTCCTTGCAAAACCAAGCATCAATGAGCCCAATCCAGGCACAATACTCCCGATCTCCCATGTAGATTCAGGACCGACCTGGATGGACTCGATAATCAAGTACCTTAAGGAAAGCTACTTGAAGATCGACTAGAAGCTCACCGACTACGATCTAGGGCAGCTCGCTACTTTGTGATTAGGGATGTTCTATACAAAAAAGGGTTTTCCTTCCCCTACCTTAGATGCCTCCAACTTGATGAAGTCGATTACGTCCTAAGAAAACCTATGAAGGCATCTGTGGTAACCACTCTGGCAGTCATGCCCTCACTCACAAAGTTATCCGACAAGGATATTTTTAGCCAACCATCTAGGTAAATGCCAGGAATTATACTTGGAAACGTGACAAGTGTCTGCAATTCGCGGCGATACCTCGTAAACCTCCCGATCAGCTAAATCGTCGTGGTTGACTATTTCACTAAATAGGCCGAGGCTGAGCCCCTGACAACAACTATTGAGAAGAAGATCACCACTTCCTCTAGAAGAATATTATATGCCGATATGAAATCCCCCACACGATCATCTTGGACAATGAGAAACAGTTCGACAACAACCGATTCTGAGGCATGTGTGAAAACCTCGAAATTCAGAATGTCTACTCATCAACTCGGCACCACCAAACCAACGGACAAGTCGAGGCGGTTAACAAGATCATCAAAGGTCATGAGAAGGAAAGCTTAAGAAGTCTTAGAGGGGAGGTGAATAGGACTATGCAAAATAATCGAATAAAGCGCTAAATAAGTAAATAAATCAGAGATCTCAATTGTAATAGTATTGAAACGTTGATTCAAACTTATTCGTTAGACAACCTTCACCCAAACAAGTTTAGGCAGGACAACCTTATTTCACAAACTTGATAAGAATCAAAATTCCAAACTGAGCAAGAGTAAATAAAAATAACTATTACAAGCATTCACTACTTTAAGATAAAAGAAATTACAACCATTCACCACAAAAATAATGAAAGTATTCACCACAACACCAAGAATTATAGTGGTTCGGTGTGTCAACAACTGTTCTCAAACAGCCACACCTACTCCACTCCGAAAATCACTCACCACGTGATATTGGCTTTCACTATGAATAAGGTTTTCACAAGATCACCTTCTAACTTGATTCAATTGTGATTTTACTGGGCTATCACAAATAAAAAGCCTCCACCGAGATTTTTTGCCTCTCTCAGAAAAACCAACATTAAGATTTTCTAGCTATCTCAATAAAACCAAATACAAAATGAAATGTATACTTATCTTCACCTTAGAAGATGTATCAGATGTTGTAGTCGTAGAACCGTTTCTCTTGAATGTAGATCGTTCAATGTTCAATCATATAGAAAAGGTCTAAGATTCTAATTAATTTTAATTAGGTTCAAACCAATGGCTACTTGTATTAATTCCTTTAAATCTTGACAAGAATAGTATATACTCTCTTTTTAGAATCAGAATGATAAGATATGAGATTAAGGAATTAAATAAAAAAGCTATAAAAATATTTTATAAATACTGTGCAATAGCTTGATAATAATTGGGGCTTCTCTCTCTCTCTCCCTCTCTTTCTCTCTCTCTCTTGTAGAAGGATTTGACAAACTTGAATTATTTTTTCAGATTGAGAGACTGCCTAAATTTATAGTCAAAAGAAGTTGTTTCTTTGACTGGCCAAAGACAGCCTTCGACTGGCTTAATAACCGGATTCTATTCTAATGGATTTTTTATTTTGAGAGGGATAAGATTTAACAAATCATTCTCTAGTCGAACGGCCTACTTGACTGGTCAAGGGCCCTACTCAACTGGTCAAACATGTTCTTCAACTGGTCGAGGGTGCCAAAATTTGAATTGATTCAGTTGCTAGACTTCGAGCCGAGAAACCCATGACTGGTCGAAGAGTAACCTTCAATTAGTCGAGAAGACTACTCGACTGGTCGAAGGTGTAACAAAAATTCTATTTCACTCCGATTTGAGTTAAGACTGGTTGAGAAAATCTGAGACTAGTCGAGCCAAAACTTAGGCTGGTCGAAACTCAACCAAATACAAGCAAAAAACCCAATTTCAAATAAATTTTTAAAGCACCTAAGCCTAAAGTCTTTCTAGGGTTTATAATACCTAAAATGACTAAACTTGAAGTAGATTAGAGAATTGAACTTCTTTCTGGAGCTCAATCTTCTACTAGAACTTTAAGTAGAACTTGAACTTCTTTATGGAGCTTGATCTTCTACTAGAACTTTAGTAGAACTTGAACTTCATGTTGTCATTGTCTTTGAAGCTTGATCTTTAACTTGATCTTGGGCTTGATCTTCTACTAGATCTTGAACTTCTTGATGAGAAGTTTTTCCTAAACAAAATTTGACAAACAATGTGTGCTTTAAACATTATAACACTTACAATCTCCCACTTTGTCAATTTCATGACAAAACACTTAATAATACAATTATCAGAATGAAGCCTTGTGTAAAAAAAAAAAATTAGTACTCACCCTTAATTAGTACTTCCAGTATTTCTCCCTCTGTATCATTCATGACATAAAACACATTCCACAACATATATACAAATGCAATCACATTCATGCCCATCATTCACATTCTCATAGATTATAAATAAGAAAAAATATTAGCCAACTCTCCCCCTTTTTATCACAAGTTAACAAAGGAAGAAGTAGAAATCCGAAGAAACGTGATAGGCAAGTAAAGGATCAGTAAGTAAATGTGATAGAAGAGTATGAGAGGATAAGAAATAAGTAGAAATCAACATGTGAAAGTAGAAATGTCAGGGAGATAATATTAAAGAGGTTAAGAGAGTTGTCATCATCCACGTTCAAGCAAAAAAAAAAAAATCTCCATCAAGCAAAAAAGTTAAGTTTAAGTTTTACATGCCCAAAATAACTTCAAATATCATGAATTCAATCAGATCCTGATGATGGAGCATGCATAGATGGGTCTGAAATTGTGGTAGAACTACTAGTACTAATGTATGAAGTATGATTATGTGTCCTAGAGGGGGTGAATAGGACTTCAAAAACTTGTTTTCTATTAAAAACAAACAATGCCTATGTAACACCCCGAATTTTGGCCAACCTGGGATTAAACCTCCTTAGGCTATGGGTCAATTAAAACACCTGAAAAATCGCTTAGAACCCAATTCCATAGCCAAAGAAATCACTTAGGATTAATTCCTTTAGAAAATAAGTGTAAGTTAGCTAGCGCGACGTTAGAATAGTTGGGAAATGGTCCCTGATCACTTTAAATACGTTCTACAAGGCCCAAAGCGAGTGGAACCAATGGTTCTATAATGCTCTAAAGCCTCGGATCAAACTCTAAACCGGTTTGTTCTCGGGACCTCTTTGAAACTTTGTATTGGATCTAGACCGCGCGTCGAAAGTCCGATACCTATCATCTTAGACCGTTATGACCACTTAGCTGGGCTTGGCAATCGTTTCGAAAATCAAGTCCAACTGACATTCTAAGGCTATTTCATTGAGCCTGGAGTGAAGAGAGTGAGAATAGGGTAGAGTTGTAATTTTAAAATTCAAATCTGGTACACAACTTGACGCATCAGTATTGAGCGTTCTGACCGTCAGAATTCAGCCAAATTATACCCTCGGATCAGGAAAAATTTCTATTTCATATCACGAGATTTGTAGACCTGATCTAGGTGCGATGACCGTTGAACTGAAATTGGACCGCCACGTGCGATCTGGGAACCCTACCGGTCTGAAAACTTGATGCGTGCTAGATCCAGTATGCATGAGCTTAAGTCCGACCGCATTTGGCCTGGGGACCTTTAGAAATGCTCTTTTGGACCGAAACGGCCCCGATTTGGTTAGGCACCAAGTAAACATTGTTCCCAAGCCTATTTTGGGCATGTTATAGGCTATAAAAGGGGTTGAAACCCTCACTCCTCTCTCCCATCCGAATTTGAGAGAAACCCTAACTTGGGAGAGAGAAAAAGGTGAGAGATTGTGAGAGAGTGGGAGAGTTCTTCCTGCCACTTGTGCTACGTATTGCACGTGCTTAAGCAACACACCTCTACCGCTTTTTCGGTGATTTCACCGCAATTCTAAGTAAGTAAATACCCTAAGTAGTTGCTGATTTGAGTTTCCTTTGTTTCCATAGTGATGTAGCTTATGGATCTCGTGTATTAGGTTCCCTATTCGCCGTAGACAAAGCGTATATGCTCCGTTTCAATTCACGAGTCTACAAGACATAAGGTGCGGATTTTAGACACTTTGATTGACTGTTTCCAAAGCTTTCAATGTCGTTTAATAGTAGATTCTCGACGGAAATGCCGTTTGACATGTACAATATGCTGTCCGTTTCCTGTTTCGTAAACCAACGAAGAATATGAGATTTAGGGCATTTTAGTCATTTGTAGGAAGTACTGTTTTCATGCATATTTTTCTGATGTGATTGACATGGCTTCTCGTCGCATTAGGATACTAGGAATACGTGCATAATTAGTTTGGCGAAGAGATTCGCCTAAATGCGCACGTCGGGTCGACATACTATATGTAGACTTAAGTGTGTAGTGTAAGTGTTTATATAAATGCTTGTATTAGTATGTATTGAATTAAATGGTGTTATGGATTAGTTTGAGATTGATTTCTCAATTAATATGCTAATGTGAATGATTTCCTACATGTTGACTATATGCATGATTTCATAATATGCATGAAATGTATGTGCTTGGAAGATTTGCTTAAGTTGTATGTTATAACATGTGTTAATATGCTCACATGGTTGTATTTCATTTCCATTACCCTTACACAATTGCTGATGTAGATTCATGAATGATTGTTTGGGACTATACCTAGTCCAGGTAGTCGGTAACCGAGTGACTTCATGGTTGGTTTATCTTTGCCACGAACGACGCGTCGATGAACGCGAGCAGTGTTTTGGAGTTGGCGGCAGTGGTTAGGCCACACGAAGTGTCTTACGCACTTCATGTCGTTCAACTTGAGATGCGATCGTGCTAGTCGAGCCCGTCAAGTAACCCGACTGGCCATTGTATGTTCACCCTGCATGAGTCATAACTGCTTGAACCTAGGGTACTGAACTTACCATTGTAAACCCTGTTAACCATGGTACCTTGATCCACGAAGACTCATGAGCCGGGCATGGTGGTATGGGACACCGTGGTCGAGCTGTCGGCCTACGCTGGGGCCACAAACCTCCCCGTAGTGACCAGTGAGCACCTAGACTCGTGAGCAGATTATGGTGGTATGGGACACTATATTCTTGTTGTCGGCCTACATTGATAAGGTGATGGGGGAACGGTGCAACGAGTGCGAGCAACAGCCCTGGCAGCCCTTTGTAGTGACCGCGAGCGTATTCTGAGTCTACGGGAGGCGACGACCCTTCCGTAGCAGTAGAGTACGGTAGGCCTGTATTGGTAAGGTGATGGGGGAGCGGAGCAATGAGTGCGTGCAACAGCCCTGGTAGCCCTTGCAGCGACCTACAAAATATACATCGTATGAGATTACTAGGAGTGACGACCCTAGACAGGATCTGTGTTGGGATTGATATAAGGGAGGTACCTTAGTTTCCCAATCCTGCTGTTTAAATGGACTAATAACAACTCGAAAATCATATCACCATAGCATTGCATGTGCCTGGAAGATGTGGAGCACTCTAGGGAGTGTGGCATGCTGCGGTCGTAAGATGTTGCCGCATGAGGGAGATCGTCGGTGAGGGCATACATCACGTCATGTCATATTGCATTAACAACAGTATTAGGATTGTTTGATTTACTGCTTTACTATTATCGCATGATTGATTTGATAACATGCTAATCTCTGCTCTCTTATCCCACTGAGTTGATCACTCACTCCTACGTTATGGGATGGTGTTTCCGGACACCCACCAGTCCCTATTGTGATTGCAGATGATGGCGCGGCCTGCGAGGCGGTGCTGGACTTGAAGATGATGAGGAGGATCTCTCCTTTATGCATGATCTGATTGACGGGATTACAGGGAGTTTGATTAGATACCTTGACACTTGTCATTTTATATTTTTAGAACACTCATGTATATCCTTTTGGTTTACTTTTGGAGCATACATGTATGTATATAACCTGGTAACATGTTCACACTCTGGAGACATATAACAATTTATATATGTTATACGTACTATCACAGTCTTCCGCTTGTTAATTTAACTGTCTCTGGAGTATGATATACTGTTCTAGCTTAATCTCACTCATGTTTGATACATTATCGCAGACAACATTCAATCATACATATCTATGTTGCATAAATAACATTTTGAAACTCGGGAGTGGAGTTTTTGCTCGACCCCCCGATTTTCGGGATGTTACAGCCTAACTTTTAATACAAATGAGATAGGGCAAAGTAACTCTATCACTTCCAAGTTAATAGAGGGTCCAATTCACGTAGGTTTATACAAGATATATATATATATATATATATATATATATATATATATATATATATATATATATATATATATATATATATATATAAGTAAAACCTATAGCGATGGTGGATATTGTATGTGGGATGTGACTCTATCGAAACATCTACATTTGGCTAGATCATGCATCATTAAATATATGAAAATCATAAGCAAAATAAGTTAAATGTACTCAAACCAATCCCAAACACAATCATGTATAGTGGTTCCACTACTTGCCTAGGCCACTCCCGGCGGACGCACTCTCTCCTAGAGCGTACCGGATTTCACTATCAAATGGTTTTAAATTAGGTTCACCATTAACCTTTACAACCTACACAAGGTTCCTATCAATGCCTACACAAGGCAACCCATCCTACACAAGGACTCAACTGGGAGCCTACCAAAGGCAACCTAAGCCTACATAAGGCTAACCGTCCTACACAAGGACTCAATACGAGAAGCCTACACAAGGCTAACCGTCCTACACAAGGACCCAATACGAGAAGCCTACACAAGGCTAACCATCCTATACAAGGACTATTTACTGTCCCGTCGGAGGCCTCCAATGAGGTCTTGGTGAGTTTATCACCCAAAATCTGAATCTCGATCCTACACATGGAAAGGGCTTCAGACACATTAGACTGTAAGTACTTACAAGGTAAGTTGATGAGTCTCATTCTCACGCTATGTGAAGAACTTCGATGATGACGAAGAGTCTTCATCTCCCTTGAACCGCAACTTGTTGATGATGCTTTATTAAATGCTCCGAGGTTGTGAGGTTTAGGTTTTTGGTTTTCTCTATCTAAATATTATGATTAGAATCACTAGAGAAGGTTCCCATGAGCTATGTGCATTCAAGAGTTCCAATGATGATGAGATTTGATTGGACACTCAATGAATGTTAGAGTTCATGATTCAATCCAAACATAAAGGATATAGATTTAATGCTTGTACAAGGGATTGAATAATGAACTCTAATGGGAAGGAGAAAGAGTGAGGGGATATGAGTTTTGAAATAACACACTCAAGTTCTCCTGGATTCTAGCTCATCTAAACAAGAAGCATCTCTAAGTATTTATAGAAGATGAATCCCAATGGTAATAAAGCGGGCAGAAAGACTGTCAGTGTCGATACTATCGAACAGTTTTTGATAATATCAAGTTTTGAATTTCGATATTATTATTTCGACCATAAACGAAAAGTATTTGATTCAAGGGATTATCTTACTTTATAATAACAAAGAGAATAATCATCAAATTTATTCATTCTGAATTCATCACATCCTTTTTATCCTTTGATTCCAAGATAGAGTTTATAACTAAAGTACAAATGCTGAATAGATTTAAATATAAATTTTGGCAGCATTCCAGCTATATCATTCATGCTCCGTAAGAGATGAGTTGTGAGGATATTTTCCATGCACGCATCTTCCTTCATCGATATAATAAAAGAATGCCAAGAATCCCTGAAGAATTTTAGAATGACTTGAGATATTCTGAAAAAATGATATGGCATTGCTTCATAGCCGAGGAGTTGCATGGGCCCATGCGACTCATAAGGAGTCACACAGTTTAGCCTTCTCCTCTCTCTCTCTTTCTCTCTAATACCTGTCGAAGGTACTGGTCTTCTGGAAATTCGATCCCTCAAATGAGGGGGTTAGGGGTACTTATAGGCTTCTACACGTGTGAGGCCTCAAATCATATGCCATGGGGCCCACTTCGCATTCTTTGCAATCTTCGACGTAATCATCTTGATATTGAGTTGTGCGGACCCATGTGACAAATATGAGTTATGCGGTCTCACGTAACCAAGACTTTCACGCTACTCAATCTGAGTTGCGCAACTTCACATAACTCATCTGGACTGTATCATCTTTGAATTTAGACCGTACAATTCAACTTCTTTCATCGCATTTCCTCAATCTTCTTTCTTCTTTTTATTTAATTTTTATGCTCCAACAACCCTCTCTATTCTCGTTGATCCTTCTCCACTAGTAAGATTTCGATCTTCTCATTCATCAGTTCTTGATAACTCGAGTTTGATCTGTTTGTTGGGGCTTCTTTAATTGATATGTATGTAAAATGTCGTCAGTTCAATGATGCACGCATATTGTTCAATAAAATTCCCATGTGAGCTTCTTGAACTTATGACAGATTTATTTGCTAGAATTTTCATCTTTTCCTAATTTACTCTGAATTCACTTTGTGCAGAATGTTAGATTCCTAACCAACTTTATTACAGAAGCCGGGATTATCATCAAAAGAAGCAAGATACATGAAGGTTTACCTCATTCAATCTTAATATGAACCATAACCTTCATTTAGTGTTATGATTTTACATGGAACTAGAGTTGACTCCTATATTACTATGATGGCTATTGTTTGAGTTAATGTTGCATATTCATGGGTGTAAATGTGATTAATTGTGGACTTAATGAGTGACGATAATCTAATCCACAATTTGATCAAGATCATGCTGACTACTAGTTGTAATTGTCATCCTGCTATAGAACAAAATATTAAAACTAATCAAAGCTAGTAATTGCAAAAGGTAATCCTGAGAAAAGGCCAAACAGCCCTACCTCTGCAACATGAGAATTGTCAAATGGGCATGGGATTAAGAATGTATGTTTGGTTGATGTTTAGTAACTTCACCTTCTGTAAAGCTAATGTTCTTTCACTTATGCTTCTATGTTCTTATCTATAGTCTTTGGTTGATGATCACAATTATCTGGGTCTTTCTTGATTATAATTGACATTTTTACTACAAACGTTCATGGAAGTTTCTTTACATGCAGTGCTTTCAAGTGCATTAGAGAAGTTTTCTGAAGATGGTCTCATTTGACCTGCATTTTATCACTATCATTTTCCATGTCATGTTTTTGTGCTTAGTGGGCTTGTTTGACACTACATGTTATAAACACTGTATCAATACTTGAGGCGATGGTTGTCCATTTCTCCTTATTATGTAGAGTATATAGCTTTAGCAATCACTATTATTGTAATGACACTCTTTCCCCCATAATTTGGTGCTCTTCTTTAGTTGAATTATTTTGATCTAAAATTTGTATTCTATTATTTGTTGAATTTTTTGGATTGGTGATAATCTCAATGTCTACTTGATTCCTTGAATGGTTCTAAAAACTTCATTGTGCTAAACTGTTCATATGTTTGTTGATCTTAGTATCATTATTGACCATAAGTATGCGATCTGATCTTTTATTTGTCAAGAAGATCAATGACATGAATTACCATCACCTCCACCACTCATTACCCTCAAATGTTGGAGTAGTGTTAGGTTCATGTCAGGTTTTATTTTTCCAACATGTTTTTAATCTCAATGGGCAAATGATAGATTACATGAATTTGGATGAAAGATCAATGCGGATGTTTTGGGTTCTTTCGTATACCATGGCACAAGCTTCTTATGATGCACTAATGAATTGCTTGACCTCTACTAGAGTTACAGAACTGCTACAAGGGTATAATTTACAATCCAATGACAGGATTATGATGATGCGGGAATGTTGCCCACTACCCATATTATTATTTTCTGACCTTTCAATCAGCTTATGTTTAAAACTGGCACATCAAATTAAAGATACCTTATTTCTTGGCCAGGTACTTGGTACTCTCCAAACAGATGTGTGATGTGTTGTAAGGAAGAAGAGAGTAAACTGTTTTCACCTGACTAATTGTCCGATGGCCAGATTCCCACTGGTAAGATTTCGATCTTCTCATTCCTCAGTTCTTGCACTTGCATATTGTTTGTTTTGAAATATGGTGGAAAATTGACATTTTGAAAAAGAAATTGAGAATTTTTAAAAATAAAATTGTCATTATTAAAAAAAAAAAGTTCAATTTTTTGGGTTCACTTGAGCTTTGGATCTATCTCATTCTTTAGCTCATGCCCTAAGATAATCTCTTCAAATGGATGGACGGTGTGGACACAACACAAACATCATGGTGGGACACACAAAACTTGGACACATCACTTTAGTAGTGAATCCACATCTCCGTTCGTTGCTATAAAACCAACTGTTTTAGTAGTGTTTATTTGCAATATAACTTGTTGATAATCTAAGGAAGATCTGGATGAAGAGAAATTACAAAGATTAAATTGATCCAGAACTTTTGTGGCTTGCAAAATGTTTTTACTAGTTATTCATCACTATTTTGATTGTTATGGCCCACCTGAGATTTGGATCTTCTTATGATTTGGAATCGCATCCTAAAATATGATAGAAAAACATATGGATGGTGTGGATATATAGAAAATATATTAGGGTGGGTCCTACATGGAAAGTGTAACACTCATGAAGTAATTAGCTAAATAAGAAATGGTACTATAAGGTCCACCTCATGGGAACTTCCCGTGAGGTCAAGCTATGTGGGCCCCATCATGATGTGTGTAGAACATCAACACCATGTGTCATGCCCTAAACTCAAAAATCGGGCTCACATAATTTTCGATCATCAATTTCAATACCAATAGCCTCCGTAGTACCCCATTCTCGGCTCCCAGCGCCCACACACTAGGTTTTGATCCTGGGATCCTGTAAGGAGGATTTTCAATAATAATAATAATAATTATAAAGGAGCATAACCACAAGTGTACGCAAATCACAAAGGCAACATCATCATCACATATCCACTAATATAAACATTAGATTATAGTGCTTGAAAGGAAAATACATGAATAACAAAATCTCCAAAGTGATTTGTCATAGGCTCCTTCCTCAACGCTGCTGCGACCTAATGTTACCTATACGCAACGGTCGTGCATAAGATTACTAAGAAGCTCATAGGGTGGTGCGTGTGTGCACAAGGTATGTGGGAAGCATACAATATCAGAGTAAGCAGAAATACTGGCAAGACCATAAATACTATCAGCCTTATCTAGGCTATGTAATGTGATGACATATTAAGCAAAAAGTCATATATTGAGGATGCAATGCAACATGAAAATCCTGATGAGTCCACGAATACCATTAACCTTATCTAGGCCATGCAATGCATAAACATAGTAAACCAAATGTCATATACTGAGGACGCAATTCTATATGCAATAATAAAGCTGGAGCGTGTAGTCGGGATGATAGTACGTAGTATTGCAAGCTATGGGGTTCATTACAAGGGACTTTTATCCAAATCAGTCTCATACCTAAATTTGAATAACTAGACTTAATGTGGTAAAACTCTTGATCTTAGGTTGGTCACATACCTAACCGAAATCATGGCCATTGTGAAGGTACACGCAATGATTTAGTTACACATCACCAGCCTAAGTGGATAGTGAATGAATGAATGAATGAGTTAAATGTTGAACATACAACTCCTACTCAAAAGTCCACATTCCAGGACAGTACATCTCTGGGATATCACCGGGACCTAGTACACTCCACACTGGCTGTTACCTCCCTAACTACACAACCATGTAAATGGAAGAGACCTCACTACCCGCCTGACTAGTAGTCCACCAATATCTACCCAACTCATCGATAACAGACCCATTTGTAAGCCGGTCAAACTCAGCTTAGCTTCCAGCCCCCTCACTTGGGTGGATAAGGCTACACCCCCTTCCAACTGACCACGACACAGTAGGAGACGCTGCCTACTAGTATTCCGCACTCGGGCACTCATGTATCCACTCGGTCTAAATGTTAGAGCATCCCCGGTACCAAGGGGTTTAGTGGATTTCACCCACAGACATACTAAATTCCCATATGCTAGAACCAAACATTTTTGGTCTCCCATCTGGCCATCCATAATATACTTTTGGAGTCCACAGCCCTGATGTTGCTAGGGCATAAAATGATCATATCACACAAAATACGGAATGCATGATTCATACCATCCAGTCATGCATCAAACCTACATGTACCGCGTGATCATGTGAGGCAACTCTATCTCACAAGGAGTCCCATAAACATCTCAGCCCAATGACATATGCTATGATCAGTCATTCCTCACAACATGCATACACATGATGCATATGGGCATATGTCATGATATCATTATACTAAGCATGTCCTCAAATGTATAGCAGATAACAATAGATCACAATTGGCCTTAACCAATATAGCACATACAAAGAGTAGTAGCTAAATGACATGCCCCTTCTACATCTATAGGAGTCGATGTGGTATGTCTCACGCTACACTATCATTAGCCTCCTAACGCACTATTATATCATAAATCCCAAGACGGGGTCCACTGGAAGGACGGAAAACCTAATCCATACATCGAAATAGGCTCTATACAGTGGATATATCAAATCTAATACCACATATTCTTCCATATATGGAAAAGGGTGATGATGCACTCTCCTCCAATTAGCGGATGGCCTAGATGATATATTAACGTCAAGGATGGGCCTCACACTTATCCCAAAAAGTAAATGGACGGTGTGGATGATACAAATGTGACACTGTGGTCCTAGCAACTAGATACAAGGATAGGATAAGCCTCATGGGGTGAGTCAAGTCGGTATACAACAAGGTGACTTAAGAGGGCGAATCTATGTATAAAAAGTGGGCTTCCTCACCCTCTCTATCATGTAATAAACCGGGCTTTCCTATGGGAGCCTGATACGTATACAAGGTGGGCTTTGGTGGGGTCCATACATCTAGGACTATGTGTCCTTCCAAACAGATTGGGTAGCTCGCTCAACATTTACGTGGGCCTTGGGCATGGTCACTAAACTTGGCCAACACATGTATCTAGGTGGGCCACATTTCCTATGGAAGGCCCGATATGAACATAAGGTGGGATCCATGGTTTGGGTAATCCTATAAGGTTTGGTGAAAAACACCATCATCAATAGGGACCCAATGGTTTGGGATAGCCCAACAAGTGAAGATGGGTATCACTAACATCAATTGGGGCCCAATAATTTTAAATAGCCCAATAAGGGAAGATAGGTATCTCTAACATCAATGGGGGCCCAACGGTTTGGGATAACCCAATAAGGTGAGATGGGTATCAGTAAGATCAATAGGGGCCCAACACATGGCTGGGTGAGGGAAGATGGGCTGTAAAATGGGTATAACAGTGAGCCCTACAAGGTATGGTTTCCAATCGTGGACGTTTAACCACCACTATTCTTATGGTGTGGTCCACTTAGGATTTAGATCTGCTCTCAATGGGGCCCATGGCCCTATGAGATCTGGAAGAGTGGATGAACAACGTAAAAATAACTCATACATCATGGTGGGCCTCATAGACAACCCTCGGCCATAAAATGGATGAACAGTATGTATATAACACCTACATCATGGTGGGCCTCACAAGACAATGGGGCCCATGGCCTTAAGATGGCTAGAAAAATGGATGGACGCTGTGTATGCAACACACTTAGCATGGTGGGCCTCACAAGGCAGTTCCACAGTGGGACGCCCCAACCCAGCTGTTCCCTGAGAGCGTCCACCTAAAATTTAGATCTAATTCATTAAAAGTCTAGGTCCCCACCCTTGTGTGGGCCTGGGAAAAATTGGTGGAGAGTGTGGGGGCTGTATACATCATCAATGGGCCCCACAATGGGTGGACAGCAAGAGTACACAACACTTACAACAAGGTGGGCCACCACTGGACAGTCAGCCCACCTGTTGCTGGCCCAGTTAGCTCGTTCAAATAGATGGAAAGTCCGAATAAAATACATGTACCTAGTGGACCTCACACGTCACCGATGGGCCCTATGAAGATGGCCAACATGGATATTAAATGCATACAACAAGGTGGGATTGAATGGGTGGACGACCAGCACCTGGATGGCTTGGATGAAACAAATATAAATGGTGGGCCCCACTTGTAGACGGTCCACCAGAGGGTGGGACCTGTCCAGGTGGACCACACAATGAATGGATGGAATGAATAAAATAAATACATCATGGCAGACCCGACCAGCAACTGTTGGATGCTTGTCTAGTAGTAGGGGGTTCTGCCTGGGTTGTGGGCCAGCCCCATGGTCTATGAGGATGAAAAATGTACATCATGGTGGGTCCCACTTAAGTATGGGTCACCCAGGAAGTGGGCCAACTCCAAATAGCCACCTAATCTAGTGGGCCTGGGCGATAAAACACATACATCTTAGTGGGGCCTAATGTCGATGGATCTGTCCATTTTTTTGGACTCATGAATCTAAAATGATCTCTCCAAATGGACGGTGTGGACACAACACACATACATCAAGGTGAGGTCCACATGAGTGGGCCACCCCACTCTGAAAACCAAGTTGATATTTGTTATTTCCCTTCAACTAGGCCTGTATGACCGACCGGTAATGTAGGCCCCAAGAACGGCCAGCAGGGTGGGCTGAGTCGCTGACAGCACGGAAACAATACATACATCAAAGTGGGGTCCACATGGGTGGTCCGCAAGCTGGGGATCAAGCTGATCTTTATGTTTTCCCTTCCATTTGGGCCTGTGTGGCCGACCAGCCATGCAGGCCCAAACAGACAGCAAGGTTGGGCCACTGGTGGACAGCAAGGTTGTCCCACTAGCTGGACAACATGGATAAAACACATCCATCAAGGTGGGCCATAAGTAGGGAAGAGAGAGAGAGAGAGATACGTGCAATGGAGGGCTCCGCAACTATGAGCCCTCCTAGGATTACAATACATACATCACATGGGTGTCCAAAAATATGTGGGCCTCAAATCAAAAAATTAGGTGGAAAACCTTATCCCCACCACAAAGATCAAGGCCTAGATGGCCATAACAAGATGGATAACAAATAACCATCATGGTGGGGTCCATGAAGAATAGACCCTTCATGGAATAAACATCTGAATCATGGTGGGCCATTGGCCACACCTTGGGTCCAAAATGAGATCCCTACCATTAACTGGTAGGCCCTACTTGTCACATGGATCAAAACAAAGATCTACCCTATCAATCACCCATCGATGGATCTTTTTCTTGGTAAAGATGGGTTTAACACTTGGGTGTTTTCTCTCCTTAGAGCTTCTCTTGCTTGGACGGTCACTCTCTCCTTGGTTGCTTAGGATGGGTAGAGAAAATGAGAGAAAAAGGGGATGGGATGGCTAAGAGGGTGATGGGTGTGTAAGAGAGTGATGGGTGTGTAAGAGAGGAGACATGAGAGTTGACTTTGGGGAGGGTTGCTTACCTTGGGAGAAAAAAAGGCATGGGTTTGTGATGGGATATGTACTTGACTAGTTAATTTAAAAGGTGGGTAGAGATTCTCTAGAATCTCTCAAAATTCATAACGTGTGGCATTTCCTTGATATATACGTGGGCCCACAACTTTTAGGCCGGGTATCGCATTGGTACGTAAGACGCGGCATTAGAACCATGATGACAGTGCAGTTACTAGGGTACATGTAACGCCCGTGAAAAATTCATACTTGGGCTCGAGTACCAACTTGACCCGAAATTGCGTAGAATTAATTCTTTTAGAAAATATGACTAAGTTAGCTAGCACAACGCTGGAGTAGCTGGGAAATAGTCCCTGATCACTTTAAATACGTTCTACAGGACCCAAATCGAGTAGAACCAATGACTCTACAATACTCTATAACCTCGGATCAAACTCTAAGCAGGTTTGTTCTCTGGACCACTTTGAATCTTTGTATTGGATCTAGACCACGCGTCGAAAGTCCGATACCTCCTATCTTAGACCGTTAGAACCGCCTTGCTGGACTTGACAATCATTTCGAAAATCAAGTCCAACCGATAATCACAGGCTATTTCATTGAGCCTGGACTGAAGAGAGTGCGAATAGGGACAGAATTAGAATTTCAAATTCAAATCTGGAACACGACTTGACGCGTCAGTATTAAGCGTTCTGACCATCAGAATTCAGCCAGACTACACCCTCGGATCAGGAAAATTTTCTATTTCATATCATGTGACTTTCAGCCCTGATCCACGTGCGGTGACCGCTGAACTGAAACTGGTCCGCCACGTGCGATCTGCGAACCCTGCCGGATTGAAAACTTAATACGTGCTAGATCTGGTACGCATGAGCTTAAGTCCGATCGCATTCGGCCAGGGGACCACCAGAAAGCATCTTTTGGACTGAAACAGCCCCGAATTGGATATGCACTAAGTGAACCTTGTACCGGAGCCTATTTTCGGCGTTTTGGGGCTTATAAAAGGGGTTGAAACCCTCACTCCTCTCTCCCATCCGAATTTGAGAGAAACCCTAGATTTGGAGGGAGAAAAGGTGAGAGTTTGTGAGAGAGAGTAGGATAGATTTTTCCAGCCTTCGTGCCACCTGTTGCTAGTGCCTAAGCAACACCTCCTGATCACCAAGCCGGTGATTCTTCCACGTTTTCAGGTATGAAACAACCCTAGAAGTTGCTAATTTAAGGTTCACTAGGATCCATAGCTTTTTAACCAATAGATCTTGTAAAATAGGTTCTCTTATCGCCGTAGACGAAGCGTATACGCTCCGTTCAAATTTACGCATCCATAAGAGACAAGGTGAGGATTTTAGACGCTTTGATTGACGGTTTCCAACGCTTTCAATGTCGTTTAATAGTAGATTATTGACGGCATCACCGTTTGACATGTACAACATGTTATCCGTTTCCTGTTTCGTAAATCAATGAAGAATATGAGATTTAGGGCATTTTAGTCATTTGTAGGAAGTACTGATTACATTCATATTTTGCTGATGTGATTGACATGGTTTGTTGTCGCATTAGGAAGTTAGGAATACGTGCATAATTAGTTTGGCGAAGAGATTCGCCAAATTGTGCACTTCGGGTCGACATACTATATGTAGACTTAAGTGTGTAGTGTATGTGTTTGTATAAATGCTTGTATTAGTATGTATTGAATTAAATGATGTTATGAATTAGTTTGAGATGGATTTCTCAATTTATATGCTGACATAAATTCTTTCCTACATGTTGACTATGTACATGATTCCATACTATGCATGAAATGTATGTGCTTGAAGATTTGCTTAAGTTGAATGTTATAACATGTGTTAACATGCTCACATGATTGTATTTCAATTCCAATACTCCTACATAAATTTCTGATGTGAATTCATATGTGTTTGGGACTACACTTAGTCCAGGCAGTCGGTAACCGAGCGAATTTGTGGTTGGCTGGTCTTGGCCACGAACGACGCGTCGATGAACGTGAGCCGTGTTTGGAGTTGGCGGCAGTGGTTAGGCCACGCGAAGTGTTTTACGCACTTCATGTCGTTCGACTTGAGATGCGATCGCGCTAGTCGAGCCCGTCAAGTAACCCGACTGGCCGATGTATGTTCACCCTGTATGAGTCATAACTGCTTGAACTTAGGGTACTAAACTTACCATTGTAAACCCTGTTAACCATGGTACCTTGATCCACGAAGACTCATGAGCCGGGCATGGTGGTATGGGACACCGTGGTCGAGCTGTCGGCCTACGCTGGGGCCACAAACCTCCCCGTAGTGACCAGTGAGCACCTAGTCTCGTGAGAAGATATGGTGGTATGGGACACTATATTCTAGCTGTCGGCCTACACTGATCAGGCGATGAGTCCTTTGTAGTGACCGTGAGCGTATTCTGAGTCTACGGGAGGCGACGACCCTTCAGTAGCAGTAAAGTACAGTAGGCCTATATTGATAAGGTGATGGGGGAGCGGTGCAACGAGTGCGAGCAACAGCCCTGGTAGCCCTTGCAGCGACCTACAAAATATACATCGTATGAGATTACTAGGAGTGACGACCCTAGACAGGATCTGTGTTGGGATTGATACAAGGGAAGTACCTTAGTTTCCTAATCCTGCTGTTTGAATGGACTAATAACAACTCGAAAATCATATCACCATAACCTTACATGTGCCAGGAAGATGTGGAGCACTCTATGGAGTGTGGCATGCCGCGGTCGTAAGATGGTTCCGTATGAGGGAAATCGTCGGTGAGGGCATACATCACGTCATGTTATCTTGCATTAACAACAGTATTAGGATTATCTGATTTACTGCTTTACTATTATTGCATGATTGATTTGTGAACATGCTAATCTTTGCTCTATGATTCCACTGAGTTGATCACTCCCACATTACGGGATGGTGTTTGCAACACCCACCAGACCTTATTGTAGATGCAGGTGATGCTGAGATCCAGGAGGCAGAGCCAGACTTCGACGAGGACCAGGACGAGTTCTCGTACATGCAGTATCATGATGGCTTTGCTTAGGCGACCTGGGTTGACGGGACTTCAGTGGGACTATTTTGAACATTTGATTTTGTTCATGTATATGTATATGAGACTCAGAGATGTATTCATACTTTAGAGACAGATGAGATCTACTTTGTTTTTCCATACAGTGATATATATATTGTTTAGTCTTTCGCTTGCTTTTATCAATGGATCTGAAGTATGAATTGCAGTTTTGGTATACTTTTACTCATGTGAATGCTTTAAATCAGACAACATTGAATCATAATCATTTTTGTTGCATAAGTGACGGTCTGGAACTTGGGAGTTAAGTTTATACACGACCCCTGATTTTCAGGGTGTTACAGTACAAGTCTGGGGTCTGGTCGAGTCGACTCAGATTTATGGAATACAACTTAGGGTCACACGTAAATACTATTTACAGGTTGCGGGTCACCAAGATTCGACGGGGAGGATCGCGGGAGTCTAAGAAATGGTACAGACTAGGATATGGACCTTACACCGTGCATTTGATGTGTCTCCTTTAGGTTATAGGATATCTCAAAAATCAGCCTGTGAATGCTGAAAATCGTCACCCACGCTGATTTATATTTTGTGTTTTGGTGGTGGGGGTGATTAGGCTGATTTGTAAATGTTGGAGTCACCACTTGCCAATTAATCTCTGAATCCTATAGTCGGCTAGAACCCACAGAATACGTAAGGTTGGAGAAATCTAAAGACTCTCCTACCTTAAATTGACTCCTGATCTACTATCTAGGATTCCAAGTAAGGGACCTCGGTTACAAAGAGGAAAGGTGTTAGGAATCCTCTCTGCCCATACAAATATATGGTATCTACTTAGTGTGGTAAGAAATATCAAGGGATGAATGATATGGTCGGATTATGACTAGGCATACATGAATTTTTAATGCGACAAGATTTGAGATTTCGGCAAGCCACAGAGCATAGTCCAATGATGTGTCTAGAGGGTGGATGTAATGATACTTGTGTCAAAAGATGAAGAAAAGTGGACTAGATTGCTAGGAATTTTTGATGTGACAAGATCCGATGTACGACAAGTAACAGAGCATACATTCACTAGAGATCTAGAGAAGCAGAGGGTTGAGAAGGGAATAAATGTTATGAAGAATACTTGTATGCAAATGAGATGATCTTTAGCTTACTCTTGAGTAGGTTAAGATATGGATTGCTCCATGATCAATATGGGCTAGACTTGGGGTTTGAGATGGTTGGGAGGAGGCTAAGGGGTAGCTAAAAAATATGAACTTTCAGGCTTAAGAGCTCCTTCTCACCCTCACTCTCTTCCTTTCTCTCCCTCTCTCCCTTTGAAATGAGAAGAGTTTTCTCTCTTGGAATTGTTATGTGTAAAATGTGAAGAGGAGATGACTATTTATAGCCTTCTCCAAAGGCAATGTGGTTATTGTTAGGTTTGAGAGAGGTAAATGCTGAGATAGCAGCTTGATATTGGTTGAAGGGAGAGGAATGTCATAGGGCATGCTCTTATTAGCTCTTGGTGGTTGGTGACATTGGTAAAAATGGTAAATAGAGTGACCTACAGGGGTAAATCCATGAAAGTTAACTTTGGCTTTGTAGGATGGTAAATAGAGTGAACCACAAGGGTAATTTCATATGAAAGTTAACTTTTGGCTTGGTATGATGGTAAATAGGGTGAACTATAGGGGTAATTCTATATAAAAGTTAAATTTTAGCTTGGGTGATGGTTTAAGGTTTGAATTAGGATTTAAGCTGAGGTTAGGCTGGGTTTAAGGTTTAGGCTAGGTTTAAGGTTAAGGCTAGGGTTTGGGTTTGGGTTATGCTAGTTTTTTATTTACAGTTAGGATTAGAGTTTAAGCTAAGATTGGGGTTTGGTTTAGGATATAATCATGATTCCTAGATTGTCTTAGCTTTCTCAAGATACTAACCTGGGTGGGGTGTTTACAGATGCCCTTCTTTGGGCGATGTTATGAGCAACCGAGCACCAAAGCTAGTGAACACCCCACCCTTCTGGTCAGAAAGGATAGTGATTTGAATCTGTTGCCTTCCATTGTATCATTGTTAGTTGATTGTTTGAAAAAGAGATAACTTGCACATATCATGAGGGTTAAGGAAAACGATGTGATTATCCCTGCGCGTTCGCGCGGCATTACGGATCACCAATCACTACGCTTTCACGTGTAATTGTTAATAGCATTTGAGGGTAAGTGTGAAAAGTATGGCCTCTGTGTGTTTGTGCGGCTTTCAAGGATTCCCATTCTATTTGATCTGTTATTTTCTTTGCTACGTAATCACCGTAGGAGTATTCATTCTATTTAATTGTCAAAGTGGTTAGCTACCCTGTGCGTTCGAACGGCCTTAAGGGGAACTCACTATGCCAAATTGGACTCGATCAAATTTTTTGAACATCCCGGACTAGGTATGTGTAGGTAATCTTTTGTCATGTAGTCTGTTGATTCTGATACTTTGGTTATAATGGATTATTGTGACTTTGAGTTTGATTATTCTTTCCAGAGATAGATCCACTCATTTCTACTAGCACTCGTATAACTGTCCAGATATACAGATCGGGCCAATCGTTCATGTATCATGTACAAATTCGATCATCCCTCGAGGAAACCGGAAGAGATCGAATCTTATTTAGCATTTTGCACTGACCGCAACTGGAGAATATGAAAGATTCCTCAGTGTACTACGCGCCACGTGTGTTTTTTGAAAACTTTTTTTTTTAAAACTATTCCCTTTGGAACTAGACTCCTTGGGAATTTTATTTGAAATATTTTTTTAAATTTTGGAAAATATTCGTTCGATCTCGCAGGTGGGCATCGTCATTCGATTTTTATTTACGAAAATTGCATTGCCTATACTGATAAGTTGATGGGGCTAATGGTTTTGAAATATTTTTTGGATTTTCAGTCTCGCAGGTGATCATGATCATCCGGTGTTTATTTGTACAAGTAAACAGTCGCATTCCCTCCACTGATGAGTTGTCGGGGTTAACGGTTTTTATTTGAGATATTTTTTAAGATTTTTGAAAAATATCCGTTCGATCTCGAGAGAGGGCGTCGTCGTTCGGTTTTTATTGTACAAGTTAAGTAAACAGTTGCGTTGCTTCCACCAATGTTGTCAAATCGCATATGCAATTAGCATATGTTGTTCACATATGCGATTGCACAATCGTATATGCCATGGCATATTTTTTCAAAAAAAAATCTAAAAATTCTATAATAATAATAAAAAGAGGGAAAAACTCGTCTAATTAGTACACATGATTGGATTGGGTTATTTTACATATTTCAATATAGTTTGAGTGTTTCATTAAGTGATATATTTAATTACTTATATTATATTATATAAATTTTAACAAAAAAAATCAACAAGCTATATTAAAAGATAACTAATTATTATAAACTTCGAACAAAGAAATTTTAATGATAAATGGATAACTTGAAACAACTCACAACTTAATTTACAAAAAGTAAGCACAACTTATAAAATATAAAAAATAAACATAATTGAAATAATTACAACGAGATTAAAGTAAGAAAGAAAGAGGTGTAAGAGGGAAAGAGTAAGAGATTTAGAGCTTTGGAGTAAAGAATAGTGAAAATGGAGGGGATATGAGTGCCTAATTATAACCAAAAGTTCTTCAATTTGAAAAAATAAAAATAAAAAATAAAAATCTTCCGCTCTTGGCTGTTGGGAAATATGTAATCGCATATGCAGTATGCGATCGCATACTCGCATATGCGATCGCATATTTATCACATATAAAAGTATGTCATGACATACTTGCCAGGATTACATATGTCATCATGGCATATGTAATTTGATCAATAGTATGCACATATGTGATCGCATATGCGCATATGCAATCCCATTTAATAACAATAGGCCTCCACTGATGAGCTGGCGGGGCTAACGGTTTTTATTTGAAGATATTTTGGGTTTTTTTGAAACATCCATCTGATCTCGTGGGAGGGCATTGTCGTCCAGCTTTTATTATACGATTTGGATCAAATAGCCAGATGACTCCATTAATGAATTAAAGGGGCAATTGAGGAACATGGTCCTGATTTGGATATGTGGGCTTAGGACCATGGGCCTTGAAATCGAGCTTGTGAAGTGGGCCTTACTTTGGATATGTGGGCCTAAGAAATGGGCTTTAAAACATGGGCCTTAAACCATGGGCCTTTGGATAATGGGATTTGTGGGCTTTTAACGTGTGAGCCTTGTGGACTTTAAAATGTGGGCCTTTGGGGCTTTGAACTTGTGGGCCTTGTGAGATTTAAAATGTGGGCCTCTAGGGTTTTGAACTTGTGAGCCTTGTGGGATTTGAAATGTGGGCCTCTGAGTCTTTGAAATGTGTGGACCTCATGGATTTTGAAATGTGGGCCTCTAGGGCTTTGAACTTGACTTTGTGGATCCCCGACTTTGTTGGCTACTTGTCTTGTATATGCATGTATGTTTTTATTTTTGTTCTTGTAAAGGAAAAAAATAATGTACTTGTAAAATAGATGTTTTAAAGGAATGAAAATTTTTATTTGTGCCAAATTTATCAGTGTTTTCTTACGCTTGAACTTGTGCCTGGATGGTGGAATCAGAATATTGAACTTAGCCCACGTCGAATTTAGGATTCTGAGTTGTTTACTAGGGATCCCGATTCCTTGAGAGTAGCACATACTAAGATCATGCCCCTTGGATTTAGGTAGAGTTTGATAGAATTCTGATCCGTGACTTATCTTTTCGTTGTGCTTCTTCACTTTGCTTGTCGCCTTGGCTTCTTCTGTACCTATACTTTTTTTTTCTTTTCTTTTCTAGCCATTTTTTCCTGTGGTGCCTTTTCATGTTTTCACCATGACTGGCTTTCTCGTCATTTTTACTCATGGCACCCTTTCAAATTTTCACCATGTCCCGAGTTTTTGTTCTTGCTTACCCCTTGGCAGTTGTGCTCTTTTTACCCTTGGGGCCTTTTTAGATTTTCACTAAGTCCACTACATGCTTTCTATTTTACTCGAGGCATCCTTTCAGGTTTTCACCTCACCCGTTTTGCTTAGGCACGTTACTTTTCTTTTAATTTTTCTTTTTAAGTAACAGAAGTGGGTGCTAGATTCCATTTATTATCGGCCAACTGTTGTCTGACTTTATCTTCAATCACGATCGTGAAGCTGTTGACATTGGGTTAAACGAACCTGAGGGGAAATGGGTTGGTGACTTGTGTTCTCACTCATTGGGTTCAACTCTTCTTTTCTCCTTTTTTTCTTCATTTTTTTCTTTTTTTTTTCTTTTTTCTTTTTCCTTTTTAGACTGCGCACTTTAGTCATCCATTTTTTGTCTTTTTTAACCCTTTATTTGTTTGGAACACTTATTGAAAGGAATAAATGATGATGGAATGTACCTCAGGATGCTAACCTCTTGTTGTTTGACTTTAGCTTTTCGATTGTAGTTGTTGACATAGTCAGGTAGGATTATCCATGTTGTTGGCATTGATGGGCTCTATGAGATCATTACCCCTAATGATGGTGAGACTAAGGGCACTTCGCGAAAGAACTTCACAAACGATCAACGGATCATCCTAGGATGGCTTGGACTTGCCCCCTGGATCTAGTAGGCGCAATGGTAAGATATGCACTATCATCATGTTGCTAACCTTTCTTTTAGACTTGCCTATCATTGGTCCTAGTGATCATCATACGCTTTATGTCCAAAGAATGTAGTTGGTTGTATTGAGATTACCACCAATCATTTTCTTTGACTTTTCTTTTTCATTCGTACCGATGATGTAGGATGTTTTTGACGCCTGCTTTTGTCTACCACAAGAATGTACTCATGACCATTGGATGCCTTTGGGTTCATTCTTTTGACGATATCCGCACCCCATAATGAAGAGGGGTTAGGGTGTTGTCGGGTTATAAAGACTTGAAGCATGCACATGGATCTGTTATGCAAGCTTCGAATACTTGAAGTACTTCCTGATATGCTGTAATAGCTTATCTCCATCATTCATTAGTGAAAGCTTCCTCACAAGTTCTTAGGCATCGCATGTTCCTTTATGCGCAAGATGCTTACTCCATCGTGGACTTCAGACTTGATTTTGACAGCTTCTTGATGTGTATGACTTCAGGCTCCATAGCAGATGGTGCATGACTAGTTCTTCATTCGATCTGGGTAAGGCTCCATAGGAAAACCCAAAGTTACATAGCCGGGCCTTAGGAATATTGTCTGCTTGTATTTAAGAGGTGAGGATCTCTTGATGCGTATTGTTCAAGGGAGCTCAAGGGATCCTAAGTTCACAATTTCAAAATCATACGTGACGATATTGGCCTTTACCTCAAACTTTTAGAGGGAATCCTCTAGCTCGAGAGTCGGATAATCATTTTCCACATCTTGGGCTTCATTCAAACCCACGAGTTTAAAGTCTAACTCCAAATCGAAATCATATGAGTTAACTTCAAACTTGGGTGTTGTAACAGATGCATTTGGCACATTATTGCTTGTGAGTTTTGAAAGATTTTCTACTGTTTTTGTGTTTTGAGAATTTTTTAATTCTTTTGGATTTTGGTAAATATATGATTTTTTGGCATTTTGACAAGTATTTGAATTTTTTTAGTATTTTGAAAATATCTAATGTTTTTAGCTTTTGGGAATTTTCTGATTTTTTTTAAAAATTTTTTTGAGAAAGATGGCGATATGAACCAGGAATTGCCTAATTTTGTTCGAGGAGCCAAACATTGTTTTCTTTTATTGTGTCGTCTTTGGGATTGCGAACCAGTTATTACCCTGCACTCCCTCCCCTTAGGAGGCAGGGCCAAACGGATCAGTAGGTGGGCCCTCATTGTCAGGCCGGCCCTCATTGTCGGGCCCAAATGTCATGATGAGTTTGGGATTGGGCTCTGAGTTGGTGTTAGATGTCACTTTCCTCAGCTCTTCCCCGATGCATTGTAAGTCTTTGGATTCTTTCTGCTCAAGTGAGACCCAGACTGTGATCCATTCAATCAGAGGAAATTCTTGCCCCTTTCCTGAGTCATTTCCAAACAACCCAGTTGGGCTCATTTTGCTTATTCGATCCTCCACGGTGGATCACGACTGCTTACTGGATAGATGATCCCTTCTTTGATGGATTTGATTGCTGTGTGGCTGAAGGGATCATCCTCCCCTTACCGACTTTGCCCTCCTTCAGTCCATTTGTGTTTTGGTACCTCACCCCTAGGAGGCTAATATCGCCAGTCCTGTCATGCCTACATTTTCTTAATATTCGAGATGATAATAAAAATGTTGGTGCCCGACTGAAGGGATGACATAGTTTAATCTAATGGGACATGCAAGAGGCATGCAATTCACAGTCTCGAACTCAAAACTATGGTATGGGATATCCTCATCGGATCATTGTATGTCTACGATTAGGATATTTAGCTCTTGATGGTTAGCTGCTTTTATCAGAAATGTTCGTTCGGGATCATCCAGAATGGCCAGCGCCTTGTCTCTGAACATGTACTTGGCCTTTTAATGAAGAGTTAAAGAGAGAGCCTTGACTCTATGGATCCAAGACCGATCAAGGAGGTGATGAAATGAAGCTGTAATGTCAAAGACCTGAAAAGTGATGGTTGATGCTTTAGGGCTAATCAAGATCTCAACGTTAATCTCTTCCTCGACCTTTCTTCTAAAGGCGAGAACCATTCGTCCTAAAATCTTCTCTTGAAGGATTGAAGACCGAGTAGAGTTAGCCAAATTCATTTGAGTAGCAAAATGTCCTTCCTAAAAAGTCACTACATGATTGAAGATGAGCCTTGATTTTGTTAGGGCAAGCGGTATGTTGATCGAGGAAGGAGCTTTTTCTTGGATCATGAGGGTTAGAGTAGGGGCCGGATAGGCAGGTAGTGCCCCTTGTGAGACAGAGGATGTATGGATTAGATTCATTGGGTGTGGCTCTGAGGGCACAAAGATTGGACCTGCTGGAGGTGCCCCTTGCATATTTAAGAGTGAAGAGATTGGACCGGTAGGGTGCGCCCCTTGTAGACTTGGGGGCATGGAGACTGGGCCAGGTAGAGATGACCCTTGCATATTTAAAAGTGAAGAGATTGGATTGACAGGGTGCAACACCCCATACTTTTCAGTACTCGAGTGTTACCCTAAAGACTTAAATTCGTATAAATAGAAATTTAACTTAATTAAGTATTCACCCACATCTGGCCTAAGTCTAATCATGGTAAATAATATCCATCCATTGGTCGAGCTATCCATCCATTACTCCTCAAGATGAATTATCAAACCATCAAATTCGTCGTTCATCGAGTTTACATCGGTCTATCCTTTGAAAACACGCATCAGATTATCTGGCTACATATTCAACTCATAGATCTCACTTAGACATTCTCAAAATCCCTAAGATTATTGATAACTAAATATGGGTTAATCCAACCATTGGATCATTTGAATGGTTAAGAAGTCAACATTGGTAACTAGACGTTCATGTGTTGTGACCCATTAAACAATTAAAATACCTTAAAAATTAAGCACATGACTCATAAGTGTTAATCTACTGCAAGACTAGCTCTGTTTAAAAGTAGACTTTACAATTTTAAAACTTTAAATAATAATAATAATAATTATGGTAATGATAATGATAATGAGATTGTAATAATGATAACTAATATAATGAATGCTTAATGAGTCATTTAAACCCTAATCCAATAGTTGATTCCTAGCTAAGTGGACCCTTGGACTTTTAATCGTTGATATGAAAATTGAGAATGATCTAACCATCAGACCGAAAGAAATCAACAATTTGAGTTAAAATTTAGAAGTATGGCCCACCTTATCTATAGATTTGCCCCATCTGTGAACCGGGACCCTAACAGGACAAGTAGGAGCCACTGAACGGCATGGATCTTTCAACATATCATTGTGGACCCCACACTCACAGTGTGAGTGTATACCAATAGGGTGTACCCGCACAACACCGAACCATAGAGCTCAGTCAAACAGAGCTGACCTGAGCATTACTTGGAAAAGAGAGTTTTCTCTCTCCTTTCTTTCTTTTCCCGCTTAGCTCCTGTTTAAACAGAAAGCTTCCGTTTGCATTAACTGTGGCCCACCATCCGATCACAGATCGATGATTCAAACCGTCCATCATGCATGGCTCTCGAATCTATCTAAAACCATGCTTTCCCCACACATTGGTAGGCACGTACGTGCTTGCAATCATTGGCACAAAATGGGTGTACATACAACATTTTCCAAAAATGGAAAACTCTGTTTCTCCTTTTGTTTGCCAGGCTAGCAATCCAAAGACATTATTGTCTCTCCATCTCAACCTTCCATTTGAATAATCCTAGCCCTCCATTTCCATCTTGTTTAGGGCTTCCACATGACAAAAGGAGTCGTAGAGAATCTTTTCTGTTATGCAAGCTGACTTGATCTCAGTCATGCATCCATTTCTAAAAACTGATCGAATCATCTCAGACATCGAATTTAGGGCTTCCTTGAGCCCTTTTAGAGGCGGTTACAGAATCTCACAGCTGCACAAGAAGTCGCACGAGAAACTCGCCCGTAGGCAAATTTGTCACTCACCAATGGGATATCTCTACCCATTGATCAAAAGTGAGTCCCACAATGATCAAGTGGCCCATCTGATCCATCCAGATGCAACGGATCATCATATGGGGCCCTAGACAAAGAATCACCATGATCGTCTGCATCATCTCCATTCACTCGAGAAACCCATCACCTGTGATGTGGCCCATTTTCTGATCAAGGTCGTCCTTATGATGGACCATGGTGCCGGAAGATCACTCATGACCTCTGATCTCAGCCGTGTAAACTGTTTAAAAATATCTACAACCTTCCCTCCTAGTTAATTTAGATTAATAAGCACAGCTATAGCTAATCGAGCAATTTGGAACCAATCATTCTAGGATTTTCAAGAGACTATTTAGGTTGCCATTTAGGGCAACCCTTCCAAAAAAAAAAAAAACAAAGCCAGAAAGAGAGGAGAAAAAGGCGTCGTCTGTGGTGTCACATCAAGCCAAGCCAACTTAGCCTGGTTTGTGGTTAGTCAAGCTGAGTCTATGCGTCTCTGACTACTGGACATGATGGAAGGTAAAAGAGAAAGGGAATGACAAAAAGAAAAGGAGGAAGAGAGAAAGTAGAAGAGAAGGAAGCAAGGGAGAGTTCGTATTGGGCAGTGCCGCGTGGGCCAACTCACCGAGTTCATTTGAGTTTGGGCGGTGTCTAGGTGAGTCCAAATGCTCCTAGACTTTCAGGAAACAAAGAAAAGGAGAAGAAAAGAATATGAGAAGCAGGAAGAATGGAGAAAGATAGAGAAGGAAGAGAGCGTGTGCGACTAGCCGCACTAGCCCGACCTGAGTGAGTCGAGGAACTGAGTCAAGTCAGTCTAGTTATTCTTCAGCAAGAAGAAGAAATGTAGGAAGAAGAAAGGAAAAGGGAGGAAGAAGAAGTGGAGATGAGGCCTAGTCCAGCAGACTTGGTCCAAGTCTGCAGAGTTGGCCTGATGTCAAGTTGAGGGGAGGTGACTCACTGAAACCGAGTCGAATCGAGTTCCTCTGGATTGGATCAACTCGTTGAGTCTATTCCTGAGTTAGGGAAGAATCAGGAGGAGTTTGGTTTGGGTGTGGGGCTGATGGGCGTCCCATGAATGAAGGAAAGAAGAAAAAGAGGAGAAAGAGAGGAGTTATCGAGTCATGACTTGATGTAGCCACTGAGTCAAACCGAGTTGGGTCCAGCAACCTTGCTGGACTTGATCTTTAGAAAGGAGAGGAAGGAAGAATGAGAAGTATTCTCTTGTTAGTTCATTTAATAATATTTGTTTTTAGTCATTATTATTATTATTATTATTATTAGTAATTATAAACTCTTACCAAAATATTGTTATCAATTAATTTTAATTAGATTATTATTTTTGTAATAATATTAAATATTATTGATATTTAATTTTAAACTCTTAAATCATTATTACTATTAACTTGTATTTTCTTGTTGCGCAAATTAGATTTCAAATCCCTAAATTCTAAACAGTACATCAAGTCCCTAAAGCTATCGATTGAAATACCTAGCTTTAACCCTGATCATATAAATCAAGCATATGGTGATCTAACTGCACTAATTATGTTAATCATGTTAGATTTCAATCTTAAAGTGCAAGCGTCCAATCCTACCGACACCGAGAGATAATCCAACCCTAAGGTGAGGATTGCCCTTCAAGCTTTTCTACATCTAGATAATTAACTTGTTTATTCGCTTTCGTTCATATATCTTATTGATTGCCTAATTGAATTCGAATGTTATAAATAGTTGATACTTTAGCTATGCATGTGTTATCAACATTATACGTAACAAAATTTATTATTTATGATTACTTGATGGTGTTTTTTAGGAAATCCTCGAACTAGTGGCCACTTGTGTTATGGATTAAATAAATTTACATTGTGCACTTATCATCTTGTGGAACATTTACACCTATATGGCTTTTGAGGAATAATTCCTTCTTATCATACCATTAAATGAAATATTCAGCCCTTACGGATTTTATGGAATAATTGCCCCATGTGGATTTAATGAATTATTCTATATAACCTTGCGATGGTAAGTTCCACTTATTGGGCTACGATTAGCCACTAGTTGAGTAGGTTACCTTTAAACATCATATTCATTACCCTCATGAGCCAAGGATGGTGGAATGGGATACTATGCCTAAGTTATTGGCCTATGCTAGGTGACAAACCCCCCATAGTGACCTTTGAGCTTTCTTAAAATGATTGTTTGAAATTAGAATAATAATGGTTGAGCTAATCATACATTTTCATGGCATATATTACGGTCTTTTCTGGGTGGTTAGTTCTCCTTGGGTGTACCTTTGTGTACTTTTCCGAGTGACTAATTCTCTTTGGGCAATCTATGTTATTTGGTCTTTTCTAGGTGGTTAGTTCTCCTTAGGCCTACCTTTGAGTATTTTCCCTGGTGACTAATTCTCCTTAGGCGATATATATTATATAGTTTTTTAGGTAGCTAATTCTCCTTGGGCATACCTTTGATTATTTTTCGAGGTGGCTAGTTCTCCTTGGGCGACCTCATTGCATAGTCTTTTTCAAGTGGCTAGTTCTCCTTGGGTAACTTTTTACTAGTTGGATGTGCATCCCCAGGTCTGTGAGCATGTGCATACATCCATGCATTTAAATAGGATTATCTTCTATAATTTATTTAATGAATGTGTATTTGATGAACCTTACCTGATTTTCATGATAATCATTGTGTAATATTTGTTATACATTCTCTGATAACTATGGTTAATTATCTTGATGATACGATAAATCTTGGGGGTTATACCTCACTGGATCGCCATTAACGCTATCGAACCGTACTTAGTGTGCAGGAGACGCAGAGGATGCGCATGCTGGTGTTCTATGGAATGGGAGGAGCTAGATGATCTTGCGACTCTCTACTCCTGATTTTATTTGTATTTAATTTATATTGTTATGTTTATAAAGGTTAAGACATTGGTTTGTATAAGTTTTTGGGTAACCGCTTAAAATATTTAGTTTTGTATACTTGGACTCCCACTTATACTCAATTTGCTTTTATTTCGCTAAAATTATTAACTCTGATAAAAGAAAAAAAATGTACGTGAAATTTGGGTGTTTTCAAAGGTTAACGCTTGGGTTTTTGGAACACAAGTAGTGTACTCGGGTTTCTGGAACCGAGGTGTTACACAGGGTGTGCCCCTTACAGACTTGGGAGTATTGGTGTTAGGTTGGTAGTGATTGAATGGATGCATTGGACTGGATTCACCGAAGGTGGCTCTCCTTGACTGATATTGTTAGTGGGGGTTCTTGATGAGCTGGGGCATACTTGATACTGTGGTAGGGAATTCTGAAGGATGTAGTTGGTGGTAGCAATAGCAGGAGAGGTAATCACAATCCTTTGGTTATCAATCAGATCTTGGATCGCATGTTCAGGGTGAAACAATAGTCCATTGTGTGGCCTCAGGATTGGTGGTAAGCACAGTAATCATTCTCATTATAATTTGGTGGCAAAGGATTTGGTGGAGGCTTAGGCCGTAGAGGAGTAAGTATTTGCCTTTGGACTAGCATGGCTAGTATTTTACTATAAGTTTGGGCCATCAGTGTAAACTACCTAGGCTTCCATGCCTTTCCCATCTACTGACCATGATTGGGATACTAAAGATTCTCCCTTTGTTGTTGTTGTTGTCATCGTCCCTCTTGAGGGGCGAATTGAACGCCTTGGGTAGAGGCAACGAGATTTTCTTCTTCTGTTGGATGGAGGTCAGGAACATTTCTGTTACCGTTCTTGTATCCAGTAGACCTTTCTTCCACTATCCGTTGTACTGGGGAAGCCTAATGAGGCCACCAAGGGGAGATCAGCTCAACCCTTATTCCGGCTTCGACTTGTTCCCCAGCATAGATGAGTTGGGTAAAGTTGGCATATAGATAAGAGACGAGGTATCCAGATATACTCGGGTTTGTCGAGTGGATGATCATGTAGATTTGCTGCTCATCATCAATGGGTGTTTTCATTTTTGCAACCATTGCCCGCCACTGTTCAACATAAGCTGACAATGACTCAACATTCTTTTGCCTTAAGGCAGCAAGATCCGCCCTTTTGGGTGCTATAATAAGATTGTACACAAAACAATCAATGAAAGCTTGGGAAAGTTGTTCCCAAGTTTTAATTCGATGGTAGTTTAATGATGTGTATCAATTTAATGCATCGCCTTTCAAGGATTTTTGAAATAAACGGATCAATACTCCATCATTACCTGTCGTAGTATTAAGCTGTCCACAGAATGCTCTTAAATGGTCCATAAGACACCCGTACCATCATACCTTTTGAATTTTGGTACCTCAAAGTTTTGAGGTACCTTTGCATTGGGAAAGGGACAAAGATCCCTGAACTTGGTGGATGAGAGAACCACCCCTTACTTAGCTTCCTCTGCATATCTCGCAATTGCTCACGGAGTTCTTCGATTTCAAAGGGATCATATAAGGGGGGTTTTGCCCCATGGAATTGACTGGATCTCCTACTAAGAGGAAGATGTGCCAGAGGGTTGCTCCCGTTTCTATGTTGGGCTGATTCTATAGGAAGAGGGAGAACAGGATTTACTATAGGAATGAGGGAGAAAGTAAAAGGAGTTTGTGGGATTGAGTTATTTTGCACACTAGGTTGTGTTGCCTGCATGTTTGGTATGGCGCCTGGTACTAGGTGAAGCAATAACTCTTGTAATGTTTTGAGATTTTAGACCATCTCATTCATGGCTGTAGTAGTTGGTGAGTCTGGTAGAGTTGTCGAAGGTGTCGGCACCGGTGCCAATGCCGATGTTGATGCTTTAAGAGCTGACAGAGCTACCGGCTCTTATTCATGAGTAGCCATAACTGCATGGGATCGAGTAGTTATGGCTAGGATTGATGCCCAAATAAGTGTAAGCCAGAGATTGATGTTTTTTAGTTAGTTTGTTTGTTTGTCTCATGACTGTTATGCATTTTTTTATATGAATGCAATGATGAATGCCCCTTGAGATTGGAATACCATACACTTTCAAATTATGTAACTCCCTAAAAATCGGGGGTCGAGCAAGAGCCTAACTCCTGAGTTTCAACACATCACTTATGCAACATAGATAATGATGATTAAAAGTTATCCGTATTAGTGCATTAAACATGATTATACCAAATCAGCATATCATACTCCAGAGACAGTTAAATTACATAAGCGAAAGACTGTGATAAATACATATAAAATATATAAGTGATTATAAGTCCCCAAAGTATGAACGTCACCAGGTTAAATAATTACATGTATAATACTAAAATTCTTAAAATGATAAAGGGTAATGTCATCTAGTCCATATCCCTGTAACCCCGGTAGCGCAACTTCAGGTCTACGTAGACCCACTAGAGAGTTGTAAATAGGAGAACTTCTCATCATTATCATAGAAGGCAGGCTCCGTCTCATATGCCTCGCCGTCATTTAAAACTATAACAGAGTCTGGTTGGTATTTTAAAATACCGTCCCAGAGTGGGAGTGAGTGATCAACTAAGTAGAACTATAAGGAAAAGTTCAACATTTTATCAATTCAATCAAGCAGTAATGATAAAGCAGTACAACAATCATGCCTTAAGTACTCTTATTAATATAAAGATGGAATGCGATAATGATGTATGCCCTCGCCTGCACTCCCTCTGCAACATCATCTTGAAATGGCCTAGCTATATGTCCTAGAGGGGGGGTGAATAGGACTATGCCAAATTAAGATTATAACAGCCGAATAAAATAAAGAGATAGCCAAATAAAAATAAATCAATTCTTAATGCTGAAATAAAAGCAATCTTAATCAACAAGTATTGAGAGGTTGATATGAATTCAGTTCTAAGGACAACCTTACACCATAAAAACTAAGGGTTTATGGCAGGACAACCTTATTTCTAGAGCGTTCTTTGAATCAAAAACTCAAACCAAAGAGGAATAAATAAAAAGCAAGGAATTAAAATAAATTATAGGAATTTAAACCTAAATTATTATAACATTCCCCAATGTGCTTGAAATGTAAAAATTGCAACATTCAAATCCACACATACATTCCACAGCTTTGAATGATAAAAGATAGAAAGAATAAATCACATATCCACAAAACACTGAGAGTTATAATGGTTAGCCTGTGTGCTCATCAACTGTTAAACAATGGCCACACAGATTGCTACTCCACTCCTAATATCCTCACACAAGGGATATTAGCATTCACTATCAAAATAGGTTTCACAGGTTCACGTAAAACCTTCACAATTGTGTCTTTTCCACTTGGGCTTACACAATTCAAAAACTCCTCTGTCTGAGTTTTCTGACTCTCCTCAGATAACCACAAAATGAGATTTTTCTGGCTCAATCTCAAAAGAAACCAAAAGGAAAATAAATTACATAAGCGTAAAATACCTGGATTTCTCCTTTCGTAGCAACCCAGAAGAACTAATCGGAGTAGAAGTTCAATGTCCAATACTCACTTTACAATGGTTCTAAGTTCTAATTGATTTTAAGTTAAACCAAATGGGCTAGCTGTATTTGATTTTGATTCCAAGAACAAGGAATTACAGAATTTCCCCCTTTTTCAAATCAGATTGGAATGTAGATCAAAATCAAATAACAATAAGCTAACAAAAGGAAATATTAATTATGCACAAAGTAGCTTAAAATGAACACAAACTTATCTCAGAGTGGAGCCTTAATTTTACATCAATTGAATTGAAAAACTTTAAAATTCGTGCTCAATTTATAGCTGAAGAAACTAGTCTTCGACTAGTCCTGGGGACACATCGACTAGTCGTAGCACTAACGGTATTTTAAATTTTTAAGCGCGATCTTTGAAAACCGTTCTACTACTGGTCGTGGGGTGTCTACGACTGGTCATGGACTACCTACGACTGGTCATAGATGACCTAGGATTGGTCATGGACCACATGAGTTGATCGTTGTAGTTTGAGTCGAAGACTTACAACTGGTCGAAGTTCGAGTCGTGAACACACCTACGACTGGTCGAAGGACTTCCAGGACTGGTCATGAACTAACTAAAAAATTTTAAAAATCTTCAACAACTTAGGACTGGTCCTAGAATTTCTTGGACTAGTCGAACTAGTACTAGGACTAGTCGAACAAGGTCCATGACAAGTCTTAGAATAGTCCAAAATCATATATAAACATACAGTTTGAATTATGTATCCGAAATGACCTACCCTAAGGTCAATCTAAGGTCTATCATACCTGGAACATGAAGTATGAACATTGAACTTCATTCATTTAGCGATGGTAGACCTTTGAACCTTATCAAGCTTGAGCTCTCGCACTTGATGTAGCTTAATCTTGATATATTCGAAAGCTTGAACTTAAACTTCATCTTGAGTTGCACTTGAGTCTTGAAGTGTACTTGAGTCTTGAAGTGTACTTAAATCTTGAAGTGTACTTGAGTCTTGTAATGTACTTGAGTCTTGAACTCTTTATCGATGTAGCTTTGAACATATATACTTACAGTTGTTGACAAAGTACATGGCTTGACTTGGCTTGAAGACGATCAATGTACTTAACTTGAAGCATTTGTGAAGCAGTGTCTTGAACATATATAAATCAACATACAAACACAAGACACAGATAAAGGTTTTGGCACTATAAAATTTGACAACCAACGGAGCATGTGACCATAGCACTTACAATCTCCCCCTTTGTCAAATTTTTGACAAAACACACTCATACAAAATTAAAAAGAGAGAGAGAGAGAGAGAGAGAGAGAGAGAGAGAGAGAGAGAGAGAGAGAAGAATAAGTACAACAATTACAACAGGCTCAATAAAGAATCATGCACCAGTTGTTATAAACAACATCCATCAAGAGCCAAGAGTCCTCGATACATACTCCCCCTGAGTAGCAGCACACATATATATCAAGAAAAATATAATGCTACTCACTACATTCATATCCATAAGCAATCAAACCAAAAACTTCTCCCCAAAATCACTCAAAAGCTTCCAAAAAGTGCATTTCTCTCCCTTTTTGTCACAATATGACAAAGGAAGAATCAAAGATAGGATAAATAAGAGAGTAAGAAGGGAGTTAAATACAAAAAGGTTTAAAGTTCATATAGCATTCAGCATATATCCAAGTCAGAAAAAGTCAAACTCACAGAATGAAATAAAACAAAGTATTAAAGTTATTACAACCCAAAGAGTAAAACACTTAATCTGATCTAAAGGAAGGAACAGGTATGGTAGGATCAAGTTTATGAAGGCCCTTGTTTAAGCACCAAAGATATTTGCATATATATTTGAATTGCATATCATGGGCAACATTCATATTCTCTACCTTTTCCTCTAATGCATGAAGACGTGCATCAAAATTTGATGGTACAAAATCAGGATCATTTCTAGAGTCAGAATCAATTTCATTAAAAATGTCGTCCATATTAATATCGTCTGGAGGAAGATCATCACCCTCTTCTTCATTCACACCTGCTACTCCACCTTCTCCAACATCTACTTGGCCCTCAGCCAATTGCAACTTCATTTTGTTTAAGTTGGAATTATTGAAAATGAGGTGTTGGATAGGAGCCTCTCCAACAAGCATAGCGACTAGCATGTGAGTTGCTAACACGGTCATTAAGTAAGCAAAGGGAAGATCACTATGACCTAGATTAAGATGAAATTGAATGATGGAATGACATATCAAAGAAAGAAGACAAGCATTTGCACCAGTAATGATAGAATATAAAATACAAACCATGAATAAAGTCATTTCTGTCTTGTTACCAGAACGAGGATACATATTAGAAGTAAAGATACGATGCAAAACTCTGTATCTGGGTAACAAATATTTGATTGCGAGGGCATTCCCGTTCTGAGTCCATTGAGCATTCATGTTACACAACACTCTAGTATAAATACGTTTTTCAGATTCAGTAACTTTCTCAGCTAGAGTGCTAGGATGAATACCATCATCATTAACAGGTATATCCATAAGGCCTGAAATTAAATGACGATCAACAAAAAAAGGCCCTTCTCTAGTAGCAATAGAGAAAGTTAATTGTTTAGTAGAAAAATCACTTATGCATGCAAACATGCTCTGCACAATGGATTGGTATGCCGGCCCACCCCAACTTAGGATGTTATCCCAACCTACAAATTGGAGGAGAGGAAGGACACCGAAATGGGCTATGTAATCTAAATCAATAGCTTTTTCAACAATGACATTACGCAGATGCAAATCACGCACATAAGATGGATAATCTTCGGGAGATCGAAAATGACGTCTTGTAATAGGAGTTGATCTGGATGAAGAGGGACCTCTAGTATTTTTCTTTTTCCCTCTAGAGTCCATATTCTTAAATAAAAATAAGAAATTTCAAAGAAGTAGAGATGGGTCTCTCTAGATCAGTAAATGAAGAAGAAAACTCCAAAAATCTCAAGACAAACTTGAAATCAACTACTCTAATGAAGAAATTGAAGAAAATAGACCATGAATATTCAAACAAGACAAGAAAAATGCTCTAACCTGGTCAAGTCGAACAGTAGGGTTCAACTAGTCGAAGCTCGGCTCGTTGGAGAGAAAAGTGAAAATAAGGAAGAAGAGAGATTTCTCTAAATTAAAGAGGTCAGCGTGTTCCATGACCGGTCTTGGAGAATACACGACCGATCGTACCACGACTGGTCGTGTATGACCACGACTGGTCGAGTACTGGCCAAAAATTACATTTTTCAACAAATTTTAAAAATTTAACTACAAAAATACATAAACATATATACAATATGTTACAATTATACAAGAATATTCAATTTAAATTACACATACCAAGATCAAACTTTAATTTATTAAACCTGCTTTTGTCTAGCGGTTTAGTGAAAATGTCAGCAAGTTGAGTCTCGGTTGAAATGTATTCCAAAGAAATTATTTTTTCTTCCACTAATTCACGAATGTAATGATATCTAATGTCAATGTTCTTGGTACGTGAATGCTAGATTGAATTTTTAGAAATATTTATTGCACTAGAGTTATTGCAAAATAAAACCATTGAGTCCTGAGAAATTCCATAATTGCTTAACATACGTTTCATCCAAACAAGCTGAGTACATGCATTTCCTGCTGCGATGTATTCAGCCTCTACAGTAGAAAGTGATATGAAACTTTGCTTCTTGCTAAACCAAGAAACCAAGCAATTTCCAATATAAAAATAACTACCACTGGTTGATTTTCAGTCATCGATATTACCTGCCCAATCAGCATCTGAGTACCCAGCCAATTGAACACTAATCTCATGTGGATACCAAAGACCCAAATTAGCAGAACTTGTGACATATCGCATAATCCACTTAACAGTAGTTAAATGAGATTCTTTAGGATTAGACTGATATCTATCACAAATACCAACGCTAAAAGCAATATCTGGTCTACTAACAGTTAAATAAAGTAAACTATCAATCATGCTACGATACAATTTAGGATCTACACCTTTACCTGTAGAGTCCTTTAAGAATCTTAAAGTTGTACTCATAGGTGTATCAAAGTTCTTACCATTCTCAAATATGAACCTTTTAATCAAGTTCAAGGCATACTTGGTTTGAGAAATAAAAATTTCAACAGGTTATTGTTTTACTTGCAATCCTAGGAAATAATTTAATTCCCCAACTATGCTCATTTCGAACTTAGATTTCATTAACTCTGTAAACTCAATAGTCATGTTAGTACAAGTTGATCCATAAATAATATCATCAACATAGATCTGAACCATTAAGATATCATCGTTGTGTTTCTTAACAAAGAGCATCTTATCGATACTTCCCATTTGAAAACTTAGTGAATTTATGATACCATGCCCTGGGAGCTTGTTTTAGACCATAGAGACCCTTTTTAAGACGATATACATTATCAGTAAACTTAAGGTCTTCAAACCCTGTAGGTTGTTCAACATATACCTCTTCATGTAAATCGTCATTCAAGAAGGCACTCTTCACATCCATTTGATAAATTTAAAACTTCTTAAAGCATGCAATGGATATAAAAAGTCTGATTGATTCAAGGCGAGCAATTGGGATAAAGGTTTCATCATAATCAATGCCTTCAATTTGTGTGTACCCTTGTACAACCAGTCTTGCCTTGTTTCGAATTATATTTCCAAGTTCATCAGACTTATTTTTAAAAATCCACTTTGTTTCGATAATGTGTTTATCTTTAGGTCTAGGAACAAGATACCAAACATCATTACGAGCAAACTGATTAAGTTCTTCCTACATAGCAACTATCCAGTTTTCGTCAGAAAGAGCTCCTTTTACGTTTACCGGTTCTATCTGGGACGTAAAGCACACATAGTTACAAATGTTTTCTAATTGTCTATGAGTGCACACACTAGTGAGAGGGTTTCTAATAATTTGAGTGGTTGGATGATCCTTAACAGTCCTCAGTTCAGAATTAACTTGATTCGATGAAGTATTTGGTTTGTCAATCAAAAGAACTTCATCATTATCTGAACTAGGGGCAAGTGTATTCAAATGATCATCAATGACTACATTAATGGACTCTTGAATCACACCGGTCCTGTTGTTCAGTACATGATATGTATGACCATTTAAAAAATATTATAAAAAGATCCCTTCATCACTCTTAGTGTCAAACTTTTCCAAATTTTCACGGTCACGTAAAATATAGCACTTGCTGCCAAAAACTCGAAAGTATTTGACAGTCGGCTTCTTATGAAACCATAATTCATAAGCCATTTTATTATGAGATTTACATGCATAAACCCGGTTAATAATATAGCAGGCACTATTCACTGCTTCAACCCAAAGATTTTTAGGGAGCTTCTTACTATTTAACATCACGTTTCCCATTTCTTGAAGCACTCTATTTTTTCTTTCCACAATTCCATTTTTTTGTGGTATTTTGGGTGCAGAGAATTCATGCGATATTCCCTGATCACTACAGAATTTCTCAAAACTGCTATTTTCACACTTAGATCCATGGTCACTACGAATCTTACATACTTGAGAACATTTCTCAGTTTGGATTCGTTTGATGATCTTTTTCACTTCATCAAGGATTTTTGATTTATCCCTTAAGAATGCTACCCAAGTGAATCTGGTATAATCATCCACAATTACCAAGATGTATTTTTTTCACCTCGACTCTCTGTTCTGGTTGGTCCTACAAGATCAATGTGGAGAAGCTCAGGTGGTCTTGATGTGGCATTGGAGTTCACCTTTTTGTGAGAGCTCCTAGTTTGTTTACCATACTGGCATTCACCACATATTTTTTCTACTTTTAGCAACTTAGGTAGACCTCTAATTAGTTCTCCTTTGCTCAATCTATATAAATTCCGGTAGTGTACATGTCCAAGGGGTTTATGCCATAATTCTATCTCATCGGTATGGACCATGTAGCACGATTGATTAGATGAACTGCCATTGCTTACTATTTAGCAGTTTTCAAAAGTTTCGCGACCAGTTAATATTATAGAACCCTTTTTGTTTATAATTTCACTACCTTAATTGGAAAATTTTGCACTATGGTTGTTATCGCATATTTGAGATATGCTCAACAGGTTGTGTTTTAGTCCCTCAACATATAAAACATTCTTAAATAAAAGGAGGTTATAGAGTCGGACCGTACCTTGGCTAATAATCTTGCAATTGCTACCATCACCAAATGTGACTGATCCATTAGTCATATCTTTAAGATCGGTGAATAAAGCCTTGTCGCCTGTCATATGCCTGGAGCATCTACTATCCAGGTACCACTTTGAATGACTTGTTACTTTGAAAGCAGTGTGGGCAACCAAGCAGGCAACTTTAGGAACCCATTTCAGAATTGTTTTAGGTTTAGGAGTATAGTTGGTCTTCTTATGTCTGTTGTTGTAAGAATGACCTATAAAGTTAGATTTTAAGAGCTCCTTGAGTAAATCAACTACCTTTTCAGATAGTGGGTTTCGGTTCTGATTAAAGTTGACATAGCTACTTTTTGGTTTTTGAAAAGTTTTTGTATTTTTAGAAAAACCTTGATAAGTACTTTTTCCTTTTAAGTTTGAAGACTCTCATTTCATAAACTTAAGAGTATTCTTTTGTTTAGGAGGTATATTCTTATCATAGCACAACCCAGATTTGTCACCACTTTTTCTTGATCCGGATAATAGTTTCTCTAACTTTAGATCACCTTCGGCATATCTCCATTTGTCCTTTAAACTCAGAAGAGAAGATACTTCATTTTTAAGTTTCTCATTTTCAGATTTCAGATTTTCAATCAGGGAGGTTTTGAATTCTAAATCGCATTTTGATTTTTCAAAACAATCTGAAATTTGAGATTTTTCTAAAACAAGTGATTCAAAATATTCTTTGAGTTTAAAAAACTTTTCTTTTTGAAGTTTAAGTTTGACAACAATTTTACAACTTTCTTTATATAAGGCATTGTAAGCATCTTGAAGATCATCTTCATTTTCACATTCACTGTTCAGATTTTCCTCACTAGTTGAATCATCATGATCTAAAAAAGTGAACTTGGCTAGAGTCATAAGGGCTTTAACTTCATTGCCGTAACACCCCGGTTTTTGGCCAACCTGGGATTAGACGTCCTTAGGAAATGGGTCAACTAAAATACCTGAAAAATCGCTCAGAACCCAATTCCATAGCCAAAGAAACCACTTAGGATTAATTCCTTTAGAAACTAAGCATAAGTTAGCTAACGCTACGCTGGAGTAGCTGGGAAATAGTCCCTGATCACTTTAAATACGTTCTACAAGACCCAAAACTTGTAGAATCAATGGTGCTATGATACACTGAAACCTCGGATCAAACTCTAAACTGGTTTGTTCTCTGGACCTCTTTGAAACTTTGTATTGGATCTAGACTGCGCGTCGAAAGTCCAATACCTACAATCTTAGACCGTTCGAACGGCCTAGCTGGACTTGACAATCATTTCAAAAATCAAGTCCAACCGACATTCACAGGCTATTTCGTTGAGCCTGGACCGAAGAGAGTGAGAATAGGGTTAGATTTGGAATTTTAAATTCAAATCTGGCACACGACTTGACGCGTCAGTATTAAGTGTTCTGACCGTCAGAATTCAGCCAAATTACACCCTCGGATCAGGAAAAATTTCTATTTCATATCATGAGAATTGTACACCTGATCTATGTGCGGTGACCGCTGAACTAAAAATGGACTGCCACGTGCGATCTGCGAACCCTGCCGAACTGAAAACTTGATGTGTGCTAGATCCTGTATGCATGAGCTTAAGTCCGACAGCATTTGTCTAGGGGACCACCAGAAATGTTCTTTTGGACCGAAACTGCCCCAATTTGGATATACCCTAAGTAAACTTTGTTCCTAAGCCTATTTTGGGCATGATTGGGCTTATAAGAGGGGTTGAAACCCTCACTCCTCTCTCCCATCCGAAATTGAGCAAAACCCTAGATTGGGAGAGAGAAAAGGTGAGAGTTTGTGAGAGAGAGTAGGAGAGAATTCCTTGCCGCTTGTGCTACCTATTGCAAGTGCCTAAGCAACATACTTCAATCACTTTGCCAGTGATTTCTCCACTTTTCTAGGTAAGAAAATACCCTAGATAGTTACTGATTTAGTGTTCCTCCATTTCCATAGCATATTAGCTGATAGATCTTGTGTATTAAGTTCACAGTTCGCCATAGACGAAGCGTATACGATCCGTTCGAATTCACACACCTATAGAAAAAAAGGTGCGGATTTTAGATGCTTTGATTGACTTTTTTCAACGCTTTCAATGTCGTTTAATAGTAGATTTTCGACGGCAATGCCGTTTGACATGTACAATATGCTGTTTGTTTCCTGTTTTGTAAACCGACGGAGAATATGAGATTTAGGGCATTTTAGTCATTTGTAGGAAGTACTGTTTTTATTCATAATTTTCTGATGTGATTGACATGACTTATTGTCGCATTAGAATGTTAGGAATACATGCATAATTAGTTTGGCAAAGAGATTCGCCTAAATGCGCACTTTGAGTCGACATACTATATGTACACTTAAGTGTGTAGTGTAAGTGTTTGAATAAATGCTTGTATTAGTATGTATTGAATTAAATGGTGTTATGAATTAGTTTGAGATTCATTTCTCAATTAATATGCTGAAGTAAATGATTTTCTACATGTTAGCTATATGCATGATTTCATTATATGTATGAAATGCATGCGTTGGAAGGTTTGCTTAAGTTGTATGTTATAACATGTGTTAACATGCTCACATTGTTGTATTTCATTTCCAATACTCTCATATGATTTGCTGATGTGATTCCGTAATTGTTTGGGGCTATACTTAGTCCAGGCAGTCGGTAACCGAGAAATTTCGTGGTTGGCTTATCTTTGCCACGAACGACGCGTCGATGAACGCGAGCCGTGTTTTGGAGTTGGCGGCAGTGGTTAGGCCACACGAAGTGTTTTACGCACTTCATGTCGTTCGACTTGAGATGCGATCGTGCTAGTCGAGCCCGTCAAGTAACCCGACTGGCCGTTGTATGTTCACCCTGTATGAGTCATAACTGCTTGAACCTAGGGTACTGAACTTACCACTGTAAACCCTGTCAACCATGGTACCTAGATCCACGAAGACTCATGAGCCGGGCATGGTGGTATGGGACACCGTGGTCGAGCTGTCGGCCTACGCTGGGGCCACAAACCTCCCTGTAGTGACCAACGAGCACCTATGTCTCGTAAGCAGATTATGGTGGTATGGGACACTATATTCTTGCTGTCGGCCTACACTGATCAGGCGATGAGTCCTTTGTAGTGACCGCGAGGGTATTCTGAGTCTACAGGAGACGACGACCCTTCCGTAGCAGTGAGAGTACAGTAGACCTGTATTGATAAGGTGATGGGGGAGCGGTGCAACGAGTGCGAGTAACAGCCCTGGCAGCCCTTGCAGCGACCTACAAAATATACATCGTATGAGATTACTAGGAGTGACGACCCTAGACAGGATCTGTGTTGGGATTGATATAAGGGAAGTACCTTAGTTTTCCAATCCGGCTGTTTGAATGGACTAATAATAACTCGGCAATCATATCACCATCACATTGCATGTGCCTGGAAGATGTGGAGCACTGAGCGGGATGCAAGCATGCCGCGGGCGTAAGATGGTGCCGTATGAGGGAGAACGTCGGTGAGGGCATCCATCATGTCATGTCATATTGCATTAACTACAGTATTAGGATTGTTTGATTTACTACTTTACTATTATCGCATGATTGATTTGATAACATGTTAATCTCTGCTCTCTTATCCCATTGAGTTGATACTCACTCCCACGTTACAGGATGGTGTTTCCGAACACCCATCAGTCCCTATTTTGGTTGCAGATGATGGCGCGGCCTGCGAGGCAATGCTGGACTTGATGATGAGGAGGAGGATCTCTCCTTTATGTGTGTTCTGATTGACGGGATTATAGGGAGGTTGATTAGATGCCTTGACACTTGTCATTTTATATTTTTAAGCACACTCATGTATATTCATTTTGTCTACTTTTGGAGTATACATGTATGTATATAACCTGGTAACATGTTCACACTCTGGAGACATACAACAGTTTATATATGTTATACATACTATTAGTCTTCCGCTTGTTAATTTAACTATCTCTGGAGTATGATATGATGTTTTGGATTAATCCCACTCATGTTTAATGCATTAACATAGACAACATTCAATTATACACATATATGTTGCATAAGTGATGTTCTGGAACTCGGGAGTGGAGTTTTTACTTGACCCCCCGATTTTCGGGATGTTACAATTGCCCGACTCGGTTTCAGAATCTTCTGATTCAGAAGAGGCTTCAGAATCAGATGATTCATTCCAAGTAGCCAACATATCCTTCTTTTTGGGTTTGTCCTTTTTAGGACATTTGTTTTCTAAATGCCCATATTCTTAGCAGTTGTAACATTGACTATGTTTCAAAGACTTTCAAGTTTTAGATTTAGGTTTAGATCTTTTCTTATCATTTGATTTTTGAAAATCTACCCTTTTCTTACTTTTGAAAATTTTATAAAACTTCTTTGCTAAGAGAGTCATATCATCTTCAAAACCAGAGTTTTCTTCAGAAATACATTTAGAAGATTTTAGAGCGATAGATTTACCTTTAGGAGCTTTAAAGTTTAACTCATAGGTTTATAAAGAACCAACTAGTTCTTCTACCCTCATATTATCCGTATTACGAAGTTCCTGGATCGCGGTTACTTTAGAGTTAAATCGTTCAGGAAGAGAGCGTAGTATCACACACTTTACTTTCTGAGATTTTATCGCCAAGACCCCACATCGAGTTTACAATGTCATTTAATCTTATGTAAAAATCCATAAACATTTCATTTTCCTTCGGATGAATTTCTTCAAATTTGGTTGTAAGGAGTTGGACTTTATATTTTTTGACAATTGTAGTACCCTCATGTGTCATTTCTAATATATCTCGGCTTACTTTACAGTATCACAGGATGTGATTCTTTTAAACTCATTAGGCGATAGTGCGCAAGTGATTGTATTTAGTGCTTTTGCATTGGCACTACTCTCATTTTTTTGAAGGGTGGTCCAAGAGAAAGAAAGAGTTACTCTCATTGATTTTAAACAATCGATTCCAGTCACTTTAGTGGTAGGAGGATTCCATTCAGTCACTGTGGCTTGCCACACACTCTCATCCATTGATTTGAGGAAGATCCTTATCCTGGCTTTCCAATAGGCATAGTTGGAGCCATCAAAGGGTGGAGGCCTGGTGACTGATAGGCTATCAAAATTTAATATCTTTTATATAACTTAGATTGTTAGCTCAGGAAATGAATCCAAATAAAAAGCAATAAGTGCAAGCTATTAAGCTCTGATACCACTTGAAATGGCCTAGCTATATTTCTTAGAGGGGGGGGGGGGGGGGGTGAATAGGACTATGACAAATTAAGATTATAACAGCGGAATAAAATAAAGAGATAGTCAAATAAAAATAAATCAATTCTTAATACTAAAATAAAAGCAAACTCAATCAACAAGTATTGAGAGGTTAATACGAATTCAGTTCAAAGGACAACCTTATACCATAATGTAACACCCCAGATTTTTGCTAACCGGGGGTTAGACGTCCTTAGGCAATGGGTCAACCATAACACCTTGGTAACCTCTCAGAACCCAATTCCCAAGCCAGAGAAATCATTTAAAACCTGATTCTTTAGAAATTTAACTTAAATTAGCTAGCGTTACACTAGATTTCCTGCAAAATTAGCACCAACCACTTTAAATACGATCTATAAGACCCAAAACCTCTAGAATTGTTGACGCTATCTTACCCTAAAATCCAGGATCAAACTCTAAACTTGTTTATTCTCAGGAACCCTTTGAAACTTTGTATTGGATCTAGACCGTGCGTCGAAAGTCCGATATCTACAATCTTAGACCATTATGACCGCTTAGCTAGACTTGACAATCGCTTCGAAAATTAAGCCCAACTGATGTTCTGAGGCTATTTCATTGAGCCTGGAGCAAGGAGTGTGAGAAAGAGTGAAATTCTTTTTAAATTAAATTTCATTTAAATAAATCTGACATGTTTTGCTTGCGGGTTAAGTATAAGCGTTCAGACCGTCGAAATCTGACCCAAATACACCCTCGGATCAGGGAACATTTCCCACTCAGGTCAGTGTATTTGGAATCCTCGATCGAATCTCAGTGACCGCTGAACTGAAACTGGTCCGCCATGTGCGATCTGGGAAAACTATCGGGCTGAAAACTTAATGTGATAAGGATCCAACATCCATGAGCTTAAGTCCAACCGCATTCAGTCAGGGGACCTCCAGAAATGTCCTTTTGGATCGGGAAAGACCCGATTTGGCTCTAACCCAAGTATACCTTGACTTGGAGTCTATTTTGGTTATGTTTGGGCTTATAAAAGGGCCTTAAACCCTTAGATTTCTAACCCATATGAATTTGGGGAAAACCCTAGGAGAGAGGAGAGAAAAGAGAGAAAGTGAGGGAGAAGTTAGGGCTTTCTCCTGGGAGTCTTCCCTACTGCTCCACGTGCCAAATCCTTCCACTTGCATCGCTATTCTGGCGATTTCAACTCCATTCTAGGTAAGAAAACACTAACCTCAACCTATTTTGAGAATTCTAGCAAAACCAGTAGCGAAGTAGCTAACCTATCTTGTGAATTAGGTCGCCATATCGACGTTGACGAAGCATAAACTTTCTATTCGAATCGATAGGCTTCTACGGCGAAAGGTGCGGATTGTAGACGCTTATGTTACCATTTTTCAAAGCTTTTAATGCCGTTTAATGGTAGATTGTTGATAAGGATGTTGTTTGACATGTAGAACATGCTGTCCGTTTTTCATTTCGCATATGTACGAAGAATATGAGATTTAGGGTATTTTAGGTATTTGTAGGAAATACTGTATACGTACGTATTTTGCTGATATGATTACCATGAGTATTTACCATGTACCTATACTAGTTATACGTGTATGATCTATTTGGCGAAGAGATTCGCCCTAATGCATATATTGGTCGACATATGTTATGTAGACTAATGTGTGTAGACTAAGTGTTTGTTGAAATGCCTAAATCAATATGATTTATGCCTGTCATATGTTTTGAATGTAAGAACATGATTGTTGTGTATTAGACAACTCTTTGATATAAGGATCTGTCATATTATATGTTGGAATCAACATACGTCAAGTACGTTGGAGTTGCGTAGTCTCAGTGTTTGTATAAATGTATGTATTAGTAAGTATTGAGTAAGTAGTGTTGTAGATTAGCGTTGAGACTGGATTCTCAACTACTATGATGATGCACATGATTTCCTCCATGCTTATTGTATTTGAATTGCCTACCTTAAGTGTGAAATACTCGTGTATGGTTAACTGCTTATGATGTATGTTATAATATGCTGATAACATGCTGGAATTACTTGTATTTCAATTCTATCTCTCTTATCTGATTATTGATTTAGATTATAAGTGTTTGGGGCTATACTCTAGTCCAGGCAGTCGGTAACAAATTTGAATTCGTGGTTGGATTCTATTCGCCACGAAGGACGTGTTGACGAACCCGAGTGCTTGTGCACTTCATGTCGGTCGATTCAACGTGCGCTCGTGCTAGTCGGACTCATAAAGTAACCCGACTGATCATTGTATGTTCACCTTGTATTCGTTATAACTGCTTGAACCTAGGGTACTAAACTTACCATTGGAAAGCCCCTCTAACCTTAGTACCTCGATCCCCTAAGATTCATGAGTCGGGCATGGTGATATGGGACACCGTGGTCGAGCTGTTGGCCTATGCTGGGGCCACAAACCTCCCCGTAGTGACCAGTGAGCACCCTACTCTGACCAAATTATGGTGGTATGGGACACTATATTCTTGCTATCGGCCTACACTGATAAGGTGATGGGGGAGTGGAGTAACGAGTGCGAGCAACAGCCCTGACAGCCCTTTGTAGTGACCTTGAGTTTATCCTGACACCGCATGGGGGCGACGAGTCCTGATGTAGTCTCAAGGATATGAACTAGGCATGTATTGATAAGGTGATGGGGGAGCGGTGCAACGAGTGCGTGCAACAGCCCTGGCAGCCCTTGCAGCGACCTAGAAATATATCATCGTATGAGACTACTAGGAGTGATGACCCTAGACAGGATCATTATTTGGGTATTGATATGAGGGAGGTATCTTAGTTTTCCAATCCTGCTGTATGAAAAGGACTAATAAAAACTCGGTAATTATATTTATATCGCACTGCATGTGCCTGGAAGATGTGGAGCACTGAGGGAAGAAAGCATGTTATGAACGTAAGATGGTGTCGCATGAGGGAGTATGTCGGTGAGGGCATCCATCATGTCATTTCATGCTTGCATTAATCACAATATCTAGGAGTGTCTGATTACTTATTTTACTATTATCGCGTGATTGATTTGATAACATGTTAACCCTTGCTCTATGATTCCACTGAGTTAGCTACTCACTCCCACGTTACGGGACAGTGTTGTACACACCAACCAGTTCCTATTTCAGTTTCAGATGATGGCAATGCTTGCGAAGCAAAGCTGGATTTGATGATGATGAGGAGGATCCCTCCTATATGCAGGTTCTGATCGATGGGTTTACAGGGTTACTGATTAGATGCCAATATACTTGGTATTTTTCCTTTTATTTCCACACCATGTATATTCTTTTCTTTCTATTTTGGAGTATACATGTATTTAGTTAACCTGGTAACATGTTCACACTCTGGAGACTTACAATCATTTATATATTTTATATATCTATCACATTCTTTCACTTGCTAATTTAACTGTCTCTGAAGTATGATATGCTGTTTTGGTCTAATCCCACTCATGTTTTCTGCACTAATATGAACAACATTCATCCATCATTGAAAATGTTGCATAAGTGATGTTCTGGAACTCGGGAGTTGGGTTTCTACCCGAACCCCAATTTTTGAGGTGTTACACATAAAAACCAAGGGTTTATGGCAGAACAACCTTATTTCTAGAACGTCCTTTGTATCAAAAACTTAAACCAAAGAGGAATAAATAAATAATAAGGAATTAAAATAAATTATAGGAATTTAAATCTAAATTATTACAACATTCCCCACTGTGCTTGAAATGTAAAAATTACAACATTCAAATCCACACATACATTCAACAGCTTTGAATGATAAAGATAGAAAGAATAAATCAATCATCCACAAAACACAGAGAGTTATAATGGTTCGCCTGTGTGTTCATCAACTGTTAAACAACAGCCACACAAATTGTACTCCACTCCTAATATCCTCACACAGGGGATATTAGCATTCACTATCAAAATAGGTTTCACAAGTTCACTTAAAACCTTCACAATTGTGTCTTTTCCACTTGGGTCGAAGACCCACGACTGGTCGCTATAGTTTGAGTCGAAGACCCACGACTGGTCGAAGTTCGAGTCGTGACCACACTTACGACTGGTCAAAGGACTTCCAAGACTGGTCGTGAACTAACCAAAAAATTCTAAAAATCTTCAACAACTTAGAACTAGTCGTGGAATTTCTTGGACTAGTCGAACCAGTACTAGGACTAGTCAAACGAGGTCCAGGACTAGTCTTAGAATAGACCAAAATCATGTATAAACATACAGTTTGAATTATGTATCCGAAATGACCTACCCTAAGGTCAATCTAAGGTCTATCATACTTGGAACATGAAATATGAACATTGAACTTCATTCATTTCGTAAAGGTAGACCTTTGAACCTTTTCAAGCTTGAGCTCTCACACTTGATGTAGCTTGATCTTGATATATTCAAAATCTTGAACTTAAACTTCATCTTGAGTTGCACTTGAGTCTTGATGTGTACTTGAGTCTTGAAGTGTACTTGAGTCTTGTAATGTACTTAAGTCTTGAACTCTTTATCGATGTAGCTCTGAACATATATGCTTATAGACGTTGACAAAGTACATGGCTTGACTTGGCTTGAAGTCGATCAATGTACTTAACTTGAAGCACTTGTGAAGCAGTATCTTGAACATATATAAATCAACATACAAACAAAAGACACAAATAAAGGTTTTGGCACCATAAAATTTAACAACTAAAGGAGCATGTGACCATAGCACTTACACATCTCACAGTTGTGCATGCAGCACTTCTGTTGTGCTCAACTCCAACGCCAAAGGCACATGCTATGCGGTGCAAGTGCGTGATTAGCCAAGTTCTTAATTAGACTTATTCATAAAGTAAGTTTGGGAAGCTAAGGTACCTCTCTTTATATCATTGACCCAAGTATTGATACATTTAGGGTCGTCAATCCTAGTTAATCACATATGATAGGCAGTTTCATCTTGCTATGGAAAGGCTGGTCACCTTAGCACGGGCCTAGTTTATATTTGAGGTCACTATGAAAAGGCTCGTCACCTTAGCCTAGTCCTAGTGTATACTTGAGGTCACTACGAGAGGCTCATCACCTGATCGTAGGCCGACGCTTGAATACAGTATCCCATACCACCGTATTCAGCTCATGAGTTTGGTTTGCTAAATGGACATTACGGGGAGGCTCGTCACCCCAATGTAGGCCGACAGCTTGACCACGGTGTCTCATACCATCATGTTTGGCTTATGAGTCTTGGCAGATCAAGGTACCAAGGTTAAACGGGTATTTCACTAGTAAGTGGTACCTTAAATTTAAGCAGTAGCGTCCATACTTAGTGAACATACAATGGGCTAATCGGGTTACTTAACAAGCTCAATTGGTATGAGTGCACGTTGACTTAATCGACATGGAGCACGTAAGCACTCCGCGTGGCCTAACCATTGTCGACAAACAGCGTACAACTCGAATTCATCGAACTTTTCCTGTGTGCCGAAACGACCTCGGCCATTAATTCGGGAACCATTACTGATTGCCTAGACTACGCGGTAACCCCAATTATATTTAAGCACAATAGGCATTCATGTGTGATAGTCAAAATAACATGTGACAATCAATTCAAATATAAATCTCATTTGGGCATTTTAACAAACACATAGTCCTCATGTTATCATACATAGACATTCATCTAAAAATCACGTAATAGCGAGATAGATTATATGAAGGAAATTGTAACTATAGATAAGGTTATTGAGAATCCTATCTCAATGCCCTCATTAAATACATTTCAACAAGCATTTTCTCATTCAAGCATTTTATCAAACACTTAAACTACACATATCAACATACATGTAATAAAGTAGTTATAACCTATATTATGGCAAATCCTTTCACAAAGGATTTATCACACATGCAACAATCATGTATTCTTAATCAATAGATATGGCAAGCATAAATCATAATCTCATATTCATTCAAACATTTCAAAAAACACATGGAATGCACTATATTCAACACAGTTCATATACATGTAATATATGGAAGCATCGTATCTAAGGGTATATGGTAGCAATCAAGTCAGTCATAAACCATTACTGACATTGAAAGCATTGAAAACTATAACCTAAACATTTATAGTCCCCACCTTCCGTTAGTAGACTCGTATCAAACTCAGTTCGATCACTATGTCTTGTCTACGGCACAACAGCAACCTATATCATGAAATAGGTTATCTATTTCACCATTTACTCTATTTGGATCCCTAAAATAATTTAGGGTTAGAATTTTTTACCCAAGAATGGGGTCAAAATCGCAGGTATAGCAATACAGGTAGGATGATTTAGCACGTAGTGCGATGGGATCAAATCTCAACAACAATCTCTCACTCTCTCTCTTCTCCTGTAACACCCCAGATTTTTGCCAACCTGGGATTAGACGTCCTTAGGCAATGGGTTAACTAAAACACCTTGGTAACCGCTCGAACCCAATTTCATAGCCAAAGAAATCACTTAGAATTAATTCCTTTAGAAACTAAGCATAAGTTAGCTAGCGCTACGCTAGAGTAGCTGTGAAATTGTCCCTGATCACTTTAAATACGTTCTACAAGACCCAAAACTTGTAGAACCAATGATGCTATAATATCCTAAAACCTTGGATCAAACTCTAAACCCATTTGCTCTCAGGAACTCTTTGAAACTTTGTATTAGATCTAGACCGCGTGTCGAAAGTCCGATACCTACAATCTTAGACCGTTATGACCGCTTAGCTGGACTTGACAACCGTTTCGAAAATCAACGCCAACAGACGTTCAGAGGCTATTTCATTGAGCCTGGAGTGAAGAGAGTGAGAATAGGGTTAGATTTGAAAATTTTAATTCAAATCTGGCACGTGACTTGGCGCGTTATTATTAAGCATTCTGACCGTCAGAATTCAGCCAAATTACACCCTCGGATCAGGAAAAATTTCTCTTTCATATCATGAGACTTGTAGACCTGATCTAGGTGCGATGACCGCTGAACTAAAATTGGACCGCCACGTGCGATCTGCGAACTCTTTCAGTCTGAAAATTTGATGTGTGCTAGATCCAGTATGCATGAGCTTAAGTTCGACCGCGTTCGGCCAGGGGACCTCCAAAAATGCTCTTTTGGACCAGAACAGCCCCGATTTGGTTAGACCTCAAGTAAACATTGTTCCCAAGCCTAATTTGGAAAGTTTTAAGCTTATAAAAGGGGCTTAAACCCTCACTTCTTTCTTCCATCCAAATTTACTAGAAACCCTAGCAAGAGTGAGAGAAAAAGTGAGAGTTTGTGAGAGAAGGTGGGAGAGATTTTCCTGCCACCTGCTGCTGCTACTGCACGTGCTTAAACGACGCACTCCAATCACTTTCTCGACGATTCCAACACACTTCTAGGTAAGAAAAACCCTAACCACTTGCTGATTTGGGGATTTCTTTGATTCAAATGGCAAAGTAGCTGATGTACGTGTGCATTAGGTCACCTGTACGCCGTTGACGAAGCGTATACGCTCCGTTCGAAACGATACACATATAAAGTGAAAGGTGCAGATTTTAGACGCTTTGATTGGTTGTTTTCAATGCTTTCAATGTCGTTTAATAGTAGATTATCGACGGCAATGCCGTTTGACATGTACAACATGCTGTCCGTTTCCTATTTCATAAGCAGATGAAAAATATGAGATTTAGGGCATTTTAGTCATTTGTAGGAAATACTGTTTGCATCCATATTTTGCCGATATGATTGACATGGATTTTTGCCGCCTTAGGATATTAAGAACGCGTGCATGATCAGTTTGGCAAAGAGATTCGCCCAAATGTGCACTTTGAGTCGACATACACTATGTAGACTTAAGTGTGTAGACTAAGTGTTTGTATAAATGTTTGTATTAGTATGTATTGAATTAAATGGTATTGTGAATTAGTTTGAGATTGAATTTTCAAATAATACGCTGATGTAAATGATTTCCTTCGTGTCGGCTATATGTATGATTTCATTATATGTATGAAATGCATGTGTTAGATGATTTACTTAAGTTGTATGTTATAACATGTGTTAACATGCTCATATTTTTGTATTTCATTTCCATTACTCTTATATGATTGATGAAGTGGATTCACAAATGATTGAGGCTATACTTAGTCCAGGCAGTCGGTAACTGAATAAATTCGTGGTTGGCTTATCTTTGCCACGAACGACGCGTCGATGAACGCGAGTCATGTTTTGGAGTTGGCAGCAGTGGTTAGGCCACGCGAAGTGTTTTATGCACTTCATGTCGCTTAGCATGAGATGCGCTCGTGCTAGTCAAGCCCCGTCAAGTAGCTCGACTGGCCATTGTATGTTCACCATGTATGTGTCATAACTGCTCGAACCTAGGGTACTGAACTTACCATTGGAAACCCTGTTAACCATGGTACCTTGATCCATAAAGACTCATGAACCGGGCATGGTGGTATGGGACACCGTGGTCAAGCTGTCGGCCTACGCTGGGGCCACAAACCTCCCCGTAGTGACCAGTGAGCATCCTACTCTGAGCAGATTATGGTGGTATGGGACACTATATTCTTGCTGTCGGCCTACACTGATCAGGTGACGAGCCCTTTGTAGTGACCTTGAGTTTATCCTGACACCGCATGGGGACGACGAGTCCTGATGTAGTCTTAAGGATATAATAAGCCTGTATTGATAAGGTGATGGGGGAGAGGAGCAACGAGTGCGTGTAAAAGCCCTGGCAGCCCTTGCAGCGACCTATAAATATAACATCGTATGAGATTACTATGAGTGATGACCCTAGACAGGATCTGTGTTGGGATTGATATAAGGAAGGTACCTTAGTTTCCCAATATTGCTGTATGAAAAGGACTAATAATAACTTGGTAATCATATCACCATCACATTGCATGTGCCTGGAAGATGTGAAGCACTGTGGGAAGAAAGCATGCCACGGGCGTAAGATGGTGCCGTATGAGGGAGATCGTCGGTGAGGGCATCCATCATATCACGTCATATTGCATTAACAATGGTATTTAGGAATGTTTGAGTTATTGCTTTACTATTATCGCATGATTGATTTGAGAACATGCTAATCTTTGCTCTCTTATCCCACTGAGTTGATCACTCACTCCCACGTTACGGGACGGTGTTTTCGGACACCCACCAGTCCCTATTGTGATTGCAGATGATGGCGCGGCCTGCGAGGCGGAGCCAGACTTGATGATGATGAGGAGGATCCCTCCTTTATGCGTGTTCTGATCGACGGAATTACAGGGAGGTTCATTAGATGTCATGACACTTGTCATTTTATATTTTTAGAGTACTCATGTATATTCTTTCTTTCTATTTTGAGGTATACATGTATATGTTTAACCTGGTAATATGTTCACACTCTTGAGACTTACAATCAATTATATATTATATGTATGTATCACAGTCTTCCTCTTGTTAATTTAACTGTCTCTGGAGTATGATATGCTGTTCTGGCTTAATCCCAATCTTGTTTAATGCCTTTTTAAAATACAACATGCATTTTACATTATCTATGTTGCAATAATAACATTTTGGAACTCGGGAGTTGGGTTTCTACTTGACCCCCGATTTTCGGGATGTTACATCTCCTGACTCTTTCCTTCTCTTTTTTTCTCTTCTCTCTCCTAGGGTTTAGAAATTTGTATGGAATGAGAGAGGGGTGGGTTTAGGTCTTTATATAGGCCCAGAACTGGTGTAAATGGCCCCAAGGCCATGGTATACTTAGGTTATAGCCAAAGAGTGGCTGCGTCAGTCCAACGAAGCTCATCTAGAGGCTCATATTCTGCATACGGTCTGAGAAAAGTTTCCTAACAATGGATCTATGTTAGGCTAAGTTTTCGGTCCAATCAAATTTATGGAGCGACCATGGAGGACCTGTTTCTGTTCAACTGTTATCGTCACTCAATCAGGGCCACAAGTACAGTGCCATGTGTAGGGAAATTTCTCTGATCTGAAAATGTAGTTAGGTCCAAATCGGATGGTCTGAAACCTTAAATTTGGCCTGCAAGTGAACGGCCTAAATCACTTAAGTTTTAGTTCATTTTCTAAAGATATTCGCGTTTCTCATACGCTTCGCTCCGAGCTCAAGTTGTGCATTTTGAGATACTATTTAGACTTAATTTCTAAGATTGCTGTCAAGTTCAGTAAGGTGGTCATAACCGTATAGTTTCGCAGTAATCGTACTTTCGACGCATGGTCTAGGTCCGATATGAAGTTTTGTGATGCTCCTGAGAGCAACTAGGTTTTGAGATGGATCCTAGGTTTGTAGGCAATGCAGTGTTAACGATCCTATTGGTTTTGGATCTTGCAGTTCATATAAAAAGTGCTTCGAGCTGATTCACCGACTAAATCAGTTTAGTACTTAATTAATTTTTATATAATTTCTAAAGAATTTGGTCCTTAGTGATTTTTGCCTGAGGTGATACTTGGGTCTTTGTATAGATTTTTCTAAGACGTTACAAGTCGGGTCCAGCTAGTGTGCTCTAGTATATCCCCAGTGGAGTCATCATTCTGTGAACGTTAAAAATCGGCATCCACGCTAATTTATATGTTGTATTTTGGTGGTGGGGGTGATTAGGCTGATTTGTGGATGTTGGAGTCGCCACTAGCCAATTAATCTTAGAATCCCGCAGTCGGCTAGAACGCGCGGAATACGTAAGGTTGAAGAAATCTGAAGACTCTCCTACCTTAGATTGACTCCTGGTCTACGATCCAGGATTCCGGGTAAGGGACCTCAGTCACAAAGAGGGAAAGTGTTAGGCATCCTCTCTACTCGTACAAATGTATAGTCTCTACTTAGTGTGGTAAGAAACTCAAGGGATGAATGATATGGTCAGATTAGGACTAGGCACACGCAAATTTTTGATGCGGTAAGATCTAAGATTTTGGCAAGCTACAGAGCATACGTCCAATGATGTGTCTAGAGGGTGGATGTAATGATGTTTATGCTTAAAGATAAAGAAAAGTGAACTAGATTGCTAGGAATTTCTACTGTGACAGGATCCGACGTACGGTAAGTCACAGAGCGTAGGTTCACTAGAGATATAGAAAAGTAGGGGGGTTGAGAGGGGAATAAATGTCATGATGAATGCATGTATGTAAATGAGATGATCTTTGGCTTACTCTTGAGTAGGCTAAAACATGGGTTGCTCCATGATCAATTCGTGCTAGACTTGGGGTTTGAGATGGTTGGGAGGAGGCTAAGGGGTAGCTAAAAATTTTAAACTTTGAGGCTTGGGAGCTCCTTCTCACCCTCACTCTCTTCCTTTCTCTCCCTCTCTCCCTTTAAAATGAGAAGAGTTTTCTCTCTTGGAATTTTTATGTGTAAAATGTGAAGAGGAGATGGCTATTTATAGCCTTCTCCAATGGAAATGTGGTTATTGTTAGGTTTGAGAGGGGTAAATGCTGACATGGCAGATTGGGATTGGTTAAGGGGAGAGGAATGTCACATGACATACTCTTATTGGCTCTTAGTGGTTGGTGAGGTTGGTAAAAGTGGTAAATAGGAGAACCTACAGGGGTAAATCCATATGAAAGTTGACTTTGGCTTAGTAGAATGGTAAATAGAGTGAACTACAGGGGTAATTTCATATGAAAGTTAACTTTGGGCTTGGTAGGATGGTAAATAGGATGAATTACAGGGGTAATTCCATATGAAAGTTGACTTTTAGCTTGGGTGATGGTTTAGGGTTTAGATTTGGATTTAAGCTGGGGTTAGGCTGGGTATAAGGTTTAGGCTAGGTTTAAGGTTAAGACTAGGGTTTGGGTTAAGCTTAGGCTAATTTTTGGTTTACGGTTTGGATTAGGGTTTAAGCTGGGATTAGGGTTTGGTTTAGGATATGATCATAGTTCACAGATTGTCTTAACTTTCTCAAGATACTAGCCTAGGTGGGGCGTCTACACAACTGTATACGAAACTCAGGTGGACCATAACATCTAAAACTATGTGAAGACATCCTAAAAGATATAAAAGCACTTGGTGGGGCCCACATGAGTTTTAGATGTGGCTGAACCTTGGTATGACCCCTCATCCAAGTGGGACACACATAATAAATGGTCTGGATCCGTGAATACATCTAGGCAGGCCCAATATATGATTATGAATGTTTTAATGGGAGAGTAACCCCCCTCAACTATAGTATGTGGTGTGGCCCACCTAAGTCATGGATTGATTTTATTGTTAAGCCTGTGACCCACCATGGAATGGTGTATCTAACTAATGGGGTAGACCCAAAGTTCAAGTGGACCCCATTTTGGATAATAGGGCCAAGGAAATGAAACAAATCTTTTTTACTCTTTTGGCCATAAAATTTTAAGTAAATCCTTGCCTCTATTACTATTCCTTTTATAGTTGCATTCTAATACTTGTCTTTATTTTGCTAATTTTTAGGCCTCTAGACTCTAGACATACCTCCAGACCTCCAAATTTTTACATATATATAATCTCTTTCTAGTTGTGTGATGTTGTTATAAAAGCTAATGTGGCACATATATTGTGTACTAGCAACTTGCAATTGACTTCCCAAGGTTTATGGGATATGGTAGTTTCCAAATCTATTCATCCAAAAGCAGATTCTAAAGTAGTTATAGTTGCAGCCCAGGGTGTCAATGCTCCACTACCTAAGCTCCTGTCTGTTATAAGTAAAGTTTCTATTAATATTCATCCTTTACATTAAACTATGATGGCAGAACCCGATTAGTTGGAAAAAAGGCTAATTTAATGATGATGATTACATTTAACTATGATATGTCAACGTGGGTGATAATGGATAGATCTTTGATAAATGTATGATTTTTATGTTGTGTTATCAGTATATGGCTTTCTATGGATGTTCATATTTTCTGCATCTCATCTTATAATATTTGCAGGTGAAGAAGACACTCCCATCAAGGGGTTCATGCATTTGAATCTCCTTGTAAGCATTCTTCTTATGATCTCTTAAACTACCAATGCATCGTCACTTTTTTAATATCTTTCTCTGCTTTTCTTTTTCTTTCCAAAGGTCTATAAGTGTATGTCTGGACCTTTGTTCATGTGGAGATGCATACAAAAAGTTGTAAACTACATCTCTCTTGCATCTTACTTATTTTTTGCCTTTTGATCGGTAAGAGAGATTTTCATGGAGAACATTACATTGAACATCCATCCTAAGTATCTTTCTACTTTCATTACAACCAGATGTTAATTTCATATATTATAATTAAATATTCGAATATCATTTTATGAAAATTTTACAATTTATTTTTGTACTGCATCTCCACTTCAGGCAAGAACACCAAAAACCTTGGCACCTGGGGTTAATGAAGATCTTATTCCAACTTGACAAAAAAGTTACAAGACACGAATATCTATGAAAGACTAGTCCTCAAATTGGAAGATATGAAACTAATTTTAAAAGAGTTCCAAGACATGCTTACCTCAGTAGGAATTCACTAATTGGTCTCCATATGCAACTATCTCATATTTAGAGAACATCGAAATATGTGCAAGTTAAAACATCATACTCAAATGATTGCAATATGATTAGTTGCAGTTTTTCCATCAGCTGGCGTTGGAAGTCTTTCTACTGGAGAAGCTGAAGGAAGAACGAATGTGTCTGCCAGTGAGAAGGTATAGGTCTCATCTTTTTAAATTTCTTGTGCTTTTTCTTGTGCTCATGTCAATCATGTGGTTGGCACACTATTCTCTTTCTGGACCAAATTGAATAAGTTGGTTAGTGATGTACTTGCTTTATATGAGTTGGTTTCATCTTCTATCAATTGGAAATGCTTTTTTTTCTATCTTCTTTACTTGGGCTCTTGGTGTGAAACTATAAGAATATATTAGCTATTGTCATGGACTCAGCTATTTCAGAAATATGGTATGATTCAGGGAATAATTCCTAACTTGTGAGTACAAGTAAGTTGTTTCAATGTAGCTCGCTTTGTATTAGATCCTTAATCTCCTATCTTTTGTATTTTTCTAGCTTGTTAGTCATCAAGCCATTATCTAATAAAAATGATTCATAGCTCTTCAAAAAAAAAGGCCTAGCTATCTTCCCCTACCATCCAACTAAAAAATGTCCAACTACTTGTGCACATGTAATTTTGGTATTAGATGGGGGCAAAGATTGGGCTGGAATATGGACAGATTTGGGAAGTTTGGTCGATTGTTCTTAGGTTGTAAATTCAAAAAGTGTTGCTAATCGGGCTACAGGTTATAGCTAGGTTGCTCACTAATTAGGACTAATTGAGGGTGTGATTAGGGACAAATTTTGGGGTGGTGTGTTGAAAGGGCCTAGCTATATGCCCTAGAGGGGAGGTGAATAGGGAAATGCCAAATAAAACTTATAATAGCGGAATAATAAAAGAAATAAAGCACAATGCTGAATTTAAAGTAGCCTAAATAAAGAGATTGATACTTTATCAGTTCTAAGGACAACCTTATACTAAAAAATAAAGGTTTAAGGTAGGACAACCTTATTTCTAGAACGTCCTTGGTATCACAACCCAATGAGGAATAATAAGCAAGGAAATCAAAATAACTTGCAGAAAATAAATCCTAAGTTATTACAACATTCATCCACACTTACTTGAAGTGACTACGACATCCATCCACAAACACTGTCCTCAAAACAGAATGAATAAAAGAGAGAAAAACACATCTACAACACAACGATATATAGTGGTTCGCCTGTGTGTACACCAACTGTTATCCAACAGCCACACAGATTGCTACTCCACTCCTAATATCCTCACACAGGGGATATTAACATGCACTATCAAAATAGGTTTCACAGGTTCACCTAAAACCTTCACAATTGTGTCTTTGATCTCGGGCTTTTACAATCCAAAAACCCCACAATCTGAGTTTTCTGGCTCTCCTCAGATAACCAATACAATGAGATTTTTCTGGCGAATCTCAAACAAAAACCAGAGAAAGTAAATTACAAAAATGTAAAATACCTGAATCACCTTTTGAAGAAGCCCGGTAGAACCAATCGGAGTAGAAGTTCGATTTAATGTTCAAAGTCCAATACTCACTTTAAGAATGGTTCTAAGTCTAATTGATTTTAAATCAAAAGGGCTAGTTCTATTTGATTGTGAATCCAAGAAGAAGGAATATCAGAAATTTCCCTTTTCTAATAAGATTGGAATGTAGATCAAAATCAAATAAAAATAAGTTAGTAAAAGGAATATTAAATAAGTACAAAGTAGCTTAAAATAAACACAAACTTATCTCAGAGAATAGCCTAAAGATTTCTTGAACAGAATTGAATTGAATTGATAAACTCTGAAGTTCGTGCTCTATTTATAGCCTGAAAAATCCCGTCTACGACTGGTCTTAGGATCCTAGAACTGGTCGTAGCTCCAAAAATTTTTAAAGATTTTCGCGAGATTGGATTTTCTATTCCACGAACGGTCCTGGGCAGTCTACGACTGGTCGTGGGCCACCTACGACTGGTCGTGGGACACTTACGACCAGTCGTAGGACTCCAAAAATGGTTGCTGGAGTTTGAGTCGTAGGGCAACGACCGGTCAAAGGATGAGTCGTAGAACTCACAAGACTGGTCGTAGGATGTCCAGGACTAGTCATAGGACAGATAGAAAGATCCAAAAATCTTCAATAACCTAGGACTAGTCCTGAAAAACTTAAGACTGGTCGTAGCAGAGCTAGGACTGGTCTTAGAATACTCCAAACAAACATATTGAAATATATAAGTTATGTATCCAGAATGACCTACTGTAAAGCTCATCGTAAGGTCAATCTAAGGTCACACAAACCTTAAAAGTGAGATGGACTTGAAAGTCTGAACACTCAGATGACCCTTAAGAGAAGCTTGAGAATATACAAAACTTGTAGTAGGCCTTCTTGAGCTTGATCTTGACTTGACAAGGTCTTCTAATATACTTGAACTTAATTGAATCTTGAACATGCAAACTTGAAGACTTCAATGCTTGAATTCTTCATCCATGTCTTGAAAACTTTCTTCGTTTAAGATCTTGTCTTGAAATGCGATGACTTGATTGTAATGAATAGTCTTCAATCATAAAACACAAGATATATAAGACATAAATATAGGTTTTAGCACCACAAAATTTGACAACCAAAGGGATATGAAATCATAGCACTTACAATCTCTCCCTTTGTCAAATTTGTGACAAAACACATAGCATAAAAGATAATAAAGAATGATGAACCATGAAATCACAAAATACTCTACTCCCCCTAAGTAATACGAGTATTGCTCATATAAATAGTACACAACATGAAAACTTCAAGACTTCAATCCACATATCCTTCTCAATCAATCAATTCCCTTCTCAATCAATCAATTCAAACAAATTTACTCCCCCTTTCCATACTACTCCCCTTTTAGCTTTAGCTTACTTACTCCCCCTTTTTGTCACAAAATGACAAGGGAAAGGCACAATAGGAAAGAGAACATAGAGAGTAAAAAGAAAATAATGAGAAAGAGATATGAAAGGATATAATATAAACCTGAAGTATCAAGTCATAATCCATAATACATATCCAAAATAAAATATCCAAAAGACAATGTTATCAAACCATAATCCATAATACACATCCAAAATAAAATATAATGTGATACTATTCAGAAGATAATTTATCTAATCTGATCCAGAGGAGGGAGCAGGGATAGTCGGATCAATCTGGTGTAACCCCTTATTAATGCGACGAAGATATTTTTGCATGTACTTAAATCGCATATCATGGGCTATATTCATATTATCAACCTTTTCTTCCAGTGCACGAAGGCATGCATCAAAATCAGATGGATCATAATCTGGATCATTAGGTGAATCAGTTTCTATATCATTAAATAAGTCATCCATATTAACATCTCATTGAGGAAGATCGCCAACTTCCCCTTCGTTTCCAGCATCACCACCAACACCACCTTCATCAACTTGGCCAGGGAGCAGATCCAATTTCATCTTATTAAGATTGGAATTGTTGAAAATAAAATGATGAATTGGTGCCTCATTAACAGGTTTATCGACATGTGAGTGGCTAAAACAGTCATAAGATAACCGAACAGAATATCACTATGACCCGAATGGAGACGAAACTGAATAATGAAATAACAAATTAAAGGAGGAAGACAGACCTTGGTACCAGAAGCAATAGAATACAACACACGAACCATGAAAGAAGTTAACTCAGTTTTATTACCGGACCGAGGATATACATTGGAAATGAAGAAACAATGTAACACTCTGTATTTAGGTAACAGATACTTTGCAGGGAGCGCATTCGCTTTATGTGTCCATTGCACATCAATTTTGCATAAATCTCGTGTTAACATGCGTTTTTCCGATTCAGATGGTTTGTCATATAAAGTATGAATCAGTATACCTTCATCATTAACAGGTATATCCATAATACTTGATATCAAATGATGGTCTATTTCAAATTTTCCTTCTCCAGTATCAATTGAAAATGTTAAATTATCAAGAGAAAATTTTGAGATGCATGCTACCATTGATTGAGCAATGGACTGGTATGCAGGCCCACCCCAAAGTAAAATGTTAGTCCAGCCAACAGATTTAAGGAGGAGGACAATACCATATGGAGCAATGTGATTGAGATCAGCGGAATGCTCAACGATAATGTTACGGACACGTAAATCTCTTACATCTTCAAAATCATCTTCGTGTGTCTGAAGGTGCCGTTTAGTTATCGGTGTAGATCTAGAAGAAGATGGACCACAAGATGTTTTCTTTTTCCCTCTAGCATCCATATTCAAAAAGATATACAAAGAGCAAGCAAGATGCACAAAAGAAAGATGAGTTTTCTCTAGATCAGTAAATTGAGGGGAAACCCTTGAAAAACCTAACAAGAGATGAAATCAAGCTATTCTATGAACAAATCAAAGCATAGAGAGTATGAATCTTCAAGAAAAATGATGAAATAGGACTTACCTTAAAGAAAAACAAGAAATCCTATGACTGGTCGAGCCACGACTCGTCCTAGGTGGGTGTGAAAATGAAGAAGAAGGGAATTTTTCCCAAATTATATCATGCTCACGAGCTCCACGACCGGTCGAGTGCTGTTCACGACCGGTCGTACCACGACTGGTCATGTACATCCACGACCGGTCGAGTATCGACCAAAAAATAATTTTTAATGCAAAAATTTAAAATTTAAACAGATATAATATTAAATATGATACACTATGATACTTGCAAGAAAGAATATTTAATGTAAAATGCACATACCAAGATCAAATTTCATTTTATTAAACCTGCTTTTGTCGAGTGGTTTAGTAAATATATCAGCAAGTTGATTTTCGGTTGATATATATTCCAAAGAAATAACTTTTTCTTCAACCAACTCACGTATGTAAAGATACCTAATGTCAATGTGCTTAGTACGTGAATGCTGGATTGGGTTTTTGGAAATGTTTATAGCACTGAAATTATCACAATGTAAGATCATTGAATCTTGATTAATTCCATAATCGCTAAGCATGCATTTCATCCAAACTAGTTGAGTACATGCATATCCAGCTGCAATATACTCAGCCTCAGCCGTAGAGAGCGATATTGAGATTTTCTTCTTGCTGAACTAAGAAACTAAGCAATTTCCAATGTAAAAACAACCACCACTGGTTGATTTTCTATCATTAATATTTTCGGCCCAATCAGCATCTGAGTACCCGGCTAATTGAACACTAGTATCAAAAGGATACCAAAGTCCCAAATTTATAGAAGTTGCAACATATTTAATAATCCATTTAACAGCAGTAAGATGTGATTCCTTAGTATTAGATTTATATCTTACACAAATACCAACACTAAATGCGATATCAGGTCTACTAGCAGTTAGATACAACAAACTACCAATCATACTGCGATATAGTTTAGGATCTATATCTTTACTTGCAGAGTCTTTTGAGAGTCTTAACGTTGTACTCATAGGAGTATCAAAGTTCTTACCATTCTCAAATCCAAACCTTTTGACCAAGTTTGAAGCATATTTGGCCTGGGAAATGAAAATTCCATCAAGTTGTTGCTTTACTTGCAACCCTGGGAAATAGTTAAGTTCACCAACCATGCTCATTTCGAACCTTAATTTCATTAACTCTACAAACTCAATAGACATGTTAGAACAAGTAGATCCATAAATAATGTCATCAACATAAATTTGAATCATTAAAATATCATTGTTATATTTTTTAACAAAGAGTGTTTTATCAACACTTCCAACTTAAAAGCTATGACTAAGTAAAAATTTAGTCAATTTCTCATACCATGCCCTGGGCGCTTGTTTTAGACCATAGAGAGCCTTTTTGAGACGAAATACATGGTCAGATAACTTTGGGTCTTCAAACCCTGAAGGTTGTTCAACATACACTTCTTCATGTAAATCGTCATTCAAGAAAGCACTCTTTACATCCATCTGATATATTTTAAATTTTTTAAAGCATGCGATGAAAATAAAAAGTCTGATTGACTCAAGGCGAGCGACTGGAGCAAAAGTTTCATCGTAATCGATGCCTTCAATTTGAGTGTACCCTTGTACAACCAGTCTAGCCTTGTTTCGTATAATATTTCCAAGTTCATCAGACTTATTTTTAAAGATCCATTTTGTTCCAATAATGTGTTTATCTTTAGGTATAGGAACAAGATACCAACATCATTACGAACAAATTGATTAAGTTCATCTTGCATAGCAACTATCCAATTTTCGTCAGAAAGTGCTTCTTTTACGTTGACCGGTTCTATTTGGGATGTAAAACAAACATAATTACATATGTTCTCAAGTTTTTTACGAGTACGAACTCCAGTGAGAGGGTTTTCAAGTATTTGATTAGTTGGATGATCTTTAATAGTCCTTGGTTCAGATTCTTTTTGACTTGATGAGATATCTTGATTGTCAATAATAAGAGCTTCATCATCATCTGAACTCGGAGCTGGTGTATTCAAATGATCATCAATGACCACATTGATGGACTCTTGAATCACACTAGTTTTCTTATTTAGAACCCTATAAGCTCGACTGTTCAAAGAATAACCAATAAAAATACCTTCGTCACTCTTCGTATCTAACTTACCCAAATTTTCACGATCCCGTAAAATATAACATTTGTTGCCAAAAAACTGAAAGTATTTGACAGTAGGTTTCTTTTCAAACCATAATTCATAAGTAGTCTTATTAACAGATTTACTGGTATAAACCTGATTAATAATATAACATGCGGTATTAACCGCTTCAGCCCAAAGATTTCTAGAGAGCTTCATGCTATTTAACATAACATTAGTCATATCCTGAAGCACTCTATTTTTTCTTTCAACAATACTATTTTATTGCGGTGTTTTGGGTGCAGAGAATTCATGTGATATTCCCTGATCGCTACAGAATTTCTCAAAACTACTGTTTTCGAATTCAGATCCATGATCACTATGGATCTTACTGACATGAGAACCTTTCTCATTTTGGATTCGTTTGATGACCTTTTTCACTTTATCTAGAGTTTCAGTTTTGTCTTTTAAGAACGATACCCAAGTGAATCTGGTATAGTCATCTACGATAACTAAGATGTATTTTTTGCCTCCTCGACTCTCCGATCTGGTTGGTCCAATAAGATCCATATGGAGAAGCTCGAGTGGTCTAGATGTGGTATTGGAGTTCACTTTCTTGTGAGAGCTCCTAATCTGTTTGCCCAACTGACATTCACCACATATTTTTTTTACTTTTTACAATTTGGGTAGACCTCTAATTAGTTCTCTTTTGTTCAATCTAAATAAGTTCCGATAGTGTACATGTCCATGGCATTTATGCCATAATTCAGTCTCATCGTGTGAGAGCCGACCCAAGTTTGCATGTGTGCATGTGTGTGTGTAAGTGTGCATTTCATTTCTTATGGTCTCGCTGTCCTACCGGTAGAACTCTGGCGACCTGCAACCCTCAGATAGTGCTGCGGTCATCCTAGAGTCCGATCAAGTAGACCCGACTCGGATCGAGCTGAGACCTATGCCATTGCGACTGCATTGTTGCCACGGTTCCAACGCCGCGTCTTGTGCGTCCATCCGATATGTGGATCATAAGTTGTGTACGTTTCATTCTATGGCCCTTGATTTCGATCATGTGGCCCACATTGGAGTGGTGCATATGGCCCACACTCCCTCTTTTGTACAAGTTCCAACACACACTACACACACCACCTAAATCTCCATAACTCACACTACCAAGACCTCACACACCACCCACACCTAACCTACCCTAGCAACACTGTTTGTATCACCATAGGTTAATGATTACTTTCTTTAAAAAGATTTTCCCTCTCTTTCCCTCTCATTTCTCTCTCTCTTTTCTTCTTCTCTAACAATTTTCCTCCATTTCTCCAGCCCATTTTCCTCCATTTTTTCAGCCACCTTCCTCCTTAATCCTCCACCATCTAACCCTTGAAACCTCATCTCCACCATTGATCCATCTCCCTTGGTGCTAAAGGACCTTAGTGTGAAAGTTTGGTGGTCATCTTTGAGGTGGGTGCCCCTTTAGATGTAAAAATCTATTTTCTATATCCTAGATGTTTTCCTTTTTTCATGATGGAAGTGTAGGACCCACCAATCAATGGTGGAGATCCCACACAATCCCATGGTTGTGGCCTAATGGCCTATCTTATGCATGCATGATCCATGCATGGGGCCTTTCTCTATGGGCCCCATCATGACCATTTTCTTTCATATCATATTAGGTTTGGGTCATCTAGACCTTATAACCATGGTGGGGATGGCATCCTCACCATGCATTTTAATTATAAGCCATGCATGTGCAAGATTCATGTTATAAATGTAAATCTATGTATGATGTATGGGTGTGATTGATCTAGGGAGGGCTCAATAGTGGCGGAGCCCTTTCCCTATGGCCGGATTTTCCTTCTATCTCTCTTTTCTCTCATTTATTTCCTGATGTGTGTGGCTCATTTGGTGGGCCTAGGACATCCATAAATTTCAGCAAGGTGGGATGCCCAAACTGCCCATTGTTTGATTTTGGGTGTCATACTTGCTGCCTTAATGATGCATGTAAGGTGTGTTGGCTTTAGATAATGACATGGAAATTTGTGGGGCCCACTAAGGAAGGCCACACCATCCTCCATTAATGTGTTTTCCTTTTTATTTAACGTATATAATAAATTTTATCTAAGTACATGTTGCTGTCCAGATTTTTCTGAATAATTTCTGGTTATTTTTGGACCAGATCTATTTATACCCATCAAATATACTTTTTTGAAAGTTGGGGATCTCATCTTGATGTTCCCCAAATTTTAGATCCATCTGACCTTGATTGAGGTCCCAAAGGTATGGTCCAAGTGAGGTGGACAGTCTGAATTTTCTACACTATTCCAGCAACATTCTACCATGGACAGTTGGATTTCTGTAATTTATTAAAATATCTATGGGTGTTTAAAAATTATAAAAATTTATTCAGGGGTGGCCTACTCAAGTTAGGACCCACCTACAAAATTTGGGGGCCAATGGACACCTGTACATACCATAGTGGTGGCTGGACTGGCCCACTATAATATAGTGTCCAGATCAGTCCGATTTTTGGGATAGATTGATTTATCTAAATGAATTAAAATATTTATAGGTGTCTAAAAATTATAAAATTTTGTAGGGATGTGATCTACTCATGGTAGGACCCACCTACCAAATTTTATGGTCAATGGACCCCTGTACACACCGTGGAAAGGGCCGGACTGGCCCACCACGTTGGGACGTTCAGGTCTGTCCAATTTCATGGACAGTCTATTTTGTTTAAACTAATTAAAATACTTATAAATATCTAAAAATTCTGAAATTTTGTGGGAGTGTGGCCCACATATGGAAGTATCATTCTGTAAAATTTCAGCCTCAAACAACCCCTTTAGGCAAAAAAAATGGTCCAAGATGGCTGGACTCCCAATTTTTCTGTTGTGCAGTCCAGCAATATGCTTGATAAAAACCAAAATTCAAAAAAATATTTCTCTTGATGGTGGGCCATATTTTTTGGGTTTTCTCTCATTGTATGCATGATTAGGGGCCATGGCCATCAATTTCTAGAGTTTTAGAGGCCTTGGGCCCACTCCAATGGAGTGCCCAAATTTAGGACAACAACATGTTATAATTATGCTTGGACTTGGGCTGAAATTTTGAGGAGTGAGGCCCACCACATTTATGAAGGTATTAGAGGAGTTAACTTATACCTTTAGTTTCTTAAATTTTAGGCTTAATAAATGCACTTTTGAGGCCTACCACAGTAGAATTTAAATGGGTCCATGAATGTAGCTAGTTGTTGAACTCTTTAGGCCCAATTGGGTTGGAACCTTCCAGATAGACCCATTGAACTATTGGGCCATTTTACTATACTATTATGTTGGGTTAGTGGGCCAGATTACACAAGTAGATGGGCCCTTGATTTCCCATCAAATCAACTTTATACTTGGGCCGAGTTGTAGGCCCAACTCACTTGACTAAGAGCATGACATTTGCCCATGTGGTTTGAGCAATGGGCCGCCCACTAGGCCACCATAATATATGGGATTAGTGACTTTTATGTTGGGCCCTAACCTTTTCCTTATGGGCCCATAGTGTTATATATGAGTTGGGTTATGTGTGTTCTCCTTGAACCCATATTTTGGGTAGGCCTTGGGCCGCCCTTTTTGAAGCCCAACATGAGTGTTGTGGTATAATTATAGCTGCTCATTTCTTATTTTTGATGTTGCATGGGCCTTGGTCCTTAATTCATGATCAATTAGAGATGGGCTACCCCTTAGGGACCAATTATGGTTGGATGTCCACGTTGGTGGCCTTAAGGTAGGCACATGGGCTTCTATGGGTGGTTAAAGGCCCACCATAGAACCTTGCTAAGCCATCTCACTATTTAGGCCCATACCATTATTCTCCTTAGTCTCATGGGCTACCCCAGGTATATGGGCCCCCACTAGAGGTTGTATTCCTTATGAGGAATTAGTTAAGTACCTAGACCCTTCATGGTTAGGTAGAGAGTTCATCTCCACCGTATTGGCACCCCTATTCATCTTCATGGCCCACTCCCATACACATCATATGCATGCTTGGTTGAGGAATGATTGGCCATGGTTGTGGCATTGTGTAGGATATGTTGGTATCTCCCTGAGAGATGAATGCTTGGGATTGATGCATGGGTGATTGTGTGATTCATGCATCTGGCATTACATAGCATGTGGATATCTGCCCTTACTTCATCAGGGCCTTACCTCCACAGGGATATTCGTGGATGGTCGTATGTGTGGACATCAAAAATATTAGTTGAGCATACCGGGTGCATAGGATGCCCATGGGTGAAATTTTCAAAACTTCTATGGTACCAAGGATCTGCTCCAACGCCGTGACCGGGTGGAATACATGAGCGTACGAGGGCCTTATACCGTTAGGCTGTGACTCCCACTGTCGTGTAGTCGGTTGGATAGGGGTGTGGCCTTACCTGCTTGGTGTGCAGTGGGCATTGCTAGGCTGAGTCTGACCAGCTCGTAAATGGGTCCACTACCGTCAGGCCTTGTTGGTGATTGGCTGTCCACAGGCGGGTAGTGAGGTTTCTTATGCTCGTTTGACTATGCGGAGTCTGTAGAGCGACAGTCATTCAGCAGTGTAATGGACCCCGGTGATTTCCTTATGATTGGAAATATACTTGACTTATGATTTGGATATGAGCACTGACATTACTTGCATCGCATTAGCATTGGTTGTACAAGCTCCCTTCATGCATTGCCTTGGTTTAACATCCAGTACTCATTGCATCATATTCATGATAAGCCTTGGTAAGCTTAGTGATTTTCCCATTGAGCACATTTCCCTTCTTGTATCTCCTACTATTCTTCTGTGCACCATTGTCACACACTTTCACCACCCTCCAAGCTTCTATAAGCTTATGCACGATTGATGCGTGTAGGAGATTCTAGGCAGGCATCGTAGCAGCAGCACGTGGAGTAGAGCGGAGCTTTTGAGGACTCCAGTGTTGCCGACCTTTCCCTCTTCTCCTTTTATCTCATGTATGTCCTTTTGGACCTTATGGATGATTGTAAAAGTTTAAATTCTTAGTGGATTTTGTGATGTGTTCCTTTGTTATTCTTAGATGTATTTGTTGTGATCTTGGGTACGCTCATATTGGTAATGATTATACTGTAATGAAAATCCCCCTTATAGGATCCCAGGATCGGAACCTGCCTCAGGAGCCAAGAATGGGGTACTATGGAGGCTGTTACGGCCAGAACCGGCCATCGAGTCCCTTGTGATTCTGGTTACTGAGTCTGGGGCGTGACACATCGGTATGGACCATGTAACATGATTGAGTAGATGAGCTTGCATCACTAACTATGTAGCAGTTTTCAGAAGTTCTGTGACCAGTTAATATAACAGAACCCTTTTTATTCACTATCTCACAACATTGATTAGAAAACTTTACACTATAGTTGTTATCACATATCTGAGAAATGCTTAAAAGGTTTTGTTTTAAGCCCTCAACATATAAAGCATTTTTAAATAAGGGAAGGTTATAAAGCTGAATCGTACCTTGGCCAATGATTTTACAATTGCTTCCATCACCAAATGTGACTGACCCTTCAGTCATATCTTTAAGATCGGTGAATAAAGCTTTGTCACCTATCATATTCCTGGAGTAACCACTATCTAGGTACCACTTTGAATGGCTTGTTGCTTTGAAAGCAGTGTGGGAAACCAAGCTGGCAAATTTAGGAACCCATTTCATAACTGTTTTGGGTTTAGGAGAATAGATGGTCTTTTTCTATCTGTTGTTATATGAGAGACCTATAGAGTTAGACTTTAATAGCTCCTTGAGAAGATCAATTATTTTTTCAGCCAATGGATTTCAGTTTTGAAAATTAAAGTTGACATGGCTACTTTTAGGTTTTTGAAAAGTCCTAGCATTTTTAGAAAAACCTTGATAAGTATTCTTTTCTTATGAGTTTAAAGACTCTCCTTTTACAAATTTAGGAGCAATGTTCTTTTGTTTTGGAGATGTATCCTTATCATAGCCCAACCCAGATCGATCGCCACATTTTCTTGATCCGGACAATAATTTTTTCAATTTAAGATCACCATGGGTATATCTCCATGTGTCTTTCAAACTCTGAAGAGAAGCTACCTCATTTTTGAGTTTCTCATTTTCGGATCTCAAATCTTCAATTTTGGAGGTTTTGAAATCTAAAACACTTTTGGTTTTTTCAAAAGAATCAGAAATATGAGACTTTTCTAAGACAAGAGACTCATAATCTTCCTTGAGCTTAGAAAATTTTTCTTTTTGTAATTTAAGCTTGATAGCAATTTTACAACTTTCTTTATAAAGGGCATTATAAGCATCCTGAAGATCATCTTCATTATCGCAATCACTATTCAGATTTTCTTCACTGGATATATCGTCATTATCTGAAAGGGTGATCTTGGCTAGAGTCATAAGGGCTTTAACATCTTCACCCGACTCGGTTTCAGAATCTTCTGATTTAGAAGAGGATTCAGAATCAGATGATTCATCCCAAGTAGTCATCATGCTTTTCCTTTTTGATTTATCCTTTTTAGGACATTTGTTAGCTAAGTGCCCATATTCTTGGTAGTTGTAACATTGACTATCTTTCAAGGATTTACGAGTTCTAGGTTTAGATCGTCTCTTATCATTTAACTTTTGAAAATCAACTTTTTTCTTATTTTTGAAAATTTTGTAAAATTTTTTTGCTAAAAGCGCCATATCATCTTCAAAATTTTTTAAATCTAAAGTGCTCTCTTATGAAGCATTTTTAGATGATTTGAGAGCAATTGATTTTCCTTTAGGAGCCTTAAAGGATAACTCATAGGTTTGAAGTGAACCAACTAGTTCCTCAACCTTCATGGTATCCGTATCACGAAGTTCCTGAATCGCGGTTACTTTAGAATTGAACCGTTCAGGTAGTAAACGTAGTATCTTTGCACACACTTTACTTTCTGGGATTCTATCACCAAGACCCCACATAGAGTTTACAATGTCATTCAATCTAGTGTAGAAGTCCATAAACATCTCATTCTTCTCCATATAAATTTCTTCAAATTTAGTTGTGAGGAGTTGGACTTTAGATTTCTTGACAATAGATGTACCCTCGTGTGTCATTTCTAATACATCCCATGCTTGTTTTGCATTTTCACAAGAGATGATTCTTTTAAATTCATCTGGTGATAATGCATAAGTAATTGCATTTAGTGCTTTAGCATTGGCACTACTTTCACTTTTCTGAAGTGTGGTCCAAAGAGAATAAGTCGTTACTTTCATTGATTTTAAACCATCACTATCAGTTACTTCAGTGATAGGAGGGTTCCATTCATTCACTATGGCCAGCCACACACTTTCATCCAAGGATTTAAGGAAGATCCTCATCCTGGCTTTCCAATAAGCATAGTTTGTGCCATTAAAGGGTGGTGGCCTAGTGACTGATAGGCTATCAAAATTTGACATCTTAATATAGCTTAGATCGTTAGCTCAGAAAATAAATCCAATAAATAAAAAATAAGCACGAGCTATTAGGCTCTGATACCACTTGAAAGGGCCTAGCTATATGCCCTAGAGGGGGGGTGAATAGGGAAATGTCAAATAAAACTTATAATAGCGGAATAATAAAAGAAATAAAGAACAATGCTGAATTTAAAGTAGCCTAAATAAAGAGATTGATACTTTATCAGTTCTAAGGACAACCTTACAGTAAAAACCAAAGGTTTAAGGTAGGACAACCTTATTTCTAGAATGTCCTTGGTATCACAACCCAATGAGGAATAATAAGCAAGGAAATCAAAATAACTTGCAGAAAATAAATCCTAAGTTATTACAAAATTCATCCACACTTGCTTGAAGTGATTACAACATCCATCCACAAACACTCTCCTCAAAACAGAATAAATAAAAGAGAGAAAAACACATCCACAACACAATGATATATAGTGGTTCGCCTGTGTGTACACCAACTGTTATCCAACAGCCACATAGATTGCTACTCCACTCCTAATATCCTCACACAGGGGATATTAGCATGCACTATCAAAATAGGTTTCACAGGTTCACCTAAAACCTTCACAATTGTGTCTTTGATCTCTGGCTTACACAATCCAAAAACCCCACAATCTGAGTTTTCTGGCTCTCCTCAGATAACCAATACAATGAGATTTTTCTGGCGAATCTCAAACAAAAACAAGAGAAAGTATATTACAAAAATGTAAAATACCTGAATCACCTTTTGAAGAAGCCCGGTAGAACCAATCGGAGTAGAAGTTTGATTCAACGTTCAAAGTCCAATACTCACTTTAAGAATGGTTCTAAGTCTAATTGATTTTAAATCAAAAGGGCTAGTTCTATTTGATTTTGAATCCAAGAAGAAGGAATATCAGAAATTCCCCTTTTCTAATAAGATTGGAATGTAGATCAAAATCAAATAAAAATAAGCTAGCAAAAGGAATATTAAATAAGCACAAAGTAGCTTAAAATAAATACAAACTTATCTTAGAGAATAGCTTAAAGATTGCTTGAATAGAATTGAATTGAATTGTTAAAACTCTGAAGTTCGTGCTCTATTTATAGCCTGAAAAATTCCGTCTGCGACTGGTCTTAGGATCCTAGGACTGGTCTAGCTTCAAAGATTTTCAAAGATTTCCACGGGATTGGATTTTCTGTTCCACGACCGGTCCTGGGCAGTCTACGACCGGTCGTGGGCCACCTACGACCGGTCGTGGGACACTTACGACCGGTCGTAGGACCCCAAAAATGGTTGCTAGAGTTTGAGTCGTATGGATACGACCGGTCGAAAGATGAGTCGTAGAACTCACAAGACTGGTCGTAGGATGTCCAGGACTGGTCGTTGGACAGCCAGAAAGATCCAAAAATCTTCAACAACCTAGTACTGGTACTGAAAAACTTAAGACTGGTCATAGCAGATCTAGGACTGGTCTTGAAGTCCCTAGGACTGGTCTTAGAACACCCCAAACAAGCATATTGAAATATATGAGTTATGTATCCAGAATGACCTACTATAAAGCTCATCCCAAGGTCAATTTAAGGTCACACAAACCTTAAAAGTGAGATGGACTTGAAAGTCTAAACACTCAGATGACCCTTAAGAGAAGCTTGAGAATATACAAAACTTGTAGTAGGCCTTCTTGAGCTTGATCTTGACTTGACAAGGTCTTCTAATATACTTGAACTTGATTGAATCTTGAACATGCAAACTTGAAGACTTCAATGCTTGAATTCTTCATCCATGTCTTGAAAACTTTTTTCATTTAAGATCTTATCTTGAAATGTGATGACTTGATTGCAATGAATAGTCTTCAATCATAAAACACAAGATATACAAGACATAGATATAGGTTTTGGCACCACAAAATTTGACAACCAAAGGGATATGAAATCATAGCACTTACATGTGTAATTGTTGAAGTTGGGGAAGTAATGGGGCTGCAGTTTGTACTGTGGACAGAGATGGGCGTTGAAGGTTGTTTTGGAGTATGTAGATTCCAAAGTGTTTATCATAGGTAGTTGAATCAGATGGTTGACGGGTCTGATTAGATGGTTGTCTCGAGTGGACCAGCCTTGTTTTTGGACCAGGAGATCTTCATGATGCGTCTCATCTCTTGCACGGCTAGGATGGCCTACATGGGAACAAGTTGGCATGTGAAATGGCTTGTATGTTAAGCTAACCTACAAACAAACTTGTAAGTGATTGTTAGTCTTTTAACAGTTCTTCAAATTCCCAATGAGAAAATTCTAGCATTCTTCTTTAGCATTCATTGAAAGTTCGTACCTCACATGCATGGCATTCATGTGGCCTTAGCAAACCTCTATTTTGAAAACATGATACAATTTTTATTTATCATTTTCACGCACTCTTTTGTTTTTATTTTTGTTTTTTTTTTTAAGATGTCATGGATGACAAGAAGAATTCTCATTCTTTATTTTCTTTAAGTCTTCTTCTTTTTTTTTTCATTAGTTTTTGCGAATTGCACTTGCCTTATTTTAGTTAAACAAAGATTATATTAAATTGGATAATGCATCCAAATGCACGCAAAAGAACGTACACATGCATTGTTGTGCAATCTTTTGTTGCTTTCACATCTATAGATTACATGACAAGGGATAGTTCTTTTATTAAGCTCCATTTAATTATATGTTTGGTCCATAAGGCTCATGCCAAATTGTGGTTATTTTAGTTATAGAGGATAAATTTATGTGGCCCAATAGGCTTTAAGATTCTATTTTTTTTTTTTGTGTTTTGCAGTAGACTCCTGCAATCAATATTTGAAGCATAGGATGCATATTTACAGATATGCTTATAGGGAAACCATTGTTCCCTGGAAAGAATGTGGTGCAACAATTGGATCTCATGATTGATTTGCTTGGAACTCCACCACCGGAATCCATTGCTAGGGTCAGTCTTCCCTTTCTTCCGATTGCAAATTGCAGTTGGCAAACATCAACTGCAAAATTTGTTGGGGATTTTGGGCAATAGTTCTAGCAATCCTAGTTAATAACATGTTAAAGAGCATTGGGCAGTTGGTTGAACCAGATTGCAAGTCTACTATATTGCAATTAAATATGTAGAAATTTGACCATAGTGGAGGTGGGACATAGCGACAACCAAACTCTTTGCAATTCCATGTTTCACGTCCAACTTGAAACTATGGGAATTGCTATTTGGGTTAGCCCCACTTGGGCCATTTCCTCTTTACTGAATTGAGTTGTTAGCAATTTTGTGAATAGGATTCTTATAAAACAATCATGTGAATTAATTTTTTGAATGATTATCAAGTATAAGATTTAAAAAAAAAGGACAATTTTTTTTAATTCATAGATATTTTAGCGACGAACCAAATCCGTTGCTAATTTCTGAATAAGTTGAAAATTAATGACAGATTTGAGGTCCGTCACTCTTATATTAGCAATGCAGTAAAAAAGCCACGGACCAAGCGACAGAAAAAATCCATCATTTATTTGGTTTTGCAATGGATTTGGCCTATCGCAAATTCACGATTTTGGCGTAGTGTTACAAAGTGCAGAAATCTCAAAGTTCTGAAATGAGATTATCGATTCCATCGAACACTCTTCGATCCCATTGAAGTAAGTGTTCAATGTCATCGAAAGGAGATTGATTGTATCGAGATTAAATGGAAAATCAAGTTTCTTGCTAGACAAAAGGGTGAAATTTTTTATCCCATCGACAACCCTTAGGTTTGGTTCGATTGCATCGACAGAGGTTCAAGGCCATGTAGAATTTTCAAATTTCAAACTCAACTTGCTGGACAGTTTTTTGTCATTTTCGATTGAATCGAAAGTTCATCGATTTCATTGAAGATTTACACAGTGTGAAAGGGCATGACTTCTGAATTCAATTCAAACAACGATTTCATGTTCGATGGCATCAAAGGCTGTTTGATGACATCGAAGGCATTACCCATAGTGCATATATTTGAGGCGCTTTCCAAAGTCGGCTGAACAAAGCCTATATATTTGATTTTTTTTCAAGGAGTTTTAAACATGAATTAGATCTAAAGGATTAAAGTAAACGGGTGGAGCAGCCTCCCAAGAGTTTTTCTTATTCCTTAGTTTATTTTTAATGTTTTGTTTAAGAGTTTTAGTTTTAATCATGTCTATGGTTAACTAAACCTCTTAGCTTGAGCTAGGAGGTGAAGCTTGTAGTTTGTTTGGATGTTTATCTTACTTCGATTCGAGTTTACGTTGAACTTCATTGATTTTTAATTTGATTAAAGGAATATTTTCAGTTTTCTATAATTTATTATGACTCTAATTATAGTAGATGATATGAGAGCTTTGAATATCTTCTTACTTGTTTTGAGTTGTGAGATCTGTAAAATTCATGATTCACCATTATCTCCTGGGCATGGTGGATGGTTGAATTCCCTTCCGGTCATCACAATGGTTCTTCATGTGGGAACTAATTCAATGAAAAGTTCAAGATTGTTTTAACTATTCCATCTTCCAACTGGATAGGATAGGACTTCGATTCTAGTTGTGTTTATTGAATCAAGTAATGTAGTATCTTAACAACTGCAAGTGGATCCTTGGTACTCTAGTTTCCTTTTTATTATTGATAATTCTTTTACAATTATTCTCAATTATTCCAGATTTTAGTTTAGATCTCATCCTTGTTCTAGTTCTAGTTATTTTCAGAATACATATAAGTCCCTATAAATTTGACCTCGGTCTCACTGAGTTATTACTACATCCTGACCCTGCAATTGGGGTTGTGAACACAAAGTACTACTTGCACCGTGTCACATTTTAAATAGAATTCCTTCTAAGAAAAGTAAAACTTCATCATATGAAATATGAAAATGTAAAAAACCTAACATACGGTATGTTAAAGTGTGGGGGTGTCTTACTTATTGCAGGACTCGTGATCCCAAAAGAACCAAGTTAGGACCTAGAGCTGTCAAATGTGACTTTGTAGGGTATGCACAAAATAGAAAAGCAATTAGACTTCTAGACCTAGAGTCTAACACTATTATAGAATTCAAAGACATTGAGTTCTTTGATAACTCACTATCCTTGGAGTCAAAAGATAATGAAGTCTAAACTCCTAGTAGAGAATCAGTGAGTAAAGCTCTACAAGAGGTGGAAGCTCCAAATGAACCTCGTAGGAGCCAGAGTGTAAGAATAGAAAAGAGTCTTAACTTTAAATAGATAAACTCTCAGCATATCTTTTTCCATCTCGAAGAATGTGATGGAAAAAATGTTATGTAATGCCCCAAAAATTGGGGGTAGAGCGGAAGCTCAACTCCCAAGTTTCAATGCATCACTTATGCAACATAGATAATGATGATTTAATGTCGTTTGTATTAGTGCATTAAACATAAATGAGATTACACTAAAATAGCATATCATACTCCAGAGATAATTAAGTTAAGCAAGCAGAAGACTGAGATAGGAATATAATGTATAGAAGTGTTTCTCAATCCTCAGAGTATGAATATGTTACTTAGTTGAATATATACATGTGTTGATCTAAAATTTACAAAATGACAAAATGTGAAAGTCCGACTAAGTCATATGTGTAACACCCTGGTTCTCAAAATCCGAGGATGTTCGCTCGAGTACGAGAACCGGAGGTTTTTGCTATGAAGTGGACTAACATACATCTAAATAGCGGTAAATTCCATAACAGAGAGTAAGGCAACATTGCATAAACTACAGATATCAAGAGTAACAATAAGGAAATTTAATACATATAAATGGAAGCAGAATGAAATCCCACAACAAGGGAAGTATTTTATTACAATTCAAGCAAGATACAAAAATCTGGAATATGAAAGCAAGTAAATCCTAAATCATCAGTCGGGCTCCAACGGCTCAACCGTAATGTCATAGGGTTCTTCCTCGCCATAATCCACCACTGCTATCCCTGAAATTCTATCATAAGGGTCTTCTCCCGTCATCAATCCTGCATCTATTTGGTGCAACCGCACGATGGGTGAGTGAAAACTCAGTGGGAATTTTCCTCATAGATTCAACCATGACACATCATTCCAAAATGGGTTAACAATTCATATATAATTCATAGAGCAATATGCTAACAATGTGTTTGTATGAATGTATGAATGTATGCTCAAGTCACAGACCTGGGGATGCACATCCAGCTGTCAAAATAAAGGGTCGCCCATGGTAGTAGACTACCTGAAAAAGACCATATAGACCGCCCGGGATAGATTAACTATGTGGAAAAGGCCATGAAGGTGAGCGCGCCCAAGGATGACCTCCTGGAAAAGTACTCGGGGTACGCCTGAGGAGGTATAAAATCCTGAAAAAGCCTCATGTAAAGAAAGAGCGACCCAAAGTGTACAAGTGCACAAACCTGATGGCTGGACTTAGGTAATAGAACCTTACACAACTCAACAAGATGTGACTTACAGTGAACACTCGGAAAAGCTCAATGTCATGCGTAGATGTTATGCACCATGAAACATAAATAACATCACTTTGATAGAATACTAATGACTTTCATTTTCAAATAAGCAATAACCAACTATGCATTCCATATGATTTTTGTACATTCAAAGGAGGGCACATTATCATGTAAATTTCCAAGTGAGGTCGCATCATTAACTAAGAGTCCATCCATAAGTACACTACATGTAAACAAATTCTCATTTTTCATATTGTAAGAAACTTTCACATGATGATGCCAACTAATTTAGAGATTAAAGAATATAGACAGACATGAAGGAAATGTCTCAATTCACAGATGATCTAATATGAAAGCCTCCCTTTCTCAACATAAGAAAACAATTATAAATGTGACATGGAGTTTGTAAGTTAATACATCATACACATAATCACAAGGAAATATGGCATTGAAACAATTATTTCATGGAAGTCAAGATAGCTTTAATATTTCTCTAAAATTCTATACATTAGAGAGTTAATCCACATGAAAATTAATGAAAGGAAGAAGCTATAAGGGATGCTCCTCACCTTAGTGTATTCTTTCAAATTTGTAATGTTCTGGTTTGGAATGGTTGAAGGATGGAGTGTGCTTTAGGAATATTAGTTGTAAGCAGTTCCTGTAGGAGGTATCATCAGTTCTAGCGAGTCACGGCCGAGTTAACTCGGTCGAGGTCATCAACTAATAACTAGTTGGCTTATTTCAATGGTTTGGATAGCCACCGGGTCAGATCATGTGTCAATTAGACCGATGCCTCTCGAGACTACTTGCAGCTGGTTGAGCTAGCCTGACTTAGCTAGAAAACTGACTGAGTCAGCCTAATAATGAGTACTGAGTTGACCCAGTTGGGAACCATGATCAGGTCAGACCTAAACTGGGCGGATCTGGATTGCCCTTAGTAGGCTCCAGGTCCATCTAGGTGAGTTGCCTTCTGGCCCTAACTGAATCAAGTCCTTAGATCCGGAAACGGCCCCGAGTCACTGACTCGGTAGAGCCACAATGCAAAGGCGTTTGCAACCCGATGCATTAAGCGAACCAGAGCTGGAGTAGAAGCACCAATCCCAACTCTAGGAAGAAAATCGACCATCTCCATGGAGGCAGATCGGGATTTTCATGCTGACATGGGGCTGAGTCACTCAACTCATAACTAAGTTGAGCTGATTGTGCAATCAGTTGGACAGTGGGTGAAATTTGTCAATGACAAAGGGAGAATGGATGGATTTACCTGATCGAAGACTGATCTTAGATGTTGGAGGGATCTAGATGTGGCGTGCTCTGCTCCAGGTCTGTCAGGGCTTGAATCCACAACCAGCAACTCGATCGAGCTATGACCAATTGCAGCTTCTTCAGTGCCACCCACGAACTCGCCTCCTCCTGTCTTTCCTTTCTTTCTCTCTCTATCTCCTCCTCTCAGATTCCTTTACAGTAGATGGATTGGGTTAGGACCCAACCTCGACTCGGTGGCGAAGTAGCTGAGTCGAGTTGCTACGAAACTTACAGCTCGAATCCAACAGTGCCCAAAAATCCCTCTTTTAGCATTTCCTATTCTCTCTCTCTCCCTTGGAATTCACCCTAATGCACGGCTATTTATAGCCTTACTGATTCTGGAAACGTCTCCAACTAATCACAGGGATTAGCGGGCTGTTAACCCAAGCCGGCTGAGAGAACGCTACCACTAGGATTCTCTTAAGTATCTGATCGTGTGAATGGGTCCATGTGTCATTCACGGATGGGTTTCAGGTTTGATGGGCCACACGATGGATGCTTCGAATTGGTGAAAGGACTTGATCTTAAAAGGATGGGTTTCACAACCAGTTTGAGGAAGACGATTGACGAAAATGGCAATTTCCAACTGAGTGGATAATCTTAAGATCAGGACCGTTTGGATGGTCTTGATATGTCCTAAGAGTAATGTGGGGTCCACCTTACGGTGCAAGGAACGTCGTTGATCAAAACAGCTCGTGGCAGATGAAAATCGAGTTTCGTTACAATTTCTCACCATTTTCTCATTGCTAGGAAAAATATTTGTTAACCCTGATTTGGACGTCTAGGATTTGTCTGAGGGAAGCTTCTAGGCGCCATCGAACAGATGAGATACGTTGTTGCTATAAGTGGAAAGATCCTTTCCGCTTTCCGACGTGTAGGTGTGTATTTCAGGAAATGGTAGGGCTGACTAGGAATTTCTCACGAGCGCGGGTGGTAACCGACCATTCCGAACTGTCGGATTCGCAAGCAACACGAGCGATGTGGATTTTCTCTCCCCGTCAGCACTATTCCCTCGCGTTATTTGATCAATGGCTGTCAGTGTAGGCACGAGTAGTTTTCAATGGCATTTTAAAATGTAAGTGGGGTCGATGGGACCCCTTCTATCAGATCAACGGTTTGGATTGGGTTTCTGTATTCAGAAAATGTTCATTTGTACCGTTGAATGGACGGTCCTGTTAAAGTATCACTGGGCGGGAAAAATGAGGGAGAGAAATTTCTCCTTTTCTCGTTTCAATCGGGTCAACACAGTCAAACCGTGTTGAGGGTTCCAATGGGCTGCGTGAGCATGCTATGGGTGTGTGTAGTCGGCTTAGATGTGGGGTCCACGTGACGACCGGAGTCGATCTACACCGTCCTTTCATTTATGGGAAGTCCACTAATCATCTTTGATTAGTAATTTCTATGTTCAAAAGGTCAGGTGGGCCATTTGTTCTATTTTTGTGATTTAGCTAATGATTTCTATCTATCTGATGGTTAGGTTATTCTATGGTTGAGCGTCAATGATCAAAATGGTCCCAAGGGACCACCTATCTAAAATTTAATGGCTAGAATGTATATGAGATGGCTTAATACGTATTCATAATATTTATTATCAATTTTATGTTATTTTTAATATTCTCATTATTATAAAGACTGTTATCATATTTTCAATCACTAATTACTTATGTCTCACCTTTGTTTCTCTCCTCTGGGGATGTCTTACAGGTGTTTTAAAACTAAATCACTTATTTATATTTAAATATTTATATAATCATTATTTTTATTATAAATTTTCTCTAGATTATATTCGTGGGTCACACTCCGATCAATGTCATTTATTCATTCATTCGGCTCTTATCGGGCTTTAATTAGAAGGATTGGATCCTTTTATTTTTGTAAGCAGGTCACGATACATGGGTCTTATCCTTCAGTCATCGATTTATTAAAATTAACTGTTGGATAAAAACTGATCTATGAGTGGAGATTACTCCTGATGGCCACACTTAGGTTAGATTAGAGGTAAATGTTAACATAAGCTAGGTTGGTATTTACACTATGTTTGGTTACACGATAACACCTGAGTATAAAAAAGCACAGGGTGTTACAATATGATCCCTATAATCCCATCGATCAGTACATGGTTTACATAGACCCACCTGATAGTTGAACGTATGGGAATTCTTCTTCCTCGTCTATGAAATTCCAATCAGCAGCGTAGACATCATTGCCACCTGCATCTACAATAGAGTCTGGTTGGTGTTTTAAAACATCATCCCAGAGTGAGAGTGAGTGATCAACTCAGTGGAGCTATAAGGCAAAGGTTAACATGTTATCAATTCAGTAAGTAGTAATGATGAAGTAGTATAAGAGACATTTCCTAACTACTCTGATTAATGCAAGGATGATATGTGGTAATGATGCATGCCCTCGCCTATACTCCCTCAGCAACACCATCTCTTGGTCGCACATGCTACTCCCACTGTGCCTTCATCGCCAAAGCAAATGCAATGCGGTGCATGCACGTGTTAACCGAGTTCTTGATTAGGCTTATTCATACAACACATTTAGGAAGCTAAGGTACCTCCCTTTATATCATTTACCCAAACAATGATCCATCCAGGGTCGTCAACCTTAGTTAATCACATACGATAGGCAAGTTATAGGGCAACATCACCTCTGATTCAATAAGCAGTGGATAGGCAAGTTCGCGAGTTTTCACTCGAGGTCACAATGGAAGGCTCGTTACCTTAGCGTAGACCTATTTTATACTCGAGGTCACTACGAGAGGCTCGTAACCTGATCGTAGGCCGACAGCTCGAATACAATGTCACATACCATTGTATTCGGCTCACGAGTTTGGATTGCTCCTCGGTCACTACAAGGAGGCTCAACACCCCAACGTAGGCCCACAGCTCGACCACGGTGTCCAATACCACTATGCCTAGCTCATGAGTCTTAGTGGATCGTGGTACCAAGGTTAAACAGGCTTTACAATGGTAAGTGGTATCTCAAATTCAAACAGTAGCATCCATACATGGTAAACACACATTAGGCCAATCGGGTTACTTGACAAGTTCGATTGGTACGAGAGCATGCTAAATTAATCGACATGGAGTGTATACACACTCCTCGTGGTCTAACCACTGTCGATAATCATCGTACGACTCAGATTCACCAAACGTATCAGTTGTGGCGAGATTAGTTCGGCCACTCGATCGAAAACGATTACCGATTGCCCGGACTATGTATTAGTCCCAATCATACTTGAATCTAATAGGCATTCATATGTGATAGTCAAAACAACATTTAACAACCAATCCAAATATAAATTTTATTTGAGCATTTTAACAAAAACATAGGGGACATATTATCATACATATATATTTCATCCATAAATCATGTAGTAGCAAGATAGGTTACATGAAGGAAACTGTAACTATAGATGAGGAAATTGAGAATCCTATCTCAACAGCCTCATTAAATACATTTGAACAAGCAAATTTCTCATTCAGACATTTTATCAAATACTTATACTACACATTTCAACATACATATAATAAATTAGTTATAACATATATTATGGTAAATCCTTTCACAAAGGAGTCGTTAAAATTGTGGTAAAGACCGCTTTAGTAGAAGTAGGAATATGTCAATATGTCCTAGAGGTGGGTGAATAGGACTTTTAAAAAATTTATAGTTTATTTAAAATCCTATCAAACTTGTCCTGAGTAGATATGCATGAATCAGGATTTCTTCAAGATAACTTTAATAGCTTCCAAGCCAATTAGAGGATCCAATCACAAAACTGATTTAATGATAAACATGATGCAATTCAAAGTTTATGATGGATGTAACTGTGTGTGAGGTGTGATCAAATATGAAAGCATTTAAAGAAATCACACGAGTAATCAAAGATAAATATCAATCACAAACACAGTCATTTTTATAGTAGTTCGACTACTTGTCTACTCCACTCCCGGTAGACGCACTCAACCCTTGAGTGTGCCGAATTCACTAAGGAGGTTTCACATGGTTCACCTTAAACTTGAGGTTTTAAATCAGGTTGACCTCTAACCAGTACAACCTACACCTAGGCTGACAGTTTATGCTCCCACAAGCAAGGGTCAATACATAGCACCCGATTTTAGGCACACTGGCCAAGGATCCACACAAGGAACCTCTCGTTTATGCTCTCATGAGCAAGGGTCAATATAAGGCACCCACTTTTATGCACACTGGCCAAGGATCTTCCACAAGACCCTAACTGTTTATGCTCTCCAGAGAGCAAGGGTTAACACAATGCACCCACCACATACACTCCCGCCGGAGGTGTCCTATAGGACTTGCAAGGGGTGAGAAACACTTTAAACCGAATCTTATAAAGGAATGATCACAAGGGTCCTTGGGACTCTAATAACTTAAAAATAAGCGGATGAGTCCATTTTAGCTCTTTGTCGAAGAACTCCTTTATTGATGAAGAATCTTCTGCCTCCTTGAACAGCAACTCAGAAGATGTACCAATGCATGGCGACAGGTTAAGTTAGGGTTGTAATGGAATCCTACTCTATTGAAAGTTTTCTTATAGGAAAAATAGAGTGATTCCAATCATATATGCATTCAAGGCATCCCAACTTAATGATTTGCCATTAAGATGGTAATTGGAGGATCCTTGAATGCGAAAGTTCATTCCCCAATCCACTCTATTGAATGTCAATGATGAGGGTGGATTGGTGGATGAACTTCCAAGAGAGAAAGGGCTTTGCGTATATGATCTAAGGTTAAACACTCACAAGCACTCTCTTCTTTCTCTACCAGCAACTAAAGACAAGTTCTCTATATATAGGCAAAAAGTTTCAACGGATATAAAACAGTCACATTTATGACAGAGTTCGATATCATCGAGCAGGGTCGATATCATCAAGTATATACTCTCGATTGTATCGATTGGCCTCTCGATGACACAAACTCAAAGCCATGCTCTTTTGAAACCTTTTGCCAGCTGGTCGAGGAAATTGAAACCTGCGTCGATGTCATCAGATTTTGAACTCCAATTTTATCAACACGAGGATCGATACCTCAACATTTGAAAATGAGAGAGACATTGCGTTTGAAATATTTCAGGTCAAGGATATGATCGAGGTATACTCGATATCATCGAAATTTGAATGTCGATGATATCGATAGGCATGTTGATGCATCAATATATCTAAAGGATTTTTCAGTTAAGCTTGATAGACAATTTATGTCCATTCTCGATGCAATCGACCCAGCCTCGATATCACTGATATTTGAAAATCGATTCTATTGAGTGACCCTCTATCTAAGATAAAAACCATCGAAAATATGTTGGTAAACTGAGTGTCCAAGACCAATATCATCAAAGGCTTTCCGATATCATCAATTTTTGAATTCCAAGGATATCCAGGAGTACTTCGATATATTAAAGGTCTTTATGATTTTCTTTAGAGAAATAAGGACATAAACTCTCTGTTGTCAATTTTATCAAGTCAACTTCGATCGACTCGATATTCAAATTTCAATGATATTGATACAGCTATCGATACATCGATAATTCAGTCCAGAAGTATATGCGGTTGCTGGACAACTATTTTCCTCATTTCAATAGTATCGATTAAGCATCGAGAATATCAACAGCGCTTCTCGATTATATCGATCAATCTATCGATAAATCGACAGAGGTAGAAAACTTAGAGATTTTTTAAAATTTTGAAAAAAATTTCTAACCCAAAAATCATATGATTTTCTAATCAATTTTAAGGGTTTTAAGTACCTAGTGTTTTGAGACATGCGATGTGAGGCTTAGATTTACCTGTGGAGAGTTCGAGCACACATCCGGTTGAGGCAAATGGTTGATTGATCTTCCAATGGAGCTTCTCTGTTTAGCTGACTCAACACTCACGCTAAGACAAACCGGGGCACTTTCAATCTCCCCCTTTGTCAATGACATGATAAAATACCAAAACACCCTAGAACAACTTTTATACTGATACTCTAAATTGTGTGCATATGAACTTTACACAATTGTATAATATTATCCAGTTCATATATACAATCATTTAGAAGTTGCTCCCCCTAACTGCTTTCTCCCCCTATCTTGGTGCAGCTGCTCCCCCTAACACCTTATCACCATTCACAAATAGATATACATAATTTTTTCATTGGGGTGTTTGATTTGTTCTCCCTTTTTTGTCAGTCATTTGCAAAGGTATAGCAGTTGATATTGACTGAAGTTTAAAGTATTTGAGAGAACCAAACATCCAGAGAACATACATTTATAAAAGATAGATGTATATTGATCAAAAAAGTTGATTAATTAGACATCATTTTCAGAAACTATGTATACATAGCAGACCAAATAGAGCAGTGATATAAGAAAATAGAATAATGATCAATACATCACAAGCATTCCACACCCTTTAAGCGATGATCAGATAAAATAAGGGATGTTGTAACACCCTGAAAATCGGGGGTCGTGTATAAACTCAACTCCCGAGTTCCAGACCGTCACTTATGCAACAAAAATGATTATGATTCAATGTTGTCTGAGTTAAAGTATTCACATGAGTAAAAGTATACCAAAACTGCAATTCATACTCCAGATCCAGTGATAAAAGCAAGTGGAAGACTAAAGAATATATATATCACTGTATGGAAAAATAAAGTAGATCTCAACTGTCACAAAAGTATGAATACATCACTGAGTCTCATATACATGTAAATGACAGTAATAAATGTCCAAAAGAGTCCCACTATGAAGTCCCGTCAACCCAGGTCACCTAAGAAAAGCCATCATGGTACTGCATGCATGAGAACTCATCCTGGTCCTCATCAAAGTCTGGCTCTGCCTCCTGGATCTCAGCATCACCTGCATCTAAAACAGGGTCTGGTGGGTGTTGCAAACACCATCCTATAACGTGGGAATGAGTGATCAACTCAGTGGAATCATAGAGCAAAGATTAGCATGTTCACAAATCAATCATGCGATAATAGTAAAGAAGTAAATCAGACAATCCTAATACTGTTGTTAATGCAATATGACATGACATGATGGATGCCCTCACCGACATTCTCCCTCATACGGTACCATCTTCATTCGCGGCATGCGTGCATCCCGCTCAGTGCTCCACATCTTCCAGGCACATGCAATGGTATTGTGATATGATTTTCGAGTTGTTATTAGTCCATTCAAACAGCAGGATTGGGAAACTAAGGTACTTTCCTTATATCAATCCCAACACAGATCCTGTCTAGGGTCGTCACTCCTAGTAATCTCACACAATGTATATTTTTGTAGGTCGCTGCAAGGGCTGCCAGGGCTGTTGCTCGCACTCGTTGCACCGCTCCCCCATCACCTTATCAATACAGGCCTACTGTACTTTACTGCTACCGAAGGGTCGTCGCCTCCCGTAGACTCACAATATGCTCGCGGTCACTACAAAGGACTCGTCGCCTGATCAGTGTAGGCTGACAGCTAGAATATAGTGTCCCATACCACCATAATCTGCTCACGAGACTAAGTGCTCACTGGTCACTACGGGGAGGTTTGTGGCCCCAGCGTAGGTCGACAGCTCGACCACGGTGTCCCATACCACCATGCCCGGCTCATGAGTCTTCGTGGATCAAGGTACCATGGTTAACAGGGTTTACAATGGTAAGTTCAGTACCCTAGGTTCAAGCAGTTATGACTCATGCAGGGTGAACATACAACGGCCAGTCGGGTTACTTGACGGGCTCGACTAACGTGATCGCATCTCAAGTCGAACGACATGAAGTGCGTAAAACACTTCGTGTGGCCTAACCACTGCCGCCAACTCCAAAACACGGCTCGCGTTCATCGACGCGTCGTTCGTGGCCAAGATAAGCCAACCACGAATTCGCTCGGTTACCGACTGCCTGGACTAAGCATAGTCCCAAACAATTATGGAATTACATCAGAAAATCATATGAGAGTATTGGAATTGAAATACAACCATGTGAGCATGTTAACACATGTTATAACATACAACTTAAGTAAATCTTCAAGCACATACATTTCATGCATATAATGAAATCATGCATATAGTCAACATGTAGGAAATCATTTATGTCAGCATATTAATTGAGAAATCAATCTCAAACTAATTCATAACATCATTTAATTCAATACATATTAATACAAGCATTTATACAAACACATACACTACACACTTAAGTCTACATATAATATGTCGACCCGAAGTGCGCAATTAGGCGAATCTCTTCGCCAAACTAATTATGCACGTATTCCTAATATTCTAATGCGACAACAACCCATGTCAATCACATCAGCAAAATATGAATGAAATCACCACTTCCTACAAATGACTAAAATGCCCTAAATCTCATATTCTTCGTTGATTTACGAAACAGGAAACGGATAGCATGTTGTACATGTCAAACGGCGATGCCGTCAATAATCTACTATTAAACGACATTGAAAGCGTTGGAAACCGTCAATCAAAGCGTCTAAAATCCTCACCTTATCTCTTATAAACGCGTGAATTCGAACGGAGCGTATACGCTTCGTCTACGGTGAATAGAGAACCTAATTTACGAGTTATATCAGTTTACATGCTATGGAACGGAACGAATGCCAAATCAGCAACTTGTTAGGGTTATTTCTTACCTGAAAACGTGGAAAAATCAACGGCCAGGTGATTGAGGTGGGTTGCTGAAGTACGCGCAACAGGTATCACAAAGGCAAGAAAATTCTCTCCTACTCTCTCTCACAAACTCTCACCTTTTCTCTTCCAAATCTAGGGTTTCTCTCAAATTCGGATGGGAGAGAGGAGTGAGGATTTCAACCCCTTATATAAGCTTTAAAATGCTCAGAATAGGCTCAGGAACAAAGTTTACTTAGGGCATATCCAAATCAGGGCTGTTTCGGTCCAAAAGATGATTTCTGATGGTCTCCTGGCCGAATGCGATCGGACTTAAGCTCATGCGTACCGGACCTAGCACGCATCTTGTTTTCAGTCCGGCAGGGTTCGCAGATCGCACATGGCGGTCCAGTTTCAGTTCAGCGGTCACCGCACGTAGATCAGGAATGCAAGTCTCATGATATGAAATAGAAATTTTTCCTGATCCGAGGGTGTAATCTGGCTGAATTCTGACGATCAGAATGCTTAATACTGACACGTCAAGTCGTGTGCCAGATTTGAATTTCAAATTTCAAATCTGTCCCTATTCGTACTCTCTTCAATCCGGGCTCAATGAAATAGCTTGTGATTATCAGTTGGACTTGATTTTCGAAATGATTGTCAAGTCCAGTTAGACGGTTCTAACGGTCTAAGATGGGAGGTATCGGACTTTCGACGCGCGGTCTAGATCCAATACAAAATTTCAAAGTGGTCTAGAGAACAAACCTGCTTAGAGTTTGATCCGAGGTTATAGAGTTTTATAGAGTCATTGGTTCTACTCGATTTGGGTCTTGTAGAACGTATTTAAAGTGATTAGGGACTATTTCCCAGCTACTCTAGCGTTGCGCTAGCTAACTTAGACTTATTTTCTAAAGGAATTAATTCTACGCAATTTCGGGTCGAGTTGGTACTCGAGTCCAAGTATGGATTTTTTCACGGGCGTTACAATCTACCCCCCTTAACAAATAATTTCATCCTCAAAATTTATATCTTTTCGTACTCCTCGAGAAGCTGTGGGTAGTTCTTTCTGATCTCGGCTTCTGTCTCCCAAGTAGCCTCTCCCTCAGAGTGATGCGTCCACAATACCTTTCCAAGGGGAATCACCTTGTTACGCAGTACCTGCTCCTTCCTGTCTAGGATACGTGTCGGTCGCAGGATATATGTAACATCCTCTCCTAACTGCACCTGCTCCCATCTGATGATATGGGAAGGATCAGCAATGTACTTCTTCAGCATAGAAACATGAAATACGTTGTGAAAGCTCGCGAGAGGCGTGGGTAAAGCCAATCGGTAAGCCACTGCTCCCACACGATCGAGGATCTGGAATGGACCAATGAATCACGGTGCCAGCTTCCCTTTCTTCCCGAACCGAAGGACTCCCTTCATAGGGGAAACTCGCAAAAACACATGATCCCTAACTGTGAACTCCAGCAGCCTCCGTCTCATATCGGCATAACTCTTCTGCCTGCTCTGCGCTGTGAGAAGCCGACGCCTAATGATGCCAATCTTCTTTGATGTCGCCTACACCAACTCTGGGCCAATCAAGCTACACTTACCGACATCTGCCCAGCAATGCGGTGGGCGACAAGGTCGCCCATACAGTGCCTTGTAAGGTGCCATACCGATACTTACCTGAACGCTGTTGTTGTACGCGAACTCCGCATATGCAAGACAATCATCCCAACTGTCCTTGAAGTCCAATGCGCAAGCTCGCAACATATCCTCTAAGATCTGGTTCACCCGCTCTGTCTGTCCGTCTGTCTGTGGGTGGAAGGCAGTACTGAATTTTAACTTCACACCCATAGCCTCCTGAATGCGAGTCCAGAAAATAGAAGTGAATCGCGTGTCTCTGTCCGACACGATCTCCAACGGAACTCCATGCAGACGCACAATCTCTCTGATGTACAGTCTAGCCAGCTCGTCTGCAAAATTCGTAACTCTAATCGGTAGGAAGTGCGCCGACTTCGTCAAACGGTCGACGATCACCCATATGGAATCATGTCCCTTCCTCATCTTCGGCAGCCCAGAAATGAAGTCCATGGAAATGAAATCTCACTTCCACTCTGCGATCGGCATAGGCTGCAAAAGTCCAAGTGGTCGGCAATGCTCTGCCTTCACCTACTGACAAGTGAGACAACGGGACACGAACTCAGCTATGTGGGTCTTCATACCTTCCCACCAATAAGTCCTTTCACGTCACGATACATCTTCGTACTGCCTAGATGCATCGCGAGTCTAGTACAATGCGCAGCCTCGAGAATCTCTCGCCTCAAGTCAGGGACATCTGGGAAGCATAGGCGGCCACGATATCGTAAGCCCCCATCCATACCAACTCGTCACTCGGCGTCAGCATCATCACTGGCCTGCTCTCGAAGCTCAGTCAGATGCCCATCGTCCCTCTGCGCGTCGATGACCCGGTCATCGATCTGAGATCGTACCTGCACATGTGCGATGAACTCATATGGCTCCTCTACGGTGAGTTTCTGCTCAAAGTCTCACAAAAACTCAACCATATCCCACTCAGCAACCATCAGCGGAGCCGTAAACTCCATCGCCTTCTTGCGGCTCAACGCGTCAGCCACAAGGTTTGCCTTCCCAGGATGGTAAGAGACTTCGAACTTGAAGTCCTTCAACGTCTCCATCCATCGCCGCTGCCTCATATTCAAGTCTCGCTGCGTGAATATGTACTTGAGGCTCTTGTGGTCGCAAAAGAGCTCGAACTCCTCTCCGTAGAGGTAATGTCTCCAGAGTCTCAGTGTGAATATGAAGGCTGCCAACTCTAAGTCGTGTGTAGGGTAATTCTCCTCATTCTTCCTTAATTGTCTCGAGGCATATGAAATTACCCTGTCCCTCTGCATAAGGACACAACTCAGACCAACGCTAGACGCGTCAGTGTAAATAGTATACCTAACCCCTTGCTCTGGCAATACTAGCACAGGGGCGGACGCAAGTCTGTCCTTCAGCTCCTGAAAAGCTGACTCCGCCTCGTCATTCCAAGCGAACTTCACGTCCTTCCGTGTCAACTGAGATAAGGGTCTCGCGATCTTCGAGAAATCCTGAATGAAGCACCGATAGTAACCAGCGAGAACCAAGAAACTCCTCACCTCAGTGACAGAACCAGGCTGCTCCCAGTCCTGCACAGCAACTATCTTAGACATGTCATCCTTGGACACCAAGTGTCCCAGGAACTTCACTTCCTGCTTCCAGAAGTCGCACTTCTTGTACTGTGCGAACAACTGATGCTGTCTGAGCCTATCCAGGACCAAACGTAAGTGCTCCTCATGCTCCTCTCGACTCCTGGAGTACACCAAAATGTCGTCAATGAATACAACGACGAATCGATAGAGGAAAGGCCGAAATACCCGGTTCATCAGATCCATGAACACGGCTGGTGCGTTCGTAAGACCGAACGACATCACAAGGAACTCGTAGTGGCCAAAACTAGTCCTGAATGCTGTCTTCTGCACGTCCTCATCCCTGACACGCAACTGATGATATCCTGACTGAAGATCAATCTTCGAGAAGTACTGCGCTCCTCTCAACTGATCAAACAAGTCATTGATCCTGGGTAAAGGGTACTTGTTCTTCACCGTGATCTGGTTCAGCCTGCGATAATCAATATACAATCGCATCGAACCGTCCTTCTTTCTCACGAACAGGACTGGTACTCTCCAAGGAGACACGCTAAGCCGTATAAGGCCAAGCTCTAGCATACCATCAATCTGCGTCCTCAACTCCTCCATCTCACACGGTGCCATGCGATACGTCGACAGTGAGACGGGCGAGGAACTAGGAACCAGATCGATAGTGAAATCGATCTCTCGTCGGGGCGGTAAACCAGGGATCTTCTTGAACAGATCCTCAAACTCACAAACGACTGGCGTATGCTCAAGTATATGGGCACCAGCGTCTCGCAGTAAAGTAGTGTAACTAAATATGCGGAAAGGGAGATTTACCCGTACTAGAAATGTGAAGGATGCACCCTCTGGCTCATACACAGTCACTATACGAGTCTCGCAGTCAATCTCGGCCCTCGCTGCAGTCAACCAATCCATGCCAAGAATGACGTCGAGATAAACAAGAGAGGGGTCGACGACAAGATCAATAGCCATCGTCTTGCCTCCCAGATCCACCAAACAACCCTCACACATCTGGGTGACATCTGAATAATCCCCATGAGCTGCAAGGACTCGCACCCTATCCATAGTAATAGTCTGTAACCCAATGCGTCTGACTATGGCACGTGATATCAAAGAAATCGTGAATCTAGTGTCCACCATCACGAGAATAGGAATACCTCCAATATGGGCAGTGACCTCGAAGGTCGAATGCTGAGAAGTCGGTGTCGCAGCTGCCTCAGCTGTCAATGTATGAACCCGTGCCTGCTATGGCCGGTTCGGCCGCTGCGCCGTGGGCCGTAGAGGCTACTTGATCTGCGATACCGGAGGTCCGAAAGAAGGGTGCGCAGGAGCTAACCGTATAGGCGGTGCTGATATCGCCTGTGGATGTGCACGGTCAATCTTCTGCAGCGGCGAGAACCCACTGTCCCGCATCCGAGCAAAACAACTCTGAGCCGAATGGCCCGTCCTCCCACAGTATGTACATGATAACTCGAGGCGTCGAAACGGTGGTGCTGGCGCTGTAGCCCGAGTAGGAGGGTCGACGCGAGGCCTCTTGCCCACGAAGGGCCTGTCTGACAAATCTGATCGTGGCCTAGGAGCAACAGGGCCACGAGATCGCGCAAGTCGATCCACATCCTGCTCTGCCCGCATGGACATGTGAATCAGCTCCGCATAAGAGGGAATGCTCACGCAGCACATCTTCGACCGAATATTCGGTCGCAAACCCTCTGAAAAGCGCCGTATGCGCATCTGCTCATCAGCCAAAATAGTCGGGACGTATCTGCCCAACTCCGTGAACCGATGCTCATACTCCGTGACTGTCATGGCTCCCTGTCTGAGGCGGAGAAACTCATTCTCCCGGTCATGTCTGTACGTCTGGGGATAATACTTCTCGTGGAAGTGGAACTCAAACGCTGCCCATGTCCATATAAAGTCGGCGGCAACGGTCCGCAATACGCTATCCCACCACAAGCTGGCCTCTCTATCAAATAGGAACGTAGCCAACTCTACCTGCTCATCCTCTGTACAGTGTAACATCTGCAGTATCTTCGACACATGGTCGAGCTAATACTCGACCTCCTCCGGTCTATGAGAATCCGTAAAAGTGGGAGGCCGTAAGCACTGGAATCGCTCTAACAAGCCCCGTGTATCTGCGGCATTCCCCGCAGGATAAGCAGGTGGTACCGAATGAGCCATGCCCTCATCCTGGGCATAAGTATCAGCATCCTCAACTGGATGCGCAGGTGGTGCAGGTGGAGTCACACCCCTACCCTGGGCTAGTGTCCCCACAATGGTAGTCAGGAGCTGCTGCTGCTGCTGCTGCATCATAGCCATCATCTACTCAAATCTGTCAGGAGGTGGAGCAGGCTGTGGCGTGTGCTGCGTCAAAGTAGACGCACGATAAGGCTCTCTAACTGGCGGTGTGAACGGCGGTGGTCCAACTGTAGGACCAGCAGTAGGCTGAGACGCACGCACTGTCTCAGGAATCGGGCCCACAGCAGGGTCCGCATGGGTGTCGGGCTGCAAAGGAGCCTGATCCATAGGCTCACTCAATGCAAGCCGAGCCATGCTCCGCGTAGCCTTAGGCGGCATTCCCTATATTCAAAATAGGGCGCAACCTTGTCAGTCTGAATAACACAAATACACCGCAATCATTCACACAAGGAGTCAAAGGCATTCGATGCATTTCATTTAATCAAAATTATCACAATACAAGGGATATGTCCTTACAAGCATCATGACGAGAAATACATGGGAACTAAGATAGTTAAAATTTACAACAGCAACATAAGCAAAGCACTAGCCTTAACAGGCTTATACAACTTAAAGCAGGAAACAACTAACTACTAACAACAACATCAAAGATCGCATCACTAGTCTGAGTCGGGTGACGGAGGAGGAGCACCCTTATCCTACAAGCAGCAAAGGATCGCCTTCAAGGTACGAGTCACCTTGCCGAATTTCCTCTTCATAACGGCCTTGGCATCCTCGACTTCAGCGCGAAGTTCCTGGACTTCTCTTCACAAGGCGATCTGGCTCTCCTCAATCTGGGCAATGAGATCATCGCCAGTAGCCTGAGCAGAAGGAGGAGGGCTCTCATCTGTATCCTGAGCCTCCTCTTCTGCCTCTTCGTGGACTTCTTCCTGAACTTCTGCTCCAGGTTCTCCCTCACTTGGATCCTCCTCATCATCAAAGTCATCCTCACTATCCTCCTCAAGCTGATTCTCACGGTACTGAGACCCAATCTTCATCTTGACCATAGTCGACTCATCAATGCTATGAATCGGAACTGGCAATTCCAGCCCAAGTCTGTAAGCAAACTCAAGCGCGATCTTGCATATCAGTCGGCCAAAAGGAAGCGATTCGGATGTTCATCTTGACTTCGCTATGAGGATTATCTGTCGCAAGATGAAAGTGGCCATACACACATTCTCTCCCTGGGCCACCAGATACAGAAAATCAAGCATAAGGCGCGTACACTCAATGCGATTCATCGACCTGGGATACACATTGAACGTGTATATATGGTGTAGCAGGCGCAAATCATTAGACATATACGTCGCCTTGAGGCTATTATTAGGCTGCCATGGAACCAGTTTACCACATAGAAACCTGGTACGACGATCTCGCTCACGCTTACTCCTCAGATTCTTCTCACTAGGATGAACATCACCAAGAGGCACGTTCAGAAGTCGCGCAATCAACCGCACATCGATCGTAGCCATCAAATCTCTACCAAAGGGAATTTTGAACTGCAATGGCTCCAAGGTAGAATTTTGGATGCAAGCGTAGAAGGCACGAACGGTGCTCACATTAGCACGAGCACGAGCTTCAAAGATCGGACCCCAATGCGCAGCTTCAATGCGCTCGAACAACAGAAATTTGCCAAATAATCATCCTTCCACGTTCGCCTCAAATAACACTTTGCGGTCAGTGTATTGGCCATGAGGCATCTCTGCTGGAATCACTCGCCCAAGTTGAGTATGGGGATCCAAATCCTGCTTTGTATGGAACTCTCGGGCTGTGGTTGGACCTGCGGCGGCGCTTGAACTTGCGGCACCACCCCGCGGCCTTCTTAATTGAGCAGGGTGACTTGGCCCAGCCTCATCCACTGCGGTTTTTCTTTTACCCATCAAAGATAGGATGGTGGAGAGTGACAAAAGGCCTAAAATGGCTTCAACAAAAGCCATGAAAAATGAAAAAAATGCCAAGAAATGGCTGCCCAAACTGAAAAAGGGAGATCTAGGCGTTGTAGAGGGATACTTCAAGCTTCCCTAGGATGTATTTTCAAGGAGAAATGAAAATGAAAAAGGGGAATGGAGCACCTCACGATTTCAGCTCGATTTGGGGGTTTTTAGAGCTCCAAAAGATGAAATCTGTTAGAGGGAGGGCTGCAAACCGAAATGGAATGATGGAGAGTGGTCATTTTTGGCCAAGGATGGATTTAGGAGTGGTTTGGAATCATGAATTTTGGAGATAACAGCTGGAAAATGAGAATGGAGCTATGGGAAGGGCTGTTTGTGAAGGAAATGCTTCATTTTGGGGTTTTCTACACACGAACCGCACCTGGGGGGGTGTATTACCCAAAACACCCTCACATAACAAAGCACACTTCAAATGGGCCATGGTGGTAGGCGATGCATCGCCGAACCGGTGATGGCATCGCCGACCGATCTCCTGTTCTGTCAGTGGGACCACACGGGTTTGGTCCCCCATGGTCCAGGGACCCCAAATAACTATGGGCCCCACCTTGGTTCATTGTATATTGACCTATATAGGTCCAAACATGAGTTCAGAGATTTTTAGGGCCAATCTGCAATCCCGAATACAAAACCCTATCATGCAGCATATGATTTTGGGGTATAAGGAGCTATTACATCCATCTAGCCCATTAGTTGCTAAAGAAAGCAAACTTAGAATGGCCTTATGGCCATTTTTCATGAAATTTTACTATTCACTGTAAAATTTTGTGAAAGTATGTTTTTATGTTATTTTCACATTAGGATTAATGCCTAACATGAAAAGGATAAGAAAGAATTGAAGATCGGAGTGGTGAGAGGAAGAATTTTGAAGATTTTTGGTGAAACGGGATTGTTAAGCCCTGGCGAGGAATACAGGGGTTGTGGTTGTCCCACATCCCAAGGATTCACATTTACGGGTTTAGAATCATTTACAGAACGTCTCGACCCACTCACCTACAACCTAGGGGCTATTCGGGTTGCTTCATGCGACCCTAGATGCGTTACGGACTCCATCGCGCGATCAATTTAAATAGACTTCGCCTATTGGCGAATCTGCGATCTTAGAAATATTTCTAAACCCTTCTCGCACCCACCTAAGTCAAAAGAAGCGACAGCGTACGTCGCGTGACCATAACCCAGGCTCAGTATACTTTTATTCACGCTCTGATACCAACTTGTAACACCCTGAAAATCGGAGGTCGTGTATAAACTCAACTCCCGAGTTCCAGACGTCACTTATGTAACAAAAATGATTATGATTCAATGTTGTCTGAGTTAAAGCATTCAAATGAGTAAAAGTATACCAAAACTGTAATTCATACTCCAGATCCAGAGATAAAAGCAAGCAGAAGACTAAAGAATATATATATATCACTGTATGGAAAAACAAAGTAGATCTCAACTGTCACTAAAGTATGAATACATCACTGAGTCTCATATACATGTAAATGACAGAAATAAATGTTCAAAAGAGTCCCACTATGAAGTCCCGTCAACCCAGGTCACCTAAGCAAAGCCATCATGGTACTGCATGTATGAGAACTCATCTTGGTCCTCATCAAAGTCTGGCTCTGCCTCCTGGATCTTAGCATCACCTGCATCTAAAACAGGGTCTGGTGGGTGTTGCAAATACCATCCCATAACGTGGGAATGAGTGATCAACTCAGTGGAATCATAGAGCAAAAATTAGCATGTTCACAAATCAATCATGCGATAATAGTAAAGAAGTAAATCAGACAATCCTAATACTGTTGTTAATGCAATATGACATGACTTGATGGATGCCCTCACCAACATTCTCCCTCATACGGTACCATCTTCATCCGCGTCATGGGTGCATCCCGCTCAGTGCTCCACATCTTCCATGCACATGCAATGGTATTGTGATATGATTTTCGAGTTGTTATTAGTCCATTCAAACAGCAGGATTGGAAAACTAAGGTACTTCCCTTATATCAATCCCAACACAGATCCTGTCTAGGGTCGTCACTCCTAGTAATCTCATACGATGTATATTTTTGTAGGTCGCTACAGGGGCTACCAGGGCTGTTTCTCGCACTCGTTGCACCGCTCCCCCATCACCTTATCAATACAGGCCTACTGTACTCTACTGCTACGGAAGGGTTGTCGCCTCCCGTAGACTCAGAATATGATCGCGGTCACTACAAAGGACTCGTCGCCTGATCAGTGTAGGCCGACAGCTAGAATATAGTGTCCCGTACCACCATAATCTGCTCACGAGACTAGGTGCTCACTGGTCACTACGGGGAGGTTTGTGGCCCCAGCGTAGGCCGACAGCTCGACCACGGTGTCCCATACCACCATGCCCGGATCATGAGTCTTCGTGGATCAAGGTACCATGGTTAACAGGGTTTACAATGGTAAGTTCAGTACCCTAGGTTCAAGCAGTTATGACTCATGCAGGGTGAACATACAACAGCCAGTCGGGTTACTTGACGGGCTCAACTAGCGCGATCGCATCTCAAGTCGAACGACATGAAGTGCGTAAAACACTTTGCGTGGCAGCCTAACCACTGCCGCCAACTCCAAAACACGGCTCGCATTCATCGACGCGTCGTTCGTGGCCAAGATAAGCCAATCACGAATTCGCTCGGTTACCGACTGCCTGGACTAAGCATAGTCCCAAACAATTATGGAATCACATCAGCAAATCATATGAGAGTATTGGAATTGAAATACAACCATGTGAGCATGTTAACACATGTTATAACATACAACTTAAGTAAATCTTCAAGCACATACATTTCATGCATATAATGAAATCATGCATATAGTCAACATGTAGGAAATCATTTATGTTAGTATATTAATTGAGAAATCAATCTCAAACTAATTCATAACATCATTTAATTCAATACATACTAATACAAGCATTTATACAGACACATACACTACACACTTAAGTCTACATATAGTATGTCGACCCGAAGTGCGAAATTAGGCGAATCTCTTCGCCAAACTAATTATGCACGTATTCCTAACATTCTAATGCGACAACAACCCATGTCAATCACATCAGCAAAATATGAATGAAATCACCACTTCCTACAAATGACTAAAATGCCCTAAATCTCATATTCTTCGTTGATTTACGAAACAGGAAACGGATAGCATGTTGTACATGTCAAACGGCGATGCCGTCAATAATCTACTATTAAACGACATTGAAAGCGTTGGAAACCGTCAATCAAAGCGTCTAAAATCCTCACCTTATCTCTTATAAACGCGTGAATTCGAACGGAGCGTATACGCTTCGTCTACGGTGAATAGAGAACCTAATTTACAAGTTATATCAGTTTACATGCTATGGAACGGAACGAATGCCAAATCAACAACTTGTTAGAGTTATTTCTTACCTGAAAACGTGGAAAAATCAACGGCCAGGTGATTGAGGTGGGTTACTGAAGTACGTGCAACAGGTATCACAAAGGCAGGAAAATTCTCTCCTACTCTCTCTCACAAACTCTCACCTTTTCTCTCTCCCAATCTAGGATTTCTCTCAAATTCGGATGGGAGAGAGGAGTGAGGGTTTCAACCCCTTATATAAGCTTAAAAATGCCCAGAATAGGCTTAGGAACAAAGTTCACTTAGGGCATATCCAAATTAGGGTTGTTTCGGTCCAAAAGATGATTTCTGGTGGTCCCCTGGCCGAATGCGATCAAACTTAAGCTCATGCATACCGGATCTAGTATGCATCAAGTTTTCAGTCCGGCAGGGTTCGCAGATCGCACGTGGCGGTCCAGTTTCAGTTCAGCGGTCACCGCACGTAGATCAGGAATGCAAGTCTCATGATATAAAATAGAAATTTTTCCTGATCCGAGGGTGTAATCTGGCTGAATTCTGACGGTCAGAATGCTTAATACTGACACGTCAAGTCGTGTGCCAGATTTGAATTTCAAATTCCAAATCTGTCCCTATTCGCACTCTCTTCAGTCCGGGCTCAATGAAATAGCCTGTGATTATCGGTTGGACTTGATTTTTGAAATGATTGTCAAGTCCAGCTAGACGGTTCTAACGGTCTAAGATGGGAGGTATCGGACTTTCGACGCGCGGTCTAGATCCAATACAAAATTTCAAAGTGGTCCAGAGAACAAACCTGCTTAGAGTTTGATCCGAGGTTATAGAGTTTTATAGGGTCATTGGTTCTACTCGATTTGGGTCTTGTAGAACGTATTTAAAGTGATCAGGGACTATTTCCTAGCTACTCTAGCGTTGCGCTAGCTAACTTAGACTTATTTTCTAAAGGAATTAATTCTACGCAATTTCGGGTCGAGTTGGTACTCGAGTCCAAGTATGGATTTTTTCACGGGCGTTACAGATGTTAAAACATAAGCATGGTAGTAAATAGGAGTGAAGTATAACTGGCCAGTTCCAAAATATCAAAAACATATATACTGCCCAAGATTGGCAATAATATAACGGTTATCCAAAAAAAAAAAGGCCCATCCATGGGCACCCAAAACAAAGTATATTCCTCACACAGAGGATATCATACCAAAAAAGTTTGTCAAACTCTTTAAGTTAGTAATGCATCACACACATATATATGAGTAAAGGGCATTCAAAAAGATATTTATGCCCTAAGTATTTCAAAGAGACTCCAGGTATGTGATGACAGGAAGGACGTGCAAAATCCTTTATTACTCTGGTAAGGAATTAAATTTTGTTTTGTAGCATGTTGCAGAGTCATCAACATGTGTCTGATCTCTGAAAGACAGGATTCGCAATCATCGAGCCATTTCATCATGTGAGATTGTCCATCTAGAAGGTCCTGTACAATGTCTCATTCTGTGACAGCTTGAGTGATCTTAACCGAGTCGGGGCTGTGCACAGGATAGCCTTTGCCTGAGATTGAATCAGTTTTTCCCCCACGTGGCGTGTTGTCAACGATATTCAGATTGCAGATGTCTTCTTGGTTGAACCAGGAACACGGGCGCAGGAGATTATTAGTAGGAGGCAGCCTAAATTGTCGTGATAGCTCGGACACAAGACATGGGAATGGAAGTGTAGTGATGGATTCATCTGAAGACACCCAAATTAATTGTTGTAGAATGAGAGTGGGTAGGCATACGTGAATACCGAGATGAACATCATATAGAACTTTAAGAATGCATGGAGAAAGCTTGTTGCTAAAGACTTCACAGGGATAGACATTTATGCTGAACATGCTGTGAAGAATTTTATATGTAGGATTGAGATGCTTAATATGAAGAACATTCCGTGCATTTCTCGGTATTGTAGCACCATTACATAGTGCTCGAGTAACTTCTCCCCATATACCAAGACCATTCATATTTCGTTCTGATACAAGTATCCTAGTGACTTCTACACCAATCAGACGACTTATCAGTCTAAGGGTGATGTGCTCAGTCCAATTTATGACAATAACTAAAATGATTGGAGGAAAATTTTCAACATTGTAAATTAAGTTTAGAAACTGATGCATAAGATTATGCTAAAATCCTCCACCAAAATTCACGATATTCCCCCACCCAATCAGTTCAAAGAGACCGATGATCCCAAAGGGTTCATTGCACTTTCTTTGAACTGTTCGTTCTGCTACAAGGTTTAAGTTGAAAATTGGAGATGAGCTAGTTACATTCTTCTTACCTTTCTTGCGCTCCGATGAGGAACGTTATGGAAGAACTAGTCCTTTAGACATTTTTGCTTGAGATGAAAGGAAAAAAACTATTCTGAGAAATGCACTGCCATACTGAGATCAACAATGAGCCTCTTTTTTAGTTCTTCCATTTTTAATCGAGCAATAACTTTCGATATCATCGAACATCATTTCGATGACATTGGAATACCTTATTTGATATTTTTAATGAAGATCAGAGGGAAGCTCAACCGACCCGATGATTCAGCTTCTCAATAGGTCATCGATTCTTATTCGATGTTATTAAAACGTTCACTTGATGCATCGACACTTATATCGAAGATGAATATTTTGCATATTTCAAAATATTGCCAAACTATTGTGCATAATTTCAGTATATCTTAAAATCAGGCAGTATACACAGCAAAATTTTATACAAGCATTGTACGAATCAAGATTATAAATATTAAAATGTTTATATACAAAAGATTGAGGTGAGAGACCTCAGATCTATCATTAGGAGCTCAGTAAAAATTACATCATTTCAGCAAATATCCAGATCTCGATGCATAATCTGGACTTGTTTTTCTATGCTCAGTATTTATAGGCATAGGGATTATCCTTTCCTTTAACTTTGGGGACATAGCAGTGGTTATTTGTGCGAGAACCCTTCATCACTAATTTTCCTGAGAGGTCTAGGATTTCACATTTTTCCCTGTTGAATGTAACCATATGCTCATTGTCACATATTTGAGAAATGCTTAGAAGATTGTATGTTAATTCTTTTATGCAAAAGGCATTCTCATTTTTGAGCAAACGTATTCTTTTAATAATTCCCTGTCTAATTACCTTAGCAATGCTTCTGTCTCCATAGGTGACTATCTCATTACTAAGATCTAAATAATTTGTAAGAAGAGATTTGTCACTTGTGACATATCTTGAACATCCACTATCTAGGTACCACTTAGTTTCATTACCTAGTATATGGTTTGAATGAGTAACCAAACAATTCTTCTTTTCTTTTGGAACCCATTTTGTGACAGGATTTTTAACTATGGTAGATTTTTCTTTCTTGTTTAATTCAACCACTTGATTCAATTGCTCCTTGTTAGTCATTTTAGGTGGTGGTGGATGTGAATCTCTTTTATCCATATTCCTAAGTTGACTCCAGACATTTTGCATTTCTCTAGTTGGTTTGAATTTACCAATATGATTTTGACCAGAGTGATGTTGAGTCCTCCTAGGTGTCAAGCATTCAAACTTATAATGACCCGAATCACCACATAAATGAAAAACTGGAGTAGTTCTTCTATTACTAACAGAAGCAACAGATTTTTCAGTTGTTGGTGTTGCATTTTCAGTCTTTGTTTTAAATTTATTATATCCTAAGCCACTCTTGTCCTTTCCAAGTCTTCCCATACCTAAGAGTTTTTCTAACTTCTCACCACTCTGGGAAAACTTATAGTTTAACTTAGCGATTTTTCTGGATTCTTTTAAATTAAACAAGAGTGTATGATTTTCATTTTGAAGAAGCATGTTTTTATCTTTTAATTGATCAACCTGTTTGTTTAGTTTTTCAGACTCGAATTTAAGGAAGGTGTTAATTCTCTCAAGTCTATCATTATCTGAATGATATTGTTGTAAATCATTGATTAGATTTGTATTAATTTCCAGAGTTTTATCCAAATCTTTTTGCAGCAATTCCTTTTTATTTTCAGATATTCCAAGTCTTCTAACAATGTTGATGCTATGGATGTATAGTTGATTGTAAGCATCTTGTAGTTTATTCTGTTCTTCCTCTTCTTCCCTTTCAGTTTCTTCATTGTCCAATGGAAATAATTTAGTGGCTTACGATTCCTTGTTCTCAGTTTCAATGGGAATTATTGGATCAGTAGAGACCATAAGAATTTTTAAATATTTCTAGTCTCCATCACTCTCTGAGTTGTTAGATTCTGAGTTTAACTCTTCTGTATCATCCCATGTGGCAGCCATTGTCTTACCCTTAGTTTTTCTATTTGGGCATTCAGTAAATAGGCGTCCAAACTTCTAACAGACATAACATTGTGGTTCTTTGGTCTTTTTACCAAATTTACCTGCAAACTATCTGTTACCAGCATTCTTCCTTTAAGTGGACGGTCACGATTTTTCTTAAAGAACTTTCTAAACCGTTGAGCCAACGAGCCACTTCCTCATCTTCATCTTCTCTTTCACTTTCAATGTCCTCATTTGTTGTTTTCTTTGAAGTTTTGAGAATAGTATTTTTGGATTTTGGGGTTTGTTTGAAGTGTAGTTCAAATGTTTGTAGAGAACCTATAAGTTCTTCTACTTTCATTTCACTATGTTTCTACATTCTTCAATGGTTGTTACTTTAGGGTTGAACCGTTCTGATAATGATCTTAGTATTTTCCTACAGATTTTTGGGACTGAAAATTTCTCACCTAATCCACCCATGGAGTTGCAAATGATATTCAGTTTTGTGAAAAACTCCATGAAGGTCTCATGCTCTTCCATTCTGAGAGTTTCGAACTGTGATGTCAGGATTTGTAGTTTAGATCTCTTCACAGTGTTTGTTCCTTCATGGGTTGTTTCCAACAAATCCCATGCTTCTTTGACTGTCCCACACATACTGATTTGATTGAAAATATCTTGGGACATAGCACAATAGATAGTATTCATAGCTTTAGCCTCAGCAGTTTGGTTTTCCCTATCGAATGTTGTCCATTTTTCTTTGGATTTTGGTTTGGAGATAGTTATGCCATTTTCAAGTATTATCTGTTCAAGTGGTGGCACATATCATCTTTCAATTATATCCCAAACATCATGATCCAAAGATCTGAGAAAGTAGTGCATCTAGCCTTCCAGTACACATAATTTGATTCATCAAATACTGGAGGTCTAGAGACTGATGAGCCCTCTCCTTTGGCCATATTCCCAACTTCAGTCAAGATCACTCTATAGGCGGTGAAGCCCTTTAAGTGAGACCCACTCCAAAACCAATTGAAATTGTGGTAAAGACCACTTTAGTAGAAGTAGGAATATGCCAATATGTCCTAGAGGGGGTGAATAGGACTTTTATAAAAAAAAATTATAGTTTATTTAAAATCCTATCAAACTTGTCCTGAGTAGATATGCATGAATCAAGATTTCTTCAAGATAACTCTAATGGCTTCCAAGCCAATTAGAGGATCCAATCACAAAACTAATTTAATGATAAACATGATGCAATTTGGAGTTCATGATGGATGTAACTGTGCGAGGTTTGATCAAATATGAAACATTTAAAGAAATCACACAAGTAATCAAAGACAAAATATCAATCACAAACACAGTCATTTTTATAGTGGTTCAACTACTTGTCTACACCACTCCCAACTGACGCACTCAACCCTTAAGTGTGTCTAATTTCACAAAGGAGGTTTCACACAGTTCACCTTAAACCTGAGGTTTTAAATCAGGTTCACTTCTAACCAGTATAACTGTAAGCCCTGCATCCTAGACCGTACCGTTTCATAGACTTCCACGGTCTTACCGGTCGAATTTTGACAACCTTCGACCCTTAACCGATATTTGTGCACGACCCTGATTCATAAGCCGTCAACCCAAGTCGACTCAACCCAAGATCTTTACCATAGCGACCGCGCCGTCGCTGCGGTTTCGATGCCGTCACTCGCGCGCCGAGGTGATACCCTGGTCAAGAGATTTGGGCCAATGTTCGGTATAAGAAAAATGTTGCGCGTTGTGAAACCCAAGAGAATCTCTACGAGTTATCAAATCAATCCCATCACATCTCATGTCAAGTACACATCACTTTTCACCCTTTCCCAAGCAAGCCACAAAAGTCTAAAAATTCTTACAAAGCCCATACCTTTCTTACACAAAATGCCTCCAAAGTCAAAAAGTTCTTACACCACCCATACTTTTCTTACACAAATGGCCACAAAAGTCAAAAAGAGTCTTACACACTCATCACCACCCCATCTATCACTCCATCACCCATCACTCTCTCTCTCTCCCTTTACAAGTCTCTCTCTATCTCATTTTCAAACCCATTCTAAGCAACAAAAAAATACATACATATGAGCCTCTCCCATCTCTCCAAGAGAGCCACAAGTGTGGCCCACCTTTCCATCTCAAGATCTCTCATCTCAACCATCCAAACCTCATCTCATTCGTTGAAATCGAAGCTAAGGAGCTAAGGAATCCAAGGGAGCAAGAAGATCAACGGTGGGTGATCTTAGATCTTTATTTTTTTTTAATTTTATTTGATTAAGGGTTCATATATGTGGGACCCACCTTGATGTATGTTGTATGCAAGAGGGGTCCATAGTGGGGGGACCCTTCCATCCTTACCGATGTTCTCTCTCTCTCTCTCTCTCTCTCTCTCTCTCTCTCTCTCTCTCTCTCTCTCTCTCTCTCTCTCTCTCTCTCTCTCTCTCTCTCTCTCTCTCTCTCTCTCTCTCTCTGAATGGTGATGATGAAGAAGGGGTGAGTGTGGCCCACCATGAATCATATACTTCATGTGGGTCCCTTTAGAAGAATGTGTTAGATCTGCACCATCCATTCCATTAGTGGGCTCGGATGGAAGGAAAGGCATAAGTATCTCTTCATTCAAAAAAAATTAGGTGGGTCATGTACATATGGGACCCACCATGATGTTGTGTATTGTCATGTCGTCCAGCTTCTCTGGACGTTGGACGGATAACATGAAGTATGTGTGCTAAGGTGGGCGTACTCACGCCAGTAGAAGGAAAAGAAGGGAAATGGTTTTAAATGGGCCGCTCATACGGGTCCCACCTTGATATATGTGTTCCATCCATGCTGTTCAACCCCTTTTCCAACTCATTTTAGGCGTTAAACTGAAAAATGAGACTGATCTGTTAAGAAAGTGGGCCATACCATAGAAAATTGTGTTTCTTACCATTCAAAGTTATTAGGCCCACCTTGTTGTATCTACATGCTAAAAATACCAAACATTAGACTTGTTTGGTGTATTTCGAGCCCTAGAATCCATTGGACGGAGTGGATTCTCAGGTAGCAGACCCCACATGTGATTTTTCACGGATAAATAAAAAAAAAAAAAGGAGGAAGCAGCATTCTGCTGCTGTCAGAAGGCAGCAGGCGCTGCCTGCGTGCACGGGTGGACGGACGGTCAGCAGGGGTCCCACGGCTCTAACTGTGGGCCCCACTTGATGTTCTTTTGTCATCCAACCCGTTCATATGGTGGGCCACCCCCTGAGGTGGGCCCCCTTCAAAAATGAGCCCCATCCAACGCTCAGGTGGCCCACACTGCAGGAAATAGTGTGATTGGATGTCTACCATTGGGAACCATTTTTGGGTGTACATAAGTTTTGAATCAATATGAAAATTGTTTTTCCTCTTCATCCAGGTTCCCATGACCGTATGGAAAGATTGGATGGCAAGTAAACATTACACTGGGCCCCACATGGGACCCACAGTGATGTATGTGTTTTACGTCCACCGTCCAGGCGAAGGGTGGTACCCACCATGATATATTTATTTTATTTACACCATCCGACCAGCGGACGGTGGAGCCCTTCGTGATGCATGTGTTTTGTCTGCACTGTCCAGTGACAGTGGGACCCACCATGATGCATGTGATGCATCCAGACCATCCATCCACTTGGAAAGATCATTTTAAGGCGTGAATTGAAGAATGAGACCGATCTATGATCAAGTGGGCCACCTATGTTTGGGTGTGGCCCATTTGACATATAAGGCCTATGGGTTTAGGCCCATTTAATATATAAGGCCTATGGATTTAGACCCATTTGACATATAAGGCCTATGGGTTTAGGCCAATTTGATATATAAGGCCTATGGATTTAGACGCATTTGATATATAAGGCCTACGAGTTTGGGCCTATTTGATTTATATAAGGCCTATGAATTTAGGCCTATTGGATATATAAGGCCTATGGGTTTAGGCCCATTTGATTTATATAAGGCCTATAGGATTAGGCCCATTTGATATGTATAAAGCCCACAGCGATTAGGCCCATTTAAGACACATAAGGCCCATGTGATTAGACCCATTATGATGTACTCTGAGGCCCATGGGTTATGACCCATTACAATGTACCTAAGGCCATTGGTGAAGCCCAGTAACGCGGCCCATTTGATGAATGTAAGGCCCACTAATATATCCCATTTGATGTAATGAAGGCCCAATAGGATGTACCTAAGGTCCATTATAATGTGTGAACCCAACATGTTTTGTGTAATGATGTTTACTATGGGTTATGGCTTGGGAGCAATGATGGTTTGACGTCCACATTGCAAGTATAGTGTTGGTTAAATGTCCGCATTATGACTCTCCCTAGGGCCATTGATAGGCTGTAATTATTGTGTGTAGGCCGTCTAGGCCCATCTGCGTTGTAAGGATAATTCATTACTTTGTAACATGCTTAGTATAATTCCATTACTCATGCCCATACGCATCATATGTATGCTTGATATGAGGAATGTTTGATCATCGCATAAGCCATCGAGCCGAGACATTTACGAGACTCCTTATGAGACGAAGTGTCCCACATGAGCGCATGGTGCGCACGAGATTGTCGCATGATTGTATAGTATGACTCATACATCTCGCATTTACGTGACATGTGACATCAGGACCATAGCCTCCACAGGCATAACGTGGTTGGCGGGATTGGATACCAAAAATCTTATTCTACATGGGGTGCTATAGATATCCCTGGGTGAAAGTCCCTAACCCTTATAGTACCAAGAGGTTGCTCTAACATCTATACCGAGTGGGTAGATGAGCGTTGAGTACTGATTACCAGATGGTTACGCTCTCCACTGTGTCGTGGTCGGTTGGAAAGGAGTGCGGTCTTACCCGCCCGAGAGTAGGGGGTAAAGCTAGGTTGAGTTTGACCAGCTCGAGGAATGGGTCCGCTATTGGCAGACGGATAGTGAGATCTCTTTCACTTACCTTATTGCGCGCGATGGGACGGCGATCTGATTTAGAGTATACTAGACCCCAGTGATATTCCAGATTGGAACTATATTGATATGTGGACTTTGATGAGGACTGTATGCTTGAGTTGTATTTCGCATTGCGTAGCCTTGGTATAGTCGACATCATTCATGCTTTGCACCACATGGCCTTGGTACATCCAACAGTATTCATGGATCCATCAGCATATTCCGCATTACTCTGATATTGCATGATCATATTACTACCTTGCGCACACACTTTCACCACCCTCTAAGCTTTCTATAAGCTTATGCATAACCGTTGCATGCAGGTGACATTGGATCGTAGCAGCGCTGAGGCTTGAGCGCGTGGCAGATTACTTTAGAGCTTTTGGCCTATCATCATTGTATTTTCCTTTTTACTCATTGTACTTGTAAAGTTTTTTATCATTGTAGAAATATAATGAAATTTTTGGTTATTGTTTGTGGGTTATGCCTTTGGTTATGCTTATTATGAATCAAACTGACGTTGAAAATTCTCCTCGTAGCATCCCAGGATTGGAACCTGGCGAGTGGGCGTTGGGAGCCGAGAATGGGGTTCTAGGGAGGCTGTCGGCACCAGATTTGGTGATCGGGAATTTTGTGAGCCCGGTTTTCAAGTTTGGGGTGTGACAACAACTTACACCTAGGCTAACAATTTATGCTCCCACGAGTAAGGGTCAACACATAGCACCCGATTTTAGGCACACTGGCCAAGGATCCACACAAGGAACCTCTCTCATTTATGATCTCATAGGCAAGGGTCAACACAAGGCACCCACTTTTAGGCACACTGGCTAAGGATCTTCCACAAGACCGTAACTGTTTATGCTCTTCACAAAGCAAGGGTCAACACAACGCACCCACCACATACACTCCTGCCAAAGGCCTCCTAGAGGACTTGCAAGGGGTGAGAAACACCTTAGACCCAATCCTACAAAAGAATGATCACAAGGGTCCTCTAGACTCTAATAACTTACAGATAAGTGGATGGGTCCCTTTTAGCTCTTTGTCGAAGATCTCCTCCTTTGTTGATGAAGAGTCTTCTGCTTCCTTGAACCGCAACTCAGAAGATGTACTAATGCATGGCGACGGGTTGGGTCAAGGTTGAATGGAATCCTACTCCATTGAAAGTTTTACTACAAGAGAAATAGAGCGATTTCAATCATTTATGCATTCAAAGCATCCGAGATTAATGATTTACCATTAAGATGGTAGCTGGAGGATCCTTAAATGCGGAAGTTTATTTCTCAATCCACTCTATTGAGTGTTAATGATGAGGGTGGATTGGAGGATGAACTTTCATGAGAGAAAGGGCTTTGGGTATATGATTTAAGGTTAAACACTCAAAAGCACTCTCTTCTTTCTCTACCAAATATAGGAAAAAAGTCCCAACGGATATAAAACGGTCACTTTTGTGACAGAGTTCGATATCATCGAGTAGGGTCGATATCATCGAGTGTATACTCTCGATTGTATCGACTTGCTGCTTGATGACACAAACTCAAATGTCATGCGTTTTTGAAACCTTTTGCTAGCTGGTCAAGGAAATCGAAACCTACATCAATGTCATCGGATTTTGAACTCCAATTTCATCGACACGTGGATCGATTCCTCGACATTTGAAAATGAGAGAGACATTGCCTTTAAAAATTTCAGGTCAAGGATATGATCGAGATATACTCGATATCATCAGAATTTGAATGTCGATGATATCGATAGTCGTGTCGATGCATCAATAAATTCAAAGGATTTTTTAGTTAAGCTTGATGGACAGTTTATGTCTATTCTCTATGCAATCGACCCAGCCTTGATATCATCGATATTTGAATATCGATTCTACCGAGTGACCCTCGATCTAAGATAAAAACCATCAGAAAAAATGCTGATAAACTGAGTGTCCAAGACTGATATCATCGTAGGCCTTCCGATATCATCAGTTTTTTAATTCGGAGCATATCTAGGAGTACTTTGATATATTTAAGGTCTTTATGATTTTTTTAAAAAAAATAAGGACACAAACTCTCTGCTATCGATTTTATCGAGTCAACTTCGATAGACTTGAGATTTAAATTTCGATGATATTGGTACAGTTATCGATACATCGATAATTGAGTCCAGAAGTATATGCGGTTGCTGGACGACTTTTATCCTCATTTCGATAGTATCAATTGAGCATCGAGGACATCGATAGCGCTTCTCGATTATATCGACCAGTCTATCGATAAATTGATAAAGGTAGAAAACTTAGAGATTTTTTAAAATTTTAAAAAAGTTTTCTAACCCAAAAACCCTATGAGATTCTAATTAATTTTAAGGGTTTTAAGTACCTGGTGTTTTGGGACATGGGATGTGAGGCTTAGATTTACCTGTGGAGAGTTCGGGCACACATCTGGCTGAGGCAAATGGTTTATTGATCTTCCAATGGAAATTCTCTGTTTAGCAGACTCAAAACTCTCGCTAATTGACAAACCAAGGCACTTTCAGTTGTTGTACGTACAACAAACATGAATTCTAAGTTAATAGTCATGACAAGCATAAATCATAATTTCCTATTCATTCAAACATTTCAACGAACACATGAAATGCATTTAGTATACAACCTAGTTTACACCTTCATGTTATATCAAAAATGTTGTAACTAAGATCATATGGCTACAATCAAGTCAGACATAAATCATTGCTGACATTAAGAGCATTGAAAACCATAACCTAAGCGTTTATAGTCCGCACCAGTACGCTCGTTATGAACTCAGTTCGTACACCACATCTTTATCTATGTACAACGACTATCTAAACATTGAAATAGGTTAGCTATTTCACAGGTTTCTCTATTTGGATTCCTAAAATAGATTAGGTTTAGGATTTCTTACCCAAAAATGGAGTTAAAACGAGTTAAGTAGCTAGACGTAAAGGCGATTCGATGCGTGGAATAGCAGAACAGAAGTACTGCAGCAAACTCTCAGGATTTCCCTTCAATCTCCACTCTTTTCTCCTTTTTTCTCTCTTCTCTCTCCTAAGGTTAGAAAAAATTCGCATGGAATAAGAGAAGGGGGGGTTTAGAGCATTATATAGGCACAGAAGTGATGTCAATGGCCCTAGGGCCATGGTATACTTAAGGTATATCCAAAGGGTGGCTATTTCAGGCCAACGGAGCTCATCTAGAGGTCCATTGCTCACATATTGTCTGGAGAAAGTTTCCTGACAATGGATCTATGCCAGGTTAAGATTTCGGTCCGATCGGATTAATAAATCAATCGTGGAGGACCCGTTTCAATTCAACGGTCATCGTTATTCGATCAGGGTCACAAGTATACTGAAACCTTAAATTTGGTCTGCAAGCGAATGGCATAATTCACTTAAGTTTAAGTTCATTTTAAAGATATTCGCGTTTCTCACACACTTCACTCCAGACTCAAGTTGTGCGTTTCTAGATACTATTTGGACTTGATTCCCGCAATGGTTGTCAAGCCAGTAAGGTGGTTATAACCTTATAGTTTCACAGCCATCAGACTTTCGACGCACAATCCAAGCCCAATACAGAGTTTCAATGTGCTCCCGAGAGCAACTGGATTTTGAGATTGCTCCTAGGTTTCTAGGTAACATTGAACTAGCGATTCTAATGGTTTTGGGTCGTTTGTTCGTACAGATAGTGGTTCAAGCTAATCCACCAATTAAATCAGTTTAGTACTTAATTAAACTTCACCTAAATTCTACAGAATTCAACCCTAGTGATTTCTGCCTGAGGTGATACTCGGGTCTTAGTATGGATTTTTTTAAAACGTTACATGTTATCAGGAAAATACCTATAGTAATGAATACAAAGATGACCCTAAAACGTTTAGTGAAGTTATGTCTTCTAGAGACTTAACTTTTTAAAATGAAGCTATCAACGATGAGATTGAATCTATAGTGTCAAATTAAACATGGGAACTAGTGAACTTACCTCCGGGTTCTAAACCCACAGGATATAAGTGGGTATTTAGGAAGAAATACCACACCAATGAGATTATCCAAACTTTAAAGCTAGATTAGTAGCTAAGGGGTTTAGATAAAAAGAATGGATATATTTTTTTGACAGATATTCTTTAGTGACTAGGATAACATCCATTGTGATTTTATTTGCACTAGCATTCATACATCATCTTCACATCCATCAAATGGATGTAAAGACTGCTTTCTTGAATAGTGACCTCAATGAGGAGGTATACATGGAATAACGCAAAGGGTTTTTTTACCAAGAAATGAAAAAAAAAGTTTGTAAACTGAATAAATCTTTGTATGGACTAAAATAAGAACCTAAATAATGGCATGAGAAGTTTGATTTAAAAATATTATCTCATGTTTTCATTCATAATGTAGCTGATAAATGCATATTTTCTAAAGTTAATGGTAACCGTGTAATTATTATTTGTCTATATGTTGATAACATGTTAATAATAAGTGATAAAATGGAAGGTGTAACTAAAATATAGAAGTTTGTCTTCCGTATTCAAAATGAAGGATCTTGGACATGTGGATACCATCCTAGGTATCAAAGTTAAAAAAATATTGGGAGTTATGCACTATATCAATCTCATTACGTTAAGAAGATACTAAATAAGTTTAACCATCAAAAAATAAAAGAAGCAAAAATGTCAATTGATCCAAGTATCAAGCTAAATGAGAATAATGAAAGAGCAGTTGCACAAGTTGAGTATGCAAGTGTTATAGGCAGTCTAATGTATGTTATGTAATGCATTAGACCTAACATTGCATATGATGTGAGTAAACTCAATAGGTTTACTAGCAACTCCAGTGTGGAACGCTAGAATGCTATTAATAGAGTTCTTGGTTACTTAAAAGTAACCAAGACTTAGGATTATTTTACTTAGAGTTTCTTACCGTATTGGAATGATATACCGATGCGAGTTAGATATCAAGCGCATGGGACAACAAATCTACTACAGGATGGGTGTTCACCCTAAGAGGTGCAGTTGTGTCTTGAAAATTGAAGAAATAAATATGCATAAGTCACTCTCGACTATGAAGTCTAAGTTTATAACCTTGTTTGCAATAGGCAAAGAGGATGAGTGTGTAACACCCCGAACTTTTCAATACTTGAGTATTGAAAGTTCTTGAGTGTTACCATAAAATTTAATCTAGTATATACATGTGTATGTCACCAAGTTAGCCTATCTTAACCTTACATTTATTCTTTAACTTAAATCTGACCATTGGGAATAATCTTCATTATAGATCAAGTCATCCGACTGTGGATTTTTAAGATAGAATCATCACATATTTAAGTATTCTCACTTGTCCATCATAACCAACCGTTCAATCAACTATTCACCACTAAGTAAAGATATCCGACCATCCACTTTGAGGTTGGACCACCCAATCATAGTAAACTAATTACTTGATCTCTACATCCCCTTGTACACATATCAAATTGAAGTTTTGATTCATTCATCTTGTTCACCACTTATAAATATGCTTAACCCACCATCAGAACTACAATATGAGGAATTTATACATGCGAACAAGTCACTTGAATCTATCCATGTCCTACCCCTTGATTACTCTAAAAACCTACTTGTGTTCATACATTTAAAAAACTGACCATACACCAACCTAGATACATGATCAGAGTACTAATTATCAAGTTTTTTAAATTTTTAACATGTCATCTGACCGTCCATCATATTTGGATCCACCAAACGGGCTGACCAAATATCTGAATAAACTACTCAGTTCGAAGATCATAAGGTATATGTCACAACTGTCGGCTAACTTCTCTATTAGATGTATGAAAGCATTAATATAGACCTTGGGGTGGTATAACTCATTAAAGGCATTTGATCATTTGTAAGCGATCAGTGCCCAAACTGGGCGATGGAAAGAGCATGAAAAATAAAGAATATCTGTCAAATTTCAATACATACGGATGTTATAATCTAACGTTACAGACAATGAAAGTTGGAGAAATAAAAGATGGTAAAATCATTAATACTTAATGTTATTAACTTATACCTGTAAATTCTAGATCACATAGTTTTCATAATTCGTTTGATGTGAAATTTTATACCATAAGCTTACACATCAAATTTCAGCTATTAGATCAGTGTAAAAGTAGCCCAATTGAAAAATTAACCCCTTAATTGTTGATTTCAGTGTCCATTGAATGAGGAAAGATCTGGGTAGTCATAGTAAGATATTTCTCTTCATATGAATGACTTGGATTACCCATCATATGTGACCAAATATGAATGACTTGGTAGGATTTTTCTGTAGTTTTAGGCTTACCAACTCTTTTTGAACTTGTAGCTTCTGATTGACCCACTTTTCACTGTCCATCACAACTCAAATTTAGACCACACTTTGGCCTTATGTGACTACGAGATCATACAAAAATTACACCCCAATCTATGATCCTACACCATTGAATGTTGACTACTTTAAAGCCAATTCCTTCATTTTGGCACAAAAGATTAAATTTCATATCTAGGCCTTTCCCACCATTGATCAACCACCAAATTCTGTCCAATCATTTACCTATCTTGACTACACATTTCTTCCAAATTTGGGCCATCATCATTAAGCATGGACCGATAATTGAGATTAAGTCTATTTCAGCACCCGTTAAGAGAACTTTCAAGATAGGCCTCTGATCAACTCCATATTCGCAATCACGGCCTAACATGACATGTCGAAGCTGATGAAGGGAGTAAATTTTTTGAAAACTCATCATAGTGGGCCCACCTATTGCGTACAACTGAACCAAAGTCGAACACATCCTGCACGATGTAACAGTGTCCAAGTAGCTCCCGTTCACAAGAAAATCTTCCACCAAAACTTCCTATATTTAGTCGTATAGTAGATCTAAACCATCCAAACCCCATCTGGGGGGATTCTGACTCCAACTGGAAGTTCTAGGAAAGCTAAGAAAAGCCCACGTCAATGAGATCGTCGAGTTTTATGGACTTAGATTTGCAACGTGTAGAAAACGCCCAACACCAAGATTCGTGGAACCCATCTAAATAATCAATCTAATCCTTCAATTTGATGGCCCAACAAGCATCAATAGGTCAATCTAGACTGCCCAGAAGAATTAGTTCAAAGAATGAAGGGTAGGGAAGAAATCTGCCATTAACGGAGGACGTCTTCCTCGTTAAAGAAGCATCAATTGAAGAGGACTATTTGGCCATCATTCGCAAGTCCTACCCGATCATCATGGGGCCCACATAAAAAATAGATGATCGGTGAAAGGTAGGAAGAAAGGTCTAGTGCAATGAACCGATTGGATGGCAAAATGTTGAAAATGGCTATTTGAAAAGAGAAGGAGAGAAGTCGACTACCAGGGAGTGTTGTGAAGGATTACGCATAGGTTCGGGACCTGTAATTGGTAAGTAAGATCGTCTAAATCCCTAGTTGTTCATGAAGATCAAAGCATTAATCTTAAATTTTGTATTAATAGGTTTAAAGTCTGAGCCAATTCGAGTTGACTCAACGAAGAACTGTTAAACATGAGCTTGGTTGGACTGAGGATAGTTGCGGATCAAAAGGTATCCATGCCTATTCTGATTAAATCAGAAGTTTAATCCAATCCTAGCCTAAATTATAACCTAAGAATTATCATAACCATATTAATCTGGATAAAACAATGGCCTAACTAGATGAATCGTATTAATTATGTTAAGGAGGAGCGTGACGACACAAATCTAGCAACGTTAGGGTGAGATCGAGATTAAAAGGTGACGGATTCCTTTAAGATTATACTAATTTGGGTTGATTTACATGTGATTTATCTTGTTTTTGCCTACTTTCATATTACTATGATTTCCATGTAATTGATTGACAGACCGTTATGAATTAATTATCCTTGTGAGAATTATGATTAATATATGATTTTATCATACTTGATTTTTATGAATTCATGTGAAGTGATGAATACAATTCTTGTCCTTCACTGATTTTGAAAGCGGTGCATGTTTCCACTCTTTATTGAGTTGGCTTTTGCTCCTCTCCCTTGATTTTATTAAGTTAGCCCATTTACTACTCTTCTCTTTTATTGAATTAGTTTATTGCTACTTCTCTCCTTTATTAAGTTAGTCATGTTCTACCTCCTTTTATGACTTTAACATGCTTCTTGGAATTTTAAAATTCTCATGGTTCGATTTATTTCTCTATTGATGCAAGTGATGTGTTAGAGACCCGCATTTAGTGATTCATATATTATCATGGACGTAATGCGCTCTAAGTAGTGACCCTCTTAGTTGACTTGTAATTCCATAGTTTTTGGGTAAGTACACAAATCTATCTAAGTAATCCGCAATGCATGTTACATCACTTCTAGGATTGAATATAGTAAATAGTCGCTTCATGAACAAATCGTGTCACATAATTCATCTGATTCATGAATTGTGCCATCTTAAGGTGTTCACGTAAATACACGGTAGCATTGGACATGCCGATGAATCTCCACAGTATGGGATGCGGAGTGAGCCGAGTTTTCTATGAAATCATATTCCACATTATCATGATGATAACTACGTATGATGAAACACACTCACTTTACTAGGTATGCATTAATGTAGAATGTTTGCGCGTACTGATACCACTCATAGTAGTGGAGTATGAGATGTATTAGAACCCTTACATTATTCTTATGTATCTCTTCAATTATTGTTAATTTTAAAGGATTATCATCATTATGAGTAGGGTATTGACCCTCTCTAACCATACAGACGTTGCAGGTGAAGCATAGACTGAGGATGTGGGTGATGATCGCTCTATGAAAGATTATTTTGAGTAAATGAGAAGGATAGCATTTCGTTTAAATTTATTTTTCACTGCAAACTTTGATATTGTAATAAGCTCCCGTTTGATAGGGCATTAGATAATTAGCTAAATTTATGCCTTGATGAAATAAGAAGTATAGTTGGTTTTATTCTTGTGAATGGGTACCTTCGTGAATGTAATTGGATGTGAAAAAAAAAAAAAAAAGAGGGTCCAATTTTAAAGCATCTAATTATTACTTTATTAACACTAGGAATTCTCTGGCATGAGCATGTATTTAGACTACAAAAATTCAGGGCGTTACAGTGGCTTAGGGATTTGTTATTAGAAATCCCTTTTTATATCAAAGCCTATACTGATTGTGTCACTACATTGTGATAGTGAAGCCACATTAGTTAAAGTCTACAATTACACTTATAATGGAAAGTCTAGACATATAAGTTTATGACATGATTATGTGAGATAATTGATTCAAGACGTAATCATTACAATTTCTTATATGATTTCTAATAATAACTTAGCTGATCCTTTTATTAAACCTCTAACGAGAGAGGTAATAAAGACAAGATTTAGAGTGATAGGGTTGAAACTCTTTTACCAAAGTTCTATAGTGATGGAAACCCAATTTAAAATTAGAAAATCTCAAAGTCCGTGTTCAATGGGTAAAAATAAATTATTGATATGTGAAAAGTTTTAGCATTAAAGTTATATAAAAACTCATACATTTTAAGACCTGACCCGAGTTTCTGCATGTGCATGTATGTGTGTAAGTATGCATTTCATTTCTTGTGGTCTCGCGGTCCTACCAGTCGAATTCCAGTGACCCGCGACCCTCGGATTGTATTTGCGGTCATCCTTGAGTCTGACCATATACACCCCACTCAGATCAACCCAAAACCTATGCCACCTTGTTCGCATCATTATTGCGGTTCCAACGAAGTCTCTTGTGCATCCATCCGACTTATGGATCAAAATTTATGAGCATTACATAGTATGACCCTTAATCATGTGGCCCACTTTTGTGCAATGCATGTGAACTACCTCCACGGCACAAGTCCCCATGCACACTACACACACACTAAAAAAATTCTATGGAAACACCACCCACTTCAACAAACACTACCCAAGCCTAACATAAAGCCTAAGCATTATAAACTCCTCCCTATGCAATGATGACTTCTCTTACAAACTCATGATGACACCTCTCTCTCTCTCCTCTCTCTCTTTATTCTCTCCCTCCCTCTCATTTCTCTCCATTGATAGCAACATCCCACTCCAATGTCTCCTTCTCCCTCTCTTCTCCAGCCCCCTAATCCTCAAAATACACCCAATCCCACCATTAAAACCTTTTCTTACGCTCAAGATCTCCATGGAGTAAAAGTTTGGAGGCTTTCTTTGCATGTGGGTGAATATAAATTCTAAGTTTCTTTCTTAACCTTTAATCTTCTCTTTTCTTTATATATGGATCATATGGGACCCACAAATCCATGGTAGGGATCCCATTTGACCCCATGGATGTGGCCCTTTGGCCCATCCTACATGCATATCATGATACATGATGAGGCCATTCTCCATGGACCCCATCATGATGTATTATATTATCTACTTCATGCCAAGAGCATCTAGACCCTAGAAGTCATGTTGGGATGGCATCCCAACTACCCATTTTAGTTATGGATCATTCATGCATTGGTTTATTGTTGCATGTGCAATCTATATACTTGTATGGATGAGATTGATTCTTGGGAGGGACCTGTAACACCCCAGATTTTTGCCTACCTGGGGTTAGACGTCCTTAGGCAATGGGTCAACCATATCACTCTCAAAACTCAATTTCAAAGCCAAAGGAATCATTTAGAACCTAATTCTTTAGAAATTTAATGTGAATTAACTAGCACTAAACTGATTACTTGTAAAATTAGCACCAACCACTTTAAATACGATCTGTAAGACCCAGAACCTATAGAATCAATGACGCTACTTTACCCTAAAATTCAGGATCAATCTCTAAACCCGGTTGCTCTCGGGAGCACTTTAAAACTTTATATTGGATCTAGACTGCACGTCAAAAGTCCGATATCTATAATCTTAGACCGTCTAGTTGGACTTGACAATCATTTTGAAAATCAAGCCCAACCGATATCCTGAGACCATTTTACTGAGTCCGGAGTGAAGAGAGTGAGAAAAGGAAAATATTTAGAAAATTATTTCAATTTTTAATAAATCTGGCACGTGTCACTTGCGTGACATTTTTAAGCATTATGACCATTAGAATTCGACCAAATTTCACCCTCGGATCCGGAAAGTTGGTCCTTACATGTCATAGCACTTATGGCCCTGATCGAGTTTCGGTGACCGTTGAACTGAAACTGGTCCGCCACGGACGATCTGAAAATCCGATTGGACTAAAAACCTAACTAACTAAAGATCTGATGTTAGTGAGCTTAAGTCCGACCGCATTCGATAACAAGACCTCCAGAAATGCTCCGTTGGATCGAAACAGACCCACTTTGGTTATAACCTAAGTATACCTTGACTTGGAGTCCGTTTTCGTTATGTTTGGGCTTATAAAAGGGCCTTAAACCCTTAGCTTTCTAACCCATACGAATTTCCCAAACCCTAGAGAGTGAGAGAGAGAAAAGAGAGAGAGAGTTGGTGTTCGATTCAGTGTTTCTTCCCTGCCATTTCACGTACTCAACTATCACGTCTGCATCATTTTTTCAGCAATTCCGACTCCATTCTTAGTTAAGAAAACCTAACCTTAATCAGTTCTAGAGGTTTGAATAGCGTAGGTGATGAAATAGTAAATCTATTTCATGCTTCAGGTCACGCTTGTGTCATAGACAAAGACTTAGAGTCTCTGTCGAGTTCGTTGCGATTCTACGGCGTAAGGTGCGGATTTTAGACGCTTAGGTTACCATTTTTCAAAGCTTTCAATGTCATTTAATGGTAGATTGTTGACAAGGATGCTGTTTGACATGTAGAACATGTTGTTCGTTTTTCATTTCGAATACATACGAAGAATATGAGACTTAGGGTATTTGGATATTTCTAGGAAATACTATATACGTACGTATTTTGCTAATATGATTGCCATGAGTATTTACCTTGTACCTATACTAGTTATGCGTGTATGATCTATTTGGCAAACAGATTCACCCTAATGCACATTATTGGGCGACATATGCTATGTAGACTAATGTGTGTAGACTAAGTGTTTGTATAAATGTATGTATTAGTAAGTATTGAGTAAATGGTGTTGTAGATTAGCGTTGAGACTGGATTCTTAACTAATTTGATGATGTACATGATTTCCTCCATGCTTGTTGTATTTGAATTGATTACCTTATGTGTGAAATACTCGTGTATGGTTAATTGCTTATGATGTATGTTATAACATGCTGATAACATGCTGAAATTACTTGTATTTCAATTCTATCTCTCTTATATGATTATTGATTTAGATTATAAGTGTTTGGGGCTATACTCTAGTCCAGGCAGTCGGTAACAGATTTGAATTCGTGGTTGGATTCTATTCATCACGAAGGACACGTTGACGAACCCGAGTCGTGCTTTGGTTGACGGCAGTGTTAGGCCACACGAGGTGTTTATACACTTCATGTCGTTCAGCTTGAGGTGCGCTCGTACTAGTCGAGCTCGTCAAGTAACCCGACTGACCATTGTATGTTCACCTTGTATTGGTCATAACTGTTTGAACCTAGGGTACTGAACTTACCAGTGATAACCCTGATAACCGTGGTACCTTGATCCACTAAGACTCATGAGCCGGGCATGGTAGTATGGGACACCGTGGTCAAGCTGTCGGCCTACGTTGGGGCCACGAGCCTCCCCGTAGTGACCAGTGAGCAACCCAAACTCGTGAGCCGATTATGGTGGTATGGGACAGTATATTCGAGTTGTCGGCCTACACTGATAAGGTGATGGGGGAGCGGTGCAACGAGTGCGTGCAACAGCCCTGACAACCCTTTGTAGTGACCTCGAGCGTACTCTGAGTCTACGTGAGGTGATGACCGTTCAATAGCAACAAGAGTACAACTAGGCCTGTATTGATAAGGTGTTGGGGGAGCGGTGCAACGAGTGTGTACGACAGCCCTGGCAGCCCTTGCAGTGACCTAGAACCATATCATCGTATAAGACTACTAGGAGTGACGACCCTAGACAGGATCCTTGTTGGGAATGATATAAGGGAAGTACCCTAATTTTCCAATCCTACTGTATGAAAAGGACTAATAACAACTCGGTAATCATATTCATATCGCACTGTATGTGCATGGAAGATGTAGAGTACTGAGGGAAGAAAGCATGCCACGGATGTAAGATGGTGTCGCATGAGGGAGTATGTCGGCGAGGGCATCCATCATGTCATTTCATTCTTGCATTAATTACAGTATTTAGGAATGTTTGATTTGCTTGCTTTATCATTATCGCTTGATTGATTTGATAATATGTTAACCTTTGCTCTATTATCCCACTGAGTTGGCCACTCACTCCCATGTTACGGGACGGTGTTGTATACACCAAACAGTCCCTATTTTAGTTTCAAATGATGGCGATGCTTGCGAAGCAGAGCCGGACTTTATGATGATGAGGAGGATTCCTCCTATATGCAGGTTCTAATCGACGGGTTTACAGGGTTATTGATTAGATGCCAATACACTTAGTATTTTGCCTTTTATTTACACACTCATGTATATTCTTTTCTTTCTATTTTGGAGTATACATGTATTTAGTTAACCTGATAACATGTTCACACTCTGGAGACTTACAATCATTTATATATTTTATATATTTATCACAGTCTTCCGCTTGAGAAACTTAACTGTCTCTAGAGTATGATATGTTGTTTTGGCTTAATCCACCTCATGTTTTATGTACTATTACCACCGACATTCATCCATCATTGAAAATGTTGCATAAGTGATGTTCTGGAACTCGGGAGTGGAGTTTATGCTCAACCCCCGATTTTTGGGATGTTACAGGACCATTAGTGGCGGGGCCCTACCCCATGGCTAGATTGCTTTTTTCTTCTTCTCTTTTCTCTGATGTGTGGATGATGATGTTTGTGTGGCCCACTTGGTGGGCCTGGGATGTCCTAAAAATCACCCCTATCACCCAATCCCATGATTCTTGGGCACTTTAATCAATACATGCAAGTATCCTAGCCCAAGTTCATGATCTGGACATGTGTGGGGCCCACTAGGAAAGGCCACACACCCTTTTAATTACTAAGATTATTGAGATATAGGCTGATATATCCAGCTATGTATTGTTTTCCAAAAATATGAACAATTTCATGGACTGTTTTAGTCAATGTTTGGCATGGATTTTGGATCTTATTTTCCACTATTTTCTTAATGATTATGGGGTGTAATATGAAGGTGTGGACCCCACCTTAAGTTGTGGTGGATCACACCTCAGAATGTCCATGTAAAGGTACCCAAAGATGAGGCCCAAAGGGGGTGGGCGGTCCACCTTATTGGACCATCCAGCCTTATATATTGAAGGGAAAACACAATTTTTAGCATGATTTACTGAGTGGTGGGCCAATTTTGTGGACCCCACCTTGTTGTACTTTATAGGAAAAATCTTAATCACTCATCCCTCCCCTCTTAGGTGAAGTTTGGGCCCACATTTTGGGGGTGTACATTGAATGGACAGCAATGTTTTAATACAGCAGAATTTTCTGGACAGTTTGTAATTCTGAATTTAATTAAAATACTTCTGAGTATCCAAAAATCATAAAATTTTGTGGAGGTGTGGCCCACCCATGGGAAGACCACCCCGTGAATTTTCAGGACCAACGGGCCCCTATACCGACCATGTTACATCCTAGAGTGGCCCACCAGACTGGGGCATCCAACCTTGGCTGGCCATCCAGGCCACTTTGTGGGCCCACATTAGTGTATTTTATATCCCATCATTCATCTGTGTGGGGTCCATAGGGGATTTGATCATTCCCTCCCTCAGTAGCATCAATTTGGGAAACATTTGGATGAGTTTTGGGCCCATTTACCCAGGCCCATAGAGCTGCCTACACATGAGACGCCCAGCCCATTGGGCTACTGCTAGACGTCCAATCCAGCAACATGGCCCATCTAATTTATGTGTTTAATCTATTCCCTTCATTTGGTGGACCCCTTGTGACATGTATGGGTCACCAGGAACTAAAATAAATATATTAATTAATTAATTTTTGAATTTTCAGCAAGCCAGATTGTGGGTGAGCTGAAATTTCAGTAATAGGCTCATATTGCTGCCCATAAATGAATGTTTTGGGGCAGTATGGTCCACCAAATTTGGGGACATTATTACACATATCTTGCCCCATTTTAATTAGACTTTTTTGGGCTTAATTAGTGCATATTTAAGGCTCATTTCAATTGGGTTTTTATTAGACTAGTCTTCTTAATTATTTGTTAGGTTTTTCCTAGGCCCATTGTCTTGAAACTTTTAATAGGCTCATTGGACCCTTGGGGCCTATATTATCATGCCATTGTGATGGATTTTATGGGCCAAATACTCAAGTAATTGGGCACTTGCTTTTCCATTAAAATAAATCCATGCTTGGGCCGAGATGTGAGGCCCAACTTACTTGTTTAAAATGTAAGGATTACCCCTATGTTGGAATAATGGGCTGCCCATTAGGCCCCCCACAATGAGTAGACTCATGACCCTTATGGTTTGGCACAAACCTTGTTTAAGGCCCTACCATGATGCCTAAGTATTGAGCTTAGTGTATGGCTCACCAGGCCATGGATTACTTAGGCCTTGGGCTTTACTTTATGTACGTGTAGATAGTGGGCTACCTTTTGGGACCCAGTTGAGGTTAGAGGTCCTCCTTGGTTGTCCTAAGATAGATGCATAGGGTTTTTAAAGGTGGTTGAAGGCCCACCTTGGACCTTGTTAGGACTGTTTTCTCCTTGAGGCTTCATGACTCTCTTAGCTTGTGGGTCATCCGAGAGTATTGGGCCCTCACTAGAGGACTTCACTTTTCTTTAGAGTACTTGTCTATGTATCTAGACCTTATCCCTCCTTATGAAGGAGGAATATGTTCTACAAGAAGCGCACTTATATCATTGTGACCCATATGCATTAGCTGTGTGAATTGATTGCATTATGTGGTGGTCATAGAGGGATGGAGTTTCTCCTTTTGTGCACATTGAGTGCCTAAAGCTAGTGCATGATTTATGTGTGTGATTCATGCATTGGTAACGCATTTCATATGGATCCACCCTTTCTTTATTAGGGCCTCACCTCCATAGGGACATTCGTGGATGGTCGCATGTAACGCCCTGAAAATCAGAAGTCAAGCAGCAACTCAGCTCCCGAGTTCTAACACATCACATATGCAACATAGATAATGATAATTGAATGTTGTCCATATTAGTGCATTAAACATGAATGGGATTATACTAAATCAGCATATCATACTCCAGAGACGATTAAATTAAGCAAGCAGAAGACTGTGATAGATATACAAAGTGTAAAAGTGGATATAAACCTTAGAGTATGATCATGTCACCAGGCTGAATAATTACAAGTATAGTTCCAAAATATATAAAATGATAAAATGTAATGTCATCTAATCCATATCCCAGTAGCCCCAGTGATGTAACTCCAAGTCTACATAAAATCGTCAGAGAGTTGCAGGTAGGAGAACTCCTCCTCGTCGTCGTAAAAGATAGGCTCTATCTCGTAAGCCTCGCTGTCATCTAAAACTAAAATAGGGTCTGGTTGGTGTTTTAAAACACCGTCCTAGAGTGAGAGTGAGTTATTAACTCATGGAGTTATAAGGCAAAGTTAAATATGTTATTAATTCAATCAAGCAGTAATGATAAAGTAGTATAACAATCATATCCTAAGTACTCTTGTTAAAGCAGGAATGGTATGTATTAATGATGCACGCCCTCGCCTACACTCCCTTTGCAACATCATCTCATGGTTGCGCATGCTAAACTCCCATTGTACTCAACACCCATGCCAAAGGCACATGCAATGCAATGCATAGTTGTGTTAGCCAAGTTTTTACTTAGACTTATTCATACAGCAGGTTTGGGAAGCTAAGGCACCTCCCTTTATATCGTTGACCCAAACGATGGATTTATTGTTTATGTTTATGTTTCAAAAAACAACAAGTTTTATTTAAAATAAAACTGGGCCAGAACCAAATGGTATCAGAGCCAAGCCTTAATTAAAAAAAATACCTAGTGTCAGGAAAGTTCGTCTATGATCAACATTATTTTATGATAACTATTTAGATTCATTTACTGCTCTAAAGTGAGGACCCATAATGGCTTCAAGGCAAAATATCCAAATTGCCGCAAGGGATCCATAATTCGACAGTTCAGTCTCAAAACAGTATTATAAAGAGTAGTATGATGGACAAGCTATTCCGCACTAATAGTAATATTTCGCGCTCATTAGAAGGAAGTTCTTACTCTCTCTTAGATGACAATATAATTAACAGTTGTCAAATAAATTATGAAAATATTAATAGAAACTTAGCAAATTGGCATTTACCAAAAGTACCAACTAAAGAAATTTATAAAATTGAAACATTTGAATTCATCTCAGATTATGCTATTAAAACCAGAGAGAAAACTATAGGATTAAACAATGAGAATGAAACTTTAAGATTGTTTAGTGAAGAAGAAATTATAGAACATATAAAAAAAGAAATATAGTTATCTACATATAGGATCAGTACAAGTAGCAATTAAACCATTAACTAGAGATGAATTAAATACTAGTACCTTAATATGTTTAAGAGACTGTAGGCATTTAAATTTTCATGACTCTGTATTAGGAATCATAGAGTCTAGCTTATGTAATGAACCTATTTATTTTAATTGTTATCCAAATTTTAGTGTCATTTTAAAGGATCCTAATATCTTACATGCCCTAACACTAAACATTAAGACAAGCGGGTATCATTTAATGGATGGAAGTTTACCATTAGCTTTAGTTTACCGAATCTATTATAAAGTAATGAATACTAGCACAGAACCAAGATCAATTAAAGCAAGAAAAAAGGGTCAAACTATATTATTACAAACAGACATGACCAAATCTAATATAGTAGTTCCAAAAGCAATCACATGGAACCAAATCCAATTACCACAAAGTTCGAATCTAACACAATTATAACCTCCCCAACAGGTTGAGAATAAAAAATTAGAACAAATAATAGAACACTCAGACGGATCTGTAGAAATTCAATTTAATACCACTAGACAAGTTACCTTAAACATACAAAATATTGACATTAGTAAAAGATCATCATTTTCTAGAGTAGAAACACCGCAAACTCAACCAGACATCATAATACGAAATAGAAGATTAGATGATGAAACAAGAACTAATATTACGGATGAACCTCGAATACAAGGGACCAAAACACAATCTAATATTACTCAGTCATACTATACAACTCATCAAGAAAACTGAGAAACTCTATCACCAACACAGTCCCAAATGGACCCAGGAATATTTGTCCAAGAAAAAGAATTTATTATAAATGAACAAAATATAAGTTATGAGTTTAATCAAGATTAAAATAAACAAAATAGAGAAAAATTTTACAAAATATTCCCTCAACAATATAAACAAGAATATAAGAAAGAATTACACATTAAATATTGCAGACAATATAAAGAAAGTATCCCGTTCTTCAAATGGTTTACTAATTGGCGTAATAAATTTTATTCTGCATAAACAAAACATAGATAAGTAAATGTAACTACAAAAAAAAACTCAAAAATGGAAGACAACCGAAAATAAAACTATTACTTCCATACATCCGCCTTCTGATACGATTCAACTAAATATAAATAATACTGAAATATAGGCTACACCCTTTAGAAGTATACAAAATAGTGACCTCATTACTCCAACTAACTATACTATTATGAAAGGGATAAAGACTATAATAGACCAGAATAATTAGTCAAATCAATACTTACAAACTATAGGATGTCACGCCCCAGACTCGGTAACCGGACCTCACAAGGAATCCGATGACCGATTATGGCCGCAACAGCCTCCGTAGTACCCCATTCTCGGCTCCTGAGGCAGGTTCCGATCTTGGGATCCTACAAGGAGGATTTCTACAATAATATAATCATTTCTAATACGAGCATACCCAAGATCACAGCAAGTAAATCTGAAAATAACAAAGGCACACATCACAAAATCCACTATGAATTTAAACTTTTACAAGCTTACATTAGGTCCAAAAGGACATACATAAGATAACAGAAGAAATAAGGAAGAGAATCTGCAACACTGGGTCCTCGGCTCGCACACCTATCTAAGCTCTGCTGCTAAGACACCAACTTACGATCTCCTGCACGCATCAATCGTGCATAAGCTTATAGAAAGCTTAGAGGGTGGTGAAAGTGTGTGACAATGGTGCTTAGAAGAAGATAGAGAATGTAGAAGGGAGTCATGATCAATACTAATACCACTAGCCTTACTAAGGCGATCATGAACACAAGAAGCTATGCCAAGGTAGTATGATAATGTAGGAAGTCATACCAAGGCTATATAGTGCAATGCGTAATGTAATGCAATGAGTACTGGGCGCCATGCCAAGGCGATGCAAATGAGGCTTACACAGCCGATGCAAATGCAATAATGCGAAGTAATGCCAGTGCTCATATCCAATCCACATATCAAGTACATTTTCATCATAAGGAAATCACCGAGGTCTATTACACTGCTGAATGACTGCCGCTCTACAGACCCCACACAGTCAAACGAGCATAAGAGACCTCACTACCCGCCTGTGGACAGCCAATCACCAACAAGGCTTGAAGGTAGCGGACCCATTCACGAGCTGGTCAAACTCAGCCTAGCAATGCCCTCTTACATCAGGCGAGTAAGGCCACACCCCTATCCAACCAACTACACGACAGTGGGAGTCGCGGCCTAACGGTATAAGGTCCTCGTGCGCTCATATATACCACTCGGTCACGGCGCTGGAGCAGATCCTTGGTACCATGGAAGTTTTGGAAATTTCACCCATGGGCATCCTATGCACCCGGTATACTCAAGTAATATTTTCGGTATCCAAACATGGCCATCCACGATGTATCTGTAGAGGCTACAACCCTGATGAAGCAAGGGCGATAATGCTCATATGTTATGCAATGTTAGATGCATGAATCACACAATCAACCATGTATCAATTCCAAGCATCCAACGTGCTCAAGAGGGGATACTATGTCCCTTGAGGAAAGTATCATGCAATGCCCAATGACATAATATGACCACTCACATATAGTGTCAACCAAGCATACAATGATGTACATGGGCCATGAAGATGGGTCTAGACGCATTATGCGGTGATATACAAAGTAGTACACTCCTCCTATCCAAGAAGGGACCAAGACTAGGTACTTAGACAATATCTTTAAGGAATCGAACTTCTAGTGGGGGCCCATTTACCTGGGGTAGCCCACGAGACTAAGCATACAAACTATGTGTCTAAGTAATACAGAACTGAGTCTAGCAAGAGTTTAAGATGAGCATCTAATCACATTTAGATATAATTGAGCCTAGAGGGGTGCATAATGAGGACATTTAACCGTCATTTCCCAAAAAGGCATATCAACCATGAACTATATGGATAGAAGGCCCAAGGACTACATTTAGATAAAAACAAAGGTAACCACATACATATATATTCCTCATAATATGCCATGAGAAAATGATATAATACCACTTTTAACAACATGGGCCCCAAGAGGAAAATCAAGGCCCAAGGCTTAATTTTCAATAGCCATAGAATCCATACATTAAGTTGGACTTGGTGGGCAACCCGCGTACACAATATACGGCTCGAAAATAAGTTTAAGTTTGGAGGAAATGGGCCCAAGTACATCAGCCCAATAACTAACAAATTAAGTGGGCAACCAAGGGCCCAATACTATCCTTATCTTAGCCCACAAGTCCATCAAAATGGTGGAAGTCGGCCCAATATATGGTTGGGCCAAGCTAGGACGTTCCAACCCACTCTGGGCTAATGGGATAACCCAAAAATCTGATCTAAGATGGGGTCCTCATGTGATCACTAAAGGTGACCCAAAAGAATGAATTGATTAAGCCCAAAGATTATAAGAAAACATAAGCACGTAACACGTACACAAGTTCTCAATATTGTGGGCCCCACAGCCAAACAAAGTTTTAACCATACAATTTTAATTTAAGGCCCTTTGATAAACTTTTGGCCCGTTTGACTTCCTGGGCCTGCTAAGGTCCAGAAATTAGTCAAATAATCTCATGAAGGCCAACAATACTCACAGGGGGCCCCACCAGATGGAGGGTGTGCATACATCATGAAAAGGTCAAGTGGGCCTGCTAATGGACTGGGAGTCCAGTAGCAACCCAAGGCAGAGAGTATCTCCATGAGCGGGCAATCCAAGGCTTAGACAACCTGGACCAAACATGTGTTGAGGTAGGCTCCACATACATCCATATTTAGCCTCAAATAAACAGTCAAGGGTCAATGGTGGGCCTTTAACCATCCATAGAGGAACCCATGGGCCTACCCTAGGATCACCCAGGAGGACATCCAACCTCAACTGGTTTCCAAGAGATAGCCCGCCACTACCCGTATAATGTAAGGTCTAAAGCCCAAGCAATGCATGACCTAATGGGCCATACACCAAGCCCAACTCATAGGCCATATAGTGGGTCCTCAAGTAAGGTTTAGGCCCAACCAGCCATAATTTCACATATTGTGGTGGGCTTCATGGGCAGCCCAGTAATTCATTTACATGGCAAGTTTCACATTTAACACAAGTGAGTTGGGTCTCACTTTTGGCCTAAGTACAAGGTCAGTTTAAAGGGCAGTCAATGGCCCGACTTCTTGTGTATAATTTCCCCTAAGCCCATCACAATAGATAGGAGATTACAGGCCTAAGATCAATGGGCCTATCCAAAAGAATTGAGTCCACAAGGCCTACTTGCTAATACAAACATGCATATATTATATCACATAATGGGCCCTGAAGAAATGGCCCAAAACAAAACTCATCCAATTCATACATTATAGTGGACTTGAGGGCAGCCCATAAGTCCAAGAATACATAAGGGCGAGACCTATACCGATAGGGTGGGCCTTGCCTCATCAGATAAAGACTTAACAAGATCCTCCACAATATGCATTTATGTGGGCTTTGCAAGTCAGCCCATAATTAAACACTTCATGAGGGCATTAAGGCCCATTAATACACATGGTCAGCTTATAGATAGCCCATTGGGTTCGTAAATCAATAAGGTCAGCCCTTGCACAATCTTGGGCTCAAGAAAGAAGTTCTCAGCCCATTGAGCCTATAAAACTATTAAAAATTCTGGTTAAGGCTAGCCCACAAAACTACCACAAAGGTGGGCCTCAAGGGGGCACTCATTAAGCCCAAAATATCCAAGGAAGGAAAGCAAGGAGTGTGTGCAACACTCTCTCAAATCTGATATGCCACAATAGTTCCTAAATAATCAACCATGTAGCAAATTTTGGGCCCATTGTTGGAATTCCAGCCCACCATTTCCTGGGCCTGCTGGAGTCCAGAAATTTATTTAATTTAGATGGGTTATTGACCCATGGTGATCCACATATATCATAGTGGGTACCACCAGATAAAAGAAAGATATACAACACTTACTTCAAGTGGGCCATGCCATTAGAATGCAGGCCCAGCAACCCAAGATAAGGGTGTGCCTGGGTATTTGACCCAAAATTGGTCCAAATTGCAGGCCACACCACGGTCGGTACAGAGGCCCGATGGCCCTGAAAATTTATAGGGTGGTCCTTCCATGGGTATAAAACACCCCCATAAAATTTTATAATTTTTGAACTTCTAAAACTATTTTAATTAATTTAAATAAAACAATATGTCCTGAATCTCGGACTGATCTGGACACCATATAATAGTGGGCCGGTCCAGCCACCACCATAGTGTGTACAGGCGTCCAATGGATCCAAAATTTTGTAGGTAGGTCCTAACATGAGTTTGACACATCTTTATAAATTTTTACAATTTTTAGATACTCAAAAGTATTTTAATAAATTTTAAGAATGTAATCTGTCTAGGATGAACTATTGCTGGAATGTAACTGTTCTAAATTTGGGCCACCCAAATGGGTAGATTCTGGGCCTCCAAAATTCCTGAAATTTGGACCCAAGGTCCTTCATTAAGCCTAAATTAACATGGAGCTCAGAAATATGGCCCACCTTCTGAGAAAATATTTTTAAAATTTTATTTTTTTAGAACTATACTGCTGGACTGCACAGCAGAATGTTTCTGGCAGTCCACTATGTTGGACCACCCGTTTAGATGCCCAAATGGGGTCCATTGGCCCTAAAAATTTTTAGGTATTTCTTACCAAGGGTGGACCACATTTCTATAAATTTTTAGAATTTTTATACACCCATAAATATTTTAATAAATTTCGAATTGTCAACTTGTCTAGGGTGGAATGTTGCTAGAACGGTACAGAAAATCCAGACTGTCCACCCCACTTGGACCACACTTTTGGGACCTCTATCAAGATTGGATGGGGTTAAAATTTGGGACACATGAAGATTAGATCCCCAAATTTTAGAAAAATATATTTGATGGGTACAAAAGGTTTCCTAATCAGTCCCAATTTCAAGCCCAAGTCCAACAAAAAAAATCTGTCTAGAAATTTCTGGACAGCAATGCATGCATGGAATAAAACAAATTTATGGGCCTATTAAGGAAGGGATTGGCCCATAAATTGGGTGTTATGGCCCACCCTAGTGGGCCCTACAATTTTTCAGAATAAACTCTCAAATTTCCACCCTTACAAGAACATTTAAGGTGGCAAAAAGAGGCATCTAAACCATGGTGTAGGTTGAGTATAGATGTCCCTTTCTTCCTAGGCTTTTTCTTTTGGGCAATCCAGGCCCACTAAGTGGACCACACATAATATCATCAGCTTTCTAACTAAGGAAAGAGAAGGAAGAAGGAGGCCTCCGCTACTATTAAGCCGTCCCCACACAATCACAACCACAAACAATAATATAAACACATTGTACAACTAGATCTTATGATGCATGGCTTAGATCTTTGAAATGAGTGGTTGGGATGCCATCCCAGCCACATGCAAGGGCCTAGATGACCCATCATACTTAGAAAAATAAGAGAAATCCACATGCAAGGGGTCCATCAAGGGAAGAATCCCATGCATGGACATGCATGTACAATGTGGGCCTCATGGCCTCATTTAGATGGTTGTGTAAGATCTCCACCATTAATTGGTGGGTCCTACACATCCAAATGAGAGAGAGGAATGAGATTATATGAGGAGAGAAAAGATTTACTTGATGAAGAAAGCACCCACCTAGATAAACCTTGAAATTTGCATCACCATCATCTAGAGGCTCCAAGCAACATGGATCAATGGTTGGGATGAGTTTTCAATGGAGGGATTGAGAAGAAAAAGGAGGAGAAGGGGCTGGAATGGAGGGGAGAGGTGCTGGATTTTTGCAAGGGAGAAGAAGGAGAGAAAATGAGGGAGAGAGAGGGAGAGAGAGAGAGTTGTAGGGAGGAAATCATGGCCTCTCTCTGCTTGGTTAGAGAAACCATAATGGCCTATGGTGACAATAACAAAGTGCTATGCTTAGTAGGTCTCTTGGTAGTGTTTTTGGTTAGTGGTGTTAGTTATGGATATTTGTGTAGTGTGTGGGTAGTGTACCTTGGAACTTGTGTCAAGGGAGGTGGTGGTCCACACATGCACTCCACCTAAGTGGGCCACATGATCAATGGTCACATAATGAAATGTACATAACTTTTGATCTACATATCGGATGGATGCACAAGACGCGGCGTTGGAACCGTGACGACGATGCGGTCGCAATGACATATGTTTTAACTCGATCTGAGTCAGGTCTTCATGACTGAACTTATAGATGACTGCAAACACTATCCAAGGTCACGGGTCACCGGGATTCGACTGGTAGGACCGCGGAACCAAGATGGATGGAATGCATACTTACACACACATGCACATATGCGAACTCGGGTCGGGTCTCACATAGGAGAAAAAACTAATCGAATGGAAAATATTACAAATAAGATAGAACACCTAACTGAACAATTATACAATGTTTCCTTAGACTCTACTCCTATATAATTTTTGTCTGACATCAATAACCAAACACCCCTATTTAAATCACACAAATTTCTTAAAAATATACAATTTATACTTAAAGACTCCACAGAAGAAATGCTAGAAAAAATCATAAAAAAATTAGCTAATATCTCCATTCCCGAACCAATCAACTATACTGACAAACATATATCTCCTTTAAAATGAACTCTCCCTGATCTCGAATGTAATGAAATTAAATATACTACCCATTTTCCTACAACTAGAAATTATTACTCTTGACTCACTCCAGTAGATCTCCAATTTGAAGAATGAAATCAGATAACTCAGAGTTCTTATTCTAGCGGTTCTATATATGAATGGAACATAGATGGAATGTCTGAATATAATATTATTAATTTAGTTCATGAAATGACCATGGTTACTACTGTTTATGAGTGAAATCGCGGCGTTGATGATTTCACTGCCGCTCAATTAATTGTTTCTGGCTTTATTGGTCAACTCAATGGTGGGTGGGATAACTATCTGACCTTACAAGATCGAGACCGTTTATTATCTGCTATTAAATTAGAAGCCACGGGACAACCTATTTTAGACCAAGGATAGCCCATTCAAGATGCAGTTAATACCCTTTTATATACCATCATTAAATTTTTGTAAGAGATCTAAATAATATTAGACAAAGAACTAGTGAGATCTTAAATAATCTTCGATGTCCAACATTACATAACTTTAGATGGTACAAAGATACTTTTATCAGTAAAGTAATGATACAACAAGACTATAACATGTCGTATTGGAAAGAACATTTTATTGCAGGATTACCAAAACTATTTGCAGAAACAATCTAACAAAAATTAAGACAACTCTATAATGGGAATATACCTATGATCGAATAACATATGAAGATCTAATAGCATTTATTACAAATGAAGGACTAGCCTTATACACAGATATTAAACTTAAAGCTAAAATGAAAAAAGAAAGTAAACTAACTAGGTATGAACTAGGGAATTTCTGTGAAAAATTTAGATACCAAAAAATTGTGGCTCCCTCTGAAAGAAAAAGGAGATTAAAATAAAATTATTTTAGAAAGAAAAAATACAAAAAAAATTCTAAAAAACTATATTATTAGAAATAAAAATACCAAACCCCTAAAAAGAAAACATATAAAAATAAAAAGGCCTACCATCCTAACTTTAATAAGAAAAGACAATTCCAATCTCACTTCCAGAAGAAACCAAACTGCTTCAAATGTGGTAAAATAGGCCATTTGGTAAAGAGCTAGAGCTTAAAAAATAAAATTAATGAACTAAAAATAAATGAAAAATTAAAACAAGGGTTATATAATATCTTAAAGGAGCATTCATCCTCTGACTCCTCAAAATCCAGCCAAACAGACTCGAAAGAATTAGAAAATAATATCTAAAATATTAATAAAAAATACAAGCAACATAGAAACAACAGACTCTGAACAAGAAGCAAATTCTGGTTCAGAAGAAGTAAAAAAATCATAACAATAAGAAAAGATTGGTACATGTTTAAAATGCTCAACAAAATCTATATGCACACTAACAAAAGAACAGAGAACTTTATTGGATTTTACAGAACATGTAAATGATCCAGATTTACAACGAATGTACTTACAAAACTTACAAGAATCTCTATCTAAGAAAATAGAATTAAATAATCCATTAACTCCATACAATATTACAGAAATTCTAGATAGATTCCAACCAACCCAAGAAAAAATATTAACTTTAAATGATTTATATCTAGAAGTAAAAGAAAATAAAAGATTTAAAGACACAGATTAAATACTTACTAGAAAACCATAATAGCTTAAAAGAGCAAGTGTACTTCTTAGAATCTAATAAAGAACATCATATAGAAAATGTTACTGATAACCAAATAGATGCATTAAACATAATCACCAACATAGACTACCAAAAATGGCATGTCAACCTAACCGTTCTCATAAAATAAAGAATTCCATATCCACACAATTGCTTTAATAGACAATGGAGCAGATATGAATTGTATCCAAAAAGGACTAGTATCTAGTAAATATTTTGAGAAAACTTTAGAACAATTAACAACTGCCAGTAGATCAAAACTACGAATTAACTATAAACTATCAAAAGCAGAAGTATGTAATCAAGGAATATGTTTAAAAATAACTTTTTTATTAATTAAAGACTTAACACAACCTTTTATAGTAAGTACACCATTTTTAGAATTAATCAAACCATTTAGCGTAGATAACTTTGGAATAAAAACTAACTTATTAGGCCAGGACTTAACATTTGAATTTATCAGTCCGCAAAAATTAGAGATATAAACCATCTAAAGTCAGGTTTAATAAGAAAATGTATAAATTTAATTACACATAAAAAAGAACATATTAAACAAGTTAAAAATCAAATCCAATATATTAAAATCAACGAAGATCTGAAATTACCTGAAATAAAAAATCAAATCCAAAGTTTTGAAGAATTATTTAAAAAGGAAATATGTTCTGATTTACCAACAACATTCTGGAATAGAAAATGGCACATAGTCAAATTACCATATGAATCAGACTTACATGAATCATGTATACTTACAAAAGCTAGACCGATCCAAATGCCAAAAGAATTATTAAAGCATGGTAAAAAAGAGATAGACGAACTATTACAAAAGGGTTTGATAAGACACAGTAAATCACCATGGAGTTGTTCAGCATTTTATGTTAACAAATCAGCTGAAATAGAAAGAGAAGTTCCAAGACTAGTAATAAACTACAAACCACTAAACAAAGTACTACAATAGATACGATATCCAATACTAAACAAAAAAGACTTATTAGGGAGATTATATTCAATAAAAGTTTTCTCAAAGTTTGATATGAAGTTAGGATTTTAGTAAATACAAATTGTGAGACCCGACCCAAGTTCGCATGTGTGCATGTATGTGTGTGAGTATGCATTTCATTTCTTGTGGTCTCGCGGTCCTACCGGTCGAATTCCGGTGACCCGCGACCCTCGGATAGTGTTTGCAATCATTCTTGAGTTTGGTCATGTAGACCCGACTAGGATCAAGCTGAGACCTATGCCATTGCAACCGTATTGTTGCTGCGGTTCCAATGTCGCGTCTTGTACGTCCATCCGATGTGTGGATCTAAGTTGTGTACGTTTCATTCTATGGCCCTTGATTTTGATCATGTGGCCCACCTTGGAGTAGTGCATGTGGCCCACACTCCCTCTTTTGCACAAGTTCTAACACACACTACACACACCACCTAAATCTCCATAACTCATACTACCAAGACCTCACACACCACCCACACCTAACCTACCCTAGCAATATTGTTTGTATCACCATAGGTTAATGATTACTTTCCTTAAAAAGATTTTCTCTCTCTTTCCCTCTCATTTCTCTCTCTCTTCTCTTCTTCTCTAGCAATTTTTCTCCATTTCTCCAGCCCATTTTCCTTCATTTTTCCAGCCACCTTCCTCCTTAATCCCCCACCATCTAACCCTTGAAACCCCATCTCCACCATCGATCCATCTCCCTTGGTACTAAAGGACCTTATTGTGAAAGTTTGGTGGTCATCTTTGAGGTGGGTGCTCCTCTAGATGTAAAAATCTAATTTCTATAGCCTAGATGTTTTCTTTTTTCATGAGGGAAGTGTAGGACCCACTAATCAATGGTGGAGATCCCACACAATCCCATGGTTGTGGCCTAATGGCATATCTTATGCATGCGTGATCCATGCATGGGGCCTTTCTCTATGGGCCTCATCATGTCAGTTTTCTTTCATATCATATCATGTTTGGGTCATCTAGACCTTATAACCATGGTGGGGATGGCATCTTCACTATGCATTTTAATTATAGGCCATGCATGTGTAAGATCCATGTTGTAAATGTAAATTTATGTATGATGTGCGGGTGTGATTGATCTTGGGAGGGCTCAATAGTGGCAGAGCCCTTTCCCTATGGCCGGATTATCCTTCTATCTCTCTTTTTCCTCATTTTATTTCCTGATGTGTGTGGCCCATTTGGTGGGCCTAGGGCATCCAGAAATTTCAGCAAGGTGGGATGCCCAAACTGCACATTATTTGATTTTAGGTGTCCTACTTGCTGCCTTAATGATGCATGCAAGGTGTGTCGGCTTTAGATTATGACATGAAAATTTATGGGGCCCACTAAGGAAGGCCACACCATCCTCCATTAATGTATTTCCCTTTTTATTTAACTTATATAATAAATTTTATCTAAGTACATGTTGCTGTCCAGAATTTTCTGGACAGTTTCTGGTTGCTTTTGGACTAGATTTTGGGACTGTTTGAGGGACTATTCATACCCATTAAATATACTTTTCTGAAAGATGGGGATCTCATCTTGATGTCTCCAAAATTTCAGTCCCATCTGACCTTGATTGAGGTCCCAAAGGTGTGGTCCAAGTGAGGTGAACAGTCTGGATTTCCTGCACTGTTCCAGCAACATTCCACTATAGACAGTTGGATTTCTGAAATTTATTAAAATACTTATGGGTGTTTAAAAATTATAAAAATTTACAGGGGGGTGTCATACTCATGGTAGAACCCACATACAAAATTTTGGGGCCAATGGACACCTTTACGTACCATAGTGGTGGCTGGACTAGCCCACTATAATATAGTGTCCAGATCAGTCCAATTTTTAGGATAGATTGATTTATCTAAATAAATTAAAATATTTATAGATGTCTAAAAATTCTAAATTTTTTTAAAGATGTTGTATACTCATGTTAGGACTTACCTACCTAATTTCAGGGCCAATGGATCCCTTTACACACTGTGGCAAGGGCCGGACTAGCCCACCACGTTGGGACGTCCAGGTCTGTCCGATTCTCTGGATAGTCTGTATTGTTTAAATTAATTGAAATACTTATAAATATATAAAAAATTTAAAATTTTGTGGAGGTGTGGCCCACCTATTGAAGTATCACTCTGTAAAATTTCAGCTTCAAATGATCCTGTTTGGGCATCCAAAAGAATGGGCCAAGATGGTTGGACTCACAGATTTTTCTGTTGTGCAGTCCAGCAATATGCCTTGATAAAAACCATAATTCAAAAATATTTCTTCCAATGGTGGGCCACCTTCTTAGGTTTTCTCTCATTGTATGCATGATGAGGGACATTAACCCTTAGTTTTTATATTTTATAGGCCTTGGACCCACTCTAATGGAGTATCCAAATTTAGGACAGCAACATGTTATAATTATGCTTGGCCTTGGGCTGAAATTTTGAGGAGTGGGGCCAACCACATTTATAAAGGTCTTAGAAGAAATAATTTATACCTTTAGATTCTTAAATTTTGGGATTAATAAATTCACTTTTGAGGCCCACCACAGTTGAATTTAATTGGGTCCATGAATGTAGATAGTTGTTAAACTCTTTAAGCCCAATTGGGCTGGAACTTCCAGATAGGCCTATTGAACTATTGTGTCATTTTTACCATACTATTGTGTTGGATTAGTGGGCTAGATTACACAAGTAAATGGGCCCTTGGTTGCCTACCAAATCAACTTTATACTTGGGCCAGGTTGTAGGCCCAACTTACTTGACTAAGAGCATGACATTTTGCCCATGTGGTTTGAGCAATGGGCTGTCCACTAGGCCACCATAATATATGGGATTAGTGGCCTTTATGTTAGGCCGTAATCTTCCCCCTTTGGGCCCATTGGTATATATGGGTTGGGTTATGTATGTTCCCCTTGGACCCATATTTTGGGTAGGCCTTGGGCCGCTCTTTCTGAAGCCTAACATGAGTGTTTATGGTATGATTATGGCTGCTCGTTTCTTATTTCTGATATAACATGGGCCTTGGGCCTTAATCCATGATCAATTAGAGATGGGCTACCTCTTAGGGACCAATTGTGGTTGGATGTCCACATTGGTGGCCCTAAGGTAGGCCCATGGGCTTCTATGGGTGGTTAAAGGCCCACCATAGACCCTTGCTAGGCCGTTTCATCTATTTAGGCTCATACCATTGTTCTCCTCAGTCTTGTGGGCTACCCCAGGTATATGGGCCCCCACTAGATGTTGTATTCCTTATGAGGAATTAGTTAATTACCTAGACCCTTCATGGTTAGGTAGAGAGTTCATCTTCACCATATTGGCACCCCTATTCATCTTCATGGCCCACTCTCATACACATCATATGCATGTTTGGTTGAGGTATGATTGGTCATGGTTGTGCCATTGTGTAGGACATGTTGGTATCTCCCTGAAAGATGGATGCTTGAGATTAATGCATGGGTGATTGTGTGATTCATGCATCTGGCATTGCATAGCATGTGGATATCTGCCCTTACTTTATCAGGGCCTTGCCTCCACAGGGATATTCATAGATGGTCGTATGTGTGGACACCAAAAATATTAGTTGAGCATACCGGGTGCATAGGATGCCCATGGGTGAAATTCCTAAAACTTCCATAGTACCAAGGATCTGGTCCAACGCCGTGACCGGATGGAATACATGAGCACAGGAGGACCTTATACCGTTAGGCTGCGACTCCTACTGTCGTGTAGTCGGTTGGATAGAGGTGTGGCCTTACCTGCCTGGTGTGTAGTGGGCATTGTTAGGCTGAGTCTGACCAGCTCGTAAATGGGTCTGCTACCGTCAGGCCTTACTGGTGATTGGCTGTCCACAGGCGGGTAGTGAGGTCTCTTACGCTCATTTGACTGTGCGGGGTCTGTAGAGCGACAGTCATTCAGCAGTGTAATGGATCCCGATGATTTCCTTATGATTGGAAATGTACTTGAATTATGGTTTGGATATGAGCACTAGCATTACTTGCATCACATTAGCATTAGCCGTGTAAGCCCATTCATGCTTTGCCTTGGTATGACGTCCAGTACTCATCGCATCGTATTCATGATAAGCCTTGGTAAGGCTAGTGATATTCTCATTGAGCATGTTTCCCTTCTTGCATCTCCTACTATTCTTCTGTGCACCATCGTCACATACTTACACTACCCTCTAAGCTTCTATAAGTTTATGCACGATTGATGCATGCAGGAGATTCTAGGCAGGCGTTGTAGCAGCAGAGCGTGGAGTAGAGCTGAGCATTTGAGGACTCTAGTGTTGTTGACCTTTCTCTTTTTTCCTTTTATCTCATGTATGTCCTTTGGACCTTATGGATGGTTGTAAAAGTTTAAATTTATAGTAGATTTTACAATGTGTGCCTTTGTTATTCTTAGATGTACTTATTGTGATCTTAGGTATGCTCGTATTGGTAATGATTATACTGTTATGAAAATTCTCCTTGTAGGATCCCAGGATCGGAACCTGCCTCAGGAGACGAGAATGGGGTACTACGGAGGCTGTTACGGCCAAAACCGGCCATCGGGTCCCTTGTGATTCCGATTACCGAGTCTGGGGCGTGACACAAATCACAGAAGAAGATAGGTATAAAACAGCTTTCAATGTACCTTTTGGTCAATTTGAATGGAATGTCATTCCCTTTAGATTAAAAAATGCACCATCAGAGTTTCAAAACATCATGAATGATATTTTCTTTCCCTATATTAACTTCACTATAGTATATATAGATGATGTATTAGTATTTTCAGATTCTTTAGAACAACATTGGAAACATTTAAGAATATTTCTAAACGTTATCAAAACAAATGGGTTAGTTGTTTCAGCAACCAAAATTAAATTATTTCAAACCAAAATTAGATTTTTAGGACACCATATATCTCAAAGCACAATCATACCCATAGAATGGAGCCTAGAATTTGCAGATAAATTTCTCAATGAAATTAAGAATAAGACACAATTACAAAGATTCCTAGGAAGCCTTAATTATATAGGAGATTTTTATCAAGACCTGCATAAAATATGTAAACCATTATATGAAAGACTAAAAAAGAATCCGCCTCCATGGACCCAACAACACACCAATATAGTAAAAACTATTAAACTCGAAATTAAACAGTTATCATTATTATATATAGGCGATCCATTAGCCCCTAAAATTGCAGAGACTGATGCATCAGAAATAGGATACGGGGGAATTCTAAAATAAAAGAAAAATGAATCAGAATAATTAATAAGATTTACTTCTGGCTCCTAGAATGAAACTCAAAAGAATTATATTACGATCAAGAAGGAAATTATCTCTATTGTATTATGTATTTCAAAATTTCAAAGTGATCTTTTAAACCAGTGTTTTCTTCTTCGAATAGATTACAAAAGTACAAAATATATTTTAGAAAAGGATGTTAAAAATCTATCCCATAAACAGATTTTCACCAGATGGCAAGTTATTTTATCAAGTTTTGATTTCCAAATCAAATTTATTAAAGGTGATTCCAATTCTTTATCATATTTCTTATCCAGAGAGTATTTACAAGGCAATAATGGCTGATAAATCGAAGCCTACAAGTAAACAAGACTATGCTATGCCTTCTCCATTGAATACAAGACCAATCTCTCCTTCTCCAACCACACCTTCTCCAGCAAAAAACAAGATTAGGGAGTCCTTTTGTAGGATAATTCAGATCTTCCATAGGAACAAGACTAAGAAATACCATTCCCCTTTCCACAATTCCTTTTAGTCCTTTAACTTCTCTGACCTCTTCTTCTTCTTCTACTCCTCAAACATTTGTAAGCAAACTAGTCGATACCGATCCAATATTACAAGATCATCCCTCTTTCCAACTAATCCCTCATTCTCCTCCTTCCCCTACCAATGTTTTTACTTTAGAACCACAGTTTTTTTACAAACTAGAAATCTACCCTATAATACCCACTGAAGCAGAATTCAAAGACAAGCCTATCCCCTTCATTATCCAGCGATGTTTTCCTCTATCCTGGCATTGGCCAGCAACCATCGGGAGCAAAATACAAAAGTACTATGAATTTATCCTGGTAGACACTGATTCCTACATCTTTACTCATGTACTAGATAAACAGGACAACTCAAAAATTGCTTATTCAAAATGCCAAATTTTAAAGGTCCTTACTTTCTCAGATTGAGGATCAAATCACAACTCAGCATGACAGTTTTCTCAAGTATTTAGTCCACATAGTTTTACATATAATGATTATCAAAAGGCATGGTTATAGGCATTTTTCTATCAAAATCCTAGTCTTTCACATTCATGGTTTTTTCATTTTGACTAAAAAATAAATTTAAATTTTCCTCTGTGGTTTCATGCATTTTCAAATTACTTTGGACCAGATCTAAGAATTTTACCCCCTCTAGTATAAGAAGGATTTACTTACTTTTTAGACAATTAAAGTTTTCTGAGCAACAAGACCAATTACCAAAATCTTTAGTGTTTTTCTCATTATTCTCAATCGCGTGGATTAACACATGGGAATACAATATCCAATAAGTTTCTTCATCTCCAGCCTTACATTTAGTTAGACGTTTCAAAAGCAAATGGTGGAAATAACTTAAACTAGATAGATTTCTAAAACAAGCACTCGAAAAGTATTTCTAAAAAAATCATCTTTCAAAACTTGAAAAGGTTTCATCAAAAGATCAGCAGTTCCTAGTCTCAAAGTCCTCCATTCAAGCAAAGTTAGCGGCCACCAAGACCAAAGATGAATACATGACCATTTTAAGTGAAGAAGCATCAGCCTTAAAGCCAGAAGAAGATTCAAATGTTTCTAGCACACATTATTTACAACCAAATGAAGATGACTGTTATGGGATAGACAGGGTACCTCAATTATAATAATGCATTAACAGTAATCATATTGTAGAGCTTCCAAGATTATTCTCATGATACCATCATCACAAGAAGACAAAACTCTGACAAAAGTATCAGAGCGAGTACTACTTTAGCAAGTAAGTACAACTGTAACAAGCTAAAAGATAAGGATACTGTAGTAACAAGAAGACAAAGCCAGCACCTTCCGTGAACCTTCCAGATTTCATCATCTTTCGAATCCATAACACTATACATCCAGATTTCAAACAAGCTAAAATCCGAGGCAATCTCGAAGCCTCCGAATCTCAAGTTGGTTCAAATCCATCGCTTATTTAACCACAACTCCAGCATGATCGCGAAACACACTTCAACTTCGAAGAACCAGAGACCCATCCTCTTCACCATCTTCTCTCTTCTCGTTCGCCTCTCCTTTCCTGTCTTTCTTAACCCTTGTAAAACTATAATAGCCTTAGTCTTGGATCTTCATCAGCTTGTAGTATTTGATCAAGTTTGTAAGTATTTTATTAAGATATATTTTCTTCTATAATCTTTTAGTAAAAGAAGTTTTAGAAATTTTAGTTATCAAAATTCAGCAATGCCTCTGTATGTTCCTTTAAGTATTTTTCTTAGAATCTTTTTGGTTGTAGCATATGGGATTTATTGTTTATGTTTAAATTTTAAAAAATTTAAAAAAAAAATACTTAAAGGAACATAAATATAAACAATAAATCCCATATGCTACAACCAAAAAAAATGCAAAGGAAAATACTTAAAGGAACATACAGAGGCATTGCTGAATTTTGAAAACTAAAACTTCTTTTACTAAAAGATTATAGAAGAAAATATATCTTAATAAAATACTTACAAACTTGATCGAATACTACAAGCTGATGAAGATATAAGACTAAGGCTATTCTGGTTTTACAAGGGTTAAGAAAGACAGGAAAGGAGAGTTTAAGGAGAAGACAGGAGATGGTGAAGAGGATGGGTCTCTGGTCTTCAAAGTTGAAGTGTGTTCCACAATCATGCTAGAGTTGTGGTTAAATAAGCGACGAATTTGAACCAACTTGAGATTTGGAAGCTTCGAGATTACCTCGGATTTTAGCTTGTTTAAAATTCGGATTACAGTGTTATGGATTCAAAAGGTGATGAAATCCGGAAGGTTCGCGGAAGGTGCTAGCTTTGCCTTCTTGTTGCTACAGTATCCTTGTCTTTTATCTTGCTACAGTTGTACTTGCTTGGTACAGTAGTACTCGCTCTGATACTTTTGTCGGAGTCTTGTCTTCTTGTAATGATGGTATCGTGAGAATAATCTTGAAAGCTCTAGAATATGATTATTGTTAATGCATTATTACAATTGAGGAACCTCGTCTATCCCATAACAGTCATCTTCATTTTGTTGTAAATAATGTATGCTAGAAACATCTAAATCTTCTTCTGGCTTTAAGGCTAATGCTGTTTCACTTAAAATGGCCATGTATTCGACTTTGGTCTTGGTGGCCGCTAACTTTGCTTAAATGGAGGACTTTGAGACTAAGAATTGCTGATCTTGAGACGAAACCTTTTCAACTTTTGAAAGATGAGGATTTTCTTAGAAATACTTTTCGAGTGGTGGTTTTAGAAATCTATCTAGTTTAAGTTGTTTCCACCATTTACTTTTGAAACGTCTAACTAAATGCAAGGCTGTAGATGAAGAAACTTGTTAGATATTGTATTCCCATGTGCTAATCCATGCAATTGAGAATAATGAGAAAAACACTAAAGATTTTGGTAATTGGTCTTGTTGCTCAGAAAATTGTAATTGTCTAAAAAGTAAGTAAATTCTTCTTGTACTGGAGGGGGTAAAATCCTTAGATCTGGTCCAAAGTAATTTCAAAATGCATAAAACCATAAAGGAAAATTTAAATTTGTTTTGGTGAAAATGGAAAAACCATGAATGTGAAAGACTAGGATTTTGATAGAAAAATGCATATAACCATGCTTTTTGATAATCATAATATGTAAAACTATGTGGACTAAATACTTAAGAAAACTGTCCTGCTAAATTGGGATTTGGCCCCCAATCTGGGAATGTAAGGACCTTTAAAATTTGGCATTTTGAATAAGCAATTTTTGAGTTGCCCTGTTTATCTGGTACATGAGTAAAGATGCAGGAATCAGTGTCTACCAGGATAAATTCATAGTACTTTTATATTTTTCTCCCGATGGTCACTGGTCAATGCTAGGATGAAGGAACACATCGCTAGATAATGAAGGGGATAGGCTTGTCTTTGAATTTTGCTTTAATGGGTATTATAGGGTAGATTTCTGGTTTGTAAAAATACTGTGTTTCTAAAGTAAAAACATTCGTAGGGGAAGGAGGAGAATGAGGGATTATTTGGAAAGAGGGATGATCTTGTAATCCTGGATTGGTATCGACTAGTTTGCTTATAAATGTTTGAGGAGTAGAAGAAGAAGAAGAGGTCAGAGAAGTTAAAGGACTAAAAGGAATTGTGGAAAGGAGAATGGTAGGTCTTAGTCTTATTCCTATGGAAGATCTGAATTTTCCTACAAAAGGACTCCCTAATCTTATTTTTTGATGGAGAAGGTGTGGTTGGAGAAGGAGAGATTGGTCTTGTATTCAATGGAGAAGGCATAGCATAGTCTTGTTTACTTATAGGCTTCGATCTATCAGCCATTGTTGCCTTGTAAATACTCTCTGGATAAGAAATCTGGTAAAGAATTGGAATCACCTTTAATAAATTCGATTTGAAAATCAAAACTTGATAAAATAGCTTGTCATCTAGTGAAAATCTGTTTATGAGTTAGATTTTTAACATCCTTTTCTAAAATATATTTTACACTTTTACAATCTATTCGAAGAAGAAAACACTGGTTTAAAAGATCACTTTAAAATTTTGAAATACATAATAAAATATAGAGAATTTCCTTTTTGATCATACTATAATTCTTTTGAGTTTCATTCCAGGAGCTAGAAGTAAATCTTAGTAATTGTTCTGATTCATTTTTCTTTTGTTTTAGGATTCCTCCGTATCCTATTTTTGATGCATCAGTCTCTACAATTTTAGGGGTTAATGGATCGCCTATATATAATAATGGCAACTGTTTAATTTTGAGTTTAATAGTTTTTACTATATTGGTGTGTTGTTGGGTCCATGGAGGCAGATTTTTTTTTAGTCTTTCATATAATGGTTTACATATTTTATGCAGGTCTTGATAAAAATCTCCTATATAATTAAGGCTTCCTAGGAATCTTTGTAATTGTGTCTTATTCTTAATTTCATTGAGGAATTTATCTGTAAATTCTAGGCTCCGTTTTATGGGTATAATTATGCCTTGAGATACATGGTGTCCTAAAAATTTAATTTTGATTTGAAATAATTAGATTTTGGTGGCTGAAACAACTAACCCATTTGTTTTGATAACGTTTAGAAATATTCTTAAATGTTTCCAATGTTGTTTTAAAGAATCTGAAAATACTAATACATCATCTATATATACTATAGTGAAGTTAATATAGGGAAAGAAAATCTCATTCATGATGTTTTGAAACTCTGATGGTGCATTTTTTAATCCAAAGGGCATGACATTCCATTCATATTGACCAAAAGGTACATTAAAAGCTATTTTATACCTATCTTCTTGTGCAATTTGTATTTGCCAAAGTCCTGACTTCATATCAAACTTTGAGAAAACTTTTGCTAAATAAAATCTCCCTAATAAGTCTTTTTTGTTTGGTATTGGATATCGTATCTATTGTAGTACTTTGTTTAGTGGTTTGTAGTTTATTACTAGTCTTGGAACTCCTCTTTCTATTTCAGCTGATTTGTTAACATAAAATGCTGAACAACTCCATGGTAATTTACTATGTCTTATCAAACCCTTTTGTAATAGTTCGTTTATCTCTTTTTTACCATGCTCTAATAATTCTTTCGACATTTGGATCGGTTTAACTTTTGTAAGTATTCGTGATTCATGATAGTCTGATTCGTATGGTAATTTGACTATGTGCTGTTTTCTTTTCCAGAATGTTGTTGGTAAATCAGAACATATTTCCTTTTTTAATAATCTTCAAAACTTTGGATTCGATTTTTTATTTCAGGTAATTTCAGATCTTCATTGATTTTAATATATTGGATTTAATTTTTAACTTGTTCAATATGTTCTTTTTTATATAGTGTAATTAAATTTATAGATTTTGTTATTAAAATCGACCTTAGCTGGTTCATATCTCTAATTTTTGGTGGACTGATAAATTCAAATGTTAAATCCTGGCCTAATAAGTTAGTTTTTATTCCAAAGTTATATACGTTAAATGGTTTGATTAATTATAAAAATGGTATACCTAGTATGATAGGTTGTGTTAAGTCTTTAATTAATAAAAAAAAGTTATTTTTAAACATATTCCTTGATTACATACTTCTGCTTTTGATAGTTTTAGTTAATTCGTAGCTTTGATCCACTGGCAGTACTTAATTGTTCTAAAGTTTTCTCAAAATATTTACTAGGTAATAGTCCTTCTTGGATACAATTCATATCTACTCCAGTGTCTATTAAAGCAATTGCGTGGATATGGAATTCTTTATTTATGACAATGGTTAGGTTGACATGCCATTTTTGGTAGTCTATGTTGGTGATTATGTTTAATGCATCTATTTGGTTATCAGTAACATTTTCTATATGATGTTCTTTATTGGATTCTAAGAAGTACACTTGCTCTTTTAAGCTATTATGATTTTCTAGTAAGTATTTAATCTATTTCTTTAAATCTTTTATTTTCTTTTACTTCTAGATATAAATCATTTAAAGTTAATATTTTTTCTTGGGTTGGTTGGAATCTATCTAGAATTTTTGTAATATTGTATGGAGTTAATGGATTATTTAATTCTGTTGGCTTAGATAAAGATTCTTATAAGTTTTGTATGTACATTCGTTTTAAATCTGGATCACGTAAGTGTTCTACAAAATTTAACAAAGTTCTCTGTTCTTTTGTTACTGTGCATATGGATTTTGTTGAGCATTTTAAACATGTACCAATATTTTCTTCTTCTTCTGATTTTTCTACTTATTTTGAACCAGAATTTGCTTCTTGTTTAGAGTCTGTTGTTTCTATATTGCTTGTATTTTCATTAATATTTTGAATATTATATTCTAATTCTTCTGAGTCAGTTTGACTGGATTCTGAGTCAGAGGATGAATACTCCTTTAAGATATTATATAACCCTTGTTTTAATATTTCATTTATTTCTAGTTCATTAATTTTATTTTTTAAGCTGCAGCTTTTTGCAAAATGGCCTATTTTACCACATTTGTAGCAGGTTGGTTTTTTCATGAAGTTAGATTGGAATTGTCTTTTCTTATTAAAGTTAGGATGGTGGGCCTTTTTATTTTTATATGTCTTCTTTTTAAGGGTTTGGTATTTTTTTCCAATAATATAATTTTTTAGAATTTTATTTATATTTTTCTTTCTAAAATAATTTTTCTTTAATTTCCTTTTTCTTTCAGAGGGAGCCAATATTTTTTGGTATCCAAATTGTTCACAGAAATTCCTTGGTTCATATCTAGTTAGTTTACTTTCTTTTTTCATTTTAGCTTTAAGTTTAATATCTGTGCATAAGGCTAGTCCTTCATTTGTAATAAATGTTATTAGATCTCCATATGTTATTCGATCATAGGGTATATTCCTATTATAGAGTTGTCTTAATTTTTGTTGGATTGTTTCTGCAAATAGTTTTGGTAATCTTGCAATAAAACATTTTTCCAATATAGCATGTTACAGTCTTGTCATATCATTACTTTATTGATAAAAGTATCTTTGTACCATCTAAAGTCATCTAATGTTGGACATCGAAGATTATTTAAGATCTCACTAGTTCTTTGTCTAATATTATTCGGATCTCCTATAAAATATTTAATGATGGTATATAAATGGGTATTAACTGCATCTTGAATGGGTTGTCCTTGGTCTAAAATATGTTGTCCCGTGGCTTCTAATTTAATAATAGATAATAAACGGTTTCGATTTTGTAAGATCAGATAGTTATCCCACCAGCCTTTGAGTTAACCAGTAAAGCCAAAAATAATTAATTGAGCGGCAGTAAAATCATCAACGCCGCGCTTTCGCTTATAAACAGTAGCAACCATAGTCATTTCATGAACTAAATTAATAATATTGTATTCAGACATTCCATCTATGTTCCATTCATATATAGAACCGCTAGAATAAGAACTCTGAGTTATCTGATTTCGTTCTTCAAATTGGAGATCTACTGGAGTGGGTCTAGAGTGATAATTTTTAGTTATAGGAAAAGGGATAGTATATTTAATTTCATTACATTCGAGATCAGGGAGCATTCATTCTAAAGGAAATATATGTTTATCAGTATGGTTGATTGGTTCGGGAATGGAGATATTAGCTAATGTTTTGGTGATTTCTTCTAGCATTTCTTCTGTGGAGTCTTTAAGTGCAAATTGCATATTTTTAAGAAATTCAAGGGGTTTAAATAAGGGTGTTTGGTTGTTGATGTCAGACCAAAATTGTATTGGAGTAGAGTCTAAGAAAACATTGTATAATTGTTCGGTTAGGTGTTCTATCTTATTTGTAATATTTTTCATTCGATTAGTTTGTTCTCCTATGGTTTGTAAGTATTGATTTGAATAATTATTTTGATCTATTATAGTCTTTATCCCTTTCATAATAGTATAGTTAGTTGGAGTAATGAGGTCACTATTTTGTATGCTTTTAAAGGGTGTAGCCTATATTTCAGTATTTTTTATATTTTTCTTTGAATCGTATCAGAAGGCGGATGTATGGAAGTAATAGTTTTATTTTCGATTGTCTTTCATTCTTCAGTTATTTTTGTAGTTACATTTACTTATCTATATTTTTTTTATGCAGAATAAATTTCATTACGCCAATTAGTAAACCATTCTAAGAACGAGATACTTTCTTTATATTGTCTGCAATATTTAATGTGTAATTCTTTCATATATTCTTGTTTATATTGTTGTGGGAATATTTTATAAAAAAAATTTCTATTTTTTTTATTATAATCTTGATTAAACTCATAACTTATATTTTGCTTATTTATAATAAATTCCCTTTTTATGACAAATATTCCTAGGTCCATTTGGGACTGTGTTGGTGATAGAGTTTCTCGATCTTCTTGATGTGTTGTATAGTATGACTGAGTAATATTAGATTGTATTCTAGTCCCTTATATTCGAGGTTCATTGGTAATATTAGTTCTTGTTTCATCATCTAATTATCCATTTCGTATTATGATGTCTGGTTGAATTTACGGTGTTTCTACTCTAGAAAATTATGATCTTCTACTAATGTCAATATTTTGTATGTTTAAGGTAACATGTCTAGTGGGATTAAATCAAATTTCTACAGATCCGTCTGAGTGTTCTATTATTTATTCTAAATTTTTATTCTCAACCTGTTGGGGAGGTTGTAATTGTGTTAGATTCCAACTTTGCGGTAATTGGATTTGGTTCCATGTGATTGCTTTTGGAACTACTGTATTAGCTTTGGTCATATCATTTTGTAATAATATAGTTTGACCCTTTTGGCTTGCTTTAATTGATCTTAGTTCTATGCTAGTATTCAATACTTTATAATAGATTCGATAAACTAAAGCTAATGGTAAACTTTCATCCATTAAATGATACCCACTTGTCTTAATGTTTAGTGTTAGGGCATGTAAAATATTAGGATCCTTTAAACTGACACTAAAATTTGGATAGCAATTAAAATAAATAGGTCCATTATATAAGCTAGACTCTATGATTCCTAATACAGAGTCATGAAAATTTAAATGCCTACAGTCTCTTAAACATATTAAGGTACTAGCATTTAATCCATCTCTAGTTAATGGTTTAATTGCTACTTGTACTAATCTTGTATGTAGATAACTATATTTCTTTTTTATATGTTCTATAATTGCTTCTTAACTAAACAATCTTAAAGTTTCATACACATTGTTTAATCCTATAGTTTGCTCTCTGGTTTTAATAGCATTATCTGAGATGAATTCAAATGTTCCAATTTTATAAATTTCTTTAGTTGGTACTTTTGGTAAGTGCCAATTTTTTAAGTTTTTATTAATATTTTCATAATTTATTTGACAACTGTTAATTATATTGTCATCTAAGAGAGAGGAAGAACTTGCTTCCGATGAGCATGAAATATTACTATTAGTGTGGAATAGCTTGTCCATCATACCACTCTTTATAATACTGTTTAGAGACTGAACTGTCCAATTAGGGGTCCCTTGCGGCAATTCGGCTATTTTGCCCTGAAGCCATTACAGGTCGTCGCTTTAGAGCAGTAAATCAATCTAAACAGTTATCATAAATTAATATTGATCACAGATGAACTTTCACGACACTAGGTACGTTTTTTTTAATTAAGGCTTGGCTCTGATACCATTTGATTCTAACCCAGTTTTACATTAAATAAAACTTTAATAAATGCGATTACACTAAATCAGCATATCATACTTCAGAGATGACCAAATTAAGCAACCAGAAGACTGTGATATATATATATATAAAGTGTAAAAGTGGATATAAACCTCATAGTATGATCATGTCACCAGGCTGAATAATTACAAGTATAGTTTCAAAATATACAAAATGATAGTGTAATGTCATCTAATCCATATCCCTGTAGCCCCGATGACGTACCTCCAGGTCTACATAAACCCGTCAGAGAGTTGCGGGTAGGAGAACTCATTCTCGTAGAAGATAGGCTCTATCGCATAAGCCTCGCCGTCATCTAAAACTAAAATAAGGTCTAGTTAGTATTTTAAAACACCATCCTAGAGTGGGAGTGAGTGATCAACTCAGTGGAGCTATAAGGCAAAGTTTAACATATTATCAATTCAATCAAGTAGTAATGATAAAGCAGTACAATAATCATATCCTAAATACTCTTGTTAATGCCGAAATGGTATGTATTAATGATGCATGCCCTCACCTGCACTCCCTCTGCGACATCATCTCACGGTCAAGCATGCTAAACTCCCACTATGCTCAACATCCATGCCAAAGGCACATGCAACATGATGCATGGTCATGTTAGCCAAGTTCTTACTTAGACTTATTCATATAGTAGGTTTGGGAAGCTAAGGCACCGCCCTTTATATCATTGACCCAAACAATGATCCATCTAGGGTCGTCAATCATAGTTAATTGCATACCATAGGCAAGTTCACGAGTTTACACTATAAGTCGCTACAGGAGGCTCATCACTTCATTGTAGGTTTAATTCACACTTGAGGTCACTACGAGAGACTCGTCACCTGATCGTAGGTTTATTTTATACTCGAGGTCACTACGAGAAGGGTCGTCACCTTAGCTGTAACGCCCATGAAAAATCCGTACTTGGGCTCGAGAACCAACTCGACCCGAAGTCGCGTAGAATTAATTTCATGGAAATTAAGCGTAAGTTAGCTAGCGCAATGCTAGAGTAGCTGGGAAATAGTCCCTGATCATTTTAAATACGTTCTACAAGACCCAAATCGAGTAGAACAAACAACTCTACAATACTATAACCTCGGATCAAACTCTAAGCGGGTTTGTTCTCTGGACCACTTTGAATTCTTGTATTGGGTTTAGACCGCGCGTCGAAAGTCCGATACCTCCTATCTTAGACCGTTAGAACCGCCCAGCTGGACTTGACAATCATTTCGAAAATCAAGTCAAACCGATAATCACAGACTGTTTCGTTGAACCCGGACGGAAGAGACCGTGAATAGGGACAGAATTGGAATTTCAAATTCAAATCTGGCACACGACTTGACGCTTCAGTATTAAGCGTTCTAACCGTCAGAATTCATCCAGATTACACCCTCGGATCAGGAAAAATTTCTATTTATTATCATGAGACTTTCAGCCCTGATCTACGTGCGGTGACCGCTGAACTGAAACTGGTCCGCCACGTGCGATCTGCGAACCCTGCCAGACTGAAAACTTAATACGTGCTACATCTGGTACGCATGAGCTTAAGTCCGATCGCAATCGACCAGGGGACCACGAGAAAGCAACTTTTGGACCGAAACAGCTCCGAAATGGATAGGCACCAAGTAAACTTTGTTTCGGAGCCTGTTTCCGGCACTTTTAAGCTTATAAAAGGGGTTGAAACCCTCATTCCTCTCTCCCATCCGAAAATTGAAAACCCTAGCTTGGGAGAGAGAAAAGGAGAGAGAGTTTGAGAGAAAGAGTAGAAGTGATTTTTCCCGCTTCCGAGCCACCGGTTGCTACTACTTCAGCAACTCTTCCCAATCATCTGGCTGGTGATTTCTCCATTCTTTCAGGTATAAAACAACCCTAGAACTTGCTGATTTAGGGTTTACTTAGATTCATAGCGTGTTAGCTAACGTATCTTGTAAAATAGGTTCTCCTACTGCCGTAGACGAAGCGTACACGCTCCGTTCCAAATCACGCATCCGTAAGAGACTAGGTGAGAATTTTATACGCTTTGATTGATGGTTTACAACGCTTTCAATGTCGTTTAATAGTAGATTATCGACGGCATCGCCGTTTGACATGTACAACATGCTCTTCGTTTCCTGTTTCGTAAATTAACGAAGAATATGAGATTTAGGGCATTTTAGTCATTTATAGGAAGTACTGTCTACATTCATATTTTTTTGACGTGATTGACATGGTTTGTTGTCACATTAGGAAGTTAGGAATGCGTGCATAATTAGTTTGGCGAAGAGATCCGCCTAATTGCGCACTTTGGATCGACATACTATATGTAGACTTAACTGTGTAGTGTATGTGTTTGTATAAATGTTTGTATTAGTATGTATTGAATTAAATGATGTTATGAGATAGTTTGAGATTGATTTCTCAATTAATATGCTGACCTAAATGGTTTCCTACATGTTGACTTTATGCGCGATTTCATTACAATGCATGGAAAGTATGTGTTGAAGATTTTCTTAAGTTAAATGTTATAACATGTGTTAACATGCTCATATGATTATATTTCAATTCCAATACCTTTACATATATTGCTAATGTGATTCCATAAATGTTTGGGACTAGACTTAGTCCAGGCAGTCGGTAACCGAGTGAATTCGTGGCTGACTGGTCATAGCCACGAACGACGCGTCGATGAACGCGATCCATGTTTGGAGTTGGCGGCAGTGGTTAGGCCACGCGAAGTGTTTTACGCACTTCATGTCGTTCGACTTGAGATGCGATCGCGCTAGTCGAGCCCGTCAAGCAATCCGACTGGCCGATGTATGTCCACCTTGTATGAGTCATAACTGCTTGAACCTAGGGTACTGAACTTACCATTGTAAACCCTGTTAACCATGGTACCTTGATCCACGAAGACTCATGAACCGGGCATGGTGGTATGGGACACCGTGGTCGAGCTGTCGTCCTACGCTGGGGCCACAAACCTCCCCGTAGTGACCAGTGAGCACCTAGACTCGTGAGCAGATTATGGTGGTATGGGACACTATATTCTAGCTGTCGGCCTACACTGATCAGGCGACGGGTCCTTTGTAGTGACCGCGAGCGTATTCTGAGTCCACGGGAGGTGACGACCCTTCCGTTGCAGTAGAGTACGGTAGGCCTGTATTGATAAGGTGATGGGGGAGCGGTGCAACGAGTGCGAGCAATAGCCCTGGCAGCCCTTGCAGTGACCTACGAATATACATCATATGAGATTACTAGGAGTGACGACCCTAGACAGGATCTGTGTTGGGATTGATACAAGGGAAGTACCTTAGTTTCCCAATCCTGCTGTTTGAACGGATTAATAACAACTTGGAAATCATATCACCATAGCATTGCATGTGCCTGGAAGATGTGGAGCACTCTAGGGAGTGTGGCATGCCGCAGTCATAAGATGTTTCCGTATGAGGGAGATCGTCGGTGAGGGCATACATCACATCATGTCATCTTGCATTAACAACAGTATTAGGATTGTCTGATTTACTGCTTTACTATTATCGCATGATTGAATTGTGAACATGCTAATCCTTGCTCTATGATTCCACTGAGTTGATCACTCACTCCCACGTTACGGGATGGTGTTTGCAACACCCACCAGACCCTGTTGTAGATGCAGGTGAGGCTGAGATCCAGGAGGTGGAGCCAGACATCGACGAGGACCAAGACGAGTTCTCGTAGATGCAGTATCACGATGGCTTCCCGTAGGCGACCTGGATCGATGGGACTTCAGTGGGACTACTTTGAACATTACATTTTTGTTCATGTATATGTATATGAGACTCAGAGATGTAATCATACTTTGGAGACAGATGAGATTTACTTTGTTTTTCCATACAGTGATATATATATCGTTTAGTCTTTCGCTTGCTTTTATCACTGGATCTGAAGTATGAATTACAGTTTTGGTATACTTTTACTCATGTGAATGCTTTACATCAGACAACATTGTATCATAATCATTTTTGTTGCATAAGTGACGGTCTGGAACTCGGGAGTTGAGTTTGTACACGACCCCCGATTTTCAAGGTGTTACAAGTTGGTATCAGAGCATGAATGAGAGTATACGGGGCCTGAGTTATGGTCTCGCGACGTACGCTGTCGCTTCCTTTGACTTAGGTGGGTACGAGAAGGGTCTAGAAACACTTTTAGGATCACAGATTCGCCGATAGGCGAAGTCTATTAGAATCGATCGCAAGACCGAATCTGTAACGCATCTCGGGTCGCGTAAAGCAACCCGAATAGCTTCTAAATCGTAGGAAGTCGGGTTGAGACGTCCTATGAGCGGTTTTAAACCGTAAAAGTAAACTCTTTGGGCCGTGGGATGACCACGACTCCTGTATTCAATCGTCAGGGCTTAAAAACCCCGTTTCACCAAAAATCTTCAAAATTCTTCCTCTAAACACTCCAATATTTATTTCTTTCTTATCCATTTCATGTTAGGCATCAAACCTAATGTGAAAATAATACAAATTAGTACTTTCACAAAATTATACAGTGAATAGTAAAATTTCATGAAAAATGGCCATAAGGTCATTCTAACTTCACTTTCTTTAGCAAATAAGGATCTAGATGGATGTACTAGCTCCTTCTACCCCAAATTCATATTCTGCATCATAGGGTTTAGTATTCGGGATTGCGGAGTGATCCCGAAAAGTCCCGAACACATGTTTGGGCTCATATAGGTCAAAATACAATGAACCAGGGGGTGGACCACACATTTTTGGGGTCCCTGGACCATGGGGGACCAGACCCATGTGGTCCCACCGGCCAACTGGGAAGTTGGCCGGCGATGCCATCGCCGGTCCGGGGATGCATCGCCGACCGGTGGGGCCCGTTGGTGCTGATTTTTGGGCGCACGCCCTTAAATGGGGTGCACATCATCCCCATATACCTCCCGTCCCACGAAAACCCCTAAAACACCCCTCTCCTTCACAAACAGCCCTCCCCTTAGCCCTATTTTCATTTTTCAGCAGCCATTTCCAAATTTCGGCATTCCAAATTGCTCCTAGGTCCCTCCTTGGCCAAAACTGACCATCATCCATCACTTCTTGGGAGTTGGCAGCCCTTCCTCTTGAAGATTTCACCATTTGGAGCTCCAAAAACCCCCAAATCGAGCTGAAATCGTGAGGTGCTCCATTCCACTTTTTTGTTTGCATTTCTCCTTAAAAATACAGCCTTGGGAAGCTTGAAGCATCCCTCTACGACGCCTAGATTTCATTTTTCCAGATTGGACAGCCACTTCTTCACATTTTCACCATTTTCCATGGCTTTCATGGAAGCCATTTTAGGCCTTTTATCACTCTCATCCAGCATATCTTTGATGGGTAAGAGGAAAATCGCAACAGACAAGGCTGGGCCGAGCCACCCTGCTCAATCGAGAAGACCGCGGGGTGGTGCCGCAAGTTCAAGCGCCGCCGCAGGTCCAGCTGCAGTCCTAGAGTGCCGTACAAAGCGGGATTTGGATCCCCATGCACACCTTGGGCGAGCAATTCTATCGGATATGCCTCATGGCCAATACACTGATCACAAAGTGTTATTTGAGGCGGACGTAGATGGACGACTATTCGACAAATATCTGTTGTTCGAACACATTGAAGCTGCGCATTGGGGTCTGATCTTTGAAGCTCGCGCTCGTGCTAATGTGAGCACCATTCGTGCCTTCTACGCTAGTATTCAGAATCCTACCTTGGAGCCTTTGCAGTTTAAAATCCCTTTTGGTAGAGATCGGATGGCTACGATCGATGTTCGGTTGATTGCGCGACTTCTCAACGTGCCTCTTAGTGATGTGCATCCTAGTGAGAAGAATCTGAGGACTAGACGTGAAAGAGATCGCCGCACCAGGTTCCTGTGCGGTAAGTTGGTTCCATGGCAGCCTAATAATAGCCTCAAGGCGACGTATATGTCTGAGGATTTGTGCCTGCTGCACCATATCTGCACGTTCAATGTTTATCCCAGGTCGACGAATCGCATTGAATGTACACGCCTTATGGTTGATTTCCTGTATCTGGTGGCCCAAGGAGAGAACGTATGTATGGCCACTTTCATCTTACGACAGATAGTCCTCATAGCCAAGTCAAGAAGAACATCCGAATCACTTCCTTTTGGCCGACTGGTTTACAAAATCGCCCTCGAGTTTGCTTACAGACTTGGGCCGGAAATGTCAGTCTCGATTCATAGTATTGATGAGTCGACAATGGTCAAGATGAAGATTGGGTCACAATACCGTGAAAATCAACTTGAAAAGGATAGTGAGGATGACTTTGATGATGAGGAAGATCAAAGCAAAGAAGAACCTAGAGCAGAGGTTCAGGAAGAAGCTCAGGAAGAGGCAGAAGAGGAGGCTCAGGATACAGATGAGAGCCCTCCTCCTTCTGCTCAGGCTGCTATCGACGATCGCATTGCTCGGATGGAGGAGAGTCAGACCGCTTTGCGAAGGGAAGTCCAAGAACTTCGCGCAGAGGTAGCGGATGCCAAGGCCGTTATAAAGAAGAAACTCGGCAAGGTGACTCGCACCTTGAAGGCGATCCTGTGTTGCTTGCAGGATAAGGGTGCTCCTCCTCCGTCATCAGACTCCGACTAGCGATGCGATCTTTGATGTTATTATCAGTAGTTAGTCATTTCCTGCTTTATGTGTGTAAGCCTGTTAGGGCTAGTTCTTTGCTTATGTTGCTGTTGCAATTTTAACTATCTTAGTTCCCATGTATTTCTCGTCGTGATGCTTGTAAGGATATATCCCTTGTATTGTGACAATTTTGATTAAATGAAATGCATGGAATGCCTTTGACTCCTTGTGTGAATGATTGTGGTGTATTTGTGCAATTGAGACTGACAAGGTTGCGCCCTATTTTGAATATAGGGAATGCCGCCTAAGGCTACGTGGAGCACGGTTTGGCTTGCATTGACTGAGCATATAGATCAGACTCCTTCGCAGTCTGGCACCCATGCAGACCCTGCTTTGGGCCCAATTCCTGAGGCGGTTCGATCGTCTCAGCCTGTCGCTGGTCCTACAGATGGACCACCGCCATTTACGCCGTCAGTCAGAGAGTCATATCGCGCATCTACTTCCACACAGTATCCGCCACAGTCTGCTCCACCCCCTGACAGATTCGAGCAGATGATGGCTATGATGCTGCAGCAGCAGCAGCTTCTGACTACCATCATGGGGACATTAGCCCAGGGTGGGGATGCGGCTCCATCTACACCACCTGCACCGCCTGCGCATCCAGTTGAGGATGCTTATACATACGCCCAGGATGAGGGCATGGCTCATCCTGCGCCGCCTGCTTGCCCTGCGGGGAATCCCGCCGATACACGGGGCCTATTGGAACGATTTCAGCGCTTGTGGCCTCCTACTTTCACGGGTTCTCACAGATCCGAGGAGGCTGAGTACTGGCTCGACCGGGTGTCGAAGATTTTGCGGATGTTTCATTGCACAGAGGCCGAGCAGGTAGAGCTGGCTACCTTCCTGTTTGAGAGAGAGGCCAGCATGTGGTGGGATAGCGTACTGCGGACCGTTGCCGCAGACTTTTTATGGACGTGGGCAGCATTTGAGTTCCGCTTCCATGAGAAGTATTATCCCCAGACTTACAGGCACGACAGGGAGAATGAGTTTCTCCGCCTCAGACAGGCAGCGATGACAGTTACAGAGTATGAGCATCGGTTCACGGAGTTGGGCAGGTACGTCCCGACGATTTTGGCTGATGGGCAGATGTGCATACGGCACTTTCTGGAGGGTTTGCGACCGGACATTCGGTCGAAGATGTGTTGTGTGACCATTCCTTCATATGCGGAGTTGACTCACATGTCCATGCGGGCAGAGCAGGATGTGGATCGACTTGCGCGATCTCGTGGCCCTGTTACTTCTAGGCCGCGACCAGACATGCAGGACAGCCCCTCGTGGGCAAGAGGCCTCGCATTGATCCTCCTACTAGGACTACGGCGCCTGTACCACCGTTTCAGTGCCCTGATTTGACGTGTACATACTGTGGGAGGTCAGGCCACTTGGCGCAGAGCTACTTTTTGAGGATGCGGGACAGTGGGTTCTCGCCGCCGCAGAAGATTGACCGTGTACTTCCATAGGCGATATCAGCACCGCCTATACGGTCAGCTCCTACGCACCCTACATTCAGACCTCCGGTATCGCAGATCAGACAGCCTCCATGGCCCTTGACACAGCGGCCGAACCGGCCACAGCAGGCTCGGGTTCATGCATTGACAGCTGAGCCAGCTGCGACGCCGACTTTCCAGCATTCAGCCTTCGAGGTCACAGCCCATATTGGAGGTACTCCTATTCTTGTGATGGTGGACACTGGTTCCACAATTTTCTTGATATTGCGTGCTGTAGTCAGGCGTCTTGGGTCACAGACTATCACTATGGATAGCGTGCGAGTCTTTGCAGCTCATGAGAATTATTCGAATGTCACCCAGATGTGTGAGGGTTGTTTAGTTGATCTGGGAGGCAGGACGATGACTCTTGATCTTGTTGTCGATCCCTCGCTCGTTTACCTCGACATCATTCTTGGCATGGACTGGTTGACTGCAGCGAGAGCCGAGATTGACTGCGAGGCTCGTATGGTGACGGTGTACGAGCCTGAGGGCACGCCTTTCATGTTTTCAGTGCGGGTAAATCTTCCTTTCCGCATACTTAGCTACGCCACTTTATTGCGCGACGCTGGTGCCCAGATACTCGAGCATGTGCCAGTCGTTTCTGAGTTCGGGGATCTATTCAGAAAGATCCCTGGTTTGCCGCCCCGACGTGAGATCGATTTCACTATCGATCTGGTTCCTGGATCTATGCCCGTCTCACTGCCGACGTATCGCATGGCACCATGTGAGATGGAGGAGTTGAGGACGCAGATTGATGGTCTGCTAGAGCTTGGCCTTATACGGCCTAGCGTGTCTCCTTGGGGAGCACCGGTCTTGTTCGTGAGGAAGAAGGATGGTTCGATGCGATTGTGTATTGATTATCGCAGGCTGAACCAGCTCACAGTGAAGAACAAGTACCCTTTGCCCAGGATCGATGACTTGTTCGATCAGCTGAGAGGAGCGCAGTACTTCTCAAAGATTGATCTTCAGTCAGGTTATCATCAGCTGCACGTCAGGGATGAAGACGTGCAGAAGACAGCATTCAGGACCAGTTTTGGCCACTACGAGTTCCTCGTGATGTCGTTCGGTCTCACGAACGCACCATCCGTGTTCATGGATCTGATGAACCGGGTATTTCGGCCTTTCCTCTATCGATTCGTCGTTGTATTCATTGACGACATTTTGGTGTACTCTAGGAGTCGAGAGGAGCATGAGGAGCACTTGCGTTTGGTCCTGGATACGCTCAGACAGCATCAGTTGTTCGCACAGTACAAGAAGTGCGACTTCTGGAAGTAGGAGGTGAAGTTTTTGGGACATGTGATGTCTAAGGATGGCATGGCAGTTGACCTGTCTAAGGTAGCTGCGGTGCAGGACTGGGAGCAGCCTGGTTCTGTCACTGAGGTGAGGAGTTTCTTGGGTCTCGCTGGCTACTATCGGCGTTTCATTCAGGACTTCTCGAAGATCGCGAGACCCTTATCTCAGTTGACATGGAAGGACGTGAAGTTTGCCTGGAATGATAAGGCGGAGTCAGCTTTTCAGGAGCTGAAGGACAGACTTACGTCCGCCCCCGTGCTAGTATTGCCAGAGCAAGGGGTTAGATACACTATATACACTGACGCGTCTAGCGTTGGTTTGGGTTATGTCTTTATACAGAGGGACAGGGTAATTTCGTATGCCTCAAGACAATTAAGGAAGCACGAGGAGAATTACCCTACACACGACCTAGAGTTGGCAGCCGTTATATTACCCTACACACGACCGAGTCATCGAGGCATAGAGGGACGACGCGCATCTTACTGAGCTTTGAGAGCAGGCCAGTGATGATGCTGACGCCGACTGGCGAGTTGGTATGGATGGGGGCTTACATTACCGTGGCCGCCTATGCGTCCCAGATGTCCCTGACTTGAGACGAGAGATTCTCGAGGCTGCGCATTCTACTAGACTCGCGATGCATCCAGGCAGCACGAAGATGTATCGTGACGTGAAGAGGACGTATTGGTGGGAAGGTATGAAGACCCACATAGCTGAGTTCGTGTCCCGTTGTCTCACTTGTCAGCAAGTGAAGGCAGAGCATCGCCGACTACCTGGACTTTTGCAGCCTATGCCGATTGCAGAGTGGAAGTGGGATTTCATTTCCATAGACTTCATTTCTGGGTTGCCGAAGACGAGGAAGGGACATGATTCCATTTGGGTGATCGTCGACCGTCTGATGAAGTCGGCGCACTTCCTACCGATCAGAGTTACGAACTCTGCAGACGAGCTGGCTAGATTGTACATCAGAGAGATTGCGCGTCTGCATGGAGTTCCGTTGGAGATCGTGTCGGACAGAGACACGCGGTTCACTTCTATTTTCTGGACTCACATTCAGGAGGCTATGGGTGTGAAGTTGAAGTTCAGTACTGCCTTCCACCCACAGACGGACGGACAGACAGAGCGAGTGAACTAAATCTTGGAAGATATGTTGCGAGCTTGCGCATTGGACTTCAAGGACAGTTGGGATGATTGTCTTGCATATGCGGAGTTTGCGTACAACAACAGCTTCCAGGCGAGTATCGGTATGGCACCTTATGAGGCGTTGTATGGGCGACCTTATCGGGCACCGCATTGCTGGTTAGAGGTCGGTGAGCGTAGCTTGATTGGCCCAGAGTTGGTGCAGGCGACGTCAGAGAAGATTGATATTATTCGACGTCGGCTTCTTACAGCGCAGAGCAGACAGAAGAGCTACGCCGATACGAGACGGAGGCCACTAGAGTTCACAGTTGGGGATCATGTGTTTTTGCGAGTTTCCCCAATGAAGGGAGTCCTTCGTTCGGGAAGAAGGGGAAGCTGGCACTGCGATTCATTGGTCCATTCCAGATCCTCGATCGTGTGGGAGCAGTGGCTTACAGATTGGCTTTACCCACGCCTCTCGCGAGCGTTCACAAAGTATTTCATGTTTTTATGCTGAAGAAGTACGTTGCTGATCCTTCCCATATCATCAGATGGTAGCAGGTGCAGTTAGGAGAGGATGTTACTTATATCCTACGACCGACACGCATCCTAGATAGGAAGGAGCAGGTACTGCGTAGCAAGGTGATTCCCCTTGTGAAGGTATTGTGGACGCATCACTCTGAGGAGGAGGCTACTTGGGAGACAGGAGCCGAGATCAGAAAGAACTACCCACAGCTTCTCGAGGAGTACGAAAAGGTACAAATTTCAAGGAAGAAATTATTTGTTAAGGGGGGTAGATTGTAACGCCCATGAAAAATTCGTACTTGGGCTCGAGAACCAACTCGACCCGAAGTCGCGTAGAATTAATTTTCATGGAAATTAAGCGTAAGTTAGCTAGCGCAAAGCTAGAGTAGCTGGGAAATAGTCCCTGATCACTTTAAATACGTTCTACAAGACCCAAATCGAGTAGAACAAACAACTCTACAATACTCTATAACCTCGGATCAAACTCTAAGCGGGTTTGTTCTCTAGACCACTTTGAATTCTTGTATTGGGTTTAGACCGCGCGTCGAAAGTCCGATACCTCCTATCTTAGACCGTTAGAACCGCCCAGCTGGACTTGACAATCATTTCTAAAATCACGTCAAACCGATAATCACAGACTGTTTCGTTGAACCCGAACGAAAGAGACCGCGAATAGGGATAGAATTGGAATTTCAAATTCAAATCTGGCACACGACTTGACGTGTCAGTATTAAGCGTTCTGACCATCAGAATTCATCCAGATTACACCCTCGGATCAGAAAAAATTTCTATTTATTATCATGAGACTTTCAGCCCTGATCTACGTGCGGTGACCGCTGAACTGAAACTGGTCCGCCACGTGCAAACTGCGAACCCTGCCAGACTGAAAACTTAATACGTGCTACATCTGGTACGCATGAGCTTAAATCCGATCGCAATCAACCAGGTGAGAATTTTAGACGCTTTGATTGACGGTTTACAACGCTTTCAATGTCGTTTAATAGTAGATTATCGACGGCATCGCCGTTTGACATGTACAACATGCTCTTCGTTTCCTGTTTCGTAAATTAACGAAGAATATGAGATTTAGGGTATTTTAGTCATTTGTAGGAAGTACGGTCTACATTCATATTTTGCTGACGTGATTGACATGGTTTGTTATCGCATTAGGAAGTTAGGAATGCGTGCATAATTAGTTTGGCGAAGAGATCCGCCTAATTGCGCACTTTGGGTCGACATACTATATGTAGACTTAAGTGTGTAGTGTATGTGTTTGTATAAATGTTTGTATTAGTATGTATTGAATTAAATGATGTTATGAGATAGTTTGAGATTGATTTCTCAATTAATATGCTGACCTAAATGGTTTCCTACATGTTGACTTTATGCGCGATTTCATTACAATGCATGGAAAGTATGTGTTGAAGATTTGCTTAAGTTAAATGTTATAATATGTGTAAACATGCTCATATGATTATATTTCAATTCCAATACCTTTACATATATTGCTAATGTGATTCCATAAATGTTTGGGACTAGACTTAGTCCAGGCAGTCGGTAACCGAGTGAATTCGTGGCTGACTGGTCATAGCCACGAACGACGCGTCGATGAACGCGATCCGTGTTTGGAGTTGGCGGCAGTGGTTAGGCCACGCGAAGTGTTTTATGCACTTCATGTCGTTCGACTTGAGATGCGATCGCGCTAGTCGAGCCCGTCAAGCAACCCGACTGGCCGATGTATGTCCACCTTGTATGAGTCATAACTGCTTGAACCTAGGGTACTGAACTTACCATTGTAAACCCTGTTAACCATGGTACCTTGATCCACGAAGACTCATGAGCCGGGCATGGTGGTATGGGACACCGTGGTCGAGCTGTCGGCCTACGCTAGGGCCACAAACCTCCCCGTAGTGACCAGTGAGCACCTAGACTCGTGAGCAGATTATGGTGGTATGGGACACTATATTCTAGCTGTCGGCCTACACTGATCAGGCGACGAGTCCTTTGTAATAACCGCGAGCGTATTCTGAGTCCACAGGAGGCGACGACCCTTCCGTCGCAGTAGAGTACGGTAGGCCTGTATTGATAAGGTGATGGGGGAGCGGTGCAACGAGTACGAGCAACAGCCCTGGCAGCCCTTGCAGTGACCTACGAAATATACATCGTATGAGATTACTAGGAGTGACGACCCTAGACAGGATCTGTGTTGGGATTGATATAAGGGAAGTACCTTAGTTTCCCAATCCTGCTGTTTGAACGGATTAATAACAACTTGGAAATCATATCACCATAGCATTGCATGTGCCTGGAAGATGTGGAGCACTCTAGGGAGTGTGGCATGCCGCGGTCGTAAGATGTTGACGTATGAGGGAGATCGTCGGTGAGGGCATACATCACGTCATGTCATCTTGCATTAACAACAGTATTAGGATTGTCTGATTTACTGCTTTACTATTATCGCATGATTGAATTGTGAACATGTTAATCCTTACTCTATGATTCCACTGAGTTGATCAGTCACTCCCACGCTACGGGATGGTGTTTGCAATACCCACCAGACCCTGTTGTAGATGCAGGTGAGGCTGAGATCCAGGAGGTGGAGCCAGACATCGACGAGGACCAGGACGAGTTCTCGTACATGCAGTATCACGATGGCTTCCCGTAGGCGACCTGGATCGATGGGACTTCAGTGGGACTATTTTGAACATTACATTTTTGTTCATGTATATGTATATGAGACTCAGAGATGTAGTCATACTTTGGAGACAGATGAGATTTACTTTGTTTTTCCATACAGTGATATATATATCGTTTAGTCTTCCACTTGCTTTTATCACTGGATCTGAAGTATGAATTGCAGTTTTGGTATACTTTTACTCATGTGAATGCTTTACATCAGACAACATTGTATCATAATCATTTTTGTTGCATAAGTGACAGTCTGGAACTCGGGAGTTGAGTTTGTACATGACCCCCGATTTTCAGGGTGTTACATTAGCGTAGGCTGATAGCTCGAATACGGTGTCCCATACCACCATATTCGGCTCAAGAGTTTGGTCTGCTCACTGGATACTACGGAGAGGCTCGTCACCCCAGCATAGGGCGATAGCATGACCACGGTGTCCCTTACCACAATATCCGGTTCATAAGTCTTAGCAAAACGTGAAACCAAGGTTAAACGGGCTTTACATTGGTAAGTAGTACCTTAAATTCAAGCAGTAGCGTCCATACATAGTGAATATATATTGGGTGAATCGAGTTACTTGACAAGCTCTACTGGTACGAGCGCACGTTGAATTAATCGACATGAAGCTCATAAGAACTCCACATGGCCTAACCACTGTCGACAAACAGTGTACGATTTGGATTCATCGAACGTGTCATGTGTAGCTAAATGACCTCGGCCACTAATTCGAGAACCATTACCGATTTCCTGGACTACATAGTAGTCCCAATCATACTCAAGCACATTAGGCATTCATATGTGATAGTCGAAAATAGCATGTGACAACCAATTCAAATATAAATCTCATTTGGACATTTTAACAAATACAAAGTACACATGTTGTCGCACATAGGCATTTCATATATAAATCACTTAGTAGCGAGATAGGTTACATGAAAGGAAACTATAACTAGGGATAAGGTAGTTGAGAATCCTATCTCAATACCCTTATTAAATACATTTCAACAAACATTTTCTCATTCAGGCATTTTATTAAACACTTAGTCTACACATTTCAACATATATGAAATAAATTAGTTATAACATGTATTATGGCAAATCCTTTCACAAAGGAGTTGTCATATGTACCACACACGTGAATACTAGGTTAATAATCATGACAAGTATAAATCATAATTTCTTATTCATATAAAAATTTTAACAAACACATGAAATGCATTTTAATATACAACTTGTTTACACATACATGCTATATCAAAAACGTTTTAACTAAGATCATATGGCAGCAATCAAGTCAGACATAAATCATTGCCGGCATTGAAAGCCTTGAAAACCATAACCTAAACATTTATAGTCTGCACCTTCCGTAGGTAAACTCATATCGAACTCAGTTCGAACACTACACATTTGTCTATGGCATAATGGTTACCTGAATGACAAAATAGGTTAGCTGTTTCACCGATTCTTCTACTATGATACCTAAAACAAATTAGGATAAGAATTTTTTATCCAAAAATGGATTCGGATTCATCAGTGTAGCACACAAGAGAGGTGATTTAGCATGTGGAGTGGTGGGAACGAATCTCAGCAACTATCTCTCACTCTCACTCTCTCTCTCTCTCTTCTCCTCACTCTTACCTTCTCTTTTCTCTCTTCTCTCTCGAAGGGTTAGGAAATTCGTATGGAATGAGAGGGGTGGGTTTAGGGTCTTATATAGGCCTAGAACTGATGTAAATGGCCTCAGGGCCATGGTATACTTAGGTTATAGCCAAAAGATGTCTATTTCGGGCCAACGGAGCTCATCTGGAGGTCCATTATCTGCATACGGTTTAGAGAAAGTTCCCTGACAATGGATTTATGTTAGGTTAGGATTTCAGTCTGATCGGATTTTTGGATCGACCATGAAGGACCTGTTTCAGTTCAACGGCTATCGTCACTCGATTAGGGCCACAAGTACACTGACCTGTGTTAGGAATTTTTCCTGATCCAAGGGTGTGTTGGTTCAGAATTTGACAGTATAAAATCTTATATTTGGCCTACAAGCGAACGGCCCAAATCACTTAAGTTAGAGTTCACTTTCTAAAGATATTCGTGTTTCTCACACACTTCACTCCGAGCTCAAGTTGTGTGTTTCTGGATACTATTTGGACTTGATTCCCGTGATGCTTGTCAAGGCTAGTAAGGCGGTCATAACAGTATAGTTTTACAGTAATCGGACTTTTAACGCGCGGTTCATGTCCAATACGGAGTTTCAGTGTGCTCCCGAGAGCAACTGAATTTTAAAATTGATCCTAAGTTTTTAGGTAATGTAGAGTTAGCGATTCTATTAGTTTTGGGTCTTGCAGTTCGTATAGAAAGTGGTTCAAGCTAATCTACTAATCAATTCAGTTTAGTACTAAATTAATTTTCATCTAGTTTTTAAAGAATTCGATCCTTAGTGATTTCTACCTGAAGTGATAATCGGGTCTTTGTACGGATTTTTTCGAGACGTTACAATCTACCTCCCTTAAAAAAAATCGTCTTCAAAATTAGTACCTTTTCATACTCCTCGAGAATCTGAGGGCAGTTCTTACGGATGTCATCTTCTGTTTCCCAAGTAGCCTCTTCCTCAGCGTGATGCGTCCATAATACCTTCACAAGCGGGATAACCTTGCTGTGTAGCACTTGTTCCTTCCTATCCAAGATACGAGTAGGTTGCAGTACATAGGTAGCATCTTCACTCAATTGCACCTGCTCCCATTTGATAATGTGGGAAGAGTCAGGAACGTATTTCTTCAGTATTAATACATGAAACACATTATGCATACCTATGAGTGGTGTGGGCAAAGCAAGGCGGTACGCTACCACACCCACTCGATCTAGTATCTGGAATGGGCCAATGAATCTCGGCATGAGTTTTTCCTTCTTGCCAAACCGAAGGACTCCCTTCATGGGAAAAACCTTGAGACACGCATGGTCCCCAACCTCGAACTCTAGTGGTCGCCATCTCGTATCTGCGTAACTCTTCTGTCTGCTCGGAGTTGAAAGAAGTCGACGCCTGATAATGTCGATCTTCTCTAAGGTCGCCTACACTGACTCTGGGCCAATCAAACTTTTCTCACCAACCTCTGCCCAGCAGTGCGGTGCTCTATATGGGCGCCTATAAAATGCTTCGTAGGGAGCCATGTCATTGCTTACCCGAAAGCTGTTGTTATAAGCAAACTCAGCATAAGGAAGACAATCATCCCAACTATCTTTGAAATTAAGCACATAAGCTCGCAACATATCCTCTAACACCTGATTCACCCGTTCTGTCTGCCCATCCGTCTGTGGGTGGAATGCGGTACTGAACTTCAGTTTCACACCCATTGCTTCCTAGGTATGAGTCCAGAATATAAATGTGAATCGCTTGTCTCAATCCAACATGATCTCCATAGGAACTCCATACGGACATACAATCTCCTTGAGGTACAGCCTGGAAAAATCATCTGCTGAGTTTGAAACTCTAATAGGGAGAAAGTGATCGATTTCATCAGTCGGTCCACAATCACCCAAATGAAGTTATGTCCTTTCCTCGTCTTTGGTAACCCTAAGATAAAATCCATAGAAATGAAATCTCATTTTCATTTTGCTATGGACATGGGCTAAAGTAGTCCAAGAGGTCGGCGATGCTCTGCCTTGACCTGCTGGCACGTGAGACAATGGGACACATAATCCACTTTATGGGCTTTCATGTTGTCCCACCAGTATGAACACTTCATATCTCGATACATCTTCGTACTACCAGGGTGCATCACCATCTTCGAATTGTGAGCAGCTTCAAAAACTTTTTTCCTCAAGTCATGAAGGTTTGGGATGCATAGGTAGTCACGATAACGTAAACCCCCATTCGTACCAACTCTCCATTCAGAGTCTTCATTGTCGCTTACCTACTCTCTCATCTTTGTCAATAGTTCATCGTCTTTCTGAGCCGCAATGATCCTGTCATCAATGAGTGGCTGCACACGAACGTGTGCAACGCTCTCGAATGGCTCATCTACCCTAAGCTTCTGTTCAAAATCTTGCACAAATTCTATCATATTCCACTCCCCTATATTAGCGGAGCTAAAAATGCTATCATCTTCTTGCATTGAATGCATCTGCCACAAGGTTTGCCTTGCCAGGATGGTATGAGACCTCGAACTTAAAGTCTTTCAAGGTTTCCATCCACCGTCGCTGACTCATATTTAAATCTCTCTGTGTGAATATGTATCTGAATCTCTTGTGGTCGCAAAAGAGCTCAAACTCCTCTCCATAAAGGTAATGTCTCCAGAGCTTCAATACAAAGATGACGGCCGCTAACTCTAGGTCATGCGTAGGGTAGTTTTCCTCATTCTTCCTCAACTGTTGTGAGGCATAAGCAATCACTCTGTCCTACTACATCATAACACAACCCAAACCAATGCGAGACACGTCGGTGTATATGTTATATCTGACCTCCTGCTCTGGCAATACTAGCATGGGTGCGAATGTCAACTTGTCCTACAGTTCCTGAAAAGCTGCTTCTGTTTTCTCATTCCAGGTATGTAACACCCCGGTTTTTAGGACCCGAGTATACCACTCCTTTCCTCGAAACTCAGGTGTTAAATGATAAACAAAAGATAATTAAAGCAAATCAGAGTGTGGTTAAGGGAACTAAGCGTAGTATAAATGTAACCCAATCTAAAATATTATTCAGGGCCACTCAGCTGGGGCTCATATACAAAATCTCAATTCTCAAAATGTTTCAAGAGTTAATAGTTAAAAAGAAATAAAATCAGCTTTTGATTTAGTCCGTAAAACCCCGTTGCATCCTGATGAGGCTCCTCTTCATAATGATCTTCTCTCAATCCCATGGGATCAATATCCAAATCCACCTCATTTTCACCCTCATTTATGCCTGCATTATCTGTACGGTTATATATTCAAAGGATGAGTAGCCAGCTTAGTGGGAACTACCCTCAAGATTACATACCACTGCATTAACTAAGCATTGTTCCATATAGTAAAACATACAAAAAAATTGCATTATGATCTTGTTTAAGCGCATAAATGTGTGAGTGCATGTCCACTGGGGGTGCATATCCAGTTGATCAATGAATGGACCTTTCGAACAATCAGTCTGATAAACAAGAGAATGGCCTTTCAAACAGTTGAGTCATTCATGCATGGGGATGAGCCTTTTAAACAGTTAGCTCATCCCATGTAAGGGAATGGACCTTTCAAATAATCAGTCCATTCAGGTAAGAGAATAAGTCTTTCAAACAGCCAACTCATTCAACTTGTGAAGGAACGGGTCTTTCAAACATTCGACCCGCTCAAGTAAGATAGTGGGCATTTCAAACAGTCGAGTCACTTAAGTAATGAATGGGCCTTTCAAACAGTCGGCTCATTCATGCTAGGAGGATGGGCCTTTCAAATAGTCAGCTCATCCGAATAAGAGAAATGGACCTTTCCAATAGTTAGTCCATTTAAAAATAGGAGTGTCAAGTATGCATGATTAATTCCAATCATTATTGTCTGAATTTGCAAGCAGCCAATTTAGAAAGACTTTCTAATAGGTATCATAGTCCAAGGTTTATAAGCATGTATTACATAATTATCTTTCAAGCAAAATCTGGCATATCACATATATAGGTTTCCACAAAATAGATAATAAGCATGTAATTAATTTTAATACTACTGCAAATAGCCGTAAAAGCATAGTCAATAATTATTAGGTAAAATTAGAGTTGGACTAACACATGAGTTAACATGGAAGAGGAAAACTCAAGGGGTAGAATCCTCACTTATAGGGTTGTGTTCACGATCTGGATCCAAGTCTTCTCGTGGCCCAAGGTCACTCAAAGAATCTTCTAAAATTATAGTTTATATTTGTCAATATTCTTACAGTTTTGTTCAACCAACAAGAAAGTTCAAAGGAATGCAACAACAAGGCCTTTTAGGCTTGTGCTAGTCCCACCATGTACTTATTCAAGCAAGGTGGTCCAACTGGGCACAAGCTCATCCTTACCAGGGGTTGAACTGGTCCTCACTCATGGACCCCATATGCATCAAGTGGGTCCCACACATCAGGGCAAGCTCCAGAACTTGCAGCCACTAATACCACAATTAAATAGGTGGTGGGCTACTGGCCTAGTGTCAGATGGACGGCTAGGATTAACAGATACATCACAGTGAAATCCCATGGATGGTGCGGATATGCAATACATCATAAGGTGGGCCCCACCCGTCGAGGGGGCTAGACGGTGTGGATGAAGAACGCATATATCAATGGTAGGGCCCACTGTCATGTGGACAATGCTAATAAATTACTTACATTAGGTTGGGATCCACTACACAGATGGATGGTTTGGATGAATCACACATATCAGGGTGGGGTCCACATACATGGCCCATCATCAAATAGATAGACGGCTTGGATGGAACACATCCATTAGTGGTGCTCTCCCGCAGGGTGTGGCCCACCTAGGATATATATATATGCTATATAAACATCTACACTTGGTGGGTCCTAGGTAGAGGTGGCCCTCATATAATATTTTATTACACATTACATGTACTGAAGGATTTTCCAGCCCACTACAACAGGTGGGGCCCATCATGGTAGAGCCCACTGTTTTGAATGGTGTGGCCCACTGAGATTGAAATCTCAGGTGCAGCCCACCAGGAATTTAGCTGGGGTCTAACACAGTGTAGCCCATCAGTATTTTGGCGAGGCTCAGCACCGTACAGCCCACTTGCATTTTGGTGAGGCCTAGGTTCTACGCAGCCCATCTGTTGTTGATGTAAGAATGGCCCACGATCTCAGATCAGCTGAGAGCAGCGTCCGTGCAGCATGTCCAACCGAGGTCAGCACCTCTGCTCGTTATCAGCAACAGTGTCTCGAGCTTCTGTTCGTACCAGGCCTGCCTGGGGTCCGATCATGGCCCATTACAGGCCCTTTGCATGGCCCTGCACAAGGACGTTTTCTTCAGTCCATACATTCCTGCTCAAGGCCTGACTCCGGGCTTATTTGAATCCCATTTTCAGACTGAGATAGAGCCCAAACACGACCTCAAACCTGGCCCGATCTCAGCTCAAAACAAAGCTTGGTGGAGGCCTGTTCCTTAGCCCACTCGCAGCTATTAAGAGGGCTACCGTATGGCATGATGGACGGTCCACTTTTAGCTCCAATCAGAGGCATATGTGGCTTGATGGAAGGTCTGTTTTATGGCCTGATTTCGGCCCAAAATCGACACTTTAGTTGGGTCAGATTTCAACCTGAAACAGGGCCATTAGTTGGCTTAGTCCCAATCCAAAACAGAGACCCAACATCACCATTTCCTCAGTCCATCCCACAGTCATTGATTAGCTTAGTCCCAGCCTGAGACTGGGTTGTCTTTCAACCTTGCTCTCGGTCTGATTTCAGCCATTACTTGGCTGATCTCTGACCCGAATCACTGCCACCGTTTGGGTTTATTTCAAGGTGATAGGCCAACCTTGCTATCGGACCGAGTCACAACCATTTGTAAGAACTCTATGTGGTGGGCCTTATTGATCAACGATTTGGATTGTATTTTAGTTGGACTGTTTGATTGCGTTGATCAGTGGGCCACACTTAAGGTGATACGTTGCGCAATCTATCTGCGCAGCACTGCGTGTTTGGGGTGAAATGCTATGGCCTTATGCAAGGCAGTTTGAGTTGAACTAGGATACAGTAATGTGGAGCGTGAGAGAGAGAGGGAGTTTTGATGGGTTTCAAATTTCCCTCCACAGTCTCTATAAAAGAGAGCTGGGTCCCTAATCCTACACCACATAGCAGAAATTCGAATCCCATCTTGTGAATTGCAGAAAGGGTGTGAAGGAGAGGAAGATCCTAGCTCTACGGGAATTCTGATTTTCTTATCCGGCTTACATGGCGGCATCACAGCTAGGTAAGCTATCCGACCCCTGATCCCCATGTCCCATGCACAGACAGATCCTTGGGCTCATTCCACATATAGATTAAATCCAATATTTGGTATCGGAGCCATCTATGCATAGGCATCGATGATCGAATTCAGCTATTATAGATTCTATTCGATTATCAGGGTTTTCCAAATTGGAACCCATATCAACAATCAGCAGATTCGAAATTAAAATCCCATATCTGCTATTAGGAATTTTGATTTTCAAATCCCACATCTAGAAAGTAGGGATTTTGAACCCTAATTGATTTTGGGAATTTCAAATCTAGAAACCCCAAATCCAGACCGTAATTAGGGTTTCCACAATCACAAATCTAATATTGGAGATTTTTGAATCCCTGAATTCAGGGACCATTAATTAGGGATTTCGAGTCCCAAATTCAGTATATGGGAATTCCAGAAATCCCAAATCTCTAATTAGGGATTTTTTGAAATCAAATCCCTAAATACAGATTAATTAGGGATTTCAGAATCTAGATCCCCAAATACAGTTTGGGAAATTTTGGATTAAGCTCCCAAAAATTCTTATCGTTAGGGTTTTCCATACCCTCGCCTCCGTCTTCAATGGAGGTAGCCATGGATACCTCCGGAGTTATGCATTATCTTTGACTCCAGCAAATCCGAGGTTCCAACATGCATTCATGGCCGACTGAATCCTTGTATCCACCACATTCCATCCATAACTGAGTGAGGGCAGATCTCTTTCAAACCCTCACGATGCTCCATTGAACACCAGTTGAGTTCTTACCTGGTCGCGGTGGCCATCATCGTGACTGGAAATCCTTCCCACCGGTCTGGTGATGGATACCGGTCGTCTGGTGCCATGGATGGCTGGCAGCGGCGACTGCTTCGAAAAGCCAAGATGCTAGGGCCAGCAGCAATAGCTCTTTCTTTTTTTCGAACGGCTATTAGGGGCAAGAATTTAAGCTACCCGATTTTAGGTGACGGGTTTACAGACCCAATTAAATGCTAGTCAGGTCCGCAATTTAGGACCCGAAATGAATGCATTAAGATCCAGATTTGATTTAGTGGGCCATGAAATCATTCAAGGCCCAAATCTGGTCCACTTGATAAATTCTGGTCTGGGCTATCTATGGGTTCGATCATGAACATAAAGTCAAACCTATTTAAGAACATATGGACCATCTATTATGATCTGGCTGGTTATCAGTTTGATTAGGAACTTTCATTTGACCTTTAACTCATCTATTTAACTTATAGACGGCCATATATAGATCTAGCCATCAAATTATTCAGTCCATACTATTCGTCTATCATAAGAATGTCAGGAGCTCGATTTAATTATGCTCATTTGAACAAGCACAGATCAAATAAGAGTCTTGACTCGGCCCAATTATAGGCCCGCTACCCATCCTTAAGGGTCTTATATAGACCATTGGATTATAGAGAGCGAAACATATCTGTACATTTCTATTAAAAGTTTCTCTATCTCCAATAATCTATATTGACCATCTTGTGGGCCGTATCAAACTAATTTAAGTATAATTCATTGAGGCAGGATTATAATCGTGATCCTAAGTCAATATTTGTAGTATTGGATTCAGTTGTGTTAGCCACCATAGTGACTTCAATTGATGAAGATATTACAAGTATAGACTTGTAACATTGGGATAAAGAGGATTGCATACAGTTACATTTACATATTCATGTGTATGGTAACGAAAACATAGACGATTACTGTGTGGCAGACATATGAATGGGTGAAGTAAATGGTGGTGGTAATGCAAAGCTAAAAGACTCATCTCACCCACAGGTGTTGAGTGTCTCAGATTTTGTAACAGCCCGAAAATCGGGGGTCGGGTAGAAACCCAACTCCCGAGTTCCAAAACATCACTTATGCAACATAGATAATGATAAATGCATGTTGTCTGTAGAATGGAATTAAACAAGATTGAGACTAAGCCAAAACAGCATATCATACTCCAGAGACAGTTAAATTAGCAAGCAGAAGACTGTGATAAATACATAAAATATATAATTCATTGTAAGTCTCCAGAGTGTGAACATGTTACCAGGTTAATTAAATACATGTATACTCCAAAAATGGAAAGAAAAGAATATACATGAGTACTCCAACAATATAAAAATGACAAGAGTCATGGTGTCTAATCAACCTCCCTGTAATCCCGTCGATCAAAACACACATAAAGGAGGGATCCTCCTCATCATCATCAAGTCTGGCTCCGCTTCACAAGCAGTGTCATTATCTGTAACTAAAACAGGGACTGGTTGGTGTGCGCAACACCGTCCCGTATCGTGGGAGTGAGTAGCTAACTCAGTGGAATAATAGAGCAAAGATTAACATTTTCTCAAATCAATCATGCGATAATAGTAAAACAATGAAACAAACATTCCTAGATTCTGTTGTTAATGTATGCATGAAATGACATGATGGATGCCCTCACCGACATACTCCCTCATACGGCACCATCTGCGTCCGCGGCATGCTTTCTTCCCGCAGTGCTCCACATCTTCCAGGCACATGCAATGCGATATGGATAATGATTACCAAGTTGTTATTAGTCCTTTTCATACAGTAAGATTGGGAAACTAGGGTACCTTGCTTATATCAATCCCAACACAGATCCTGTCTAGGGTCGTCACTCCTAGTAATCTCATACGATGTTATATTTGTAGGTCGCTGCAAGGGCTGCCAGGGCTGTTGCTCGCACTCATTACACCGCTCCCCTATCACCTTATCAATACAGGCCTAATTATCCTTAAGACTGCATCAGGACTCGTCGCCCCCATGCGGTGTCAGGATAAACTCAAGGTCACTGCAAAGGGCTCATCACCTGATCAGTGTAGGCTAACAGCAAGAATATAGTGTCTCATACCACCATAATCTGCTCAGAGTAGGGTGCTCACTGGTCACTACGGGGAGGTTTATGGCCCCAGCGTAGGCCGACAGCTTGACCACGGTGTCCCATACCACCATGCCCGGCTCATGAGTCTTTATGGATCAAGGTACCATTGTTAACAGGGTTTCCAATGGTAAGTTCAGTACCCTAGGTTCAAGCAGTTATGACTCATACAGGGTGAACATACAATGGCCAGTCGGGTTATGTGACGGGCTCGACTAGCACGAGCGTATCTCAAGCTGAACGACATGAAGTACATGAAACACCTCGTGTGGCCTAACCACTGCCGCCAACCGAAAACACGACTCGCGTTCATCGACGCGTCCTTTGTGGTACCTAGAAACCAACCACGAATTCGATCCATTACCGACTGCCTGGACTAGGTCATAGCCCCAAGCATTTGTGCATCAACATCAGTAAGCATATGTGAGTAACAGAAATAAAATACAACATTGTAAGCATGTTGACACATGTTATGACATACAACTTAAGCAAATCATCCCACACATGCATTTCATATATATAATGAAATCAATACATATAGCCGACATGACGGAAATCATGTACATCAGCATATTACTTGAGAATTCAATCTCAAAACTCATACACAACACCATTTACTCAATACATACTAATACAAACATTTATACAAACACTTAGACTACACACTTTAGTCTACATAGCGTATGTCGACTCAAAGTGCGCTTAAGGGCGAATCTCTTCGCCAAACCAACCATGCACGCATTCCTAATATTCTAACAAACATTTTATCAAAATACGCATGTATACAGTATTTCCTACAAATGACTAAAATGCCCTAAATCTCATATTTTCCGTACATTTATGAAACAGAAAACAAACAGCATGTTGTACATGTCAAACGGCGTCACCGTCGATAATCTACTATTAAACGACATTGAAAGCGTTGAAATCAGCCAATCAAAGCATCTAAAATCCACACCTTTTTACCCTAGATGTGTATCGTTCTGAACCGAGCGTATACGCTTCGTCTACAGCGAACCGAAGACCTAATACACAAGATGTATAAGCTACTTCGCTATTGAAATCGACGGAACCTTAAATCAGCAAGTGTTGAGGGTTTTCCTTACCTAGAAATGCGTTGGAATCACCGGCAAAGTGATCGGGATACGTTGCTTAAGCACGTGTAACAGCTAGTGCAGGTGGTAGGAAGATCACTCCTACACTCTCTCACAAACTCTCACTTTTTCTCTCTCTAACTAGGGTTTCTAGCAAATTCGGATGGGTGAGATATGTGAGGGTTTATAGCCCTTTTATAAGTTAAAACCTTCCCAAATTAGGCTTGGGAACAAAGTTCACTTGAGGTATAACCAAATCGGGGCTGTTCTGGTCCAAAAAAGCATTTTGGGAGGTCCCCTGGTCGAACGCGGTCGGACTTAAGCTCATGGTCACTGGATGTTGCTCACACCCAGTTTTCAGTCCAGTAGAGTTTTCAGATCGCACGTGGCGATCCAGTTTCAGTTCAGCAGTCATCACACCTAGATCAGGTCTACAAGTCTCATGATATGAAAGAGAAATTTTTCCAGATCCGAGGGTGTAATTTGGCTGAATTCTGACGGTCAGAACGCTTAATAATAACGCGCCAAGTCACGTGCCAGATTTGGATTTAAATTTCCAACCCTTTTCTCACTCTCTTCACTCCAGGCTCAATGAAATTGCCTCTGAACGTCGGTTGGGCTTGATTTTTGAAATGATTGTCAAGTCCAGCTAAGCCGTCATAACGGTTTAAGATTGTAGGTATCGGACTTTCGACGCGCAGTCTAGATCTAATATAAAGTTTCAAAAGGTTCCTGAGAGCAAACGGGTTTAGAGTTTAATCCAAGGTTTCAGGATATTATAGCGTCATTGATTCTATAAGTTTTGGGTCTTGTATAACGTATTTAAAGTGTTCAGGGACAATTTCGCAGCTACTCTAGCGTAGCGCTAGCTAACTTACACTTAATTTCTAAAGGAATTAATCCTAAGTGATTTCTTTGGCTCTGGAATTGGGTTCTGAGAGGTTACCAAGGTGTTATGGTTGACCCATTGCCTAAGGACGTCTAATCCCAGGTTGGCAAAAAATCTGGGGTGTCACAGATTTACATGACTAACATCACTTAGCTTCATGTTCAGGAAGATCACTAGCATGTTATTATTACCACCTAAAGGAGGAATGATAATGATGTAACAGATTATCACCAGGATGTGATGGTTGAGCCCATCTTCATCCTGGATGATTCGGTTGATGCCTCCCTTAATAACTGAATTGATTTAATTTGCCTGATAATTTTATTTATAATCACGAAATTTTTTTGTGAAATAATGAACTAATGTGAGTATCTCTTATATTTCAATATCTATCCCTACTAATACACATCAAGTCCCTGCCCTAAATGGGTCTAACTATGCTCAATGGAAGAACTCTATTGAAGTTGTACTGGGCTATCTTCAATTAGATCTGGCCCTAATAACACCAGAACTGCCAGAACCTTCTGATGATGCCACTGAAGCTGAATATAATCGATGGGTTGTATGGTTTAGATCAAATGATACTTGCCTAAAAGTAATTAAGTATTCGATTTCTGAATCTATGAAGGTCATCATGCCTGATACAGACAATGCGAAAACTTTTCTCACTGAAATGGGAAAAAGGTTCAAGAGATCTGATAAGTCTGAGGTGGGCATTCTTCTGAATAAGTTGACTCGCTCATCCTACGTGGAAAAGGCAACATCCATGAATACATCGTAGAGCAGATTGAGGTTGTTTCTAAGATTCGTGCTCTAGGGCTTGTACTCACTGATGATCAACTGGTTCATTTGATCATGAATAACCTACCTCCCCAATTTGGCACGTTCCTAGTTAACTATAACACCCTGAAGGACATGTGGACGTTGGATAAACTTATCACTCAGTGTGTTCAAGAAGAAGACAGAATCAGGCAGACAGTTAAAGTTTAAAATTATAATATGGTGACCTCAGGTCACGGGCAAGGGCCAGGGAATAAAGGTAAAAGGAAAAAGGAAATAAGGTTCTAATAATGGATTCTCTGGTACTCCATCTGAAAAACCTGAGAATCAATCTGGAAATGAATCTAAACGTAAATGGGTTAAGGATAAACCGTGCTTCTTTTGCAATAAGGCGGGTCATTTCAAGAAAGACTGCGAAGGCTTTAAGAATTGGCTCATAAAGAAAGGTAATCATTCTGTTTTTATCTGTTTTGAATCTAATCTAACTGATGTGTCAGTGAATTCCTGGTGGATAGATTCAGGAACTACTATTCACATATGCACTTCTATGTAGGAATTACTACAGTCCAGGCCACCAACTGATGCGGAGCGCTCAGTATACGTAGGCAATGGTGTCAAGGTTGACGTAGAGGCAATAAGTGTCTATAGGCTTAAGTTGAAGTCTGGTCATTTTTTGAATTTAGTGAATACATTCTGTGTGTTATCTATTAGGCGCAATTTAGTCTCAATTTCCTGTTTGGACAAGTTGGGATATTCGTTCCACTTTGGAAATAAAAGTTTAAGTATTTACTTTAATTTGATTAAAGTTGGAACCAGCTATATAGTAAACAACTTATACCAATTAGACTTGATTGCCTCTCACGTTTACAATATTAATTCCTTGCATGAAAATAAAGTGGGATCCAAGCGAAGACTAGACTATGAGAATTCCTCCATGTTGTGGCACAAGCTGTTATGCCATATATCTCGTGAGAGATTAGATAGGCTTGTGCGAGAAGAAATTTTACATTCTCTAGACTTCTCTGACTATAAAGTGTACATTGATTGCATAAAAGGAAAACAGACTAGAACGAGAAAGAAAGGTGCAACTCGGAGTGTGGATCTATTAGAGATTATACATATAGATATCTGTGGACCATTCCCTACAGCCTCATGGACTAGCTAAAAATATTTCATTACCTTTATAGATGACTACTCTCGCTTCGGATACCTATACCTTATCAGTGAGAAATCAGATGCCCTGGATGCTTTTAAAATCTATAAGGCTAAGGTTGAAAATCAACTCGATAAGAGAATTAAAGTTGTCAGATCTGACCGTAGTGATGAATACTATGGTAGATATGACGAATCAGGATGTAATCCAGGGCCATTCGCTAAATACTTACAGGATTGGGGCATTGTTGCTCAATACACTATGCCTGGTACTCCAGAGCAAAATGGTGTGGCTGAGAGACGTAATCGCACCCTTATGGATATGGTGCGAAGCATGGTCAGCAATTCGACATTGCCAGAATCTCTGTGGGGTGATGCAATCAAAACTGCAGTTCATATACTAAACAGGGTTCTCAGCAAAGCAGTAAGAAAAACTCCTTTTGAGTTGTGGAATGTGAGAAAACCAAGTCTCCGATATCTACATGTTTGGGGTTCTCCTGCTGAGGCCAAAGTTTATAACCCGCATGAAAAGAAGCTTGATCCTAGAACCATAAGTTGTTTCTTCATTGGATACCCAGAAAGATCAAAAGGCTATCGATTCTACTGTCCTTCCCACTCTATTAGGATTGTTGAGACTGGGAATGTTAAATTCATTGAGGACACTGAAAACAGTGGGAGCACGAACATAAGAAATTTTATATTTGAGGAACAAAGGACTATAACTCCTGTCACAGTCAATCCAGATCACGTGAACATTAATGATGTAGTTGATTCTGCAGCCACTACAGAGTTTCACGTAGAACCTCATATACAAATCACTGGTGAGGAAAATCAAGATCAGACCTAACGAACTAAACCATTAAGAAGATCTAAAAGAGAGAGAAGGCCTGTAAATCGAGACGATTACATCGTATACTTACAGGAGCACGATTTTGACATAGGGGTGGAAAAGGATCCTGAATCCTTGACACAAGTCAAACAAAGTACTGATCCTTCTCGTTGGTTTGATGCCATAAAAGATGAGTTGAAATCCATGCAGGACAATAAAGTATGGGATCTTGTAGAGTTACCTACTGAAATAAGGCCGATTGGTTCTAAATGGATATTTAAAACTAAAAGGGACTCCAAGGGTAATGTCGAAAAGTATAAAATCCGACTTGTTGCCAAGGGTTTTAACCAACGTGAAGGCATTGACTTTAAGGAGACTTTCTCTCCAGTATCTAAGAAAGACTCATTCAGAATCATAATGGCTCTTGTAGCTCATATGGATTTAGAGTTACATCAGATGGATGTAAAGACTGCATTTCTCAATGGAGATTTAAATGAGAATGTATACATGTTACAGCCCGAAGGTTTTGTAGCTACTGGCTCAAAACATTTGATTTGTAAACTTAAGAAGTTCATCTATAGGTTGAAACAGACATCGCGACAGTAGTACCTTAAGTTTCATGAAGTAATTTTCTCATATGGATTTTTAGAAAACACTACAGATGAATGCATCTACATTAAAACCAGTGGGAGTAAGTTCGTTATAATGATTTTGTATATTGATGACATTCTATTAGCTAGTAGTGATACCAGAATGTTGAGTGATACCAAGAAATTCTTATCTCAAAGGTTTGAAATGAAAGACCTTGGTGAAGCTTCTTACGTCATCGGCATTGAGATTCGCCGTGACAGAACACTTGGACTACTCAGCCTGTCACAGAGGGCCTATATTACTAGGGTACTCGAAAGATATGGCATGCAAAATTGTGCTTCAGGAAAGTCACCCATTGTAAAGGGTGACAAATTTGGTCTATTTTAGTGTCCAAAGAATGATTTAGAAAAGAATCGAATGAAAGAATTTCCATACGCATCAGTAGTAGGGAGCATCATGTATGCTCAAGTCTGTACGCGACCGGACATTGCCTTTATCACTGGAATGTTGGGAAGATATCTATCTAATACAGGAATGCAACATTGGATAGTTGCGAAGAAAGTATTATGGTATCTTCAGAGAACGAAAGACTTCGGACTCACATACAGAAGATCTGATCAGTTGGAGTTGGTTAGATATTTAGACGCAGATTTCGCAGGCTGCATAGACACTAAGAAGTTTACTTCAGCATATATCTTCATGATGTTGGGAGGAGCTGTGTCATAGAAAAGTGTGAAACAGTCTACCACAGCCTCATCCACTATGGAAGCTGAATTTTTTACTTGCCATGAGGCATCTAATCAGGCACTATGGTTACAGAGTTTCTTCTCAGGTTTGCGGGTACTGGAGCATATCCCGAAACCATTGAGAATATTTTGTGATAATTCGGCTGTTATTTCCTTCTTTAGTAACAACAGGCATTCGTCAAGGTCGAGGCATATTGACATCAAGTACCTTGTTGTAAAAGAAAGGGTTTCGAATCATCAAGTGTCCATGGAATTCGTCGGTACTAAGCAGATGATTGCAGATCCGCTCACTAATGGGCTCCCTATCACGTCATTTCAGGAACATGTGACATCCATGGGAGTCATTGATCCCACAGATGTTTTCAGTTAGTGGGAGTTGAGCGTATTTTGATTTTCACAGACATTTATAGATCTCGGTTTATACAGTTTGTATGGATGATTTTGAAATAAAGATTTATTTCTACTTCTCTGTATATATACACAAATTGTGAGTAAGTAGAACTACAGTCGTGTCTCGTTGGAGACATGTAAAAGCTTCAGGACCTCTTAAGGATAGGCACATATCATCACACTAAAATATGTAATCCTTATACCACATTTCCTAGTTTGTGATCTATGTCATTGAGATTGAAAGTATTTGTGATCGCGCTTAGACTCACTTCGCCTAAGTCAAATGTTGTGATGACTACCGCGTTTCGATACTGACTGTCTTGATGGACCAGATTGAATAGCATTACTCATATTGTCCAACTGTTTTCATTGGTTAACCATTTAGATATTTTCTTAAAAGATCAAAACTTATTTTCAAGATAATTCTATATGACTATCATTGACGTTGCTCAATGAGGCCCAAGTGGGAGAATGTAAGAACTCTATGTAGTGGGCCTTATTGATCAACGATCTAGATTGTATTCTAGTTAGACTGTTTGATTGAGTTGATCAGTGGGCCCCACTTAAGGTGATACACTGCGCAATCTATCTGTGCAACACTATGTGTTTGGGGTGGAATGCTATGGCCTTACGCAAGGCAGTTTGAGTTGAACTAGGATACATTAATGTGGAGCGTGAGAGAGAGAGGGAGTTTTGATGGGTTTCAAATTCCCCTCCATAGTCTCTATAAAAGAGAGCTGGGTCCCCAATCCTACACCACATAGGAGAAATTTGAATCCCATCTTGTGACTTGCAGAAAGGGTGTGAAGGAGAGGAAGATTCTAGCTCTACAGGAATTCTGATTTTCTTATCCGACTTACATGGCGGCATCACAGCTAGGTAAGCTATCCGACCCCTGATCCCCATGTCCCATGCACAGACAAATCCGTGAGCTCATTCTGCATATAGATTAAATCCAATACCATTATCTGGGCTGGCTTTGGTCCAGACAAAGGTCTCTTATCCTGGCTATAAGGAGTTGAAACAAAGGAGAAGGAAATGATCACCTACTACTGCTCCCACTCTCTCTTTCTCCTCGAGCTACAACAGGAGGAAAACACTCCCTGTTTCCTCTCCCTTACACTCTCTCCCTCCTATCTTCCTGTGAAGCTACAATCCTAACTGATCTGACTCGGTTCAAACCTTTCACGGACTGAGTTGGAGTAGTGGAAACCGAGTCTACACAATCAACTCACTCCTCACGGCCTCCTCTACTATCTCTCTCCTTCTCCCTCTCTCGTCGCGAATCCCAAGGGCTACAGGGCCCTTTATATAGAGGGGAAAAGAGACAAGGAACGACTGAGATTTCTTCTACGGTGAATGGTCGAGAATTTTCCCCACCACCGACTTCCCAGAGAGGAAAGTTCTCTCTCTGTTTTTCTCCTACAGGAGTTTTGCTCGACCATTTTTGGCAAAGAGAACAAGCACCGCCTTCCCTTGGTGATGGACGGTTGAGATTACATGATCGGACCGTTCGTGAGACGTCCATCCGATTCCATCATGTCCCCACCTTTCAGACGCCTTCCTCGTGCAACGCTTTGGATGGTGGTAGCCAATCTCCTTCCTCCATTTACAAGGGGTGAAACGGCTATAAGGTTTTATTAAGTTGGGCCCCATGGAGACTTTAAACGGTTCAGATGGCCCCAAAAGTGGCCATGGTGGGCCACATAGGAGCTCAAGGATCGGCCATTTGAATCCTTGTTTTGGCAGGAGGGATGGCTTTCTCATTTTGCATAAAGAGCTCGGTCAAGGCTAGTTTGACTGAGCCCATATCTCTGGTGCACGTCGTGCATGTGTAGGGGGTGCACACGCACTCTGTGTGGGGTTTGTCGGGATGGTCCCGATGAATCTGATCCACCCAATCAGTTTGTGAGTAGCCATAGGGGCATTTACCCTATTTCAAGGTGGATACGAGGCCCAGGTGGGCCGTACCACATGTCCCAGGTCATTTTACGACCAATATAATCGATCCGATGGTTGGATTGATTCGATACTTGGTTCCAACGGATAAATATGAATTTGGGACATAGTGAGTGTTTGGTTGGGGTCTGGTAGGCCAGGTTTATTTATATGTATACATTATACTATAATATTTCATTATTTTTGTAATAACGTAACTAATTATCTTACGTAATTTATTAATGCATAATTCATAATATCGTATTATAAGTAAGCATATGTATAAATGAAAATTTTAGAATGTCATATTTGATTAGAGTCATATTTGTATTTAGTAATATACAATCAAAACATCTGATAATTTTTGTTCCCATATTTGACAAAAATATTTAATACTACTATGATATTCATAGTCCAATCATACTTTATTACTCATTATTTTTGAATTATTTTGTATATATTAAATATATACCTACCACCTTATTACAATGCATTTTCATACATTATCATACAATTACTGGATGGTCGGATTCATCCATCGAGGTGATCGAAGCGTCTCCTTATATATATGTCTGTCGATCTGAGAGGCAAATCTTCCTAGGTTCAGATATCTATGGTAAAGAAAGGTGTCCTAGTGCTATGGGTGCATTCAGGCTTAGCCACTTGGTTCGTCGAATATCCCTTGTGTGTGTGGTCGGGTTTGAATGATGAATCCTTTTAATCTTAGTTCGAGTCATGTCTTGTTTAGCATTAGGCTTATGGTCATGCTATCACAGGTTTTAATGGTAATACCCACATATCAGGGTGCGGGGTGTTACAGTCTACCCCCCTAAAAAAAAATTTTCATCCTCGAAATTTCCTGAGGTGTGTAGTCGAAGGGTTAGGGGCATGCTCTACATACTTTGTTTGCCCCAACGAATTTACCCATAGGGAATGCTACCATTTTAGGGGGGGCATGTAATCGAGTTGTATCTAATTCTAGTTTTATTGCTATAGCAGAGCCTACGAAAGATAGTGTTGTGCCAGAGTCGAATAAAATAAGTATAGGGGTATCGTTGATGTGAGTTGTACCGCATATTTCCTGGGACAGTTCTCCTTTAGCTTCGGCAACCGAGGCAGCATACATACAGGTAGGAGGATTCATTTGTTGTACTGGGGCTCCGACTTTGAGTGGTTGGGGTGTCACTGTTGGTCTGATTGCTGCCTGGAAGGGAGGGGATGATTTCCTCTTAGTGGGGGTGCAAGGCCCTCATCCTCCGTTCTCTTGTAGCAAGAGCGGATCGTATATCCTTCCTTCCCACAATAATTGTAACTCCTCATTGTGAGTGTTGGTGCGATTGCAGCTGGCATGGCCTTGAAATGCCCTTCTGGTACTGGAGGGGTGGGGGGTGCCTACCTTAGCCTACCCGGGGGATCCCTAGCTGGAAGACGTCACCTGGTTGTACACTCAAAATCCCTCTCAACTCGCATGGCCTTATCTACCATCTCTGCAAAGTCTACATAGTCCCAGGTACATAACCGCGATTGGATCCCTGGCTGGAGACCTTCCTTGAATTTCTATAGTTTATACTCCGTGTCTTCCAGAGCTTTAGGTACGAAGCGGGAGAGTTCGTCAAATCGGGTTTCGTATTGGGCAACGGTCAGGTTGCCCTATTCCAACTTCAAGAACTGGGCTATTTTCTCATTCCTACATGACCAGGGAAACTATTTTTCTAGGAACTTTGCCCGGAAGCCTACCCATGTCCAAGCATATGTGGTTGGGACACCTCGTTACACACTCTACCACCAGTTTTCTACTTCGCCTTCTAATAGGCAGGTGGCCAAGGTCACCATCTGTGAATCAGAACACTCTAGAGGTCACATTAGTTTGGTGATTCGTGCTAGCCAGTGCTCTACCCACACCAGATCTGACGCCCCTTCGAATGTGGGCAGTCAAAGCCTATGGAATCATTCAAAGATATCTGCACCCCGGCCCTCTCTATCTTGTGACGACTCCCGGCGATTCCTACTCCGTAGAGTCTCCATCATCAATGCATGCACGTCTTGTTGTTGTCGTGCGAATGTGTCCTGTTGCTGCTGCATCATTGCGACCATTTATGCAAAAGTCGTAAAGGCCGCCGCCCCTATAGGCATATCTACATACGCGTTGGCTGAAGGTTCAGGCGAAGGCATCCGCCGCTCAAAGTATTGTGAGGGTAGCCTAGAAGGAATAACTTGTGGAGATGGAGAATCCCCTATGGCTTCGGATCCTGTATCTGGATTTGCCACACTGGGCGGAAGTCTTGGCGTGTATTCGGGGTTGCGCTCCCTCTGGCGCTTGGTTGACGGAATAGGGTGAGCATCGAACGTATCGGCTCGCTGGGACCGTAATACAGGTGTCATGATTTGCTGCGAGGCCAGAATTTCATGATTCATGTACTAGGAAAAAGGTGGTTGTAGTTGAATGGTGAAGTAATACAAGGGTCTGCTATATTACTCGTCGTATTCACGTCATGATGGGCATTCGCCTTTTCAGAGCATACGACTTTATCCCTTAAGTCTAACCGATACTTCTAATCGAAATTTAAGGGAACTAAGGTTTCTGTTTCTAGGTTCAGATGACTTGATTCACTATTTCTAAGGGATCCTAAGTTCTTTTCTAAGGAACACAGGAATTCAATTTGTATTCTAAATTTCTTCTAGCTGGTTGAAGTTTATATGTAGGTTTAACTTGTCAATATTTGAGGGAAGAACTAAGTATTCTGTTTCATTGTTTAATTATCCTAGCTACTTTCTAAGGGAAAGTTTCTAAGTTTTTTTTCTAACTTATTTCCTTAAGGTTTTGTATGTTGATCCACAGCCAAGTTGTCTCATACTCCGCTTTGATACTAACTTGTAATACCCCGATTTTCAGGACCTGAGTATACGACTCCTTTCCTCGAAACTTGGGTGTTAAATGATAAACAAAAGATAATTAAAGCAAATCAAAGTGTGGTTAAGGGAACTAAGCGTAGTATAAATGTAATCCAATCCAAAGCAATATTCAGGGCCACTCAGCTGGGGCCCATATACAAAACCTCAATTCTCAAAATGTTTTAAGAGTTACTAGCTAAAAAAAAATAAAAGCAGCTATTGATTTAGTTCGTAAAACTCTGCTGCATCCTGACGGGGCTCCTCTTCATAATGATCTTCTCCCAATCCCATGAGATCAGTATCTAAATCCACCTCATTCACACCCTCATTTATGCTTGCATTATCTGTACGGTTATACATTTAAAGGATGAGTGGCCAGCTCAGTGGGAACTCCCCTCAAGATTAGACACCACCGCATTAACCAAGCATTGTTCCATATGGTAAATTATACAAAACATTGCATGATGATCTTGTTTAAGTACATGGATGCGTGAGTGCATGTCAACTAGGGGTGCACATCCAGTTGGTCAATGAATGGACTTTTCGAATAGTCGCTCCGATAAACAAGAGAATGGCCTTTCAAACAATCGGCTCATTCATGCATGGGGATGAGCCTTTCAAACAGTCAACTCATCCCATGTAATGGAATGGACCTTTCAAACAGTCAGTCCATTCAGGCGAGAGAATGAGTCCTTTAAACAGTCGACTCATTCAACTTGTGAAGGAACGGGACTTCCAAACGGTCGACCCGCTCAAGTAAGATAGTGGGTCTTTCAAACAGTAGGCTCACTTAAGTAATGAATGGGCCTTTCAAACAATTCGCTCATTCATGCTAGGAGGATGGGCCTTTCAAACAGTCAGCTCATCTGAATAATAGAAATGGGCCTTTCCAACAGTTAGTCCATTTAAAAATAGGAGTGCATGTATGCATGATTAATTCCAATCATTATTATCCGAATTTACAAGTAGCCAATTTATAAAGACTTTCTTATAGGTATCATAGTCCAAGGTTTATAAGCATGTATTACATAATTATCTTTGAAGCAAAATCTGGCATATCACATATTTAGGTTTCCACAAAATAGATAATAAGCATGTAATTAATTTTAATACTACCGCAAATAGCCATAAAAGCAGAGTCATTAATTATTAGGTAAAATTAGAGTTAGACTAACACATGAGTTAACATGGAAGAGGAAAGCTCAAGGGCTAGAATCCTCACTTGTAGGTTTATGTTCACATTCTGGATCCAAGTCTTCTCGTGGCCCAAGGTCACTCAAAGAATCTTCTAAAATTATAGTTTATATTTGTCAGGTATTCCTATGGTTTTGTTTAACCAACAAGAAGGTTCAAAGGAATGCAATAACAAGGCCTTTTAGGCTTGTGCTAGGCCCATCATGTACTTATTCAAGCAAGGTGGTCCAATTGGGATCAAGCTCATCCTTACCAAGGGTTGAACTGGTCCTCACTAATGGACCCCATATGCATCAAGTGGGTCCCACACATCAGGGCAAGCTCCAGAACTTGCAGCCACTAATACCACAATTAAATAGGTGGTGGGCTATTGGCCTAGTGTCAGATGGACGGCTAGGATTAACAGATACATCACAGTGAAATCCCATGGTGGGCTCCACCCATCCAGGGGGCTAGACGGTGTGGATGAAGAACGCATATATCAATGGTAGGGCCCACCGTCATGTGGATGGTTGTCACGCCCCAAACTCGGAAACTGGGCTCACAAAATTCCCGATCGCCGAATCCGGCGCCGACAGCCTCCGTAGAACTCCATTCTCGGTTCCTAGCTCCCATTCGTAAGGTTCCGATCCTGGGATGCTACGAGGAGGATTTTCAACATCAGTTTGATTCGTAATAAGCATAACCAAAGGCATAACCCACAAACAACAACCAAGAACTCCATTACATTTCCACTATGATCAAAAACTTTACAAGTATAATGAGCATAAAGGGAAATACAGTGGTATAGAACAAAAACTCCAAAACACTCTGCAACGTGCTCCTACCTCAGCGCTGCTGCGATCCAACGTCACCTGCACGCAACGGTCGTGCATAAGCTTACAGAAAGCTTAGAGGGTAGTGAAAGTGTGTGCGCAAGGTAGTAATATGCACATGCAATGTCAGAGTGATGCGGAATATACAAATGGAACCATGATATCATGAGCCATACCAAGGCTATACAATGCCAGACATGAATGTATCGGCCATCCCAAGGCCATGCGATGTTCAATGCAACTCAAGCATACAGGTCCTCATCTATGTCCATACATCAATACAGCTCAAAATATGGAATATCACCGGGGTCTAGTACACTCTAAATCAGATTGCCGCCACATCGCGCGCAATCAGGTAAGTGAAAAAGACCACACTATCTGTCTGCCAATATCGGGTGTGACTCGTCGATAGCGGACCCATTCCTCGAGCTGGTCAAACTCAGCCTAGTATTGCCCCCTACTCTCGGACGGGTAAGGCCGCACCCCCTTCCAACCGACCACGACACAGTGGAGAGCATAACCGTCTGATAATCGGCACTCAACACTCATCTACCCACTCAGTCTAGACGTTGGAGCAATCTCTTGGTACCATAAGGGTTTAGGGACTTTCACCCAGGGATATCTATAGTACCCCATGTAGAACAAGATTTTCGGTATCCAATCCTGCCAACCACGATGCGTCTGTGGAGGCTACGGCCCTGATGTCGCTAGGGCGTACAATAACCATGTCACACAAATGTGAAATGCATGATTCACGCTATCCAGTCATGCAACAAATCCTGCGCATATCGTGCGCTCATGTAGGGCAACACCACCTAACCGGGAGCCATAAACAACCTGCCCGAAGGCAAATGCTATGCTCAGACAATTCTCACGTCAAGCATACATATGATGCGTATGATCATGAGTTATGAACTATACTAAACATGTTATAATAAAATGAACTATTTACAATGCAGATGGACCTGGACGGCCTATATACGATAAGTACGGCCCAGTAATGGGCCCTAAGGAGAGTCGTAATGTGTACATCCAACCAACATTACACTCGCAATGTAGACGTCAAACCAACATTGCTCCCAAGGCACGATCTTCTTAAACGTCGCTACATAACCTGTATTGGGATTACACATTGCAATGGACCTTAGGTTCATCCCATTGGGCCTTACATATATATCAAATGGGCCATAACTTATGGGCCTTTTATTCATCAGATGGGCCATATAAATGGGCCACACCAATGGGTCTTATGTGCATTGTAATGGGTCAAAACCCGTGGGCCTTGGATTGCATCAATTGGACCTAGTCATATGAGTCTAATATGTATCAAATGGGCCACACCAATTAGGCCCCACATGTAGATCAAGTGGGCCTCAACCCATAGAACTAACATGAGTCAAATGGGCCTAAACCCTTAGGCCTTAATCAAATAAAATGAGCCTAACTCATAGGTCTCAAATAAATCCAGTGGGCCTAATCCCATGAACCCTTTTATAATCAAATGGGTTTAGTCCCATGGGCCTTACAATATATCAAATGCCCTACCTCCATGGGCTTTAAAATTTTAACAAAAGGGTTCAAGTACATGGGCCTTGAAGTACATCAAATGGGCCTAGTCCCATGGACTTGCAACACATCAAATGGGCCTAAATTCTTAGGCCTTAAATGAATCCAACGGGCCTAGCCCATAAGCATTTCATAAACCAAATGGGCCTAGCCCATAGCCCTTTTGAAATTCAAATGGGCCTGACCCATAGGCCTAAAATGATCTTTTCAAGTGGATGGACGGTCTGGATGCATCGCCTGTGACAATGGTGGGGCCCACATGAAGACATACAATCGTATATATTATATAATGTATAAAGTACATATAATATAATATATGTAATATATACAATATTATATGTAATATAATATATATATATATATATATATATATATATGTGGGCCCCTCCGTCCAGTGGGGACGGTGAGGATACAACGCACATCACAGTGGGCGTCACCGTCCACGGACCGTGGACGGTGTGAATAAAATACATAAATCATTGTGGGTCCCACGTATGTGGCCCACCGTGATGTTTATTTGAAATCCAACCCGTTCATAAGGTCACTCAGACCTAGATGAAGGGAAAATATAAATTTCAGATTGATCTGAAACCTCTGTGGCCCCTAAACAGAGTTTTAATGGTAGAGGTTCATTTCACTGTTTCCTTTGGTGCGGGCCACCTGAGTTTTAGAATCCGCTGAAAATTGGAGGGGGCCCACCTGAGGATGGGACCCACCTCATGAACGGTTTCGATGGCATATAAACATTAAGGTGGGGCCCACGGCTGGTGGTAGCGGGTCCACGGCGTCCGCCCGCCCGCTCACCTGGCAGCCGCGCAGGCGCTGCCAGCGCCTGACGTAAGCAGCACCCTGCTGCCTCATCTCTCTCTCTCCTTAAATTTCTGTTTTCACCGAAAATCACGTGTGGGACCCGCTACTTGGAAATCCACCCCAGCCATAGTGTTCTACAGTTTGTAACAGACAAAAAGAGTCCAAAGTTTGAATTTTTGTGATGATAGAAAATGAATAAATTAAGAAAAAAGATACTTGAATGGTAGTGGTACATTCTTTGATGCTATGGCCCGCCAGGTCTTCCAATCAGTCCCAAACTCCTACCCAACGGCTAAAATATCGTGGGTAAGAGGATGGACGGCTTGGATCGAACATAAACATTAGGGTGGGGCCTACACAAGGGAACCACCAAAAACTCTTCTTTCCTTCTTTCCTTTTTCTTCTTTCCTTTGAAAACGTCCAGCGTCCCAGACGCTGGACAGTTATATTAATATATTTTTTTTTTGAATGGTGGGCCTGATGAAGTGGGCCACCACTGATGAGTGACATAGATTCAACATCTAAGGTGGGCCCCACTTGAATAAAAATAATTGCATCAAGGTGGGATCCATTCAAGTGGGCCACAAACCTATAGCATAAAAATATCATAAAATAAAATAAAATAAAATAAAATAAAATAAATAAAAGAGAGAGAGAGACATGGAGAGTGGGACACGGCTTGTGATGGAGGGACCCCGACATTATGGGCCCTCCCTTGCAATGAATCATACAATATACGGATCTCGTTGAACATAAGACCATCAAAAATGTAAATCAACGGTGGAGATCCATTCCCCACCGATATGGACGGTCTAGATGACCCTTTTTCAATGAATTAAACATCATGATGGGGTCCATGGAGAATGGCCCCATCATGGAACGATCATGATGATCCAAGTGGTCCATCGGCCACATTTTAGGGTCCCAAGTGAGATCCACACCATGGATCGGTGGGCCTCACTTGGTCCACCATAAAAATAAGTAAAACTACCCTATAGAGGCACCCACCGTCTAATCTTCTCGCTCCTAGGGGTTCCTTGGCACCTTAGCTTCAACTTCAATGGTTAAGATGAAGAATGGAGGGTTGAGATGGAAGATTTTGGGGTAGGAAGGTGGGCCACTTGGAGCTTGGGAATTTGGAGAAATTCCATACGTATGGACCCTTGTTGCTTTGGAATTTTTGAAATGAGAAAGAGAGAAAGAGAGAGAGTGATGTAAAGGGGGAGAGAGAGAGTGATGGATGGATGGGTGAGTGATGGTTGTGTAAGAAAAACTTGACTTTTGTGGTTTTTGTGTAAGAGAGGTATGGGTGGTGAAGACTTTTGTGATTGCTTGGAAAAAGGGATGGAAGTGATGTGTACTTGACATGTGATGGATTGATGGGTGATTGATTGATGGGATTGATGTGATTGATGTGACACATCGTAGAGATTCCTTTGAATTTTGCAACGCGCGGCGTTTTCTCGCACCGAACGTTGGCCCTTATCTCTTGATCAGGGTATCGCCTCGACGCGCGAGTCACGACATCGAAACCGCAACGACGGCGCGGTCGCTATGGTATTGGTCTCGGGTTGAGTCGACTCGGGTTGTCGACATATGAATCAGGGTCGCGCGTCGATATCGATTAAGGGTCGAAGGTTGCCGGAATTCAACCGGTAAGACCGCGGAAGTGTACGGAAAGGTACGGACCAAGATACGGGTCTTACAATGGTGCCAATAAATTACTTACATCAGGTTGGGATCCACTGCACAGATGGATGGTTTGGATGAATCACACATATCAGGGTGGGGTCCACACACATGGCCCATTGTCAAATAAATAGACAGCTTGGATGGAACACGTCCATTAGTGGTGCTCTCCTGTGGGGTGTGGCCCACCTAGGATATATATATATATGCTATATAAACATCTACACCTGGTGGGTCCCATGTAGAGGTGGCCCTCATATAGTATTTTAATGGTAACACCCACATATCAGGGTGTGTTTGAATGTTGAATCCATTTTATCTTAGTTCGAGTCATGTTCTGTTTAGCATTAGGCTTATGGTCATGTTATCACAGGTTTTAATGGTAACACCCGCATATTAGGGTGCAGGGTGTTACAAGGTAAACTTGAGATCTTTTCGAGCGAGCCGAGACAATGGCCTGGCTATCTTGGAAAAGTTCCTAAAGAATCTACGGTAGGAACCCGCCAGGCTAAGAAAACTCCTCACTTCAGTCACTGAACGGGGCTGCTCCTAGTCCTGAACTACGGTCACCTTAGCAAGGTCCACAGTGATGCCTTCCTTGAACACCACATGTCCCAGGAACTTGACTTCTTCTTTCCAGAAGTCATGCTTCTTGTACTGAGCATACAACTGGTTCTTCCTGAGAGTATCAAATACTACTCCCTAAGTCTATCGAACAACTCTTACACATCTTGGTCGTGTTTGAGAAGGTCCCTGTGGCGATAAAGAGTCTCAACCCAACCATAGGACTAGTTTCCAACCCCAGTCGCTTGACTACTGCACATGATATTATAGAGATACTGGACCCGATGTCCACCAATAAGAAGACTAGTGTACCTTGGATGTGTGTTGTGACTTCAAAAGCCAACGGTGCTGCAGTTACTGTCTCGGATGCCTCAGCTGCAAGTGAGTGCACCCGAGCCTATTGAGAACGGTTTGGTTGCGGTGCCATAGGTCACTGAGGCGGCCTAAATCGAGGTACCGGTGGCATGTATGAAGGCTATGCAGGCAGTGCTGATCGTAGAGGTGGAGCCGAGATAGCTAGTGACATCTGACGATTAATCTTCTGAGGGGGCATAGAGCCATTATCCCTCATCCTGGCGAAGAAGTATGTGTTAGAAAGGTCCGACCTCTTGTAGTAGGTGCACCATACATTAGGTTACCTCGGCTGTGTCGGTGGAGCCGTAAGTCAAGGAGGAGAATCTGCTTATGGCCTCTTGCCTAAGAATGGTCTGCTCGGCAAGTCTGGTCTAGGCCTAGGAACCATGGCCACGCGCGTGCAGGATAATCTGTCCCCGTCCTACTCAGCTCGTAGAGACATGCTCACTAGCTCAGCATAGTTGTTAATGCTAACGCAACACATCTTCGAGCGAATCTTTGGCTGCAAACCCTCAGAAAACTGCAGCATCTTCATCGACCAGCTCCCTGAACCTATTCTCGTATTCCGCTACTGTCATTCCTCCCTGTTGGAGGCGAAGAACCCTCCCTCCTCATTACGGTAGGCGAGAGGGAAATACTTCCCATAGAAGCGTGTCTCAAAAGCCTCTTACGTCCATATGTAACTAGGACCAACGGTCTGAAGGATGTTGTCCCACCAGGGACTGGCTTCCTTCTCAAACATGTAAGTGACTAGCTCAACCTACTCTGCCTCAGTGCAGTGCAGCAGCTTCAGCATCTTAGAGATGCGGTCAAGCCAATACTTGGCCTCCTTGGGTCTATGAGTACCCACAAAAGTAGGAGGTCGGAAGCATTGGAATCACTCGAACAATCCGCTAACACCTATGTTTCCAACAGGGTGCACAGGTGGTACAGATGGAACCACATGAATGTTCTGGGCAAGGGCCCCAGCGATGGTGGTCTAAATCTGCAGCTTCTGCTACATAAGGAGAATCATTTGCTCTAACCTATCAGGAGGAGGAGCCACCTGATGCATGTGTGGCATCAACAAGGATGCACGATTCTTCTCTGAAACCGATGGTGCAAAAGGTACTGGCCCATTAGTGGGGCCAGTGGCCGGCTATGAATCCGGCACCGTGTCACTATCAGGGCCTAAGCTGGGGTCCGTGTGGCTATCGCTCAGGGAAGGTGCCCCATCAAACGATCTGTCAAGTGCTAGACTTGTAGTGTTCCAAGTAGCTTCGAAGGCATTCCCTATATAAAACATCGGGTACAACTTACATGAGATTTAACATAAGGACAAACACCTATCCAAACATTATTCACATTCTGAGTCAAAGAAGCTTCATGCATTTTATTTATTAAAATTTGTCACAATACATGAGATATAATTTTTACATAAATCATGACAAAAGATGTATGTGAGCTATTCTAACAAAGCTTTAAACACCAAAACACATCACAATTTTACCCTACTATTAAGCCTATTAAGGTTGTAACATAGAAAGCAAGAAAAATATGGAAAGAAAAGACCCAATGACGACTACAACACAGGACTAGTCGTCTGAGTCTGGTGATGGTGGAGGAGCACTGTAACACCCTGAAAATCGAGGGTCGTGTAAAAACCTGACTCCCGAGTTCCAGACCATCACTTATGCAACAAATATGCTTATGATTCAATGTTGTCTGGGTTAGAGCATTAACATGAGTAAGATTATGTCAAAACTGCAATTCATACTCCAGATCTAGTGATAAAACACAAGCGGAAGACTGAAAAATATATATATCACGATATATAAAATAAAGACAATCTCGATTTGTCTCCAAAGTATGAATACATATCTGAGTCACATATACATATATCAACCAAAAATCAAAATGTCATATGGTCCAACTAGCAAGTCCTGCCGATCCAGGCCACCTATGCGAAGCCGTCGGAAAACTGCATGTACGAGAACTCGTCCTGGTCCTCGTAGAAGTCCGGCTCCAGCTCCTGGATCTCCTCATAACCTGCATCTAAAACAGAGTCTGGTAGGTGTTGCAAACACCATCCCGTAACGTGGGAGTGAGTGATCAACTCAGTGGAATCATAGAGCAAAGATTAACATATTATCAAATCAATCCCACGATAATAGTAAAGCAAACAATCAGATATTCCTAAATACTATTGTTAATGCAAGCATGAAATGACATAATGGATGCCCTCACCGACATACTCCCTCATGCGACACCATCTTACGTCCGCGGCATGCTTTCTTCCCTCAGTGCTCCACATCTTCCAGGCACATGCAGTGCGATGTGAAAATGATTACCGAGTTATTATTAGTCCTTTCATACAGCAATATTGGGAAACTAAGGTACTTCCCTTATATCAATCTCAATACAGATCCTGTATAATCTCATATGATGTTATTTTATAGGTCGCTGCAAGGGCTACCAGGGCTGTTGCTCGCACTCGTTACACCACTCCCCCATCACCTTATTAATACAGGCCTAGTGTACTCTCGTTGCTACAGAAGGGTCGTCGCCTCCCGTAGACTCAGAATATGCTAAAGGTCACTACAAAGGGCTCGTCACCAATCAGTGTAGGCCAACAGCTCGAATGTAGTGTCCCATACCACCATAATCGGCTCATGAGTCTAAAGTGCTCACTAGTCACTACGGGGAGGTTTGTGGCCCCAGCGTAGGCCGACAACTCGACTACGGTGTCCCATACCACCATGCCTGGCTCATGAGTCTTTATGGATCAAGATACCATGGTTATCAGGATTTCCACTGGTAAGTTCAGTACCCTAGGTTCAAGCAGTTATGACCAATACAAGGTGAACATACAATGGCCAGTTGGGTTACTTGATGGGCTCGACTAGTACGAGCGCACCTCAAGCTGAACGACATGAAGTGCATAAAATACCTCTTGTGGCCTAACCACTGCCGCCAACCCAAAGCACGACTCGTGTTCATCGACACGTCCTTCGTGGCAAATAGAAACCAACCACGAATTCAATCTGTTACCGACCGCTTGGACTAACGTATAGACCTAAGCATTTGAAATCAACATCAGTAATCATATGAGAGTAACAAAAATGAAATACAAGCAATACAAACATGTTGACAACATGTTATAACATACAGCATAAGCAAATCAACCAACACATATATTCCATATATATAATGAAATCAATTCATATAGCCAACATGGTGGAAATCATATACATCATCATATTAATTGAGAATTCAATCTCAAAACTAATTTACAACACCATTTACTCAATACATACTAATACAAACATTTATACAAACACTTAGTCTATACACATTAGTCTACATAGCGTATGTCGATCCAAAGTGTGCATTAGGGTGAATCTCTTCGCCAAACAGATCATGCACGTCTAACTAATATTATAACACAACAAATAAATATGGCAATCATTTTTGCAAAATACGGACGTATGAAGTATTTCCTACAAATACCTAAAATACCCTAAATCTCATATTTTTCATACACAATTAAAATGGAAAACAGACAGCATGTTCTACATGTCAAACGGCGTTCTCGTCGATAATCTACTATTAAACGACATTGAAAGCTTTGAAATCAGTCAATCTAAGCATCTACAATCCTCACCTTTCGACGTAGAAGCGTAACGAATCGAATAGAAACCCTACGCTTCGTCAACGCCTGTATGACGACCTATATCACAATATTAATCAGCTACTTTACTAATCGTATCTATGGAATCCCTAAAACAGGTTGAAGTTAGGGTTTTCTTACCTAGAATGAAGTCAGAATCACCGGGAGAGTGATTGGAACGCGGTGATTCGGTGCGTGTAGAAGCAGGATCAAGTGGCAGGAAACTTTCCTCACAACTCTCTCACAAACTCTCACTTTCTCTCTCTTCTCTTTCTAGGGTTTCTTGCAAATTCGTAGGTGAGAGATATGAGAGGGTTTAAGGCCCTTATATAGGCTAAAAACTCACCTACATAGACTCTAAACCAAGGTATACTTGGGTTATAACCAAATCGGGTCTTTCTCGATCCAAAAGAGCATTTCTGGAGGTCCCCCAACCGAAAGCGGTAGGACTTAAGCTCATGGATATTGGATCCTCATCACATTAAGTTTTCAGTCTGGTAGTGTTCCCAAATCGCACGTGGTGGACCAGTTTCAATTCAGCGGTCACGGAGATTCGATCAAGGATTTCAAGTACACTGACCTGAGTGAGAAATGTTCCCTGATCCGAGGGTGTATTTGGGTCAGATTCCGATGGTCTGAATGCTTATACTTAACCCGCAAGAGAAACGTGCCAGATTTATTTAAATCACATTTAATTTTTAATGAATTTCACTCTTTCTCACCCTCCTTACTCCAGGCTCAATGAAATAGCCTCAGAACATCAGTTGGGCTTGATTTTCGAAAGGATTGTCAAGTCCAGCTAAGCGGTCATAATGGTCTGAGATTGTAGATATTGGACTCTCGATGCACGGTCTAGATCCAATACAAAGTTTCAAAGGGTTCTTGAGAGCAAACGGATTTAGAGTTTGATCCTAGGTTTCAGGACGTTATAGCGTCATTGATTCTACAAGTTTTGGGTCTGTAGAACGTATTTAAAGCGAACAGTACTAATTTCACAGCTAATCTAACATGGCGCTAGTTAACTTACGCTTATTTTCTAAAGAAATTAATCCGAAGTGATTTCTGATCGAGTTGGTACTCGGGTCTCTGTACGGATTTTTCTGACACGTTACAAGCACCCTTGTCCTCCAGACAGCACAGGAGAGCCTTCAAGGTTAAGGTGTGAGACACCTTAAATTTTTGTTTCATGAAGGCTCGATTCTCCTCATACTTGGCCCAGGTCTCTATGACCTCCTGTCTTAAGGCGACTTGGCCCTCCTCGATCTGAGCCAAGCGGGCTTCTAAAGCAGCCCGATCAGGGTGGCGCTCTGATGTAGTAGGTGAAGAGCCCTCATCAGAGTCTTGGGCTTCCTCTTCTTCCTCTTCCTGCTCACTTCCTTCTTCATCGCTTCCTTCCTCTCCTTCCTCATCTTTCCTTCCCTCTTCCTCTTCACTTTCTTCCTCTATCTCGTCACCATATTCATCACGACGGGATTGGCATGGTCGTGGCCCAATACCCATGTTGTTGAGCATAAAGTCATTGATAAAGTGAATTGGCACAAGCTCATCAGTAAGCCTGTAGCCGAACTCTTGAGCAAGCTTGCATATAAGTTGGCCGAACGAGAGTGAAATATCTGACCTAATAGAGCGTGCGGTCTGGACTATCTGAAGTAGGACATATGTAGGCAGACACAGCTTGTCTCCTTACCTAGCTCTGTATAGGAAATCCACCATCAAACGTGTGCATTCGGCGCGATTGCTCTACCTGGGGTACACGTTGTATGTGAATATGTGGTGGAGTAGGCGGAAGTCAGGAGTCATCTGTGTCACTGGGAGGTAGTTGCCTTGACTCCAATGGATCAGTCGGCCACAAAGAAATCACGTGCGGCGATCTCTTTCACGCGCATTCCTGAGGTTCTTCTCGCTAGCATGAACCTCACCGCGCTCCACCCCATGATCCGAGCTATCACGCCAACATCAATTATGGCTTCCCACCTCCCAAAAGGAAAAATGAACCATAAGGGCTCTAGCAATGGGTCCCGTATGTGGGCGTAGAAGGCTCAGAAGTGTTCTCACACACACGTGACTTGCTTTCAAATATGGGACCCCATCCGACGTCCAGCAGTTGGTCCATCACCGAATATAACCTAAATAGCTTCTCGTCCATGTGAGCTTCAAAGAGATCTCTGCGACCCTGGAATCTACCATGTGCGATGCCCGATGGTAGGGCCCTTTCAAGTGGAATTTGGGGATCGAGATCCCGCTTTGTCCTCTGCTCCTGATCGACGCATGAACTTGCTTCAGTGCCCAATTTCTTCCTCGGATGGGTTGGGCGGTTAGGCCCAACTTTATCTGTGGAAACCCTCTTCTTTCCCATGATGGAAAGGAGTGTGGAGAGAGAGAAGATAGCAGCCATGAGCTCGAAAAGAGCCATGAGAGTGAAACAAGATGGAGGGATAGGATGGATTGGTGAACTTTGAGATTTTTAAGACACAGAGGAGGGTTTATGTGCTCAAATGGGAGAAAAAGAGAGAGATAGGAGATGGTTTTGAAAGGAATGGTGGGAGGTGGGTATGTAATGAAGAAGATATGAGAATGGAGGGAGGATTTGAGAGAGAAAAATGAGATTTTTAGAAGTTTGGAGAGCTTGGAAGGGTGGAAAAGGAAGGAATGAAGCAAATGTGGGGATATAGGGGCCCTCACATGATTTCATGGGCCCCACATATGCACACGCCCATCGGCCCGACTGGGCCACTGCGGCTCGACAGGCCTAGCCGAACCGGACCCACGATGCATCGTGGTAGGGGTGATGTCATCGCGGTCCGCTGGACCTCTAGATGATGGATTGCCCCGGGGGCGATGACATCCCCCTCCTGGGGCACTAGAAATGTGCGGGACCCACCTCGAGGTCTCACTGCTTTATGTGGTTTAGGTCCCTGAGTCCGTTTGGTGCGGTTTCGGGCTCCATCTCGCAAATATTCACACTTTTCGAATTATTTGAGGGTGGAATACATCAAATCATCATATAAACCTGTCGATGGACGGTTTGAAAAAGGATTGGGATCATCTTGTATGATCACAGATGCCTACGGGTCCGATTTCAATGGTTAGTTTCGCTTCAATGGTCATACGATCACCGACGGGCGAAACTTAGAATCTTATGATCATTTCTATATTTTATTGCTCCCTCCTAAGTCAAAGTATGTCAGTGTGCATCGTGTTACCACAACCTAGGTCTAGTTTAATCTAAATTATACTTTGATACCAACTTGTAATGCCCTGAAAATCGGGGGTTGAGCAGCAGCTCAGCTCTCGAGTTCTAACACATCACTTATACAACATAGATAATGATGATTGAATATTTTCCATATTAGTGCATTAAACATGAATGAGATTACACTAAAGCAGTATATCATATTTCAGAGATGATTAAATTAAGCAAGCAGAAGACTGTGATAGATATATAAAGTATAAAAGTGGATATAAACGCCAGAGTATGATCATGTCATAAGGCTGAATAATTACATGTATAGTTCCAAAATATACAAAATGATAAAGTATAATGTCATCTAATCCATATCCTTGTAGCCTCTGTGACGCAACTCCAGGTCTACATAGACCCGTCAAAGAGTTGCAGGTAGGAGAACTCCTCGTCGTCGTAGAAGACAGGCTGCATCTCGTAAGCCTCGCTGTCATCTGAAACTAAAACAGGGTCTGGTTGGTGTTTTAAAACACTGTTCCAGAGTGAGAGTGAGTGATTAACTCAGTGGAGCTATAAGGCAAAGGTTAACATATTATCAATTCAATTAAGCAATAATGATAAAGCAGTACAACAACCATGTCCTAAGTACTCTTGTTAATACAGGAATAGTATATATTAATGATGTATGCCCTCACCTGCACTCCCTCTATGACATCATCTCACGGTCGCGCATGCTAAACTCCCACTGTACTCAACACCCACACTAAAGGCACATGCAATGCAATGCATGGTCGTGTTAGCCAAGTTCTTACTTAGACTTATTCATACAGCAGGCCTAGGAAGCTAAGGTACCTCCCTTTATATCGTTGACCCAAACAATGATCCATATAGGGTCGTTAATCCTAGTTAATCACATACGATAGGCAAGTTCGTGAGTTTACAATATAGGTCGCTACAAGAGGCTTGTCACCTCAGTGTAAGCTTAATTCACACTCGAGGTCACTACAAGAGGCTCGTCACCTGATTGTAGGCCTATTTTATACTCGAGGTCACTATAGGAAGGCTCGTCACCTTAGCGTAGGCCGACAACTCGAATACAGTGTCTCATACCACCGTATTTGGCTCACGAGTTGGTTTGTTCACTGGACACTACGGGGAGGCTCATCACCCCAGCGTAGCTCGACAGCTTGACCACGGTGTCCCATACTAGTATGTCCGGCTCATGAGTCTTAGCAGATTGTGGTACCAAGGTTAAATGGGCTTTGCATTGGAAGTGGTACCTTAGATTCAAGCAGTAACTTCCATACATGGTGAACATACATTAGGCCAATCAGGTTACTTGACAAGATTGACTGGTACAAATGACATTGAATTAATTGACATAGAGAGTGTAAGCACTCCACGTGGCCTAACCACTGTCGATAAACAGCGTACAACTCTGATTCATCGAACGTGTCTTATGTGGCTAAACGACCTCGACCACTAATTCAGGAACCATTATCGATTGCCTAGACTACGTAGTAATCCCAATCATACTCAAGTACATTAGACATTCATATGTGATAGTCAAAAATAATATGTGACAACCAATTCAAATATAAATCTCATTTGGACATTTTAACAAATACATAGTACACATGTTGTTGCACATAAGCATTTCATACATAAATCACTTAGTAGTGAGATAGGTTACATGAAGGAAACTGTAACTAGGGATAAGGTAGTTGAGAATCCTATCTCAATACCCTCATTAAATACATTTTAATAAGTATTTTCTCATTCAGTCATTTTATCAAACACTTAGTCTACACATTTCAACATATATGAAATAAATTAGTTATAACATGTATTATGACAAATCCTTTCATAAAGGAGTTATCATACGTACTACACACATGAATACTAGGTTAATAATCATGACAAGTATAAATCATAATTTCTTATTCATATAAACATTTCAACAAACACATGAAATGCATTTTAATATATAACTTAGTTTACACATACATGTTATATCGAAAATGTTGTAACTAAGATCATATTGCAGCAATCAAGTCAGACATAAATCATTGCTGACATTGAAAGCCTTGGAAACCATAACCTAAACATTTATAGTTCGTACCTTCTGTCAGTAAATTCGTATCGAACTCAGTTCGAACACTACACATTTGTCTACGGCACAACGACTACCTGAATCATGAAATAGGTTAGCTATTTCGCCGATTATTCTATTAGGATACCTAAAATAAATTAGGGTTAGGATTTCTTACCTAAAAATGGATTTGGATTAGTTGGTATAGCGACATGGGAGAGATGATTTAGCACGTGGAGTGGTGGGAACTATCCCAACAACTATCTCTCTCTCTCTCTCTCTCTCTCTCTCTCTCTCTCTCTCTCTCTTCTCCTCACTCTTTCCTTCTCTTTTCTCTTTTCTCTCTCGTAGGGTTAGGAAATTCGTATGGAATGAGAGAGGGATGGGTTTAGGGTCTTATATAGGCCTAAAATTGATGTAAATGGCCCCAGGGTCATGGTATACTTAAGTTATAGGCAAAAGACATTTGTTTCGGGCCAATGGAGCTCATCTGGAGGTCTATTATCTGTATACGGTCCAGAGAAAGTTTCTTGACAATGGATCTATGTCAGATTAAGATTTTGGTCTGATTGGATTTGTGGATTGATCGTAGAGGACCTGTTTCAGTTCAACGGCTATCATCATTCAATCAGGGCTACAAGTACACTGACCTGTGTCAAGAATTTTTCCTGATCCAAGGTGTAGTTGGGTCAGAATCTGATGGTCTGAAACCTTAGATTTGGCCTACAAGCGAATGGCCCAAATCACTTAAGTTTTTGTTCACTTTCTAAAGATATTCGTGTTTCTCACACACTTTGCTCCAGGCTCAGGTTGTGCGTTTCTGGATACTATTTAGACTTGATTCCCTCGATGCTTGTCAAGCCTAGTAAGGTGGTCATAACCGTATAGTTTTATGGTAATCAGACTTTTGACACGCGGTCTATATCCAATACAGAGTTTTAGTGTGCTCCCGAGAGCAACTGGATTTTGAGATTGATCTTAGGTTTTTAGGTAATGTAGAGTTGGCTATTCTATTAGTTTTGGGTCTTGCAGTTCGTATAAAAAGTGATTCAAGCTAATCTACTAATCAATTCAGTTTAGTACTAAATTAATTTTTATCTAATTTCTAAATAATTCAATCCTTAGTGATTTCTGCCTGAGGTGATACTCGGGTCTTTGTATGGATTTTTTCGAGATGTTACATCATATGTGTGGACACTAGAAATGTTACTTGAGTATACAAGGTGCATAGGATGCCCATGGGTAAAATTCATAAAACTTTTATGGTACCAAGAATTTGCCCTAACGCCGTGACCGAGTGGAAACTATGAGCGCACGAGGGCTTTATACCTTTAGGCCACGACTCCCACTATTGTGTAATCAGTTGGATAGGGGTATGGCCTTACCTGATGTTAGAAGACATGGCTAGGCTGAGTCTGACTAGCTCATAAATGGGTCTATTACTATCAGACCTTACTGGTGATTGGCTGTCCACAGGCGGGTAATGAGGTCTCTTACGCTGGTTTGACTATGCGGGTTCTGTAGAGCGGCAGTCATCTAGTAGTGTACTAGACCCCGGTGATTTTCTTATGATTGAAAATGATTATGCTGTTATGAAAATTCTCCTTGTAGGATCTCAGGATCGAAACCTGTCTTAGGAACTGAGAATGGGGTACTACGGAGGCTGTTGCGGCCAGAACCGACTATCGGGTTCTTTGTGAGTCCAGTTACCAAGTCTGGGGCATGATATACATAATAAATAGTGTTGTGTGTTATAGATAGAGGGTTGAGTTTTAAAACTCTTAATGAAATCTAATCTAAAAGAACAAGTGTCTTAATAATAACGAAAACACTAGAATAATTTTACTTATATGAATGTAGAGATGATGCCGTATGTCATGGGAGTTAGAGTTTCTCTCAAGATCGTTCATGAAATGGGATAAGCATATGTCTATTAATTTTGCCAAACAAGATTCGTGGGAACTTTAATAACACAAAGTGAATACGTGTGTGGTTTCTCTTGCTATGTAATCTAGGAATAATTGGTTCAAATTTGTGGCTACCAGGAATTTCGATATAGCTTTGTGATACTAACACTAAGGAGACATTTAAATACAAAGATATATTTCTTATACATATAAGCTATTTATAGTTTGACAGATGTTTTTCTTTGAAAGTACCTTTTCAATCAAGTGGGGGATTGTTGTGAAAATATTTGATACACACACACATACATGTGAGTGTTTGTTAAGACTTTTTTTTTTTTTTTTTTTTTTTTTTTTGGCATTTTGGGAATAGTCCCATATCAAAAAGAAGAGAATAAAATCTCGTGTTTATATATAGGGTGTGGAGTACCTTATTTTTTGCTTGATGGATCCATGGAGTACCAAGACCTGCGTGTTCTAGTGCCATGTTGTGCGCACACATGCATGTGCATGAGTACAGTCACGATTAGGATCATGGTCACGGTTTAGGGCTCAATGCGAGGTGTGGGCATGTGAGGCAGTGTGGCTATAGATGTGATAGTGACATACTTTGCACTTAGATGAGTTGCTCCCTTGCGACCTTACCCGAACTAGTGTGAAGCAAGTGGGAGTCGCAGTGCGACAGACACTATGGGTTAGGTTGCTGGAGCGCTATGGGTAAGAGGTCTGAAAGAGACCAGTCTGTCTTTTATAGATGTTAAAACTAGCCGTTTAAGAGTGGTGTAACTACTATGGGTTAGGTTGCTGGAGTGCTATGGGTCAGGTTGCTGGAGCGCTATGGGTCAGGTTGCTGGAGCGCTATAGTGTTTGTCGCACAGGTTGCTGGAGCGCTATGGGTAAGAGGTCCGAAAGAGACCAGTTTATCTTTTATAGATGTTAAAACTAGCCGTTTAAGAGTGGTGTAACTACTCATGTAATATTAAATCAGACCATGCAGAAACTATTGATGTGGCTAGCCTAACATTCATAAAACGACTAGCTAATGAGTTTAAACAATTAGCATATTGTTAGTGGTCCTACATGCATAATAGTCAGAAGCAATCAATTAACGACTAGTTTCTCACCAAAAGCCATAAATGATTATATAGAGTTATGACCCTGGACCAAAATGTCTAGCAATCATGGCCTACATAAATAGTGCCTAGGTGGTTCATTAGACCATCACCGACCACTTGAATCACTCTCACATACGACCCAACAAGAAAAGCTCAGTTGATTTCTGATCAAGTTAGTAAGGTTCAATATGAACCTTAGCCAGTAAGTCCTTAAGAAATATACTAGAGTAATGGTTTAAACTAGCTACATCTTTTCTACTCTTCCATCTTATATGTGATTTTCTTTTTGTTTTATCTACAAAAAATTGTGTATACAGAGTTTCATTAATGGTTCTTCATGCTCGTTGAACACAGAACCACATACAAACTCGTTTTATCCTAAAAGTTATTTGCCTACAGCCCATCAACCATCTCAATTACTTTGAGAATGGGCAAATAATGCTTTAAGGATAGCACGATGACACTTGCTTCAACCTATTTTTAATATTTTTGATTTATTATAATATTTTACATAAATTATAAAATTATAATTTGCAATAACATTTGGATTTGCTAGTTTTTTATTATCCTGTTTATTGTGGTCTTTTAAAACAGATGGACCGAGTGGATTTATGAACCCCACGAAGCCCCGGAACAGTTCCATGCGGTTCCCAATAATATCATACGAACGACGACCATTTGCTCGGTTTACTAAGAAAAAAAATGTTGAGAGAGTTCATTTATCGGTACACAGTCATATAGAACTGTACAAGTGGAATGTATGTGCTCGACCCAACTTGTTGAAATACTGACTCTTGGGCCATAACCGAAGCTCATATTGAATCAATACCAATTGACGAATGGATTATTAAAATTGTAAATTGAAAAGATAATATTTCAACAAAAAATTCTCATATTTTTTAGCCTATAAAACCAAAAAAATGTTAAAGATAGCCCGCTCGATTGATCTTGTAAGATCGGCGAATTCATAGGGGTGAATCTGGTCCGAAGTTGTCGGAACGAATCGTTTGCTTTATCGAACAAAGCGTCTATTAGGGGGTCATCAGTTGGCCCCCTATTTTTAACCATTACAGCTGGCATCGACCAGCTTTGCGATACGCACGAACACGAAGAAGAACACTGCGGGCAGAAATTCTGGGTTGCCTCACAAGAATCAATGGGTAGGATGGCAATATTTCCGATCGATAGGTGAGATAAGAATAGGATCGATAAATTCATTGCCTTCATCACCCGGCTTCACCAATGGCTGGGGGTGAAGCCGGAGGTTATCAAGAATGGAGTCAATAGCTTGCCTCCTGGAATGAGATACAGTGTTAGATCGGGAATGGAATCAATATCTTGTCTAAACTAGAATAGCCATTCTATCTAAAGTAATTAAAACAATTTAGATGGTTTCGATTGTTGTACATGTATTTCATGTGTACATAATAGGTGTGCATTGGTATGAGTGGCCCTACTGTGGTAACTTATCAAATGACTGTCCGAAAATAGGGAACACCTTTACATGCGATAGTGGATTCGGTGAGGCCGGGAAACACCGACTTTGTGAGGCCGTGACCATGGGCCCACTTTGCTGTATGTGTTGTATATTCACCGTCTATTTTTCCATCTCCTTTCAGGGTATGAATCCAAAAATGAAGGAGATCCAAATCTAAGGTGAACATTGATTGAACACTTATGGTTAAAAACTTTCTAATGCCAACCGTCCAACTTTTTGATAAGGTAACATTGGCCTAGATTACGGGAAAACACAAAAATTAAGGTGAGCATTGTTTATTATGGTGTGGTAACTGTTTTTTTTTTTTTTTTTTTTGAATTTAAATTTATTCTTTCTAATACTCTAAAATCAGATGTAAAAACGGATGGACAGTGTGGATATATAGCACATAGTGGATATATAGCACATAGATCAAGGTAGGCCCGTTGCAACGGCCTCACCGAAGTGGGTGTTCCTCCGTCGTCACCGAATCCGCTCTTGTTGCACGCCATGCGCTCCCTCGCCCGTTAATTTCCCCCTCTTGGGAAAGGCTTACGTACTCCAGCAGAGCGTGCGCTAGTTAGTACACACGCGCAAAGTAATTGTACACGTTGATAGCTGCATTCAAACCGTACAAACTGTGGGGTCCAATTTAGATAAATCAGAAACCAAACTTTTTACTGTTTTGATGTTTTAACTGAACGCTTGGTAGCCGTTCAACGGACGCCTGTAGTGAAAATTATAAACGGTCTACGATCGTCAAAGCAATGGGCGTTAATCAGAGTTTAAGTTGGCATAATTCATTTGATCTTAAAGGATACGAGCTATGTCCAATAGCTTTCATAGTTTTGAGGGTGTAACTTGAGAGAATATGCATTGAAGATAGAATTTGGGTGTACCTGCATATCAACTAAGGTACTCCGCCAGAGCAAGAAATAACTACCCTTTCCTCTTTCCCTTCCATCACTCAGATCTATCTCGAATCACTTTTCTCGTTCAAAGCCTTTGGGCTACTCTAATCAGGAAGCAAATCATCCCTCATTTCTCGTGTATTTACAATCATTGGAATCATCTTCTTTCTCTCTCTCTCTCTCTTCATATTTCTCGTTTTATCAAAAAAGATTAAAAAAAAAGAAAAGAAAAAGGGCGGAGAGAGAAAACAGATGGAACCGTCGCTTTTTCACGCTTTATCAGAAGTCGAGAGAAGAAAGAATCTGATGATTCTTGTGCCTGCGCTGTTGACCGCCGTTCTCGTTGAAGGCCGTGACCAAAAGAGAGAAAGATAGAGAGAGGATTTTGGATTCAGATCCTTTTGAGAGAGAGAGAGAGAGAGAGAGAGAGAGAGAGAGAGAGAGAGAGAGAGAGAGAGAGAGATGACGTTGATTGGTGGGGGTGGTGAGGAGATGGAGAAGGATTTCGATTCCAAGCTGCAGTTGCAAGAGAGCGAGAACAACAGCAGCATCCAACGGTCGAAGAGCATCAACTTCAGAGCTCCTCAGGAGCAATTCTCCATCCAAGACTTTGATTTGGGGAAGATCTACGGTGTCGGATCCTATTCCAAGGTCGGCCTCCTCTTCCTTTTAGGCTCCTTCCTTTCATAAAGAGAAATGATTAGGCATTCATGGTATGTATGCTGGTGTGGAACACGTGCATCAGATCTGGGCCTATCATTAGGTGGGGGCTACGTCATTGCCTTGGCATGGCCCAGAATTCAGGCTCATCCGCTCATCTTGTGGGCCACAGGTAATGCCCTGGCTCAAAATTTCTAATACCTTTTGTGGTTCACCTGATGAGTCGGTTAAATCCTGGTTTTTGGGCCAGATGTGTTCATGTCAGCCCCACCTAGTGAATGGCCTGATGTGTGTGTGTGTGTGTGTGTGTGTGTGTGTGTAGGGGGTTGCGAACGTCCCCAGCTTCATGGGGATGTTAGTAATGTCCCCAAAGCATTTAAATGACACACGGGTTGGCTTATTGTTGACATGCACCGTTCATTCATTCATACTAGGAGCAAGCCATAGTGCAAAATCACAACGATGGGATGATCCTAAACGTTCTATCAATAGCATGGAAAATGGACAGTCAGTATTGAGCAGTGAAAACTAGGTCCAATCATCTTCTCGAAACATCTATTTGATAGACCCCACTTTGTATTGCTTATGATTCCAAAGTAGCATTTTGATTTGATGATTCTAACTATATGATCTATGGTTCATAAACAATGGATGGTTGCAACAAATTGGCTACCATTCAAAGGGATAGGATCATCCAATTGGCATGATTCTTGCACCATGGCTTGCTCCGAGTGGAACTATTGAATGCACCATCATGATTAAGGATTGGGCATCCCACATGTCATTCAAAAGGTTTGGGGACGTTGCTAACATCCCCATAAAGGTGTGGATGTTAGCAAAACCCATTTATATAACACCCCTGCGCACACACAAAGAGGATCACCAACCATCAATCCAGATCGACCATCCATTCATACCACTAGGAGATAGTCACGGTGCTAAAATTACGTCGATCGGATGATCCTTACCCTTTGAATGTGGGAATTTTGTTACAACATTTTTTATGACATAGATCAGATGGTTAGCATCATCAATCTAAGTCCTTGGAAATCGTAAGTAGCGTATGATTCGACCTATTAAATAGATGTTTCAAGATGATGATTGGGCATGGTTTGTTTCTATGCTCAATTGTGAATGTTCATTTTTCATGTTATTATTTAGATGGTTTGGATAATCTGTTCATCATGATTTTTGCACCATGGTTTGCCCTCATTGGTATGATTGATCAATGATTGGACGTGCCGTGTGTCACTTAAAAGCTTTGAGCACATTGCTAACATCCCCACAAAGGCAAGTAGTGTCTAGATACACATACACATACATGCATACGTGTGCGCATTATGTATATGTGCGCATACATTTGTTTACACACCCACATGCCCACACACCTGCATATACATATATTATACATGGCATCATCATCATCTAAGCCATATCCCAACTAAATTGATTGGCTACATGAATCCCGTTTCTCCATTCCACTTTGTTAGGGACCATCTCCTCAGTTAAACCATTGGTCTTCAAATTTTTTCTTACTACCTCCAACCATGTTGTTCACGCTTTCCCTTGTCCCTTTGGAGCCTTCGACTTGAACCAATTTGTCCATAACGGTAACAATGGCCATAATAGCTGCCGCCGTTACCGTATACGATATGGGTTGTAACGGCTGTTATGCCTTTATTATTATTATTATTTTTTGAAAAAAAAAACTATTTTGAGACTGCTACATGTATTTTTTTTTTTTTTTTTCTGTAACGGCAGTGATGACCATTTTGGCTCTGTAACGTTTAACAATTACCACTACTGCCATCATTACGTCCCTTACGATGGGCCCCACCTTCATGTATATGTTTTATATCCATTACTTCTATCAGCTTGGAGAGATCAATTTAGGTCATGAGACAGAATGAGGCATGTCCAAAGCTCAAATGGACCCATCACAAAAACAATGGGGATTGAACGCTTACCATTAAAAACGTCTTGAGGGCCATATGTGTTTTCGATCACATTGATATTTATGTTTTCTCTTCGTCCACATCTTCTTGAACTTATGAATAGGTTGGATCTCATATAAACATCATGGTGGGGCCTAGGAAGGTTTCAACGGTAGTTGTCATTGTCCCCACTTTTTTTTGTGGTGCGATCCACTTGAGCTTTGGATGGGTATCATTCTTTGGCTCATAACATAGAATGATCTCTCCAAATGGATGGATGGTGTGGATACAACACATACATCATGGTGGGGACCCACAGTCAGGGTCCCACCCAGATTGTTGTTCGGCGTGGACTGGGCACAGGATGCGGATTTCCCGTGAAAAGCCTTTCACAGGAAGTTTCTGCGCTGGGATGCTAGGTGGGGCCCACTGTAATTTTTTGGGACAAATCCACACGGTTCATCCATTTTGGGAGTTCATTTTAGACATGTGACCAAAAATGAAGTGGATGCAAAACTCAAGTGGGCTGCACGAGAGGAAACGGTGGGGATTCAGTGACCACCGTTTGAAACATTCGTATGGCCACAAAGTTTCATATCAAGGCTAAGTTTTTGGTGTTTTCACTTCATCTGAATAGGAATGACCTTATAAATGGTTTGGATGGCATATAAACATCAAGGTAGATCCTAGGAAGGTTTCAACGGTAGGAAACTCTTTCCTTGATTTTTCCTCTTGTCTGGCTCACTTGAGTTTTGGATCCACCTCATTTTTGGTCACATATCCTAAAATGAGCTCACAAATTGGATGGGCAGTTTGGATTTCTCATAAATATCACAACGGACCCCACCTAGCATCCTAGCATAGGAACTTCCTGCTTTTGCAGGAAATCCGCGTCCACTAGGACAACCCTGGAACCAGTGATGTGGATGAGGACCTAACTGTAGGGCCCACCTTGATAGATGTATTATACATACACCTTATCCATCTGTTTTTCCATATTATTTTAGGATATGATCCAAAAAATGAAGCTGATACAAGTTTCAGGTAGACCACACCACTAGAAGAAGTGATCATTGAACTTCCACCATAAAAAGCTTCCTACCGTCCACAATAATGTTTATTGAACATCCAACAAATCTGGATGATAAGAAAAAGTAATGTCAGCTTGATCTAAAACTTTTGTGGCCCACAAAAAAGTTTTCAATAATCATTAACCACTGTTTCCTGTGGTGTGGTCCGCCGCTAAAAACTTCCTAAGGCCCTCTGTTTCTTGTGGTGTGGTCCACCTGAAAATTGGATCTGCTTCATTTTTGGTCCCATGCCTTAAAATGGGTTGGTAAGAAGGATGGACAGTGTAGATTACCACGCACACATTGAGGTGGGGCCCACATAATAATAATTGTGTCTAATGGTCTTATTTTAACAATTAAGTGTCCACTGATCAGAGGTTAGAATTTTTTTGCCTTAATAATAATTGCGTTTTCATACATGTCTTGATACATTTATAAATATTATGCATTTTATTTGAATATAGTTGCCTTAGTTCAATTAGACAACACATGGCTTAGGGTCCTATACAAAGGAAATCTATTGTGTGCACTTTTTTTGGGAGGAGGGGGGGGGGGGGGGGGAGATATTATTAAAAGTGTGTATTAAGGTCTTTTTTAACAATCACTGAAGTTTCATTGAAAAATTCAACCATCTTTCCAATATTTCCTCATGTTTCTCAAAAAGTGCGATAAATTATGCAATACAAACGATATATCCCGTGTGATAACCAACATGTATCTGTATCCCAAGGGTGCGATATATTGCGCGATACAGATATTTCGAACATTGCTTTGCACTTGTTTAGATTCAACCTGTATTTTATTCTTAGTTGGTGACAAAGTATGATGCAATAGTTTAATATCAATGCTCATGCCATATGGAGTAAAGGATGATAAGATAAGTAATTTATTGTATATAGGATCAAAGAAGTATACGCAAAATTTCTTGAAGGATTTCCTTGTATATATCTGGTCTAGGAAGATGCACATGATTCACGATGTCTGTAGGACTAGAATGGTGTGCCTCTATAGAATCTAGCACTAGCCTTTCCTAATCAAAATCTAATTTCTACTCTTATCCAAAGTCTATTTCATATCATAAATAGTTCCCTTGGTACATAAGAGAACAAACTGATCAGGAATCTCAAGTCTTTAAATTAAAATTCTTTTAAAAACACTCCTCTTCATAATTTCTTTCACTTCATGATGATGATGATGATCATCCCTTCTCCTAGCTATTTGGGATCTCTTGTAATGACTGCTTGGCAAATGCTCAATCGGGGTCTTAGAGTGACTATGGGTAAGAGTGTGCTTGTGGGATTGGCCTTAATATCAGGGAGGAAGGAAGGTTGATGAATGTGTTGGCCTGACTTTGGTGCTAGTTCAATAACAACTGAGATTTGGGATCCAAGGATTAAAAAAATTGAATAAAGCTGGGTGTCTTGGAAGATAAACTATCTATCCTTGGGGGAATACATAAGCCTCACAGGGTCTATCCTATCAACCTCCTGGTACATTGTTCGTTATTGTTTGAGATCCCGGCAGTGTTTCCAAACTACTTCAAAAGCTCCTGCAAAACTTCCTGTGGCAAGGAAGTGGAATAGACAACTGTCATCAAATTGATTGGAAAATGGTTCCAAAGTCTAAGTACAGGGTTGCTTCAGAATTCAGAACATTAGGAGAAAAACTGGTTCTTTTAGGTACGTGGTGGTGGAGATTTGGTGGCAAGGAAAATATGCTATAGAGTATAGACACAAGTAACATGTAAAAAATATGGAGAAAAGGGTAGGTGAATAGGTGATATATTCCGTGGGATGGTGGGAGTAGGTAGAGAATTTTTGTTTGGAGTATTTGCAAAGATAGGAAAATGTTACATGGAAGAGTGATTCTCTCTCTCTCTCTGTTTTTTTTTTTTTTTTTTCCCACTGTATGTGACCACATTAGGGAATGGCTCTAAAAGAAGGGTTTTGAAAAGATTGTTGGGTGAGGAAGAGCTGAAGAGATGGGTGGTGGAGTTCCATCTCTTGTTTAAAGTGGTATTGGAAAGGATTTGTTGTTGAAGGAATGTTATGTGAATCTTGGGGGAAAGATCATTTGGAACATCATCTTTTAAAGAAATTTGAAAGACATGGAGATTGTAGCGTTGGAGAGGTTTTTGAGTTTCCTAGAGAAGATTCCCAGTAACAGTAGTAGAAGATGAAAGATATGGAAATTGTCGCCTAATGGGTCATTCATGCTTAGCTCTTTTTCTCTGCCACAGTAAACTCTGGGGAAGATTCTCCCCATCAAGGTCTTGCTTGGGGGTGGTTGATTCCCACTAGGGCAGCAGCATTTTGTTGGATGGAAGCGTCAGATAAAATTTTCGGTTTGGATCATCTTTGTCATCGTCATCATTGACTTCCTAGCATATCTTTCATGTGCAAATAGGTGAGAAACTGTGAACTGCCTATTTGTGAACTGTAGTGTGGTGCATGTGGCTTGGGGTGTTTTCTCTTTTTTTTTTTTTGGTTAACATATGTTGTTTCTTGGGCCTTGCAAGTGATTGTAATGGATGTTATTAGTAGATGGAAAGTGGATCCATTCGAGGATAAGGTCCTACCAACATTGCTTCTCCTTGCAATACTTTCGAGGGATTCAAAAGTAGAGGAATCAAAACACTTTTGATGATAAAGTGAGGATTTTGACTGGTGTGGTTGAGGCTAGAGGAATATGGGTTTATATTGTGTCTCGGGCATAATCTTGTAAGGAGTTCACTGGTCTCCGTATTCTGGAATTTTAGCAAATCGGGATCATTGGATTCCCTGATTAATGTAGGGGCATTTTCACACCGGGCTCGAGTGGGGTAGCCCGTGGGATGCGAGGACACACTTGGGGTGGGTGACTCATGTGATTTGGGGCTCACGGGGAAGGTCTCGTGTTCGAGACTCTTCACTGTGGGTGATTAATGCACATTTCACACCGGGCTCAAGTGGGGTAGCCTGTGGGATGCGGGAACACACTCGGGGTGGGCGGCCCATGTGATTTGGAGCCACGAGGGGGGTTCGGCCGAGGTCCTAACCCATGAGATGTGGGGCCTGGGCTATGAGATAAAGGGATTAATTCGCCATACTCTAACAATTCGAGCTTTTAGAGCAAGTGGTTAATTGTCCTGCATCATTGATGAATATCACGCTTACATGACCCATTTGGATGAGGTGTCCTGTGCCGTTTGTTTGAGGCTTTACGCTTCATTACCCTAGAGTGAGTTTGATGCTTTTCCTTTGTTGCACTTTGTCCCCTTGCTGCAACTTAATTTTTGTATTACAAAAATTTTGTTGTCCATTAAAGATTCAATGAGCTGTTGCCTACCAGACACTAACCCTCCTTTACCCTGTCTGGAGTCTGGTTGGCGCATCACGACTAGATGGAGTTCCTTAAATTCCTTAACCTCTTCAAGTTAAATCCCACAAGGAGTCTTCAATAAGTGTGATAGCTCTCGAGAGGGATCCCTTGCTCTTAAAAGGGATCTGTTTGGCTTACTGCTGATGCTAGAATGACATTACCTTGATGTCAAGAGGACAAGTACTGAAGGCCATTATTAACTAGGGTTCATTCTGCCATTACCAGCACCCCTTCTTGGCTGCTAGACAGGTTTTCCAGTCACTGATTTTGGACATATCATTTCATGCTGGTTTGAGAGAACTCGACACTGGCAAGTTTGTAGCTGCATACAAATCGTACAGTTCAACATCAATCTTCATCAATGAGTCACTCCAAAATTCAAGTGTTTTCCATGGGGAGTTTGTTTCTTCACTTTACCAAATATTGGTTCCAAGAGCCTGGGTAAAAGACGAAGGTTATGTTTGGTCGACAGCTCGTTTTAAAATTTTTGCCAAGCTACCATTTAAAAACCAACTTCAAATTGCCAGTACGATGACAACATCATCTCATCTCTTTTCTGATTTGGGAGCTGTTTGCTCATTGACAACAACTTTGACCTGAGTCTCATGTGGATCTCTGAGATATAGAGTTCTTCCTGTAACACCCTTTTCTACATTGTTGACAAGCTTCTAATCCAATCTTCTTGTGCATTGACTTGTTATGAGTTTTGCTGGAAGTCTCTATTCTGACAAGTACTTGTGACAAAATCACCTTCTTTGAAATCTTTTCCCGGTGGTGCTTATTAGTGACTTCTTCGCATCTTGCATGACTTTCTTAGATCTTCTTCTTAAGCTTTGTTGGCAAATCTCTTATACGCTTGGAGAAGGAATCATCATTTCTCCAACCTCGTATTAGCATCAACACCAAGTCAAGTTCATCGTTCAGTATTCAGGAACTTATTTGTTATCCTGGCCAGCGACTTCCCATTGAACTATTCACCGAATTAGTGTTAGCAAACTAATCTTGGTGAAAAAATATATAATCTCCTAATACCAAGAAGATTTCACCACCTCAATGTATTCATTGTTTGCGTACGGTAAGCGCTAGAAATTGGAGCAAAGTTCCTGAGTGCTTGCATAGGGTGTATTATAAATAGAATAGTTTATTTATTTATTTATTTAAATTTTTAAAAAGAAAAAAAAAAAGAAAAAGAAAGAAGACAAGGGATGTGATTCAGAGTGGATTAATAAGATTTTCAAGGATCTCACCTGCATTTTGTGGATGACACATTGATCATGTGTGATGTGGTTAGATAGCAGGTGGCAAATATAATGTGCATTCTGATGGTGTTTGATCAGAGACAATTGCTGATGGTGGACTCGTATGTAAAGCAAGAGACCGTTGAGACAAGGATGTTCAATCAGAGAGTTGCTTAAGTATTAGAATGTAATTGCTCTAGTGTGTGGATCTTGTTGTGTATAGTCTGGCCTAGGATTTGCTCCAGATTGGGCCAGCTTTCTGTTGTACCTTTAGTTTTTTTTTTCTTTAATAAAGCAATATTTTCCTTTAAAAAAAAAAGAAAAAGAAAAATCTAAAGTGCATTCTGAGATCCTACAAAACAATCCTAGTTCTGAAAATTTATCCCTCCAAAAGTGAGCCTCTTGGGCATTAAGATGGGCAATGGAGATTTGTCTGATTTGGAAGATATTTCGGATGTAAGGCCAGTTCTCTCCCTTCTTCCTATCTTGGGTTGCTCCTATGTATTGGGAAGCCAAATAACAGTCTGTGGGAACTGGTGGTTGAAAGAGTTCAGCAAATTGGCCTGTGAAGGAATATATATATATATATATATATATATATATATATATATATATATATATATATATATATATATATATATATATTTGGGTGGTCATATTACTCATTAAATATGCTTTGTATGCCATGCCCATGCCTATTCACTACATATCATTATTCCAATGCCCTGGGAGTGTTGTTCATAAGTTAGATTTATTCGAGAAGGATTTCCTATGGCATGGGGTGGATAAGTGTGGTAAATATCACTTGCTGGATTCTCATGAAATATGCACTTCTACAGATTGAAGGGGAGTGGGAATCAAATTACCTAAGCCGATGAACTGAGATTTATTAGGGAAGTGTGTGGCAGTTCAAGGGAAGAAGAGGATCCTTTATGGAAAATGGGGGTTTTGCTCAAATATGTTAAGACGGCACTTGTGATGATGGGTGGAGTACTGTTGCATCCTCGATATATAGATTTTCAAGGTTCATAGAGCTATTTCAAGTATAGAAATTTCATCTGGTAGGGTATATGATTTGATCTAGGGGATGGGAGCAACATCAGATTTTGGCAGGATGAGTAACAGATTTGGCTCTCTCTACAACTTTGCTAACCTCAGGAAGTTCAAGTTCAATGAAGCCTGTGAAAGGACTTCTGAGCAAATGTTATGGTTGCTCCTTCCAAAATGTAAGTTTTATGAGAGGGGTGGAGCAAGAGCTTATTGGGCTTCTTGCTACTCTCGAAGAGGTGAGGTATAATGATGGTAGGGGTAGGAAGGTCTACAGATGGGCAATGAATGGAAGATATCTGTCCAATCTTTCTACATGGTGAGTGAAGCGACTCCTAGTAACGTATTCAATAACAGTCACGGTGGCCATAATGGCCAGCCTTATGGCCGCATGGATGGTCGTTATGGTACTGCCGTTGCGACCCGTTAACAGTCATTACGGCCCAATAACAGTTAATTTTTTAAAGGAAGAAATGTATCGTCCTGTGTTGGCTCGTTACGGGCCATTGTTTTCCAGGATGGGTGTTACAGCCACGTATTGCGTATCAAGTCCCACCATTATCATTATGTAAGAGTTTTTGAATACCACGCCTCCTAGAGTTATCATTATTGAGTGGCTTGTGGGCAAAAACAGAACTTTAACAATCGGCAATTTTCATAGGATAAAGAAAATTGTCTTTAACTATTGTTGCACATTTGCATTCCCGCTATTTGGGATTTTTTTATTTTTTTTCCCAAATGCTTGCAATATCATGGGCAATGCTTGTATCGATGGTTAGAGGTTTGGAAAGGTAGCATGGTCTGGGGGAAGGGTAGAAAGTTATGGCGTCTCAGCCTTTTGTGATATTATGGCCAATACGGGTGGAGAGGAATGATGGAACTTTTAATAGCTGTGAGTCAATTGCCTTGGTGAATGATGGGATTTAATCTCAAGTGTTGCTCTGAGCTAGTTCCTTAAAAGAGTTTCTGGATCGCAGCCCCAGTTATATAGTTTGTGGTAGGAATGGTTTCATTGCGAAGTGTATCATCTTTAACAATTGTTCCAGAACTATAAATAAGTAATCTATTCCCCTTCGAGCCATGGTAATCCTAAATTCCTAATATGAAATATGTAGAAGTATCTAACCATGGTGCATTTGGAACAGAAGTAGTGTGTGGTGGCCTGTATCTTGAATATGCTCCTTGGCCTTAGAACTCAGTGTGTATAATCTTCCTACAAATTATGAAACATAAAATTGACCATGGAACTCTGGAATCTCACCTTATTGTTGAAAGATGCTCTTGTTCAATTTTTTGGGAATCAGGGCCCCTTGTTGAACTGGAATGTTGCAGAGATGACTTCTATCACCAATGTTCCCTTTTCTGACTTGTCTTTGGTTTCCTTCCACTCTGAATTTTTCTGACTTATTCTGAGATTTTGCCCACTGTATGTGTGAGTCTGTATGCTCATTAGAGCCAAATATTATTTCACCTCAAAATATGACTGGGTGGGAATTCCTTGGTCTTATCCCTTCTGCAAAACAGGGCCCTTCAGTTTCTTAGTTTGAACAATTTCTTGAATTAAATCCGAAATGGAGGAGTCCTAATACTATCTGAACTTTGCAGGCATGTTTTCAAAAATGATCTGCTGGGCCCCATTGCTGTTGCCAGCATGTTGGCATGCTGATCTCATCAGCGCCACTCACAAAGCCTGCTTTTTTTAGAGTTCTCTTCCCATTTTTGTGGTACACTGCCACTTTTGGGCCTTTTTTATTTTTTATTTTTTTATTTTTATCAGCTGTCGCCTATCGGACAAGGTTTTCCTCTACCCGTTTCTAATACTGAATTGAAGAGCTTACTTTTGATGCCTTTCTCATATTCAGAAGACCTGTCTTTTAGATAAATTCCAAGAGCTCTCGATCTTTCCCTTTTTAGGCATTCCATGTAAAAAGCTGCCCCTTTTTCCAAAAATGGCCTGATTGTAACTGACCAGTAGATTTAAGATGTAAATGTTAAAATCATCTTATAATGCTTTCTAGTTAAAATTTAAGTTAATTTAGGAGGTTGCATTTGGCTCATGGCTATAGGATATTATGTGCATTGTACATCCTTCGAGAGATTAACATCATCATTCTTGTTGAAGCTTTACCAGAGTAGGTCTATCGGATTAGACTTCTCCTTTCCGTTATTAAGTAACAGACCATATTATTAATAACAAGAAAAGTTTCATCAATGGTGTGTGTGTGTGTGCGCGCGTGCGTGCATGCATGCATGCGTGTGAAGATGGTATTAATGTTGAGGGTGAGCTTCAACAAATTGCCTTTGTTATTGGTCGTGGGCTATATAACTTGTACACTAGTACAAGTTTTGCTCTGGATGATGGATATGGTTGTTGAACATGATGTATTTAGAAGCCCAATGCATTGACTCATCTGTACATTAAGAGGAATAATACCATACTTGGGCAAGAACACTGTGGATCTAACGTATGCACTTAAATTCTGGTTTTGCAGTGCACACTATATCAATATAGATTATCTAATTTGTGGGATAACAGGTGCCATTTTGGGAACAAAGCTGGTAGATGTGGTTCATACATGTGTCAGTGTCAATGCGCTAAAAGCTAAACAAAATGGTGTATCCTTGTTCCATTGGTTGTGGGCAAAGTTTTCTGGTATCATTGGCTCACCATTCTCAAACATTTTAAGTTGCACTAGAGAATTTGAAGGTTTTTGTTTGTCTCCTTTAGATTTGATCAGTCTGATAAAGTCCCCACCGACAAACTTTACAATTTACTATATGCCTATGTGGATTAGCTGTAAGCTAGTCTTTGGTAACTTCAATGGCACTTATATTCATAGTTTGTTACGGGCATATGTTTACAACTCCAATTCCTTTTTTATTATCAGTTAAGAAATCTTATGATTAACAAGCTAAGATTGGTTGCATGCAGTGTTCGAAATATCGGTATTGCACAATGTATCGCACCCTTGGGATACAGATACGTATCGGTTATCGCACGGGATATATCGTTTGTATCGCATAGTTTATCGCACTTTTTGGGAAACATGGGGAAACATTGGGAAAATGGTTGAATTTTTTAATGAAACTTTGGAGATTGTTAAAAAGGCCCTTGATACACACTTTTAAATCATAACATCTCAAAAAAAAGATGCACATAATAAATTTCTTTTGTATAGGGTCCTAAGTTACGTGATGTGTAACTGAACTAATACAACTATATTTAAATTGAATGCATGATATTTATAAATATATCATAGTCATGTATGAAAACACAACCAATTCATTGAAAAGCAAAATAAGAACTGAAGAAGTAAAATTTGATAAATATACATATCAATGATGGGGACTGGTTGTGGTCTAGACCCACATAGAGTTGCGTGGTGGCTCGTAATCATCATCTCCATCTTGACGGGGCTGGGCATAGTACTGCTCCTCCACAAGTTTACAATATTGTACCCAAGTCATAGTAGAGTGGTACCAATTAAGATACTCCCTAACATAACGCTGATACTCATCCTCTCCTAACTGAATCAATACGCCCATCCGTGGGTACTGCGTAATCGTCACAGTTTGTAACTGATATGGATCTGGGAAGGGCACATATGAAGCTCCTTGGTATCCATATTGTTGGCCATATCCATACTGCTGCTCATATCCTTGCCCATATGCAGAAGTGAACTCCTGACCAGGGTTGAAAAATGATGTGCCGTAACGGCTGGAGTCACTCGTCGCATATCCACTCGGTCCATATCCATGCCCATACTGTGGCACAGAACTCGAGCTACTCTCTAGTGTTTGTGATCTAGATTCATGTTGTGGCCTGTAACTCGAGCTCCCCTCCCTCATCCGTGATCCAAATCTAGAGCCACCTCACCTGCCACGAACGCTTGTGTCCCTCATGCATTTTGCCAGCAGCTCCTCCTCAGAATTTGAAAGTTTATGAGTCTTCTTTTTCTCCAGTAGCTTTTGACGCGTGTATGTCTTATTGTAAACAAGACGAGGTCGTGGTTCTCCTGGACGAGAACCATGGTCAGGGTCTTGCGTGGAATGATCGAAATTCTCCTCCCCGGTAAAAGGGCTAAGAGGCCTCTTATCCTGACTCCCACTCGCGACGCCACCATCCCCGTCACCACCACCACCATGATCATCATCATCCTTACTGTCATCAGAGTCATCATCACCTTTATCGCCGCCATCATCATCACCGGACTCATTTCCCTCATCACTCTCTGACTCAGTCTCGGTGTCAGACAATGTTTCCCCGCCACGTGTCCCGCGTGATAGTGACTGCCGCGGGCTGCCCTCTGGACTCCTCGTTAATGGGTCGAATGCCTCATCAGGAGACCTCTGCTGCTCCACATGTTTGTCAACATTAATCCCTTGTGTCTCTGCTTCTGCTGCAATATGTGGCTCTGGTTGCCCATCCGAGGTATCTAAGTCATCCGACCTAACCCACTGGTAAACTATATCATCCTCCGCATCATTAGCATAAGCATGTTGTCCGATCGTCATCAGGTCAAGTGGGTCTTCCTGTGCTTTTCTTCTTCCTTCCGAGCGGAGCAACCTCTCTCGTAACTTCATATTGTAGTGACAATACACCAGCTTTTGAAGCCTCTCATACCCTATTCTATTACGTTTATTTGTATGTATGAGGGGGAATGTACTCCAATTCCTTTCACAGGGTGACGATGACACCGTCTGTGCAAGCACACGGACAACCAGTCGTTGTAAAACCTCGCAGTCAGTCCCATACATGGACCACCATTCGCCTGCATATCATAAGATTCTTTCATTATCCTAGATTTTTCAAAATAATATAAAAGTTAAGTTTACTACAATGACTCACATGGCATCATGGCATTCCTTGACTTCACAGCAGGGTGACACCCAAACATCCCAACCGCGTCGCGGAATTTAACAATCTGTTGATGGCGTATAACAACCAGAATAAGTATTTAATGATTGAGATGAAGATAAGGAGAATATAAGTGCGGAATATATTTACTTCACTACCAAATGTGCCTTTTCCCGGACAGTCGGGGAATAAGTGGTCGTACACCTCATGCACAGCCCTCTTTAATGAATTATCTTCGAAGAGGTTCCGGCTGTAGTGGTATTTGAGATTCAGAAAATACGCTGAAAACCAACATATACACATCAATACAACTCTCGTTTATTATTGCACATGGTAAAAAAATCCATATAGGTACTTATCAGCCTGATGTAGCGGGTGAGAAAGCGTCATTTCCCAACAGTCGTCTATTATTGCATGCACCCACTTATATGCATTGAGAGCTTTAACCATGATGACCTCTTTCATCAGCTGTATAGACGGATACAGTGACCCCATCGATGGATTTGTCTCATTGTCCACCATCCTCAACACCACATAAATGGGCTCTAGAATACCCACAACACCACGCACTTTATCCCAAAATGAATTACCCAGCACCAACTCCTCAATTATATAGGTTACTTTCGTCAACCTTTTTTTTCATTCTACGTAATCATGAAAGGCGAAAAGCTCTCGTAACCCCTGTTTGTGTTTGAGAAGGCTACTTAAGGCGATATAATTTGTAGCGAACTGCGTCGCTTCGGGGCGCACTATATCCCCACCACACCTCTCGCGCATTGCGGCTAATAACCAGCCGTGGTTGTATACAAAGTTTGTGATGAGCCGTGCATCAATAATTACAGTCTTCACCGACGGCCTATCCCCGATCCTCTCCAGCATGAGATCGATGCAATGGGCTGCGCAGGGGGTCTAATACATATGATATTTGTTCTGAATATCCTTCCCCGCCTTAACAAATGCACTCCCATTATCCGTAACAAACTGCACAATATTTCTCCTCCCAACATCTTGCATGACATTATGCATTAGTTTGTAAATGTAGTTATGATACTTGATCTTACTACTCGCATCTATACTCTTTAGGAACACCGCTCGTCCCCTAGAATAGACCATAAAATTTATAATCGACATTTTCGTCGGTCCGGTCCAACCGTCACACATGACGGTGCAGCCGTACATCTCCCATGACTGTCGATACGAATCAACGTATGTCTTCATTTCTACATGATCATTATCTAAGTATTTCCCCATGATCTGTGCGGGTGTGGGCGGCTGCACACCCTCACCCCCACGCTGCACTTCACTTATCATATTTTTGAAGTGCGGGCTTGCTGCGGCATTTGCAGGGATTTGACTGTATATAAAAAATTTTGCTATAAATTTTTCAACTTTTTTCCTCACATCCCCTCCACTAAACATCTCATTTATTTTCTTTTGTGTCCCTCCTACCTCTTTGTACATCCTCGGATCTGAAGGTAGATTCGGCACCCGCATGCTACTGCTCCTGCGCATGCTCCATATTCCTCCCCGCCTACTACTCTCCCCTGATCCACCCCTAATACTCTCCCCTGCTCCACTTCCCCTTGCTCCACTTCCCCCACCACGCTCATGGATAGACCCCTCAAATATAGGCCTACTTGTGTCCCACCTCCTATCCTGATCCCTCTCCCACTGATCCCGTATGGACTCTTGAATTGCACGTCTGTATTCGGGATCATCATCATGATCGAGATCCACTACATCATCCTCACCTGTATATGGTGGTCGCCCCAACTCCTCCCTAATCTCCCTCTCCCGTGCATATCGTTCATCTTTTGTTTTCACATTTTTTTTTAATATGGTCCTCATCTGTTCTCGCACATCCCCTGGGCACTTCGGGCAATCCACAACATTGCGATACCCTCCCGCTAAATGCTCCTTTAAGCGGGTTACCCCACCACTCCTCGATACATGGCCACATAAATTACAAATACTCCCGAATCGATTATCGGGAATTGGTTGACTGTACCTCCACCCTATATCAGGTTGTCTACCTCCTCTTCCTCCCGACATATTTTATCTGTAAAATAATATTATATTAGTACTTGTTAGGGCCCACCTTAGGGCATGTGCTGTACATCCATGACACTCATCCATTTTGTTATATTATTTTAAGGAATGGTCCATAGAGCACCATCCACACGTACAATTGTTCATACATGCAACAGTACCACATGTAAATCAAGTGGACTAGAGCACCATCCAGCCGTACAGTTGTCTCATTATTCATAAATTTTATCCAACCTGTTCATCCATTTCACTATATAATTTTAAGTCTTTAGCCAAAAAATGAAGCTTATTAAAAAATCAAGTGGACCACATCAATTTTAAGTCTTTCCCAACAGTCCAGCTGATATTTGGATATGATTCATTTGTTGGATAATGCTCTAATATGATCTCTAAAAATAGATGAACGGTGTAGATATAATAAATACATCACTTTGGCCCATGTAACTTTGATCTCGTTTGAACCGTTCGTGCAACTGGAGCTCGAGGAGCGTCTTTGCACGGACACTGATTGCGTCCTACCCCTGCCCGTCTCTAGCCCAAAACGGGCAGTTCTATGGGTTGGGCCCACCTTGAATGTATGTGATCTATCCACACCGTCCATTCGTTTTTCCATCTAATTTAAGGGGTTAAGCCAAAAATTGAATCATATCTAAAGATTAAGTGGACCATACCACAGGAAACAGCAGGGATAATGATATCCACTGTTGAAACCTTGTTAGGCCCAACAATGATGTTTATTTGTCATCCAACCTATTCATAAGATCGTACAGACATGGATGAAGGGAAAAAATAAATATAAACTTAGATCCAAAATTTATGTGGCCCTCAAGAAATTTTCAACTGTAGACGTTCAATTCATATGTTTCCTATGGTGTGGTCCATTTGAACATTTTATATGTTTCATTTTTGGGTTGAAACCCTAGAATTATCTATTAAAATAGATGGACAGAGCAGATAAAATACATAAATCATGGTGGACCATACAGAGTTTACGCAGCACAGTAAGCGTAGTGAATTACTCCATATGGAAATTGGATTGCGTACTGAGTTTCACAGTAAGCTTCTATCGTACTGAGTAAACTCGGTTGGGCCCACTGTGAATTTATGTGGTTTATCCACACCGTCCTTCCATTTTTACAGATAATTTTAGGGGTTGATCCCAAAATTGAAGTAAATACAAAGCTCAAGTGGACCATTACATAGGAAACAGTGTGGAATAATGATTTCCACCGTTGAAACCTTCCCAGTGTCTAAAGTAATTTTTATTTGTCAACCAACCTGTTCGTAAGATCACAAAGACATGGATGAAGAGAAACCACAAACTTCAGCTTGATCCAAAACTTCTCTGGCCTCCAAAAAGTATTTAATGGTAGAGGTTCAATCAAACTGTTTCCTGCGGTGTGGTCCACTTGAGATTTTGATTTGCTTCGTTTTTGGAATCAAACCCTAAAATTATCTTTTAACATGGATTAACGGAGTGGATAAAATAAACAAATAACAGTGGACCCCACACAGTTTACTGAGTTACTCAATACGCAATCCGCTTCCGTCAGTACGCAATCCGCGTCCAGCGTGGATTACCGATGTCACGTCACCAAGTTTCGTGGGTCCCACCTTGATGTATTTTTTATATCCACACCGTTCATCCATTTAAATGGATCATTTGATGGTGTGAGCCAAAAAATGAGTCAGATCCAGAGCTCGAGTGGACCCCACCACAGAAAACAGTGGAGAGAGTGACGTTCACCATTAAAAATTTCTTGAGGGCCACAAGAGATGGATGGTTAAGATGATATTTGTGTTTTTCATTATTCCATATCTTTCTGGACTTGTTAACAGATTAGATCACAAATAAACATTATGATGAGCCCTCAAGAATGCTACGGGTTTCAATGGTGGGAGTCACTCTCTCCGCTTTTTTCTGTGGCGGGGTCCACTGAAGATTTATATCTACATCATTGTTTGTGTCATGCCTTAAAAAATTATTTCCAAATTAATGAACGGTGTGGATACGACACATAAATTACCGTGGGACCCACAGAACACATACACCATTTCATATGATTGTACAGTAAGTAACTCAGTACGGTTAGCGTACTGTGTAAACTCATGTGAGGTCCACCACGATTTATGTATTTTATCTGCTCCGTCCATATATTTTAAAAGATAATTTCAGGGCTTTAGCCCAAAAATAAACCATATACAATGTTTAAATGGGCCACACCTTACGAAACAGTTGAATTGAACATCCACTGTTGAAATGCTATTTTTGGCCACAGAAGTATTGAATTTAGATGACTGATAAACATCACTGAAGGGAGTATTTTCCTTTCATCCACGTCCATATGATCTTATTAACGGCTTGGATGACTGATAAACATCACTACAGGGCCAGAAAGGTTTCAACGGTGGAAATCAGTGTCACCACTGTTTGCTGTGTTACGATACACTTCGAGGTCTAAGTTTTGGGATCAACCCTTAATTTAGATGGGAAAACATATGGACGGTGTGGATAGACCATATATATTAAAGGTGGGCCCCAAATGAGTTTATTGAGTACGATAGGACCGTGCTCAGCAAACCACACCTGCGCCCGATCCCCGTTTCACCGTCCCGCCCCATCCTCTTCATTTTCCCCCTCTGTCGCGCGCGATCTCCCTCTCCTTCACGCAGCGAGGGATCCGGAAGAGGTAATCTCGTTACGTTTCCTCAAATCCGGCCTGATTTCTCGCCGATTTTCCGAGAAATCTGCACAGGCACGCTTTGATCAGCGAAGAAAGAGAAAAAATGAAGAAAATAACGAGAAAAATTCGAAGAAAGAGGGATATACTTACCTGTCGAATGGCCCACCTCCGATCACTGCTACAGGTACTCTCTCTCTCTCTCTCTCTCTCTCTCTCTTCTAATTGATTTTTTTTTGATTTTCCGCAACCCACGGCGTCGGCTTTTTATCGTTGTGGGTTGTTGGCTGCAGTGGGACTCGTGAATCCCCTGCAAACGCACCCGTGAGTGTCCGTAACTCTGTTTGTCGATTTCCGACAATAATGGAGGCGGAAATACCGCGATATCTAAATCGGGGTGGGTTGTATCGGAGATATCGGCGTTATCGACGATGTATCGCATGATGTCGATGATATATCGCACGATATCGACGATAATATTGCACGATATCTGCATTTTTTGATTTTTTGTATCTTCCGGCTGTTATCGGCGCAGTTTCGTCTCGCACGGGTGCGATACCGATAATATCGGCCGATATATCGGCCGATAGTATCGATACTTCGAACACTGGTTGCATGTGAGAACTTATTGTGGGGCTGGCTGATTATATTTTATGCTATTGAGTTTCAAGTCATCTCAGAAGTCCAAGATTGGAGAGTTATTAGTCTGTTATGAGCTAGGAGGCCTAGGATAGTATGGGATCAACATGAGCAATGTGGATGCATGAATTTAAAGTACTAGATTCTTGATCGACTTATATAACAAAAATTGAAGAACAAAAGACCTTGTCATCTTTCTTGTACATGTTATCATTGATTTCCTCATACAGGTTAAAATATTTCTCCACAGGTTGTGAGGGCAAAGAAGAAAGACACAGGAAATGTATATGCTTTGAAGATCATGGATAAAAAGTTCATCACCAAAGAAAATAAAATATCGTATGTGAAGCTGGAACGTATTGTACTTGATCAGCTGGATCATCCTGGCATTATCAGGCTATTTTTCACATTTCAAGACACCTATTCTCTCTGTAGGAATTTCTGGTTTTGGCATACCATTAAAATTTCCATGTATCCATGCTTGTATATTTCATGGTTTTGCTTCCACATCTGTTTCATAGTCTGTGATAGAAATTTAGCAAGTTTGTTTTGTTTTAGCTGCCTATTGCCCAACCGGAATGATTATCTGACATGGTTTTGTTGATTATGCATGAAGACATGGCCCTTGAGTCTTGTGAAGGTGGAGAACTCTTTGACCAAATAACCAGGGTAAATTTTGAATACCTGGATCGGGTAGTTTTCCAATAATGCAGTACAAATCAATTACAAATCAATTACAAATCTGCGTGGATGCAGAAAGGTCGTCTATCAGAGGCTGAGGCTCGTTTCTATGCCGCAGAAGTTGTTGATGCGCTGGAATACATTCATGGAGTTGGATTAATTCATCGGGACATTAAGGTACTTGAGACATGTGCATCTTGTTTCATCATCATGACATATGCTAACAATTTTGCTAATTCCAGCCAGAGAACTTGCTACTTACTGCAGAAGGTCATATTAAAATTGCTGATTTTGGTAGTGTAAAACCAATGAAGGATAGCCAAATTACCATCCTTCCAACTGCCACAAGTAAGGTTATAATTTTATTCTAAGAGAAACCTTTTTCTGAAATGATCGGGTGCTAGGTTACATTGTTCTTTTCTATGTACTTAACCAGATGCGAAGGCTTGCACCTTTGTGGGAACTGCCGCATACGTCCCTCCAGAAGTCCTTAATTCTTCTCCTGCAACTTTCGGGTAAGGAAAGAGATGCCTTGATATATATATATATATATATATATATATATATATATATATATATATATATATATATATATATATATATATATATATATATAGTTGAAAGATGTCACGAAAGGCTGAAGCCAAAAATACGAAAACGAAAACATGAAAAAAGAAAATTACGACTCAAACCAACTGATCGGAAATTGGGAAATAACTTTTGATGAAATTGGCCAATCCATTACATTTGATTTTGCCCTTAAAAAGATCTCCAAAACCTTCCCTTGTTGATTTCTAAAACAGAGATCATTCCTTTCAAGCCATATGAACCATAAACCCGTGACTAAACACAAATGCCACACTTTTTGCCCAATTTCCCCTTTACCTCCCCCATGCCATGCTAGCATAAATTGATCAATAGAACTTGGCAACACACATGCGACTTCGAACAAGGAAAAGAAGCAATCTCAAAATTTTCTTGCAAACAAGCAATGAATGAAAAGATGATCCACTGACTACTCATCTTGATAACGCATTAGGCAAACATTTGGAATGATCATCGATTGTTTGCACAGGTTGTCCACTATTAGCACCTTCTTACTACCCACTAGCCAAGCATGCACCGCTACCTTTGGAGGATCTCCATAATGCCAAACAAAATATGTCAGGCTGAACTTTTCACTAGTATTGGCCCCACTAATAAGCCTATAAAACGATTTGACGGAGAATTTTCCCAACTTATACTGGAGCCATAACATAGAATCCGCTTCCTTAGGCGTTGGAGATACCTTAGGCAACAAATCCAATAAATGAATAAACTTTTCTATCTCCACCTCATTCAAATTCCTACGACATGACGGAGCCCAAGTAATCATATCTCCTTGAATTGAAAAACATCTATCCACCCTCAAGTGTGACTTTAAAGCAATCCCTGCCAAATGGGGAAACAATTCACACAACTTTTGCTCTTCCATCCAAATGTCCTCCCAAAACCTAATAGTTTTCCCGTCCCTCAAATGAAAATATACCCCTGCCCATACCCTGCTTTTTACCGACGCCACTGCTTTCCATAACTAAGAATCCCTGTATAAAGATGATGCCCTAATCCATCTCTACCCCTATCCTCTAACATGTATTTCCTCGCTATCACCACTCTCCATATGGAACCCTCCTCCACTCCAAACCTCCGGACCCATTTGTCTAACAATGCTAAATTCATAAACTCTATGTTTCGTAATCTGTCCCCCCTTGATCTGAAGGTTTGCACACTTCCTCTCATTTCATGAGATGAAAATTTTTCTTGTTTTCTGCTCCATTCCATAAAAAATCTCTCCTTATTTTCTCCAATCTAAGCACCACCGATTTAGGGCATTAAAATAATGACAGTAAATTGGAAGCATTGTTCGAGTTGTCGGTATCGCTACAAGTTTCGCTTTCCAGAGATAAAGATATAATATCGTTATCACCGATAACCAGAAATGCGGGGAAAGAGAGGGAATGGGGAAAACGATGGAATTTTTCAATGAAACTTTAAGACATGCCTAAATACACATATTTACATATTTAGGAATAAAAAATTGCGAAAAGAATATATTACATAATAAGTTTTCATTTAATGGGACCCAAAAAGCATGCGATGCCATAAAAAATCACTTTAATAACAACCAAAATGAGTTTATATATTACAAATGCAGCTGGCATACAGTAATTAAGACGTGTAAAAGTAAATGAACTCAAAGATGCCAAATCAAGGATGGATTGGATTATCCAATCAGTGTGGTTTTTGTATGATAGAGATGTACGTCACAAATCCACTCCTACCATTTGTTTTGAAAGGCCACAATAGGACAATGTTCTGAAAGTCAGGCAGATCCAAAACTCTGGTGGTGGGCCATACCAACAAAACAGTGAGAACAACAACGCGTTGAAATCTTCCTGTAGGTTGTAGCTAACTATATGATGTTTATATGCCATCCAAACCGTTAATACAATTATTACCGGTCACACAAATTGTAGGAACAAATACCATCCTGATACCAAACTTTTGTCACTGCCAGATGTTCAATCCCCATGTTTGTGTGGTATGCCCCCCCCCCCCCCCCCCCCCCCCCCCCCAAGGGGCTTTGGATCTGCCTAATTTTTAGAATTTTGTCTTAATCTGATCTTTCAAAATAGTTGGACGGAGTGGATTTGTGACGTACATCTCTATGGCCCCACACAGGGGTCACACGCAATCCCCACCCAGTTTCATAAGGGCGCGGATTAGGTGTTACCCAGGCAACAGCTTAGTAGGTGTTACCCTTACTGTAGGGCCCACCTTGATTATATATTGTATATCCACTCTGTCCATCCGTTTTTACAGCCCATTTTAGGACATGGATCCAAAAATTAAGTGTATACAAATCTCATGTGAACCACACCACAAGAAAGAGTGATGATTGAAGGGTAACCATTAAAAACTTCCCAAGGCCCAATTCGAAGCAGATCTGTAATGCTTTTTTGTCATCTAACCTGTCGATAAGCTCAACTAGAATTGGATGAAAGGAATATACAAATATTAGCTTGACCCAAAACTTCTGTGGCCTACAAAAAGCTTTTAATAGTCATTCGCTACTTTTTCCAATGGTGTGGTCCACCATAGATTTGGATCTGCTCAAGTTTTTGGATAAGGTCCTTGAATGAGCTGAAAAAACGGATGGGCAACATGGATGTGGAAAACATTCATCAAGGTGGGCCCCACACGGTAAGTGTAACACCCAGTAAGTTGTTACCTACTAATTGGCTTCTGTTTCATAAAAGGAAGGTATTTGATACTCTGGCTTCGTGTGACACTTGATGCTTAGCATTTGAAAATGGTACATGTGGCAAATTCTAACATAATCTAAACCGTGTTTTCGCTTCATCGAGATCTGTGCGACCTAATCAAGAGGTTGGGTGGCAAAAAAAAAAAAAAAAAAAAAACCCATTACAATGGCCCTATGAAGTTTTTAATGGTGGGCATTTAATCACTACTGTTTCCCTTAGTGTGGTCCACCTGAGATGCAAATCTGTCTCATTTTGGACTCATGCCTTAAAATTGTTTATCAAAATAAATGGACGAGATTGATAAAATATTTATCATTATGATGGCCCCATAGAACATCGACCCATCACGTGCGCCCCGTATAAATCAGTACGCTTATCATACTGAGTCAACTGTGTGGGGCCCATTGTGATTTATGTATTTTATCCACCCCATCCATCCATTTTACAAGATAATTTTAAGGCTTGATCCCAAAGATGAAGCATATCCAATGCTCAAATGGACCACACAACAGGAAACAATGTGAATTGAACATGCCTACCATTGAAAAATCATTAGGGGCCATAAAGTTTTGGATCCATGTCATTGTTGTATTTACCTTCATCCATCTCCGTGTGATCTTATGAACAACTTGGATGACAAATAAACACCACTGTGAGCCATAGCGCCTAGGAAGGTTTCAATGGTAGGAATCATTGTCCCCACTGCCTTGGCGGTGTGGTACACTCGAGCTTTGGATTTGCCTCATTTTTGGGTTCGCGACTTAAAATGATCTTGCTAATTGGATGAACCATGTGGATATAACACACACATCATGGTGGGGTCCACAGACTTGGTGACGTCCATATGCTACTGATGTTCGCACCTGCACACCACGTAAATCTACACCCGTAAAAACCCATCAAGAGGCCATTTTCGAAGCGGAAGAGAGTTTCGGAAGGGAACCCTCAAAACCCTAAATTCCCGAAAGAAAATCTCTCCAAATCCCTAATCTTCAGCAGATTCTTCGCCGAAATCATCTTTAGGTTTGAAATTTTTGATGTATTTGTAGAAAAAAAGTAGAAAGTAGAGATTGGATGACACTTACAGCACACCGATCAATCAATTGGCCCACCGCAATTTCCGTTCACCGATCCTCTTCTACGATTGGCCCTCCTCTTCTATAGATACGGAAATCTGCAAGTTTCTCCATTTTTTTCCTTTTTTTTGGCGGGATATTTTGCGTATTTATGCAACGCCCCGATGTTATCGGTTCTTTTATCATTGAAAATGGGTTGTTTGCTACAGTTATCCCATGATAGGGTAAGTAGATACAACGATTTCTCGCTGACAACTGGACTTTTTGCAAAAAATCGCTGAAAAATCGGTGATATTAGGAAGAGAAATAAAAAAAGGGAGTTTCGGTGTCGCAACTCTAGTGATACCGAAATTATCGGCGATAATTCGATAATATCGCCAATAATTTAAACACTGATTGGAAGATTTGACATTGATGCCTTTATCAATGTTAGCCCTTGAGATAAGGAAATAACCTCTCCCATGATTGCTTGGAATCTTGAAGCTAGTATTTTTGCCAAAATCTTGTACGAACTTTCCATTAAGCTGATTGGTCTGAAATCTTTTAGGCTCTCGGTCTCCTCTTTATTCGAAATCAGGGCTATAAACATGGCTCCTAATTTTGAAGCTACATGATCTGATTCATAAAATTCGTTAATAAAAGCAACCGCACCATGCTTAACTACCCAAAACTTTTGGTAAAATGCTATCGGAAAACCATCCGGCCTTAACTCTGTCTCCTCCCAATTTTGATACTGCTTTCTCCATCTCTTCCTCTAAAAATGTTTTTTCTAGGGATTCCACCGCATGTGAAGACATGGACTACAAAAAGAGATTATCAAGCGAAGGCCGCATCCAATCATCTTTTGACAAAAGATCTCTATAGAAATTAACTATAGAATCACTCGTCCTTGCTTTTCCTTCTACTCTTAACCCTTCCAACATTAAAGATTTGATTTTATTAACTCTTTCTTGAGCACTTTCCATTGCATGAAAATACTTCGTATTTTGATCTCCTTGTTTTAACCATAGGGCCCTTGAACGTTGTCTTCATTTAATTTTATCTTCTCGCAACCTAGCATTGTACTTTGCTTTGTAAACTCCCTCCAAGTTCTTTCATCTTCTGACAAGTCTTCAGCCTCTTCTTTGATATCCAACAACTGAATATCTTGTAATAATCTCACTGACTCCTCTTCTCTCCTCCCCAAAGTCTTCTTTTTCTAACTATTTATTTTCCCTTAAAACAATTTTAATTTCTGAAATAAAACAAAACCTGCCTTCCCTTGTACTGAGAAAAAAGACAGCCCATGGGTCACCTGCTCTGCAAAACCTATTTCTAGCTAAGCGAGTTCGAACCTGAATGGACGGGGACCCCAATTTTCCTCTTCTACCTCTAGCATGATTGGACAATGAATGGATATTGATTTTGGCAAACCTTGTTGGTGCACTAACGAAATTTTTTTCTACCCATTCTGGTGATAAAAGAAAATGATCCAGTTTTGATTTAATCGCCTCTGCTTGCCTGTTGGACCATGCGTATTTAACTTCTCCCATTGGCAAATCGACCATGTAATGTTTGATTATCCATTCTGAGAAATTTCTCATACTACGAGAAATCTTACCTCTGCTCGATTTTTCGTTAAGTTTCCTCCCACACACCATGGCAATTGCCATTGGCTCGGACATGAATCAAGCTTATATCAAAATTCTTGACATAAACTTGGCCTAACTGGTCTGCAAAATTCCATAAAGAAGGCCCATCGAAAGCCTAATTAAATTTCTTTAGAAAGTATAGACAAACTATTTTCCTTTCCAGCAATCCTCCTTACACCATACAGCTGAGTTCCATATGGCCAGAATGCCTCCCGCAGCCCCATTTGCATCTTTTGCTTCCCATTCCTTTGACTGACCCCACCATACCAAATTCACCGAGTTCTGATCTATGCTTTTCAATTTGGTTTCCTGAAATGCTGCCAATTGGACCTTGTTCCTCTTGCACATGTCCTTAATTTGTGTTCTTTTTTGTGGACTCCCTAATCCCCTCACATTCCAACTGATTATCTTCATTGGGAACCGGCTGATCCCTCATCCACCCTGTTGAAGTTGTCCACAGCCTCCCCTGCTGCTTGTGCGTTTTCATACCCTATCTGCAGCATTTCTTTGTCGTTGCTGGAATTCTGTTCAAAGATGCCATGATTTTCAAAAGGAGCCGGTCACACAGATATTTGACACTTATGCTTGGCAAGCAGGATAGAAATCATCTAAGAAATGTTTCTAATTAAAATGACTTATGCTGGATCAGCATATTCCAATAACTTTATATTACTGTGTCTCTGTTAAATTTACATACTTTTATTTGTTGTTGTTTATTCAAGCTCTTTAAGTGTCTCATTCCACTCATGTGGTTATTGCAACAGAAATGACCTTTGGGCACTTGGCTGCACCTTATATCAGATGCTTTCAGGAACTTCTCCCTTCAAAGATGCAAGTGAATGGCTCATTTTCCAACGAATTATAGCCAGGGACCTTAGATTTCCAGATTACTTCTCAGATGAAGCAAGAGACCTTATTGATAAGTTATTGGTAAGCAATGGGGGTACTTGGAGGTCATCTGTACCTCTTTTCTTGCAGTATTTTATTTATTTATTTTTGTTTTTGTGTGTGTGTGTGTGTGTGTGTGTGTTCATATGGAGATTTTCTCAGCAAAACTTACTCTTGATTATATGGAAGCCCTAATCTATCTATATCAGCTATAAATACTATCAACTCCTCTAGCTTTTAATATTTTAAAGATCACCACTGGCTTTTAATCCTATTCCTAACCACTATTTTTTGCAAAAATACTCAAAATACCCTGAAAACCTATATCGGTGCCTATCTTCAATAATTTTGAGGCTTCAAACAGTACAATCTCAAAAACACAGACTGCCATCATGGATATCAAGAGATCATTGAAAACAAGTTACAAGATAACCTAACCGGATGTCTGAGCAGAAATTGCCCCTTGGAGTTGATTGATTTGCAGCTCTACTGATTGATTTGCAACCCCCCCTCCTCCGCGCGTGGGCATGCGCACACACAAAACCACAAAACAAGAGAGATCTCTACCATTAAGGGAATAATAACACTCAAAAGTAATATGCACCTTATTGTATGTAAGGCCAATGGCCTGATTTTACAGAGAATATACATATTCAGTGCCCATATTTGATTCAATTTCTCGTAGCATATGACTTTCTAATTTAAACATGTGTGTGACTAGATGGGATCCAATCTGGGCCTGTTCTTGTACATGTGTGGATGGGGCGTGATTGCATCGGGACCTCTTTTCTCCAGTGTCAAAATCATTGCGGATACAGTTGGCTCTTTAGCTTTTACGTCTTGGTTATCCAATTTCCAATGGAAATCCATGTATTCTTGATTTGAAAGACCTATCACATAAGGTTGTAGTTTCCCCTGGTTGGCGAACTGACAAGTTTGAATTATGGTGCCTTTGGAAAAGATCTTTTTATTCAGTAATTGAGGGTGCTCTATAACAACATGTCAAGATACACTCATCTCAGGCCTTTGAGGTCCTTCTAAAAGGATCCACATATACTACTTTGTCAGGCACAATGATTAGAAATCAGTTTCAGTCTTTCAAAAATAAAATAAATAAATAAAAATAAAAATAAAAATAAAAATCAGTTTCAGTGTACCATATAGGTCACCACCGAAACCAATATGTGTATCTGCCGATGAGCCCCCCTTAAAAATTTTTGAAGTAGTGCTGGAAAAATCCTAAATGTTTAAAATCCCTTAAAGGATAAGCTGCACTCAAATTAAATTAAGATTTGATCCTATATTGCATTAATAATCAACATGTGTTGACAAGTGATGAAATTAATATTAATTACACTCTAGATGAAATGAATAATATGTACAGTACACACCAATATCAAGTATCAACCACCATGCACGCACCAAGGATGAGTATCAACTGTCAAGCATGCAGTCGACTCTTGATGAGAATGAGTATCAACTGTCAAGTATGCAGTCGACTCTTGATGAGAATGAGTATCAACTATCAAGTATACACCGGGATCAAGTACATACCTTTTTTTTTTTTGGGTTAACTTGTTAGTACACACCCATGTCAGTACACACACTCCATGTTAGCCACCCCCACTAGGGATCGATACCAAGACCTCAACTGTTGAAACGAGGTAGCTCCACTCAGTCTGCCAGTTGAGCTATGCATCTGGGTGTGGGATCAAATACATACCTAAACGATATGAGTCAACTAAAATCAAAACCACATGGAGTTACATGCTGGCTCAATGTGATATTTTCCATTGTGATTATCATGTCTATAATGTACCCCAGGTCCATATGCTCCAGCTGGGTATGGTCCAGAGAATCCAGAATAAAAAAAAGATGCCATATATCCTAGAATTTCCCCCCTTTGCTGCGGGATGGGCATCGTATGATTGAGATAAAGATGCCCAAGATAAGAAGTCTGCTGATCTATCCTTTGTAATTGCAAGGGTTGTAATCATAATCCCAACTGATCACCCAGTGGAATAGCTTGAGAGGGCTTGACACCTCTTGTATCTCCAGATTCTCCACCCAAGTCATCAGTTACTCTCCTAAAAAATACGAAACCTTCGTATCATTGGTAGTGTAAACATGAATACCTGGTCCTCTGCATCTGTCACTTATTGATCTCTCATCCTCATCTGCCCTATAATGGTACCACTGTATCATCACCACCAGGTTCTCCACCGGCACTAGACTCAAATTGTGTCAGTCCTCTCACCACTCCCAGATGAGGGCGAATCAGCTGCCTCATGTGCCTACGCCCGTGAAGACGATTGTGTGGTACGGCTTGACACTACTACATCTTCACCTGTACTTTTTCTCAACTACTATTCATGTAATATTTCCTTGACACTACTACATCTTCACCTGTAGTTTTTCTCAACTACTATTCATCTAAAATTTGCCTGAAGTTATTGTCATCATTTAATATTGGGTGCTTGAATTTTACCAACCATTAGCTCAATGGGTCGTCCTCGTCAAAGATGAGATCCAAATTAATTGAATCATAATCTGGTTGTCCTTGCTCTTGATTTCTCAACCTCAACCATAGATTATAGTGTATATAAACTTGAAAAAATGTGCATGTACTAGAGGAAGAAAGAAAGGGGAAATATAAACATAAAGGGAGGGGGGGAGAATAATGTGGCTACTGAAAGTTGGGAAGCAAGAAAGGGGAAAGAGAGAGAGGGGATGGGGGAATAATGTGGCTACTTAAAAGGTGGGAAGGAAGAAAAGGGGAAACAAGCCTAGAAGTAGGGTGGTTGCTGAAGAGGGGAAGAAAGAATGGGGAAAACTAAACCTAAAGAAGCTTTTATATTGAAAATGCATAACCCTGCTGGAAACACTAGGGCTGGCGATGGGCTGGGCTGGGCTGTCGAGCTCTTGGGCCTGGCTGCTTCAGACCGGGCTTGGGCTGGAATACTAGACCCGAGGGCTGGGCCCTGGCTTAAAATTTAACCCCATTTAGTAATCGGGCTAGCCTTTGGCTTCGTTTAAGAGCCCATCAGCCTGGCGTTTTGGATTTCAAGGGATTTTTTGTCATATATCATGCATGATGGGGCACTCTTATTGTACAACCCAAATCTTGCACAAAAGTTGGTAGCCAAGGTCGGGCCATGCATAATCATCATGGGACGGGATTGGGCCTGTTTGTTTTGGCCCATCACAATTCTGGGCCAGGTTTGGGCCTAGGTTCTACTTTATGGGTTGCCTTTGGACAAACCTCAGCTTGGACCATTGACAACCCTAAGAAAGACTTGACCGAGTTTCCAACTTGATTGAGTCGGTGAATCAATTGAGTTTCGAGAGCCAACCTTTCAATTAGTTGAGTAGAGTTGGCCCGGATAAGTTATTTATTTATTATTATTTTAAATTAGGGCTCTAGTACCATTTTGATGCAATCAAGAACCATGGCAACCCAAAATAAGAATGCGCATTGACAAGACAAGGTTTAGACTTCTCCAAAAATGCAATTTGCATATTTTAACAATGGCTATAATACCACTTTGCGGCAATCAAGAACCATAGGCAACACAAAATAATAAAGGAAAAGCACACCAACAAGACAAGGCTTTGAATTCTCCATAAACCCAAATTGCATAAAAGAAAAATAATTTCAATTTTCAAATGCTCTCGTTCTTCTTATATGTATGTCTTCTTATACATATAAATAAAGTCCTAATCTAACTTCAAATCTTAACCATTAATAGTAAATTTTTTTTTTTCAAAGGCATCTATTAATATAGTTAACAAACTAGCTCTTAATCTTAATCACTAATTACAAAAAATATCCAAAATACCCATAAAACCTAGTTTGTAGCTATTTCATTATTGGTTTTGAGGCCTTAGTGGAATCTAAAAAAGCATAAAAATGACCATTATAGATCTCGAAGGTTTGGAGGACTTTGCCAAGAAACCTATTGGAAAAGAGAATTACTTAGATCCAACCATAGTGAAATTCAAAAAAAAAAAAATGCGATGTAATTCGTCCAAGTTGACTTGGCATGATTGGTTGGAGAGTCAACTCAGTGAATTAAGGAGTTAGTGAACTTGTCGAATCTAGTAAAAACTTGGTTGTGTCAATTTGACTTGGCTAAGCGCAACTTTCTTTCTTCCCCTTGGTCATTTCTTTGACCTTGAATGGTAGGTTTTCCATTCTCGCCACCCCTTCCCTTTCTTCTTAAAAGTTGTGGTCTCTATCTTGCCCCATCAGACCAGCACAACTGCCCCTTCCCAATACCTCTCTTAATTCTCTTTCTTTTGGATTGATGTTCATGCATCACATTCTATATTTGTTAAAGTGGGGCCCTTTGTTTGATGATCCAAGCCATTGATATGATTGGCCCCACACTGATGGACCATATACCAAAATGCTTTATAATGGAAGCCATCAAATCTTTGGCCTCTCTTTGGTTGAATGAGGACCATCTACTTTTGGCCACTATTCGAAGGGTTAGGATTCTCCCCCTTTCTATTAAATATTGATTCTTTTATTTTAAACATTTTAAATGTATTTTATTTTTCTAGTCTTGAATTTCAAGATTAAGAGAACTCTGGTCAAGTTTTTAAATTATAGATATAGCCATAGCCTTAATCAATATATGTTCCTTTCCATAATGGAAGGAATCCCAAAGGCGGTGTGTGGATTTAAAGGCAGCTTCATATCCTCATATTGAGGGCATGCTTGAAGTAATTGTCTTGACTTCACCATCATTGCGTGTGAGGCTATGCATCTGATGGTAGGGGTTGTTGCTCCTCTCTCCTTTATTTTCCCTTGTTTTCCCCAAATTCCATTTCAAGGGTGCTAGCAAATTTTGTTTTAACCATTGTCCGGAGTATCCTCGGTATTATCAAAATATCTCTGATATTATCCCTATCTCCGGCTAGAAGATATCAATAATATTGGCAATGTATCGAAAAGTATCGCCAATATTTTTGACTGTGTAAATTCCAGGTGTTGGGTGTATCGCAAGTGTATCGGCGATATTTCAATAATATCGCCGATGTATCGATATCACCAAAAATCTGTTTATTCAAAAAACTTTTCATTTCATTTTTTTTGATGGGTGAATGGTTGTATGTAGTGTTCAAATTGTCGATGATAATATCGATCATATGATGATTTATTGTTATCGCAATATGGGCGATATCGAGACCACTAGTTTCTTACGATGACACATGCTTTTAGGCCCCCATTAAATATAAACTTATTTTGTATGCATTCTTTTTTCAACTTTTTTTTTTTTCTTTTCATTCTTAAATATGCAAATATGTGCATTTTAATATCTCCTGAAGTTTCACTGAAAAAAATCCATCGTTTTCCCCATGATTTTCTGCATTTCTAGTTATCGACGATATTATTAGCGATACCGCTATTGTTTCCGTATCCTTGGCCAACAAAACTTGTAGTGATATTGATACTTCAAACACTAGTTTTAACTAGGGTAGTTAAGCTTATGAGCGATTTTCTCTGCCTTAAATCTGTTTTAACTAGGATAGATAAACTTAGGAGGGATTTTCATTGGAACGGTAATTCTGATAGCCAGAAGTTCTATCTCCTAATTTGGTCACTGAGGGAGGAGCTGGAAAAGGTTTTATTGGATGTGAACTAGGCTCTCCTTTGGAAATGGCTATGGCGCTTTGGCACTGTGGCTAACAATTGGTGGATAAATTTTTGCGTGCAAACATGGAGTTCCATTCGGGGAGGGGGGTGTTTACCAAACTCTCCTCCTTATATAGAGCTTCCTCAGTGTAGAAAGCCATTATTTCCACTAGCCTTGGAGGTGGTTCTAGGATTAGACTTTGGCCAGATTGTTGGATTTCCAATAGTTCCCTAGCTACTATTTTTCTTGTCTTGGCCAGAGTGCCTTCAAATAACTCCATTATCGTGGCTAATTGCTTCTTCGCTAATGGTTCAGGGGTATGGTGCTCTCCTTGTAGGAGAGCTCTTATAGATAATGAAATAGAGGAATTGTTGGAGTTGTTGCTTCTACAAGGAATCCAGGCAAATTCGGGCATGGAAGATTCTCTCCTAGAAGCTCACCTCTTCAGGCATGTTCTCTTCCAAATCCCCATCAACATCCAAACTTCTCTTCCTCCTTTGGTCTTACAAATTCCCCCCCAAAGTAGCTAGAGGAAAGACCCTCACGGTAAACAATATTCAACACCGGGGATTGGTCTTCCCTAATATCTGCTTGCTCTGCAATGGAGATGCAGAATCTATCCCTCATCTCTTCTTGCACTGCCCCATTGCCCATTCATGGTTCAAGTTTGGTCCGCTATCCTGATCAAATTTCACTCCCCCAGAGTGCTGCCTGGTGAGATTTTGGATATGGTGTCCGCTTGGCATGGAGGTGGTTTTGGTAAAGACTTTAAAGCAGTTTGACACCTTACTTTAATGGCCACCTTTGGAATATTTGGACAGGAAGGAATCTTCGCTGCTTCAAAAATGCTTTTTCGTCCTCTTCAAAGGTTTCAACTCAAATCTTTTAGGATGTGAAGGACTTTGGTCCTCAAACATCAATCTGATTGACGGATCCTTCATTGGCCCCCTTTGGTTTAGTGCATGGATTTATTTGGGTTCCTCTATCTCTGTGTCGTGTTTGTTTGGCGCCTTTTTGCCTTCGAGTCCTTGTTTGTATAGGTGGTGGTGGTTTCTCTTTTTGGCCCGTCTTTCGGGCCCTTGAGTTGTATAGTGGTTTTTAGGTTTTGTTTCGGTTTGTGTTTGCCCTGCATCTTTGGGTTGCTTTGTCTCCCTTTTATACATACGTACGTACATATATATATATATATATATATATATATATATATATATATTCATTCTTCGAAAAAAGGGGTGCTAACAAAATGGGTATCCCAATGTTGAGGGACCTTGTGGCTCTGGTAGCCGAGTATTCAAACTGGTTCCAAATGGCCCCACCAGGTTCTGATGATAAGATCCTTCTCCTCTCACCTAATGTAGAACATGAAATCTAACACCATCCTATTGTTTGTTCTCCACGGAAGTCTTGGCGAGGTTACCGATCCTTAATCTTCCTAGGACTTGTACAATGAAGCGCTTCCAAATTTGAACACATTAAGCTATATCATCTATGAAGGCTTCTTGCACAACCATCTCTTCGAGCTGAACATGAAGAGGTCGCCGGAGATATCATCGGCTGGATATAAAACAGTAGAGCACCGGGGCTGGCAAAAGTCATTGGTAAAATTTTTCATCCATATTTACTGTTTGTCATCAGCCCTTGGGCTAAAGAGGGGCCAAACTTGGGGTAGCATTTTCCAATAAAAGCATATGATCAATTCATATGCTAGGATGTTATACAAATGTGGTATGTAGAGAAGAAAGAAGAGAGATTTTGCGGAACCGTTGAGTTAGAGAGAGTAATACTCTCTCTAGACTTATTTTATTACTCAAACCTAATGTAAAATAATATGGTGTCCTGAGGGAGCACCAAAATATAAGACAAATGCATAATTTATTCTAACACTCCCCCATGATATAACACTCTTGCCCATGATATCACGAAGGTGAGAAGAATGAATGGCCATAGTGAGGATGTGAACTATCTCGTACTTGGAATGAACATGAGGCATAAACATCAACTCGGATGAGATCCTTTTCACGGGTAAAGTGACTATTCACCTTGATGTTTTTTGTCCTTTCATGGAAGCCGGGATTTAAGGCTATATGAATCACAACTTGTCACAATATAGCAGAACGGGTGTAGGCACTTGAAGATCCTGAAGAAGAGATAGAAGCTAGATGACTTCACATGTAGCATGACCTATGGAGTGATATTTTGCTTAGGCTGATGAACGAGCTACAACTGTCTGTTTCTTGCTCTTCCATGAAACAAGATTATTTTCTTAAAGGTGCAAAACCAGATATTGCATTGCCTATCATTATATTATCCGTCCGAATCAGCATCACAGTAGGCAGTAATGTGAACATGACCATGATCACAGTGTAAAACCCTTTCCAAGTGTAGACTTCAAATAGTGGAGAATTCGATGGACTGCCTGCCTTAAGATGGTAAGCGCAAGGAACTTATGTGAACTGGTTCACAACACCAATGGCATATGCAATATCAGGTCAAGTTGTTGATAAATGAGTTTGCACACCAAATGAAGATACATGCCTAGGTCTTGGAGATAGTTTTACTCTTTATAGTGTAGGTGGTAATTCACCTCTTATGGTAGTATCAGCAGAATGAGAATCTAGCATGCTAGTTTCTTGAAGGAGGTCAAGAGCATATTTCTGCAGTGAGATAAATATGCCTCTCTTGGATAGAGTGACCTCAATGCCAGGAAATATTTCAATGAACCCAGATCTTTAATCTCAAAGGTGCCCGCAAGAAAAACTCTTTTAGCTACTATCTTATATTCACTATCACCAGGAACAAGAGTTGTCATTACAAGCGATGCAATGAACCCTAATTTGATAGACTACTAAATCCTTTGAACCACGCCCGAGGAGACTGTTTAAGCCTGTATAATGTTTTCTTCAACTTGCTTACGTTGCGCTTGTACCCGTGTGGATGAAAACCAAGATAGAGCCATATACACTTCTTCTTTAAAATCACCATGAAGATGATGAGCCATTATAGAGAGAGCTTGCACAAAGTTCAACTTGGCAATAGGAGCAAATGTTTGTTGATAATTGACTCCAAATTGTTGAGTAAATCCCTTAGGTACAAGACGAGCTTTGTGCTAAGCAATAGAACCACCAAGGTTGTACTTAACGTGTATACCCATTTGCACATAACAACATACTTTCCTTCTGGTAACTCAACCGAGTCCCAGGTCCCCTTTTTATCAAGAGATGTCATCTCTTCGTTCATTGCTGCTTTCAAACATGGATCTGCCTGAGCATCTATAACTCTAGAAGGAATAGATGCAGAGGAAATGGAGGAAAAAAGCACACTAAAAGAAGGAGAAATGTGCTTATAGGAAGTGAAATTACTAATTAGAGTTTTATAAGCTCAGATGGAGTTTTGGAAGGAACTAGTTTAGGAATAAAGGATGATGGCTTTTTGACCTTGGCATTGAGTCAGTGGAGAGGTGGTGGTCGATCATCTCTAAAGGGTGGTCTCTGTGCTTTATGCAAGTATACACCTTTGGAGATTTTTTATCAATTCAAGAGGGACTTGAACAGGTAAGGACTGTCCTTTATGATGGGAAGGGAAAATGCATCGTTACATGGAGCAGTGTTAGTTGCCTTTTAAGCAGAAGTACGAGATATTCTTGAAAAAACATGACATCCTCTGAGACCTACCATTTCTTCATCTCAAGGTAGTAAATACTTGTATCCTTTTTTGTTGGTGAATATCCTTTAAAAAAAAAAACACACACACACATAATGGATTAGGGTCCTAACTTGTCTAGGAAATTCCCCAACACATGAGTAAAACACATGCAAACACTTTAGGAGGGATGTTGAACAACAACAAATAAGGTTTTAAGAGGTGAAGAGGGTAAATATTCTCAAGAAAAGGTGAGGGTATCCTGTTGATCATATGGGTAGCAATAAGGATTCCCTCATCCTAGAAGATGTTTGGAACTGTCATCCCATCCCCTTAACATGGATCTAGTTACCTTAAAGAAGAAGACAATTTTTGCATTCAATAGGTCCATTCTGTTAATGTGTGTATGAGTAAAAGGTTTGGAATTCGATGCCATGATTAGACATATAACTCTGCTGATCATGACATGTGTATTCCTTTGCATTGTCAGACCTTATGACCTTACTTTTAGACTTAAAATGAGTATGGACCATTTTGTCAAATGTTTTCACAATTGACGACACTGTATTTCTATTTTCCATGAGATATATCCAAGTGAAACGAGAATAATCATCAATAAACGAAGTAAAAATACATGCATACACAAAAAAGAAGTAATTGGACCAGGCTCACACATCAGGATGAATAAAATAAAAAGGGGCAACTCGTTTATTCTCACTAATCGGATAGGTAGTTCAACAAAGCTTGGGCAGATGACAAGTTTCACATTGAAAACGAACGTGCTCAGAAAATTTATTTGAAAAGAAAACTCTTAAGGGACCCAATAAACATGCGACCCACGCGTGTATGCTAGAGTTGTACATGCTCATTATTACTCAAAATAGACTCTAAGACCCAAGCACTAAGGGTATCACCAGCATTAAGTAGATATCCCCTTTAGCTTCATGTCCACCACCAATCCTTCTCCTAGTTCCAAGAGTTTAAACAACACAATAAGAAGGAAAAAAAAAAAGTAACATAAAAGTTCAACTGTTTTACAGGGGTACTCACAAGAAGCTAATTGTTAGGAAATGATGGAATATGAAGGAAGGACTGAAGGTAACTATAGGTAGGGGTGTACATCGAGTCGAACCAAGTCAAGCTGGCCTCAGCTTGACTTGGCTCGGCCACTGGCTAACCTTAGCTCGAACTCGGCTCGGCCACTGGCTAACCTTAGCTCGAACTTGGCTCGGCTTGGTCCTCGAGCTTGACTGGCCAGCTCGGGCCGAGTTCGAGCCAAGATCGAGCCGAGTTTGCTATTGAGGCATTTCCACAAACACCTGTACTGCACCTTCAAAATCCCTCTATATGTGAAATAGAAGCAATGGTTTTAAGGTATTTTATCAAACACCTAAGCAACATAAAAACCAAGAAAAACCAAGAAAAAAAGGGTATTTGTTTCATGTACATACCTTCCTTGCCACCAGCCACACTTCGTTGAATCATTTTATCAAACACTTGGTGAGCAACATCAATGGCAAAGTAACTAAGTCACTGAACTGGTTCGATTTGATCTGGATTCGATTTGAGTCGAGTCGAGCTAGGGCCTGCTCGAACTCGGCTTGAACTCATTTTCGAGCTAAAAAAATCAGCTCGACTCAGCTCGAACTTAGCTTCGAACCGAGTTGAATCGATCTTTTTCAAGTCGAGTCGAGTCGAGCGAGCTAACCGAGCTAGCTCGGTTCGTGTACACCCCTAACTTTAGGTAAGAGTTGAGCTAATAAGATACCTTTCCAAAAAATCTGTAGCAGGATCTATTAGGTTTGATATGATGTGTAAAAAACAATGTTTTAAATATTGATGATTTCGGCCAATATATCCCACGATATCTTCTATCTCACCGGTGTGATACGAAACACAGGTAGTGCCGATATTTCATACTTGTTTAATCCGGTGAGCATTTTCAATCTCTGATGCTTTTTTTTTTTTTTTTGGTTGAAATTATGTTAAATTAGTGTCAAATGGTTATAAATCCATTGGTTCTTCATGTTTTGAATGGAAAAAGAATCATGGAATTGGAACTTTGATTTTGATATCCATTGGCTCTTCTTGTTCTCCATGTTTTCGGTTCTTCAACCAACTGTCAATTGAGACTAATTTTGAAATTTGAGTGTAGGTGGTCCGATTTGGGAAAAATTCAAAAATTTCCCAATTTCTCCCAAATTACTTGCAATGTTGCACTCTAAACATGAAATCAAGCATGTACGAGGGCTGATCTACTGATTTGTTAAATCCTTGTTAATTTTCGGAAAATAAAAATTATTTTTAATTAAAAATTAATAAAAAGTTCTTAAAATATTATTATTTTTTCGAAATTCCCTTCAACCAGTTGTATTGAGAAAAATTTCGAAGTATATAGGAGTGTTTGATGAAATGATCATCATGTATACTGATATTTCGAACACTGGTAAAATGGACTGAATGAAAGTTATCTTCCTGACCAATCACGTCATCAATGGCACCAAAATCAAATGTCCAAGATGCAGGAGGACTGGATATGGACCTAGACGTGTGATTTGCAGATAGAGTTGGTTGATTAGTTGATGTACCAGTGCGGAAAGAGAAAATCAAAGACTAGCTATGTCTCGACGAAGCTCGCTGATGGTACTCGACTTTGGGTCAGAAGAAGCCGTCTCCCCCTCAACCAAAGCACTATTAGCTTCATACTTGGGGGAAATTGGGGGTCAAGATCATATAAAATACTCTTCAATGTGTTGGCCCCAACTATAATCCACAAGACTTGTTCTTGCCGCTGTTACGAGAAGTTGTACGTGGCTGCCCTCAAGCTGATTTGAGAAAGGCAGATCTCTCTGTAACTGGTGCTTTCATCAATCTACATGATGCCTGACAACTTTCTTCGCTCCTGACATAATTGTAAACTGCTTCAAAGGAAGGTAGAGACTTCTTTCCTAGTACTTGCACACACTGAGGCTCAAAATCTCGATGAAATGTGGCTAGAAATGCAACAACTCTCCTCTGCTCTGGACGTTTACGTAGTTTTTTTGGAATAGTGACAGCCTGTGTATACAGTGATCCAATTCTTTCCATCTCTGGTGGAGAGTTGCATTGTATTCTTCAACAGATGATTCACCCTATTGCATTTTGGTGATTTCTCAATGCAACTGATGCGGGCATAATCATCACGTTGAGAATACTTACTAACAACAATATCCCAGATTTCTTTGGCAATCTTATAAAACATTGATCCCCACTAATTCTCGGCTCCATAGAATGAAGCAGCCACTACATCATGGTCAGATGTTACTTTCACAATCCTTTGGGATGGGATCATTTGCCCAACCCCCCCAAGAAACATCCTGGCCAACTGCAACCATGCCAAATAGTTATTCCTATCTAGCATCACAATTTTAATCATTAAGCCTGCCTTTTGATCTTGATGTCCAGACCTCCTGATCATGTTAAGACCCCCCTATCATTTGTTAACTTTCTGATCCCCCTTCCCAAGCTATCTCCCACATAACCAATGGAAACGCAATGTATAGGAATGGAATAATAAACGATCAGCAAAACAAAAATCAACACATACTAGAGTCCAAAGCCGTGATTTGCTATATCACATACTTCAACAAAGCGGGGTTTCAACAGGTTTTTTTTTTGCATTAACAAATGAAAGAGGACAATAGGAGCCTCCTGAGGAATCCAGCTACACCAGCCAGACCCACTGGAGGCTGGCTAAGACAGGAGGGCCCGCCAGGAAGTGCAGCTATGCTGGCTGGCTGCCTCAAGCTAAGCAGTTGCACCGGTCAGTGCAGCTGCTGTGTGCACAGACACCAGCAGGTGCTGATGCTGCACTGGTGGCTAAAGGAAAAAAAGTAGAAGAAAGGGAAGGAGGTGAAGAGGGAGGTAGAAGTAGGGTTGGTGAAATCTTGGCTCTGATACCCATGTAGAGAAAGAAAAAGAGAGATTTTGGGAATTTTGAGTTGGGGAGAGTAATGCTCTCTCTAATCTTATTTTATTAAGCAACCCTAAAATAAAATGATCTGGTGTCTTGAGGGAGCACCAAAATATGAAATTAATATAGTGCATAATAAATAAATTGTGTTTGGGTAACGAAAAAAGGACCCCACAAAGGGTTTGAAATACAATCTGAAAGCTTCTTTTGTCACCCTCAAATCTACATTATTTGAGTCACCAACCTGACAGGACCTGAGAAAGAAGAATACGATGAACCTCACTCATCTCTAATTATTCCCCCTACTCTTGAAGCAAGCAGCATTTATTTGTACATCTTTTTTGAACGTTTGATCATCATGGCTTCAGTTGGCTGTTCATTTTTTACCTTTAGGGTATCCAATGCATCAACTCCGAACCTTGCATTTTTTATTTGATTGACCTATTTAAATAAACTCAATATTAAAGGAGATGGGTAAAGGGGTTTCTACTCATGGCTCAGTGGTCGAAACTGTGTGTTTCAACTTTGAGTTTATGGGTTTGGGAACCAATGTGGTGTGTGTGTATTTGACCATTCCAAAAAAAGAAAAAGAAAAAGGAGATGGGTAAACTTCAGAAAGTGTTGTTCAATGTGGCTTCCTGAAAGATGTTTTGTCACTCTTGGGTTTATAGCTGCGTGTATGCTTGGGCTCAAGGCCCTGTGTTTCTTTTTGATGGAGGTCTTAGAATGTTGAATACCTTGAAAATTAAAACGATTTCCAAAGAATTCTGGTTTTCCCCCATTTGAGAAAGTAACAGCGTGGAATTTGTTTTCCTTTTCCAATGTTTTCCAAAAAAGAAGTATCGGATGTTGGTATCACCCTAAAAAAGGTGTTATATCAATCTTCGAGGCAACGTAAGGAAGCGTCAGCCTTCTCCCTTTCCAAGGTTTTCCATGAAGAATCACACTCCCAAACAAACAGAGGAATTACTATTGAAGTTGGCAGTGTTCCATTTTCATAGGGTTTCTTGTTAATTTTCCATATTCATGTTTTACTTACCCTTGCTGAAACACAATCTTAGTTTCACCTTCTTTTTTTTTTTGTTTTTTGGTTTGGGGGGGGAGATGATTGAGACTTGACAATGCAAGTAAAGGGATCTCTTATTTTCTGTGAACAGTATTGGGTTGATTAATGATACCTGTACTATTCTGTAGAGGTTGTTGGATGTGCTCAAACAATTTAATGATCTTTGCCCCTCATTTCTTTTCATAACATCTTTAGTGAAAAATACATATACCAACTTATTCTTTCAAATAATAAATGAATAAATGAAGTATGCTAACTTGTTAACCCAAGAGCCTGCTGTTGGTCCAGTGACACTTCAAGTGGGAGCACTAGTAGGATTGATATTAGAGTGTCATCATTTTTTTTTTTTTCTTTCTTTCCTCAACTTCTTCTTCTTTTTCGTGTTATTTTGATCTTTATAAATAAAATTACACTATCAATGATAAAACATACTTTTAGTTCATTGTGCTTGTCTTCAAGATGAGTAAATAATGCTAACATCAGTGCTAGGATGGAGTTAATAAAAGTGACATACAAAAGATTAGGTGAAATACTGATATTGTGGTTTGCTAAGGTTTCTTTTGATGCACTAGGTGGCATCTGTTGGTGAATTTCAACAGTCCCTTAGAACTCTTTTTTGATTACATGCCTTGCCCTTTTCCCTGTGAGGATAGTTAACACTGATGCGAGTTTTTCTCATTCTTGTTCTAGCATTGCCCAATCCTTTGATTATGTTTTAGCATACTACACTGAGAGTTTAAATTACCTTCGGTATAGAAACACTTTTTGAAGCTTGTGATGGCATTTTGAGTATTGCACATAAATTAACTCTTTGATGGCATTTTAAGCATTGCACAGATGGGAAATTAACTTTGTATTGAACATAAATTACTCTGTTTATTTTGAGTTTAGGATACAGATCCCAACAAAAGACCAGGTGCTGGACCTGATGGTTATGCTGTTGTCAAGATGCATCCCTTCTTTAAGGGAGTTGACTGGAAAAATTTAAGGGCGGCACCTGCACCGGCACTGAGTCTTGCGGTAGAGTCAAATGTCAGCCCTGTTCCTTGTGTTTTGTTTCACTATTCAATAATTAACTCTGTTTTCTGTTGTTTGTCTCACCAAGAATAGCTATTATTTTCTACCAGATGACATACTGATATCTCCACTACCCACATCTTGTCTTTTGTTTCAGGCAGCAGAGGATGATGTTCAGGATTCCGAGTGGAATCTCTCGCATGTTGGTGATGGTTCTACGCAACAAAATGATGGATGCAGTGGCGCCACATCATCTTCTGAATCACCTTCTCATCTGAGTAGGCTTGCTTCAATTGATTCCTTTGATTCTAGATGGTAATTCTGAAACAATTATATATATTTTACATTTGCCATTAATTCTAATAGGGCAATGTCGATGGTTGGTTTTCAATTATATGTGAATGACTGTTTCATAATAAGCTCTGGAACAATTTGCATGGGTACCTTCAAAAAATTTAAAAAAGAAAAAAAGAAGAAAAAAGCATAAGAAGAGATTGAAGAGGTCTACACACGTGTGCGAGAGCTAGACTGTTCATGATTCATCAGCTGGGAACACCTTGAACATGACCTGACCCAAAACACAGGTAGTCAAGATGGCATGCTTTTTTTTTTTTTTGAAAAAAGATGGTTTGAAAAGGATGATGAAACAGATTTGTGGCCTTCCTGATGAATAGACCTCAATCTTTGGCCAGGCCATGTTTACAGTGGCCACCAATTCACGAGTGGCCTGGATCCTGCCCACATGTGACACTTACGCAGCGAATCACCTCTCCAATCTGTATTCTGAATTGCCCTAGGTTCAAAATATTGGAATCTATCCTATCATACTGGGGATGTATCGTGATATATTTTTCTAGGAATACAGTTCTATATTGTGATACAGACAGTGTCGAGATATATTGACTTGTATTGCTGAGAGATTCCAATACACACATTGTATCAGAATATAACAATTAATCAAACCACTCTGCCAAAAGGTCAATAACATTGAATTATATGGTACGGTTCTGATTAATTCATACGCAATACAAAATTTTGAACTCTGAAATTGCTGGAGCATTTCTCTTATTTTGTAGCTCTGTCGGCAATGTCCCATGAGCTTCTCCGTCTTTTTGACTGTTTGTTTTGTTAACAACAGGCAGCAGTTTCTGGATCCTGGGGAGTCTGTTGTGATGATCTCAATGGTAAAGAAAATACAGAAGCTAGCTAACAAGAAAGTGCAGCTCATCCTCACAGACAAGCCCAAGTTGATTTATGTTGATCCTTCCAAGCTGATGGCCAAGGGAAACATAATCTGGTCCAATGATCCCAACGAGCTCAGCATCCAAGTCGCTAATTCTTCACATTTCAAGATTTGCACCGTGCGTTTTACCCCCATTGACTCTTACTCTTGTCCATATTCATATGCAATTCCTTCATCACAAGTTAAAACCTTTTTTCTTTCTTTCATTCTTTTTTCCCCCCCTTTAATTCTTCTTCAGCCAAAGAAGGTGATGGCATTTGAAGATGCAAAACAGCGTGCATGGCAATGGAAGAAGGCGATCGAGGGCCTTCAAAGCCGGTGAACTCAGCGCAGGGTTTTTTTTTTTAAAAAAAACCTTGGGTCATATTTCATCTCATGAGTTGTGGAGGGTACTTGATGATCCTAAAGGATTAGATGCTCCAATGGAAGTAATATCCAGTGGGAAGAGAGTAAGGCTGCTGTTGTGGCATTTTCAGGGTTGCACTCAGTGCGCGTCAGACCACCTTGGCAATGCTTTGAAATGGAGAGTGAGCGATAAAGAGGTGCTTTGTTCTAACTTCTTGAGCTGTTTGAAAAACCACCAAGGTGTAGCTGTGAAAATTTTCTCATTATTGATTAGCTTATTGTTGTAATGCAGAAATCATGCGGTTCACTCCGGGATGGTCATGAGATAGATAAAGCACTAGGTTTTCGTCTGCTGTCTTGAATGACTAGGATGAAAAAAGAGCATTGCCATGTTGTTTGCTATACGTAAGCAATAGTGATGGGTCATTTCTCTTGTGGAACTGAATAGCAGTTAATCTCGGTTGTGTAACCGGTGGGTTCCATCTGATTGTTGGATGACTCTGAGAGGAAAAAAAAATGCAGCACTTCAAAAACTCTATTTACTGGATGGTTAGTTCCAGACACCGATAGACAGGTTACTTGGTAAACTGAATTCCATTTGGATTTCTAGATCGTTGAGCTTATAGTTAGACATTGAGTCGCAGATTGGTTACTTTGCTCATTTAAAATAATCACAATTGGGATTATTCCAGACCTATGATTATAGAAGAGCTCAGATAATTAAATCCTGAACATCCATCATGTGAGCCCATGTTGTAGACATATCCCTATTGTCAGGTTGATAATTTGGCCTAATGCCTCCAGGTTTTTTTTTTTTTTTTTGGTCATTTGCTATTTGCTATTTTGCTCAATGAGCATTTCACTGACCCACCACAAACCTACATCCCTACTTGGTAAAAGATGTAGAACGATTTTAGTTTGCAGATCTTCTCTTCCAATTTAGCTGTCAGGAGAGGAATGAAGAGCATCCGTGAATTTGTCATCCAGTGGAGGAATCTCAACCTTGAGTGCAAATCAACCATTAAAAACGGTTGCAGTGTTGTCATCGGTCTTGTAAGTGTCACCAGGGGCTAATTTTCCTATTTCAGCACAAAAGCATGGATCAATAAGAGTTTAGGATTGTTCAACCAGGTATGGGGACTAATTCTTATTTGAGTTATTACTATGCCATACGTGTATTAAGTGTCATGCTTTGCTAGAGAGTGTTTGGACTAATAGTATCATTGCATTGAATACTAGGATACGGAAATTGTGTCAGTATCACCACTAGCAAAAAAAATAAAATAAAAATAAAACCGCTGAGGGAAACGTCCGGGAAAAAGGTGAAATTTATCAGTCAAGCTTTAGGAGATTAAAATATATCAGTCCAAGTTTCCTTTCTATGTGGTTCTAAATATGTGTCATCTGATGCAAGTATATCTAAAATGAGTTTATATAATTCATTAATCATAAAACACAAGTACAAAAATATAAGAGAATGGATTTTTGTGGGGCATTTTGCAATTCTTTTTTCTAAAATTCTTCTAGTAGAATGTATTGCTATGTATCACCTATGCATATCAACGCAATGTATCACATGTAATAGGGGAAAATTTTATGAAGGGTTTTTAACAAAAGATCACAATATATATATATATATATATATATATATATATATATATATATATATATATATATATATATATATATATATATATATATATATATATATATATATATATATATATATATATATATATATTTCAGTCTGCCAGTTGAGATATGGATTTGGGTGTCAATATACCCACGATACAATGCAATATTTTGTGTGAAATTCGGAGATTTAATGACTCCTGTATATTGTATTAGTCACATGTTATCTCCATGGTATCAGGTGTTTAAATCATTATATGAACGCACATTATAAGGGCAACATGCTTTGAAGCGTCCTACCATGGCCCAACATGGATGAGTTAGGGATGATTCAGCTGATTCACCCTTGTTTTTGGGTATAAGTGGGTTGTATTGGATTGGTCAAGGCCAAAACTAATGTATTAAAAAAAAAGAATGTATTAATTTGAACAAAAGCTTTAAACCTCTGTGCAAACAACCTAAAGACTTGTGGATAACTAGTGAAGCTATGACAACATTATCGTTGTACTATTCCAGTTGTGAGTATCTCATACACTGAATCATAAAGAAAGAAAGAAAGTGTTGAATATGGGATTCTGGGGCCCACTCATGGGCAACCATTTGTAACTGAGTCCGACACGGTTTTTCCCTTGGAATTTTCAGTTGGGTATCTGCTTTATTTCGAAATTTAAATTAAAGTTCAAATTGAGAGGAAACAGATATAACCTTGGATGCAACAGGGATATAGGCTTTATCCCTATCGTAATCAACTCCTCCCAATCTCCTGAGAGGAGAGATGGAAAACCCGTTTGTCGGTAATAACTCCTATTATATGATCTAAACCATTGTTTATATCTGATGGACATTACCACCGTAAGATTAGAGGGGTGATTAGCTCCTTTTTACTCCATAGTAATTAAGCAGATCGCTGAATGGGCATCGTCCTTCTACGACTTTGTAAAGATCTTTAAAATTGTGTAAATACGACAGTCCATGGTCATCTGCAGAGCATGTGCAGGTTCTACATCCATGCATAAAATTGATGGGCATGCTTTTGGGCCCATCGTCATTCTCTAGTCAAGTGAATCTTATTGGGACCTTTCTATCGGTCATTTGTGGGTTGATTACAACTTGAGAAGTAACTTGGTAGTTCAACAAGATATTTCCAATGGCATGGTCCGCTTTAGTAATTAATGGTATGGATTTCTTATATTGGTAATGATCAATGTATGTATGAAGTAAAAAGAACATTAAATGATAAATTTCATATTCTTTGTTTGTGCTTATGGATTTTGATATGTGATAATATTCTATTACTATTAGTGGGCCTCACATATTGCCTAGTGGCCAAAATATATGACCCATAATGATCTAATGCTTCACTGTTGTGATTGCACATGTGTGTGCATCTTTTTGTATGACCCCTTGATCACATTGATCATGGATTTGTGTATGGTCAAATCCCTTATCAACATTAATGATCAACGATGATTATTGGATCTATGATTAATGTTGTTGATCGGAAGCTAAACGAAATTTCTATCTAGCAAAAATTAGAATTAAAGCGTTTAAACAATAATTAAAATGACTAAGGATCCTGGAATCAATAGAATTTGAACTTAATTCATTTTCTCAAGTTGATAATTCAAATAGAACTGGATTCCAATCTGTTCTAATACAAAAATTAATGCAGTAAACTCAGTAATAAGCATCCAACAATATGAAAATTGAAATAGGTTGATCTCTCATGAAGATCTAAGTATTCAATCGCAAAGAATCAAAAGCATCTACTGTACCCGAAGTTAACAAGAGATCAATAAATTTTATAGACTGATTCCTTTCCCAATCTAAGAATTTAATCACACACAATCACAATTTAACATGTAAAACTAATAACATTAATAAAAAAAATGAATTAAATATCAAATATCTATAAAAATGTTCATACCTTAGCCTTAGTTCAGAGATAGCCATGCATGGGTAACATCTTAAATAAAAAGAAAAGTAAAAAACTTTAAGGCCGTATCTTAGTACCATACCGTTCCTTTAACTTCCGTGATCCTCTCCATCCAATTTCGACAACCTGCGACTTGTATACAGCGATTGCACAAGATCCTAAGTCGCATCTCGAAGATCTGAGTTGTCTCGACTCAAAACTTATAACTTAGTGACCGCACCGTCGCTGCGGTTCCAACACCACGTCTTGCGCACCGATGCGATACCCAGGCTAGGAGTTGTGGGCCCGTGTATATATCGAGAAAACGCCGCAGGTTGTAAATTTCAAGAGATCCCAAGAGAATCTCTACACAATCTATCACATCAATCAATCAAGTACAACCCATACCTAGCCTATCCCTCTCTTACCAACAATGTAAGGCAACCCATACCCCATGACACATCATGCCTCCAAAAGTCAATACAAATAATGCCTCTCATGTCACTCCTCTTACACCACCCATCCCTCTCATCCCATCCTTCTTACACAACACCATCCCTCCCTTCCATCCTTTACTCCATCCCATCTCATTTCTCTACCCAAATCTCAAGTAACCAAGAGAGAAAATTCTAATGAGAGAAAGAACCCAAGATTAAGGCCCACTTTTCTACCCCAAAATCTCACCATCCAACCATCCAAACTTCATCATCCTCTATTAAAGAGAGAGCCTAAGAGCTAAGGAGTTCAAGGAGCTAAAGAAGAGGACCACAGTGGGTGTTTTGTAGGATTAGATTGTAATTTTAGTGATGGGTCAAGTGGGGCCTACCGATTGATGGTATGGATCCCCAAGGTGTGGCCAATGGCCCAACATGATTCATATGTTTAAACCATGATGGGGCCATTCTCCATGGACCCCACCTAATGTTTAATTGATGATCAACATGTAGAGGTCATCTCGACCCTTGATTTTATGGTGGGGATGGTATTCCCACCTTAATTTTCTATTTTGAGAGCCCACATGTTTTTGGAACCTATCTTGATGAATGTAATATAACTCAAGGGAGCTCATAGTGGCGGAGCTCCCTCCACTACGCGTTTCTCTCTCTATCTCTCTCTTTCCCTGATGGCCCACCTTAATGATGTACATATTTTATCCATGCTGTCCATTTAGTGGACCACACCTTGATGTATGTACAACATCCACGCCATCCGTCCAGCGACCTGGATTAACCGTCCAGCAGTTTGGACGTAGGGAATTATAAATATCAGCTTGGTTTGGAACGGGTGGGCTACACCCACGTGGACCCACCAGACATATGTGTTGTATCCTTCACACCGTCCAGATGGGACGGTGGGGCCCTGCTGCATGTGTGGTGTCCACACTGTCCAGTGTTTCTAAACGGTGGACCCACCGTGATATATGTTTTCTATCCTCATCGTCCATCTGGATGGTGGGATCCACCATGATGTATGTGTTTCAACCACGCCGTCCAATGTTTCTGGAGGGTGGGACCCACCTTGCACGTGCTGCATGTGTGGTGGGACCCCCTATGATGTGTTTCATCCAGGCCGTCCATTTGTTGGACGTCCATCTGGGTTAGGGCGCTGGTGGACTGGTCGCCCACTAGCTGGCCCACCTGATGTATGTATTATATCTCCATTGTCCATCTGGTGGGGTCCATCTTGTAGGCCCATCGTGAGGCCCACTTGCTGATGTATAGGCCCACCTACTATAAGCAGGGCCCACCAGCTGTATATGCAAGGCCCACTTGCTGTATGTGAAGGGCCCACTTGATGTATGAGAGGCCCATTGTGGCCATGTATGAGGCCTATGTGTGAGGCCCATTATATATATGAGGCCCATTATGATTGTATGAGGCCCATTGTGATGTATATGAGGCCCATAAGACGAGGCCCATTATAATGTCGAGGCCCTTGTTTGAGGCCCTTTATATGTGTGAGGCCCATTGTATATGTGAGGCCTAATTATGAGATGAGGCCCATTGTGAGGGATGAGGCCCACCATGATGTATGTGTTATATACACGCTATCTATCCATTTCTTAAGCCGTGGGCTCCGCCGCCTTATGCAGGCCCACCATGTATGAGTGATGGGCTCATGTTGTCCATCCATTTCCTAGATATTTGGAGGGTTGAGGGCCTCGTTATGATTCTGATTCCAAATGGAATGCACCTTAGCACAATAGGTGGTTAAATGTCCACTGTTGTAAACTACCCTAGGGCCCTGTTGCTAAGCTCACTTCCACCCTTACCTTAGTGAGCTAACCCAAACCGTTGGGCCCCCGCTTTTTTTAGTGATACCCATTGGGCTAACCCAAACCGTTAAGCCCCATTGATATTAGTACTACCCATTTTTCTTATTGTGCTAACCCAAATCATTGGGCCCCCATTGATGTAGAGGGTGAGGAAGCCCACTAGTTATACATAGTTTCACCCTCTTACCTCACCTTGTTGTATACCCATTCAACGTGCCCCGCGAGGCCCACTCTTGATGTAAGTACATCATCTAGGCCATCAGTGGTTTGTATGAGAGTACATCATCACCCCGTACCATAGATGGAAGAATATGTGGTATAAGATTTGGTGTATCCACTATTGAACCTTACCTTGATATATGGACTAGATCCGCCATCCTTTGCGGACCCCACCAGGTGTTCAGGATGATTGTTGCCTCATATGTTTGGTAACATGCTAACATATTTAGTCTAGTAGAATACACTGAGAACATGCTTAGTATTACATCATGATACATGCCCATACGTATCATTTGTATGCCTATTTTGAGGAATGATTGATCATAGCATATGCAATTGGGCTGAGATGTTTATGGGACTCCCTGTGAGATGGAGTTGCCTAGTATGATCGCGTGGTACGCGTAGGTTTGATGCATGAATGGATGGTATGACTCATGCATCTCGCATTTTAGGTAACATGATCATTGTACGCCCTAGCGGCATTAGGGCTGTGGCCTCCATAGACATATCATGGATGGTCAGATTGGATACCAGAAATATTAGTTCTAGCACTGTGGGTACACAGGATGTCCTTGGGTGAGAATCATAGAACCTTTTTGGTACTAAGAGATGCTCCAACTTCTAGACCGAGTGGATACATGAGCGAACGAGTGCCAAATACCAGTAGACCACGTCTCCCACTATGTTGTGGTCGGTTGTAAGGGGGTGTGGCCTTATCGGCCCGAGTGAGGGGGTTGTAAGCTAGGCTGGGTTTGACTAGCTCACAAATGGGTCCGCTATATACGAGCCGGGTAGGTATTGGCAGACTACTAGTCAGGCAGGTTGGGATGTCTCTTCCACTTGCTGGGCTGTGTGGCTAGGGAGGCGGCAGTTAGTGTGGAGTGTACTAGACCCAGGTGATATCCAAGAGGGGAACTGTACTGATATATACACTTGATATGAGGACTGACATGCTTGCGATGCATCTTGTATATGACATTCGGCTACGTAGGCCTTACATCGCATAACCTTGGTATGACTGATAACATTCATGGACTTGCCAGTATTTCTGCTTATTGTGATATTGTATGCTTGGTACATGCATTGCGCGCACACACACACACATACCCTCTAAGCTTTTCATATGCTTATGCACGATCGTAGCGTGCAAGTGATGTTAGATCGTAGTAGCGTTGAGGCAGGATTGCGTGACAGATCATCTCGGAGCTTTTGACTATCTTCGTATTTTCCTTTCTGCATTACACTCAATGTTTTATTATGGTGGATATGTGGTGATATTATTTTGTGACTTGGTTATGCTTGTGGTTATGCTCCTTTACAAAAAAATTCAGGTTGAAAATCCTCCTTGTAGGATCACAGGATCGGAACCAAGCATATGGAAATTGAGAGCCGAGAATGGGGTACTGCGGAGGCTGTCGGTGTCGGATTCGGTGATCAAAAATTTTGTGAGCCTGGTTTCCTAGTTTGGGGTGTGACAGAAGTTGGTATCAGAGTATAACTTGGGAATACCTGATGATAACATCACATATGTATTATAAATTAGAATGAATAGGTCCCGAGTCTGAATAACTTAGCGATTTTCTGATATAGACCCTTAACGTGTGTGCCTTCGAGAGTTCTCAAGGCTGATAAGCCCCTTGTTCCTTCCTTTAGGACATGCCGCCTAGGAGAGCGACCCGAGTGACTCCTACTCCCTTGTTTGAGTTTAACGCAGCCCCAACAGTGTCCATGAGTGCATATTAACTTCAGCAGATGTTGCAGGCTACGACCACTATCCTTTAGGGGCAAGAAGGCGGCCCGATGTTATGCCAGCCCAGGTAGAGTAGGAGCACGCGAGTGCCCTTCTTCGAGATTCTGACAGCTCGATCCCCCACGCTTCTAGGGCGACCTAAACCTGACTGCAGCAGAGAGATGACGCTTCGAGGTGGAGAAGATATTTGACACCATGAGATGTATGACCTAGCAACAGGTTCTATTGGCTGTCTTTTTACTTTGGGGCGAGGCCAAGCATTGGTGGGCATCAGCCGCCCGAGCGACAGGAGCAAATTTTTTATGGACTTGGGAGGACTTTGTAGACTGGTTCGACCAGAAGTTCTTTCCCGAGCATATTCGTCAGCAGCATCCATTAGAGTTTGAGGCTCTGGTGTAGGGAGACATGACCGTGTCTCAGTATGTGACTTGTTTCATCGTGCTATTGAGATTCGCGACATACCTAATTGATGATGAGGGGCGGAAGGTCCGCCGTTTTGAGAACAAGTTGCACTCTGGTCTCAAGAGCCGTGTTGTAGGACATATGCTTCTAACGTTTGAGCAGTTAGTGCAGAGGGTCCAGGTTTACGAGGCAGATTAGGCCGATTCACAGAGGGTTTATGACTATAGAGGAGACTGGAAGAGGAAGGCCTCCTCTGGTAGCTCCCAGTAGTAGCCGTATCGACCCCGGCAGAGGCGCACGGGCTGCCCAGCATTCCGAGCACTAGTCACACCTCTAGCACCACCTCCAGGACTATTCCCAAGTGCTTGCTTTGGATGCGGTAGGATAGGACATCGTAGGCACGAGTGTCCCTTCTGCAGCAGCATCAGCCGAGGGCACCGCAACAGCCTCCACAGTAGCAGTAGCAGCAACCGTAGCACTAGCCTTTGAGACCTCGCCCACAACAGCAGAGACAGCAGTTTAGGCCGTCATAGCAACAACAGTAACAATAGAGACCTTAGAGGGGACACGCACCTCCCCAGCAGGCTTAGGGCAGATTCTACGCTGCTCAGTAGGATCCTCAATCACCTGGAGGGGTTGTCGAGGGCACACTCCTTGTTTCTGCATGCATAACACGTGTTCTGTTTGACTTCAGTGCATCTCATTCCTTCGTGGCCAAGGATTTCTGCCAATCGAACTGTTTGCCATTAGAGTCTACTCGTAAGGGTTTGTCAGTATTGACGCCCTTGGGGAAAACCGCAGTGCTAGACCAGTTTTTTTCATCTTGCCCTGTTCTGGTAGGGGAGACCTTTTTGCTTGCTGATCTGTTCACGTTACCGATGTCCGAGTTTGATGTCATCTTGGGCATGGATTGGCTCACCGAGTATCACGCCATATTGGACTGCTCCACGAGGACAGTCACGTTTTGTATACCCAGCATACCGCAGTTCCAGTTTGTAGTCGAACCTAGAGGAGTGTAGCTTTCTTGCCTAATGTCATGTGCCGTTGAGGAGCTAGCTGCTTTGATATTGACTAGCTGCCGGTTGTTTGTGATTTTCCTGATGTATTTCAAGAGATTTCGGAGTTACCACCTTGTCGGCAGACGAAGTTTTAGATTGACCTTGTGCCCGGTACTACGCTTATCTCAAAGGCCCTGTATCGTATAGCATTGTTAGAGTTGTGGGAATTGCAGAAGCAGTTGGATGAGTTTCATAAGTTAGGCTTCATCTGTCTGAGCAGTTCGCCATGAGGAGCGCTGGTACTCTTTGTGAAGAAGAAGGATGGATCGTTGAGGCTTTGCGTGGATTACTGCGAGCTTAACAAAGTCACGATTAAGAACAAGTACCCGCTCTCGAGGTTTGATGATTTGTTTGATCAGTTGCAGGTGGCGTAGTTCTTTTCAAAGATAGACCTGCGGTCTAGCTATCATCAGGTTCGGGTCTAAGAGGAGGATATCCTAAAGACAGCATTTAGGACGTGCTATGGTCATTTTAAGATCCAGGTCATATCCTTTGGACTGACCAATGCGCCTGCCATATTCATACAGTTGATGAACGAGGTCTTTCGTCCATATTTTGATTAGTTTGTTGTGGTATTCATTGACGACATTCTGATATATTTGAGGACCTGTGAGGAGCATAAGCAGTATCTAGAGATTACCTTGTAAACCCTCTGTGCACATAAGCTCTATGCAAAGCTGGAGAAGTACGAGTTTTAGCAGGAGGAGGTGAAGTTCCTCGGTCCGTGATGATGAGGGAGGATGTTGCAGTGGACCCCTCGAAGATTGATGCTGTGCATCAGTGGGGCTAACTCATGAACGCATTCGAGATCCGTAGTTTCCTTGATTTGGTAGGCTACTACCGATGTTTCATTGAGAGATTCTCCCGTATTGCAGCCTCGTTGATTAAGTTGACCCGCAAGGGTGCTAAGTACGTTTAGAGCAACGCATGTGAGCAAGCATTCGCAGAGCTGAAGGACCATCTGTCGTCCTCACCTATCCTCACTCTTCCCTCTGGGAGTGATGGATTCATGGTTTTTACTGATGCCTCGCATATTAGTTTGAGTGATGTCCTGATGCAGCACAGGAAACCGGGTGGCCTTCGCGTCTCTCCAACTCAAGGTCCATGAGAAAAACTACCACACGCATGATTCAGAGTTGGCTGTAGTTCTCTTCGCACTGAAGGTGTGGAGGCATTATCTTTATGGGGTTAGGTTCGAGCTCTTCTCTGACCACAACAGCTTGAAGAATCTCTTCTCGCAATCTGAGTTGAATATGAGGCAGAGACGCTATATGGAGCTCCTGAAGGACTACGATTTTGATCTTCAGTACCACCCTGGCAAGGCGAACATGATGGCAGATGCTTTTAGACGTCAGCCATTAGGCCTGGTGACACATATGATGGTCAAGAAGTGGAGGATGCTTGAGGATATAACAAAGTATGACTTCAATTTTGGTCTATAGTCTACTATTGTACAACTATCAAGCCTATCGATTCAACCCTCTCTTATCGCAAGGGTGATCGAGGCTCAACAGACTGATGAGTCGTTACAGGATTACTGAGCAGAGGCTGTATCCGATGAGTAGTCGGATTGGTAGATTGGTTCTGATGGTGGACTTTATTTTAGAGGCCGATTGTATGTCCCGGACATTTCAGAGTTGTGTAGAGATCCGATGATCAAGATTTACTAGCCACTCAGGCTCTACGAAGATGTACCGCGACATGAGGAGGTAGTATTTTTGGATGGGGATGAAGCACTAGATTGCTAGTTTTGTGGCCGAGTGTGACATGTGCCATCGTGTCAAGGCCGATCATCAGAGGCCCCCAGGTCCATTGCAGCCATTGAGCGTCCCATTGTGGAAATGGGAGCATGTATCCACATATTTTATCATGGGCTTACCGAGGACTTAACGTGGTCATGACGCCATTTGGGTTGTCATTAATCGACTGACGAAGTCGGCACATTTTCTTGCGCTTTGTGCGACCTGGCCTTTGGACTAGTTTGCTAGGTTATTCATCGAGGAGATTGTGAGACTACATGGCGTTCCAGTTTTGATCATTTTTTACCGAGACACGAGGTTCATGTCTCATTTTTTGAGGAGCTTTTAGAAGGCGATAGGGTCTATTTTGTAACTTAGCACCGCGTATCATTTGCAGACCGACGGGCAGATCGAGAGGGTCAACCAGATCTTTGAGAAAATGCTTCGGGCTTTTGTGATTGACTTCTCGGGTAGCTGGGATGAGCATCGATGTTTAACTGAGTTTACGTATAACAACAACTATTAGGCTACCATTAGCATGACTCCTTTTGAGGCATTATATTACAAACCATGCAGATTTCAGAGTTGTTGGACTGAGATTGAAGATCAACGCCTCCTAGGTCCCAAGCTTGTGCAGAGGACATCAGAGGCCATTGAGATCATCAGGCAGAGGATGTGCACATCTCAGAGCCGGCAGAAGAGTTTTGTTAATCGTTGGCATCGTCCCTTGGAGTTAGTAGTTAGGGACCTATGTATCTCAAGGTCTCACCCATGAAGGGTGTGGTTCAATTTGGAGCGAAGGACAAGCTTACCCTAAGGTTCATCGGGCCTTTCGAGATCACTGTTGCGTGTTGGCACCGTGGCCTATATGCTTGCCTTACCACCGCAGTTGTCTGGAGTCCACAATATTTTTCATATTTCTATGTAAGGCCCGTATCCTAGTACCATACCGTTACGAAAACTTCTGCGATCCTCCCCGTCGAATTTTGGCAACCCGCGACCTGTTGACAGCGATTGTGCGTGATCCTAAGTCGCATCCCAAAGATCTGAGTCGACTCGACTCCAAACCTACACCCTAGTGACTATGCCGTCATCGCGGTTCCAACATCGCGTCTTGCGCACCGATGCGATACCCAGGCCATGAGTTGTGGGCCTACGTATATCTTAAGAAAACGTTGCATGTTATGAATTCCGAGAGATCCCGAGAGAATCTCTACGCAATGTATCATATCAATCAATCAAGTACAACCCATACCTAGCCCATCCCTCTCTTACCAACAATGTAAGGTAACCCATACCCCATGCCACCTTATGCCTCTAAAAGTCAACACAACCCATGCCTCTCATGTCACTCCTCTTACACCACCCATCTCTCTCATCCCATCCTTCTTACACAATACCATCCCTCTCTTCCATCCTTCACTCCATCCCATCTCATTTCTCTACCCAAATCCCAAGCAACCAAGAGAAAATTCGAAGGAGAGAAAGAACCCAAGATCAAGGCCCACTTTCCTACCCCCAAATCTCACCATCCAAGCATCTAAACTTCATCATCCTCCATTAAAGAGAGAGCTAGGAGCTAAGAAGTCCAAGGAGCTAAAGAAGAGGACCATGTGGGTGTTTTGTAAGATTAGATTGTAATTTTAGTGATGGGCCAAGTGGGGCCTACCGATTGATGGTATGGATCCTATTTTTGACCCAAGGTGTGCCCAATGGCCCACCATGATTCATATGTTTAATCTATGATGAGGCCATTCTCCATGGACCCCACCATGATGTTTAATTGATGATCAACATGTAGAGGTCATCTTGACCCTTGATTTTATGGTGGGGATGGTATCCCCACCTTGATTTGCTATTTTGAGGGCCCACATATTTTTGGGACCCATCTTGATGAGTGTAATATAACTCAAGGGAGCTCATAGTGGCAGAGTTCCCTCAATTATGTGTCTCTCTCTCTCTCTCTCTCTATCTCTCTCTTTCCCTATTGATGGCCCACCTTAATAATGTACATATTTTATCCATACTGTCCATTTAGTGGACCATGCCATTGTCCACAAAGGGCCCACCTTGTTGCCCGTTTTCGGGTGGGCCTGGACGGAGGGGAAAACATAATATCGGCTTGATTGGGAGTGGGGCGTCCCATCCATCCGTGGACCACACCTTGATGTATGTGCAACATCCACACCGTCCGTCCAACGATCTGGACGAAAGGAAATACAAATATCAGCTTGGTCTAGAATGGGTGGGCCACACTTACGTGGGACCCACCATATGTATGTGTTGATCCTCCACACCATCTAGATGGGATGGTGGAGCCTTGCTGCATGTGTGGTGTCCACACCGTCCAGCTGGGATGGTGGGACCCACCATAATATAGGAAACTGCAGTAATGACCGCTTTTGTCGAAGTGGGAATAAGATGTCCTAGAGGGGGGTAAAAAGGAATTTTTTAAAATTTTAAGATGATTTAAAACCTATTAACCCTACCCTGAACTAATACGCAGATAGCAGGATTGCTTTAATGTAACTCTAATGGCTTCTAAGCTAAATAGAGGATTCAATCATATGACTATTCAAAACATAAACAAGATGTATAACATAGTTTATGATGGATGTGACTGTGTATGAGATGTGATTCTAATTAGTTCTAGGTAATCATGTAAACATGCATTATGAGAACATTCAGAGAATTCACACAAGCAGTAAAGGGTAATGTCTCTGAAAAATCCATACAAAGACCCGAGTATCACCTTAGGCAGAAATCACTAAGGATTGAATTCTATAGAAATTAGACAAAAATTAATTAAGTACCAAACTAAATAAATCAAAGAATTAGCTTGAATCACTTTCTATACGAACCGCAAGACCTAAAACCATTAGAATTGCTAACCCAACATTACCTAGAAACCTAGGATCAATCTCAAAACCTAGTTGCTCTCGGGAGCACATTGAAACTTTGTATCGGACCTGGACCGCACGTCGAAAGTCTGATTATCGTGAAACTATACGGTTATGACTGCCTTACTGGCTTGATAACCATGGCAGGAATCAAGTCCAAATAGTATCCAAAAATGCACAACTTGAGCTTGGAGTGAAGTGTGTGAGAAACGCGAATATCTTTAGAATATGAACTCAAACTTAAGTGAATTGGGCCGTTCGCTTGCAGGCTAAATTTAAAGTTTCAGACCGTCAAATTCTGACCCAACTTCACCTTTGGATCAGGAAAATTTTTCTGCACCCATTGGTATACTTGTGGCCCTGATCGAGTGATGATGACCGTTGAACTAAAATGGGTCCTCCACGATCGATCCACTAATCCGATCTGACTGAAACCTTAACCTAGCATAGATCCATTGTCAGGAAACTTTTTTCAGACCTTATGCAAGCAATGAACCTCCAAATGAGCTTCGTTAGCCCGAAACAGATGCCTTTTGGCTATAACCTAAGTATACCATGACCCTGAGGCTGTTTACCTCACTTCTAGGCCTATATAAGGGCTTTAACCCACCCCTCTCTCATTCCATACGAATTCTCTAACCCTAGGAGAGAGAAGAGAGAAAAGAGGAGAAAAGAGTGAGGAGAAGTGTGAGAGATCTGTGGATTGTTGCTAGGATTCACTCCCGCTACTACATGTACCGAATCACCTCTTTTGTGTCGCTACATCGTCAAATCTAACTCCCTTTTTGGGTAAGAAATCTTAACCCTAATATGTTTTAGGAAACCAAATAGAGAAACTGGTAAAATAGCCAACCTATTTCAATATTTTGGTAGTTGTTGTGCCGTAGACAAAGGCGTAGTGTACGAACTGAGTTCATAACGAGCGTACCCACGAAAGGTGCAGACTATAAACATTTAGGTTATGGTTTTCAAGGCTTTCAATGTCAGCAATGATTTATGTCTGATTTGATTGCTGCCATATGATCTTAGTTACGACGTTTTCGATAAATCATATATGTGTAAACTAGGTTGTACACTAAATGCATTCCATGTGTTTGTTGAAATGTTTGAATGAATATGAAATTATGATTCATGCTTGCCATGACTATTAATTGAGAATACATGATTATTGCATGTATGGAAACTCCTTTGTGAAAGGATTTTTCCTAATATATGTTATACTTGATTTACTTCATATATGTAGTAATGAGTAGTTTAGGTGTTTGATACCATGCCTGAATGAGAAATTGTTTGATGTATTTCATTTAATAACGGTGTTAAGATAGGATTCTCAATCACCTTATCTATAGTCACAGTTTCCCTCATATAACCTACCTTACTACTACGTGATTTATGGATGAAATACATATGTATGACAATATGCTCACTATGTGTTTGTTAAAATGATTAAATAAGATTTATATTGGAATTAGTTATTAAATACTGTTTTGACTATCACATATGAATGCCTATTGTATTTGAGCATGATTGAGACTAATACGTAGTCCAGGCAATCAGTAACAGTTTCCGATCGAGTGGCCAAGTTAGTTTCGTCACAACAAACATGTTCGATGAATTTGAGTTGTACGGTGATTATCGATAGTGGTTTGTCCACGAGGAGTGCGTATGTGCTCCATGTCGATTAATTTAGCATGCGCTCGTGCCAATTGAACTTGTAAAGTAACTCGATTGGACAAATATGTGTTTACCATATATGGATGCTACTGCTTGAATCTAAGGTACCACTTACCAATGTAAAGCCCGTTTCAACCTTGGTACCATGATTCTCTAAGACTCATGAGCCGAGCATGGTGGTATGGGACACCGTGGTCGAGCTGTCGGCCTACGCTGGGATGACGAGCCTCCCCGTAGTGACCAGTGAGCAACCTAAACTCTTGAGCTGAATATGGTGGTGTATGCGATACTGTATTTGAGCTGTTGGCCTAAGCTAAGGTTACGAGCCTTCCCATAGTGACCTCGAGTATAAACTAAGCCTACGCTAAGGTGACGAGCCTCCCGTAGCGACCTGAACTTGCCTATCCACTGCTTTTAAATCAGGGGTGATGTTGTCCTATAACTTGCCTATCGTGTCACGCCCCAAACTCAATAATCAGATTTACAGGAATCCCGGTCGCCGAATCTGGTGCCGACAGCCTCCGTAGTAGCCTATTCTCAGCTCCCAGCGCAACATATGGTAGATTTCGATTCTGGAATCGTACAAGGAGGATTTTTCAACGTACATTTTTACTTGTAATAAGCATAACCACAAGTTTACCCAAATCATAAAGGCAACATCATCATCACATATCCACTAATATAATCACTTGAATACAATGCTGAAAGGAAAATACATATATCAAAATCAGAGCTCCTGAAAACCACTGCACGCTCCCAAGCTCAACGCTTCTACAACTTAACGCCACCTACATGCATCTATCATGCATAAACTTACAAAAGCTTAGAGGGTGGTGTAAGTGTGTCTAAGGTAAGTGCCGAGTATACAGTAGAGTCCATAAATCATACATCTTTGAGATAAGCAGGAAAAATGACAAGGTCATGAATCATACGATATAAGAATAAGCGAAAATAATGATAAGCCCATAAATCATACAATATCAGAAATACTAGCAAGACAAATTCACTATGTGAACGAGGAGTCACAGAGAGCCAAATGTCAGATATCGAGGGTACAATGCAATATGTAAATCCTGCTAAGTCCGTCTAGGACATATACGTCCAACAACATAGTAACCAAAAATGTTAAGTACTGCGGATGCAATGTATTATGCAGTGCGAATGAAATGACCATGTTAGAATGTGAAGTCGGGATGATAGTACGTAGTATCGCAGGCTACGGGGTCCATCACAAGTGAATTTTATCCAAACCAGTCCCATACCTAGATTTGGATAGTCAAACACAATGTGGTAAACTCCTAATCTCAGGTTAGTCGACCGCGCCAACCAAAATCTCAGCCATTGCAAAGGTACAAATAACAAATAGTTACGCACCACCAGCCCGAGTGGATAGTGAATGGATAAATGAATGAGTATGCAGCTCCTGCTCAGTAGCATGTCAACACAGTAGCCTGCCAACAGCTGGTAGCTCGCCTTGTGTGGTAGCTCGCCTAGGCCTCAGCCCCGCCCACATCAGCGTCCGCCCACGTGCGCCCGCCCACATGTGCTATGCTGATGAGGTGTCATAATATCATGTCAGTCCTTATATCAAGTCCACATATCAGTACGGTTCCTCTTTAAAAAATCACCGGGGTTTATTACACTCTACACCGACTACCTCCTCCTTAGTTGCATAGCCCTGCGAGTGGAAGAGACCTCACTATCTGCCTAGCCAGCAGTCTGCCAATACCTACCCGGCTCGTCGATAGCGGACCTATTTATGAGCTGGTCATACTCAGCCTAGCTTATAGCCTCCTCCCTCAGGCAGGTAAGGCCACACCCGCTCCCAACTGATCGCGACACAGTGGGAGACGCGGCCTACTGGTATTCGGTACTCGGGCGCTCATGTTCCACTCGGTCTAGACGTTGGAGTTACTCCTGGCCTCGGAGGTTCTGAAATTTTCACCCAAGGACATCCTACGTGCCCCATAGTGCTAGAACTAATTATTTTCGGTGTCCCATCTAGCCATCCACGATGTGCCTATGGAGGTCATAACCCTGATGTCGTTAGGGCGTGCAGTGATCATGATACAAAAATGCGAGATGCATGAATCACACCATCAAATTAAGCAATAATCCAGCGCGTACAGCACGATGATGTCGGGCACTCTGTCTCATAACGAGTCACGCAAATGGTCTGCCCAATGGCATATGCTATGATCAGTCACTACTCATATCAAGCATACATATGATACGTATGGTCATGAATCATGGAGTTATACTAGGCATGTTATAAAGTGATGAACTATCCTTACAATGCAGATGGGCTTGGACGATCTACACACAACTAGTATGGGCCTATCAATGGGCCCTAGGGAGAGTCATAATGCAGACATTTAACCAACATTATACTTGTAATGTGGACATCAAACCAACATTGCTCCCAAGGCATGACCCGCCATAGAACATCATTACACAACCATGGAAACATCTCATTGGGCCTCGACCCATGGGCCTTAGATCAATGGGCCGCACCACAAGGGCCTTACTAAATGATCCGGAAATATATCACAATGAGTCTCGCCCACGGGCCTCGGATACATCACATTGGGCCTTGCTCACGGGCCTCGAATACATCACATTGCGCCTTGTCCATGGGCCTCAAATACATCACATTGGGCCTTGCCCATAGGCCTCGAATACATCACATTGGACCTTGTCCATGGGCCTCGAATACATCACATTGGGCCTTGTCCACGGGCCTCGAATACATAACATTGGGCCTTGTCCATGGGCCTCAAATACATCACATTAGGCCTTGCTCACGGGCCCCAAACACATTAAATGGGCCACATCACATGAGCCTCCTATATATCAAGGTGGGTCTCAATGGACGGGCCATAAATACATTAAGATGAGCCTCAATAATGGGCCTTATATATGTATTCCAAGTGGGCCTCAACAATGGGCCACTATTACATCAAGATGGGCCTAATCATATGGCCTCATATATATACCAAGGTGGGCCTCACCCTCTACACCTTTCATCTATATTAGAGATCATTTTAGAACGTTATTGTAATGCCCGTGAAAAATCCGTACTTGGGCTCGAGTACCAACTTAACCCGAAATTGTGTAGAATTCATTCCTTTAGAAAATATGACTAGGTTAGCTAGTGCAACGTTAGAATAGCTGGGAAATGGTCCCTGATCACTTTAAATACGTTCTATAAGGCCCAAAGCAAGTGGAACCAATGGTGCTATAATGCTGTAAAGCCTCGAATCAAACTCTAAGCCGGTTTATTCTCGGGACCTCCTTGAAACTTTGTATTGGATCTAGACCACGCGTCAAAAATCCGATACCTACCATCTTAGACCGTTATGACCACTTAGCTGGGCTTGGCAATCGTTTCGAAAATCAAGTCCAACTGACATTCAGAGGCTATTTCATTGAGCCTGGAGTGAAGAGAGTGAGAATAGGGTTAGAATTGAAATTTGAAATTCAAATCTGGCACACGATTTGACGCATCAGTATTAAGCGTTCTGACTGTCAGAATACAGCCAAATTACACCCTTGGATCAGGAAAAATATCTATTACATATCACGAGACTTATAGGCCTGATCTTGGTGCGATGACCGTTAAACTGAAACTGGACCGCCACGTGCGATCTGGGAACCCTACCGGTCTGAAAACTAGATGTGTACTAGATCCAGTATGCATGAGCTTAAGTCCGACCGCATTTGGCCAGGGGACCTTTAGAAATGCTCATTTGGACCGAAACGGCCCCGATTTGGTTAGGCACCAAGTAAACATTGTTCCCAAGCCTATTTTGGGCATGTTTTAGGCTATAAAAGGGGTTGAAACCCTCACTCCTCTCTCCCATCCGAATTTGAGAGAAACCCTAACTTGGGAGAGAGAAAAAGGTGAGAGATTGTGAGAGAGAGTGGGAGAGTTCTTCCTGCCACTTGTGCTACGTGTTGCACGTGCTTAAGCAACACACCTCTACCGCTTTCCCGGTGATTTCACCGTGATTCTGGGTAAGTAAATACCCTAAATAGTTGCTGATTTGAGTTTCTTTTGTTTCCATTGCGATGTAGCTTATGGATCTCGTGTATTAGGTTCCCTATTCGCCGTAGACGAAGCGTATACGCTCCGTTTCAATTCACGAGTCTACAAGACATAAGGTGAGGATTTTAGACACTTTGATTGATAGTTTACAACGCTTTCAATGTCGTTTAATAGTAGATTATCGACGGCATCGCCGTTTGACATGTACAACATGCTCTCCGTTTCCCGTTTCGTAAATTAACGAAGAATATGAGATTTAGGGCATTTTAGTCATTTGTAGGAAGTACAGATTATGTTCATATTTTGCTGACGTGATTGACATGGTTTGTTATCACATTAGGAAGTTAGGAATGCGTGCATAATTAGTTTGGCGAAGAGATTCGCCTAATTGCGCACTTTGGGTCGACATGCCATATGTAGACTTAAGTGTGTAGTGTATGTGTTTGTATAAATGGTTGTATTACTATGTATTGAATTAAATGATGTTATGAGATAGTTTGAGATTGATTTCTCAATTAATATGCTGACCTAAACGATTTCCTACATGTTGACTATATGCATGATTTCATTACGTGCATGGAATATATGTGCTTGAAGATTTGCTTAAGTTGAATGTTATAACATGTGTTAACATGCTCACATGATTGTATTTCAATTCCAATACTCTTACATAAATTACTGATGTGATTCCATAAGTGTTTGGGACTAGACTAGTCCAGGCAGTCGGTAACCGAGCGAATTCATGGATGACTGGTCATAGCCACGAATGACGCGTCGATGAACGCGATTCGTGTTTGGAGTTGGCGGCAGTGGTTAGGCCACGCGAAGTGTTTTACGCACTTCATGTCGTTCGACTGGAGATGCGATCGCGTTAGTCGAGCCCGTCAAGTAACCCGACTGGCCGATGTATGTTCACCTTGTATGAGTCATAACTGCTTGAACCTAGGGTACTGAACTTACCATTGTAAACCCTGTTAACCATGGTACCTTGATCCACGAAGACTCATGAGCCGGGCATGGTGGTATGGGACACCGTGGTCGAGGTGTCGGCCTACGCTGGGGCCACAAACCTCCCCGTAGTGACCAGTGAGCACCTAGACTCGTGAGCAGATTATGGTGGTATGGGACACCATATTCTAGCTGTCGGCCTACACTGATCAGGCGACGAGTCCTTTGTAGTGACCGCAAGCGTATTCTGAGTCCACGGGAGGCGACGACCCTTCCGTTGCAGTAGAGTACAGTAGGCCTGTATTGATAAGGTGATGGGGGAGCGGTGCAACGAGTGCGTGCAACAGCCCTGGCAGCCCTTGCAGTGACCTACGAAATATACATCGTATGAGATTACTAGGAGTGACGACCCTAGACAGGATCTGTGTTGGGATTGATACAAGGGAAGTACCTTAGTTTCCCAATCCTGCTGTTTGAATGGACTAATAACAACTTGGAAATCATATCACCATGCCATTGCATGTGCCTGGAAGATGTGGAGCACTTGAGGGTCGATTGCATGCCGCAGTCGTAAGATGTTGCTGTATGAGGGAGATCGTCGGTGAGGGCATACATCACGTCATGTCATCTTGCATTAACAACAGTATTAGGATTGTCTGATTTACTGCTTTACTATTATCGCATGATTGAATTGTGAACATGCTAATCTTTGCTCTATGATTCCACTGAGTTGATCACTCACTCTCACGTTACGGGATGGTGTTTGCAACACCCACCAGACCCTGTTGTAGATGCAGGTGAGGCTGAGATCCAGGAGGCAGAGCCAGACTTTGACGAGGACCAGGACGAGTTCTCGTACATGCAGTATCACGACGGCTTTGCGTAGGCGGCCTGGATCGATGGGATTTCAGTGGAACCATTTTGGATATTTATTTTGTTCATGTACATGTATATGAGACTCAGAGATGTAGTCATACTTTGGAGACAGATGAGATTTACTTTGTTTTTCCATACAGTGACATATATATTGTTTAGTTTTTCGCTTGCTTTTATCACTGGATCTGAAGTATGAATTGCAGTTTTGGTATACTTTTACTCATGTGAATGCTTTAAATCAGACAACAATGAATCATAATCATTTTTGTTGCATAAGTGACGGTCTGGAACTCGGGAGTTGAGTTTGTACACGACCCTCGATTTTCAGAGTGTTACAAGTTGGTATCAGAGCATGAATAAGAGTATACTGGGCCTGGGTTATGGTCTCGCGACATACGCTATCGCTTCCTTTGACTTAGGTGGGTGCGAGAAGGGTCTAGAAACATTTCCAGGACCGCAGATTCGCCATTAGGAGAAGTCTATTTGGATCGATCGCACGATCGAGTCTGTAACACATCTCGGGTCACGTAAAGCAACCCGAATAGCTTCTAAGCCGTAGGAAATCGGGTTGAGACGTCCTATGAACGGTTTTAAACCCACAAAGGTAAATTCTTGGGCTGTGGGATGACCACGACTCCTGTATTCAATCGCCAGGGCTTAAAAACCCCGTTTCATCAAAAATCTTCAAAATTCTTCCTCTAAATACTCCGATCTGCATTTCTTTCTTATCCATTTCATGTTAGGCATCAAACATAATGTGAAAATAACACAAATTGGTACTTTCATAAAATTGTACAGTGAATAGTAAAATTTCATGAAAAATGTCCATAAGGCCATTCTAATTTCACTTTCTTTAGCAACTAAGGATCTAGATGGATGTACTAGCTCCTTCTACCCTAAATTCATATGCTGCATCATAGGGTTTGGTATTTGAGATTACGGAGTGGTCCCGGAAAGCCCCGAACACATGTTTGGGCTCACATAGGCCAAAATACTAAGAACCAGGGGTCGAACCATACATTTATGGGGCCCTTGGACCATGGGGGACCGAATCCATCTAGCCCCACCGGCCGGATGCACCACCGATCGGCGATGCCATCGCCGATCCGGCGATGCATCGCCGTACAGGTGGGCCCAATGGATGTGGTTTTCGGGAGCACGCCCTTAAATGGCACGTGTACCCTCCCCATATAGCTCCCGTCCAACAAAAACCCCCAAATCATACCCCTCCTTCACAAACAACCCTCCCCATAGCCCTATTTTCATTTTCCAGCAACCATTTCCAAAATTCGGGATTTCAAATCATCCCTAGATCCCTCCTTGGCCAAAAACAACCATCCTCCATCACTTCCTTGGAGTTGGCAGCCCTTCCTCTTGAAGATTTCATCATTTGGAGCTCCAAAAACCCCCAAATAGAGCTGAAATCGTGAGGTGCTCCATTCCACTTTTTCATTTCCATTTCTGCTTGAAAACATAGCCTTGGGAAGCTTGAAGCATCCCTCTACGATGCCTAGATCTCCTTTTTCCAAATTGGGCAGCCACTTCTCCGTATTTTTATCATTTTTCATGACCTTCGTGGAAGCCATTTTAGGCCTTTTATCACTCTCATCCATCGTATCTTTGATGGGTAAAAGAAAAACCGCAACAGACGAGGCTGGGCCAAGCTGCCCTGCTCAATCGAGAAGACTGCGGGGTGGTGTCGCAAGTTCAAGCACCGCCGCAGGTCCAACTGCAGCCCTAGAGTGCCGTACAAAGCGGGATTTGGATCCCCATGCTCACCTTGGGCGAGCAATTCTATCAGAGATGCCTCACGGCCAATACACTGATCGGAAAGTGTTGTTTGAGGCGGACGTGGATGGATGACTATTCGGCGAATATCTGTTGTTCGAACGCATTGAAGCTACGCATTGGGGTCCAATCTTTGAAGCTCACGCTCGTGCTAATGTGAGCACCGTTCGTGCCTTCTATGCTAGTATCCAGAATCCTACCTTGGAGCCTTTGCAGTTCAAAATCCCTTTTGGTAGAGATCGGATGGCTACGATTGATGTGCGACTGATTGCGCGACTTCTGAACGTTCCTCTTGGTGATGTTCATCCTAGTGAGAAGAATCTGAGGAGTAGACGTGAACGAGATCGCCGTACCAAGTTTCTGTGTGGTAAGTTGGTTCCATGGCAGCCTAATAATAGTCTTAAGGCGACGTACATGTCTGATGATTTGCGTCTGCTGCACCATATCTGCACGTTCAATGTTTATCCCAGGTCGACGAATCGCATTGAATGTACACGCCTTATGGTTGATTTCCTGTATCTGGTGGCCCAGGGAGAGAATGTATGCATGGCTACTTTCATCTTACGACAAATAATCCTCATAGCCAGGTCAAGAAGAACATCCGAATCGCTTCCTTTTGGCCGACTGATTTGTAAGATTACGCTTGAGTTTGCCTACAGACTTGGGCCAGAATTGCCAGTATCGATTCATACCATTGATGAGTCGACTATGGTCAAGATGAAGATTGGGTCACAGTACCGTGAAAATCAGCTCGAGGAGGATAGTGAAGATGACTTTGATGATGAGGAAGATCAAAACGAAGAAGAACCTGGAGCAGAGGTTCAGGAAGAAGCTCAGGAAGAGGTAGAGGAGGAGGCTCAGGATACAGATGAGAGCCCTCCTCCTTCTGCGCAGGCTACTATCGACGATCGCATTGCTCGGATGGAGGAGAGTCAGACCGCTTTGCGAAGGGAAGTTCAAGAACTTCGAATAGAAGTCGCGGATGCCAAGGCCGTTACAAAGAAGAAATTTGGTAAGGTGACTCGCACCTTAAAGGCGATCCTGTGTTGCTTACAGGATAAGGGTGCCCCTCCTCCGTCCCCAGACTCAGACTAGCGATACCACCTTTGATGTAGTTGTTAGTAGTCAGTCATTTCCTGCTTTATGTGTGTAAGCCTGTTAGGGCTAGTGCTTTGCTTATATTGCTGTTGCAATTTTAACTGTCTTAGTTCCCATGTATTTTTAGTCATGATGCTTGTAAGGATATATCCCTTGTATTGTGACAATTTTGATTAAATGAAATGCATGGAATGCCTTTGACTCCTTATGTGAATGATTGCGGTGTATTTGTACTAATGAGACTGACAAGGTTGCGCCCTATTTTAAATATAGGGAATGCCGCCTAAGGCTACGCGGAGCACGGATCGGCTTGCACTGACTGAGCATATGGATCAGACTCCTTCGCAGTCTGGCACCCATGCGGACCCTGCTGTGGGCCCGATTCCTGAGACAGTTCGTGCGTCTCAACCTGCTGCTGGTCCTACAGTTGGACCACCGCCATTTACACCGTCAGTCAGAGAGCCATATCGTGCATCTACTTTGACACAGCATCTGCCACAGCCTGCTCCACCCCCTGACAGATTCGAGCAGATGATGGCTATGATGCTGCAGCAGCAGCAGCTTCTGACTACCATCGTGGGGACATTACCCAGGGTGGGAGTGCGGCTCCATCTACTCCACCTGCACCACCTGCGCATCCAGCTGAGGATGCTTATACATACGCCCAAGATGAGGGCATGGCTCATCCTGCGCCGCCTGCTTACCCTGCGGGGAATCCCGCCGATACACGGGGCCTATTGGAGCGATTTCAGCGCTTGTGGCCTCCTACTTTCACGGGTTCTCACAGACCCGAGGAGGCTGAGTACTGGCTCGACCGTGTGTCGAAGATTTTACGGATGTTACATTGCACTGAGGCCGAGCAGGTAGAGCTGGCTACATTCCTGTTTGAGAGAGAGGCCATCCTGTGGTGGGATAGCGTACTGCGGACTGTTGCCGCCGATTTTGTATGGACGTGGGTCGCGTTTGAGTTCCGCTTCCATGAGAAGTATTATCCCCAGACTTACAGGCATGACAGGGAGAATGAGTTTCTCCGCCTCAGACAGGCAGCCATGACAGTTACAGAGTATGAGCATCGGTTCACGGAGTTGGGCAGATACGTCCCGACGATTTTGGCTGATGAGCAGATGCGCATACGGCGCTTTTTGGAGGGTTTACGACCGGACATTCGGTCGAAGATATGCTGTGTGACCATTCCTTCATATGCGGAGTTGATTCACATGTCCATGCGGGCAGAGCAGGATGTGGATCGACTTGCGCGATCTCGTGGCCCAGTTGCTTCTAGGCAGCGACCAGACATGCAGGACAGGCCCCTCGCGGGCAAGAGGCCTCGCATTGACCCTCCTACTCGGGCCATAGTGCCAGCACCATCGTTTCGGTTCCCCGAGTTATCGTGCACATACTGTGGGAGGTCAGGCCACTTGGCACAGAGCTGCTTCTCTCGGATGCGGGACAGCGGGTTCTCACTGCCGCAGAAGATTGATCGTGCTCGTTCACAGGCGATATCGGCACCGCCTTTACGGTTAGCTCCTGCGCACCCTACATTCAGACCTCCGGTATCGCAGATCAGACAGCCTCCACGGCCCTTGACACAGCGGCTGAACCGGCCACAGCAGGCTCGGGTTCATGCATTGATAGCTGAGGCAGCTGCGATGCCGACTTTCTGGCATTCAGCCTTCGAGGTCACGGCCCATATTGGAGGTACTCCCATTCTTGTGATGGTGGACACTGGTTTCACGATTTCTTTGATATCGCGTGCCGTAGTCAGGCGTCTTGGGTTACAGACTATCACTATGGATAGCGTGCGAGTCTTTGCAGCTCATGGAGATTATTCGGATGTTACCCAGATGTGTGAGGGTTGTTTAGTTGATCTGGGAGGCAGGACGATGGCTCTTGATCTTGTCATCGATCCCTCACTCGTTTATCTCGACGTCATTCTTGGCATGGACTGGTTGACTGCTGGGAGGGCCGAGATTGACTGCGAGGCTCGTATGGTGACAGTGTACGAGCCTAAGGGCACGCCTTTCACGTTTTCAGTGCGGGTAAATCTTCCTTTCCGCATACTTAGTTACGCCACTTTATTGCGCGATGCTGGTGCCCAGGTACTCGAGCATGTGCCAGTCGTTTTCGAGTTCGGGGATCTATTCAGGAAGATCCCTGGTTTGTCGCCCCGACGTGAGATCGATTTCACTATCGATCTGGTTCCTGGTTCTACACCCGTCTCATTGCCGACGTATCACATGACACCATGTGAGATGGAGGAGTTGAGGACGCAGATTGATGGTCTGCTAGAGCATGGCCTTATACGGCCTAGTGTGTCTCCTTGGGGAGCACCGGTCCTATTTGTGAGGAAGAAGGACGGTTCGATGCGATTGTGTATTGATTATCGCAGGCTGAACCAGCTCACGGTGAAGAACAAGTACCCTTTACCCAGGATCGATGACTTATTTGATCAGTTGAGAGGAGCGTAGTACTTCTCGAAGATTGATCTTCAGTCGGGATATCATCAGTTGCGCGTCAGGGATGAGGACGTGCAGAAGACAGCATTCAGGACCAGTTTGGCCACTACGAGTTCCTCGTGATGTCGTTCGGTCTTACGAACGCACCGGCCGTGTTCATGGATCTGATGAACCGGGTATTTCGGCCTTTCCTCTATCGATTCGTCGTTGTATTCATTGACAACATTTTGGTGTACTCTAGGAGTCGAGAGGAGCATGAGGAGCACTTACGTTTGGTCCTGGATACGCTCAGACAGCATCAGTTGTTCGCACAGTATAAGAAGTACGACTTCTGGAAGCAGGAGGTGAAGTTTCTGGGACACGTGGTGTCCAAGGATGGCATGGCAGTTGACCTGTCTAAGGTAGCTGCGGTGCAAGACTGGGAGCAGCCTGGTTCTGTCACTGAGGTGAGGTGTTTCTTGGGTCTCGCTGGCTACTATCGGTGCTTCATACAGGACTTCTCGAAGATCGTGAGACCCTTATCTCAGTTGACACGGAAGGACGTGAAGTTCGCCTGGAATGACAAGGCGGAGTCAGCTTTTCAGGAGTTGAAGGACAGACTTACGTCCGCCCCTGTACTAGTATTGCCAGAGCAAGGGATTGGATACACTATATATACTGACGCGTCTAGCGTTGGTTTGGATTGTGTCCTTATGCAGAGGGACAGGGTAATTTCGTATGCCTCGAGACAATTAAGGAAGCACGAGGAGAATTACCCTACACACGACCTAGAGTTGGCAGCCGTTATATTCGCACTGAGACTCTGGAGACATTACCTCTACGGAGAGGAGTTCGAGCTCTTTTGCTACCACAAGAGCCTCAAGTACATATTCAAGCAGCGAGATTTGAATATGAGGCAGCGGTGATGGATGGAGATGTTGAACGACTTCAAGTTTGAAGTCTCTTACCATCCTGGGAAGGCGAACCTTGTGGCTGATGCGTTGAGCCGCAAGAAGGCGATAGAGTTTGCGGCTCCGCTGATGGTTGCTGAGTGGGATATGGTTGAGTTTTTGTGAGACTTTGAGCAGAAACTCACCGTAGAGGAGCCGTTTGAGTTCATCGCACATGTACAGGTGCGATCTCAGATCGATGACTGAGTCATCGAGGCGCAGAGGGACGATGCGCATCTTACTGAGCTTCGAGAGCAGGCCAGTGATGATGCTGACGCTGACTGGCGAGTTGGTATGGATGGGGACTTACGTTACCGTGGCCGCCTATGCATCCCAGATGTCCCTGACTTGAGACGAGAGATTCTCGAGGCTGCGCATTGTACTAGACTCGCGATGCATCCAGGCAGCACAAAGATGTATCGTGACGTAAAGAGGACGTATTGGTGGGAAGGTATGAAGATCCACATAGCTGAGTTCGTGTCCCGTTGTCTCACTTGTCAGCAGGTGAAGGCAGAGCATCGCCGACCACCTGGACTTTTGCAGCCTATGCCGATTGCAGAGTGGAAGTGGGATTTCATTTCCATGGACTTCATTTCTGGGTTACCGAAGACGAGGAAGGGACATGATTCCATTTGGGTGATCGTCGACCGTCTGACGAAGTCGGCGCACTTCCTACCGATCAGAGTTACGAACTCTGCAGACGAGCTGGCTAGATTGTACATCAGAGAGATTGTGCGTCTGCATGGAGTTCCGTTGGAGATCGTGTCGGACAGAGACACGCGGTTCACTTCTATCTTCTGGACTCGCATTCAGGAGGCTATGGGTGTGAAGTTGAAATTCAGTACTTCCTTCCACCCACAGACAGACGGACAGACAGAGCGGGTGAACCAGATCTTGGAGGACATGTTGCGAGCTTGCGCATTGGACTTCAAGGACAGTTGGGATGATTGTCTTGCATATGCGGAGTTTGCGTACAACAACAGTTTTCAGGCGAGTATCGGTATGGCACCTTATGAGGCGCTGTATGGGCGACCTTGTCGCGCACCGCATTGCTGGTTAGAGGTCGGTGAGCGTAGCTTGATTGGCCCAGAGTTAGTGCAGGCGACGTCAGAGAAGATTGATACTATTCGACGTCGACTTCTTACAGCGCAGAGCAGACAGAAGAGCTACGCCGATACGAGACGGAGGCCACTAGAGTTCACAGTTGGGTATCATGTGTTTTTACGAGTTTTCCCTATGAAGGGAGTCCTTCGGTTCGGGAAGAAGGGGAAGCTGGCACTACGATTCATTGGTCCATTCTAGATCCTCGATCGTGTGGGAGCGGTGGCTTACCGATTGGCTTTACCCAGGCCTCTCGTAAGCGTTCACAACGTATTTCATGTTTCTATGCTGAAGAAGTACGTTGCTGATCCTTCCCATATCATCAGATGGGATCAGATGCAGTTAGGATAGGATGTTACTTATACCCTGCGACCGACACGTATCCTAGACAGGAAGGAGCAGGTACTGCGTAGCAAGGTGATTCCCCTTGTGAAGGTATTATGGACGCATCACTCTGAGGAAGAGGCTACCTGGGAGATAGAAGCCGAGATCAGAAAGAACTACCCACAGCTTCTCGAGGAGTACGAAAAGGTACAAAATTTCGAGGATGAAATTATTTGTTAAGGGGGGTAGATTGTAACGCCCGTGAAAAATCCGTACTTGGGCTCGAGTACCAACTCGACCCGAAATTGTGTAGAATTCATTCCTTTAGAAAATATGACTAGGTTAGCTAGTGCAACGTTAGAATAGCTGGGAAATGGTCCCTGATCACTTTAAATACGTTCTACAAGGCCCAAAGCGAGTGGAACCAATGGTGCTATAATGCTGTAAAGCCTCGAATCAAACTCTAAGCCGGTTTATTCTCGGGACCTCCTTAAAACTTTTTATTGGATCTAGACCACGCGTCGAAAGTCCGATACCTACCATCTTAGACCGTTATGACCACTTAGCTGGGCTTGGCAATCGTTTCGAAAATCAAGTCCAACTGACATTCAGAGGCTATTTCATTGAGCCTGGAGTGAAGAGAGTGAGAATAGGGTTAGAATTGGAATTTAAAATTCAAATCTGGCACACGATTTGACGCATCAGTATTAAGCGTTCTGACCGTCAGAATACAGCCAAATTACACCCTTGGATCAGGAAAAATATCTATTACATATCACGAGACTTATAGGCCTGATCTTGGTGCGATGACCGTTAAATTGAAACTGGACCGCCACGTGTGATCTGGGAACCCTACCGGTCTGAAAATTGGATGTGTGCTAGATCCAGTATGCATGAGCTTAAGTCCGATCGCATTTGGCCAGGGGACCTTCAGAAATGCTCATTTGGACCGAAACAGCCCCGATTTGGTTAGGCACCAAGTAAACATTGTTCCCAAGCCTATTTTGGGCATGTTTTAGGCTATAAAAGGGGTTGAAACCCTCACTCCTCTCTCCCATCCGAATTTGAGAGAAACCCTAACTTGGGAGAGAGAAAAAGGTGAGAGATTGTGAGAGAGACTGGGAGAGTTCTTCCTGCCACTTGTGCTACGTGTTGCACGTGCTTAAGCAACACACCTCTACCGCTTTCCCAGCGATTTCACCGTGATTCTAGGTAAGTAAATACCATAAATAGTTACTGATTTGAGTTTCCTTTGTTTCCATAGCGATGTAGCTTATGGATCTCGTGTATTAGATTCCCTATTCGCCGTAGACGAAGCGTATACGCTCCGTTTCAATTCACGAGTCTACAAGACATAAGGTGAGGATTTTAGACGCTTTGATTGACGGTTTACAACGCTTTCAATGTCGTTTAATAGTAGATTATCGACGGCATCACCGTTTGACATGTACAACATGCTCTCCGTTTCCCGTTTCGTAAATTAACGAAGAATATGAGATTTAGGGCATTTTAGTCATTTGTAGGAAGTACAGATTATGTTCATATTTTGCTGACGTGATTGACTTGGTTTGTTATCACATTAGGAAGTTAGGAATGCGTGCATAATTAGTTTGGCGAAGAGATTCGCCTAATTGCGCACTTTGGGTCGACATGCCATATGTAGACTTAAGTGTGTAGTGTATGTGTTTGTATAAATGGTTGTATTACTATGTATTGAATTAAATGATGTTATGAGATAGTTTGAGATTGATTTCTCAATTAATATGCTGACCTAAACGATTTCCTACATGTTGACTATATGCATGATTTCATTACGTGCATGGAATATATGTGCTTGAAGATTTGCTTAAGTTGAATGTTATAACATGTGTTAACATGCTCACATGATTGTATTTCAATTCCAATACTCTTACATAAATTGCTGATGTGATTCCATAAGTGTTTGGGACTAGACTAGTCCAGGCAGTCGGTAACCGAGCGAATTCATGGCTGACTGGTCATAGCCACGAATGACGCGTCGATGAACGCGATTCGTGTTTGGAGTTGGCGGCAGTGGTTAGGCCACGCGAAGTGTTTTACGCACTTCATGTCGTTCGACTGGAGATGCGATCGCGTTAGTCGAGCCCGTCAAGTAACCCGACTGGCCGATGTATGTTCACCTTGTATGAGTCATAATTGCTTGAACCTAGGGTACTGAACTTACCATTGTAAACCCTGTTAACCATGGTACCTTGATCTACGAAGACTCATGAGCTGGGCATGGTGGTATGGGACACCGTGGTCGAGGTGTCGGCCTACGCAGGGGCCACAAACCTCCCCGTAGTGACCAGTGAGCACGTAGACTCGTGAGCAGATTATGGTGGTATGGGACACCATATTCTAGCTGTCGGCCTACACTGATCAGGCGACGAGTCCTTTGTAGTGACCGCGAGCGTATTCTGAGTCCACGGGAGGCGACGACCCTTCCGTTGCAGTAGAGTACAGTAGGCCTGTATTGATAAGGTGATGGGGGAGCGGTGCAACGAGTGCGTGCAACAGCCCTGGCAGCCCTTGCAGTGACCTACGAAATATACATCGTATGAGATTATTAGGAGTGACGACCCTAGACAGGATCTGTGTTGGGATTGATACAAGGGAAGTACCTTAGTTTCCCAATCCTGCTGTTTGAATGGACTAATAACAACTTGGAAATCATATCACCATGCCATTGCATGTGCCTGGAAGATGTGGAGCACTTGAGGGTCGATTGCATGCCGCGGTCGTAAGATGTTGCCGTATGAGGGAGATCGTCGGTGAGGGCATACATCACGTCATGTCATCTTGCATTAACAAGAGTATTAGGATTGTCTGATTTACTGCTTTACTATTATCACATGATTGAATTGTGAACATGCTAATCTTTGCTCTATGATTCCACTGAGTTGATCACTCACTCCCACGTTACGGGATGGTGTTTGCAACACCCACCAGACCCTGTTGTAGATGCAGGTGAGGCTGAGATCCAGGAGGCAGAGCCAGACTTTGACGAGGACCAGGACGAGTTCTCGTACATGTAGTATCACGACGGCTTTGCGTAGGCGGCCTGGATCGATGGGATTTCAGTGGGACCATTTTGGATATTTATTTTGTTCATGTACATGTATATGAGACTCAGAGATGTAGTCATACTTTGGAGACAGATGAGATTTACTTTGTTTTTTCATACAGTGATATATATATATATTGTTTAGTCTTCCGCTTGCTTTTATCACTGGATCTGAAGTATGAATTGCAGTTTTGGTATACTTTTACTCATGTGAATGCTTTAAATCAGACAACATTGAATCATAATCATTTTTGTTGCATAAGTGACGGTCTGGAACTCGGGAGTTGAGTTTATACACGACCCCCGATTTTCAGGGTGTTACAGTTATCTACAAAATAAATCATAACAGAAGATCGTCTGGACCATACCACAAATATCAGTGATAATGATTTCCACCATTAAAATTCCTAAGGCCTACCATAGCGTTTATTTCCCGTCCAATCTATACAAAAGGTCACAAAGACCTGGATTTAGAGGAAAGGCAAATTTCATGTTTGTCCAACCTTGTAATCTAAATATTTTAATGGTGGAATTTTAATCCAACACTCTTTCTATAGTGTGGTCCACGTGATCTTAGATCTGTCTAATTTTTTAACCCAAGCCTTAAAAAGAGCTTGCCAAATGATGAACGGTTTGGATGCAACTCATGCATTATGGTGGGCCCCACCGTCCAGCTGTGGACGACGTGTATAAAATAAATAAATCATGGTGGTCTCCACTGTCCCACGCTGTGGACGGTGGAGTGAAACAAATACATCACAGTGGGTTCCACCGTCTGCTGGATGGTGGTAATACAACACATACATCACTGTGGGCTCCACGTGGGGCCCATCATAACATTTGTTTTCCATCCAAGCCACTGATATGGCTGCACGGACCTGTATGAAGGGGAAATACAAATTTTAGCTTGATCCAAAACTTCTGTGGCCCATGAAAAGGGTTTCAATGGTATACGTCCAATCCCACTGTTTCTTATGGTGTGGGCCACTTGAGATCTGGATGGGCCTAATTTTTCGGTGGGGGCTGCTTAAGGTAGGGGCCCACCATATGGACGCGTTGGATTGGCAAATAAACATCAAAGTGGGGCTCACATGTTGGCAGTAGGTTGCCTGGCGTCCGCCCGCCAACGCGAGCACAGGCGCTGCTTGCTCCTTTGACAGGCAGCAGTGTCTGCAACTTGCCTTCTTATTTTTTTTTAAATACAGTTTTTTTGTAATTTTTTAGGTGTGGGGCCCACGTTTGATGAATCCATTCCAGCCATTTGATTCCACAGCCCATAACAATCCTATCAAGACCAATATTGGGCCTCTTTTAGCGTGTAAGAAAAATTTAGGTAGATTTTAATGGTAATTATACTGTTTTTAAAACTATGGCCCACCAGATACTCGGATAATCCTCATTTTTCGGCTCAACGCCTAAAATGAGTTGGGGAAGATGATGAGCGGCTTGGATTGAATACATACGTTAAGGTGGGTCCTATACAAGTGGCCCATCCCATAGGTTTGAAATCAAGCTCATATTTGTTTTTTCTGTCCAGTAATGTCTAGACGCTGGACGTTTTTGAGCTTAACAATTTATTCAAGGTGGGCCCTATTTAGGTGGGCCACCACATGATGGATGGTGTGAGTACAATACTTATAAGATGGGCCCCACTTTTAGATGTCTTGGGTCAATACATACCTAGTGGTGGGGTCCATCCAAGTGGGCCACACGACCATTACATCACACCCACAAAATAAAAATAAATAAATAAATGAAAAGAGAGGGAGAGAGAGATAGAGTGGGACACGCGTGTGATGGAGGGACCCCGACACTATGGGCCCTCCGTTCCATGATCTACATCATAAAGCAAGTGGGTCCCATAACATGTGGGCCTAAAAAAATTAAAATCAAATGGTGGAGATTCCTTCTCCATGAAAATAGATGGTCTAGATGATCTATATACAAGTTAGGAAGGTAAACATCATGATGGGGTCCATGGAGAATGGCCCCATCATGGAATGATACTGATGATCAAGATGGGCCGTTGACCACATCTTAGGATCTAAAGTGAGATCCATACCATTGATCGGTAGGCCTCACTTGGTCCATCATAAAAGTATGAAAAATAGCCTATAGAAGCACCCACCTAGCGATCTCCTTGGTTCGTTGGAAAGCCTATCTCCTTATGCTTCACTTTGATGGTGGATGATGAGATTTGGATGGCTAGGATGGAGGTTTTGGGATGAAAAAGTGGGCCACTAAAAATCTCATTTTTCTCTCACTTGGGAAAGCCATGGACGTGCACTCTCTTGGTTGCTTGGAATTTTTGAGAAATGAGAGAGAGAGAGAGAGAGAGAGAGAGAGAGAGAGAGAGAGAGAGAGAGAGAGAGAGAGAGTTGTAAGAGTGATGGAGTGATGTGAAGTGAGTGATGGGTGAGGTGAGTGATAGGTGAGGTGAGAGGTTGGTTGACTTTGGCTTTGCTTGACTTGTGGAGAAGGAAAGCATGGGTGCTTTGTACTTGACATGAGAGGTGATTGATGGGATTAATTGATGGGATTGATGGGACATGTTGTAGAGATTCTCTTGGGATTGCAAACTTGCGTCATTTTCTTGAAATAAATGTCGGCTCACATCTCTTAGTCTGGGTATCGGATCAGTACATGAGTCACGGAGTTGGAACAGCGGCAACTGTGTGGTCGTAATGGTACAAGTCTCGGATCAAGTTGACTCAATTTTATATGATACGGCTTAGGTTCGCACACAAACATTAATTATCGATCGTAGGTTGTCGAAATTCGACGGGAAGGATCGCGAGAGTTGATGGAACAGTACGGATTAGGATACGGGTCTTACATATCGTATGTGATTAACTAGGATTGACGACCCTAGATGGATCATCGTTTGGGTAAATGATATAAAGGGAGGTATCTTAGCTTCCCAAATCTTTTGTATGAATAAGCCTTATTGAGAACTTGGCTGACACGACCATGCACCTCATTGTATGTGCCTTTGATGTGGAAGAGCACAGTGAGAGTAACATGTGTGACCGTGAGATGGTGTCGCTGAGGGAGTGCAGGTGAGGGCATGCATTATTGTAGCATATCATTCCTGCAGTAACAAGAGTACTTAGGACATAAGCGTTGTATTACTTTATCATTACTGCTTGATTGAATTGTTGACATGTTAACCTTTGCCTTATAGTACCATTGAATTGATCACTCACTTCCACTTTGGGATGGTATTTTAAAACACCAAACAGACTCTATTTTAGTTGCAGATAATGGCGTGGCTTACGGAGCGGAGCCTAACTTCTACGACAATGAGGAGGAGTTCTCCTATATGCAGCTATCAAGTGGGTCTATGTAGACCATGTACTGATCAATGATATTACAGGGATACGAATTAGTTGAATATTTACACTTTGTCATTTTATATATTTTGGAACAAACATGTATATATATTTAGCCTGGTGACATGATCTTACTCTAGGGATTTATAACCACTTATATACTTTATATATCTATCACTGTCTTTCGCTTGCTTAATTCAATTATCTCTGGAGTATGATATGCTGATTTAGTGTAATCCCATTCATGTTTAATGTGCTAATAAGGACAACATTTAATTATCATTATCTAAGTGATGCAATAAATCTTGGGAGTTGAGCCTTTGCTCGACCCTCGAAATTCAGGGTGTTACATAAAGTAAATATCAATCCCAAACAGAGTCATTTTTATAGTGGTTCGTGAAAGTACCCTGGTTTGTCAATTAGCGTGAGAGTTGGGTCAATTAGACTACAGCACCTTATAGGAAGATCAATTCAAAGCATCTACCTCAACCAGATGTGTGCAAGCTCGCCATAGGTAAATCTAAGCCTCACATCCCATGTCCTAAAACACCAGGTGAATAAAACTCTTAAAATAAGTTAGAACATTATAGGGTTTATAAGTGAGAAAACTTTTTTCAAAAACATAAAATTTCTAAGTTTTTCTTGCCTTGTCAATTCTATCAATACACATCTCGATATGATCGACCTGCGCTATTGATGTCCTCGATGCCATATCGATTCCATCGAAATGAGGACAAAATGTGTCCAGCAACCACATGAATATCTGGACAGAATTATCGATGTATCGAAGTACCTAACGATACCATCAATATTTCAATCTCGAGTCCATCGAAGGTGACTCGATAATATTGATAGGCAGATCTACAGTGCCCCTGTTTTTACTTAAGAAAATCATATATGCTTCGATATATCGAAGCCTTCCTTGATACCATCAAAGTTCAAATCTTGATGATATCGGAAGGCTCTCGATGATATCAGTCATGGGCGCGTAAATTTTCAGCAAATATTTCAGGGTAGTTTATTTGTGATCGAGGGTCACTCGATAGAATCGATATTCAAATATCGATGGTATTGAGGCCAAATCGATGGCATCGAGACTAGAAAGAAACTGTCCAACAAGCTCATTGGAAAAATCTTTGGATTTTTTATTGTCATTGAGATGACCGTCGATATCATCGGTATTCAAATTCTGATGATATCGAGGGTACCTCGATTACTCTTCTAAACCTGAAATATATCAAGTCTCTCTCATTTTAAAATGTCGAGGAATCGAACCTTGCATCGATGAAATCGGAGTTTGAAATCAGATGACATCGACACGAGTCTCGATTCCATCGACCAGCTGGAAAGAGGTGTTCAACAGCGTATGACATTGAGTTTGTGTCATCGAACGGACCATCGATGCAAATGAGAGTATACGCTCGATGATATTGAACCTTGTCATAAATGTGACCATTTTATATCCGTTGGAACCTTTTGCCTATATAAAGAGAACTTGTCTATTGTTGTGGGTAGAGAAAGAAGAGAGTGCTTTTGAGTATTTTACCTTAGATCATATACCTAAAGCCCTTTCTCTCAAGGGAGTTCATCCTCTAATCCACCCTCATCATTGATATTCAATAGAGTGGATTGGGGAATGAACTTCCACATTCAAGGATCCTTCAGCTACTACCTTAATGACAAATCATTAAGCTGGGATGCCTTAAATGCATAGATGATTGGAATCACTCTATCTTCCTAATAGGAAAACATTTAAAGAGTAGGATTCCATCATAACTTTAACCCAACCTGTCGCCATATATCGGTACATCATTTGAGTTACGGATTAAGGAAGCAGAAGATTCTTCATCAACAAAGAGGAGAACTTCATCGACGTACTGAATGGGACTCATCCACTTATCTGTAAGTATCTAGAGGACGCTTTAATCATTCCTTTGTACGATTGGGTCTAAGTGTTTCTCACCCTTGCAAGTCCTCAAGGAGGCCTTCGACAGGACTGTACATGATGGGTGCGTTGTGTAGACCCTTGGTCTGTGGAGAGCATAAACATCTGGTTAAAAATGAACCAGTTAAAATCTTTGATTTGAGGTGAACTAAGTGAAACCTCTGTTAGGGTCTTATGGAAGATCCTTGGCCAGTGTGCTTAATAGTAGGTGTGTTATGTTGACCCTTGCTAGTGAGGGCATAAATAGTCAGCCTCAGTGTAGGTTGTAAAGGTTGAAGGTGAACCTGATTTAAAACCTTAGGTTTGAGGTGAACCGCTGTGAAACCTCCTTAGTGAAATTCGGTACACTCAAGGGTTGAGTGTGGCTACCAGGAGTGGAGTAGACAAGTAGTTGAACCACTATAAAATGACTATGTTTGTGATTGCTATTCTTTTGTGTGTGATTTACTTCTATACTTTCATATCTGTATATCTGAGATCACACCTCACACATATACATAGTCATATCCATCATAAACTAGGTTACATATTGTTATTTCTTAAATAGTTTGTGATTGGATCCTCAACCAGGCTTGGAAGCCAGTAGAGTTACTTTTGAGTAATCCTGATAAATGCATATTGATAGGATTAGTGTAATAGGATTTTTAAATAAACTATAAAACTTTAAAACGTCCTATTTACCCCCCCTCTAGGACATATTGGCATATTCCTACTTCAACTAAAGCTGTCTCCATCGCTATTTCAATTGGTATCAAAGCAGGTCTCTCTTTAAGGGCTTCACTGCCTAGAGAATGATCTTAACTGAAGTTTAGAATATGGCCAAAGGAGAGGGCTCAACAGTCACTAGGCCTCCAGTATTTGATGGTTCAAATTACGTATACTGGAAGGTTAGGATGCAATACTTTCTGAGATCTTTGCATCATGACGTCTAGGATATAGTTGAAAGTGGATATGTGCCACTATTTGAATAAATTGTACTTGATAGTGGCATAACCATCACAAAATCTAAATCCAAAGAAAAGTGGACGACGTTCGATAAAGAAAAACAGACTGCTGAAGTAAAATTTATGAATTCCATCTACTGTACCGTGTCCCAAGACATCTTCAACCAAATAAGTATGCGTGGGACATCCAAGGAAGTATGAGATCTATTGGAAACAAACCATAAAGGCACATGCACTATGAAGAGGTCCAAACTCCAACTTCTGACTTTACAGTTCGAAAGTCTCAGAATGAAAGAGCATGAGACGTTTATGGAGTTTTTCATAAAGTTGAATATCCTTTGTAACTCCATGGGTGGATTGGGAGAAAAAGTTCCTGTACCGAAAATTTCTCAGAAAATTCTAAGATCCCTACCAGAACGATTTAATCCCAAAGTAACAACAATTGAGGAGTGTAGGAACATAGACGAGATGCAAGTAGAAGAACTGGTAGGTTCCCTACAAACTTTCAAACTACACTTCAAACAAACCCAAAAATCCAAAACAACTGTCCTAAAAACTTCAAAGAAAACAATACATGAGGATAGTGGAAGTGAAAAGGAAGATGAAGATGAGGAAGTGGCTTTGCTGGCACAACGATTTAGGAGGTTCTTTCAAAAGAATCATGGCCATCCCTCTAGAGGTAGAAAAGTGGACAATAAATCTTCTGCAGGAAAATTTGGTAAAAGGACCAAAGAACCATAATGCTATGCCTGTCAGAAATGTGGACACCTATCTACTGAATGCCCAATATAGAAAAATGAACAGCAAGGCAATGGCCGTCACATGGGATGATACAGAAGAGTCAAATTCAGAATCTAGTGACTCAGAGAGCGATGAAGATCAGAAATCATTGAAAATTCTTATGGTCTCCACTGCTCCAATCATTCCCACGAAATCTGAAAACAAGGAAGAACAACAAGCCACTGAATCATTTCCGTCTAATAATAAAGAAACTAGAGAAGAAGAAGAGGTAAAAAAGGATAAATTGTAAGATGCTTATAATCAATTCTATATTCATAGCATCCACATACTTAAAAGACTTGAAATGTTTGAAAATAAAAAGGAATTGCTGCAAAAAGACTTGGACAAAACCTTAAAATTTAATACACATTTAATCAATGATTTATAGCAATATCACTCAGACAATGATAAGTTAAAAAGGGCCAATCTATCCCTAAAAATGGAATCATTAAAGCTTATGAAACAAGTTGAATTATTAAAAGATGAAAATGAGTAACTCAAGAATGAGAATCACACACTTCATTGTGACTTAGAGAAATCCAGAAAATTTGCTAAAATAAATTACAAATTTTCCCAGAGTGGTGAAAAGCTAGAAAAGTTGTTAGGGATGGGAAGACGAGGAAAAGACAAGAGTGGCCTAGGGTATGAGAAAACTAAAAAGAAAACTGAAAATAAAGCCCCAACAACTGAAAAATTTGCTGCTTCAGGTAGCAATATGAGAACTTCCAGTTTGTCATTTATGTGGTGATATGGGTCATTATAAGTTTGAATGCTTGACACCTAGAAGGATTTTACATAACTCCGATTAAAATCACATTGGTAAATTCACACTAGCTAGAGAAATACAGAATGTCAAAAAGTTGACCCAGGAGAAACACTCATCCATCACCACCTAAAGTGAAAGACAGAATGAAGGAATCACTGGATTAAGTGAGTGAGATAAATATAAAAACTAAATCTACCACAGTAAAGAATTCTGTCTCAAAATGGATAGTGAAAGAAAAACTGAACTCTATACCCTGAAATGTCAAGCATAGAAAGATAAGTCTAAGTCATGCATCTAGATCAGGATATTGGTTGAAATGATGCAAATTTTGCTGAGCTTCAAATGATATATCTGAGGTTCCTTACCTCAATCTTTTGTATATAAACATTCAAATGTTTATAATTTTGTTGTGTACAGTGATTGTACATAATTTTGCTAAGTATACTATTGACTCATAGAAATTTTAAAAGTATATTTGAAGGGTCGTTTGAATGCTGAAAATGAAAAATCATTCACCTTCGATATGACTATCGATTTCTCATTCTCGATTAATCAATCAAAGGTCGATGTCATCGACGCCTCCTTGGAATAAGAAAAGTCGTGTGATTGAGAATAATATCGAAGATAGGATTGATAAAATCAATCAAGGTCCATCGATATCATCAAGATGAGGATCAATGATATCGACAGATGCTGCCCGATATAAACTGGTGGAGGCAAAAAAGGGATTTTATTCCAGGGTTTCCGTTTCTCTTCCTCGCTTGCTCCTCTCAACCGAACGGCTCAGTACATTGTGAGACAACCCCAGAAGTTCCACAAATTCGGTAATACCCTTCTAATCATCAAGATTTCATCTTATTTTTTGGGTACCTTTAAATCCTTTTTGTCCACATGGGAAAAGACAAGGGAAAAGTGTCCGATCTGGGTGAATCTTCGTGATCCGCTCGACAAAAGGTGCTTGCTCCTAAAGAAAGAGAAAGGGCCCCAGAACGTGGGACCCCCACTAGGCAACGCACAAGACAGCATGGGCCCCAGTTTGAGGCGTAGGCCCCCCCACCGGTACAGGTTAATCTGGTTTTGGAAAAGTTCACTGGAGAAAGGTTATTCCCGAGAGAAGAGTTTACAGAAGTTGTCTGATTCCATATAATCTGGAACCACTATTCGCCGCCATAGATTGGTTACTAGTTCTCGACTTTAGGGAACCATATCTACTTGAATAGACATGGAATTTCTTTGCCGCCTGTTATTCTCCTATATCTGAACCATCATCCATCATCGTAACCATTGATGGTGATGATGTACTGATCACTCCGGAATCCGTGCAGGGATATTCAATCTTACCTTATCTCCTGAGGGATCACATATATGGACATGAAAAATATTGAGGTTCGGTGTAAGGTCACCAAATTCCTCTGTCATGATCGTGATGTCCAGTGGCACCAAGGGAATGCCCTAAAAGTCAGATTCATGGAACCGTGCTATCAGGTCTTGCATGGTATTCTTGCTTCAAATATTTACTCTCGGGGTTCTAACAGGGCAAATCTCATGGGCTTCATGACTATAATAATTTATTTGGTTTTCGCTCGGATCAAGATTTGTCTGCCTATCCTCATCGTGTATCAGTTGGTTTATGCTTTTCATATGGCAAGGGATACTCTCCTACCTTATCCTTGGATCATAGATACAATTTGCAATGCCATAACTTTTCCAACTACAAATGATCCTGTACGTTCTCTCCAAACCTTCAACAAAAGTAACATTTGAAGGATGGATTTGAGGTTTCATAAATATCCTGAGGATCCACCTGAAGAGGGCATTCAAGTTGAGAGGGAAAGTGGGGCAAGCGATGCTCCCATAGAATGGACTGAGATGGCTAGAGAAGAAGCTTCTGGACCACATCAAGCACCATCGACATCAGCTCCTGGGCATGCTAAATGATTTAAGTTCCACCAGGATCAGATTGGTGCAATTCAGGGGGATGTCCACTTGGTGCACAGTAGGCTTACCGTCTTGGAACGGCTGCTCCAAGGAGTGCAGGAGACAGTAAAACAATTGGTTGAGATAATTACCTGCCGTTGAGATGATATGACGCCATCTACCTCTGCTCCTCCGCTCAGTATGGGACTCTGAACACTATCACATTCACCCACACTTATCTCTGTGTATGAGCATAAGTGTCTTTTTGGTGCTTTATGCTCTCATGAGTGAATGTGATAGCCCCCTAACGGTTTGACAATTTTTTTGTTATATGTAAACTGATGATTGCTGGTGTGGGTTTATTACTGCTGGTTACTTCTGGGTGCCCATGAATGGGCTGAAAACTGATGATTGATTTTGGTTGCCTATGAATGGGCTAGGTAGTTTTTTTTTGGAATGACTGTTAATCTACTGTCAAACTTGGGCAATATATATATGTTTTGTTAGATATTGTTGAATGTGGCTAGATATAATTCTCATTTTTACTGCCACAATTATGTTTTATGATCCCCTAGTTTATCTTGTTTCTGATATGGAGTGGATACAATTTTCATGATTATTTATCTGCTTTTATCACAACCTTACTTGATCTGATATGCATCCATTCTTTCTAAAAATAATGTATGCTTAAAAATGATTTAATCTCTATACATCCATATCTGTTTGTTCTCCCACATGTCTTTAAACTTCAGTCAACATCTACTATCATGCAATCTTTGTCAATGACTGACAAAAAGGGAGAGAAAGTTCAAACACCTCGTCAAGAAATGTATATCTACTTGAGTATGGTATTGCAGGTGTTAGGGGGAGCAGCTGCACCAAGCGAGGGGGAGTTTACAGATAGGGGGAGAACCTTCTGAGTATGTTGTGTGTATAACATTGTTAGCAATGTAAAATTGTGTAAAGTGTATGTGCATACAATTTAGGATGTTAGTATAGAAGTTGTTCTAGGGTTTTTTGATATTTTGTCATATAATTGACAAGGGGGAGATTGAAAGTGCCTTGGTTTGTCAATTAGCGTAAGAGTTAGGTTAGTCAGACTGTAAAGCCTCATAGGAAGATCAATTCAAAGCGCCTACCTCAACCGGATGTGTGCAAGCTCATCATAGGTAAATTTAAGCCTCACATCCCATGTCCCAAAACACCAGGTGAATAAAACCCTTAAAAAGAAGTTAGAATATTATAGGGTTTATAAGTGAGAAAATTTTTTTCAAAAATAGAAAATTTCTAAGTTATTCTTGCTTTATTGATTCTATTGATACACGTGTCGATATGATTGACCTGCGCTGTCGATGTCCTCTATGCCTATTGATTTCATCAGAATGAGGACAAAATCCGTCTAGCAACCACATGAATATCTGGATGGAATTATCGATGTATCGAAGTACCTATCAATACCATCGATATTTGAATCTCGAGTCTATTGAAGGTGACTTGATAATATCAACAGGCAGATTTATGGCACCCCTATTTTTACTTAAGAAAATCATATATTCTTTGATATATCGAAGCCCTCCTTGATACCATCAAAGTTCAAATCAGATTTATGGCACCCCTATTTTTACTTAAGAAAATCATTCCTTTGTATGATTGGGTCTAAGGTGTTTCTCACCCTTGCAAGTCCTTAAGGAGGCCTCTGGTGGGAGTGTATGTGGTGGGTGTGTTGTGTGGACCCTTACTCTGTGGAGAGAATAAACATCTGGTTAAAGGTGAACCAGTTAAAACCTTGGGTTTGAGGTGAACCGTGTGAAACCTCTGTTAGTGTCTCATGGAAGATCCTTAGGCAGTGTGCCTAAAAGTGGGTGCATTGTGTTGACCCTTGCTTGTGAGAGCATAAACAGTCAGCATCAGTGTAAGTTGTAAAGTTTGAAGGTGAACCTGATTTAAAACCTTAGGTTTGAGGTGAACTGCTGTGAAACCTCCTTAGTGAAATCCGGTACACTCAAGGGTTGAGTGCAGTTACTGGGAGTGGAGTAGGAAAGTAGTCGAACCATTATAAAAATGACTGTGTTTGCGATTGTTATTCTTTTATGTGTGTGATTTACTTCAATACTTTCATATTTATATATCTGAGATCACACCTCACACACATACATAGTCATATCTATCATAAACTAGGTTACATATTGTTATTTCTTGAATAGTTTTTAATTGGATCCCCTACCGGGCTTGGAAGCCAGTAGAGTTACTTATGAGTAATCCTGATAAATGCATATTGATAGGATTAGTGTAATAGGATATTTAAATAAACTATAAAACTTTAAAAAGTTCTATTCACCCCCTCTTTAGGACATATTGGCATATTCCTACTTCAACTAAAGTAGTCTCCACCGCTATTTCAGTTCGACTACGTGTCTACTCCACTTCCGGGGGATGCACTCAAACCTTGAGTGTACCGGATCTCACTAACGGAGGTTTCGAATCAGGTTCACCTCAAATCGGTACAACTTCATAGGGCTGACTCTAGGACCTACACAAGGTACCTAACATGTCTCCACGAGACACATGTTTATGCCTCACACAAGAGTAAGGGTCAACACACGACATCTAGATTTTAGGCCACATAGGCCCAGGATCCACACAAGGAACCTAATAGTTTATGCCTACACAAGAGAAAATTTCAATACATAGCACCTAGATTTTAGACCACACAGACCTACATAAGGACCTAAGTTTATGCTCTCTACAGAGCAAGGGTCAACACACAACATCTATGAGACCCATATCCTAGCCCGTACAATTTCGTAGGCTTTTGCGATCCTCCCGGTTGAATTTTAGTGACCTGTAATGTGTAGATAGTAGTTGTGTGACCCTGAGTTGTATCCTGTATTCTAGAGTCTGCTCGACCAGAGACTTGTACCCTTGCAACCGCGCCATCACCGTGTCACGCGCGCTGAGGTGATACCTAGGACGAGAGATGTAGGCCCGTGTTCATGTATTGTATATCCACACTGTTTAGTGGTCTGGACGGTGGGGACCACCATGATGTATGTGTTTCATAATCCACGCTGTTTGTTATGTTTTACTAGCTGCAGGCCTGCCTGTAGCATACAGGGCCCACTGGATGTATATGAGGCCCTTGAGTGAGGCCCAATGCGATGTATGTGAGGCACAGGTACACGGCCCCTTTGAGATGTATTTGAGGCCCATGGATGTGGCTCGTTGTGACATATTTAAGGACCATGTATGTGACCTGTTGTGATGTATTTGAGAACCATGAATGTGGCCCGTTGTGATGTATTTGAGGACCATGGATGTGGCCCATTATAATGTATTTATAGCCCGAGTATGGGGCCCAATGTGATGTATATGCGACCCATGTAATGAGGCCCATTTCAATGTATTTGAGGCCCAGGTATGAGGTCCAATGTGATGTATTCAAGGATCATGGGATGTAGTCAAAGTGAGGTACTCGAGGCCATGGGATGTGGTGCATTGTGATGTGTAAGTGCTATGATTTCATATCCCTTTGGTTGTCAAATTTTATGCTGCCAAAACCTATCTATGTCTTGTATTTCTTGTGTTTCATGTTTGAGACTTTTTCATTGCTTCAAGACATCGTAATTCAAGACAAGAACTTAAATGTAGAAATGTTTCAAGTCTAGTCATGGATGAAGTATTCAAGAATAGAAGTCTTCAAGTATGCATGTTCAAGATTCAAACAAATACAAGAATAGAAGAACACTTTATCAAGTCAAGAAAGGTTCAAGCTCGAGAAGGCCTGTAACAAGATTCGTAAATTCTCAAGCTTCACTTAAGGGTCATCTGAGAGTACAAACTATCAATGTTCATCTCACTTTCAAGATTTGTTTGACCTTAGATTGACCTTAGGTTGGGCATTATTGTAGGTCAATCTGGATACATAATTCATATATTTTAAATATGCTTATTCGGGTTGTTCTAAGACCAGTCCTAGGGACTTCAAGACCAGTCCTAGCTCTGCTACGACTAGTCGTAGGTAGCCCACGACCGGTCGTAGGCTACCAAGGGCCAGTCGTGGAACAACTAATCCTTATCCCGTAGAAATCTTTGAAAATCTTTGAAGCTATGACCAGTCCTAAGGATCCTAAGACCAGTCGTAGATGGGATTTTTCAGGCTATAAATAGAGCACGGATTTCAGAGTTTTTCAATTCAATTCAAGCAATCTTAAGGCCATACTCTGAGATAAGTTCGTGTTTGTTTTCAGCTATTTTTTGCTCATTTAATATTCCTTTCATTAGCTTGTTCTTTATTTGATTTTGATCCACATTCCAATCTTATTAGAAAAGGAGAATTTCTGATATTCCTTCTTCTTAGATTCAAAATCAAATAGAACTAGCCCTTTTTGATTTGAGATAAAATCAATTAGACTCAGAACCATTCTTAAAGTGAGTATTGGACTTTGAATGTTGAATCGAACTTCTACTCCGATTGGTTCTACCGGGCTACTTCAAAAGGAGATTCAGGTATTTTACATTTGTGTAATTTACTTTCTTTGGTTTTGTTTGAGATTTTTCAGAAAAATCTCATTGTTTTGGTTATCTGAGGAGAGCCAGAAAACTCAGATTGTGTGGGTTTTTGGATTGTGTAAGCCCGAGATAAAAAGATACAATTGTGAAGGTTTTAGGTAAACCTGTGAAACCTATTTTGATAGTGCAATCTAATATCCCCTGTGTGAGGATATTAGGAGTAGAGTAGCATTCTGTGTGGCTGTTGGATAATAGTTGGTGTACACACAGGTGAACCACTATATATCGTTGTGTTGTGGATGTGCTTCATTCTTTGATTCCTTTATTCATTCAGTTTTGTAGATTGTATTTGTGGATGAATGTTGTAATCTCTATTTCAAGCAAGTGTGGGAATGTTGTAATAACTTAGGATTTATTTTTACAAGTTTTTTTTTTTTTGGTTTCCTTGCTTTTTATTTGTCATTGGTTTGAGATATAAAGGACGTTCTAGAAATAAGGTTGTCCTACCTTAAACCTTTGGTTTTTGGTGTAAGGTTGTCCTTAGAACTGATATAGTATCATTCTCATAATTCTATGTTTTTGAGATTTCTTTTAATTCAGCATTGTGCTTTATTTCTTTTATTATTCCACTGTTTTAAGTTTTATTTGGCATAGCCCTATTCACCCCTCTTCTAGGGCATATAGCTAGGCCCTTTCAAGTGGTATCAGAGCCTAATAGCTCGTGCTTATTGTTTATTTATTGGATTTATTTCCTGAGCTAACGATCTAAGCTATATTAAGATGTCAAATTTTGATAGCCTATCAGTCACTAGGCCACCACCCTTTAAAGGCACAAACTATGCCTATTGGAAAGTCAGGATGAGGATCTTCCTCAAATTCTTGGATGAAAGTGTGTGGCTGGCCACAGTGAATGAATGGAACCCTCCTATCATTGAAGTAACTAATGACGATGGTTCAAAATCAATGAAAGTAACGACTTATTCTCTTTGGACCACACTTTAGAAAAGTGAAAGTAGTGCCAATGCAAAAGCACTGAATGCAATTACTTATGCATTATCACCAGATGAATTCAAAAGAATCATCTCTTGTGAAAATGTAAAACAAGGATGAAATGTATTAGAAATGACACACGAGGGTACATCAATTGTCAAGAAATCTAAAGTCCAACTCCTCACAACTAAATTTGAAGAAATTCATATGGAGGAGAATGAGATGTTTATGGACTTCTACACTAGATTGAATGACATTGTGAACTCTATGTTGGGTCTTGGTGATAGCCCTATTCACCCCCCCTCTAGGGCATATAGCTAGGCCCCTTCGTGATGTACATGCAGCTCGTATATGGGGCCCAATGTGATGTATATGTGGCCTTGTGTGAGGCCCATTGTGATGTATATGCAGCTCGTATTTAAGGCCCATAGTGAAGTATATGTGGCCCTTGTATGAGGCCCAAGTGATGTATATGTGGCCCTTATATGAGGCCCAATTATGATGAGTGATTCCACCATGATGTATGTGTTATATTCACACTATTCATCCTTTGCTCTAAGGATGTGAGCCCCATTGCATTGTGAGGTCCACCCTGATTTATGGGCTATATGCCCACCATGGGGCTACCTTATGATACCCATCATGATGTAAGTATTGCATACATGATGTCCATCCATTTTTTCCCTCACTTGTATAAGAGTCGTGAGCCCCATAGAGACTTGGATTTAAATCTCAAATGGACCGCACCTTGGGAGCAATGGTGGTTAAATGTCCACGTGGTAAACGGTGGTTAAATGTCCAAATCGTACATCTCCCTAAGGTCCATTGTTAGACCTATTCTCATCTTCTCTTATTGGGCTTACCCCAAACTGTTAGATCCCTCATTGATGATGATGTTGTCTTTGTGATTTGGGTAAACTTGTGGTTATGCTTATTATGAAATAAATGTATGTTAAAAATCCTCCTTGCAGGATCCCAGGATCGAAATCTGACGTATGGATGTTGGAAACTGAGAATGGGGTACTATGGAGGCTATCGGCACCAGATTCGGCAATCGGTAATTTTGTGAGCTCGGTTTCTGAGTTTAGAGCGTGACAGAAGATGGTATCAGACTATAACTTGGGAATACCTAAGGATAACATCACATATCTGTTGGTAGTTACCCTTCACTTTATAATTGTTGAGAACTTAGAATGGTTAGATCCCCGAGTTCAGATAACTTAGAAATTTTCTGATATAGCTCCCTACTGTTGAGATTGTAAGGCTGCATAGTATTCTATTTTTGATCTTTTTTTATTCAGGATTTGAAGATTAGTGGGGTTATCATAGTGCTGATGAGGCATTTTGGGAGCAAGAGGCTTAGACTCGTGGGCGTTATCCCCATCTCTTGGGTGTTTAATTATGTTGGTATGTTATGTTCTGATTACATCTATAGCGATAAGATTTCCCTCCCTTGTGAACTTTGTATTAGTTGTATCATGTTTTAAATTTTAAGGGTGAAATTTTTATTAGGAGGAGAGAGCTATGAGACCAGTATCCTAGCCCGTACCATTCCGTAGGCTTCCGCGGTCCTCCCTGTCAAATTTCGGTGACTCGCGATGCGTAAATAGTAGTTGCGTACGACCCTGAGTCATATATCGTATTCCAGAGTTAACTCGACATGAGACTTGTACCCTTGCGACCACGCCGTCACCACGCTTCACGTGTTGAAGCGATACCTGGGCCAGGAGATGTGAGCCCGCGTTCATATATTGTATATCCACATCGTCTAGTGGTCTGGACAGTGGGAACCACGATGTGTGTGTTTTATAATCCACGCTGTTTGTCCATTTTTACTAACCACAGGCCCGCCTGTAGCATGTAGGGCCCACTTGCTGTATGCAGGACCCACCGGATGTATATGAGGCCCTTGAGCGAGGCCCAATGTAATGTATGTGAGGCATAGGTACATGACCCCTTCGAGATGTATTTGAGGGCCATGGATGTGGCCCGTTGTGACGTATTTGAGGACCATGGATGTGGCCCGTTGTGATGTATTTGAGAACCATGGATGTGGCCCGTTGTGACATATTTGAGTACCATGGATATGACCCATTATAATGTATTTACGGCTCAAGCCCAATGTGATGTATATACGACCTATGTAATGAGGCCCATTTTGATGTATTTGAGGTCTAGGTATGAGGCCCAATGTGATGTATTCGAGGCCCATGGGATGTGGCCATTGTGATGTATTCAAGGCCATGGGATGTGGTCCATTGTGATATACATGAGGCTCGTTATGGGGCCCAATGTGATGTATATGTGGCCTTGTGTGAGGCCCATTATGATGTATATGCGGCCCATATTTAAGGCCTATAGTGAAGTATATGTGGCCCTTGTACGAGGCCTAAGTAATGTATATGTGGTCCTTATACGAGGCCCAATTATGATGAGTGATTCCACCATGATGTATGTGTTATGTTCACACCATTCATCCATTACTCTAAGGCTGTGAGCCTCATTGCATTGTGAGGCCTACCCTGATTTATGGGCTATATGCACATCATGGGGCTACCTTATGATACCCACCATGATGTAAGTATTACATCCATGATGTCCATCCATTTTTCCCCGACTTGTATAAGGGTTGTGAGCCCCATAGAGACTTGGATTCAAATCCCAAATGGACTGCACTTTGGGTGTAATGGTGGTTAAATATCCACGTGGTAAACGGTGGTTAAATGTCCCCGTCGTGCATCTCCCTAAGGTTCGTTGTTAGACTCATTCTCATCTCCTCTTATTGGGCTTACCCAAAACCATTGGTCCCCCCATTGATGATGATGCTGTCTTTGTGATTTGGATAAACTTGTGGTTATGCTTGTTATGAAATAAATGTATGTTAAAAATCCTCCTTGTAGGATCCTAGGATCAGAATTTGGTGTATGGATGTTAGAAGCCAAAAATGGGGTGCTACGAAGGCTGTCAACACAAGATTTGGCGATTGAGAATTTTGTGAGCTTGTTTTTGACTTTGGGGCATGACAACACCCCCCATGTACTCTCCCATCGAAGGCCTCCTATGAGGACTTGAAAGGGGTGAGAATCACCTGTGACCCAATCCTACACGAGGAATGATCAGTAGGGTCTCTTGACTTTAATGACTTATAGATAAGCAGATTAGCCCCATTTAGCACGTTGATGAAGATCTCTTACTTTGATGATGAAGAATCTTCAGCTCCCTTGAATCGCAACACAAATGATGCTCCAATGTATATCGATGGGTTGGGTCAAGGTTATGTTGGAAGTCTACTCTATTAAATGTTTTCCTATTTTAGAAACAGAGTGTTTCCAATCATCTATGCATTTAAGGATTCCTAGTTCAATGATTTTCCATTAAGGTGGTAGCTGGAGGATCCTTGAATGCGGAAGTTCATTCCCCAATCCATTCTATTGAATATCAATGATGAGGGTGGATTGGAGGATGAACTCCCACGAGAGAAAAAGGATTAGGGTATATGATCTGGATTAAGCACTGAAAAGCTTTATCTATTTTCTCTAAAAATAACTAAAAGCAAGCTCTCTTTCAATAGGCAAAAAGTTCTGACAGAAATAAAACAGTCATATTTTTGACAAAGTTCGATATCATCGAGCAGGCTTCGATATCATCAAGCGTATACTCTTGATAGAATCGAATTGCTGCTCGATGACACGAATTCAATCTGTCAAACACTTTTGAACCTTTTTGCCAACTGGTCAAGGAAATCAAACATTCTTTGATGTCATCGGATTTCAAAATCCGATTTCATCGACACATGGTTCGATTCCTCGACATTTAAAAAATGTGAGAGCAAACTTGCCTGTAAAACTTAACAGGTATTGATATGATCGAGCATCCCTCGATATCGTCTGAATTTGAATGTCGATGATATTGATATGAGTGTCGATTCATCGATCTTTTCAGAAAATTTTCCTATAAGCTTGTTGGACAGTTTGTGTCCTATTTTGATGACATCGACCTAGTCTCGATATGATTGATATTTGAATATCGATTTTATCAAGTGATCCTGAATACTTAAAAGAATTTACCTAAAGGCTTGCTGGCTAGATTTGTGTCCCAATCCGATATCATCGAAGGTCCATCGATATCATCGATGTTTGAATTTTGAGGATATCGAGGCTCTCTTTGAGATATAAAAAATTATATGATTTTCCTTAACTGTATATTGGACACAACTGACTAGTTATCAATTTTATCGAGACATCCTGATGAACTCAAGATTTGAAAGTTGATGATATCGAATAGGCCATCGATTCAAGACAAGATCTTAAATGAAGAAAGTTTTCAAGACATGGATGAAGAATTCAAGTATAGAAGTCTTCAAGTTTGTATGTTCGAGATTCGATCAAGTTCAAGTTTAGTAGAAGACTTTGTCAAGTCAAGATCAAGCTCAAGAAGGCCTACTATAAGATTTGTATATTCTCAAGCGTCTCTTAAGGGTCATCTGAGTGTACAGACTTTCAATGTCCATCTCACTTTGAAGGTTTGTTTGACCTTAGATTGACCTTAGGTTAGGCTTTACAGTAGGTCATTCTGAATACATAACTCATATACTTTATTATGCTTGTTTGGAGTGTTCTAAGACCAGTCCTAGGAACTTCAAGACCAGTCCTAACTTTACTACGACCAGTCTTAAGTTTTTTATGACCAGTCCTAAGTAGTTGAAGATTTTTAGATCTTTCTGGCTATCCTACGACCAGTCCTGTGAGTTCTACGACTCATCCTTCGACCGGTCGTAGCCCTATGACTCAAACTCCAGCAACCATTTTTGGGGTCCTACGACCGGTCGTAGGTGTCTCACGACCAGTCGTAGGTGGCCCACGATCGGTCGTAGACCGCCCAGGACCAGTCGTGGAATAGAAAATCAAATCCCACAGAAATCTTTTGAAAATCTTTGGAGCTACGACCAGTCCTAGGTTCCTAAGACAAGTCGTAGATGAGATTTTTTAGGCTATAAATTGAGCACGAACTTCAGAGTTTTGGTACTTCAAATCAATTCTATTCAAGCATTCTTTAGGCTATTCTCTGAGATAAGTTTGTGTTTATTTTAAGCTGCTTTGTGCTTATTTAATATTCCTTTTGCTAGCTTATTCTTATTTAATTTTGATTTACATTCCAATCTTATTAGAAAAGGGGAATTTCTGATATTCCTTCTTCTTGGATTCAAAATCAAATAGATCTAGCCCGTTTGATTTAAAATCAATTAGACTTAGAGCCATTCTTAAAGTGAGTATTGAACTTTGAACGTCGTATCGAACTTCTACTCCGATTGGTTCTACCGAGCTTCTTCGAAAGGTGATTCAGGTATTTTACATGTTTTGTAATTTACTTTCTCTGGTTTTTGTTTGAGATTCGCCAGAAAAATCTCATTGTATTAGTTATCTGAGGAGAGCTAGAAAACTCAGATTGTGGAGTTTTTGGATTGTGTAAACCCGAGATCAAAGACACAATTATGAAGGTTTTAGGTGAACCTGTGAAATCTACATGCTAATATCCCCTGTGTGAGGATATTAGGAGTGGAGTAGCAATCTGTGTGGCTGTTGGATAACAGTTGGTGTACACACAGGCGAACCACTATATATCATTGTGTTGTGGATGTATATTACTCTTTCATTCTTTTATTCATTCTGTTTTGTGGAGAGTGTTTGTGGATGAATGTTGTAATCACTTCAAGCAAGTGTGGATGAATGTTGTAATAACTTAGGATTTATTTTCCACAAGTTATTTGGATTTCATTGCTTATTATTCCTCTTTGGTTTGTAATACAAAGGACGTTCTAGAAATAAGGTTGTCCTACCTTAAACCTCTGGTTTTTGGTGTAAGGTTGTCCTTAGAACTGATAAAGTATCAATCTCTTTATTTTAGGCTATTGTGATTGTTTTATATTCAGCATTGTTCTTTAAATCTTTTATTATTCTGTTGTTATTAGTTTTATTTGGCATTGCCTGATTCACCCCTCCTCTAGGGCATATAGCTAGGCCCTTTCTAGTGGTATCAGAGCCAAATAGCTCGTGCTTATTGTTTATTTATTGGATTTATTTCCTGACCTAACGATCTAAGCCATATTAAGATGTCAAATTTTGAAAGCCTATCATTCACTAGGCCACCACCTTTTAATGGCACAAACTATGCTTATTGGAAAGCCAGGATGAGGATCTTCCTTAAATCCTTGGACGAAAGTGTGTGGATGGCCACAGTGAATGAATGGAATCCTCCTATCACTGAAGTTGCTAATGACGATGGTTCAAAAACTATGAAAGTAACGGCTTATTCTCTTTGGACCACACTTCAGAAAAGTGAAAGTAGTGCCAATGCTATAGCACTAAATGCAATTACTTGTGCATTATCACCAGATAAATTCAAAAGAATCATCTCTTGTGAAAATGCAAAATAAGTATGGGATGTATTAGAAATGACACACGAGGGTACATCTATTGTCAAGAAATCTAAAGTCCAACTCCTCACAACTAAATTTGAAGAAATTCATATGGAGGAGAATGAGTTGTTTATGGACTTCTACACTAGATTGAATGACATTGTGAACTCTATGTGGGGTCTTGGTGATAGAATCCCAGAAAGTAAAGTGTGCGCAAAGATACTGTAAGTGCTATGATTTCATATCCCTTTAGTTGTCAAATTTTGTGGTGCCAAAACCTATTTCTATGTCTTGTGTATCTTGTGTTTTATGTTTGAAGTCTATTCATTGCTATCAAGACATATCAAGACATCGCATTTCAAGATAAGATCTTAAATGAAGAAAGTTTTCAAGTCTTGGATGAAGAAATCAAGAATAGAAGTATTCAAGTTTGCGTGTTCAAGATTTGATCAAGTTCAAGTTTTATAGAAGACTTTGTCTAGTCAAGATCAAGCTCATGAAGGCCTACTACAAGTTTTGAATATTCACAAGCTTCTCTTAAGGGTCATCTGAGTGTACAGACTTTTAATGTCCATCTCACTTTTAAGGTTTGTTTGACCTTAGATTGACCTTAGGATGGGCTGTACTGTAGGTCATTCCGGATACATAACTCATATATTTTTATATGCTTGTTTGGAGTGTTCTAAGACCAGTCATAGGGACTTCAAGACCAGTCCTAGCTTTTCTACGATCAGTCTTAAGTTTTTTAGGACCAGTCCTAGGTAGTTGAAGATTTTTGGATCTTTCTAGCTGTCCTACGACCAGTCCTTGACATCCTACGACCAGTCTATGAGTTCTACGACTCATCCTTCGACCAGTCGTAGCCCTACAACTCAAACTCCAACAACCATTTTTGGGGTCCTACGACCGGTCGTAGGTGTCTCACGACTAGTCGTAGGTGGCCCACGACCGGTCGTAGACCACCCAGGACCGGTCGTGGAACTAAAAATCTTATCCCGCAGAAATCTTTCAAAAATATTTGGAGCTACGATCAGTCCTAGGATCCTAAGACCAGTTGTAACACCCCGGATTTTGGCCAACCTGAGATTATACGTCCTTAGGCAATGGGTCAATTAAAACACCTGAAAAATCGTTCAGAACCTAATTCCATAGCCAAAGAAACCACTTAGGATTAATTCTTTTAGAAATTAAGCGTAAGTTAGCTAGCGCAACGTTAGAGTAGCTAGGAAACAGTCCCTGATCACTTTAAATACGTTCTATAAGACCCAAATCGAGTAGAACGTATGACTCTATAATACTCTATAACCTCGGATCAAACTCTAAGCAGGTTTGTTCTCTGGACCACTTTGAATCTTTGTATTGGATCTAGGCCGCACGTCGAAAGTCTGATACCTCCTATCTTAGACCGTTAGAACCGCCTAGCTGGACTTAACACTCATTTCGAAAATCAAGTCAAACCGATAATCACAGGCTATTTCATTGAGCCCGGACTGAAGAGAGTGCGAATAGGGACAGATTTGGAATTTGAAATTCAAATTTGGCACACGACTTGACGCGTTAGTATTAAGCGTTCTGACCATCAGAATTCAGCCAAATTACACCCTCGAATCAGGAAAAATTTCTATTTCATACCATCAGATTTGCAGACCTGATCTACATGCGGTGACCGCTGAACTGAAACTGGACCGCCACGGACGATCTGCGAACCCTGCCAGACTGAAAACTAGATGTATGCTAGATCCAGTATGCAGGAGCTTAAGTCCGATCGCGTTCGGCCAGGGGACCACTAGAAATGTCCTTTTGGACTGAAATAGCCCCGATTTGGTTACCCCTCAAGTGAAACTTGTTCCCGAGCCTATTTCGGGCAAGCTTGGGCTTATAAAAAGGGTTGAAACCCTCACTCCTCTCTCCCATCCGAATTTGCAAAAATCCCTAGATTGGGAGAGAGAAAAGGTGAGAGTTTGTGAGAGAAGGTGGGAGAGAATTCCCTGCTGCTTATGCCACGTGCTGTACGTGCTTAGGCAACGCACTCCGATCACTTTCCCGGCTATTCCTCCACATTTTCAGGTAAGAAAATACCCTAGAGGTTGCTGATTTGAGGTTCCTTTCGTTTCCTAGCAAAGTAGCTAATAGAACTTGTGTATTAGGTTCTCTAATCGCCGTAGACGAAGCGTATACGCTCCGTTCGAATTTACACATCCATAAGAGACAAGGTGCGGATTTTAGATGCTTTGATTGACTATTTCCAAAGCTTTCAATGTCGTTTAATGGTAGATTATCGATGGCAACGCCGTTTGACATGTACAACATGCTGTCCGTTTCCTGTTTCGTAAACCGGCGAAGAATATGAGATTTAGGGCATTTTAGTCATTAGTAGGAAGTACTGATTTCATTCATATTTTGCTGATGTGATTGACATGATTTGTTGTCGCATTAGAATGTTAGGAATACGTGCATAATTAGTTTGGCGAAGAGATTCGCCTAAATGCGCACTTTGGGTCGACATACTATATGTAGACTTAAGTGTGTAGTGTAAGTGTTTGTATAAATGCTTGTATTAGTATGTATTGAATTAAATGGAGTTATGATTTAATTCGAGATTGAATTCTCAATTAATATGCTGATGGAAATGATTTCCTATATGTTGGTGATATGCATAATTTCATTATATGTATGAAAGGCATGTGTCAGATGATTTACTTAAGTTGTACGATATAACATGTATTAACATGCTCACATGGTTGTGTTTCATTTCCAATACTCTCACATGATTGTTGATGTGGATTCATATGTGTTTGGGACTATACTTAGTCCAGGCAGTCGGTAATCGAGCGAATTCGTGGTTGGCTTATCTTTGCCACGAACGACGCGTCGATGAACGCGAGCCGTGTTTTGGAGTTGGCGGCAGTGGTTAGGCCACACGAAGTGTTTTACGCACTTCATGTCGTTCAACTTGAGATGCGATCGTGCTAGTCGAGCCCGTCAAGTAACTCGACTGGCCGTTGTATGTTCACTCTGCATGAGTCATAACTGCTTGAACCTAGGGTACTGAACTTACCATTGTAAACCCTGTTAACCATGGTACCTTGATCCACGAAGACTCATGAGCCGGGCATGGTGGTATGGGACACCGTGCTCGAGCTGTCGGCCTACGCTGGGGCCACAAACTTTTCCGTAGTGACCAGTGAGCACTTAGTCTAGTGAGCAGATTATGGTGGTATGGGACACTATATTCTTGCTGTCGGCCTACACTGATCAGGCGACGAGTCCTTTGTAGTGACCGCGAGCGTATTTTGAGTCTACGGGAGGCGACGACCCTTCAGTAGCAGTAGAGTACAGTAGGCCTATATTGATAAGGTGATGGGGGAGGGAGCAACGAGTGCGTGCAACAGCCCTGGCAGCCCTAGCAGCGACCTACATAATATACATCGTATGAGATTACTAGGAGTGATGACCCTAGACAGGATTTATGTTGGGATTGATATAAGGGAAGTAGCTTAGTTTCCCAATCTTTCTGTTTGAATGGACTAATAACAACTCGGAAATCATATCACCATACCATTGCATGTGCCTGGAAGATGTAGAGCACTTGAGGGTCGATTGCATGCCGCGGTCGTAAGATAATGCCGTATAAGGGAGATCGTCGGTGAGGGCATACATCACGTCATGTCATATTGCATTAACAACAGTTTTAGGATTTTTTGATTTACTGCTTTACTATTATCGCATGATTGATTTGAGAATATGTTAATCCTTGCTCTATTATTCCACTGAGTTAGCTACTCACTCCCACGTTACGGGACGGTGTTCCTAGACACCCACCAGACCTTTTTGTGATTGCAGATGATGGCACGGCCTGTGAGGCGGAGCTGGATTTGATGATGATGAGGAGGATTCCTCCTATATGCGTGTTCTGATTGACGAGATTACAGGGAGGTTGATTAGATACTTTGACACTTGTCATTTTATATTTTTAGCGTACTCATGTATATTCGTTTTGTCTACTTTTGGAGTATACATGTATGTATATAACCTGGTAACATGTTCACACTCTGGAGACATATAACAGTTTATATATATTATACATACTCTCATAGTCTTCCGTTTGTTAATTTAACTGTCTCTGGAGTATGATATGCTGTTCTAGCTTAATCTCACTCATGTTTAATACGTTATCACAGACAACATTCAATCATACATATCTATGTTGTATAAATAACATGTTGGAACTCGGGAGTTGGGTTTTTGCTCGACCCCCCGATTTTCGGGATGTTATACCAGTTGTAGACGGGATTTTTCAGTCTATAAATTGAGCACGAACTTTAGAGTTTTAGCACTTCAAATCAATTCTATTCGAGAATTCTTTAGGCTATTCTCTGAGATAAATTTATGTTTATTTTAAGCTACATTGTGCTTATTTAATATTCCTTTTGCTAGCTTATTTTTATTTGATTTTGATCTACATTCCAATCTTATTAGAAAAGCGGAATTTCTGATATTCCTTCTTCTTGGATTCAAAATCAAATAGATCTAGCCCGTTTGATCTAAAATCAATTAGACTTAGAACCATTCTTAAAGTGAGTATTGGACTTTGAACGTCGAATCGAACTTCTACTCCGATTGGTTCTACCGGGCTTCTTCAAAAGGTGATTCAGGTATTTTACATGTTATGTAATTTACTTTCTCTGGTTTTTGTTTGAGATTCGCCTGAAAAATCTTATTATATTGGTTATTGAGGAGAGCCAGAAAACTCAGATTGTGGGGTTTTTGGATTGTGTAAGCCCGAGATCAAAGACACAATTGTGAAGGTTTTAGGTGAACCTGTGAAATCTGCATGCTAATATCCCCTGTGTAAGGATATTAGGAGTGAGTAGCAATCTGTGTGGCTGTTGGATAACAGTTGGTGTACACACAGGCGAACCACTATATATCGTTGTGTTGTGGATGTGCTTTATTCTTTCATTCCTTTATTCATTCAGTTTTGTGGTTTGTGTTTGTGGATGAATATTGTAATCACTTCAAGTAAGTGTGGATGAATGTTGTAATAACTTAGGATTTATTTTCCACAAGTTATTTGGATTTCATTGCTTATTATTCCTCTTTGGTTTGTGATACAAGGGACGTTCTAGAAATAAGGTTGTCCTACCTTAAACCTCTGGTTTTTAGTGTAAGGTTGTCCTTAGAACTGATAAAGTTTCAATCTCTTTATTTTAGGCTATTGTGATTATTTTATATTCAGCATTGTGCTTTAAATCTTTTATTATTCCGTTGTTATTAGTTTTATTTGGCATTGCCCTATTCACCCCCCTCTAGGGCATATAGCTAGGCCCTTTCAGATACTACGTTCACTTCCTGAACGATTCAATTCTAAAGTGACTGCGATTCAGGAACTTCATGATACGGATACCATGAGGGTTGAGGAACTAGTTGGTTCACTTCAAACCTATGAGTTATCCTTTATGGCTCTTAAAGGAAAATCAATTGCTCTCAAATCATCTAAAAATGTTTCATAAGAGAGTACTTCAGATTCAGAAAATACCGAAGATGATATGGCGCTTTTAGCAAAAAGGTTTTACAAAATTTTCAAAAACAAGAAAAAGGTTGATTTTCAAAAATCAAATGATAAGAGACGATCTAAACCTAGAACTTGAAAATCCTTGAAAGATAGTCAATGTTACAACTGTTAAGAGTATGGGCACTTAGCTAACAAATGTCCTAAAACGGACAAATCTAAAAAAAAAAGCATGATGGCTACTTGGGATGAATTGTCTGATTTTGAATCCTCTTCTAAATCAGAAGATTCTGAAAATGTAACATCCCGAAAATCGGGGGGTCAAGTAAAAACTCCACTCCTGAGTTTCAGAACATCACTTATGCAACATAAATGTGTAGATTGAATGTTGTCTGTGTTAATGTATTAAACATGAGTGGGATTAATCCAAAACATCATATCATACTCTAGAGACCGTTAAATTAGCAAGCGGAAGACTGTGATAGTATGTATAACATATATAAACTGTTGTATGTCTCCAGAGTGTGAACATGTTACCAGGTTATATACATACATGTATACTCCAAAAGTAGACAAAACGAATATACATGAGTGCACTAAAAATATAAAATGACAAGTGTCAAAGTATCTAATCAACCTCATCATCATCAAGTCCAGCTCCGCCTCGCAGGCCACGCCATCATCTGCAATCACAATAGGACTGGTGGGTGTCCGAAAACACCATCCCGTAACGTGGGAGTGAGTGATCAACTCAGTGGGATAAGAGATCAGAGATTAGCATGTTATCAAATCAATCATGCGATAATAGTAAAGCAGTAAATCAAACAATCCTAATACTGTTGTTAATGCAATATGACATGACATGATGGATGCTCTCACCGACGATCTTCCTCATACGGCACCATCTTACGCCCGCGGCATGCAATCGTCCCACAGTGCTCCACATCTTCCAGGTACATGCAATGTAATGGTGATATGATTGCCGAGTTATTATTAGTCCATTCAAACAGCAGGATTAGGAAACTAAGGTACTTCCCTTATATCAATCCCAACACAGATCCTGTCCAGGGTCGTCACTCCTAGTAATCTCATACAATGTATATTTTGTAAGTCGCTGCAAGGGCAGCCAGGGCTGTTGCTCGCACTCGTTGCATCGCTCCCCCATCACCTTATCAATACAGGCCTACTGTACTCTCACTGCTACGGAATGGTCGTCGCCTCCAGTAGACTCAGAATACGCTCGCGGTCACTACAAAGGACTCGTCGCCTGATCAGTGTAGGCCGACAACAAGAATATAGTGTCCCATACCACCATAATCTGCTCACGAGTCATAGGTGCTCACTGGTCACTACGGGGAGGTTTGTGGCCCCAGCGTAGGCCGACAGCTCGACCATGGTGTCCCATACCACCATACTCGGCTCATGAGTCTTTGTGGATTAAGGTACCATGGTTGACAGGGTTTACAATGGTAAGTTCAGTACCCTAGGTTCAATCAGTTATGACTCATAGAAGGTGAACATACAACGGCCAGTCGGGTTACTTGACGGGCTCGACTAGCACGAGCGCATCTCAAGTCGAACGACATGAAGTGCGTAAAACACCTCGTGTGGCCAAACCACTGCCGCCAACTCTAAAACATGACTCGCGTTCATCGACACGTCGTTCATGGCAAAGATAAGCCAACCACGAATTTACTCAGTTACCGACCGCCTGGACTAAGTATAGTCCCAAACATTTATGAATTCACATCAACAATCATGTAAAAGTAATGAAAATGAAATACAACCATGTGAGCATATTAACACATGTTATAACATACAACTTAAGTAAATCATCCAATGCATGCATTTCATACATATAATGAAATCATGCATATAGCCAACATGGAGGAAATCATTTACATCAGCATATCATTTGAGAATTCAATCTCAAACTAATTCATAACACCATTTAATTCAATACATATTAATACAAACATTTATACAAACACTTAGACTACAACCTTAAGTCTACATATAGTATGTCGACTCAAAGTACGCATTTAGGCGAATCTCTTCGCCAAACTAATTATGCACGCATTCCTAGTATCCTAATGCGACAAGAAGCCATGTCAATCATATCAGAAAAATATGGATGAAAACAGTATTTCCTGCAAATGACTAAAATGCCCTAAATCTCATATTTTTCGTCTGCTTACGAAACATGAAACGGAAAACATGTTGTACATGTCAAACGGCATTGCCGTCGATAATCTACTATTAAATGACATTGAAAGCGTTGAAAACAGCCAATCAAAGCGTCTAAAATCCGCACCTTTTCTCCTAAAAGCGTATCAATTCGAACGGAGCATATACGCTTCGTCTACGGCGAATAGGCAACCTAATACACAGGATCCATAAGCTACTTCGCTATGGAAATGAGGGAACAGTAAATCAGCAACTATTTAGGGTATTTTCTTACCTAGAAATGCGATGAAATCACCAGCAAAGTGATTGGATTGCGTGGCTTAAACACGTGCAGCAGGTAGCACAAGCAGCAGGAAATTCTCTCCCACTCTCTCTCACAATCTCTCACCTTTTCTCTCACTCAATCCGGGGCTTTTTTCCAAATTCGGATGGGAGAGAGGAGTGAGGGTTTCAAGCCCTTTTATAAGCCCAAACATGCCCAAAATAGGCTTGGGAACAATGTTTACTTGAGGGGTAACCAAATCGGGGCTGTTTCGGCCCAAAAAGGCATTTTTGGAGGTCTCCTGGCCGAATGCGGTCGGACTTAAGTTCATACATGTCGGATGTCGCACACATCCCATTTTTAGACCAGTAGTGTTCGTAGATCGCACGTGACGGTCCAGTTTCAGTTCAGCGGTTACCGCACGTAGATCAGGTCTATAAGTCTCATGATATGAAATATAAATTTTTCCTGACCCGAGGGTGTAATTTGGCTGAATTCTGACGGTCAGAATGCTTAATAATAACGTGCCAAGTCATGTGCCAGATTTGAATTTTAAAATCCAAATCTAACCCTATTCTCACTCTCTTCACTCCAGGCTCAATGAAATAGCCTGTGAATGTCGGTTGGACTTGATTTTCGAAATGATTGTCAAGTCCAGCTAGGCGGTTATAACGGTCTAAGATTGTAGATATCGGACTTTCGATGTGCGGTCTAGATCCAATACAAAGTTTTAAAGAGGTCCAGAGAACAAACCGACTTAGAGTTTGATTCGAGGTTTTAGAGTATTATAGCGTCATTGGTTCTACTCGCCTTGGGTCTTGTAGAACGTATTTAAAGCGGTCAGGGACAATTTCACAGCTACTCCAGCGTAGCGCTAGCTAACTTATGCTTAGTTTCTAAAGGAATTAATCCTAAGTGATTTCTTTGGCTATGGAATTGGGTTCTGAGCGATTACCCAGGTGTTTTAGTTGACCCATTGCCTAAGAACGTCTAATCCCAAGTTGGCAAAAATTCGGGGTGTTACAGAAATCGAGTCGGGCGATGATGTTAAAGCCCTTATGACTCTAGCCAAGATCACCTGTTCAGATCATGATGATATATCTAGTGAAGAAAATCCAAATAGTGATTGCGATAATGAAGATGATCTTCAAAATGCTTATAATGCCCTTTATAAAAAGAGAGTTATAAAATTGCAGTTAAGCTTAAATTACAAAAAGAAAAATTTTTTAAGCTTAAGGAAGATTATGAGTCTCTTGTTTTAGAAAAGTCTCATATTTTCGATTCTTTTGAAAAAACCAAATGTGATTTAGATTTCAAAAATTCTCAAATTGAAGATTTGAAATCCAAAAAAGAAAGACTCAAAAATGAGGTAGCCTCTCTTCCGAGTTTGAAAGACACATGGAGATATGCCCAAGGTGATCCAAAATTGGAAAAATTATTGTCCGGATCAAGAAAATGTGACGATCGATCCGGGTTGGGCTATGATAAAAATACATCTCCTAAACAAAAGAACATTACTCCTAAATTTGTTAAAGGAGAGTCTTCGACCTCAAAAGAAAAGAATACCTATTAAGGTTTTTCCAAAAATTCTAGGTCTTTTCAAAAACCTAAAGGTGGCCATGTCAACTTTAATTTTCAAAACTGAAATCCATTGGGTGAAAAAATAATTGATCTACTCAAGGAGCTATTAAAGTCTAACTCCATGGGTCACTTCTATAACAACAGACAGAAAAAGACCATCTATGCTCCTAAACCCAAAAAAGTTCTGAAATGGGTTCCTAAAGTCTCCAGCTTGGTTGCCCACATTGCTTTTAAAGCTACAAGCTATTCAAAGTGGAACCTAGATAGTGGTTGCTCCAGACATATGAAAGGTGATAAAGCTTTATTCACTGATCTTAAAGATATGACTGACAGGTCAGTCACATTTGGTGATGGAAGCAATTGCAAGATTATTGGCCAAGGTACGGTTCAGCTTTATAACCTTCCCTTATTTAAGAATGTTTTATATGTTGAGGGTTTAAAACACAACCTATTAAGAATTTCTCAGATATGCGATAACAACCATAATGTGAAGTTTTCTAATCAAGGTTGTGAGATACTTGATAAAAAGGGTTCTATTATATTAACTGGTCGCAGAACTTTTGAAAACTGCTACATCATTAGTGATGCAAGCTCAACCACTCAATCATGTTACATGGTCCATACCGATGAGACTGAATTATGGCATAAACGCCTTGGACATGTACACTATCGGAACTTATTTAGATTGAGCAAAAGAGAACTAATTAGAGGTCTACCCAAATTACAAAAAGTAGACAGAATATGTGGTGAATGCCAGTTGGGCAAACAGATTAGGAGCTCTCACAAGAAAGTGAACTCCAATACCACATCTAAACCACTCGAGCTTCTCCATATGGATCTTATTGGACCAACCAGAACGGAGAGTTGAGGAGGCAAAAAATACATCTTGGTTATCGTTGATGACTATACCAGATTCACTTGGGTATCTTTCTTAAAAGATAAAACTGAAACCCTACATGAAGTGAAAAAGGTCATTAAACGAATCCAAAATGAGAAAGGTTCTCATGTTAGTAAGATTCGTAGTGATCATGGATCCGAATTCGAAAATAATAGTTTTGAGAAATTCTGTAGCGATCAGGGAATATCGCATGAACTCTCTGCGCCCAAAACACCGTAACAAAATGGTATAGATGAAAGAAAAAATAGAGTGCTTCAGGATATGGCTAATGTTATGTTAAATAGCATGAAGCTCTCTAGAAATCTTTGGGCTGAAGTAGTTAATACCGCATGTTATATTATTAATCGGGTTTATACTAGTAAATTTGATAATAAGACTGCTTATGAATTATGGTTTGAAAAGAAACCTACTGTCAAATACTTTCAGGTTTTTGGCAGCAAGTGTTATATTTTACGTGATCATGAAAATTTAGGAAAGTTTGATACGAAGAGTGATGAAGGTATTTTTCTTGGTTATTATTTGAACGGTCGAGCTTATAGGGTTCTAAATAAGAGAACTGGTGTGATTCAAGAGTCCATCAATGTGGTCATTGATGATCATTTGAATACACCAGATCTGAGTTTAGATGATGATGAAGCTCTTATTATCGACAATCAAGATACTTCATCAAGTCAAAAAGAGTCTGAACCAAGGACTGTCAAAGATCATCCAACCAATCAAATACTTGAAAACCCTCTCACTGGAGTTCGTACTCACAAACAACTTGAGAACATACGTAATTATATTTATTTTACATCCCAAATAGAACCGGTCAATGTGAAAGAAGAACTTTCTGAAGAAAATTGGATAATTACTATGCAGGATGAACTTAATCAATTTGTTCATAACGATGTCTGGTATCTTGTTCCTAGACCTAAAGATAAACACATTTTGGAACAAAATGGATCTTTAAAAATAAGTCTGATGAACTTGGAAATATAATACGAAACAAGGCTAGACTGGTTGTACAAGGGTACACTCAGATTGAAGGCATCGATTACGATGAAACCTTTGCTCCAGTCGCTCACCTTGAATCAATCAGACTTTTTATTTCCATCGCATGCTTTAGAAAATTTAAGATTTATTAGATGGATGTAAGGAGTGCCTTCTTGAATGGAGATTTACATGAAGAGGTGTATGTTGAACAACCTTCAAGGTTTGAAGACCCCAAGTTATCTAACCATGTATTTCATCTCAAAAAAGCTCTCTATGGTTTAAAACAAGCGCCCAGGGCATGGTATGAGAAATTGACTAAATTCTTACTTAGTATATGTTGATGATATTATTTATGGATCTACTTGCTCTAACATGTCTATTGAGTTTACAGAGTTAATGAAATCAAGGTTCGAAATGAGCATGGTTGTCGAACTTAACTATTTCCTTGGGTTGCAAGTAAAACAACAACCTGATGGAATTTTCATTTCCCAGACCAAATATGCTTCAAATTTGGTTAAAAGGTTTGGATTTGAGAATGGTAAGAACTTTGATACTCCTATGAGTACAACATTAAGACTCTTAAAAGACTCTACAGGTAAAGATATAGATCCTAAACTATATCGCAGTATGATTGGTAGTTTTTTGTATCTTACTGCAAGTAGACCTGATATCGCATTTAGTGTTGGAATTTGTGCGAGATATTAGTCTAATCCTAAGAAATCACATCTTACTGCTGTTAAACGGATTATTAGAAATGTCACAAGTTCTATAAATTTGGGTCTATGGTACCCTTTTGATACTAGTGTTCAATTAGCTGGGTACTCAGATGCTGATTGGGCCGTTAATATTGATGATAGAAAATCAACCAGTGGTGGTTGTTTTTACATTGAAAATTGCTTAGTCTCTTAGTTCAGTAAGAAGTAAAGCTCAGTATCACTCTCCACTGCTGAGGTTGAGTATATTGCAGCTGGATATGCATGTACTCAACTAGTTTAGATGAAACGCATGCTTAGCGATTATGGAATTAATCAAGATTCAATGATCTTACATTGTGATAATTCCATTGCTATAAATATTTTCAAAAATCCAATCCAGCATTCACATACTAAGCATATTGACATTACGTATCATTACATACATGAGTTGGTTGAAGAAAAAGTTATTTCTTTGGAATATTTATCAACTGAAAATCAACTTGCTATATATTTACTAAACCGCTCGACAAAAGCAGGTTTAATAAATTAAAATTTGATCTTAGTATGTGCATTTTACATTGAATATTCTTGCTTGCATGTATCATAGTGTACTATATTTAGTATTATTTGTGTTTAAATTTCATATTTTTTCATTAAAAAATGCATTTTTGGTCGATACTCGACCGGTCGTGGCTGTACACAACTAGTCGTGAACCACACTCGACCGGTCGTGGATCTCGTGAATGTGATATATTTTGGGAAAATCCTCTTCTTCCTCATTTTCATACCGACTTACGACGAGTCGTGGCTCAACCAGTCATAAGATTTTCTGTTTTTCTTCAAGGTAAGTCCTATTTCATCATTTTTCTTGAAGATTCTTGCTCTCTATGCTTTGATTTGTTCATAGTATAGCTTGATTTCATCTCTTCTTGAGATTTTTAAGGGTTTCCTCTCTATTTGCTGATCTAGAGAAAACACATCTTTCATTTGTGCATCTTTCTTGTTCTTTGAATATCTTTTTGAATATGGATGCTAGAGGGAAAAAAAAAACATCCTGAGGTCCATCTTCATCCAGATCTGCACCGATAACTAAACGACACCTTCGGTCACCAGAAGATGATTCTCAAGATGTAAGAGATTTACGTGTCCGTAACATTATCGTTGAGCATACCGCTGATCTCAATCACATTGGTCCATATGGTGTTATCCCTCTCCTTGAATTTGTAGGCTAGACTGACATTTTACTTTGGGGTGGACCTGCATACCAGTCCATTGCTCAATCGATGGTTGTATGCATCTCTAATTTTTCTCTTGATAATTTAATTTTTTCAATTGATACTAGAGAAGGGAAATTTGAAGTAGACCGTCATTTGATATCAGGTATTATGGATATACCTGTTAATGATGAAGGTATACTGATTCATACTTTATATGACAAACCATCTGAATCGGAAAAACGTATGTTAACACGAGATTTTTGCAAAATTGATGTGCAATGGACACATAAAGCGAATGCGCTCCCTGCAAAGTATCTATTACCTAGTTACAGAGTGTTACATCATTTTTTCATTTCAAATGTATATCCTCGGTCCGGTAATAAAACTGAGTTGACTTCTTTTATGGTTTGTTTATTGTATTCTATTGCTTCTGGTACCAAGGTCCGTCTTCCCTCTTTGATTTGTCATTTCATTATTCAGTTTCGTCTCCATCCAGGTCATAGTGATATTCCATTAGGTTATCTTATGACTGTTTTAGCCACTCACATGCTTGTCGATAAACTTGTTAATGAGGCACCAATTTCTCATCTTATTTTCAACAATTCCAATCTTAATAAGATGAAATTGGATCTGCTCCCTGGCCAAGTTGATGAAGGTGGAGTTAGTGGTGTTGGTGGTGATGCTGGAAAAGAAGAGGAAGCTGGCGATCTTCCACAACAAGATGTTAATATGGATGACTTATTTGATGATATAGAAACTAATTCACCTAATGATCCAGATTATGATCCATCTGGTTTTGATGCACGCCTTCGTGCATTAGAAGAAAAGGTTGATAATATGAATATAGCCCATGATATGCGATTTAAGTACATGCAAAAATATCTTCTTCGCATTAATAAGGGGTTACACCAAATTGATCCGACTATCCTTGCTCCCTCTTCTGGATCAGATTAGGTGAATTATCTTCTGGATAGTATCACAGTATCTTTTTATTTTGGATATGTATTATGGATTATGCTTTGATAACATTGTCTTTTGGATATTATATTTTGGATTATGGGTTATGACTTGATGCTTCAGGATTATATTATGTCCTTTCATATCTCTTTCTCATTATCTGTTTATTCCTCTTCCTTTTGTGCCTTTCCCTTGTCATTTTGTGACAAAAAGGGGGAGTAGTAAGCTTAAGCTAAAGCTAAAAGGGGAGTAGTATGGAAAGGGGGAGTAAATTTGTTTAAATTGATTGATTGAGAAGGATATGTGGATTGAAGTCTTGAGGTTTTTATGTTGTGTACTGATTATATGAGCAATACTCGTATTACTCAGGGGGAGTAGAGTATTTTATGATTTCATGGCTCATGATTCCTTATTATCTTTTATGCTATGTGTTTTGTCACAAATTTGACAAAGGGGGAGATTGTAAGTGCTATGATTTCATATCCCTTTGGTTGTCAAATTTTGTGGTGCCAAAACCTATATCTATGTCTTGTACATCTTTTGTTTTATGATTGAAGACTATTCATCGCAATCAAGTCATCGCATTTCAAGATAAGATCTTAAATGAAGAAAGTTTTCAAGACATGGATGAAGAATTCAAGTATTGAAGTCTTCAAGTTTGTATGTTCGAGATTCGATCAAGTTCAAGTTTAGTAGAAGACTTTGTCAAGTCAAGATCAAGCTCAAGGAGGCTTACTACAAGATTTGTATATTCTCAAGCTTCTCTTAAGGGTCATCTGAGTGTACAGACTTTCAATGTCCATCTCACTTTTAAGGTTTTTTTGACCTTAGATTGACCTCAGGTTGGGCTTTACAGTAGGTTATTCTGGATACATAACTCATATACTTTATTATGATTGTTTGGAGTGTTCTAAGACCAGTCTTAAGGACTTCAAGACTAGTCCTAGCTTTGCTACAACCAGTCTTAAGTTTTTCAGGACCAGTCCTAGGTAGTTGAAGATTTTCGAATCTTTCTAGCTGTCCTACGACCAGTCTTGGACATCCTACGACCAGTCCTGTGAGTTCTTCGACTCATCCTTTGACCGGTCGTAGCCATATGACTCAAACTCCAGCAACCATTTTTGGGGTCCTACGACCGGTCGTAGGTGTCTCACGACCAGTCGTAGGTGGCCCACGACCGGTCGTAGACCGCCCAGGACTGGTCGTGGAACAGAAAATCAAATCCCGTGGAAATCTTTCGAAAATATTTGGAGCTATGACCAGTCCTAGGTTCCTAAGACCAGTCGTAGACGAGATTTTTTAGGCTATAAATTGAGCACGAACTTCAGAGTTTTGGTACTTTAAATCAATTCTAGTCAAGCATTCTTTAGGCTATTATCTGAGATAAGTTTGTGTTTATTTTAAGCTGCTTTGTGCTTATTTAATATTCCTTTTGCTAGCTTATTCTTATTTGATTTTGATCTACATTCCAATCTTATCAGAAAAAGGGGAATTTCTGATATTCCTTCTTCTTGGATTCAAAATCAAATAGAACTAGCCCCTTTTGATTTAAGATAAAATCAATTAGACTTAGAACCATTCTTAAAGTGAGTATTGGACTTTGAACGTTGAATCAAACTTCTACTCCGATTGGTTCTACCGGGCTACTTCAAAAGGAGATTCAGGTATTTTACATTTATGTAATTTACTTTCTTTGGTTTTGTTTGAGATTTTTCAGAAAAATCTCATTGTTTTGGTTATCTAAGGAGAGCCAGAAAACTTAGATTGTGTGGGTTTTTGAATTGTGTAAGCCCGAGATAAAAAGACATAATTGTGAAGGTTTTAGGTAAACCTGTGAAACCTATTTTGATAGTGCATGCTAATATCCCCTGTGTGAGGATATTAGGAGTGGAGTAGCAATCTGTGTGGCTGTTGGATAACAGTTGGTGTACACACAGGCGAACCACTATATATCGTTGTGTTGTGGATGTGTTTTACTCTTTCATTCTTTTATTCATTCTGTTTTGTGGAGTGTTTGTGGATGAATGTTGTAATCACTTCAAGCAAGTGTGGATGAATGTTGTAATAACTTAGGATTTATTTTCTGTAAGTTATTTTGATTTTCTTGCTTATTATTCCTCATTGATTTTTGATACAAAGGACGTTCTAGAAATAAGGTTGTCCTACCTTAAACCTCTGGTTTTTAGTGTAAGGTTGTCCTTAGAACTGATAAAGTATCAATCTCTTTATTTTAGGTTATTGTGATTGTTTTATATTCAGCATTGTGCTTTATATCTTTTATTATTCTGCTGTTATAAGTTTTATTTTGCATTGCCCGATTCACCCCCCCTCTGGGGCATATAGCTAGGCCCTTTCAGATGTGAGGTTAATTTTTACCTTTTACGAGATCGGGCACACATCCTGTTGAGGCAGACACTTAAACGATCTTCTTATGGTGCTCACTTGTCTTGTCGACTCAACACTCATGCTAATTGACAGACCAGGGCACTTTCTATATATGTGTTCTATCCTCACCGTCCATCTTGACGGTGGGATCCACCATGATGTACATGTTTCATCCATGCCATCTAGTGTTTTTGGACGGTGGGACCCACCCTGCACGTGCTGCACATATTATGGGACCCCCTATAATGTGTTTCACCTGGGCCGTCCATTTGTTGGAAACCCATCTGGGCCACAGCGCTAGTGGGCTGGCCACCCACTAGCTGGCCCACCCGATGTATGTATTATATCTCCATTGTCCATCTGGTAGGGTCCATCTTGTAGGCCCATCATGAGGCCCACTTGTTGATGTATAGGCCCACCTGCTGTAAGCAGGGCCTACCAGCTGTATAAGCAGGGCCCGCCTGTTGTATGTGCAGGGCCTACTTGATGTATGAGAGGCCCATTGTGGCCATGTATGAGGCCTAAGTGTGAGGCCCATTATATATATGAGGCCCATTATGATTGTATGAGGCCCATTATGATGTATATGAGGCTCATGAGACAAGGCTCATTGTGATGTATGAGGCCCTTGTGTGTAACATCCCGAAAATTGGGGGGTTGAGTGAAAACCTAACTCCCGAGTTCCAAAATGTTATTTATGCAACATAGATATGTATGATTGAATGTTGTCTGTGTTAATGTATTAAACATGAGTGGGATTACGCCAGAACAGCATATCATACTCCAGAGACAGTTAAATTAACCAGCGGAAGACTGTGATAGTATGTATAACATATATAAACTGTTGTATATCTCCAGAGTGTGAACATTTACCAGGTTATATACAAACATGTATGCCCCAAAAGTAAACAGAAAGAATATACATGAGTGCTCTAATAATATAAAATGACAAGTGTCAAGACATCTAATCAACCTCCCTGTAATCCCGTCAATCAGAACACGCATAAAGGAGGGATCCTCCTCCTCATCATCAAGTCCAGCTCCACCTCACAGGCTGCGCCATCATCTGCAATCACAAAAGGGTCTGGTGGGTGTCCAGGAAGACCGTCCCGTAACGTGGGAGTGAGTAGCTAACTCAGTGGAATAATAGAGCAAGGATTAACACGTTCTCAAATCAATCATGCGATAATAGTAAAGCAATAAATCAAACAATCCTAATACTGTTGTTAATGCAATATGACATGACGTGATGTATGCCCTCACCGACGATCTCCCCCATACGGCACCATCTTACGACCGCGACATGCCACACTCCCTAAAGTGCTCCACATCTTCCAGGCACATGCAATGTAATGGTGATATGATTTTCGAGTTGTTATTAGTCCATTCAAACAGCAGGATTGGGAAACTAAGGTACCTCCCTTATATCAATCCCAACACAGATCCTGTCTAGGGTCGTCACTCCTAGTAATCTCATACGATGTATATTTTGTAGGTCGCTGCAAGGGCTGTCAGGGCTGTTGCTCGCACTCGTTGCACCACTCCCCCATCACCTTATCAATACAGGCCTACTGTGCTCTACTGCTACGGAAGGGTCGTCGCCTCCCGTAGACTCAGAATACGCTCGCGGTCACTACAAAGGGCTGCCAAGGCTGTTGCTCGCACTCATTGCACCGCTCCCCCATCACCTTATCAATGTAGGCCGACAGTAAGAATATAGTGTCCCATACCACCATAATCTGCTCACGAGACTAGGTGCTCACTGGTCACTACAGGGAGGTTTGTGGCCCCAGCGTAGGCCGACAGCTCGACCACGGTGTCCCATACCACCATGCCCGGTTCATGAGTCTTCGTAGATCAAGGTACCATGGTTGACAGCGTTTACAATGGTAAGTTCAGTACCTTAGGTTCAAGCAGTTATGACTCATGCAGGGTGAACATACAATGGCCAGTCGGGTTACTTGACGGGCTCGACTAGCACGATCGCATCTCAAGTTGAATGACATGAAGTGCGTAAAACACTTCGTGTGGACTAACCACTGCCGCCAATTCCAAAACACGGCTCGCGTTCATCGACGCGTCGTGCAAAGATAAGCCAACCACGAATTCGCTCGGTTACCGACTGCCTGGACTAAGTATAGTCCCAAACATGTGGAATCACATCAGAAAAGCATGTGAAAGAATTGGAAATGAAATACCACCATATGAGCATGTTAACACATGTTGTAACATACAACTTAAGCAAATCACCTGATACATGCCTTTCACACATATAATGAAATTATGCATATCGCCACGTATAGGAAATCATCACCATCAGCGTATTAATTGAGAATTCGATCTCAAACTAAATCATAAAGAAATCATCAAGCACATGTTATAACATACCACTTGAGTGAAACATCAAGCATATGCATTTCATACATATAATGAAATCATGCATATAGCTATCATGTAGGAAATCATTTACATCAACATTTTAATTGAGAAATCAATCTCAAACTAATCCATAACATCATTTCATTCAATAGATACTAATACAAACATTTATACAAACACTTACACTACACACTTAAGTCTACAAATAGTATGTCGACCCGAAGTGCGCATTTAGGAGAATCTCTTCGCCAAACTAATTATGTACGTATTCCTAAAATTCTAATGCGACAATAAACCATGTCAATCACATCAGCAAAATATGAATGAAAACAGTACTTCCTACACATGACTAAAATGCCCTAAATCTCATATTCTTCGTTGGTTTACGAAACAGGAAACGGACAGCATGTTGTACATGTCAAACGGCGTTGCCGTCAAGAATCTACTATTAAACGACATTGAAAGCGTTGAAAACAGTCAATCAAAGTGTCTAATATCCGTACCTTGTCTCTTATGGATGTGTAAATTCGAACGGAGCGTATACGCTTCGTCTACGGTGATTAGAGAACCTAATACACAAGTTCTATTAACTACTTCGCTAGGAAACGAAAGGAACCTCAAATCAGCAACTTCTAGGGTATTTTCTTACCTGAAAATGCGGAGGAATCGCCGAAAAAGTGATCGGAGTGCGTTGCCTAAGCACGTACAGCACGTGGCTCAAGCAGCAAGAAATTGTCTCCTACTCTCTCTCACAAACTCTCACCTTTTCTCTCTCCCAATCTAGGGATTTTTGCAAATTCGGATGGGAGAGAGGAGTGAGGGTTTCAACCCTTTTTATAAGCTTAAAAACGCCCAAAATAGGCTCCGGTACAAGGTTCACTTAGTGCATAACCAATTCGGGGCTGTTTCGGTCCAAAAGATGCTTTCTGGTGGTCCCCTGGTCTAATGCGATCGGACTTAAGCTCATGCGTACCAGATCTAGCACGTATTAAGTTTTCAGTCCGGCAGGGTTCGCAGATCGCGCGTGGCGGACCAGTTTCAGTTCAGCGGTCACCGCACGTAGATCAGGGCTGAAAGTCTCATGATATGAAATAGAAATTTTTTCTGATCCAAGGGTGTAATCTGGCTGAATTCTGACGGTCAGAACGCTCAATACTGACGCGTCAAGTCGTGTGCCAGATTTGAATTTGAAATTCCAATTCTGTCCCTATTCGCACTCTCTTCAGTCCGGGCTCAATGAAATAGCCTGTGTTTATCGGTTGGACTTGATTTTTGAAATAATTGTTAAGTCCAGCTGGGCGGTCCTAACGGTGTAAGATAGGAGGTATCGAACTTTCGACGCGCGGTCTAGATCCAGTACAAAATTTCAAAGTGGTCCAGAGAACAAACTTGCTTAGAGTTTGATCCGAGGTTATAGAGTATTATAGAGCTATTGGTTCTACTCGATTTGGGTCTTGTAGAACGTATTTAAAGTGATCAGGGACTATTTCCCAGCTACTCCAACGTTGCGCTAGCTAACTTATGTTTAGTTTCTAAAGGAATTAATCCTAAGTGGTTTCTTTGGCTATGGAATTGGGTTCTGAGCGATTTTCCAGGTGTTTTAGTTGACCCACTGCCTAAGGACGTCAAATCCTAGATTGGCCAAAATCCGGGGTGTTACAATCTACCCCCCTTAAAATAAAATTTCGTCCCCAAAATTGGCGAAGGGCAAGGAGTAGTTTTTCTAAGGAAGGTTCAAATCCTATTTAATAACCTAACCGTACATATTACCTAAATCAAATGTTTCGATCTTAGGCCAGTGGGGAAGAGCCTAACCACGCTTCCGCTGCGCCACTCTGATCGAACGGTAGCGTTGACTAACCTATCTGGATTGGACTTAATTCGTTCTACCCCCCTTAAAACTTGGTTTTACTTAAGGTTGAAGAATCTTTGCATCGATCCGTATATCAGAACGAGGCGCAACTTAGGGACTCTCCTTAACCTAAAATGGAAACAACCTTTCTCTATATGGTTTTTCTTGCTAATGATGCGTTCTATGGCATTGGTACCTATGATCATAGAGATGAGCCTAATCTCTATTGTGGTTAAGTTCAGGGGCAGGTATGAGTCGGTGGCAAGATGTCGAATTCTTTACTGGCTTTAAGTCCTCGCCATTTCCCGAGGGCAATGTGATCACATTTGGTTATAGGTGGTTGGGTCATCACAGAAGAAAGGTTGTGTAGTAGGTTTGAGCCGGATACATAGACTTTCTGCCTAGAACAGAAAATTTACCATATCAGTTCTTAATCCTAGACGATGCCGATCTTCTGCTTGATCAGAGCATTGGATTTATTGGCAACTACCAGGATTTAGAAGTCAATTCAAACCGCGAATACTTCGCTGATAAATTCATTTCCTTTATTCCGCGTTCCCGAATGCAATAAGTCCTTGGGAAAGACAATTCTAAGGGGCGTGCTAGTTCATTCTAAGTTCAATCTGAGGGATTTATAAATTTTCCCTGAGAGTGAATGGTTCTAAGTTAAAAACACTTTTCTATGGGTTACAACAGAAATCTATAAGTAAGAAGGGGATCTATCGAAGGAATAAGGTTCTACTTCAACCAAATCTAACCTACAATCCCTTAGTATATACAGGCTTTACACTACTTAAGGTAACTAGTAGGCTAGTCTGTAACTCAGTAGCTATAATCTAAAGCCTAAAATTATACGGTAAATGGTTCCATACCATTTCTAATACAGGGAATTGCTCTATCGCTTAGGGTCAAGATTATCGAAATAAAACTGGCTTTCCTATATCGTCAGATCCTTTAAATCTAGGAGTGCTAACACTAGGTCCAAATGCCAAGGGCCGATTGTATGAAACGAAACTACATTCCTAATCCCATGTTGGGATTGGGAGTGGCATGCTTGGTTGGAGGGTGGGGTGGGATAAAAACTAATTTATAGGATGAATCCCGGGAGTTACAATACTCTCAATCTAGGGACAATACCTCACAACAAATGAACGGAACGCACTGCATTCAACAAAATTCGGCTATATTAAGCCCAAACCACAACACAAACACATTTTCTACCGGTGACATCACTAGACCCAATAACAACAAAACACAGAAACCCTTAAAACAAAGATCAAACAATCTACAGGGCAACGGCATAGATGCCTAATTCTACCAAAGGACTTCTACCATGGTCCCAACTAACCTTCTTGAATACTATCTAGTTCAGTACTGTCAGTTGTCCATTAGAGCTCTATCGGCCAGGTATTTTCAATACTTCTCAAACGGAGAAAGTTGAGAAATGGGATTTGAGGTTAGCACGATTTTGAGACCCAAAAAGAGGGTAAAGGCTCAAATAAAAGGGACATGAGAGAGAGGACGATGGGAAGGGAGGAAAAAGCTGAAACAGCCTTAACAATAGCCATGGAAAATGGAGAAATTGTGGAGAAATGGTTTCCTAATTAGACAGAACGAAATCTAGGCATTGTAGAGGGATGCTTCCAGCTCCCCTAGGATGTATTTTCAGAGAGAAAAGAGAATGAAAAAGGGGAATGGAGCACCTCATGATTTCAGCTCGATTTGGGGATTTTAAGAGCTTTAAACGATGAAATCTTCAAGAGGGAGGGCTACAAATCACTTTGGAGTGATGGAGTGTGGTCGTTTTCAGCAGGGAATGGATTTAGGAACGATTTGGAATCACAGTTTTTGGTTAGGGCAGCAAGAAAATGTAAATGGGGCTAGGGGAGGGGCTGTTTGTGAAGGAAGTACCTCTATTTGGGGTTTTCTATGGACGAACCCTACATGGGGGGTGTACACGACCCAAGATAGGGCGTGCGCCCAAAAATCACTTCAAGTGGGCCCCACCGGTCGGCGATGCATCACCGAACCGGCGATGGCATCGCCGACCAACTCCCTAGTTGGTTGGTGGGACCACATGGGTCTGGTCCCCCATGGTCCAGGGACTCCAAAAATATATGGTCCCCACCTTGGTTCATTCTAGATTGCCCTATATGGGTCCAAAGATGCGTTCGGGGCTTTCCGGGGCCAACCTGCAAATCCGAATACAATCCCCTATCATGCAGCATATGTTTTTGGGATAGAAGGAGCTCGTACATCTATCTAGATTATTAGTTGCTAAAGAAAGAAAACTTAGAATGTCCTAATGGCCAGTTTTCATGAAATTTTACTATTCACTATAAAATTTTGTCGAAGTATGATTTTGTATCATTTTTACACTAGGTTCAGTGCCTAACATGAAAAGTATAGGAAAGAATTGAAGAATGGAGTGGTAAGAGGAAGAATTTTGAAGATTCTAGGTAAAACGGGATTTTTAAGCCCTGGCGATTGAATACAGGGGTTGTGGTTGTCCCACAGCCCAAGGATTTACATTTACGGGTTTAGAATCATTCAAAGAATGTCTCGACTCACTTACCTACAACCTAAGAGCTATTCGGGTTGGTTCACGCGACCCTAGATGTGTTACGAACTCGATCACGCGATCGATTCGAATAGTCTTCGCCTATTGGCGAATCTGCGATCCTAGAAGTGTTTTTAGACCCTTCTCGCACCCACCTAAGTCAAAGGAAGCAACAGCGTACGTCGCGTGACCATAACCCAGGCCCGGTTTAATCCAAATCATGCTCTGATACCATCTGTAACATCCCGAAAATCGGGGGGTTGAGTGAAAACCCAACTCCTGAGTTCCAAAATGTTATTTATGCAACATAGATATATATGATTGAATGTTGTCTGTGTTAATGTATTAAACATGAGTGGGATTATGCCAGAACAGCATATCATACTCCAGAGACAGTTAAATTAACCAGCGGAAGACTGTGATAGTATGTATAACATATATAAACTGTTGTATATCTCCAGAGTGTGAACATGTTACCAGGTTATATACATACATGTATGCCCCAAAAGTAAACAGAAAGAATATACATGAGTGCTCTAATAATATAAAATGACAAGTGTCAAGACATCTAATCAACCTCCTTGTAATCCCGTCAATCAGAACACGCATAAAGGAGGGATCCTCCTCCTCATCATCAAGTCCAGCTCCGCCTCACAGGCTGCTCCATCATCTGCAATCACAAAAGGGTCTGGTGGGTGTCCAGGAAGACTGTCCCGTAACGTGGGAGTGAGTAGCTAACTCAGTGGAATAATAGAGCAAGGATTAACACGTTCTCAAATCAATCATGCAATAATAGTAAAGCAATAAATCAAACAATCCTAATACTGTTGTTAATGCAATATGACATGACGTGATGTATGCCCTCACGGACGATCTCCCCCATACAACACCATCTTACGACCGCGGCATGCCACACTCCCTAAAGTGCTCCACATCTTCCAGGCACATGCAATGTAATGGTGATATGATTTTCGAGTTGTTATTAGTCCATTCAAATAGTAGGATTGGGAAACTAAGGTACCTCCCTTATATCAATCCCAACACAGATCCTGTCTAGGGTCGTCACTCCTAGTAATCTTATACGATGTATATTTTGTAGGTCGCTGCAAGGGCTGCCAGGGCTGTTGCTCGCACTCATTGCACCGCTCCCCCATCACCTTATCAATACAGGCCTACTGTGCTCTACTGCTACGGAAGGGTCGTCGCCTCCCGTAGACTCAGAATATGCTCGCGGTCACTACAAAGGGCTGCCAGGGCTGTTGCTCGCACTCGTTGCACTGCTCCCCCATCACCTTATCAATGTAGGTCGACAGCAAGAATATAGTGTCCCATACCACCATAATCTGCTCACGAGACTAGGTGCTCACTGGTCACTACGGGGAGGTTTGTGGCCCCAGTGTAGGCCGACAGCTCGACCACGGTGTCCCATACCACCATGCCCGGCTCATGAGTCTTCGTGGATCAAGGTACCATGGTTGACAGGGTTTACAATGATAAGTTCAGTACCTTAGGTTCAAGCAGTTATGACTCATGCAGGGTGAACATACAATGGCCAGTCGGGTTACTTGACGGGCTCGACTAGCACGATCGCATCTCAAGTTGAACGACATAAAGTGCGTAAAACACTTCGTGTGGCCTAACCACTGCCGCCAACTCCAAAACACAGCTCGCGTTCATCGACGCGTCGTGCAAAGATAAGCCAACCACGAATTCGCTCGGTTACTGACTGCCTGGACTAAGTACAGTCCCAAACATGTGGAATCACATCAGCAAAGCATGTGAAAGAATTGGAAATGAAATACTACCATATGAGCATGTTAACACATGTTGTAACATACAACTTAAGAAAATCACCTGATACATGCCTTTCACACATATAATGAAATTATGCATATCGCCACGTATAGGAAATCATCACCATCAGCGTATTAATTGAGAATTCGATCTCAAACTAAATCATAAAGAAATCATCAAGCACATGTTATAACATACCACTTGAGTGAAACATCAAGCATATGCATTTCATACATATAATGAAATCATGCATATAGATATCATGTAGGAAATCATTTACATCAACATTTTAATTGAGAAATCAATCTCAAACTAATCCATAACATCATTTCATTCAATAGATACTAATACAAACATTTATACAAACACTTACACTACACACTTAAGTCTACAGATAGTATGTCGACCCGAAGTGCGCATTTAGGCGAATCTCTTCGCCAAACTAATTATGCACGTATTCCTAAAATTCTAATGCGACAATAAACCATGTCAATCACATCAGCAAAATATGAATGAAAACAGTACTTCCTACACATGACTAAAATGCCCTAAATCTCATATTCTTCGTTGGTTTACGAAACAGGAAATGGACAGCATGTTGTACATGTCAAACGGCATTGCCGTCAAGAAACTACTATTAAACGACATTGAAAGCGTTGAAAACAGTCAATCAAAGTGTCTAATATCCGTACCTTGTCTCTTATGGATGTGTAAATTCGAACGGAGCGTATACGCTTCGTCTACGGTGATTAGAGAACCTAATACATAAGTTCTATTAGCTACTTCGCTAGGAAATGAAAGGAACCTCAAATCAGCAACTTCTAGGGTATTTTCTTACCTGAAAACGTGGAGGAATCGTCGGAAAAGTGATCGGAGTGCGTTGCCTAAGCACGTACAGCACGTGGCTCAAGCAGCAAGAAATTGTCTCCTACTCTCTCTCACAAACTCTCACCTTTTTCTCTCTCCCAATCTAGGGATTTTTGCAAATTCGGATGGGAGAGAGGAGTGAGGGTTTTAACCCTTTTTATAAGCTTAAAAATGCCCAAAATAGGCTCCGGTACAAGGTTCACTTAGTGCATAACCAATTCGGGACTGTTTCAGTCCAAAAGATGCTTTCTGGTGGTCCCCTGGTTGAATGCGATCGGACTTAAGCTCATGCGTACTAGATCTAGCACGTATTAAGTTTTCAGTCCGGCAAGGTTCACAGATCGCGCGTGGCGGACCAGTTTCAGTTCAGCGGTCACCGCACGTAGATCAGGGCTGAAAGTCTCATGATATGAAATAAAAATTTTTCCTGATCCAAGGGTGTAATCTGGCTGAATTCTGACGGTCAGAACGCTCAATACTGACGCGTCAAGTCGTGTGCCAGATTTGAATTTGAAATTCCAATTCTGTCCCTATTCGCACTCTCTTCAGTCCGGGCTCAATGAAATAGCCTGTGTTTATCGGTTGGACTTGATTTTTGAAATGATTGTTAAGTCCAGCTGGGCGGTCCTAACAGTGTAAGATAGGAGGTATCGAACTTTCGACGTGCGGTCTAGATCCAGTACAAAATTTCAAAGTGGTCCAGAGAACAAACCTGCTTAGAGTTTGTTCCGAGGTTATAGAGTATTATAGAGCTATTGGTTCTACTCGATTTGGGTCTTTTAGAACGTATTTAAAGTGATCAGGGACTATTTCCCAGCTACTCCAACGTTGCGCTAGCTAACTTATGTTTAGTTTCTAAAGGAATTAATCCTAAGTGGTTTCTTTGGCTATGGAATTGGGTTCTGAGCGATTTTCCAGGTGTTTTAGTTGACCCACTGCCTAAAGATGTCAAATCCCAGATTGGCCAAAATCCGGGGTGTTACATTATGTGAGGTCTAATTTTGAATGTGTAAGGCCCATGAGACGAGGCCCATTGTGAGGGATGAGGCCCACCATGATGTATGTGTTATATACACGCAGTCTATCCATTTTTTAGGCAATGGGCCCCTCCGCCTTATGCAGGCCCACCATGTATGAGTGATGGGCTCACGCTGTCTATCCATTTCCTAGATATTTGGAGGACTGAGGGCCTCGTTATGATTTTGATTCCAAATGGACCGCACATTAGCACAATATGTGGTTAAATGTCCACTGTTGTAAACTACCCTAGGGCCTATTGCTAAGCCCACTTCCACCCTTACCCTAGTGGGCTAACCTAAAATGTTTGGCCCGTGCTTCTGTTAACGATACCCATTGGGCTATCCCAAACCATTAGGCCTAATTGATGTTAGTACTACCCATTTTTCTTATTGAGCTAACCCAAATCATTGGGCCCTCATTGATGTAGAGGTAACCACATTCTCTTATTGGGCTAACCCAAACCGTTGGGCCCCTATTGATGCTAGTGCCTTCCACCACACCTTGTAGGGAAATCCAAACCTTTGGAGCCCACCTTGTGTACCTATCTGGCCTCCATAGGGAAGCCCAATTTATTATATAATAGAGAGGGTGAGGAAACCCACTGGTTATACATAGTTTCACCCTCTTACCTCACCTTGTTGTATACTCATTCAACGCACCTCATGAGGCCCACTCTTAATGTAAGTACGTCATCTAGGCCATTCGTGGTTTGTATGAGGGTGCATCATCACCCCGTACCATAGATGGAAGAATATGTGGTATCTGATTTGGTATATCCATTATTGAACCTTACCTTGATATATGGACTAGATCCGCCATCCTTTCGTAACCATTGATTATGCAATAGACTGGTATGCAGGCCCACCCCAAAGTAAAATGTTAGCCCAACCAACAGATTCAAGGAGAGGGACAATACCATATGGAGCAATGTGATTGAGATCAGCGGTATGCTCAATGATAACATTACGGACATGCAAATCCCGTACATCTTGAGGATCATCTTCGGGTGACCGAAGGTACCGTTTTGTTAACGGTGTAGATCTAGATGAGGATGGACCACGGGATGCTTTCTTCTTCCCTCTAGCATCCATCTTCAACAAGATATACTAAGAGCAAGAGAAATGCACAAAAAGAAGGATGAGTTTTCTCTAGATCAGCAATTTGAGAAGAAACCCTTGAAAAACCCAACAAAAAGATGAAATCTAGCTACACAATGATCAAATAAAAGCATAGAGAGCATGAATCTTCATGAAAAATGAAGAAATAGGACTAACCTTGAAGAAATACAATAAATCCTATGACTGGTCGAGCCACGACTCGTCGTAGGTCGGAGTGAAAATGAAGAAGAAGGAGATTTTCTCCAAATATATCATGTTCACGAGCTCCACGACCAGTCGAGTGTGGTGCACAACCGGTCATGTACAGTTACGACCGGTTGAGTATCGACCAAAAATACATATTTAATGTAAAAAATTAAAATTTTAACACATATAATACCAAATATAATACACTATGATACATGCAAGCAAGAATACTCAATGTAAAATGCACATACCAAGATCAAATTTTAATTTATTAAACCTTCTTTTGTCGAGCAGTTTAGTAAATATATCAGCAAGTTGAGTTTCAGTTGGTATATATTCCAAGGAAATATCTTTTTCTTCAACCAACTCACGAATGTAATGATACCTAATGTTAATGTGCTTAGTACGTGAATGCTGGATTGGATTTTTGGAAATATTTATAGCACTGGAGTTATCACAATGTAAGATCATTGAATTTTAATTAATTCCATAATCGTTTAGCATGCGTTTCATCCAAACTAGTTGAGTACATGCATATCCAGCTGCAATATACTCAGCCTCAGCAGTGGAGAGCGATATTGAGCTTTACTTCTTGCTGAACCAAGAAACTAAGCAATTTCTAATGTAAAAACAACCACCACTGGTTGATTTTCTATCATCGATATTACCGGCCCAATCAACATCTGAGTACCCGGCTAATTGAACACTAGTATCAAAGGGATACTAAAGACCCAGATTTATAGTACTTGCGACATATCTAATAATCCGTTTAACAGCAGTAAGAAGTGATTCCTTAGGATTGGACTGATATCTTACACAAATACCAACACTTAACGCGATATCAGGTCTACTAGCAGTTAGATACAACAAACTAGCAATCATACTACGATATAGTTTAGGATCCATATCTTTACCTGTAGAGTCTTTTGAGAGTCTTAACGTTGTACTCATAGGAGTATCAAATTTCTTACCATTCTCAAATCCAAACCTTTTAACCAAGTTTGAAGCATATTTGGTCTGGGAAATGAAAATTCCATCGGGTTGTTATTTTACTTGCAACCCTAGGAAATAGTTTAGTTCTCCAACCATGCTCATTTCGAACCTTGATTTCATTAACTCTGCAAACTCAATAGACATGTTAGAGTAAGTTGATCCATAAATAATATCATCAACATAAATTTGAATCATCAAAATATCATTGTTATGTTTCTTAACAAAGAGCGTCTTATCAACACTTCCTACTTGAAAGTTATGACGAAGTAAGAATTTAGTCAATTTCTCATACCATGCCCTGGGTGCTTGTTTTAGACCATAGAGAGCTTTTTTGAGATGAAATACATGGTTAGATAACTTGGGGTCTTCAAACCTTGAAGGTTGTTCAACATACACCTCTTCATGTAAATCTCCATTCAAGAAGGCACTCTTTACATCCATCTAATAAATCTTAAATTTTCTAAAGCATGCGATGGAAATAAAAAGTCTGATTGATTCAAGGTGAGCGACTGGAGCAAAGGTTTCATCGTAATCGATGCCTTCAATCTGAGTGTACCCTTGTACAACCAGTCTAGCCTTGTTTCGTATTATATTTTCAAGTTCATCAGACTTATTTTTAAAGATCCATTTTGTTCCAAAATGTGTTTATCTTTAGGTCTAGGAATAAGATACCAGACATCATTATGAACAAATTGATTAAGTTCATCCTGCATAGCAATTATCCAATTTTCGTCAGAAAGTGCTTCTTTCACAATGACCGGTTCTATTTGGGATGTAAAATAAATATAATTACATATGTTCTCAAGTTGTTTGTGAGTACGAACTCCAGTGAGAGGGTTTCCAAGTATTTGATTGGTTGGATTATCTTTAACAGTCCTTGGTTCAGACTCTTTTTGACTTGATGAGGTATCTTGATTGTCGATAATAAGAGCTTCATCATCATTTGAACTCGGAGCTGGTGTATTCAAATGATGATCAATGACCACATTGATGGACTCTTGAATCACACCAGTTCTCTTATTTAGAACCCTATAAGCTCGACTGTTCAAAGAATAATCAAGAAAAATACCTTCATCACTCTTCGTATCAAACTTTTCCAAATTTTCATGATCACGTAAAATATAACACTTGCTGCCAAAAACCCGAAAGTATTTGACAGTAGGTTTCTTTTCAAACCATAATTCATGTGCAGTCTTATTATCAGATTTACTGGTATAAACCCGATTAATAATATAACATGTGGTATTAACTGCTTCAGCCCAAAGATTTCTAGAGAGCTTCATGCTATTCAACATAACATTAGCCATATCCTGAAGCACTCTATTTTTTCTTTCAACTATACCATTTTGTTACGGTGTTTTGGGCGTAGACAATTCATGCGATATTCCCTGATCGCTATAGAATTTCTCAAAACTATTATTTTTGAATTCAGATCCATGATCACTACGAATCTTACTAACATGAGAACCTTTCTTATTTTGGATTCGTTTAATGACCTTTTTCACTTCATCTAGGGTTTCAGTTTTGTCTTTTAAGAAAGATACCCAAGTGAATCTGGTATAGTCATCTACGATAACCAAGATGTATTTTTTGCCTCCTCAACTCTCCATTCTGGTTGGTCTAATTAGATCCATGTGGAGAAGCTCAAGTGGTCTAGATGTGGTATTGGAGTTCACTTTCTTGTGAGAGCTCCTAATCTGTTTGCCCAACTGGCATTCACCACATATTTTGTCTACTTTTTTCAATTTGGGTAGACCTCTAATTAGTTCTCTTTTGCTCAATCTAAATAAGTTCCAGTAGTGTACATGTCCAAGGCGTTTATGCCATAATTCAGTCTCATCGGTATAGACCATGTAACATGATTGAGTGGTTGAGCTTGCATCACTAATGATGTAGCAGTTTTCAGAAGTTCTACGACCAGTTAATATAACAGAACCCTTTTTATTAACTATCTCACAACCTTGATTAGAAAACTTCATACTATGGTTGTTATCGCATATCTGAGAAATGCTTAGTAGGTTGTGTTTCAAGCCCTCAACATATAAAATATTCTTAAATAAGGGAAGGTTATAAAGCTGAACCGTACCTTGGCCAATGATCTTGCAATTGCTTCCATCACCAAATGTGACTGACCCGTTAGTCATATCTTTTAGATCGGTGAATAAACCCTTGTCGCCTGTCATATGCCTGGAGCAACAACTATCTAGGTACCACTTTGAATGGCTTGTAGCTTTAAAAGTAGTGTGAGCAACCAAGCAGACAACTTTAGGAATCCATTTCAGAAATGTTTTGGGTTTAGGAGTATAGATGGTCTTTTTTTGTCTGTTGTTATAGGAGAGACCTATTGAGTTAGAATTTAATAGCTCCTCGAGTAGATCAATTATTTTTTCAGCCAATGGATTTCAGTTTTGAAAATCAAAGTTGACATTGTTACCTTTAGGTTTTTGAAAAGTCCTTGAATTTTTGAAAAAACCTTGATAAGTATTCTTTTCTTTTGAGTTTGAAGACTCTCCTTTTACAAATTTAGGAGAAATGTTCTTTTGTTTAGGAGATGTATTCTTATCATAGCCCAACCCGGATCAATCGCTACATTTTCTTGATCCGGACAATAATTTTTCCAATTTAGGATCACCTTGGGCATATCTCCATGTGTCTTTCAAACTCAGAAGAGAAGCTACCTCATTTTTGAGTTTCTCATTTTCAGATCTCAAATCTTTAATTTTGGAGGTTTTGAAATCTAAATCACATTAGGTCTTTTCAAAAGAATTGGATATATGATACTTTTCTAAAACGAGAGACTCATAATCTTCCTTAAGCTTAGAAATTTTTTCTTTTTGTAATTTAAGTTTGACGGCAATTTTACAACTCTCCTTATAAAGGGCATTATAAGCATCCTGAAGATCGTCTTCATTATTGCAATCACTATTCAGATTTCTTCACTAGATATATCTTCATTATCTGAAAAAGTGATCTTGGCTAGAGTCATAAGGGCTTTAACATCATTGCCCGACTCGGTTTCAGAATCTTCTGATTTAGAAGAGGATTCAGAATCAGACGATTCATCCCAAGTAGCCATCATGCTTTTCCTTTTTGATTTATCCTTTTTAGGACATTTGTTAGCTAAGTGCCCATACTCTTGACAGTTGTAACATTGACTATCTTTCAAAGATTTTTGAGCTCTAGGTTTAGATCGTCTCTTATCATTTGACTTTTGAAAATCAACTTTTTTCTTGCTTTTAAAAATTTTGTAAAACTTTTTTGCTAAAAGCGCCATATCATCTTCGGAATTTTCTAAGTCTGAAGTATTTTCTTGTGAAACATTTGATGATTTGAGAGCAATTGGTTTTCCTTTAGGAGCTTTAAAGGATAACTCGTAGGTTTGTAGTGAACCAACTAGTTCCTCAACCCTCATAGTATCTGTATCATGAAGTTCCTGAATCACAGTCACTTTAGAATTGAACAGTTCAGGAAGTGAGCGTAGTAGCTTTACGCACACTTTACTTTCTGGGATTCTATCACCAAGACCCCACATAGAGTTCACAATGTCATTCAATCTAGTGTAGAAGTCCATAAACATCTCATTCTCCTCCATATGAATTTCTTCAAATTTAGTTGTGAGGAGTTGGACTTTAGATTTCTTGACAATTGATGTGTACCCTCGTGTGTCATTTCTAATACATCCCATGCTTGTTTTGCATTTTCACAAGAGATGATTCTTTTGAATTCATCTGGTGATAATGCACAAGTAATTGCATTTAGTGCTTTTGCATTGGTACTACTCTCACTTTTCTGAAGTGTGGTCCAAAGAGAATAAGCTGTTACTTTCATTGATTTTGAACCATCGTCATTAGTTACTTCAGTGATAGGAGGGTTCCATTCATTCACTGTGGCCAGCCACACACTTTCATCCAAGGATTTGAGGAAGATCCTCATCTTGGCTTTCCAATATGCATAGTTTGTGCCATTAAAGGGTGGTGGCCTAGTGACTGATAGGCTATCAAAATTTGACATCTTAATATACCTTAGATGGTTAGCTCAGGAAATAAATCCAATAAATAAACAAAAAGCACGAGCTATTAGGCTCTGATACCACTTGAAAGGGCATAGTTATATGCCCTAGAGGGGGGGTGAATAGGGCAATGCCAAATAAAACTTAAAACGGTGGAATAATAAAAGAAATAAAGTACAATGCTGAATTAAAAGTAATCTCAATAACCTAGAATTAAGAGAATGATACTATTTCAGTTCTAAGGACAACCTTACACCAAAAACCAAAGGTTTAAGGTAGGACAACCTTATTTCTAGAACATCCTTTGTATCACAAACCAATGACAAATAAAAAGTAAGGAAACCAAAATAACTTGTAGAAATAAATCCTAAGTTATTACAACATTTCCACACTTGCATGAAATAAAATGATTACAACATTCATCCACAAATACAATCCACAAAACTGAATGAATAAAAGAATGAAAGAATAAAGCACATCCACAACACAACGATATATAGTGGTTCGCCTGTGTATACACCAACTGTTATCCAACAGCCACACAGAATGCTACTCCACTCCTAATATCCTCACACGGGGATATTAGCATGCACTATCAAAATAGGTTTCACAGGTTTACCTAAAACCTTCACAATTGTGTCTTTTTATCTCGGGCTTACACAATCCAAAAATCCACACAATCTGAGTTTTCTGGCTCTCCTCAGATAACCAAAATAATGAGATTTTTCTGGCAAATCTCAAACAAAACCAAAGAATGTAAATTATACAAATGTAAAATGCCTGAATCTCCTTTTGAAGTAGCCCGGTCGAACCAATCGGAGTAGAAGTTCGATTCAACGTTCAAAGTCCAATACTCACTTTAAGAATGGTTCTAAGTCTAATTGATTTTAAATCAAAAGGGCTAGTTCTATTTGATTTTGAATCCAAGAAGAAGGAAGATCAGAAATTCTCCTTTTCAAATAAGATTGGAATGTAGATCAAAATCAAATAATACACAAGCTAGCGAAAGGAATATTAAATGAGAACAAAGTAGCTTAAAAATAAACACGAATTTATCTCAGAGTATAGCCTAAAGAATGCTTGAATTGAGTTGAATTGAATTGAAAAACTCTGAAGTTCGTGCTCTATTTATAGCTTGAAAAATCCTATCTACGACTGGTCTTAGTATCCTAGGACTGGTCGTAGCTTCAAAGATTTTCAAAGATTTTCGCGGGATAAGGATTAGCTGTTCCATGACTGGTCCTGGGTAGCCTACGACCGGTCGTGGGACACCTTCGACTGGTCGTGGGTCACCTACGACTGGTCGTGGGACCCCCAGATTAGTTACTGGAGTTTGAGTCGTAGGGTTAAAACTGATCGAAGGACAAGTCGTACAACTCACAGGACTGGTCGAAGGATGTCCAAGACTGGTCGTAGGACAACCAGAAAAATTTAAAAATCTTCAACAACCTAGGACTGGTCCTGAAAAACTTAAGACTGGTCGTAGCAGAGCTAGGACTGGTCTTGAAGTCCCTATGACTGGTCTTAGAACAGCCCAAACAAGCATATTAAAATATACAAATTATGTATCCAGAATGACCTATAGTAAAGCCCATCCTAAGGTCAATCTAAGGTCAAACAAACCTTAAAAGTGAGATGGACATTGATAGTCTGTACACTCAGATGACCCTTAAGAGAAGCTTGAGAATTTACGAATCTTGTTGTAGGCATTCTCGAGCTTGATACTTTCTTGACTTGACAAAGTCTTCTTCTATACTTGTACTTATTTGAATCTTGAACATGCATATTTGGAGACTTCTATTCTTGAATTCTTCATCCATGACTTGAAACTTTCTTCATTTAAGTTCTTGTCTTAAAATACAATGTCTTGAAGCAATGAATAGTCTCAAACATGAAACACAAGATATACAAGACATAGATATAGGTTTTGGCACCACAAAATTTGACAACCAAAGGGATATGAAATCATAACACTTGGGCTAAGATGTTTATGGGATTCCCTATGAGATGGAGTTGCCCCATATGATTGCGCAGTATGCACAAGTTTGATGCATGATTGGATGGTATGACTCATGCATCTCGCATGTTGTGTGACATGATCATTGTACGCCCAGTGACATCAGGGCCGTGACCTCCATAGATATTTCGTAGATGGTCAGATTGGATACCGAAAATATTGGTTCTAGTACTATGGGCACACAGGATGTCCATGGGTGAGAGTCGCAGTTTGGTACCAGGAGATGCTCAACATCTAGACCAAGTGGATACATGAGTACACGAGTGCCGAATACCAGTAGGCCGCATCTCTCACTATGTCGTGGTTAGTTGGAAGGGGGTGTAGCCTTATCTGCCGGAGTGAAGGGGTTATAAGTTAGGCTGAGTTTGACCAGCTCACAAATGGGTCTGTTATCGATGAGCCGGGTAGGTATTGGCAAACTACTGGTCATGTAAGTAGTGAGGTCTCTTTCACTCGCTGGGTTGTACAACTAGGGAGGTTGCTGTCAGTGTGGAGTATACTAGACCCCGGTGATATCCTAGAGGGGATGTGTACTGATATATACACTTGATATGTGGACCGGCATGCTTGCGATGCATCTTGCATATGACATTTGACTACGTAGGCCTTACATCGCATAGCCTTGATAGGGCTGATATCATTCATGGACTTGTCAGTATTTTCACTTACTCTGATATTGTATGCTTGGTACATGTATTGCATACACACGCACACACCCTCTAAGATTTTTGTAAGCTTATGCACGACCGTTGCGTGTAGGAGATGTTGGATTGCAGTAACACTAAGGCAGAAGCACGTGGAAGATCGTCTCAGAGCTTTTAACTATCTTTGTATTTCCTCTTCTGCATTGTACTCAATGTTTTATTATGGTGGATATGTGGCGATGTAGTTTTATGACTTGGTTATGCTCCTTTAAAAAAAAAAATTTTAGGCTGAAAATCCTCCTTATAGGATCCCAAGATCGGAACCTGGCATATGGGTGCCAGGAGCCGAGAATGGGGTATTATGGAGGCTGTTGGCATCGGATTCGGCGATCGGAAATTCTGTAAGCTCGGTTTCTGAGTTTAGGGCCTGACAAAAATAAACTAGGGAGAATGGATTGAAGAAGAATGACGTCGGAAGAGCTTCACCTCACTTGAAATCACCTCCAAAACCCTAACTCTATACTAAGAAACATCTTAGGGAACCCTTTATATAATATTTGAAACCCAACTCTCACATTTTTCTACAAAAATTGCAAACTAACTTTGAATTTACATAGTTATGCTTCCGTCGATGGGTTCTTTGATAGGATCGAGACCTATCAAACACCTGCCTATGGTATCGAATATCCACTCAATGGCTTGAGAAGAAAATTGATTTTTATTCAACAACTGATTTTTAAAATTTAAAAATTACTTGATGAGATTGAAGTGTCTTCAATGGGATCAAAAAATGTGCAAAAACTATCCAACAAGCATTTCTGAAAAATCCAGATTTTATCGATTTATGTTCGATGGATCGAAGTTTTGTCAAAGGTTAGTCAATGGGATTGAAGATTTATTGATGACATCGACAAGCTTCATTTTTCTTCAGTTTCAACTCTACTTTGAATCTTTCATTTTCTTCCTTTTGCACTTGGTTTCTTTGATCCTTCAACACTTCAAATCTTTGGGACCTTCAATTCTTCATCAATATTCCTTTGAGCTCTAATTCATCTTTTTAAGCACAAATTCTTTTTTAGTTTTCAAATCACATTGCATACAAAAAATATATATTAATCTATCGAATTAACACTCGAATGTATGGAAAACTAGTGTAATTAGGAATATAAATATGCAATATTTGAGTCTCAACACACTCCCTAATTAGCATTTTGCTAGTCCTGAGCAAAATATACAAAATATTTTTCAAACTAAAGTTAAAATTCTTAGAAGAAAGTAATCCTCTAAACTTTCAAACCAAAATAATCTAATTTGGAAATAACACAGGTACACTAATATTGAGCTTAACATCCATTTAAACTCTTACAATTAATAAATATCCAAATTATGTTCAAAGCATTAACTGTACAATTAAATAGATCCAAACATTGATTTGCATGAGTGCACACTAAGAAAAGTTCAATTCTCTACTTTCATGTTAACAATGATAATTAAGGGAATGATCAGATCCACGAAAGTCTAAACCAAAGCTTTCCTTTGATTGAAACAAACCTCAAGTGCAGGGTTGCAATGTAGTCATAACTCAATGAGACCGAAGTCATACCCACAAGGACATGTAATTATACGATTTTTGGAACACTTTAGAACTAAAACTAACTTATGGAATATTATTTAAGAAGTTATGATGCAATTGAGTAAAGTAAAGAGGAGGAAATCAATATAAGTAAAGTACTAGAGTGCTAAGGATCTACTTATAGCCATTCTTAGTGTTTAATTCACTTATTCAATCATATAACTCAATTGGAATTAAAGTCTTATCCAATTCAGCCAGATAATAGAATAGTTAAATCATTATTCACATACCAAAATAGATTTGAACTTCAACTGAATTGGTTCTTACATAAAGCATCAAAGTATTAATAGTAGGGTATTCAAAGCACCCATAATCAATGATAAATCAATGGATTTTATAGATCAATCACTTACAAAATAGATAAGAAAACACTCTTATCTTCCCTAAGCATCAAATGTGCCTGGAGTCGACAATGGATTAAAGTAAACTAAAAGTAAATTTTCATTCAAACCAATAGCAATGAATTATTCAACAATTAAATCAAGTGAATCAAAGTAAACTATAACATTAAAAACAACTACAAACTTCACCTCTTATCCTTAGCTAAGAGATTTAGCCATATGTATATATATATATATATATATATATATATATATATATATATATATATATATATATATATATATAAACTGAAGAAAAATTGAAGGATCAAAGAAGGACTCTGTAGAAGCAACTCCTTGCTCCTTTTCTTCAATATTAATTCATGTCTAGGAAGGATATAATCTCCCATTTATATAGGAAAAGTTCACATCGACCTGTAACTGACTTCAATTTTATACACTTATGTTACTTTTCAATTGCACTGACAAAAACGTTCAGTTGTAGCTGAACATAACTTCGGTCGCACCGAACCCACTTTCGGTTGCAACCAAATTTCTACAATATAGGTTTGAAGTCTCTGTCTCTCTCAGGTCACACTGAACTCTTCTTTGGTGGCGTTGAACATGTTTTCAATCGTACCTAAGTGTTGAGCCAAATTTAACTCTGAAAATCACAATTTCTCATTGGACTATTCTATGCACATTCGGTCGAGACAAACCAATCTCAGGTGAGATTGAATAGTCTGTTATTTCTATTAATGTACTTTTTGATTTTTTTTAGTCTTTTCTATTTCTTTTGCACTTAATTTCTTGGATCTTTGGCACTTGAAATCTTCATTTATCACCTACAAATCTTTGAATCTTTACTTGGTCATTCTTCAAGCATTAAATCTTTTATTTAATCATCCTTTTCATCTTAGCTATCCAAATCACCTTGCATAGGAAAACATATGTAAATAGATCAATTAAACACATTTATTCCCATAAAAAAATGCATAATAAGGGAAAAATATATAATATTTCACACTCAACATACTTGTAACCAGCATTTTGCAAGTTTTGAGCAAAACATGCAAAAAACTAATCTTCAAAACCCAAATTTCAAACCTCTTTATAAAAAATAACATTCAGTGCAATCCTATACATATGTAGGTAAAATTCCAAGATACAAGGGTGAAATATCATCAGTATAGAACCTAATACTACTACTAAACCTTTAAACTAAATTCTTTTTCATCAATTAATTAATAGAATGCATTCAAACATCAAGTTCGTAGTGTGCTTGATAAATTCCAACTTATGATCTATAAGAGTCAATCTTCTCTCCATTATGTTAACATAATGATTACCTCAAAGTGTATACATTAACACAAGTTACTAATTTTGATGTCATATCCTTTTTCACTTATTTTTCTAGTTTTTATTTTTATTTTTTTCATCAACGGTTTTCACACTATCGTCTCGTTTTTTTTTTCTTTATTGTTTTCTCAATTAAGCACATGCAATAGGCAGCCTTTTCGATTCTAACTATATTTTAGCTAGTCTTTTTTTTTTTTTTTTTTTTTCATTTTTTCATACCAAGGTAGATAAGGATCTCTGGACTTGGTTCCTAACACTCTTGAGTAATCATCAATGTGATGGTATAAAGTCTATAGAAAATCAATGTGATGGTATAAAGTCTCCACCATCTAAAGGGGTTTCCACTAGACAAAAATAAATTAAAACAAAACCTTAAACTATTCCAACTTAATCCTAAGAAAATAGTAAATGGATAGATGGACCTCTATCAGACTAGAAGGTTAGTCTTGATAAATATGATCATTCAGAGGGATGGACATATCCTCTAAATCGAATTTCTCAACAGTTGGTTTAAGGTGGTGACCGTTTACTTTGAAAATGTTACCATTCACCAAATTTTCTATCTTGATAGTCCTATGAGGATAAACTGTTTTAACTTTAAAGGGGCCGGTCCAATGAGATCTCAATTTTTTGAAAAAATATGAATTCTCGAATTATATAGAAGGACTTTCTGGTTTGGTTCAAAAGTTTTTTGAAGAATGTTCTTGTCATGGTACACCTTCATCTCGTCCTTGTATATCTGAGAGTTCTCATAAGCCTTATTCCAGAGTTGTAACTTGCGCAATTAACTAACTTTGTCGAGATTAAAGTTGAAATTCTTTATAGCCCAATACACTTTATGTCCCAATTCTACAGGAAAGTGTCAAGCCTTCCCATAGACAAGTCTATAGAGTGACATGCCACTAATGGTTTTGTATGTTTTACGGTAATCCCATAATGCAATTGTTAGTTGAAGTGACCAATCATTGCAATTCAGGTTACCCATTTTCTCAAGAATATGTTTAATCACTTTATTTGATATTTCAGCTTGGTTAGTTGTCTTAGGGTGATAAGGGGTGCTCGCTTTATGTGAAATACCATATTTCTTCATCAATGATTTGAATGGTCTATTACAAAAGTGAGATCATCTATCACTTGTGATGGCTCAAGTTGTTCTGAATCTGGATAAAATATTTTCTTTCAAAAACTTAATGATCATGTGATGGTCATTATTTTGGCACGGAATCACTCTGATCAATTTGGAGACATAATATACAATGAGAAGAATATAGAGATTTCCAAAAGATGGGGGGAATGCTCCCATGAAATTGATGCCGCAACAATCGAATGCCTCAATAATTAGAATGGGGTTTAACCACATCATATTTTAATGAGATAATCCTCCTAATTTCTGACATCTCTCACATGCTTTGCAGAGTTTGTTTGTGTGTTTGAACATAATTTTATAATAAAAGTCATAATGCATAATTTTTGCAGTGGTCTTTTTAGCTGAAAAGTGATGACTACACGCATATGAATAGAAAAAGGAGATGACACTATTATGTTCATGATCAGGAACACATCTCCTTATAATTTGATCTATGTAATATTTGAAATGATAATAAACATCCTAGAAAAACTTGCGTACCTTGGTAAATAATTTTTCCTTATTTTATGTAGTCTAATGAGTAGAAAATGTACATGTAGTAATATAGTTGGCAATTTCAGCATACCAAAGTAATTGGGAGACTTTAAAAAGTTGTTTGTTAGGGAACATGTTATTAATAGGTATCGTCTCCATGGAATCAGATAGGATAAGCTGAGAGAGATGATTAACCACAACATTTTCTACTCATTTCTTATCTTAGATTTCAAGGTCGAACTCTTGGAGTATAATGATCCATATCAGAAAATGAGGCTTAGTATCATTCTTAAAAAGAAGGTACTTCACTACTACATGATCTTGGATCCTATCAAGTAGGACCTAAACTTGTCCAAAGCAAACACTACGTTTAAGAGTTATTTTTCTATAGTGGAGCAGTTCACCTGGGCAAAGTTTATAGTTGCTTACATTGCACATGATTTCAAAATGTATACTCCAATCAGGTGTTGCATGACTGGAGCACTAGTCAACATGCCTTTGAACTTGGTGAAATATTTTTGGCATTCGTTATTCTACTCAAAAGAAGTTCCCTTTTGAGGAAGGTTACATAAAGGAAGAGAGCTGACACTAAAGTCCTTTATGAACCTTCGAAAAAATCTGACGTGTCCTAAGAAGGAACACATGTCAGGTGTGCTCTTAGGTGGTGCTAAGTTAGAGATTAAGTTGATTTTCACTTTATCTACCTCAATTCCATTGGATGATATTGTTTCGACAAGAATTAATTGCATTTTGGTTGGGATACTTTATTCAATAATAACAAAAGAAAATGAAAGAATGATCATCATTGTATTTTATTGATTCTGAGTTTCGATTACATCCTCTTATTTCCCTTAATTCTAAAATAAAGTACAATGAATTAATATAATGTAAGAAAGAAACACAATTTAATGGCAATATCGGTAGCATTTTGGTGTTTTTTTTTTTTCATCCGTCATAATGACAAAGAAGTTATGCGGACTCGAGATCCCTTATTCCACTTCACATGGGAGGACAAGTCGCGGACAAATTTGGAAAGTAGCATAACAAAATGGCCTATTAGAAGTCCTGCTGTGCGATGTACATGGATAGATTTGCCTATCATGAAGACCCATTGTGTGAATAAGGGTACACACACATTGTGCGGATATGGTGCACACAATGGGATCTTGTTGTGCGGGTGTAACAAGTTCCCCTCCCACAAGGTACCTAGTCATTCTGACTTTGAGAGATCCAAGGTATTTTTTAAATTCTTCCATGCTTAAAATGAAGAGGATGAGGGGTATTTATAGGCAACCACATGTGTGAGCCTCATTTTTGCACAACAGAACTTTCGCACAACAGAACTTCTACATAACAACACTTTTGCACAACAACACTTCCACACAACAGAACTTCCACACAACAATACTTTCGCACAACAGAAGTTTCGCAAAACAACACTTCCACACAACAAAACTTTCACATAACAAAACTTTCACACAACAAAACTTCCCTCTATGTTGTGTGGTTATTTTTCTCCTGAAGCAATACTCTTGACTGATTTTTTATGTTGTGCGGTTGTGCAATACATCTCCATTGCGTGATCATGCAACAGGGTTATCTTCATGATTTTGTATATATTTGTGCTCCAATAGATGCTCCTGTAATCCTTCTTTGATTCGTTGAAAGTGCCCTGGTTTGTTAATTAGCGTGAGGATTGAGTCAATGAGTCAAGTGAACCCCAAAGAAGATTGTTCAAGTCATTGCCTCAACTGGATGTGCACTCCTAGCTTGTCAAAGGTAAATTAAGCCTCACATCCCATGTCCCAAAACACTCAGGGATATGAAGCCTTTAAAAAAATTAGAACAACCTAGGATCATGTCACGCCCCAGACTTAGTAACCGGAATCACAAGGGACCCAATGGCCGGTTCTAGCCGTAATAGCCTCCATAGTACCCCATTCTTGGCTCCTGAGGCAGGTTCCAATCCTGAGATCCTATAAGGAGGATTTTCATTACAGTATAATCATTACCAATATGAGCATACCCAAGATCACAGCAAATACATCTGAGAATAACAAAGGAACACATTACAAAATCCACTAAGAATTTGAACTTTTACAATCATCCATAAGGTCCAAAAGGACATACATGAGATAAAAGGAGAAGAGGGAAAGGTCGGTAACACTGGAGTCCTAAAAATCTCCGCTCTACTCCACGTGCTGCTGCTACGATGCCTGCCTAGAATCTCCTGCACGCATCAATCGTACATAAGCTTATAGAAGCTTAGAGGGTGGTGAAAGTGTGCGACAACGGTGCACAGAAGAATAGAAGGAGATGCAAGAAGGGAAATGTGCTCAATAGAAAAATTACTAACCTTACCAAGGCTAATCATGAATATGATGCAATGAGTACTGGATGTTAAACTAAGGCAATGTATGAAGGGGGCTTGTACAACCAATGCTAATGCGATGCAAGTAATGCCAGTGCTCATATCGAAATCATAAGTCAAGTACATTTCCAACCATAAGGAAATCACCGGGGTCCTTTACACTGCTGAATGACTGTCGCTCTACAGATCCCGCACAGTCAAACGAGCATAAGAGACCGCACTACCCGCCTGTGGATAGCCAATCACCAACAAGGCCTGACGGTAGCGGACCCATTTACGAGCTGGTCAGACTCAGCCTAGCAATGCCCACTACACACCAGGCAGGTAATGCCACACCCCTATCCAACCGACTACACGACAGTGGGAGTCGCAGCCTAACGGTATAAGGCCCTCGTATGCTAATGTATTTCACCCGGTCACGGCGTTGGAGCAGATCCTTGGTACCAAGGAAGTTTTAAAAATTTTACCCATGGGCATCTTATGCACCCGGTATGCTCAACTAATATTTTCGGTGTCCACACATACGACCATCCACGAATATCCCTGTGGAGGTAAGGCCCTGATGAAGTAAGGGCAGATATCCACATGCTATGCAATGCCAGATGCATGAATCACACGATCACCCATGCATCAATCCCAAGCATTCATCTCTCAGGGAGATACCAACATGTCCTACACAATGCCACAACCATGGCCAATCATTCCTCAACTAAGCATGCATATGATGTGTATGGGAGTGGGCCATGAAGATAAATAGGGGTGCCAATATGGTGGAGATGAATTCTCTACCTAACCATGAAGGGTCTAGGTACTCAACTAATTCCTCATAAGGAATACAACCTCTAGTGGGGGACCATATACCTAGGGTAGCCCACAAGACTAAGGAGAACAATGGTATGGGCCTAAATAGTGAGATGGCTTAGCAAGGTTCTATGGTGGGCCTTTAACCACCCATAGAAGCCCATGAGCCTACCTTAAGGCCACCAAGGTGGACATCCAACCACAATTGGTCCCTAAGAGGTAGCCCATCTCTAATTGATCATGAATCAAGGACCAAGGCCCATGCAACATCAAAAATAAGAAATGAGCAGCCATAATTATACCACAACACTCATGTTGGGCTTCAGAAAGGGCCGCCCAAGGCCTACCCAAAATATGGGTTCAAGGAGAACACATATAACCCAACTCATATATAACACTATGGGCCCATAAGGGAAAGGTCAGGGCCCAACATAAAGGCCACTAATCCCATATATTATGGTGGCCTAGTGGGCGGCCCATTGCTCAAACCACATGGGCAATGTCATGCATCTTAGTCAAGTAAGTTGGGCGTACAACTTGGCCCAAGTATAAAGTTGATTTGATGGGCAATCAAGGGCCCATCTACTTGTGTAATCTGGCCCACTAACCCAACATAATAGTATAGTAAAATGGCTCAATAGTTCAATGGGTCTATCTAGAAGGTTCCAACCCAATTGGGCCTAAAGAGTTCAACAACTAGCTACATTCATGGACCCAATTAAATTCAACTGTGATGGGCCTCAAAAGTGAATTTATTAAGCCCAAAATTTAAGAAACTAAAGGTATCAATTATCTCCTCTAATACCTTCATAAATGTGGTGTGCCCCACTCCTCAAAATTTTAGCCCAAGTCCAAGCATAATTATAAAATGTTGTTGTCCTAAATTTGGGCACTCCATTGGAGTGGGCCCAAGGCCTCTAAAACTCTGGAAATTGAGGGCCATGGCCCCTCATCATGCATACAATGAGAGAAAACCCAAAAATATGGCCCACTATCAAGAGAAATATTTTTGAATTTTGATTTTTATCAAGCATATTGCTGGACTGCACAACAGAAAAATTGGGAGTCCAGCCATCTTGGACCATTTTTTTTGGATGCCCTAAAGGGGTCATTTGAGGCTGAAATTTTACAGAGTGATACTTCCATATGTGGGATACACCCCCAAAAAATTTCAGAATTTTTAGATATTTATAAGTATTTTAATTAGTTTAAACAAAATAGACTGTCCATGAAATCGGACAGACCTGAATGTCCCAACGCAGTGGGCCAGTCCGGCCCTTGCCACGGTGTGTACAGGGATCCATTGGCCCTGAAATTTGGTAGGTGGGTCCTACCATGAGTAGGTCACATCTCTAAAAAATTTTAGAATTTTTAAACACCTATAAATATTTTAATTCATTTAGATAAATCAATCTGTACTAAAAATCGAACTGATCTGGACACTATATTATAGTGGGCCAGTCCAGCCACCACTATGGTACGTACAGGTGTCCATTGGCCCCCAATTTTGTAGGTGGGTCCTAACTTGAGTAGGCCACCCCTGAATAAATTTTTATAATTTTTAAAAACCTATAGATATTTTAATAAATTTCAGAAATCCAACTGTCCATGGTGGAATGTTGCTGGAATAGTGTAGAAAATTCAGACTATCCACCTCACTTGGACCATGCCTTTGGGACCTCAATCAAGGTCAGATGGAGCTGAAATTTAGGGAGCATCAATATGAGATGTCCAAATTTCAGAAAAGTATATTTGATGGGTATGAATAGTCCCCCAAACAGTCCCAAAATCTGGTCCAAAAACAACCAGAAATTGTCCAGAAAATTCTGGACAGCAACATGTACTTAGAAAAAATTTATTATATAGATTAAATAAAAAGGAAAACACATTAATGGAGGATGGTGTGGCCTTCCTTAGTGGGCCCCACAAATGTCCATGTCATAATCTAAAGCTAACATACCTTATATGCATCATTAAGGCAGCAAGTAGAACACCCAAAATCAAACAATGGGCAGTTTGGGCATCCCACCTTGCTGAAATTTATGGATGTCCTACGCTCACCAAATGAGCCACACACATCAGGAAATAAATGAGAGAAAAGAGAGATAGAAGGACAATCTAGCCATAGGGAAAGGGCTCCGCTACTATTGAGCCCTCCCTAGATCAATCACACCCATACATCATACATAGATTTACATTTATAACATGAATCTTGCACATGCATGGCCTATAATTAAAATGCATGGTGAGGATGCCTTCCCCACCATGGTTATAAGGTCTAGATGACCCAAACATAATATGATATGAAAGAAAATGGTCATGATGGGGCCCATAGAGAAAGGCCTCATGCATGGATCATGCATGCAAAAAATAGGCCATTAGGCCACAACCATGGGATTATGTGGGATCTCCACCATTGATTGGTGGGTCTTACACTTCTATCATGAAAAAAAAAAACATCAAGGCTATAGAAAATAGATTTTTACATCTAAAGGGGCACCCACCTCAAAGATGAACACCAAACTTTCACACTAAGGTCCTTTAGCACCAAGGGAGATGGATCAATGGTGGAGATGAGGTTTCAAGGGTTAGATGGTGGGGGATTAAGGAGGAAGGTGGCTGGAAAAATAGAGAAAAATGGGCTGGAGAAATGGAGGAAAATTGCTAGAGAAGAGGAGAAGAGAGAGAGAAAGAGGGAAAGAGTGGGAAAATTTTTTTAAAGAAAATAATCATTAACCTATGGTGATACAAACAATGTTGCTAGGGTAGGTTAGGTGTGGGTGGTGTGTGAGGTATTGGTAGTGTGAGTTATGGAGATTTAGGTGGTGTGTGTTGTGTGTGTTGGAACTTGTGCAAAAGAGGGAGTGTGGGCCACATGCACCATTCCAAGGTGGGCCACATGATCGAAATCAAGGGCCATAGAATGAAATGTACACAACTTATGATCCACATATCGGATGGACGCACAAGATGTGGCGTTGGAACCGCGGCAACAATGTGGTTGCAATGGCATAGGTCTCAGCTCGATCCGAGTTGGGTCTACTTGATCGGACTCTAGGATGACCGCAGCACTATCTGAGGGTCGTAGGTCACCAGAATTCGACCGGTAGGACCGCGAGACCACAAGAAATGAAATGAACACTCTCACACACACATGCACATATGTGAACTTGGGTCGAGTCTCACAACCCTCCCCACCAATAAAGAAATTTCATCCTCGAAATTGACTAATCCAAGACAGAATAAAAGAGAACACCACCATCACATAGTAATCATCATACAAGAAAGGCAATACAAACAATCATATATCTATCAATCATCAAACAAATGGGGATAACACTCTCTAATCTCAGCCTCGCGTTCCCAAGACGCTTCAGCCTCCGAATGATGACCCCATTGCACTTTCACCAAGGGAATGACCTTAGTCCTGGGGACCTGCTCCTTCCGATCAAGAATACGAATCGACTGCTCAATGTAAGAAGCATCCTCACGGACCTCAAGTGGCTGCCAATCAATCACAGGAATAGTGTCCGACCCACATTTTCTCAACATAGAAACATGAAACACGTCGTGGATCGCGGACAACTCAGGAGGTAAGGCAAGCCTATAGGCCACAGCGCCTATGCGCTCGGTAATCTCAAAAGGTCCAATAAATCTCGGGGCGAGCTTGCCCTTCACACCAAAGCGAACCACGCCTTTCATAGGTGAGACCTGGAGATACACCAAGTCCCCGACTACGAACTCGAGGGGTCGACGCCGACGATCAGCATAACTCTTCTGCCGACTCTGAGCTGTGCGCATCCTCTGCCTAATAACATCAATAGCCTCTGACGTCTGTTGCACAAGCTCGGGACCTAAGAGACGACGCTCTCCAACCTCGATCCAACAACTAGGAGATCTGCATGGCCTACCATAAAGTGCCTCGAAAGGAGCCATGCCGATAGTCGACTGATAACTGTTGTTGTATGCAAACTCGGCGAGGTGCATATGCTCATCCCAACTGCCCGTAAAGTCGATCACACAAGCCCTGAGCATATCCTCAAGGATCTGGTTGACCCTTTCGGTCTGCCTATCCGTCTGCGGATGATAAGCGGTGCTGAGATGCAAAGTGACCCCCAGTGCTTGCTGAAAACTCCTCCAAAACTGAGATGTAAACCTAGAGTCTCGGTCTGAAACAATCGAAACTGGGACACCGTGCAGTCTCTCTATCTCCTCAATAAATATCCTCGCTAACCGGTCCATAGACTAGGAAGCACGTACTGGAATGAAATGATCCGACTTTGTCAAACGATCGACGATAACCCAGATGGTATCGTGACTGCGCTGAGTCCTCGAAAAACCTACGATGAAATCCACCGATATGTGCTCCCACTTCCACTCTGGAACGCTCAACGGCTGCAAGGGACCAGGGGGTCTTTGATGATCGGCCTTGATGCGCTGGCATGTGTCACACTCATCCACAAAACTCACAATCTGGTGCTTCATCCCCTGCCAGAAGTACTGCCTCCTTATATCACGATACATCTTCGTAGAACCCGGGTGGATAGTAAGTCTCGATCGGTGTGCCTCGGTCATCAGATCACGACGCAACTCTAGAATGTCCAGGACACATAACCGGCCCCTGAAGCGTTACCCACCATCGGAACCAATATGCCAATCTGACTGCTCCATGGAGGCGGCCTCTGCTCGGTACTCCTGAAGTGACTCGTCCGATGCCTGAGCCTCGATCACCCTAGCCACTAAGGAGGGTTGAATCGTCAAGCTCGAAAGCTGAACAATGGAAGACTGTAGACCGAACTCAAAGTCAAACTCTAAAACATCCTCGAGCATCTGCCACTATCCAACCATCATATGTGCCACCAGGCCTCGTGGCTGACGGCTGAGCGCGTCCGCCACCATGTTCGCCTTGCCTGGGTGGTACTGAAGGTCAAAATCATAATCCTTTAGCAACTCTATCCATCGCCTCTGCCGCAGGTTTAACTCGGACTGCGAAAATAGATACTTCAAGCTCTTATGATCCGAGAAGAGCTCGAACCTGACCCCATATAGATAATGCCTCCACACCTTCAGTGCGAATACAATTGCTGCAAGCTCTAAATCATGAGTGAGGTAGTTCAGCTCATGGACCTTGAGCTGATGCGAGGCATACGCTACTGGCTTCCCGTGCTGCATCAATACAGCACCCAAGCCAACTCTAGAGGCATCAGTAAAGACAACAAAACCCTCACTCCCATCAGGAAGAGTGAGGACAGGAGCGGACGTGAGGCGGTCCTTCAACTCCAAAAATGCCTTCTCGCAAGCGTCACTCTAGACGAACTCCACACCCTTCCGCGTCAACCGGGTCAGCGGTGCCGTAATACGGGAGAAACCCTCAATAAATCGTCGATAATATCCCGCTAGACCAAGGAAGCTGCGAATCTCAGAAGCGTTCGTGGGCTGACCCCACTGACGCACTGCATCAACCTTCGAGGGGTCCACAGTGACACCCTCCCTTATCACCACATGACCAAGGAACTTCATCTCCTCCTACCAAAACTCGCACTTCTCCAGCTTCGCATACAACTGGTGGGCATGAAGGGTCTCAAGTACAATTCGTAGGTGCTCGGCATGGTCCTCACGGCTCCTCGAATATACAAGAATATCATCAATGAATACCACCACAAACTGATCAAGGAACGGCTGAAAGACCTCGTTCATCAGCTGCATGAATATGGTGGGCGCGTTGGTCAGTCCGAACGTCATGACCAGGAACTCGAAGTGACCATAACGTGTCCGAAATGCCGTCTTCGGAATGTCCTCCTCTCGGACCCGAATCTGATGGTAACCGGAACGTAAGTCTATCTTGGAAAAATACTGCGTACCCTAAAACTGATCGAACGGATCATCAATACGGGGAAGCGGGTATCGGTTCTTGATGGTGACTCTGTTGAGCTCATGATAATCTACACAGAGTCACAACGAGCCATCCTTCTTCTTCACAAACAATACCGGGGATCCCCAAGGTGAACTACTGGGACGAATGAAACCTAACTCCCAAAGCTCATCCAACTGCTCCTGCAGTTCTCGCAACTCTAACGGTGCCATCCGGTAGGGGGCCTTTGAGATAGGAGCAGTACTAGGCACCAATTCTATCTGGAACTCCACCTGTCGACGTGGCGGCAAACCCGAAATGTCTTGAAACACATCTGGGTACTCACAGACAACTGGCAGCTGCTCAATACTCTCTGCCACAGAATCCTCAACGACCGAAGCCAAGAAGCTAGATAACAGCTCTCTTCTAGGCTCGACGACGAACTGAAACACTGGCAAGCCTGGAATATGAAATGTAACTGTCCTCGCAACATAGTCTAAGACGGCACGATACTCCGCAAGCCAGTCCATACCTAGAATCACATCAAATCCTACCATCGACATCACGAACAAATCGGCAGGAAGGAACATCTCACCCACTAACACCAGGCAAGAAGGACAGCGACAGGTCAATTTCACAGACTTCCCCATGGGAGTCAAAACGGTCAAGGCCTCGGACACGGACTCCGATGGAATACCGGTCGATCGGTAAAACTGCTCGGCCACAAACGAATGGGAAGCACCAGAATCAAACAAAACATGAGCAATGCAAGTAGAAACAAGAAGAATACCCTCAACGACTCCACCGGTAGACGACTGCGGGTCCTGGCCTGGCGCCTGCTGCACAGAATAAAAGCGGCCCTGAGCTGGTAGGGGAAGCAATCCGGAAGACTGATGGTCCTGAGTCTGAGCCTGCTGGGCTGCTATACACACTGGACCTAAGGATCGAACAACATATGGATATCCCCTCTGCTGATGCTGCTGCTACTGCTGTCACTGCTGCTGCTGTCTCTGCTGAGGAGGTCTGCCTGGATGCCTCTGCTGCTGAGGAGGAGCCCTAGGAGCGGCGGGTGGAAGCTGAGCTCTCTACTGCTGCTGAGGAGGACGAGGAGGAGGCAACTGCGGTGGCCTCTGCTCTGAATGGGGAGAGGGCACTCACGCCTCTGATGCCCAGTCTGTCCACAGCTGAAGCATACACCTGAAAAGGGGCCAGAAGATGAGGTGGCTGGTGGTGCCGAAGATGATGAAAAAGCCACTGTCTAAACTGCGGGCTATCGAAATCCTGATCTACCTCTCCATCTCTGCTGACAGTACTGCCTGGAACTGTCGGCTGGTACTCTCCTCTTCCGGTCTCCACCGGAACTCTGTTCTCTCAACCTTTGGGTCATAACCCAGTCCTCCTCATAAACTAGTGCTCGATGCACAACCTAATCAAACGTCTCCAAGCAATGCCCTACAAAACGGCTGTGAAGGGCAGGGCATAAACCAGTCACAAAACGACGGGCTCTCATCTTCTCATCATTGGTCAGATGAGGAGAAAATCTAGACAAGGCCAAGAAACGGGCCTCATACTGAGATACAGTCATATCACCCTGTACTAGGGTCTCAAACTCAATCGCCCGCTGGATATGAACATGTTCAGGGAGAAACTTTTGGTCAAAATGGGTCACGAACTCCTCCCATGTCCAAACGAACTGCGGTCCAACCATCCTAGATATGGATGACCACCAATGACGGGCCTCACCCTGAAGGAGATAGGTCGCAAGGGATACTCTCTGGCCTGCAGGACACTGTATAGTGTCAAAAATCCTCTCAACCTCAGTGCACCAAGCCTCGGTGGCAGAAGGGTTAGGATCACCACTAAACCTCAGGGGATCATGCTGTTGGAACTCTCGGGCTATGGCACTAGCATGGGGTAAGTCAGACCGCCTGGAAACCTCAGCGGTAACTGGCTGACGGGTCTGCAATGCGGTGGCAATAAGCTGCATCAACTACTAAAAATGCTCAGCTCCTATAGGTACTGTCGAAAAGGTAGGGGCGGCACTCGCCTTAGGCGGAGGCACGGGTGCAGCCGACGGGGTAGGAGCCCCAGTAACTGGAACAGCAGGCTGAGTAGGGGGATAGGTGGGGGAACCAGAGCAACTGGAGGTACAGGCGCTATGGGCTCAACTGGAGGAACAGGCCGGATCGGGACCTCAGGAATCAGATCCTCAACTACTGGAGCAGGACGTGCTCGAGTAGGATGGGTACCTCGGGTGCCTCGCCCACGGGCACCACGACCACGGGCGCCACGACCACGAGTGTCACAACCACGCGGTATCGTCTACAAAATAATGACGACGCAAGGAATCAGGTCAGTTACAGGCTCAATACGGAGCGAAAGGAAGGATCTCGGGACACTACTTGCCCCATGTTCTTGGCAGACATGTGATGTTACCTAGAGTCATTCCAGAATTACTTGCTATGCTCTGATACCAACTCCTGTCACGCCCCAGACTCGGTAACAGGAATCACAAGGGACCCGATGGCCGGTTCTGGCCGTAACAGCCTCCATAGTACCCCATTCTTGGCTCCTGAGGCAGGTTCCGATCCTGGCATCCTATAAGGAGGATTTTCATTACAGTATAATCATTACCAATATGAGCATACCCAAGATCACAGCAAATACATCTAAGAATAACAAAGGAACACATCACAAAATCCACTAAGAATTTGAACTTTTACAATCATCCATAAGGTCCAAAAGGACATACATGAGATAAAAGGAGAAGAGGGAAAGGTCGGTAACACTGGAGTCCTCAAAAGCTCCTCTCTACTCCATGTGCTGCTGCTACGATGCCTGCCTAGAATCTCTTGCATGCATCAATCGTGCATAAGCTTATAGAAGCTTAGAGGGTGGTGAAAGTGTGTGACAATGGTGCACAGAAGAATAGTAGGAGATGCAAGAAGGGAAATGTGCTCAATGGAAAAATCACTAACCTTACCAAGGCTTATCATGAATATGATGTAATAAGTACTGAATGTTAAACCAAGGCAATGCATGAAGGGGGCTTGTACAACCAATGCTAATGCGATGCAAGTAATGCCAGTGCTCATATCCAAATCATAAGTCAAGTGCATTTCCAATCATAAGGAAATCACCGGGGTCCATTACACTGCTGAATGACTGTCACTCTACAGACCCCGCATAGTCAAACGAGCATAAGAGAGCTCACTACCCGCCTGTGGACAGCCAATCACCAACAAGGCCTGACGGTAGCGGACCCATTTAGAGCTGGTCAGACTCAGCCTAGCAATGCCTACTACACACCAGGCAGGTAAGGCCACACCCCTATCCAACCGACTACACGACAGTGGGAGTTATAGCCTAACGGTATAAGGCCCTCATACGCTAATGTATTCCACCCGGTCACGGCGTTGGAACAGATCCTTGGTACTAAGGAAGTTTTAGAAATTTCACCCATGGGCATCTTATGCACCCGGTATGCTCAACTAATATTTTCGGTGTCCACACATATGACCATCCATGAATATCCATGTGGAGGTAAGGCCCTGATGAAGTAAGGGCAGATATCCACATGCTATGCAATGCCAGATGCATGAATCACACGATCACCCATGCATCAATCCCAAGCATTCATCTCTCAGGGAGATACCAACATGTCCTACATAATGCCACAACCATGGCCAATCATTTCTCAACTAAGCATGCATATGATATGTATGGGAGTGGGCCATGAAGATAAATAGGGGTGCCAATATGGTGGAGATGAATTCTCTACCTAACCATGAAGGGTCTTGGTACTCAACTAATTCCTCATAAGGAATACAACCTCTAGTGGGGGACCATATACCTAGGGTAGCACACAAGACTAAGGAGAACAATGGTATGGGCCTAAATAGTGAGATGGCTTAGCAAGGTTCTATGGTGGGCCTTTAACCACCCATAGAAGCCCATGGGCCTATCTTAAGGCCACCAAGGTGGACATCCAACCACAATTGGTCCCTAAGAGGTAGCCCATCTCTAATTGATCATGAATCAAGGACCAAGGCCCATGCAACATCAAAAATAAAAAATGAGCAGCCATAATTATACCACAACACTCATGTTGGGCTTCAGAAAGGGCGGCCCAAGGCCTACCCAAAATATGGGTTCAAGGAGAACACATATAACCCAACTCATATATAACACTATGGACCCATAAGGAAAAGGTTAGGGCCCAACATAAAGGCCACTAATCCCATATATTATGGTGGCCTAGTGGGCTGCCCATTGCTCAAACCACATGGGCAATGTCATGCATCTTAGTCAAGTAAGTTGGGCGTACAACTTGGCCCAAGTATAAAGTTGATTTGATGGGAAATCAAGGGCCCATCTACTTGTGTAATCTGGCTCACTAACCTTACATAATAGTATAGTAAAATGGCCTAATAGTTCAATGGGTCTATCTGGAAGGTTCCAACCCAATTGGGCCTAAAGAGTTCAACAACTAGCTACATTCATGGACCCAATTAAATTCAACTGTGGTGGGCCTCAAAAGTACATTTATTTAACCCAAAATTTAAGAAACTAAAGGTATCAATTATCTCCTCTAATACCTTCATAAATGTGGTGGGCCCCACTCCTCAAAATTTCAGCCAAAGTCCAAGCATAATTATAACATGTTGTTGTCCTAAATTTGGGCACTCCATTGGAGTGGGCCCAAGGCCTCTAAAACTCTAGAAATTGAGGGCCATGGCCCCTCATCATGCATACAATGAGAGGAAACCTAAAAATATGGCCCGCCATCAAGAGAAATATTTTTGAATTTTAGTTTTTATCAAGCATATTGCTGGACTGCACAACAGAAAAATTGGGAGTCCATCCATCTTGGAACATTTTTTTTGGATGCCCTAAAGGGGTCATTTGAGGCTGAAATTTTACAGAGTGATACTTCTATATGTGGGCCACAGCCCCATAAAATTTTAAAATTTTTAGATATTTATAAGTATTTTAATTAGTTTAAACAAAATAGACTGTCCATGAAATAGGACAGACCTGAATGTCCCAACATGGTGGGCCAGTCCGGACCTTGCCACGGTGTGTACAGGGGTCCATTAGCCCTGAAATTTGGTATGTGAGTCCTACCATAAGTAGATCACATCTCTACAAAATTTCATAATTTTTAGACACCTATAAATATTTTAATTCATTTAGATAAATCAATCTATCCTAAAAATCGGACTGATCTGGACACTATATTATAGTGGGCCAGTCCAGCCACCACTATGGTACGTACAGGTGTCCATTGGGCCCCAAATTTTTTAGGTGGGTCCTAACTTGAGTAGACCACCCATAAATAAATTTTTATAATTTTTAAACACCTATAGATATTTTAATAAATTTCAGAAATCCAACTGTCCATGGTGGAATGTTGCTGAAATAGTGTAGAAAATTCAGACTGTTCACCTCACTTGGACCATACCTTTGGGACCTCAATCAAGGTCAGATGGAGCTGAAATTTAGGAAACATCAAGATGAGATCCTCACCTTTCAGAAAAGTATATTTGATGGGTATGAATAGTCCCCCAAACAGTCCCAAAATCTGGTCAAAAAACAACCAGAAATTGTCCAGAAAATTTTGGACAGCAACATGTACTTAGATAAAATTTATTATATAGGTTAAATAAAAAGGAAAACACATTAATGGAGAATGGTGTGGCCTTCCTTAGTGGGCCCCACAAATGTCCATGTCATAATGTAAAGCCAACACACCTTGCATGCATCATTAAGGCAATAAGTAGAACACCCAAAATCAAACAATGGGCAGTTTGGGCATCCCACCTTGCTGAAATTTATGGATGTCCTACGCCCACCAAATGAGCCACACACATCAGGAAATAAATGAGAGAAAAGAGAGATAGAAGGACAATCCGGCCATAGGGAAAGGGCTCCGCCACTATTGAGCCCTCCCTAGATCAATCACACCCATACATCATACATAGATTTACATTTATAACATGAATCTTGCACATGCGTGGCCTATAATTAAAATGCATGGTGAGGATGCCATCCCCACCATGGTTATAAGGTCTAGATGACCCAAACATAATATGATATGAAAGAAAATGGTCATGATGGGGCCCATAGAGAAAGGCCTCATGCATGGATCATGCATGCAAAAGATAGGCCATTAGGCCACAACCATGGGATTGTGTGGGATCTCCACCATTGATTGATGGGTCTTAAACTTTTATCATGAAAAAAAGAAAACATCAAGGCTATAGAAAATAGATTTTTACATCTAAAGGGGCACCCACCTCAAAGATGACCACCAAACTTTCACACTAAGGTCCTTTAGCACCAAGGGAGATGGATCAATGGTGGAGATGAGGTTTCAAGGGTTAGATGGTGGGGGATTAAGGAGGAAGGTGGCTGAAAAAATGGAGAAAAATGAACTGGAGAAATGGAGGAAAATTGCTAGAGAAGAAGAGAAGAGAGAGAGAAATGAGAGGGAAAGAGAGGGAAAATCTTTTTAAAGAAAGTAATCATTAACCTATGGTGATACAAATAATGTTGCTAGGGTAGGTTAGGTGTGGGTGGTGTGTGAGGTCTTGGTAGTGTGAGTTATGGAGATTTAGGTGGTGTATGTAGTGTGTGTTGAAACTTGTGCAAAAGAGGGAGTGTGGGCCACATGCACCACTCCAAGGTGGGCCACATGATCTAAATCAAGGGCCATACAATGAAACGTACACAACTTATGATCCACATATCGGATGGACGCACAAGACACGACGTTGAAACCGCGGCAACAATGCGGTTGCAATGGCATAGGTCTCAGCTCGATCCGAGTCGGGTTTACTTGATCGGACTTTAGGATGACCGCAGCACTATCTGAGGGTCACAGGTCGCCAGAATTCGACCGGTAGGACCGCGAGACCACAAGAAATGAAATGCACACTCTCACACACACGTGCACATATGTGAACTTGGGTCGGGTCTCACAATCATATGTCTGTAAACTTGAATTTCAGAACAGGAAAATCTTCCAAGTTTTTCAGACTGTATTCGATGATATCGAGTACTCATCAATGGCATCGAACACTCATGTTTGATGATATCGACAAGCACTCGATATCATCGAATTAGGCCATTCTATGTCCATCAACCAGAAAGTATTTTGGACAATATGTTTGATAAATTGAAAAACATTTTGATGATATCAACATTCAAATATCGATCAAATCGAATGAAAATCGATGATATCGAATTACCTTGAGCTTTGTCAAGCAACTTTTGAAAAATGTCTTGACATTGCTCGAGTAATCGAACCATCTTCGATATCATCTAAATTCAAACTTCGATCATATCGAGATGAGTTCGATATCATTGAATTCGGTCAAGTTTTTATCTAGCAAGCCTCAAAAGAAAATCACCTATAAAGATCGAGGACTCGAAAGCCTACTCGATGTCATCAGATTTCAAATCTCGATGATATCGAAGGTATATCCATGAGATCAAATTTGGACAAAACTATTCTAGCAATCTAGCAAGGTAAACCATATGGGAATGACTGAGGAATTGATGATGTCTCGATATGATCAAAATTCAAATAGCAATGAAATCGATATCTTCTTGATATCATCGAAATGGATCAAAGATGGTCCAACAAGCTTTTTTAAAAATCATGTGGAAATGTTCAATGTATTGAACAGATTGTCGATGAAATCGAAATTCAAACACCGATGACATCGACGCACGCTCGATGGTATCGATCCTCAGGTAAAAAGTCTCAGGTATATACTTTAGTGGAGTTCGTATCATTGAACCTTGCTTCGATAACATCGAAAGTATAGTTTTGATGACATCAAAGCAGGTCCGATGATATTGAACTCTATCAGAATTTGATATCTTTTTACCATTAGAATTTTTTTTTCTATTTAAGGAGAGCTTGTTCTTGGTTGCTGTATTGAGAAAAAGAGAAAGCTTTGAGAGAGTAACTACACATCATCTACCCTAAGCCCTTTTTCTCATGGGAGTTCATCCTTCAATCCACTCTCATCATTGATATTTAATAGAGTCTATTGGGGAATGAAATTCTGCATTTAAGGATCATCCAGCTACCACCTTAATGAAAAATCATTGAGCTGGGATCCTTTGAATGCCTAAGACCTTGGAATCTCTTCATTGCTTTAAAAGGTAATATTCATTAGAGTAGATTCTAAGATAACCTTGACCCAACTCGTCACCCTTATTGGTACATCATCATGTGTTGCGAATCAAGGGAGCTGAAGAATCTTCGTCATTAAGGAGGAGATCTTCATCAACGTGCTTAATGGGGCTCACCTACTTATCTTTAAGTCATTAGAGTCTAGAGACCCTTTTAATCATTTTTTTTGTAGGTTTAGGTCAAAAGTGCTTCTCACCCTTTTCAAGTCCTCATAGGAGGCCTCCGATGGGAGAGTATGTGTGAGTACTGTGTGTTGATCCTTGCTCTTGCGTAGGGCATAAACTTAGGTCCTTAGTGTAGGTCCTTGGCCCATGTGGCCTAAAAGTTAGGTTCCTTGTATGGATCCTTTGCTCTTGTGTAGGGCATAAAACTTAGGTGTTCTGTGTTGACCTTTGCTCTTGTGTAGGGTATGAACTATAGGGTCCTTATGTGGATCCTTGGCCTGTGTCGCCTAAAACCCTAAGTTCCTTATGTGGATCCTTTGCTCTTATGTAGGCATAAAACTTAGGTGCTGTGTGTTGACCCTTACTCCTGTGTGGGGCATAAACTTGTGTCTCGTGGAGACATGTTAGGTACCTTATGTAGGTCTTAGAGTCAGCCTTGTGTAGGTTGTACTGGTTTGAGGTAAACCTGATTTGAAACCTCTGTTAATGAAATTGGGTACACTCAAGGGTTGAGTATGTCCACCAAGACTGGAGTAGGCATATAGTCGAACCACTATAAAATGACTATGTTTGAGATTATTATTTGCATATTCTTTTACTGTGTATACTTTGAATGATCACATGATGTATGATTATTTAGAACTGATAAGTATCATATCTCACACACAGTCACTCAGTGCATCCATCATAGAGTAAATTTATATACTTTTTAGATATTGAATAGTCTTGCTATTGGATCCTCTATTTGGCTTGGAAGCCATTAGAGTTAAGTTAAAGATATCTTGATAAATTATTATATTAGATCAAGATAATGGTAATATGATTTTAAATTATCATAAATTTTTATAAAGTCCTATTCACCCCCTCTAAGACACTTTGACCTATTCCTACTTGTACTAAAGCGGTCATTACTGTAATTTCAATTAGTATCAGAGAGGGTCTCTCTTAAGGGCTTAACTGCCTAGAGAGTGATCTTGACTGAAGTTGTGACATTATGGCCAACAGAGTAGGAATAGAGGATACAAAAGGCAATACTGCAAGTATGTTCTTAGAAACTTTCAATCTTCTGGGTATTGCCAAACAAAATAAAGGTCAGAATAATTGCCTAGTAATCCATACTGCTTTGAAAGTTGGCAAGAGTTCAAAATAGTACCTTGAAAGTGGGTGCTCCATACACATGACCGGTGACCGAACCCATTTTTGTGAGTATTCAGATTTTAATGGTGGGTCAGTCATGTTTAGAGATGGGAGCTCTGCTACAATAATTGGGCAAGGAACAATAGTTGGACCAAGACTTCCCAAAATTAAAAATGTTCTTTGTGTGGAAGGTCTAAAACATAATCTCCTTAGTATCTCATAAATATGTGATAAAGAACACTTGGTCACCTTCTCAAAAGATGTGTTTAGAATCTTAGATCATACAGGAAAATTCATTATGAAAGGTTTACGTATAAGTGACAACTGCTATGTTATTGATAGTAGCAATGAGAATGTACTGTCCAAAAAATGCCATATGGTGTGAAAAGTGAGTCCAAACTATGTCACCAAAGGCTGGGACATGTTCACTATCGAAACTTAGCCAAGTTAAGTTCGAGAAATTTGGTAAGAGGCCTTCCTAAGATTAGAAAGGAAGAAAAGATTATATGTAATGACTGTCTTAAGGGTAAACAGATAAAAGTCGGACATAGACAACCACCATAGTAACATCAAAGCCTTTAGACCTGTTACACATGGACCTACTGGGTCTCACCAAAGTTGAAAGTCATGGTAGAAAAAGATACTTCTTGGTGGTTGTGGATGATTACTCCAGATTTACCTGGGTGGCTTTTCTTCGAGAAAAATATGATGCTTTTGATGAATTTGTAGTTATGGAAAAGCGACTTCAAAATGAGAAAGGATACTACATAAATAGTATCAGGAGTGATTGTGGTGGTGAATTTGAAAATGACCGATTTAAAAGATATTATGATGAGAAAGGAATTCACCATGAATTCTCAGCCCCAAAAACTCCTCAGCAAAATGCAGTTGTTGAAAGAAAGAATCGAGTACTACAGGAAATGGGCTCAGTTATGCTGAATGGAAAGGATATAGCCAAAAGCTTCTGGGCTAAAGCAGTCAATACTGCCTGCTACATAATAAATAGAGTATATCTGAGGGTAGGCTTAAACAAAACACCATATGAGATATGGTATGGAAAATAACCTAGTGTGAAGTACTTTTGGATCTTTGACAGTAAATGTTATATCCTGAAAGACAGAGAACACTTAGGTAAGTTTGAGTTTAAAAGTGATGAAGGCATCTTTCTAGGATACAACTTGAATAGTCGTGCCTATAGATTATACAATCTAAGAACCCTCACCATTTAAGAATCAGTTACTGTGGTGGTTGATGAGCAACCTCATGAAGAAGAAAGTCCCATCAATGAATTAGAAGATGATGTGGATCCATGCATTCTAGGTAAATCAGACAACAAAACTTTCACATCTAATGAACCTCAACCTTCATCTAACATAACCATCATTAAGGATCACCTTCTAAATCAAATCATTGAAGATCCTAATGATGGTATAAGAGCTCGACATCAGATAGAAAACATTAATAGTCATTTTTGCTTTACCTCAAAGATTGAGCCCAAGAATATTGTGGACGCTCTTTAAGATGAATATTGGATAAATGCTATGCAAGAAGAACTTAAATAATTTCAGAGAAATGAGGTATGGCAACTGGTTCCTAGACCACCTGACACAAATAGATCTTCAAGAATAAATCCAATGAATCTGGCAATGTGATTAGGACTAAAGCAAGATTGGTAACTCAAGGATAATCACAGATAAAAGGCATTGACTTTGATGAAACATTTGCTCCTGTATCTCACCTTGAGTCAATCGGGATTCTCATGTCAATTGCATGTCCTTTAAAATTTAAACTATTTCAAATGGATGTCAAAAGTGCATTTCTCAATCGGGTACTTGATGAAGAAGTCTATGTGGAAAAACCTAAGGGATTTTCAGACCCCAAGTATCCTCAACATGTCTATCGATTGAGCAAAGCACTTTATGGCCTCAAACAAGCACCACGTGCTTGGTATAAATGGTTGACACATTTTCTTTTGAACCATAAATTTTGTAGGGGTAGTGTAGATAAAACACTATTCACTCAAAAGATAGAGAATTCATTGCTCATTGTCCAGATCTATGTAGATGACATAGTCTTTGGTTCTACATGTGAAGATACTGCTCATAACTTCATCGATCTCATGAAGTCTGAATTTGAAATGAGTATGGTCAGTGAGTTGAACTTCTTTTTAGGACTACAAGTGAAGCAATTGCACAATGGGATCTTTGTATGTTAGACCAAGTATGTAAAGGATTTAGTAAAAAGGTTTGGAGTTGAATCTGGTCGTACTTATCGTACTCCCATTGTGGGTCAACACCTGTATCAAAGCATGATAGGAAGCTGATTATATCTAACTGTAAGTCGTCCAAATATATCATTTAGCATGGGAGCATGTGCACGATATTAAGAAGATCTTAAGGAATCTCATCTAACAGTAGTAAAAAGAATCATCAAGTATGTGGTTGGAGCAACCTCTTTCGGTCTATGATATCCATTCGAAACATCTACCATCATTGTTGGATATTCAGACGCCGATTGGGCTAGAAATATAGATGATCGTAAATCAACTAGTGATGGCTATTTTTATATTGAAAATTGTTTAGTATCTTGGCAAAGCAAGAAACATAATTCGATATCCCTGTCCACTACCGAAGTCAAATACATTGCTGCACGTAGTTGCTGTGCTCAACTCCTATAGATGAAATAGATGCTACTAAATTATGGGATTGAGCAGTCAACAATGACTCTCTTCTGTGACAACACTAGTGCTATCAACATTTCAAAGAATCCTGTTTAACATTCTCGGACCAAGCATATTGACATTAGACATCATTTTATCCAAGAACTTATTGAAGAAAATATCATAATGTTGGACTATGTGTCTATAAAAAATCAAATTGCTAATATACTAACTAAACCTCTAGATGCAAACAGGTTTAGTAATCTTCAAAAATCAATTTGATTATGTGCAAATTAATGACAAGTCTGAATAGACATATCTAAGGACTATGGTCCTCTTATTTTTGTATGGTTAAACATGTACTATATAGGTATATCTTCATGTTTTAACCATGTTCTATATGTCAAGAGAGATAATTTTCAATTTTTTTTGACATACTCGATGAAATCAAATAAGTATCAATCTCATCAATGGCTCTCAAGAATACAAGTATTAACCATTGGTCCTTTCCAATGGTTATAAATTCAATCAGTCTCGATACTTGTTGGTCCTTTCCAACAGTCATCGACACAGTCTTTGATATCATTATGAGCCTGAGTTTGATGAAATTGAAAGGATATCAATATCATCGACAATCTATGTTATAAAAGAGAAACGAGAGTATGAATTTTTTCAACTTGCTCCCTCTTCTCTGATTGGTTTTCTTTGATTTATATCTATCCTCCTGCCTTCTTCTCAAAGAAAAAATGGTGAAAGGAAAAAGTAAAGATCTTACTTACTCCAAATCGTCGAAATCAAAGAATAGTAAACCAGAAACAAGTAAGTCTTGTCCCAATCATTTGTAAAAAACAGACACTTTTTCAACCATCTTTTCAAGAGTATGAGCCTTTGTAGTAAGATCATGAAAGGTCTGTATATCTGCACTAAGCAGGTGACATGCCACTTCTGATTTTATACATCCTAAACATAACTTGTGCTAATTCTCCCGGAAGATATCGACATGATCCCTCAAGTCTTTCCATCGAATGATGAAATTTTTTCCTGATTCGTCTTCCCTTTGGTAGATAGAGGCCAATTCATTCAAACTGACTTCTCTGTCAGAAGAGAAAAAGTTTGCCATAAAAGCATCTTGCATTTGTTCCCAAGTATGAATAAATTCTAGAGCCAAAGATGAATACCACCTAAAGGCTTTTCCCATTAAGGATGACCCAAATAGCTGTAAGAAATACTGAGGAATTGTGGAGAAATTCCCCAAAATTGTCATGAAGTGCATCAGATGTTCCTCCGACGATCTGTCTCCATTAAACTTATGAAAATTCAGATATTTGAAATTAACAGAAAATTACATCTCCTCTATTTCGTGGGGATACAATGTTTGATATCGAAAACTTTTCTTCTGATCTCGTTCTCTTTTTAGGTGAGTAGCTTTAGCAACCATTCGTCGGATTTCTTCCTGCTAACTATTTCGACAAGAAACGAGATGTGTTTAATTTGGGAATTATCTCACTCAATAATAACAAAGAAAGAATAAAGAGAACAATCATTATAATGTGTTTTATTAGTTCTGAATTCATTACATCCTCATATATCCCCTGATTCTAAGATAAAATACATATGCAAAAGTATAAGAAAAAAATAGACTCAAATATTGATTTCAGCAGCATTTCAGCTTGTGATATGCTTATCTCCATAAGAGAAGAGTTGTGTAGATCTAGATGTCCTTATCTTCTTTATGTACTTGTTCAAATGATTCTCTTTTAAGGAAATGTTCATATCCCTTAGGAAACTGCAATAGTTTTGGTAGATTAGTTACTTTTTATGCTATCCGCACAACTCATTAAGGAGTTGCATGGATCCAAGAGTTGCACAGACCCGCATAACTAGTACATGTTATGCGGTCTGCCTTCAATTATTCTTTTCTTTCTTTCTCTCAATACCTGCCAAAGGTATCAAGGTTTCTCTTCTTTGGAAATTCTGATCTATATCTTCAAAATGAATTAACAAAGAGTAGTACACGTGTGAGAGCCTATAAATTCTGATCCACACTGGCTTGGAAATTCTGATCTACACTGGCTTCAATGTTATCGACTGGTGTTTGATGACATTGATGTCATTTACGCACAGACCACCAGTCGATGACATTGAAGCCAGTGTTTGATGACATCAACACTCGGTCGATGACATCAATGAATTATAAGAAAATCAAGACTAGTTGCTAGACGAATCTGATGCATTTCTCGATGATATTGAAGACCTGTTCGATGCTATTAAAGGAAGTTCGATGACATCAAATTTTCTGCAGATAATTGAAGAAACAAGTTGGACTATTTTGGACACATTCTCGATGGATCGAAGACCCTTCGATGGCATTGAAGGTTGAAAGTGCCTTGGTTTGTCAATTAGCGTGAGTGTTGAGTCAACTAGAAAGAAAAGCTCCATAGGAAGATCAATCAGCTATCTGCCTCAACCGGATGTGTGCCCGAACTTGTTAGAGGTAAATCTAAGCCTCACATCCCATGTCCCAAAACACTAGGTAAATAAAACCCTTAAATTAGTTAGAATATCATAGGGTTTTTGGGGTTAGGAAACTTTTTTTTTACAAATTTAGAAAATCTCTAAGTTTTTTACCTCCGTCGATTTATCGATCGAATGATCAATATAATCGAGAAGTGTTGTCGATGTCCTTAATGATCAATCGATACCATTGAAATAAGGACCAAAGATGTCTAGCAACCACATATTCATCTGGATGGAATTATCGATGTATCGATACCCCTATCGATATCATCAAAATTTGAAACTCGAATTTATGGAAGTAAACTCGATATAAGAAAACAATAGACTATTTGTGTCCCTATTTTTATAAGAAAATCATATAGACCTTCGATATATCGATGTACCCCTCGATATCCTCAGAATTCAAAAATCGATGATATCGGAAGATCATCGCTGATATCGGTCTTGGACACAATTTTTTCAGCAACATATTTCAGGTGGTTTTTATCTTGGATTGAGGGTCACTCGATAGAATCGATATTCAAATATCGATGATATTGAGGCCAGATTAATTGCATCGAGAAAGGACATAAACGTCCAGCAAGCTCACTGATAAAATCTTTGGATTTATTGATGCATCAACACGACCTTCAATATCATTGACATTCAAATTCTGATGATATCGAGTGTACCTCGATCATATCTTTTGACCTAAAAGGTTTGAAAGAAAGTCTCTCTCATTTTTAAATGTCGGGAATCGATCCTCGTATCGATAATATCGGAGTTCAAAATTCGATGACATAGACGCGTGTTTTGATTCCCTCGACCAGCTGACAAAAAGTTTTAAAAGCATAAAACATTTGAGTTTGTGTCATCAAGTGGACAGTTGATGCAATCAAGAGTATACACTCGATGATATCGAACTCTTTCATAAATGTGACCGTTTTATATCCACTGGAACTTTTTACCTATTTATAGAGAGCTTGTCTTTAGTTGCTGGTAGAGAAAGAAGAAAGTGCTTTTAAGTGTTTAACCTTAGATCATTTACCCAAGCCCTTTCTCTCAAGGGAGTTCATCCTCTAATTCACCCTCATCATTGAAATTCAATAGAGTGGATTGGGTAATGAACTTCCACATTTAAGGATCCTTCAGTTACCACCTTAATGATAAATCTTTAAGTTAGGATGCCTTGAATGCATAGATGATTGGAATCACTCTATCTCCTTTATAGGAAAATATTTTGAGAGTAAGATTCCATCATAACCTTAACCCAACCCGTCGCCATGCATTGGTATATCTTCTGAGTTGTGACTTAAGGAAACAGAAGACTCTTCACCAACAAAGGAGGAGATCTTCATCAACAAGCTAAAAGGGACTCATCTACTTATCTTTAAGTTATTAGAGTCCTGAGGATCCTTATAATCATTCCTTTATAGGATTGGGTCTAAGGTGTTTCTCACCCTTTGCAAGTCCTGTAGGAGGCCTTTGGTGGTAGTGTACATGGTGAGTGTATTGTGTTTACCCTTTCTCTGTGGAGACCATAAATAGTTAGGGTCTTATGGAAGATCCTTGGCCAGTGTGCCTAAAAGTGGGTGCGTTGTGTTGACCCTTACTTATGAGAGCATAACAATCAGCCTCGGTGTAGGTTGTAAAGGTGAAAGATGAACCTGATTTAAAACCTTTGGTTTGGGGTGAACCGTGGGAAAACTCAGTGAAATCCAGTAAACTCAAGGGTTGAGTACGGTTACCAAGAGTGGAGTAGACAAGTAGTTGAACCACTATAAAAATGACAGTGTTTAAGATTGTTATTATCTTTCATTTGTTTATGTAATTTCCTTAAATACTTCTATGTCTGATTATCTGATATCACATCTCACACACACTCTCAGTCATGTCTATCATAAACTAGTTTGCATATTGTTCATCTCTCAAATAGTTTGTGATTGGATCCTCTACGAGGCTTAGAAGCTAGTAGAGTTACTCTTGAGTAATTCTAATATATGCCTATTTTTAGGATTAGAGTGATAAGATTCTAAATTGTAACAAAATTATTAAAAAGTCCTATTCACCCCCCTCTAGGATATATTAGCATATTCCTACTTCAACTAAAGCGGCCTTTATGCAATTTAAATTGGTATCAGAGTGGGTCTCTCTTAAAGGGCTTCATCGCCTAGACAGTGATCTTGACTGAAGTTGGGAATATGGGCAAAGGAGAGGGCTCATCAGTCTCTAGAACTCCAGTATTTAATGGATCAGATTATGCATATTGGAAGGCTAGAATGCACTGCTTTCTAAGATCCTTGGATCATGACGTTTGGGATATACCATTTGAACAAATAGTACTTGATAATGGCATAACTATCACCAAACCGAAATCTAAAGAGAAGTGGACAACATTCGATAAAGAAAACTAAACTGCTGAGGCCAAAGCTATGAATGCTATCTACCGTGCTGTGTCCTAAAATATTTTCAATCAAATCAGTATCTGTGGGACATCCAAGGAAGCATGGGATTTGTTGGAAACAACCATGAAGGAACAAGCACTGTGAAGAGACCTAAACTGTAACTCTGGACTTCACAGTTCGAAAGTCTCAGAATGGAAGAGCATGCGACCTTTATGGAGTTCTTCAAAAAGTTGAATAACATTTACAACTCCATAGGTGGATTAGGAGAGAAAGTTTCGATACCCAAAATCTATAGGAAAATTCTAAGATCCCTACCAGAACGGTTCAATCCTAAAGTAACAACCATTGAAGAATGTAGGAACATAGGAGAAATAAAAGTAGAAGAACTGGTAGGTTCCCTATAAACATTTGAACTACACTTCAAACAAACTCAAAAATCTAAAAATATTGTCCTCAAAACTTTAAAGAAAATAACAAATGAGGACATTGAAAGTGAAAGAGAAGATGAAGATGAGGAAGTGGCTCTATTGGCTCAACGGTTCAGAAATTTCTTTCAGAAAAATCGTGGCCGTCCACTTAAAGGAAGAAAGATGGACAACAGACCTTCTGCAAGTAATTTGGTAAAAAGACCATAGAACCACAGTGTTATGCTTGTTAGAAGTTTGGACACCTGTCTGTTGAATGTCCAAATAGAAAAGCTAAGGGCAAGGCAATGACTGCCACATGGGATGATACAGAAGAGTCAAATTCAGAATCTAATGACTCAGAGAGCGATAGAGATCAGAAATCTTTTAAAATTCTTATGGTCTCCACTGCTCCAATCATTCCCAGTAAAGATGAGAACGAGAAAGAACCACAAGCCACTGAATCATTTCCATCTGATAATTAGGAAACTAAAAAGGAAGAAGAAGAACAACAACAAAATAAACTACAAGATGCTTACAATCAACTGTACATTCATAGCATTAAAGTTGTTAAAAGACTTGGAATATTTGAGAACAAAAAATAATTGCTGCAAAAAGATTTGGATAAAACTCTAGAAATTAATATACATCTAATCAATAATTTACAACAATATCACTCAGATAATGATAGACTTGAGAGAATTAACACCTTCTTAATTTCAAGTTTGAAAAACTAAACAAACAGGTTGATCAATTAAAAGACAAAAACATGCTCCTTTAAAATAAAAATTATACACTCCTGTTTGATTTAGAAAAATCTAGAAAAATCGCTAAGCTAAACTACAAGTTTTCCCAGAGTGGTGAGAAGTTAGAAAAACTCTTAGGTATGGCAAGACCTAGGAAGGACAAGAGTGGCTTAGGATATGAAAATTTTAAAACAAAGACTGAAAATGTAGCACTAACAACTGAAAAATCTGCTGCTTCAGGTAGTAATAAAAGAACTACTCCAGTTTATCATTTATGTGGTGATTCGGGTCATTACAAGGTTGAATGCTTGACACCTAGGAGGACTCAACATAACTCTTGTCAAAATCATATTGGAAAATTTAAACCAACCAAAGAAATACAAAATATCAAGAGTCCACCTAGGAAAATGGATAAAAGAGATTCACATCTACCACCACCTAAAATGACTAGCACAAAGCAATTGAATCAAGTGGTCAAATTAAACAAGAAAACAAAATCTACCATAGTTAGAAATCCTGTCACAAAATGGGTTCCAAAAGAAAAGAAGAATTGCCTGGTTACTCATTCAAACCATATGCCAGGTAATGAAACTAAGTGGTATCTGGATAGCGAATGTTCAAGATATGTCACAGGTGACAAATCTCTCATTACAAATTATTCAAACATTAATAATGGGATAGTCACCTATGGAGATGGAAGCACCGCTAAGGTAATTGGACAGAGAATTATTAAAGGAATACAATTCCTCAAAAGTGATAATGCCTTTCACATAAAAAGATTAACACACAATCTTCTAAGCATTTCTTAAATACGTGACAATGAGCATGTGATTACATTCAACAAAGAAAAATGCAAAATCCTGGACCTCTCGGGAAAATCAATAATGAAGGGTTCTCGCACAAATAATCACTACTATGTCATCAAAGGTAAAGGAAATGATGATCCCTATGCCTAGAAATACTGAGCTTACAAAAATAAGTCCAGCTCATGCATCAAGATCTAGATATTTGCTGAAATGATGCAACTTTTGTTGAGCTTCTAATGATATATTTGAGGTCTCTCTCCTTAATCTTTTTTTGTATATAAACATCTTAATGTTTATAATTTTGATTTATACAAAATTTTTCTGTGTATACTATTGATATATAGATACACTAATAGTATACATGAAGGTTATTTGAATGCTGAAAATTGAAAACATTCACCCTTCATATACCTATCGATACATCAAGTGAACGTTTCGATTACATCGACCGTGAATCGATACCATCAACGAACTCTCGAGAAGCTGAATCATCGGGATGGTTGGACTTCCTTTTGATCTTCATTGAAAATATCAAATAAAGTATCCAATGTCATCGAAATGATGTTCGATGATATCGAAGGTTACTGCTAATTAAAGACAAAAGAATGGAAAAGGAGACTCACTGGTTGATCTTAAAATGGGATTGCATCTCTCAGAATAGTTTTTTTTTCAAGCAAAAATATCTAAAGGACTAGTTCTTCCACAACGATCCTCAATGGAAAGCAAGAAAGGAAAGAAGAATGCAACTGGCTCATCTCCACTTTTCAACTTAAACTTTGTGATAGAACGGACAGTTCAGAGGAAGAGCATTACACCCTTTGGGATCATCAATCTCTTATAACTGATTGGATGGGGGAATATCATGAATTTTGGTGGAGGATTTCAGCATAATCTTATTCATCAGTTTCTGAATTTAATCTACAACGTTAAATACAATCCTCCAATCATTTTAGTTGCTGTCATAAATCGGACCAAGCACATCACTCCCAAACTGATAAGTCATTTGGTTGGTGTAAAAGTCACTAGGATACCTGTACCAGAACGAAATATGAATGGTCTTAGTGTATGGGGAGAAGTTACTCGAGCACTATGTAGTGGTGCTACTATATCGAAAAATGCAAAGAATGTTCTTCATGTTAAATATCTCAGTCCTGTATACAAAATTCTTCACAGCATTTTCAGCACAAATGTCTATCCCTGTGAAGTCTCTGGGAACAAGCTTTCCCCATATATTCTAAATGTTTTGTATGATGTTCATCTCAGTATTCATTTCTGTCTACTATCACGCCCCAAACTTGAAAATCGGATTCACAGGAATCCCGATCGTCGAGCCCGATGCTGACAACCTCCGTAGTATCCCATTCTCGACTTTCAGCGTCCATATGCCAGGTTCCGATCCTGGGTTCTACAAGGAGGATTTTCCAATGCACATTTGTCCCATAAGAAGCATAACCACAAGTATACCCAATTCATAAAGGCAACATCATCATCACATATCTACTAATATAATCATTTGAATACAATGCTGAAAGGGAAATACATATATCAAAATCAAAGCTCCAGAAGACAGCTGCACACTCTAAGCTCAATGCTGCTGCAACCTAACACCACCTGTACGTATCTATCGTGCATAAGCTTATAGAAAGCTTAGAGGGTGGTGAAAGTTTGTGCACAAGATAAGTGTCAAGTAAGCACTATCAGAGTAATAGAGTAAGCAAAAATATACCGGTACGTCCATGAGTCATATAATATTAGAATACGCAATACAGATCAACTATGTAAATGAGGAGTCATAGAGGGCCAAATATCAGATGTCGAGGGTACACTATAATATGTAAATCTTAAGTCCGTCTAGGCCATATAAGTACAGAAACATAGTAACCCAAAATGCTAAGTACTATGGATGCAAGGTAATATGCGGTGCGAATGAAATGACCATGTTAGAGTGTGAAGTCAGGATGATAGTACGTAGTATCACAGGTTACGAGGTCTACCACAAGGGACTTCTATCCAAACCAGTCCCATACCTAAATTTGGATAGTCAGACTCAATGTGGTAAACTCCTGATCTCAGGTTAGTCGTGCGCCCAACTGAAATCTTGACCATGCGAAGGTATATGTAACAAATAGTTAGCACCACCTGCTTGAGTGGATAGTGAATGAATGAATGAATGAATATGTAATTCCTGCTCGATAAGTCCATATATCAGTACAGTTACTCTCTGGGGAATCACCGGAGTCTATTACACTCCAAACTAATTATCGTCCCATAGTGTGCAACAAGGTGAGTGGAACAGACCTCACTATCTGCCTACCAATATCGGGCTCGGCTCGTCGATAGTGGACCCATTCCTCTAGCTGGTTAGACTTAGCCTAGCATTGCCCCCTCCTCTCGGGCAGGTAAGTCGGCACCCCCTTCCAACCGACCACGACACAATGAGAGACACAACCTAATAGTATACAATCCTCATGTGCTCATGCATCCACTCGGTCCAGGTGTTGAAGCAACCTCTGGAACTAAGAGGGTTATGGGACTTTCAGCCAAGGATATCTATAGCACCCTATGTAGAACAGATTTTTGGTGTCCCATCTGACCATTCACGATATGCCTGTGGAGGCTACGACCCTAATGTTGCTAGGGCATACGGTGGTCATATCACAAAATGTGAGATGCATGAGTCATACCATCTAGTCATGCATTAAACTTGCATATACCACGTGCTCATGGGCAACTCCTCTGTAACGTCTTAGAACAATTCGTACTTAGACCCAAGTACCACCTCCAGTAGGAATCATTTAGAACTAAATCCCTTAAAAATTTAATGTGTATTAGCTAGTGTTAAACTAGATTACATATGAAATTAGCACCAATAACTTTTAATATGATCTGTAAGACCCAAAACCTATAGAATCGTTGACGCTATATTGCCCTGAAATTTAGGATCTAACTCTAAAGCCAGTTGCTCTTGAGAGCACTTTGTAACTTCGTATCAAATCTAGACCGCATGTTGAAAATCTGATATTGATGAACTTAGACCATTATGACCGCCTAGTTGAACTTGACTATCACCTCAAAAATCAAGCCCAAACTATGTCCTGAGACCATTTCCTTGAGTCCAAAGTGAAGAGAGTGAGAAAATGAAGATTTTTAGAAAATTAATTATGATTTTAAATAATCTAAGACGTGTCGCTTGCGCGTTATTTCTAAGCATTCTGACCGTTAGATTTCGACCCAAATTCACCCTCGGATCAGGAAAGGTGGCCCATACATGTTAAAGTACTTGTGGCCCTGATGAAATTTCGGTGACCGTTGAATTGAAACTAGTCCACCACGGACGATTTGAAAACCCGATTGGACTGAAAACTTAACTTTCTTAAGATCCAATGTTAGTGAGCTTAAGTCCGACCGCATTTGATAAGAAGACCTCTATAAGTGCTCCATTGGATCAGAAAGAGCTCGATTTGGTTATAATCTAAGTATACCTTGGCCTTAAGGCTATTTCCATCAACTTTAGGCTAATAAAAAGGCCTTAAACCCTTATTGCCAAATTCCATACGAATTTCCTAAACCCTAGCTATTTAAGAGAGAGAAAAGAGAGAGGAAGTAAGAGTGAACCTGTCGTTTTTCCGTGGGATTCTTCCCAGTTCTTCTACGTAACGATCCTGCGTATCTAAATCATTCTTTTAGTGATTCTGATTCCGTTCATGAGTAAAATAAACAAACCCTAACCTGTTTTGAAGCTTAAAATAAATGTAGTGAAGTTATAGCTAACCTATTTCATGTCATAGGTAGCGTATCCGCCGTTGACGAAGACTTATCATCTGAATCACATCTAATATGCATTTTCTGGTTTAAGGTGCAGACTATATACGTTTAAGTTAGGTTTTTAAGGCTTTTAATGTTAGATAATAATTTATTCATGACGTGAATGCTATTACACATGTCAAATGCGCTATCTGTTTGGATTTACGAATATGTATAATCTATGTTATAAATAGCGTATTTCGTGTATATGTTACAATACCCGTATACGTATGGAAATTGTTATTATGATTGCCATGATTAATTGTCATAGACGTATGCTTGGTATGTATACGACGACTCCTTGGCGAAAGGACTTGTCCTAATATGTAATGGAGTCGACGCACGTATGTATGTTGAATAGTGTAGTTTAAGTATTTTTTTAAATGCTTGAATGAGTTAGTAGTTAGTAAAGTGTGACTTTTTAGGTTGTTGAGATATGAATCTCAATCACCTTAACTTGTGCATGATTTCCTCCATGAATTGTGTAACCTAGATGATTCATGTTAACTATGTGTATGATTTCTTCCATGTACTGTATTTATATTCAAGTTATATTTCATAAATGTCCATATGATTGTAGGATATGAATTAAATGCCTATTATTGAGCTTGTACGTGATTGGGGCTGTACTACAGTCCAGGTAATCGGTAACCATTCTTCAAATGGTGTTTGAGGTCATTTTCACCACGTAGGATGAGTTTAAAGAATACGAGTCATGCTTGGGATGTTCGACAGTGGTTAGGCCACACGGAGTGCTATGCATTCCATGTCCTTCAACTCAACGTGTGCTTGGCCTAGTTGGGCTTATCAATTAACTCGATTGATTGATGTTTGTTCACCATGTTTGGTCACTACTGTTTGAATCTAAGACACCAAACTCACTAGCGAAAATCCCGTTAACCTTGGTTCCGTGATCCGCTAAGATTTATGAGCCGGACATGGTCGTATGGGACACCGTGGCCGAGATGTCGGCCTACGCTGTGGCTACAAGCCTCCCCGTAGTGACCAGTGAACACCCTACTCTCGTGAGTCGATTATGGTGGTATGGGACACTATATTCGTGCTGTCGGCCTACATTGATTGGTGATGAGCCCTCTGTAGTGACCTCGAGTATATCCTGACACTGCATAAGGGCGACGAGTTTTGTTGAAGTATTTGGGATATAACTAGACCTGTATTGATTCGTGACGAGCCCTTTGCCGCTATCTAGAACCGTACATCGTATCAGATTTTCTAAGACTGACGACCCTAGAATAGATCAATGTTTTGGAATTGGTATAAGGGAGGTGTCTTAGCTTCCCAATTCTACTGTATGAAAAGGACTAATAAGAACTTGGTAAGCATACTCATAACATCGCACTGCATATGCTATCAGTGTTGGTGTAAGAGCACTGAGAAAGTGACTGACATGAGCGACCGTAAGATGAAGATCGCGGAGGGAGTTTGTGGTGAGGGCATGCATTATTATCTCATCCATTCTCGCATTAGCAAGAGTATCTAGGGCATGTTTGATTATACTGCTTTATCATTACTGCTTGATTGAATTGATAACATGTTATCCTTTGCTGTATAACTCGACTGAGTTGATCACTCACTCCCACATTCTGGAATGATGCTTAAACACCAACCAGACTCTGACTTAGCTGCAGGTGATGGTGATACCTGTGAGGTGGAGCCAGAGTTTGACAAGGACGAGGAGGCTTTCTAGTTCATGCAGTTCTTAGGCGGGTTCATGTGAGCCTTGTCCTGACTGACAGGGATTCTGGGATATGTATATGTTGATTTTACACAGTTTGATACATGTATTTTGATACACAGTTGTACTTATTACCCTGGGCAGAGCACACATCTTTTGAGGATTATTTTTGGATTATATATGTACTTAAGTCTTTCGCTTTCATATTCTATCTATCCCTGAATTATGTCTATTGATCTGGCTTAATCTACTTCATGTTTTATGCTCCAATATAGATAACATACCTCAATTATTGTTTATGTTGCATAAGTGATGTTTTGGAACTCGGGAGCTGGGTTATGCTCGACCCCCAAATTTCAGGGCATTACATCCTCCTATCAGGGAGTCCCATAATAACCTACCCAATGACATTTGTTATGATTAATCATTCCTCATATTAGGCATACATATGATGCGCATGGGCATGGGTTGTGAAGCTATACTAAGCATGCTATATGACAATGGTATACTTTCTCATATCAAGGATAGGCCTAGACAACCTACTCATAACAAGAATGGGCCTCACAATGGCCTAAGGGAGGGTCATAATGTGGACATCTAACCATCATTGCCCATCAATGTGGTCATTTAACCAACATCGCTCCCAAGCAGTGTCCCACATAAATATCATTACATACATTATAGTGAAATCACACATTACATCGGTCCGCACCTTCATCGCATTGGGCCTCACTCAAGGGCCACATAAACACCACATCGGGTCTCGCCAAACGGGCCACAAATACATCACAATGAACCTTATCAAATGGACCACGAATACATCACAACGGGCCACATACCTGGCCTCAATACACATCACAATGGGTTGCATGACATGGGTCTAATATGTATTGTGATGACTGCATGACATGGACCTAATACACATTACTATGGCCCTCGACACATGGGCCATAAATACATCTCATTGGGCCTCAAATATACATTACAGGGAGGCCTTACACATAAAGGAAGAGGGCCTTGAAGACTGATGGACAGCAAGGATAAAACATATATCACGATGGTCCCCTGTCCCTGAATGGCATGGATGAAATTAAACATCAAGGTGGATCACACATCCCACAAACGGTGTGGATAAAACATACTTTGTCTGGGGTCCACATCTCATAAGCAGTCAAGATATAAGGCACATACATCACCTGTGTCCCACGTGGACAGCAGGGATGAAACACGTACACCATGGCAGGCCCACCATCTTATGCTGGACAGTGAGACAGATACATCACCTAGGTGGGCCCCAAGGTGTAGGTATCATGATGTTATGCTATCACATACTCATAATTATTATCGATAACTGGCCTATACAATCAGCCTTGATAATCAGAATCTGTAACATCCTGAAAAAATTCGTACAAAGACCCGAGTACCACCTCAGGAAGAAATCATTAAGGACCAAATCCTATAGAAATTAGATGAAGATTAATTAAGTGCTAAACTAAATCACCTGTCCAATTAGCTTAGACTACTTTCTATACGGACTGCAAGACCCAAAATCAGTAGGATCGCTAATGCTACATTGCCTAAAAACTTAAGATCCATCTCAAAACCCAGTTGCTCTCGGGAGCACATTAAAACTTTGTATCAGACCTGAACCACGTGTCAAAAGTCCGATTACCGTAAAACTATATGGTTACGACCGCCTTACTGGACTCGACAACCATCGTAGAAATCAAGTTCAAATAATATCCCAAAATGCACAGCTTGAGCCCAGAGCAAAGTGTGTGAGAAACATGAATATATTTAGAAAATGAACTGAAAGTTAAGTAAATTGAGTTATTCACTTACAGGCCAAATCTTAGTATTCAGACCATCAAAATCTAACCCAATTACACACTCGGATCAGGAAAAATTTTCAACACACATCAATGTACTTGTTGTCCTGATCGAGTAACGGTGACCGTTGAACTGAAACAGGTCCTCTACGGTCGATCCCCAAATCTGATAGAACTGAAAACTTTTCCTGGCATAGATCCATCGTCAGGGGGCTTACTCCCGACTGTATGCAAAAAAGAGCCTCCAGATATGCTCCGTTGGATTGAAACAGCCGACTTTTGGATATAACCTAAGTATACCATGGCCATGGGGCCAATCTCATCAGTTTTGGGCCTATATAAGCACCTAAACCCACCCCTCTCTCATTCCATACGAATTTGTAAACCCTAGGAGAGTGAAGAGAGAAAAGAGAGAAGGAAAGTGAGAGAAAGTGAGAGAGAAAACAGGAGATAGTTCCTGGGATTCGATCCCGCTGCTCTACGTGCTGAATCAGCCTGTCTGGATCGCTATTCTGGCGATTCTGACTCTATTCTTGCGTAAGAAATCCTAACCCTAATCTGTTTTAAGGATTTAAATAGAGTAGATGATGAAATAGATAACCTATTTCATGCTATAGGTTGTCGTTGTGCCATAGACTAAAGCATAATGTTCAAACTGAGTACGATACGAGTCTACCGGTGAAAGGTGTGGACTATAAATGTTTATGTTATAGTTTTCAAGGCCAGTAATGATTTATGACTGACTTGATTGCTATCACATGTGCTTAGATACGATGTTTTCCATATATTACATATATATATAAACTATGTTGAATAAAATGCATTCTATGTGTTTGTTGAAATGCCTGAATGAATATGAAATTATGATTTATGTTATTATAATCGTTGGTAGAAAATTCTTGATTTTTGTATGTATGGAAACTCCTGTTAGGAGGATTTGCTATAATATGCGTTTTAAACTAATTAAGTAAATTTATGTAATATGTGTAGTCTAAGTGTTTGATAAAATGCCTGAATGAGAAAATGCCTACTTAAATGTATGTAATGAGGGTGTTGAGATAGGGTTCTCAGTCCCCTTATCTATGGTTATAGTTTCCTTTATGTAACCTGTCTTACTACTATGTTATTTATGGATAAAATGTTTATGTATAGTGACATGTGTAGTATGTGTTTCGTTGAAATGCTCAAGCATGATTTATATGTAGTTTTAGTTGTCATATGCTATCTTTGACTTTCACATGTGAATGTTATTGTTGGAGTGTGTTTGGGGCTACGATGTAGTCCAGGCGATCGGTAAAGGTTTACTATCGGTGGCCGAACTATTTTGGCCACGAGGGATAAGTTCGAGGAATCCGAGTCATACGGTGATTATCGATAGTGGTTAGGCCACGCAGAGTGCTTACGCCCTCCATGTCGATCAGTTCGACATACTCTCGTACCAGTCGAGCTTGTCAAGCAACCCGATTAGCCTAATCTATGTTCACCAAGTATGGACGCTACTGTCTGAATCTAAGGTACCAACTTACTAGTGAAAATCTCATTTAACCTTAGTACCTCGATCCGCTAAGACTCATGAGTGGGACATGGTAGTGTCTGGGATACTATGGTCGAGCTGTCGGCCTACGCTAGGGCGACGAGCCTCCCCGTAGTGATCAGTGAGCAAACCAAACTCCTGAGCCGAATATTGTGGTGTATGCACTATATTCTAGCTGTTGGCCTACGATCAAGTGACAAGCCCATAGTGACCACGAGTATACACTAGGACTACTCTATGGTGATGAGAATTTCTGTAGTGACCTCGAGTATAAACCAGGACTACGCTGAGGTGAGGAGTTACTCTGTAGCGACCTGAAACTGTTCCTCGTATGTGATTAACTAGGATTAATGACCCTAGATGGAATGTTTGGGTTAATGATATAAAGGGAGGTACCTTAGCTTTCCAAACTTACTGTACGAATATGCTAAATTAAGAACTTGGCTAATCACACACATGCACCGCATTGCATGTGTCTTGGGCGTTGGAGTTGAGCACAGAGGAAGGGGTACATGCCATGATTGTGAGATGATGTCGCAGAGGGAGTGTCGGCGAGGGCATGCATCATTATAACATATCATCCTTGCATTAATTAGAGTACCTAAGAATGCTTACTCTATTACTTTATCATTACTGCTTGACTGAATTGATAAATATTAACCTTTACCTTATAGCTCCACTGATTTGATCACTCTCCCACTCTGGGACAGTGTTTTAAAACACCAACTAGACTCTATTGTAGTTGCAGATGATTGTGAAGCTGACGAAGTAGAGCCTGACTTTTATGATGATGAGGAGTTCCCCTATATGCAACTTTCGGGCGGGTCTATATAGACCATGTTCTGATCGACGGGATTATAAGGATGGTGACTAGATGCCATTACACTTGTTATTTTACATTTTTGGAACACCCATGTATATTTATTTTATCCATTTTGGGAGTATACATATATATATTTAACCTAGTAACATGTTCACACTCTGGAGACTTACAATGGTTTATATATTTTATATATCTATCACAGTCTTCCACTTGCATAATTTAACTGTCTCTCGAGTATGATATGTTGTTTTGGTATAATCCCACTCATGTTTAAGGCACTAGGATAGACGACATTTAATCATCATTATCTATGTTGCATAAGTGATTTTTTGGAACTCAGGAGTTGGGCTCCTGCTCGACCCCTGATTTTCAAGGCTTTACAAGTTGGTATCAGAGTAAGTTTTGGATTAAACTGGACCTGGGTTATGGTAACATGACACACACTAATGTACTTTGACTTAGGAGGGAGTGGTGAAACATAGAAACAGTTGTAAGACTCTAAGTTTTACCGATAGGTGAAACTGACCGTTGAAATCGGACTTGTAGGCCTCTGTGATCATGTGAAATGATCCCAAAACTCTTCTAGACCATCAATCGATGGGTTTAGATGATGATTCGACACATCCCGTACTCAAATGACTTGAAGCACGCAAATTGGAACCTGAAACTGCCTTAAACGGTCGAGGGGGCCCAAACCGTGCAAATCAGCAGGACCTAGGGGGTCCCTCGTACATATCAGACACCACGGGAGGGGGGTGGAACCCTGCCGACTGGGGTGGCACCCCACCCAGTCTAACAGACTGGGGTGGCACCCTGCCCAGTCCAGAGGACCATAGCGTCACAGCGCCTACCGAGGCGCACCCCTGTCCTGTTTGCTCAGGCCTATCGGGCCGACTCATATGGACGGCTGTGGGGCCCACAAAATCATGTGGGGCCCCCTATAACTCCCCCATTTGCTTCATTTCTCCCTCTTACCTCCCTTCAAGCTTTCTAAATCTCCCAAAATCCCATCTTTCTCTCTCAAATCTCTCCCCTACTCTCACATCTTCTTCATGTTCTTCACCACCTACACTCTTTCCCTCATCCTCCTCAAAACCCTATCTTCTACTATTCCCATCTTCCCTATTTCTTGCTCATGTGGGCAAAAAGTCCATAGCTTTGTGTCTCACCTTTCAAAAGCCTTCAAATCCACCTTCATTATAAGGCTATTTGGTTTTCATGGCTCTTTTGGGGCTTGTGGTTATCATTTTCTCTCTCTCCATAATTCTTTCCCTTATGGGAAAGAAGAGAGCTCTTATGGATGAAGTCGGGCCTAGTCGCCCTACCCGTCCAAGGAAGAAGGCAGGCGTTGAAACTAGCACAAGCGCTGCCCAAGAGAGAAGATTGAAGCGGGATCTTGATACCCAACTCCCACTCGAGAGAGCTTTACCAGTGGGCTTCGAACACGGTCAGTTTGGTGGTCGTAGGGTTGTGCTTGAAGCACATGTAGACGAAAAGCTATATGGGCTATATCTAGTGATGGACTACCTGGTGGACGCTGGGTGGGTTCCCATATTTAAGGGTAAGTCTCATGCATGTGAGAACACTGTTCGTGCCTTTTACGCCGATATACGGGACCCATCATTGGAGCCTCTACAGTTCAAGATTCCCGTGAGAAGGTGGGAAGCCACAGTAAATGTAGATTTGGTGGCTTGGATCATCAGAATTCTGCGTGGAGAGGTGTATGTTAGCGATAAGGACCTCAAGAACGCACAAGGAAGAGATCGTTGCATGCGTTACCTTTGTGGCCTTTTAGCCCCCTGGAAGCGAGGCAAGTGCATCCCATCCATGGAATTGACAGAATATTTTTTCCTGTTTCACTACACATTCACATATAATGTGTATCCTAGGTGGGGCAACCATACCGAATGCACTCGCTTGATGGTGGATTTCCTGTATAGAGCTGAGCAAGGAGACAAGCTTTGTCTACCTATGTTCGTCCTGCTACAGATAGTCCAGACTACGCGCTCAGTTAGGAATGACATCTCACTTCCATTTGGCCGACTTATATGCAAGATTGCTCGAGAGATCACCTACAGACTTAACATGGATGACCTTGCGCCGATCCTCTTTATTAATAAGACTACGCTCAACAACATGAAGATTGGCCCTTGACAACGTCAAGCCCAACTTGACGAGTAAGGGGATGAGGCAGCTAGTGAAGAGGAAGAAAGGAATGAGATAGAAGAAGAAGATGAGTCAGAGGAAGGAGGTGAAGAAGGAGAGAGTGAGGAAGAGGAGGCCCCAAACTCTGATGAGGGCTCTCCGCCTGCTGCACAGAGGTGCGCTAGTGATCGGGCTACTATAGAAGCTTGCTTGGCTCAACTTGAGGAGGGCCAGGCTATCCTGCGACAGGAGGTCGCAGCGGCCTAAGCCAAGCTTGAAGAGAATCAAGCCTTCATGAAATGAAAATTCAAGAGGGTGACTCGCACCTTGAGGGCCATCATGTGTTCTCTGCTGGACAAGGGTGCACCTCCACTATCGCTAGATTCGGACGACTAGTCATACATGTAGTCATCTTTTGGTTTGTTTTATTGCTTGTCTTCGTATTTCTATGTATAGCCTTGATAGGCTTAATAATGTGGTAGAGTAGTTTGTAGGTTTTAGTATGTGGAACCTTGCTTAGATTAGCTCACATGCATCTTCTGTCATGATCCATGTAATACTGCTTCTCATGTATTGTGACAATTTTGGTAAATGAAATGTATGAAGCTTCTTTGGATTTGAAATGCAACTGATGTATGATTGTGTGTATGATCTTATGTTAAATCTCACGGGTTGGGCCCTATGTTATATATAAGGAATTCCACCTAAGGCCACACGGAGTATGACACAACTCATACTTGGTGACTTAATTGACGGGGCACCTCCCCCTAGCGATAGCCACATGGACCTCACTTGGGCCCAACTCACGAGACTAGGCCAGATTCTTAGCCAGCCACTGGCCCCACTCATGGGCTGACACCTGTTGCACCATCGGTTCCTAGGCAAAATCGTGCGTCTACCTCGACGCCTCACATGCACCAGGCTCCTCCTCCTGATAGGTTGGAACAAATGATGCTCTTGATGCAACAACAGCAATAACAGTTTTTGGCCACCATCACAGGGGCCCTCGCCCAGAGCATGGGTGTGGTTCCACCTACACCTCTTGTGCAACCTGCTAGTAATATGAGTACTAGCAGCCTATTTGAGTGATTCCAGCACTTTCGACCTCATACTTTTATGGGTGCTCACAGACCCAAGGAGGCCAAGTATTGGCTCGACTATATCTCTAAGATGCTGAGGCCCCTGCACTGCAATGAGGCGGAGAAAGTGGAGTTGGTCACCTACATGTTTGAGAAGGAGGCCAGCCTTTGGTGGGATAGCGTTCTTCAGATCATTACTGTCAGTTACGTATGGACATGGGAGGCCTTCAAGATGCGCTTCCATGAGAAGTATTTCCCCCTTACATACCACCATGAGAAGGAGGGAGAGTTCATTCTCCTCTAACAGGGAGGGATGACAGTGGCAGAGTATGAGAACAGATTCATAGAGCTGGCTAGGTATGCTCCATTGATATTAGTTGATAAGCTGATGCGAATGTAGTGATTTCTGAGGGTCTGCGACCCGAGATATGCTCTAAGATGTGTTGTGCTAGCATGCCCCACTATGCTGAGCTAGTGAACATGTCTCTATGAGCGGAGTAGGATGAGGATAGATTATCCCGCACGTGTGTGCCTATGGTTCTTAGGCCACAACCTGATTTACCAAGTAAGTCGTTCCTCGACAAGAGGCCCCGTGCAGACTCGCCTCCCAGACTTACAGCTCCACCAGCCCCGATGAGGCCAGCGGACTTGTGGTGCACCTACTGCAAGAGGTTTGGCCACGTTGATACTTACTGTTTCACCAAGATGAGGGACAACGACTTCTCACCACCTTAGAGAATCAACTGCCAGCTTCCTCAGACTATTACAACCCCACGCATACGGTCAGCACCAGCACATCCATCTTTTTAGTCGCCTGCACCTCAATTTAGGCCGCCTGAATGGCCCATGGTACCGTAGTCGAACCGTTCTCAGCAAGCTCGCGTGCACTCACTTGTATCTGAGGCATCTAAGACAGCAGTTACAACAGCGATGGCTTTTGAAGTCATGACCTATATCCAAGGTACTCCCGTCTTTTTATTGGTGGACACCGGGTCCATTATCTTTAGAGTGTCATGTGCAGCAGTTAAGCGACTGGGGTTGAAAACTAGTCTCATGGTTGGGTTGAGACTCCTTACCCCCATAGGGACTTTCTTAGACTCTACCAAGATGTGTGAGAGTTGTTCGATAGACCTAGGGAGCAGGATAATGCTTGTTGATCTGATGGTTACCCAATTATGTCATTATGAAGTCATTCTCGGTATGGATTGACTCACGGAGATGAGGGCAGAGATCGATCATGATGCTAAAGTGGTGACAACCCATGGACCTGAGGGCACGACCTTTACATTACCAGTGCAGGTCAGTTGGTACTACTGCATCAGTTGTTACGCTACCTTGTTAGACTATGTTGATGGTTTGACTTTAAGAGACACCCCAGTAGTTCAGGATTTTATGGACGTGTTCAGGACGATACCTGACTTACCTCCCTGGAACGAGATCAATTTTACCATCGACCTAGTGCCTGGTGCGACACCCATTTCACTTCCAACTTATCGTATGCTTTCGTGTGAGATGGAGGAGCTGAGGAAACAGATCGATGATCTGTTAGATGCAGGTTTTATATGGCCTAGTGTATCTCCTTGGAGAGCACCTATGTTGTTTGTGAAGAAGGATGCGTCACTACAATTGTGTATCGATTACTACAGATTGAACCAAGTGATAGTGAAGAACAAGTACCCTCTGCCTAGGATAGATGATCTGTTCGATTAGTTGAAAGGGGAATAGTATTTCTTGAAGATTGACTTATAGTCAGGGAATCACCAGATGCGCGTCAGGGATGAGGAATGTTGAAGACAGAGTATGCAACTCTTACTCTACAAATCAGTATTGTACATCTCAGGGATCATCATCGGGGTCTAGTACACTCTACTTACAAATCGCCGCCCACTGACGTGCTACCATGCAAGTGGAAGAGACCTCACTATCCGCCTGGCCAGTAGTCAGCCAATATCTACCCGGGACGTCGATAGTAGACCCATTCATGAGCTATCAAACTTAGTCTAGCTATGTCCCTACTCTCGGGCGAGTAAGGCCACACCCCCTCCTAACCACGATACAGTGGGAGATGTGACCTCCTGGTATTCGGCACTCAGGCACTCATGTATTTACTCGGTCTCAAAGTTGGGACGTCTCCTGGCCTCGGAGGTTTACGGAGTTTCACCCATGGACATCCAAAGTGCCCAGATGCTCGAACCAAATATTTTCGGTGTCCCATCTAGTCATCCACGACATGCCTGTGGAGGTCATAACCTTGATGTCGCTAAGATGTATAGTAATCACTATTACACAATGCAAGATACATGAGTCATGTAGTTCAATCATGTATCAATCCTGCGCATACCATGCATTCATGTGGGATAACTCCACCGATCAGGGAGTCCCATAAATCATCTGTATTATGACGTGTGCAATGATCAATCACATCTCACAATAAACATGCAGATGATGCATATGTGCATGTATCATGATGATATACTGTCACATACTCATAATTGGTATCAATAACCGGTATTGATAATCGGCTTCGACAATGTGGATATTTAACCAACATTGCCCCCAATGAATGACCCTCATAGAGCTTAACATATAGTAGAACCATGGCCTCACACAAGGGCCTAATATATAACATTATGAGCCTCACTTGAGAGCATAATACACATTACGATGAGCCTTTCACATGAGCCTAACATACATCACAATGGGCTCCATCACCTGGCCCTCAAATGCGTCACAATGGGCCTCATCCCATAGGTCTCTTCACCTCACATTAGGCCTTAAACACGGGTTGAATACGCATCACAACGGGCCTCAAATATGGGTCACATATACATCACATTGGGCCTTAAACAAGAGCTGAATACACATCACAAGATGCTTTAAATACGGGCCAGATATACATCACATTGGGCCTCAAACATAGGATAAATGTGCATCACAATGGGCCTCAATTACGAGCCGCATATTCATCACATTGGGCCTCGACAATCGACCTCGAATCTGGCCTTGACAATCGGTCTATACAATCGGCCTCACACAATCGGAATTGATCAATAATTGGCCTCGAAGATCGAAATTGGCAATCAGCCACAACAATAAGAATCAATCAATAATTGGCCTCGAAGATCAAAATTGGCAATCAGCCACAACAATAAGAATCGATCAATAATTGGAATTGATAATCGGCCACGACAATCGGCATAGATAATCAACATCAACACAAGACAGAGTCCACAGATGGACAGCCGATGATGGCGACGAAAATCAATAGGGCCCAAGAGTTTGTGTTAACCCACTAGAGAATGATGAGGAAGGGCATAACAAGGCTGATGGGAAGGTCACAATGTGGGTGTCCAACCATCATTGCCCACCAATGTGGACCTTTAACCAACATTTCTCCCAAGGAATGATGCTCATAAGGTCAATCATATAATGGATCCACAGTCTTATATAAGGGTCTAATACACATCATCATGGGCCTCACTTATGGGGAATATACGCATCACATTGGGCCTCACTCATGGGCCAATGTACATAACATCGGCCTGTATCAACGGGTCAAATCAAATGGACCAAATTAAATGGGCCGGTACAAAGGGGCCAAGTCAATTGGGCAGATCAAATGGGCCGAGTTAATGGGCCGACTCAAATGGGCCAAGTCAAATGGGCTGATTAAATGGGCCGAGTCAATGGGCCGACTCAAATGGGCCAAATAAATTGGGCCGATCAAATGGGCAGAGTTAATGGGCCGACTCAAATGGGCTAAGTTAATTAGGTCGATCAAATGGGCAGATACAAATGGGCCGAGTCAATGGGTCGACTCAAATGGGCCAAGTCAATAGGGCCGATCAAATGGGCTGATACAAATGGGCTGAGTTAATGGGCCAATCAAATGGGTCGATACAAATGGGCTAATACAAATGGGCCCATACAACACAATTCATCTACTTTTAGAGATCAGTATAGAGTATATAAAAAAATGAATCATATCAAGAGATCAACTGAACCATTCCACATCTAACAGTGGTGATAATGATTTTCACAGCTAAAAATTTAGAAGGCCTACCATAGCATTTATTTCCCATCCACACTATTCATAAGGTCACAAAGTCCTTGATGTAAAGGGAAAACAAATATCACATTGGTCCAGGACCAGGACCCTGTAACTCAAAAGGGTTTTCAATGGTGGACGTTCATCCCACTATTTTATGCAATGTGGTTCACTTGATATTAGATCTGCCTTATTTTCAGTCTCAAGCCTTGAGACAAACTAGCCAAATGGATGGACGGCTAGATGCAGTACATCCATCAGTGGTGGGCCCCTGATGCCACCGTCTAGATGGATGGATGGATAAAACTCATACATTTATGGTGGGTCCCATGTCCACGCATAGATGGATAGTAGGGATACAACACAACATCATGGTGGGGTCGTACTTGGTACGCCAGACCCACCTCATATTTATATAAAATATTATATTATACTATATAATAATAATATAAAAATATTTTATTATATAATAATATATATTATCATATATAATATATGTATACGTGTGTGCTGTGTGAGAGGGAGTGGGAGTGTCAGCGCTGTCGGACAGCTAATGGTGGATCCCACATGTATGGACGGTTTAGATATACATACATACATCAGTGGGTCCCACGTGGGGCCCATCATAACGTTTATTTCCCACCCAATTTGTTGATAAGGTCATGCAGACCTAGATGAAGAGGAAAACAAAATTTATAGTGACCCAGACCTTCTGGGACAACCCAAAAAGGGTTTCAATGGTAGATGTTCAATCACCTTTGATTCCTGTGACGTGGGCCACCTAAGTGTTATATACGGCTGATTTTTGGAGGGGAGGCCACTGCCCAAAAGGGGCCACCAATGAACGGTGGGGCCCATGGCTGGGACCCTTGCTCCCTGCCTCATTCACATCCATGGTAGCAATGTCCTGCACTGCTGAGCAGCAGGCCCTGCTACATGCTTTATTATTTTATTTTTTTTGAAATATGATTTCTTTGTGGGTTTTCCCAGGTGGGGCCCGTATTAGTAGAATCCAACCCAATCATTGGTCTCTATCACTCAAGACAAGCAAAAAAGCCCAATATTTGACATGTTTCGGTGTGTAGAAAGATCAAAGTGAATTTTAACGGTGAAAACCACTGTTTTCTATGCTATGGCTCGCCAGAAAGTCAGATTCGCTTCATTTTTCAGCTCAACGCCTAAAATGAGTCGGGAGATGAGATGGACGGTGTGGATTAAATCCATACATCAAGGCGGGGCCTACATGAGCGGTCCACCCCAAGGCTTGAACCAAGTTGATATTTTTATCTTTATTTCACATCCAGCATTGGGGCACAACACATACTTAAGGTGGGCCTTACTCAAGTGGGCCACCCCATGGCTAGATGGTGTGGATAAGACATACATCTTGTGGGGTACATCTGGGTGGGCCACACGGACACATCATTAAAAAAGAAAACAAGGAAAGAGAAACAAGAGAGACAGTGATATACGGGCCCCGCAACTATGGGTCCCTTATGGTTACAACACATACATCATAATAGGTCCCCACAACAAGTGGGCCCTTAAAAATTAAAATTAATGGTGGATCACCCACCTATTTCACTCCTCCTTGATCCTTTGGACTCCTATGCTTATTGCCTTCACTTTTGATGGTGGTTGATAGAGTTTTGATGGTGGGGATGAGAGATGAGAGGGTGGGCCACACTTGTTGTTTTTGGAAGAGAGCATGGGCAGGCTTGGACATGGGATGCTCTTGTTGCTTGGGAGTGAAGAGAGGGAATGAGAGAGAGAGGGAAGTGATGGGTGAAAAGGGATGGGATGATGTGTGATGGGTGATGGGTAGAGTGATGGGGTTGTAAGAAAGGGATGGGTGGAGAGAGAGAGAGAGTTCACTTTGAAAATGGGAAGGGATGGGTTGTTGTACTTGGGGTATGGTTTGTACTTAACATTGATTGATTGATTGATGAGATAGGTTGTAGGGATTCCCTCGAAATTTGTAACGCGCGGTGTTTCCTTGAAATGAATGTGGGTCTACATCTTTTAACTTGGGTATCAGATCAGTGCGTGAGTAGCGGTGACGGCGCGGTCGCTAGAGTACAAGTTTCGAGTTGAGTCGACTCTAATATGCTGGACTTGACTTAGGATCACGTGCAAATGCCGGATATGGATCGAGGGTTACCAAAATTCAACCAGAAGGACCGTGAAAACCTAAGGAATGGTACAGACTATAATACGAGCCTTACAAATCCTATTAAAACACAACATACCAATATAATCATGTACGTAAGAGATAGGGATAACGCCGACGAATATCAACCTCTTGCTCCCAAGATGTCTCCTCAGCATTATGATGACCCCACTAATATTTGAATATCATATCAGAAATGATCGAAAATGAAATACTATATAGCCTCACAATTTCAATGGTAGGGAGCTAAATCAGAAGATCTCTAAGTTATCTGAACTCAGAGATCTAACCATTCTAAGTTCTTAACAATCATACAGTGCAGGGTAGCTATCAGTAGATATATGATGTTATCCTGAGGTAATCCCAAGTTATACTCTGATACCATCTTCTATCACGCCTCAAACCTGGAAATCGGCCTCACAAAATTCTCGATTACTGAATCCGGTGCCAACAAACTCCAAAGTACCCCATTTTCGGCTCCCAGTGCTCATATGCCAGATTTCATTCCTGGGATCCTACAAGGAGGATTTTTAAATATACATTTGTCTCATAAGAAGCATAACCGCAAGTTTACCAAAATCACAAAGGTAACATCATCATCATATATCCACTAATATAAACTTTGAATACAATGCTAAAAGGAAAATACATATGTCAAAAACTAAAGCTCCAGAAGACCGTTGCACGCTCCAAGCTCAATGCTGCTACAACCTAATGCCACCTACACGCATCTATCATGCATAAACTTATAGAATGCTTAGAGGGTGGTGTAAGTGTGTGCGATGCACATGCTAAGCATATAGATATTGGAGTAAGTGGAAATACTGGAAAACCATAAACCATACAATATCAGAGTAATGCGGAAACATATTGGTAAGTCCATAACTATCATCATCCTTATCTAGACTATGCGATGTAAAGACATAATAGGCCAATATCATATGTTGAGGAAGCAATGTAGATCAGCTATGCAATAAGAAGACATAGTAAGCCAAATATCAAATACCAAGTCCACGAATACCAATAGCCTTATCTAGGCCATGCAATAAAGAAGCGCATAAACCAAGTGTTATGTACTGAGGATGCAATGTAATATGCGATGCGAAAGAAATGACTAAGCTGGAGTGTGAAGTCGAGATGATAGTACATAGTATCACAGGCTATGGGGTCTACCACAACGGACTTGTATTCAAACCAGTCCCATACCTAAATTTGGATAGTCAAACTCAATGTGGTAAACTCCTAATCTCAGGTTAGTCATGCAACCCAACCAAAATCTTGACCATTATAAAGGTACATGTAACAAATAGTTGCACACCACCAGCCCAAATGGATAGTGAATGAATGAATGAATGAGTTACAACTCCTGCTCAATAAGGCCACATATCAGTACTGTACATCTCTGGGATCATCACCGGGGTCTAGTACACTGTACATGTAATCACTGCCCACTGAACGTGTAATCAGGCAAGTGAAAGAGACCTCACTATCTGCCTGGCCAATATTCAGCTAATATCTATCCATCATGTTGATAGAAGACCGAATTATGAGCTGGTTAAACTCAACCTAGCTATGCCCACTACCCTCAGGCGGGTAAGGCTACCACCCCCTCCCAACCGACCACGACATAGTGGGAGACGCGGCCTACTGGTATACTGCCCTCATGCTCTTATATATATATATCCACTCGATCTCGATATTGAGGCGTCCTCTGGTACTAAGAGGGTTTAAGAATTTTCACTCAAGGCCATCTATGGCAACTCGATGCTAGTAACAAATTTTTGGTGTCCCATCTGGCCATCCACGACATGCTTGTGGAGGCTAAGGCCCTGATGTCACTAGGGGGTACAGTAATCTCAACACATAATCTAAGATGCATGAGTCAGACAATCCAATCATGCATCAATCCTGTGCATACTGTGCGCTCATGTGAGATAACCTTCGCTTATCAAGAAGTCTCATAACAACCTGCCCAATGACGTATGCAATGGTCAACCACATCTCAAAACATGCAGATGATGCGTATGGGCATGTATCATGATGTTATGCTCTCACATACTCATAATCGGTATCGATAACCGGTATCGGTAATTGGCATTGATAATCAGAATTAGCCTTGACAATTAGAATCGGCCGTGATAATCGAAATCAGCCTCGATAATCAGAATCAGCCACGATAATCGGCCTCGATGAGAATGGGCCTAACAAGGCCTAAGGGAAGGTCACAATGTTGACATTTAACCACCATTACCCATCAATGTCGACATTTAACTAACATTGCTCACAAGGAATGACCTTCATAAGGCCAAACATAAAGTAGGACCATGGCCTCGCATAAAGGCCTAATATACAAGGCAATGGGTCTTACAACAATGAGCCTCTCACATGGGACATAAATACATCAGAACGGCCATAAATACATCACATTTGGCCTCTTACAAGGGCTACATACACATCACTATGGGTGGCATTAGTGGGCCACTGTAACGCCTTGAAAATTGGGGGTCAGGCATAAGCTCCACTCCCGAGTTCCAACGCATCACTTACGCAACATAAATAATGATGATTGAATGTTGTTCATATTGGTGCATTAAACATGAGTGAGATTAGACCAAAATAGCATATCATACTCTAGAGACAGTTTAAATTGCACAAGCGGAAGACTCTGATAAATATATAAAATGTATAAACTATTGTAAGTCTCCAAAGTGTGAACATGTTACCAGGTTAAATATATACATGTATACTTCAAAAATGAACAAAATGAAGATACATGGGTGCTTCATAAGTACAAAATAACAAGTGTAATGACATCTAATCAACAACCCTATAACCCCGTCGATCAGAACACGGTCTACATAGACCTTCCTGATAGCTGCATATAGGAGAAACCCTCCTCCTCATCATAAAAGTACAGCTCCGCTTCACAAGCATCGCCATCATTTGAAACTAAAACAGGGACTGGTTGGTGTTTTAAACACCGTCCCGTAACATGGGAGTGAGTGATCAACTCAGTGGAACAATAGAGTAAAGGTTAATATGTTATCAATTCAATCAAGCAGTAATGATAAAGCAATACAACACTCAGGTCCTAAGTACTCTTATTAATGCACGAATGACATGGATGTAATGATGGATGCCCTTGCCTACGCTCCCTCAATGACTTCATCCTACGATCGTGGCATACAACACTCCCTCAGTGCTTGACCTGCAATGCCAAACGCACATGTAATGCGGTGCATGCTCATGATTAGCCATGTTCTTATTTTTATTTATTCATATAGCAGGATTTGAAAGCTAAGGTACCTCCCTTATATCAATTTTCAAATAATGATTCAGTCTAGGGTCGTCAATCCTAGTAATTCTCATATGATGTTACGGTTCTAGGTCATTACAAAAGGGCTCGTCACCAAATCAGTATTGCTCTTGAGGGAAACACATCACACGCACAGGACGCGACATCTGATTAGTGTAGGCCTAGTTATATTCTAATGCTACGGAAAGACTCATCGCCTCAACGCAGACTTAGAATATGCTCCAGGTCATTACCAATGGGTCATCGCTAAGTCGTAGGCCGACAGCTCGAATACAGTGTCCCATACCACCGTATTCTGATCACGATGGGTTGCTCACTGGTCACGACGGGGAGGCCTCGTCGTCCCAGCAAAGGCCAACAGCTCGACCACGGTGTCCCATACCACCATGTTCGGCTCATGAGTCTTAGCAGATCGAGGTAAGCAATATGTGACAACTACTTTCAGGAATAAATTGCATTAAGCATTCTAACAAACTCAAATAGTACATGTTATCATACGTAGGCAACCCATACATAAAGCACATAAGAGTAAGACAGGATACATGAAGGAAACTATAACTACAAGTAAGGGAGTTGAGAATCCTATCTCAATGCCCTCAATACATACATAAAGACAAGAATTTCTTCATTCAGTCATTTTATCAAACACATAGGCTACACATTTTAACATACATGTATTAGGCTAGTTATAACATACATTCCGTCAAGTCTCTTTTTCAAAGGAGTTGTCACATACACAACAAGCATATATTCATAGTTAATAATCATGGCATGCACATATCCAAATTCCATATTCATTTAGACATTTTTACAAGCACTTAGGCTACACACAATACATGCTTGTAATAAATTAGTTTAACCACATAGTATGGCAAATCCTTCCACATAGGAGATGCCATACGTACAACAATCATGTATCCCAACACATCAATCGCAACAAGCACAAATCATAATTTTATATTTATTCAAACATTTTAACAAACACATGAAATGCATTATATTCAACACAGTGACATATATATGTAATAAACGAAAATCCTTGCATCTAAGCACATGTGATAGTAATCAAGTCTGTCATAAATCATTAATTGACATTGAAAGCTTTGAAAACCATAACCTAAAACATTTATAGTCCGCACCTTACGCCGGTAGACTCGTAACAAATTTAGTTTAAACCATAAGTCTTTATCTATGGCACGATGAAAATCTGTGGCATGAAATAGGTTAGCTATTTCACTTACACTCTATTCAAATCCCTAAAACCAACTAGGGTTAAGATTCCTTACCTAAGAACGAAGTTAGAATTACTGAAATAGCGATACAGAAGCAGTGATGCAGCCCGAGGAGCAATAGGGAAGGATCTCAGGAGAAAACCCTAACTCTCTCTCTCTCTTTCTCTCTCTTTCTTCTCTTCTCTCTCCTAGGATTTTAGCAAAATCGTATGGAATAGAAATGGGGTGGGTTTAGGCCTTTATATAGGTCTAAGACTGACGGAAATGGCCCTAGGGCCAAGGTATACTTAGATTATAGCTAAAACTCATCTGTTTCGACTCAACGGAGCATTTCTAGAGGCCCGTTTACTGATTACGGTCAGACTTAAGCTCCCTGACCATGGATCTAGGTCAAGCTAAGTTTTCAGTCCGATCGGGTTTACAGATCAGACATAGCGGACCAGTTTCAGTTCAACGATCACCGTAACTTGATCAGTGACACAAGTGCACTGACATGTGTGGGACTTTTCCCCCGATCTGAGGGTGTAATTGGATCATATTCTGACATTCAGAATGCTTATAATCGTCCCGTAAGAAACACGACTCAGATTACTTAAATTTATATTTAATTTCTAAAAACACTCACGTTTCTCACACACTTCGCTCCGGACTCAAGTAAATAGTCTCAGGACATCATCTGGACTTGATTTTTGAGGTGATTGTCAAGTCTAACTAGGCGGTCATATTCATCTAAGTTCGTCGCTATCAAACTTTCGACGTGTGGTCCAGGTCTAATACGAAGTTTCATGATGCTCCCAAGAGCAACTGGGTTTAGAGATTGATCCCAGGTTTCTAAGTAACATAGAATTAGTGGTCCTACTCATTTTAGGTCTTGTATTTCATATTTAAAGTGGTTCAAGCTAACCCTACTGAGTATTCATTTTAGTACTTAACCAAATTCAACCCTAATTATGGTAGAATACAGTCCTAGGGCCATTCTATGCCCCATTTTTGTCACTTCTAGTTATTATATTTTTTTAATTATTTTTTTCATATTTCATCATCATGTTTACCCCATCTCCACCAAATTTCATGAGATTTCATGTTGTAGAAAAATTCTAAAAATTCCAGAAGCAACAGATGTCCAACAAGTGAATTTCAAATAGTTGTCACAACTATCCATTTTAAGCTATATTAAATATTTTATTATATTTTTCACATATTTTTATATAATACTAGACTCATGTATCTTTAATATAGTTAGTGAATCACCTAAATCAAATTTATAACGAGGGAGATATAATTTTTCAAAGTTGGATAAAATGTGCAGAAAAAATGCAAAAATGGGCCGCCTAAACCGCTGTACGGACGAGCCCTCCCCAACCCCCCCCCCCCCCCTCCCCCCCGCCATGGGAATGCCCAAAACATGTGGGATCCACCTCGGGTCCCCCCGAATTGAGTCGTTTGGGCCCACGAGTCCATCGAGGCATTTATTGGGTCTCATTTGTAAACTGGAATGAGTTGCGCAACATACAGTATATGATTTTGGGGCAGGAGAAGCTAATATATCTAAATAACCTATTTACATCATGAGATTCTAAAAATTCAGTAGTCAAAATCCCATTTTATTCATATATGTACCATTTATAGTAAGTTTTAGTTTAAGTATAGTTCTTCACCATTTAAACTTTAGGATTTGTGTCTAATATGAAAGTACTTGGAGACATTTGAAGAATGAGGTGGTGAAAGGTGAAATTTTGAAAGAAATGGGTTGAAAAATGATTTTTAGACTTTGGGATTGAGCTTTGAAAGTGTTATGGTTGACTCATTGCCTAAGGACATCTTACTCTAGATTAACAAAAACCCAGGGAGTTACAATCTACCCCCCTTAAAAATAATTTCATCCCCGAAATTGGCTAAAGGTAATGAGTAAAGATTCTATTATTCCTTTCACCTCAGCTTTACTGATTTCAAGTTTATATGCGTGGTGGGATATATACTATCTATGCTAGTCTGGCGCATTTTGGTTTATCCTCCTTAAAAATTTACTCTTTATCTCTTACTTATACCCTGATGGTTTGCTACAATTTATTTCTTTATCTATTTGGAGTCTTGACGATGCTTAGAGTAAGATATATATTTTCAATGGTCGACCAATACAGAGAGACAGTTGTAGTGGGCTTGATCCCGATACTTCGATCACCTACCTGACCAGGGTAGAAGTTTATCGTATCCCTTCCTAGTCTTGGTAGATCTTGGTCTTCTGTTTGGTCTAAGCAGTGAGTCCATTGGTAGTTGCCCAGGATTGAGAATTGGGTCAAGCCGCGAATACTTCGCAGTTGTATATTTTAGTAACTCCGTATAGTCTGATCACTCCAACAGCTTAAGGAATGCCCCATCACTGAAAGGTTCCAATTTCCTATTTGGGTCTTGGTCTAAAAGAGTCCCCATTTTAATCTTTGTTTAAGGTAGGGGTTAATAAGCACCTTAATAGATCATCATAAAAGGATTTCTAATCATATAGAGTTGGCCAAGGCTTCTATTATGTTTGTATTTAACGAGTAGAGTTGTGGATACACTGACCTCCGCTCGTTCCCATTGTTAGGCCTATGATTTAATATGAATGGGTTCAATACTTAAGCCCTAATTTTTTCCATTTAAAGACTTCATTATTGACATTCTAAGGAAGATTCAGATCCTATTTAATGACCTAACCTTACATATAACCTGAATCAATTTTCTTTGATCCTGGTCCAGTGGGTAAGGGGTGAACCACGCTTTCGCTGTGTCACTTTAATCCAACGGCTGTATTAGCTGACCTAACTAGATTGGGCTCATAATGTTCTACCCCCCTTAAAAACTTATTTATACTCTCAAGCTCAAGAATCTATGTCCTGATCCGTATGTCGGAACAAGGTATAATTTAGGACCTATCCTTGACATGAAATGGGAAACAATCTCCTAATACATTGGTCTTCCTTTCATTGATGATGCGTACTATGACATTGGTACCTATGGTTATAGAAATGAGTTAAAATGATGGGTGTTGTGGTTGATTCCATGGACGGGTGTGAGTTGGTGACAAGATGCCTAATTCTACCAAAGAAGGACTCTTTCTATGGTCTTGACTTACCATCTTTAATCATGTTTAGTTTAATACCGTAATATAATCTATACATTATTAATACTATCTCTCTAACTTCATATGCACAATATGTATGCCAGAATAGTCTGGGATTTAGGACCTAATTCCTAACTGTCTATTGCCCATTTGTGTAGTGGGTCTGAGCCAGATACATTGACCTTCTACCTAGCTAGGACAAAAAATTTATCGTATCAGTTCTTAATCCTAGTTGATCCCAATCTTTAGCTTGATTAGAGCATAGAGTTCATTGGTAACTACTAGGATTGAGAATTCGATTCAGACCACAAATACGTCGCTTATATACAGTTCCTTCACTTCGCGTTCCTGGTTGTAATAAGTCCTTGGGAAGACAATTCTAAGGGGTGTATTGATTTATCCTAGCATTCAATCTGAGGGATATACAAGCTTTCTCTAAGCATAACTAGTTTCTAAATCAAAACAGCTTTTCTAAGAGTTATTAAGGATGCCTATAAGTATCAAGGGAATCCAACAAAGGAATGAGGTCTCACTCAACCAAATCAAGACAACTAACTAAGTCTATATTTCAATTATCTTAGAAAAATCAATCTTTTACATTCCTTAGTATAACTAGTATCCTAGTCTTAACTTCTAAGTAGCGGTAATCCAAAGTCTACGCTTATATGCTAGATGATTTCATATGATTCTAATACAAGGAATTGTTTTATCGCTTAGGGTTAAAAGTTGCCTGATTAGAATTGAGTTTCCCGAACCTGAATTTAATTACGCTCGAGCACTTCACATATGCTCATACCAGCTAAGGAGGTCCTAGGGTTCGCGTTAGTAATTTATTAGATTTCCTATACTGTCTGATCCTTCGAAATCTAGGAGTACCAACTCTAGGTCCAAAACTCTAAATGTCCCAGCACTTGATGGTCACTGTTTATGGACTAAACTATAGTGTTTGGTCTCACCCATCGGTAGAGACCATTCTAACGGACTTCGAGGGTCAAGATCCCGTTTCGACCTTCGTTCGACACTTGTACTTGTCTTTTTCTTAGAATGACTTGGATGGCTAGGCCTGGCCTCATCCGGGGCCGCTCTCTTCCTTCCCATGAAGGAAAAAAGCATAGGGATCGAGAAGATAACCGTAACTAGCTCAAAAAAAGCCATTAGGTTGAGAAAGCTTGTAAGGTGATATGGGTTTGTGATTTTGGAAGGTTTTGAGACAATAGACGGGTTTGAGATGTTCAAATCAAAGAAAATGAAAGGGTTAGGAGGGGGGTGTTGCTGAAAATGGTAGAGGAGTGTAAAGCTTGAAGAAAAATGAGGGAAAAATAGAATGAAGGGGAGGTTTGAGGGAGAAACAAGAAGTTTTGGAGGAAAAGGAAAGCTTGAAGAAGTATGTTATGAAGAGGGGGAGCATTGAAAGGGTCTAAAATGGACCCAACCTACATTAGTGGGCCACACAAGGCCCTAGAGTCGTCGGCCTGAGCTGGCCCGCTGGGCGGCGAGGCCTCGCCGACCTCTGGAGATTCCGGTGAGGGATCGCCGATGGGGTGATGTTCTCCAACCCCCTGGGTCCCAAAAATGTGGGGGTCCCACCCTGGGTCCCCTTGGACATGCTCTGATAGGCTCCTCACTCCGTTTCGAGTTGTTTCGGGTCACTTCAGGTCTTTTGCTGATGTATATTCACGTTTATCATTTTTAAACGGCTGGGATGAGATAAAACATGGTCTAAACCTGTCACTGGTGTCACGCCCCAAACTTGGAAATCAGATTCACAGTAATCCCAATCGCTGAGTCCGGTGCCGACAGCCTCCGTAGTATCCCATTCTTGGCTCCTAGTATTCATATGCCAGATTTCTGATCCTGGGATCCTACAAGGAGGATTTTTTTTTGTACATTTAACTAGTAATAAGCATAACCACAAGTTTACCCAAATCATAAAGGCAATATTATCATCACATATCCACTAATATAATCATTTGAATACAATGCTGAAAGGAAAATATATATGTCAAATTCAAAGCTCCAGAAAATAGCTGCACGCTCCAAGCTCAATGCTGCTGCAACTTAACATCACCTGCACGCATCTATCATGCATAAGCTTATAGAAAGCTTAGAGGGTGGTGTAAGTGTATGCACGAGATAAGTGTCAAGTATTCAATACAATATCATAATCATACAATACCGGAAAGCTATTAATCCATAAACCATACAATGACTGAATAAGCAGAAACACTGATAAGAGCAGGAATTATCAGTGTAAATAGAAATACTAACAAGATTATAATCATGCGATAACAGAATAAGCGGAACTATGAACAAGTCCATAAGTTAATCAACATCAGAATACGCAATATAGGACAACTATGCAAATGATGAGTCATAGATAATCAAATGTCGAATGACAAGGATATAATGTAATACATAATTCGAAAGAGCTAGCAAATATCATCACTCTCATCTAAGTCACAGGAATACAGAAACATAACAACCCATAATGCCACATGCCAAAGATATAATAGAATATGCAGTATATGGTGCTAATGGAATGACCATGCTGAAGTGTGATGTCGGGATGATAGTACGTAGTATCGCAGGCTACGGGGTCCACCACAAGGAACCTCTATCCAAACCAGTTCCATACCTAAATTTGGATAGTTTGACTCAACGTGGTAAACTCCTGATCTCAGGTTAGTCACGCGCCCAACCGAAATCCTTGCCATAATGAAAATACACAACAATTAGTTGCGCACCACCAGCCCAAGTGGATAGTGAATGGATGAATGAATGAGTGTACAACTCCTACTCAGTAGCCTGTCAGCACAGTAGCCTGCCAACCGTTGGTAGCTTTCCCAGTGTGGTAGCTCGCCCAGGCTCAACCCCGTCCACATCACACCTGTCCACATCAGCGTCCGCCCACGTGCGCCCTCCCACATACACAATAGTGACGAGGTGTCATAATATCATGTCAGTCCTCATATTAGTACGGTTCCTCTTTGAGAAAATCACCGGGGTCTATTACACTTCACACCACCTACCGCCCCAATCAAGCGCACAACTGGGTAAGTGGAAAAGACCTCACTATCCGCCTGTCAGTAGTCTGCCAATACCTACCCGGCTCGCCGATAGCGGACTCATTCCTCGAACTGGTCAAACTCAGCCTAGCCATGCCTACTCCCTCGGGCGGGTAAGGCCGCACCCCCTTCCAACCGACCACGACATAGTGGAGAGGGCAACCATCTGGTAATCGGCACTTAACGCTCATCTACCCACTCGGTCTAGACATTGAAGCATCCTCTGGAACCAAGACGGTGTTTAGGAATTTTCACTCAGGGCCATCTATAGCGGCCCGATGCTCGAACAGATTTTTGGTGTCCCATCTGGCCATCCACGATATGCCTGTGGAGGCTACGGCCCTGATGTCAATAGGGCGTATAGTAATCACAACACAATACAAGATGCATGAGTCATACAATCCAATCATGCATCAATCCTGCGCATGTCATGCACTCATGTGAGATAATCTTCACCTATTAGGGAGTCTCACATCATCCTACCCAATGACATATGCAATGGTTAATCACATCTCATAACAAACATGCAGATGATGCGAATGGGCATGTATCATGATGTTATGATGTCACATACTCATAAACGGTATCAATAACCAGCGTCGACAATGTGGACTTTTAACCGACATTGCCCCCAAGGAATGACCCACATAGAATCAAATATATAATGGGCACATGGCCTCACACAAGGGCCAAATATAAGAAACAGGTGGGCCCTGGTCATGGGCCTAACATATATCACAATGGGCCTTGCCCATAGGCCTCAAATACATCTGGATGGGTCGCACCCATGGGCCTCAGATATATCACAATGGGCCTCAAATATGCTTCGTAGGTGAGTCACATACCTAGGTCTAATACACATCAGTATGAGCTACATCACATAGGCCTAATATACATCACTATGGCCACAACCCATGGGCTTTAAATACACAATAGGTGGGCCCTACACATGGGCCTCAAATATATACCATGGGTGAGCCTCAATGGACGGGTCACCAATACAACAGGATGGGCCTAATGACATGGACCCCATAAATATATTGAATAGACCGCACCAATTGGGCCCTACATACATTGCAATGGGCCATGACCCATGGGCCTTGCATATATCACAATGGGCCTTGCAACATGGGCCTCATATATATTTAAGGTGGGCCTCAACAAAGGGCCTCATACACATCAAGGTGGGCCTCAACAATGGGCCTCATACACATCAAGGTGGGCCTCAACAACAAGCCTCATACACATCAAGGTGGGCCTCAATAACGGGCCTCATACACATCAAGGTGGGCCTCAACAACGGGCCTCATACACATCAAGGTGGGCCTCAACAACAAGGTGGGCCTCAACAATGGGCCTCATACACATCAAGGTGCACCTCAACAACGGGCCTCATATATTGTAACACTCCGAATTTTGGCCAATCTGGGATTTGACGTCCTTAGGCAGTGAGTCAATTAAAACACCTGGAAAATCTCTTAGAACCCAATTCCATAGCCAAAGAAACCACTTAGGATTAATTCCTTTAGAAACTAAGCATAAGATAGCTAGCGCAATGCTAGAGTAGCTGGGAAATAGTCCTTGATCACTTTAAATACGTTCTACAAGACCTAAATCGAGTAGAACCAATGACTCTATATTACTCTATAACCTCGGATCAAACTCTAAGCCGGTTTGTTCTCTGGACCACTTTGAAACTTTGTATTGGATCTAGACCGCGCGTCGAAAGTCCGATACCTACTATCTTAGACCGTTAGAACCGCCTAGCTGGACTTGACAATCATTTCAAAAATTAAGTCCAACCGATAATCACAAGCTATTTCATTGAGCTCGGACTGAAGAGAGTGCGAATAGGGACAGAATTGGAATTTCAAATTCAAATCTGGCACACGACTTGACGTGTCAGTATTAAGCATTCTGACCATCAGAATTCAGCCAAATTACACCCTCGGATCAGGAAAAATTTCTATTTCATATCATGAGATTTGCAGGCCTGATCTACGTGCGGTGACCGATGAACTGAAACTGGTCCGCCACGTGCGATCTGCGAACCCTGCCGGGCTGAAAACTTGATGTATGCTAGATCCAGTATGCATGAGCTTAAGTCCGACCTCATTTGGCCAGGGGACCTCCAGAAATGTCCTTTTGGACTGAAACAGCCCCGATTTGGTTATCCCTCAAGTGAAACTTGTTCCCGAGCCTATTTCGGGCAAGTTTAGGCTTATAAAAAGGGTTGAAACCCTCACTCCTCTCTCCCATCCGAATTTGTAAAAATCCCTAGATTGAGAAAGAGAAAAGGTGAGAGTTTGTGAGAGAGAGTAGGAGAGATTTTTTCTGCCTTCGTGCCACCTGTTGCACGTGCTTCAGCAACACATCTCAATCACCTGACCGATGATTTCTCCATTTTTTAGGTATGAAATAACCCTAGAAAGTTGCTGATTTGAGGTTTACTAGGATTCATAGCATGCTAGCCGACGTAACTCGTGAATTAGGTTCTTTTATCGCTGTAGACGAAGCGTATACGCTCCGTTCGAAATGACACGTTTAGAAGAGACAAGGTGTGGATTTTAGACGCTTTGATTGACTATTTCCAAAGCTTTCAATGTCATTTAATAGTAGATTATCGACGGCAACTCCGTTTGACATGTACAACATGCTGTCCGTTTCCTGTTTTGTAAACCGGCGAAGAATATGAGATTTAGGGCATTTTAGTCATTTGTAGGAAGTACTGATTTCATTTATATTTTGCTGATGTGATTGACATGATTTGTTGTCGCATTAGAATGTTAGGAATGCGTGCATAATTAGTTTGGCGAAGAGATTCGCCTAAATGCGCACTTCGGGTTGACATACTATATGTAGACTTAAGTGTGTAGTGTAAGTGTTTGTATAAATGCTTGTATTAGTATGTATTGAATTAAATGGTGTTATGAATTAGTTTGAGATTGATTTCTCAATTAATATGTTGGTGTAAATGGTTTCTTACATGTTAGCCATATGCATGATTTCATGATATGAATGAAATGCATGTGCTTGACGATTCGCTTAAGCTGTATGTTATAACATGTGCTTGATGATTTCATTATGATTTAGTTCGAGATTGAATTCTCAATTAATATGCTGATGGAAATGATTTCCTATATGTTGGCGATATGCATAATTTCATTATATGTACGAAAGGCATGTGTCAGATGATTTACTTAAGTTGTACGATATAACATGTGTTAACATGCTCACATGGTTGTGTTTCATTTCCAATACTCTCTCATGATTTCTGATGTGGATTCATATGTGTTTGGGACTATACGTAGTCCAGCCAGTCGGTAACCGAGCGAATTCGTGGTCGGCTTATCTTTACCACGAACGTCGCGTCGATGAACGCGAGCCGTGTTTTGGAGTTGGCGGCAGTGGTTAGGCCACACGAAGTGTTTTACACACTTCATGTCGTTCAACTTGAGATGCGATCGTGCTAGTCGAGCCCGTCAAGTAACCCGACTGGCCGTTGTATGTTCACCCTGCATGAGTCATAACTGCTTGAACCTAGGGTACTGAACTTACCATTGTAAACCCTGTTAACCATGGTACCTTGATCCACAAAGACTCATGAGCCGGGCATGGTGGTATGGGACACCGTGGTCGAGCTGTCGGCCTACGTTGGGGCCACAAACCTCTCCGTAGTGACCAGTGAGTACCTAGTCTTGTGAGCAGATTATGGTGGTATGGGACACTATATTCTTGCTTTCGGCATACACTGATCAGGTGACGAGTCCTTTGTAGTGACCACGAGCGTATTCTGAGTCTACAGGAGGCAACGACCCTTCAGTAGCAGTAGAGTACAGTAGGCCTGTATTGATAAGGTGATGGGGGAGCGGAGCAACGAGTGCGTGCAACAGCCCTGGCAACCCTTGCAGCGACCTATAAAAATATACCTCGTATGAGATTACTAAGAGTGACGACCCTAGACAGGATCTGTGTTGGGATTGATATAAGGGAAGTACCTTAGTTTCCCAATCTTGCTGTTTGAATGGACTAATAATAACTCGAAAATCATATCACCATTACATTGCATGTGCCTGGAAGATGTGGAGTACTTTAGGGAGTGTGGCATGCCACGGTCGTAAGATGGTGCCGTATGAGGGGGATCGTCGGTGAGGGCATACATCACGTCATGTCATATTGCATTAACAACAGTATTAGGATTGTTTGTAAACTGCCTTACTATTATCGCATGATTGATTTGAGAACATGTTAATCCTTGCTTTATTATTCCACTGAGTTAGCTACTCACTCCCACATTACGGGATGGTGTTTTTGGACACCCACCAGACCCTTTTGTGATTACAGATGATGGCGCGGCCTGCGAGGCGGAGCCGAACTTGATGATGATGATGAGGATCCCTCCTTTATGCGTGTTCTGATTGACGGGATTACAGGGAGGTTGATTAGATGTCTTGACACTTGTTATTTTATATTTTCAGAGCACTCATGTATATACTTTCTTTCTATTTTGAGGTATACATGTATATGTTTAACCTGGTAACGTGTTCACACTCAAGAGACACACAATAGTTTATATATGTTATACATACTATCACAGACTTTCGCTGGTTAATTTAACTATCTCTGGAGTATGATATGCTGTTCTGGCGTAATCCCACTCATGTTTCATACATTAATACAGACAACATTCAATTATACATATCTATGTTGCATAAATAACATTTTGGAACTCGAGAGTTGGGTTTTTGCTCGACCCCCGATTTTCGGGATGTTACAGATGGTATCAGAGAGTGATTTGGATTAAACTGGGCCTGGGTTATGGTCACGCGACATATGCTGTCGCATACTTTGACTTAGGTGGGTGTGAGAAGGGTCTAGAAACTCTTCTAGGATCCCAGATTCGCCAATAGACGAAGACTATTCGAATCGATCGCGTGATCGAGTCCGTAGCGCATCTAGGGTCGCGTAAAGTAACCCGAATAGCTCTTAGGTTGTAGGTAAGTGGGTTGAGACATTCTTTAAACTATTCTAAACCCATAAATGTGAATCATTGGGCTGTGGGGCGACCACAACCCCTGTGTTCAATCGCCAGGGCTTAAAAACCCCGTTTCACAAAAAATCTTCGAAATTCTTCCTCCCACCACTCCAATCTTCAATTATTTCTTATCCTTTTCATGTTAGGAATCAATCCTAATGTGAAAATAACATAAAATTATACTTTCATAAAATTTTATAGTGAATAGTAAAATTTTATGAAAAATGGCCATAAGGCCATTCTAACTTCACTTTCTTTAGCAAAAAATGGGCTAGATGGATGTACTAGATTCTTCTACCCCAAAATCATATGCTGCATGATAGGATTTTGTATTCGTGATTGTAGATTGGTCCCGGAAAGCCCTGAACTCATGTTTGGGCCTATATAGGTCAAAATACAGTGAACCAAGGTGGGGCCCATAGTTATTTGGGGTCCCTAGACCATGGGGGACCAAAATCATGTGGTCCCACCGCCTGACCAGAGGTTTGGTCGGCGATGCATCGCCGACCATAGTGGTCCATTTGGTGCGTGCTTTGCTTTGTGAAGGTGTTTTGGGTACTACACACCCCTCATGTATGGTTCGTGTGTAGAAAACCCGTAAATCATACACTTCCTTCACAAACAGCCCTTCCCATAGCTCCATTCTCATTTTCCAGCTGCCATCTCCAAAATCTGTGATTCCAAACCACCCCTAAATCCATCCTTGGCCAAAAACAACCACCCTCCATCAATCTATTTCGGTTTGCAGCCCTCCCTTTAACAGATTTCGTCGTTTGGAGCTCTAAAAACCTCCAAATCGAGCTGAAATCGTGAGGTGCTCCATTCCCCTTTTTCATTCTCATTTCTCCTTGAAAATACATCCTAGGGAAGCTTGAAGCATCCCTCTACAACGCCTAGATCTCCCTTTTCTTGTTTGGACAGCTACTTCTTCGTATTTTTTCCATTTTCCATGGCTTTCGTGGAAGCCATTTTAGGCCTTTTGTCACTCTCCACCATCCTATCTTTGATGGGTAAAAGAAAAACGGTAGCAGATAAGGTTGGGCCAAGTCGCCCTGCTCAATCGAGAAGACCGCGGGGTGGTACCGCAAGTTCAAGCGCCGCCACAGGTCCAGCTACAGCTCGAGAGTTCCATACAAAGTGAAATTTGGATCCCCATACTCAACTCGGGCGAGTGATTCTAGCTGAGATGCCTCACGGCCAATACACTGATCGCAAAGTGTTGTTTGAGGCAGACGTGGAAGGGCGACTGTTCGGCGAGTTTTTATTGTTCGAGCGCATTAAAGCTGCGCATTGGGGTCCGATCTTTGAAGCTCGCGCTCATGCTAATTTGAGCACAGTTCGTGCCTTCTACGCTTGTATCCAAAATCCTACGTTGGAACCATTGCAGTTCAAAATTCTTTTTGGTAGGGACAGGATGGCGACGATCGATGTGCGGCTGATTGCACGACTTTTGAATGTACCTCTTAGTGATGTTCATCCTAGTGAGAAGAATCTGAGGAATAGGCGTGAGAGAGATCTCCGTACCAGGTTCCTATGCGGTAAGTTGGTTCCATGGTAGCCTAATAATAGCCTCAAGGTGACGTATATGTCTGATGATTTGCGCCTGCTGCACCATATCTATACGTTCAATGTGTATCCCAGGTCGACGAATCGCATTGAGTGTACGCGCCTTATGGTTGATTTCCTGTATCTGGTGGCCCAGGAAGAGAATGTGTGTATGGCCACTTTCATCTTGCGACAGATAATCCTTATAGCCAAGTCAAGAAGAACGTACGAATCGATTCCTTTTGGCCGACTGATATGCAAGATCGCGCTTGAGTTTGCTTACAGACTTGGGCTAGAATTGCCAGTTTCGATTCATAGCATTGATGAGTCGACTATGGTCAAGATGAAGATAGGGTCTCAGTACCGTGAGAATCAGCTTGAGGAGGATAGCGAGGATGACTTTGATGATGAAGAGGATTCAAGTGAAGGAGAACCTGGAGCAGAAGTTCAGGAAAAAGTCTAGGAAGAGGCAAAAGAGGAGGCTCAGGATACAGATGAGAGCCCTCCTCCTTCTGCTCAGGCTACTGGCGATGATCGCATTGCTCGGATTGAGGAGAGCCAGATCGCCTTGCGAAGGGAAGTTCAGAAACTTCGCGCTGAAGTCGAGGATGCCAAGGCCGTTACGAAGAGGAAATTCGGTAAGGTGACTCGCACCTTGAAGGCGATCCTGTGCTGCTTGCAGGATAAGGGTGCTCCTCCTCCGTCACTCGACTCGGATTAGCGAGATCTATGATGTTGTTATCAATAGTTAGTTGTTTCCTGCTTTATGTTGTGTAAGCCTGATAAGGCTATTAGTTTTCTTATGTTGCTGTAGTAGCTGACTGACTTAGCTCCCATGTACTTCTCGTCATAATACTTGTAGGGAGATATCCCTTATACTATGACAATTTTGGTTTAATGAAATGTATGATGTTTTTCGGCTTGATACGTGAATGTTTGTGTTGAGGTTTGGGCTTAATAAAGCCAAATTTGGTTAGATGGAATGCATGTCGTTCCGTTCGCTGTAAGTTATTGTCCCTAGATTGGGAATATTGTAACTCTCGGGACTCAGTCTACAAATTAAATTTTTATCCCACCCCACCCTCCTACCAAGCATACCACTTCCAATCCCGCCATGGGACTAGGAATGCGATTCCATTTAATACAACTAAACGCTACTGGCCACATAGACCCTTGGCATTTTGGACCTAGTGTTAGCACTCCTAGATTTGAAGGATCTGACGATATAGGAAATCCAATTCTATTTAGATAATCTTGACTCTAAGCAATAGAACAATTTCCTGTAGTAGAAATGGTATGGAACCATGTACCGTATAAACTTAGGCTTTAGATTATAGCTATTGAGTTACAGACTAGCCTACTAGTTACATTAAGTAATGTAAAGCCTGTATATGCTAAGGAATTGAAGGTTAGATTTGGTTGAAGTAGAACCTTATTCCTTCGATAGATCCCCTTATGACTTATAGACTTCTGTTGTTGCCCATAGGAAGGAACCATTCACTCTCAGGGAACATTTATAAATCCCTCAGATTGAACTTAGTATGTACTAGCATGCCCCTTAGAATTGCCTTCCCCAAGGGCTTATTGCATTCGGGAACGCGGAATAAAGGAAATGTAATTATCAGCGAAGTATTCGCGGTTTGAATCGACTTCTTAATCCTATTAGTTACCACTAAATCCAATGCTCTGATCAAGCAGAAGATCGGCATCGACTAGGATTGATGATTGATACAATAACTTTTCTATCATCGCGGGACAGAAGGTTTGTGTATCCGGCTCAGACCCATTACACAACTATTCTTCTGTGTTGGCCCGACCACCTTCAACCACAAGTTATTGCTTTACCCTTGGTAAATGTTAAGGACTTCAAGCCAGTAGAGGATTTGACATCTTGCCACCAACTCATACCTGCCCCTGAACTTAACCACAATAGAGATTAGGCTCATCTCTATGATCATGGGTACCAATGCCATAAAACGCATCATTAGCAAGGAAAACCATGTAAAGAAAGGTTGTTTCCATTTTAGGTTAAGGATAGCCCCTAAGTTGCGCCTCGTTCCGATATACGGATCGATGCAACGATTCTTCAACCTTAAGTAAAACCAAGTTTTAAGGGGGGTAGAACGAATTAAGTCCAATCCAGTTAGGTTAGTCAACGCTACCGTTCGATCAGAGTGGCGCAGCGGAAGCGTGGTTAGGCTCTTCCCCACTGGCCCAAGATCGAAACATTTGATTTAGGTTATATGTACGGTTAGGTTATTAAATAGGATTTGAACCTTCCTTAGAAAAAGTACTCCTTGCCCTTCGCCAATTTCGGGGACGAAATTTTGTTTTAAGGGGGGTAGATTGTAACACCCCGAATTTTGGCCAATCTGGGATTTGACGTCCTTAGGCAGTGGGTCAATTAAAACACCTGGAAAATTGCTTAGAACCCAATTCCATAGCCAAAGAAACCACTTAGGATTAATTCCTTTAGAAACTAAGCATAAGATAACTAGCGCAACGCTACAGTAGCTGGGAAATAGTCCCTGACCACTTTAAATACGTTCTACAAGACCCAAATCGAGTAGAACCAATGACTCTATAATACTCTATAACCTCGGATCAAACTCTAAGCCAGTTTGTTCTCTGGACCACTTTGAAACTTTGTATTGGATCTAGACCGTGCGTCGAAAGTCCGATACCTACTATCTTAGACCGTTAGAACCGCCTAGCTGGACTTGACAATCATTTCAAAAATCAAGTCCAACCGATAATCACAGGCTATTTCATTGAGCCCGGACTGAAAAGAGTGCGAATAGGGACAGAATTAGAATTTCAAATTCAAATCTCGCACACGACTTGACGTGTCAGTATTAAGCATTCTGACCATCAGAATTCAGCCAAATTACACACTCGGATCAGGAAAATTTTTTATTTCATATCATGAGATTTGCAGGCCTGATCTACGTGCGGTGACCGCTGAACTGAAACTGGTCCGCCACGTGCGATCTGTGAACCCTGCAGGACTGAAAACTTGATGTATGCTAGATCCAGTATGCATGAGCTTAAGTCCGACCTCATTTGGCCAGGGGACCTCCAGAAATGTCCTTTTGGACTGAAACAGCCCCGATTTGGTTACCCCTCAAGTGAACCTTGTTCCCGAGCCTATTTCGGGCAAGTTTGGGCTTATAAAAAGGGTTGAAACCCTCACTCCTCTCTCCCATCCGAATTTGTAAAAATCCCTAGATTGGGATAGAGAAAGGTGAGAGTTTGTGAGAGAGAGTAGGAGAGATTTTTCCTGCCTTCGTGCCACCTGTTGCACGTGCTTCATCAACACATCTCAATCACCTAGTCGGTGATTTCTCCACTTTACAGGTATGAAATAACCCTAGAAAGTTGCTGATTTGAGGTTTACTAGGATTCATAGCTTGCTAGCTGACGTAACTCGTGAATTAGGTTCTTTTATCGCTGTAGACGAAGCGTATACGCTCCGTTCGAAACGACACGTTTGTAAGAGACAAGGTGCAGATTTTAGACGCTTTGATTGACTGTTTCCAAAGCTTTCAATGTCGTTTAATCGTAGATTATCAACGACAATGCTGTTTGACATGTACAACATGCTGTCCGTTTCCTGTTTCGTAAATCGACGAAGAATATAAGATTTAGGGCATTTTAGTCATTTGTAGGAAGTACTGATTTCATTCATATTTTGCTGATGTGATTGACATGATTTGTTGTCGCATTAGAATGTTAGGAATGCGTGCATAATTAGTTTGGCAAAGAGATTAGCCTAAATGCGCACTTCGGGTCGACATACTATATGTAGACTTAAGTGTGTAGTGTAAGTGTTTGTATAAATGCTTGTATTAGTATGTATTGAATTAAATGGTGTTATGAATTAGTTTGAGATTGATTTCTCAATTAATATGTTGGTGTAAATGGTTTCCTACATGTTAGCCATATGCATGATTTCATGATATGAATGAAATGCATGTGCTTGACGATTCGCTTAAGCTGTATGTTATAACATGTGCTTGATGATTTCATTATGATTTAGTTCAAGATTGAATTCTCAATTAATATGCTGATGGAAATGATTTCCTATATGTTGGCGATATGCATAATTTCATTATATGTACGAAAGGCATGTGTCAGATGATTTACTTAAGTTGTATGATATAACATGTGTTAACATGCTCACATGGTTGTGTTTCATTTCCAATACTTTCACATGATTGCTGATGTGGATTCATATGTGTTTGAGACTATACGTAGTCCAGGCAGTCGGTAACCGAGCGAATTCGTGGTCGGCTTATCTTTGCCACGAACGACGCGTCGATGAACACGAGCCATGTTTTAGAGTTGGCGGCAGTGGTTAGGCCACACGAAGTGTTTTACGCACTTCATGTCATTCAACTTGAGATGTGATCGTGCTAGTCGAGCCCGTCAAGTAACTCGACTGGCCGTTGTATGTTCACCCTGCATGAGTCATAACTGCTTGAACTTAGGGTACTGAACTTACCATTGTAAACCCTGTTAACCATGGTACCTTGATTCATAAAGACTCATGAGCCGGGCATGGTGGTATGGGACACCGTGGTCGAGCTGTCGGCCTACGCTGGGGCCACAAACCTCCCCGTAGTGACCAGTGAGCACCTAGTCTCGTGAGCAGATTATGGTGGTATGGGACACTATATTCTTACTGTCGGCCTACACTGATCAGGCGACGAGTCCTTTGTAGTGACTGCGAGCGTATTCTGAGTCTACGGGAGGCGACGACCCTTCAGTAGCAGTAGAGTATAGTAAGCCTGTATTGATAAGGTGATGGGGGAGCGGAGCAACGAGTGCGTGCAACAGCCCTGGCAGCCCTTGCAGCGACATACAAAAATATACCTCGTATGAGATTACTAGGAGTGACGACCCTAGACAGGATCTATGTTGGGATTGATATAAGGAAAGTACCTTAGTTTCCCAATCTTGCTGTTTGAATGGACTAATAATAACTCGAAAATCATATCACCATTACATTGCATGTGCCTGGAAGATGTGGAGCACTTTAGGGAGTGTGGCATGCCGCGGTCATAAGATGGTGCCGTATGAGGGAGATCGTTGGTGAGGGCATACATCACGTCATGTCATATTGCATTAACAACAGTATTAGGATTGTTTGATTTACTTCCTTACTATTATCGCATGATTGATTTGAGAACATGTTAATCCTTGCTCTATTATTCCACTGAGTTAGCTACTCACTCCCACGTTACGGGATGGTGTTTCCGGACACCCACCCGACCCTTTTGTAGTTGCAGATGATGGCGCGGCCTGCGAGGCAGAGCCGGACTTGATGATGATGAGGAGGATCCCTCCTTTATGCATGTTCTGATTGACGGGATTACAGGGAGGTTGATTAGATGTCTTGACACTTGTCATTTTATATTTTCAGAGCACTCATGTATATACTTTCTTTGTATTTTAAGGTATACATGTATATGTTTAACCTGGTAACATGTTCACACTCAAGAGACACACAACAGTTTATATATGTTATACATACTATCACAGACTTCTGCTGGTTAATTTAACTGTCTCTGGAGTATGATATGCTGTTCTGGCGTAATCCCACTCATGTTTCATACATTAATACAGACAACATTCAATTATACATATCTATGTTGCATAAATAACATTTTGGAACTCGGGAGTTGGGTTTTTGCTCGACTCTCGATTTTCGGGATGTTACATATATGGCCTTAGCAACAGGCCACAAATATATCAAGATGGGCCTAATCAATCATATGGGCTAAATCAATAAAATGGCCGATACGATCAGGCCAATCAAATGGACCGATACAAATGGGCTGTGCGTCATGGAGTTATACTAAGCATGCTATCAAGTAATGCCCTATCCTTACAACGTAGCTGGCCTAGACAGCTTGTATACAACAAGTACGGGCCTACTAATGGGCCGTAGGGAGAGTCGCAATGCGGACATTTAACTAACATTATACTTGCAATGTAGACGTCAAACCAACATTGCTCTCAAGGTGTAGCCTGTAGTGAATAACATTACGTAAACCAGGTTGGGATCACACATTGCAATGGACCTTAGGTATACCCCATTGGGCCTTAAATACATCAAATGGGCCATGTCATATGAGCCTTTTACTCATCAAATGGGCCACATCAATGAGCCGCATCAATAGGCCTTATGTGCATTGCAATGGGTCATAAACCGTGGGCCTTAGATTGCATCAAATGGTTCTCAACCCATGGGCCTTATACATATCAAATGGGCCTAATCCCATGGGATTTAAAATACATCAAATGGGTCCAATCCCATGGACCTTAGAACACATCAAATGGGTCCACTCTATGGGCCTTAAATTACATCAAATGGGCCTAATCCCATGGGCCTTGGAACACATCAAATGGGTCCACTCTATGGGCCTTAAATAGTTCAACAACTAGCTACATTCATGGACCCAATTAAATTCAACTGTGGTGGGCCTCAAAAGTACATTCATTAAGCCCAACATTTAAGGAACTAAAGGAATAAATCATTTTCTTTAAGATCTTTATAATATGGTGGGCCCCACTCCTCAAAATTTCAGCCCAAGGCCAGCATAATTATAACATGTTGTTATCCTAAATTTGGGCACTCCATTGGAGTGGGTCCAAGGCCTTTAAAACTCTAAAAATTGATGGCCAAGATCCCTCATCATGCATACAATGAGAGAAAACCCAAAAAGGTGGCTCACCATCAGAAGAAATATTTTTGAATTATGGTTTTTTTATCAAGGCATATTGTTGGACTGCACAGCAGAAAAAAATCTAGGAGTCCAACTCTCTTGGCCCATTCTTTTGGATACCCAAACGGGGTCACTTGAGGCTGAAATTTCATAGAGTGATACTTCCATAGGTGGGCCACACCTCAATAAAATTTCATAATTTTTAGATATCTCGAAGTATTTTAATTAATTTAAACAAAACAGACTGTCCAGAAAAATCGGATAGACCTAGACATCCCAACGTGGTGGGCCAGTCTGGCCCTCACCATGGTGTGTACAAGGGTCCATTGGCCCTAAAATTTGGTAGGTAGGTTCAAAAACAAGTGGAACATACTTCTAAAAAATTTTAGAATTTTTGGACATCTGTAAATATTTTAATTCATTTACATAAATCAATCTATCCTGAAAATCAGACTGATCTGGACACCATATTATAATGGGCCGATCCCGCCATCACCATGGTATGTACAGGCATCCATTGGCCCCAAAATTTTGTAGGTGGGTCTTACCATAAGTAGAACACCCCCCTGAAAATTTTTATAATTTTTAAACACCCATAGGTATTTTAATAAATTTTAAAAATCCAACTGTCCATGGTGGAATGTTGCTGGAACAATGCAGAAAATCCAGACTGTCCACCTCACTTGGACCACACCTTTGGGACCCCAATGAAGGTCAGTTGGAGCTGAAAATTGGGGGACATCAAGATGAGATCTCCACCTTTCAGAAAAAGTATATTTAATAGGTATGAATAGTTTCCCAAACAGTCCCAAAATTTGATCTAAAAATAACCAGAAACTGTCTAGAAAATTCTGGACAACAACATGTACTCAGCTAAAATTTATTATATAAGTTAAATAAAAAGGAAAATACATTAATGGGCCACACACATCAGGAAATAAAATGAGGGAAAAGAGAGATAGAAGGACAATTCGGCCACAGGGAAAGGGGCTCCGCCACTATTGAGCCCTCCCAATATCAATCACACCCGCACATCATACCTAGATTTACATTTACAACATGGATCTTGCACATTCATAGCCTATAATTAAAATGCATGGTGAGGATGACATCCCCACCATGGTTATAAGGTCTAGATGACCCAAACATAATATGATATGAAATAAAACTACCATGATGGAGCCCATAGAGAAAGGCCACATGCATGGATCATGCATGCATAAGGTAGGCCATTAGGCCACAACCATAGGATTGTGTGGGATCTCCACCATTGATTGGTGGATCCTACACTTTCCTCATGAAAGAAAGAAAACATCTAGGCTATAGAAATCAAATTTTTTACATCTAGAGGAGCATCCACCGTTCGATCTTCTTGCTCCTATGAGTTCCTTAGCACCTTAGCTTTGATTTTAATGGAGGAGATGGGGAATGGATGGTTAGGATGGGAGATCATGGGGTAGAAAAGTGGGCCACACTTGAATTTTTGAAAGAGAGGGAGAGGCTTGGAGAATTCTTATACACATGGGATTTCTCTCCTTAAATTTTTTTGAGTTTGAAAATGAGAAAGAGAGAGAGAGAGAGAGTTGTAAAGGGAGAGAGAGATGGATGATGGATGTGGTGAGTGATGGGTGTAAGAAAATCTTGACTTTTGTGGCCATTTGTGTAAGAAAAGCATGGGTGGTGTAAGAACTTTTTGACTTTGAGGGCTTTTGGTGTAAGAGAGGTATGAGCTTGTAAGAGATTCTTGACTTTTGTAGTTGCTTGGGAATGGGTGAAAGGTGATGTGTACTGGACATGTGATGGATTGATGGGATTGATGTGACACCTCGTAGAGATTCTCTTGAATTTCGCAACGCGCGGCATTTTCTTCACACCGAATGTTGGCCCACATCTCTTGACCATGGTATCGCCTTGGCGCACAAGTCTCGGCATCGGAACCGCAGCGACGGCGCGGTCACTATGGTAAATGTCTTGGGTTGAGTCGATACGGGTTGACGACATACGAATCAGGATCGCACGCAAATATTGGTTAAGGGTCGAAGGTTGCCGGAATTCGACCGGTAAGACCATGGAAGTCTATGGAACGGTACGGTCTAGGATATGGGGCTAACAACTGGTGCTCTAGAAGTGGGTTGGGATCATTTCGCGTGATCACGGGTATGTACAGGCCCGATCTCAGCGGTCATTTTTGAAAACTTTTGCTAAAAACTTGTTTCACTTTTACAATTCCATCCGCCCTAATCTTACCTAATGTAGTTGGTCAAACGGGCCCTAAATGTCCCATCATTTGGAGGTTGTGCAGGTTATGGGACACAAAAATGTGGGTTTTATGCCCAAATGAGGGGGTATAAGAAAGGTGAAGAGTTGTAAAGAATAGTGGTGGATGGGTGTAAGATGTAGAAGAAGATGGAAGTTTGAGTGAATAAAAGTGGCGATATGAGATCATTTTACATGGTCTCAGATGCATATGGGCTATTCTACAGTAATTAATCTCGCCCGTCGGTGACACTTGGGATTCTAATATGGTTTCTAGATTCCAACGCCCCCTTCCTAAGTTAGAGTACGTCAGTGTGTGTCGTGTGACCATAACCTAAGTCCAGTTTAATCTAAATCATGCTCTGATACCATCTTGTAACGCCCTGAAAATTGGGGGTCGAGCATAAGCTCTACTCCCGAGTTCCAACGCATCACTTATGCAACATAAATAATGATGATTGAATGTTGTTTATATTGGTGCATTTAACATGAGTGGGATTAGACCAAAACAACATATCATACTCTAGAGACAGTTAAATTTCGTAAGAGAAAGACTGTGATAAATATATAAAATGTATAAATTATTATAAGTCTCCAGAGTGTGAACATGTTATCAGGTAAAATATATACATGTATACTTAAAAAATGAACAAAATGAACATACATGGGTGTTTTATAAGTATAAAATAACAAGTGTAATGACATCTAATCAACAACCCCGTAACCCCATCGATCAGAACACGGTCTACATAGACCCGCCTAATGCTGCATATAGGAGAAACCCTCCTCCTCATCATAAAAGTCCGGCTCCGCTTCGTAAGCATCGCCATCATTTGAAACTAAAACAGGGACTAGTTGGTGTTTCAAACACCGTCCCATAACGTGGGAGTGAGTGATTAACTCAGTGGAACAATAGAGCAAAGGTTAACATATTATTTATATAATCAAGTAGTAATGATAAAGAAATACAACACTTATGTCCTAAGTACTCTTATTAATGCACGAATGACATGGACGTAATGATGAATGCCCTCGCCTACGCTCCCTCAGCGACTTTATCTTACGATCGCGACATGCAACACTCCCTCAGTGCTTGACCTGCTACTCCAAATGCACACGTAATATGGTACATGCTCATGATTAGCCATGTTCTTATTTATGTTTATTCATACAGAAGAATTTGGAAGCTAAGGTACCTCCATTATATCAATTTCTAAACAATGATCCAGTCTAGGGTCATCAATCCTAGTAATTCTCATACAATGTTGTGGTTCTAGGTCACTATAAAAGGGCTCGTCACTAAATTTATGTTGCTCATGCGGGAAACACATCATACGCACAGGACGCGACATCTGATCAGTGTAGGCCTAGTTATATTTTAAAGCTACGGAAAGACTCGTCGTCTCAACGTAAACTTAGAATATGCTCGAGGTCACTACCAATGGCTCGTAGCCAAGTCATAGGCTGATAGCTCGAATACAGTGTCCCATACCATCGTATTCGGCTTATGATTCTGGGTTGCTCACTGGTCACTAAGGGGAGGCCTTGTCGCCCTAGCGTAGGCCGACAGCTCGACCACGGTGTCCCATACCACCATGTCCGGCTCATGAGTCTTAGTAGATCAAGGTACCAAGGTTAGAGGGGCTTTTCGCTGGTAAGTTTGATACCATAGGTTCAAGCAGTGGCGTCCATACATGGTGAACATACATTGGGCCAATCGGTTTAGTAGACGAGTTCTACTGGTACGAGCGCACGATGAATAAATCGACATGGTACCATCGTCGACGATCCCCGTATGACTCGGATTCACCGAACTCATCAATTGTAGTAAGACGACCTCGGCCACTAATTCGAGAATCATTACCGATTGCCTGGACTAAATCGTAGTCCCAATCACATCGAAACATAGTAGGCATTCATATGCGATAGTTAAGCAACATGTGACAACTACTTTCGGGAATAAATTACATTGAACATTCTAATAAACTCATACTGTACATGTTATCATACGTAGGCATCCCATACATAAAGCTGTAAGTGCTATGATTTCATATCCCTTTTGTTTGGTGCCAAAACCTATATCTATGTCTTGTATATCTTGTGTTTTATGTTTGAAGTCTATTCATTGCAATCAAGACATATCAAGAGATCGCATTTCAAGACAAGATCTTAAATGAAGAAAGTTTTCAAGTCTTGGATGAAGAAATCAAGAATAGAAGTATTCGAGTTTGCATGTTCAAGATTTGATCAAGTTCAAGTTTTATAGAAGACTTTGTCAAGTCAAGATCAAGCTCATGAAGGCTTACTACAAGTTTTGAATATTCACAAGCTTCTCTTAAGGGTCATCTGAGTGTACAGACTTTCAATGTCCATCTCACTTTTAAGGTTTGTTTGACTTTAGATTGATCTTAGGATGGGCTTTACTGTAGGTCATTCCAGATACATAACTCATATATTTTAATATGCTTGTTTGAAGTGTTCTAAGACCAGTCCTAGGGACTTCAAGACCAGTCCTAGCTTTGCTACGACCAGTCTTAAGTTTTTCAGGACCAGTCTTAAGTAGTTGAAGATTTTCAGATCTTTCTAGCTGTCGTACGACCAGTCCTGGACATCCTACGACCAGTCTTGTGAATTCTACGACTCATCCTTCGACTAGTCGTAGCCCTACGACTCAAACTCCAGCAACCACTTTTGGAGTCCTACGACTGGTCGTAGGTGTCTCACGACCAGTCGTAGGTGGCCCACGACCAGTCGTAGACCACCCAGGACCGGTCGTGGAATAGAAAATCTTATCCCGCGAAAATCTTTCAAAAATCTTTGGAGGTACAACCAGTCCTAGGATCCTAAGAACAGTCGTAGATGGGATTTTTCAGTCTAAAAATTGAGCACGAACTTCAGAGTTTTAGCACTTCAAATCAATTCTATTCGAGCATTCTTTAGGCTATTCTCTGAGATAAGTTTGTGTTTATTTTAAGCTACATTGTGCTTATTTAATATTCCTTTTGCTAGCTTATTTTTATTTAATTTTGATCTACATTCCAATCTTATTAGAAAAGGAGAATTTCCGATATTCCTTCTACTTGGATTCAAAATCAAATAGATTTATCCCGTTTGATCTAAAATCAATTAGACTTAGAACCATTCTTTAAGTGAGTATTGGACTTTGAACATCGAATCGAATTTCTACTCCGATTGGTTCTACCGGGCTTCTTCAAAAGGTGCTTCAGGTATTTTACATGTTTTGTAATTTACTTTCTCTGATTTTTGTTTGAGATTCGCCAGAAAAATCTCATTGTATTGGTTATCTGAGGAGAGCCAGAAAACTCAGATTGTGGGTTTTTGGATTGTGTAAGCCCGAGATCAAAGACACAATTGTGAAGGTTTTAGGTGAACCTGTGAAACCTATTTTGATAGTGCATGCTAATATCCCCTGTGTGAGGATATTAGGAGTGGAGTAGCAATCTGTGTGGCTGTTGGATAACAGTTGGTGTACACACAGGTGAACCACTATATATCGTTGTGTTGTGGATGTGCTTTATTCTTTCATTCCTTTATTCATTTAGTTTTGTGGTTAGTGTTTGTGGATGAATGTTGTAATCACTTCAAACAAGTGTGGATGAATGTTGTAATAACTTAGGATTTATTTTCCGTAAGTTATTTTGATTTCATTGCTTATTATTCCTCTTTGGTTTGTGATACAAAGGACGTTCTAGAAATACGGTTGTCCTACCTTAAACCTCTGGTTTTTGGTGTAAGGTTGTCCTTAGAACTGATAAAGTATCAATCTCTTTATTTTAGGCTATTGTGATTGTTTTATATTCAGCATTGTGCTTTAAATGTTTTATTATTCCGCTGTTATTAGTTTTATTTGGCATTGCCCTATTCACCCTCCCTCTAGGGCATATAGCTAGGCCCTTTCAAGTGGTATCAGAGCCTAGTAGCTCGTGCTTATTGTTTATTTATTGGATTTATTTCTTGAGCTAATGATCTAAGCTATATTAAGATGTCAAATTTTGATAGCCTATCAGTCACTAGGCCACCACCCTTTAATGGCACAAACTATGCCTATTGGAAAGCCAAGATGAGGATCTTCCTCAAATCCTTGGATGAAAGTGTGTGGCTGGCCACAGTGAATGAATGGAACCCTCCTATCACTGAAGTAACTAATGGCGATGGTTCAAAATCTATGAAAGTAATGGCTTATTCGCTTTGGACCACACTTCAGAAAAGTGAAAGTAGTGCAAATGCAAAAGCACTAAATGTAATTACTTGTGCATGATCACCAGATGAATTCAAAAGAATCATCTCTTGTGAAAATGTAAAACAAGCATGAGATATATTAGAAATCACACACGAGGGTACATCTATTGTCAAGAAATCTAAAGTCCAACTCCTCACAACTAAATTTGAAGAAATTCATATGGAGGAGAATGAGATGTTTATGGACTTCTACACTAGATTGAATGACATTGTGAACTCTATGTGGGGTCTTGGTGATAGAATCCCTGTAAAGTGTGCGTAAAAATACTACGTTCACTTCCTGAACGGTTCAATTCTAAAGTGACCGCGATTCAGGAACTTCGTGATACGGATACCATGAGGGTTGAGAAATTAGTTAGTTCACTTCAAACCTATGAGTTATCCTTTAAGGCTCCTAAAGGAAAATTAATAGCTCTCAAATCATCTAAAAATATTTCTCAAGAGAGCACTTCGGATTCAGAAAATACCGAAGATGATATGACACTTTTAGCAAAAAGGTTTTACAAAATTTTCAAAAACAAGAAAAAGGTTGATTTTCAAAAATCAAATGATAAGAGACGATCTAAACCTAGAACTTGTAAATCCTTGAAAGATAGTCAATGTTACAACTATCAAGAGTATGGGCACTTATCTAACAAATGTCCTAAAAAGGACAAATCGAAAAGGAAAAGCATGATGGTTACTTGGGATGAATCATCTGATTCTGAATCCTCTTCTAAATCAGAAGATTCTGAAACCGAGTCGGGTGATGGTGTTAAAGCCCTTATGACTCTAGCCAAGATTACCTATTCAGATCATGATGATATATCTAGTGAAGAAAATCTGAATAGTGATTGCGATAATGAAGATGATCTTCAAGATGCTTATAATGCCCTTTATAAAGAGAGTTGTAAAATTGCTGTCAAGCTTAAATTACAAAAAGAAAAATTTTCTAAGCTTAAGGAAGATTATGAGTCTCTTGTCTTAGAAAAGTTTCATATTTTTGATTCTTTTGAAAAAACCAAAAATGATTTAGATTTTAAAACCTCCCAAATTGAAGATTTGAAATCCGAAAAAGAGAAACTCAAAAATGAGGTAGCTTCTCTTCTGTGTTTGAAAGACACATGGAGATATGCCCAAGGTGATCCGAAATTGGAAAAATTATTGTCCGGATCAAGAAAATGTGGCAATCGATCCGGGTTGGGCTATGATAAGAATACATTTCATAAACAAAAGAACACTGCTCCTAAATTTGTAAAAGGAGAGTCTTCAAACTCAAAAGAAAAGAATACTTTTCAAGGTTTTTCTAAAAATTCAAAAACTTTTCAAAAATCTAAAAGTGGCCATGTCAACTTTAATTTTCAAAACTGAAATCAATTAGCTGAAAAAATTATTGATCTTCTCAAGGAGCTATTAAAGTCGAACTCTATAGGTCGTTCCTACAACAATAGACAGAAAAAGACCATCTATACTCCTAAACCCAAAACAGTTATGAAATGGGTTCCTAAAGTTGCCAGCTTGGTTGCCCACATTGCTTTCAAAGCAACAAGCCATTCAAAGTGGTACCTAGATAGTGGTTACTCCTGACTTATGACAGGTGACAAAGATTTATTCACCGATCTTAAAGATATGACTGACGGGTCAGTCACATTTGGTGATGGAAGTAATTACAAGATTATTGGCCAAGGTACGGTTCAACTTTATAACCTTCCCTTATTTAAGAATGTCTTATATGTTGAGGGTTTAAAACACAACCTATTAAGCATTTCTCAGATATGTGATAACAACCATAGTGTAAAGTTTTCTAATCAAGGTTGTGAGATATTTAATAAAAGGGGTTCTGTTATATTAACTGGTCGCAGAACTTCTGAAAACTGCTACATCGTTAGTGATGCTAGCTCATCTACTCAATCATGTTACATGGTCCATATCGATGAGACTGAATTATGGCATAAACGCCTTGGACATGTACACTATCGGAACTTATTTAGATTAAGCAAAAGAGAACTAATTAGAGGTCTACCCAAATTATAAAAAGTAGACAAAATGTGTGATGAATGGTAGTTGGGCAAACAGATTAGGAGCTCTCACAAGAAAGTGAACTCCAATACCACATCTAGACCACTCGAGCTTCTCCATATGGATCTTATTGGACCAACCAGATCAGAGGGTCGAGGAGGCAAAAAATACATCTTTGTTATCGTAGATGACTATACCAGATTCACTTGGGTATCATTCTTAAAAGACAAAACTGAAACCTTGGATGAAGTAAAAAAGGTCATCAAACGAATCCAAAATGAGAAAAGTTCTCATGTTAGCAAGATCCGTAGTGATCATGGATCTGAATTCGAAAACAGTAATTTTGAGAAAATCTGTAGCGATCAGGGAATATCACATGAATTCTCAACGGCCAAAACACCGCAACAAAATGGTATAGTTAAAAGGAAAAATAGAGTGCTTCAGGATATGTCTAATGTTATGTTGAATAGTATGAAGCTCTCTAGAAATCTTTGGGCTGAAGCAGTTAATACTGCATGTTATATTATTAATCGGGTTTATACTAGTAAATCTGATAATAAGACTGCTTATGAATTATGGTTTGAAAAGAAACCCACTGTCAAATACTTTCGAATTTTTGGCAGCAAGTGTTATATTTTATGGGATCGTGAAAATTTGGATAAGTTTGATACGAAGAGTGACGAAGGAATTTTTCTTGGTTATTCTTTGAACAGTCAAGCTTATAGGGTTCTAAATAAGAGAACTAGTGTGATCCAAGAGTCCATCAATGTGGTCATTGATGATCATTTGAATACACCAGCCCCAAGTTCAGATGATGATGAAGCTCTTATTATTGACAATCTAGATATCTCATCAAGTCAAAAAGAATCTGAACCAAGGACTGTTAAAGATCATCCAACCAATCAAATACTTGGAATTCCTCTCACTGGAGTTCGTACTCGCAAACAACTTGAGAACATATGTAATTATATTTGTTTTACATCCCAAATAGAACCGGTCAACGTAAAAGCACTTTCTGACGAAAATCGGATAGTTGCTATGCAGGATGAACTTAATCAATTTGTTCGTAATGATGTATGGTATCTTGTTCCTAGACCTAAAAATAAAAATATTATTGGAACAAAATGGATCTTTAAAAATAAGTCTGATGAACTCAGAAATATTATACGAAACAAGGCTAGACTGGTTGTACAAGGGTACACTCAGATTGAAGGCATCGATTATGATGAAACCTTTGCTCTAGTCGCTCGCCTTGAATCAATCAGACTTTTTATTTCCATCGCATGTTTTAGAAAATTTAAAATCTATCAGATGGATGTAAAGAGTGCTTTCTTGAATGGTGATTTACATGAAGAAGTGTATGTTGAACAACTTTCAGGGTTTAAAGACCCTAAGTTATCTGACCATGTATTTCGTCTCAAAAAGGCTCTCTATGGTCTAAAAAAAGCACCCAGGGCATGGTATGAAAAATTGACTAAATTCTTACTTAGTCATGGCTTTCAAGTAGGTAGTGTCGATAATACGCTTTTTGTTAAAAAGAATAACAATGATATTTTGATGGTTCAAATATATGTTGATGATATTATTTATGGATCTACTTGTTCTAACATGTCTACTGAGTTTGCAGAGTTAATGAAATCAAGGTTCCAAATGAGCATGGTTGGTGTAACATCTCGAAAATCGGGGGTCGAGTAAAAACTCCACTCCCGAGTTCTAGAACATCACTTATGCAACATAAATGTATATGATTGAATGTTGTCTGTGTTAATGTATTAAACATGAGTGGGATTATGCCAGAACAGCATATCATACTCCAGAGACAGTTAAATTAACAAGCAGAAGACTGTGATAGTATGTATAACATATAGAAACTGTTGTGTGTCTCCAGAGTGTGAACATATTACCAGGTTAAACATATACATTCATACCTCAAAATAGAAAGAAAGAATATACATGAGTGCTCTAAAAATATAAAATGACAAGTATCATGGCGTCTAAGCAACCTCCCTATAATCCCGTCAATTAGAACACGCATAAAGGAGGGATCCTACTCATCATCATCAAGTCCAGCTCCGCTTCTCAAGCAGCGCCATCATCTGCAACCAAAATAGGAACTGGTGGGTATCCAGAAACACCATCCCGTAACGTGGGAGTGAGTAGCTAACTCAGTGGAATAATAAAGCAAAGATTAGTATGTTCTCAAATCAATCATGCGATAATAGTAAAACAGTAAATCAAACATTCCTAATACTGTTGTTTAATGCAATATGACATGACATGATAGATGCCCTCACCGACATTCTCCCTCATATGGCACCATCTGCGTCCGCGGCATGCTTGCGTACCGCTCAGTGCTCCACATCTTCCAGGCACATGCAATTTGTTGTTGATATGATTACCGAGTTATTATTAGTCCTTTTCATACAACAATATTGGAAAACTAAGGTACTGTGCTTATATCAATCCCAACACAGATCCTGTCTTGGGTCGTCAGTCCTAGTAATCTCATACGATGTTATATTTGTAGGTCGTTGCAAGGGCTGCCAGGGCTGTTGCTCGCACTCGTTGCACCGCTCCCCCATCACCTTATCAATACAAGCCTACTGTACTCTCATTGCTACGGAAGGGTCATCACCTCCCATAGACTCAGAATACGCTCGAGGTCACTACAAAGGGCTGCCAGGGCTGTTGCTCGCACTCGTTGCACCGCTCTCCCATCACCTTATCAATGTAGGCCGACAGCAAGAATATAGTGTCCCATACCACCATAATCTGCTCACGAGTCTGGGTTGCTCACTGGTCACTACGGGGAGGTTTGTGGCCCCAGCGTAGGCCGACAGCTCGACCACGGTGTCCCATACCATCATACCTGGCTCATGGGTCTTTGTGTATCAAGGTACCATGGTTGACAGGGTTTTCAATGGTAAGTTCAGTACCCTAGGTTCAAGCAGTTATGACACATACATGGTGAACATACAATGGCCGGTCGGGTTACTTGACGGGCTTGACTAGCACGAGCGCATCTCAAGTCGAAGACATGAAGTGCATAAAACACCTCGTGTGGCCTAACCATTACCGCCAACTCCAAAACACGACTCGCGTTCATCGACGCGTCGTTCGTGGTAAAGATAAGCCAACCACGAATTGATTCGGTTATCGACTGTCTGGACTAAGTATAGCCCCAATCATTTGTGAATCCACTTCATCAATCATATCAGAGTAATGGAAATGAAATACAACTATATGAGCATGTTAACACATGTCAAAACATACAGCTTAAGTAAATCATCTAACACATGCATTTCATACATATAATGAAATCATACATATAGCCAACATGAAGGAAATCATTTACATCAGCGTATTATTTGAGAATTCCATCTCGAACTAATTCACAACACCATTTAATTCAATACATACTAATACAAACATTTATACAAACACTTAGTCTATACACTTAAGTCTACATAGTGTATGTCGACTGAAAGTGCGCATTTGGGTGAATCTCTTCACCAAACAGATTATGCACGCATTCCTAGTATCCTAAGGTGATAAAAAGCCATGTCAATCATTTTAGCAAAATATGGATGTTTACAGTATTTCCTACAAATGACTTAAATGTCCTAAATCTCATATTTTTCGTCTGCTTACGAAACAGGAAACGGACAGCATGTTGTACATGTCAAACGGCGTTGCCGTCGATAATCTACTATTAAACGATATTGAAAGCGTTGAAAACAGCCAATCAAAGCGTCTAAAATCCGCACCTTTTATCCTAGAAGTGTATTGATTCGAACGGAGCGTGAACGCTTCGTATACGGCGAACCGGGAACCTAATACACAAGATCTATAAACTACCATGCTAAGGAACCGAATGAACCTTAAATCAGCAAGTGTTTGGGGTATTTTCTTACCTAGAAACACAGCGAAATTATTGAAAAAGTGATTGAGGCACGTTGCTTAAGCACGTGTAACAAGTAGTGCAAGTAGCAGAAAATTCTCTCCCACTCTCTCTCACAATCTCTCACCTTTTCTCTCACACCAGCTAGGGTTTCTAGCAAATTCGGATGGGTGAGAGAAATGAAGGTTTAAGCCCCTTTTATAACCTAAAACATGCCCAAAACAGGCTTGGGAACAATGTTCACTTGATGCCTAACCAAATTGAGGCTGTTTCGGTCCAAAAAGACATTTCTGGAAGTCCCCTAGCCGAACGCGATCGGACTTAAGCTCATGCATATCGGATGTCGCTCACATCCCATTTTCAGACCAGTAGTGTTCGTAGATAGCACATGGCGGTCCAGTTTCAGTTCAGCGGCCATCGCACCCAGATCAGGTCTACAAGTCTCATGATATGAAATAGAAATTTTTCCTGATCTGAGGGTGTAATTTGGCTGAATTCTGATGGTCAGAATGCTTAATACTGACGCGCCAAGTCGTGTGCCAGATTTGAATTTCAAATTCCAAATCTAACCCTATTCTCACTCTCTTCACTCCAGGCTCAATGAAATAGCCTCTGAACGTCGGTTGCACTTGATTTTGAAATGATTGTAAGGTCCAAATAGGCGGTTATAACAGTCTAAGATTGTAGGTATCCGACTTTCGACGCGCGGTATAGATCCAATACAAAGTTTCAAAGAGTTCCTGAGAGCAAACCGGTTTAGAGTTTGATCCGAGGTTTCAGGGTATTATAGCACCATTGATTCTACAAATTTTGGGTCTTGTAGAACATATTTAAAGTGGTCAGGGACAATTTCACAGCTACTCCAGCGTAGCGCTAGCTAACTTATACTTAGTTTCTAAAGGAATTAATCCTAAGTGATTTCTTTGGCTATGGAATTGGGTTCTGAGCGGTTACGTAGGTGTTTTGGTTGAACCATTGCCTAAGGACGTCTAACCCCAAGTTGGCAAAAATTTGGGGTGTTACAGTTGGCGAACTTAACTATTTCCTAGGGTTGTAAGTAAAACAACAACCTGATGAAATTTTCATTTCCTAGACCAAATATGCTTCAAACTTGGTTAAAAGGTTTGGATTTGAGAATGGTAAAAACTTTGATACTTCTATGAGTACAATATTAAGACTCTCAAAAGACTCTTCAGGTAAAGATATAGATCCTAAATTATATTGCAGTATGATTGACAGTTTGTTATATCTTACTGCTAGTAGACCTGATATCGCATTTAGTGTTGGTATTTGTGTGAGATATCAGTCTAATCATAAGGAATCACATCTTACTGCTGTTAAATGGATTATTAGATATGTCACAAGTTCTATAAATTTGGGACTTTGGTATCCTTTTGATACTAATGTTCAATTAGCAGGGTATTCAGATGTTGATTGGGCCGGAAATATTGATGATAGAAAATCAACCAGTGGTGGTTGTTTTTACATTAGAAATTGCTTAGTTTCTTGGTTTAGTAAGAAGCAAAGCTCAATATCGCTCTCTACTACTGAGGCTGAATATATTGCAGGTGGATATGCATGTTCTTAACTAGTTTGGATGAAACGCATGCTTATCGATTATGAAATTAATCAAGATTCAATGATTTTACATTGTGATAATTCCAATGCTATAAACATTTTCAAAAATCTAATCCAGCATTCATGTACTAAGCATATTGACATTAGGTATCATTACATTCGTGAGTTGGTTGAAGAAAAAGTTATTTCATTAGAATATATACCAACTGAAACTCAACTTGCTGATATATTTACTAAACCGCTCGATAAAAGAAGGTTTAATAAATTAAAATTTGATCTTGGTATGTGCATTTTACATTAAATATTCTTTCTTTCATGTATCATAGTGTATTATATTTCACATTATAATTGTTTAAATTTCAAATTTTTTTCATTTAAAATGCATTTTTGGTCAATGCTCGACCGGTCGTGGATGTACACGACCAGTCATGGTTTGACCGGTCGTGAACCACACTCGACTGGTCGTGGATGTACACGACCAGTCATGGTTCGACCGGTTGTGAACCACACTCGACCGGTCGTGGATCTCGTGAACATCATATAATTTGAGGAAAATCCCCTTCTTCTTCATTTCCACACCGACTTACGACGAGTCGTGGCTCGACCAGTCATATGATTTCCTGTTTTTCTTCAAAGTAAGTCCTATTTCATCTTTTTTCTTGAAGTTTCATGTTCTCTATGCTTTGATTTGTTCATAGTACAGCTTGATTTCATCTCTTGTTGAGTTTTTCAAGGGTTTCCTCTCTATTTGCTGATCTAGAGAAAACCCATCTTTTATTTGTGTATCTTGCTTGTTCTTTGTATATCTTTTTGAATATGGATGCTAGAGGGAAAAAGAAAACATCCCGTGGTCCATCTTCATCCAGATCTGGACCAATAACTAAACGGCACCTTCGGTCACCCGAAGATGATACTCGAGATGTACGGGATTTGTGTGCTCGTAACATTATCGTTGAGCATACCGCTGATCTAAATCACATTGCTTCATATGGTGTCATTCCCCTTCTTGAATCTGTAGGCTGGACTAACATTTTGCTTTGGGGTGGGTCTGCATACCAGTCCATTGCTCAATCAATGGTTGCATGCATTTCAGATTTTTCTCTTGATAATTTAACATTTTCAATCGCTACTAGAGAAGGAAAATTTAAAGTAGACCATCATTTAATATCTGGTATTATGGATATACCTGTTAATGATGAAGGAATACCGATTCATACTTTATACGACAAACCTTCTGAATCGGAAAAACGCATGTTAACCAGAGATTTATGCAAAATTGATGTACATTGGACTCATAAAGGGAATGCGCTCCCTGCAAAGTATCTGTTACCCAAATATAGAATATTATATCGTTTCTTCATTTCCAATGTATATCCTCGGTCCGGTAATAAAACCGAGTTAACTTCTTTCATGGTTCGTGTGTTGCATTCTATTGCTTCTGGAACCAAGGTCTGTCTTCCTTCTTTGATTTGTCATTCCATTATACAATTTCGTTTCCATTCGGGTCATAGTGATATTCCATTCGGTTATCTAATGAATGTTTTAGCCACTCACATGCTTGTCGAAAAACCTGTTAATGAGGCACCAATTCTTCATCTCATTTTCAACAATGCCAATCTTAATAAGATGAAATTGGAACTGCTCTCTGGCCAATTTGATGAAGATGGTGTTAGTGGTGTTGGTGGTGATGGTGGTGATGCTGGAAACGAAGAGGAAGCTGGTGATCTTCCACAACAAGATGTTAATATGGATGACTTATTTGATGAAATAGAAACTGATTCACCTAATGATCCAGATTATGATCCTTCTGGTTTTGATGCACGCATTCGTGCATTGAAGGAAAAACTTAATAATATGAATATAGCCCATGATATGAGATTCAAGTACATGCGAAAATATCTTCGTCGCATCAATAAGGGCTAACACCAGATTGATCCATCTATTCCTGCTCCCTCATCTAGATCAGATTAAGTGAATTATCTTCTGGATAGTATGTCATTTCCTTTTATTTTGGATATGTATTATGTATTCTGGTTTCATAACATTTTCTTTTGGATATTATATTTTGGATTATGGATTATGACTTGATGCTCAAGATTTATATGATGTCCTTTCATATCTCTTTCTCATTATTTGGTTTTTACTCTCTATGTTCTTCTTCCTATTGTGCCTTTCCCTTGTCATTTTGTGATAAAAAGGGGGAGTAGTAAGCATTGCTAAAAGGGGAGTAATACGGATAGGAGTAAATTTTTTTGTATTGATTGAGAAAGATATGTGGATTGATGGATATGTGGATTGAAGTCTTGAAGTTTTCATGTTATGTATTGATTATATGAGCAATACTCGTATTACTCAGGGGGAGTAGAGTATTTTGTTGTTTCATGACTTATCATTCCTTATTATCTTTGATGCTATGTGTTTTGTCACAATTTGATAAAGGGGGAGATTGTAAGTGCTATGATTTCATATCCCTTTTGTTGTCAAATTTTGTGGTGCCAAAACCTATATCTATGTCTTGTATATCTTGTGTTTTATGTTTGAAGTCTATTCATTGCAATCAAGACATTTCAAGACATCACATTTCAAGACAAGATCTTAAATGAAGAAAGTTTTCAAGTCTTGGATGAAGAAATCAAGAATAGAAGTATTCAAGTTTGCATGTTCAAGATTTGATCAAGTTCAAGTTTTATAGAAGACTTTGTCAAGTCAAGATCAAGCTCATGAAGGCTTACTACAAGTTTTGAATATTCACAAGCTTCTCTTAAGGGTCATCTGAGTGTACAGACTTTCAATGTCCATCTCACTTTTAAGGTTTGTTTGACCTTAGATTGATCTTAGGATGGGCTTTACTGTAGGTCATTCCGCATACATAACTCATATATTTTAATATGCTTATTTGGAGTGTTCTAAGACTAGTCTTAGGGACTTCAAGACCAGTCCTAGCTTTGCTACGACCAGTCTTAAGTTTTTCAGGACCAGTCGTAGGTAGTTGAAGATTTTCAGATCTTTCTATCTGTCGTACGACCAGTCCTGGACATCCTACGACCAGTCTTATGAGTTCTACGACTCATCCTTCGACTAGTCGTAGCCCTACGACTCAAACTCCAGCAACCATTTTTGGAGTCCTACGATCGGTCGTAGGTGTCTCACGACCAGTCGTAGGTGGCCCACGACCAGTCGTAGACCACCCAGGACCAGTCGTGGAATATAAAATCTTATCCCGCGGAAATCTTTCAAAAATCTTTGGAGGTACGACCAGTCCTAGGATCCTAAGAGCAGTCGTAGATTGGATTTTTCAGTCTAAAAATTGAACACGAACTTCAGAGTTTTAGCACTTCAAATCAATTCTATTCGAGCATTCTTTAGGCTATTCTCTGAGATAAGTTTGTGTTTATTTTAAGCTACATTGTGCTTATTTAATATTCCTTTTGCTAGCTTATTTTTATTTGATTTTGATCTACATTCCAATCTTATTAGAAAAGGGAAATTTCTGATATTCCTTCTTCTTGGATTCAAAATCAAATAGATCTAGCCCGTTTGATCTAAAATCAATTAGACTTAGAACCATTCTTTAATTGAGAATTGGACTTTGAACGTCGAATCAAATTTCTACTCCGATTGGTTCTACCGGTGTAACATCCCGAAAACCAGGGGGTCGAACAAAAACCCAACTCCCGAGTTCCAAAATGTTATTTATGCAACATAGATATGTATGATTGAATGTTGTCTGTGATAATGTATTAAACATGAGTGAGATTAAGCTAGAACCGCATATCATACTCCAGAGACAGTTAAATTAACCAGCGGAAGTCTGTAATAGTATGTATAACATATATAAACTGTTGTATGTCTCCAGAGTGTGAACATGTTACCAGGTTATACACATACATGTATACTCCAAAAGTAGATGAAACGAATATACATGAGTGCGCTAAAAATATAAAATGACAAATGTCAAAGTATCTAATCAACCTCCCTGTAATCCCGTCGATCAGAACACACATAAAGGAGGGATCCTCCTCATCATCATCAAGTCCAGCTCCGCCTCGCAGGCCGCGCCATCATCTGCAATCATAAAAAGGTCTGGTGGGTGTCCAGGAACACCGTCCCGTAACGTGGGAGTGAGTAGCTAACTCAGTGGAATAATAGAGCAAGGATTAACATGTTCTCAAATCAATCACGCGATAATAGTAAAGCAATAAATCAAACAATCCTAATACTGTTGTTAATGCAATTATGACATGACGTGATGTATGCCCTCACCGACGATCACCCTCATGCGGCAACATCTTACGACCGCGGCATGCCACACTCCCTAGAGTGCTCCACATCTTCCAGGCACATGCAATGCTATGGTGATATGAATTCCAAGTTGTTATTAGTCCATTCAAACAGCAGGATTGGGAAACTAAGGTACTTCCCTTGTATCAATCCCAACACAGATCCTGTCTAGGGTCGTCACTCCTAGTAATCTCATACGATGTATATTTCGTAGGTCGCTGCAAGGGCTGCCAGGGCTGTTGCTCGCACTCGTTGCACCGCTCCCCCATCACCTTATCAATACAGGCCTACCGTACTCTACTGCAACGGAAGGGTCTTCGCCTCCCGTGGACTCAGAATACGCTCGCGGTCACTACAAAGGGCTCGTCGCCTGATCAGTGTAGGCCGACAGCTAGAATATAGTGTCCCATACCACCATAATCTGCTCACGAGTCTAGGTGCTCACTGGTCACTACGGGGAGGTTTGTGGCCCCAGCGTAGGCCGACAGCTCGACCACGGTGTCCCATACCACCATGCCCGGCTCATGAGTCTTCGTGGATCAAGGTACCATGGTTAACAGGGTTTACAATGGTAAGTTCAGTACCCTAGGTTCAAGCAGTTATGACTCATACAAGGTGAACATATATCGGCCAGTCGGGTTACTTGACGGGCTCGACTAGCGCGATCGCATCTCAAGTCGAACGACATGAAGTGCGTAAAACACTTCGCGTGGCCTAACCACTGCCGCCAACTCTAAACACGAATCACGTTCATCGACTCGTCGTTCGTGGCTATGACCAGTCAGCCACGAATTCGCTCGGTTACCGACTGCCTGGACTAAGTCTAGTCCCACACATCTATGAAATCACATTAACAATATATGCAAAGGTATTGGAATTGAAATACAATCATGTGAGCATGTTAACACATGTTATAACATTCAACTTAAGCAAATCTTCAAACACATACATTCCATGCATGTAATGGAATCATGCATATGGTCAACATGTAGGAAATCATTTAGGTCAGTATATTAATCAAGAAATCATTCTCAAACTACTACATAACATCATTTAATTCAATACATACTAATACAAGCATTTATACAAACACATACACTACACACTTAAGTCTACATATAGTATGTCGACCCAAAGTGCGCAACTAGGCGAATCTCTTCGCCAAACTGATTATGCAAGCATTCCTAACTCCCTAATGCGGCAACAAACCATGTCAATCACGTCAGCAAAATATGCATGTAGACCGTACTTCCTACAAATGACTAAAATGCCCTAAATCTCATATTCTTCGTTAATTTACGAAACGGGAAACGGAGAGCATGTTGTACATGTCAAACGGCGATGCCGTCGATAATCTACTATTAAACGACATTGAAAGCGTTGTAAACCGTCAATCAAAGCGTCTAAAATCCTCACCTAGTCTCTTACGGAAGCGTGATTTTGAACGGCGCGTGTACGCTTCGTCTACGACAAATAGAGAACCTAATTTGCAAGATCTATCAGCTAACATACTTTGAAAGCAAGAAAACCTTAAATCAGCAACTTATTAGGGTGTTTTCTTACCTGAAAATGTGGAGGAATCGTCGGAAAAGTGATTGGAGTGCGTCGCCTAAGCACGTACAGCAGCAGCAGCAGGTGGCAGGAAGATCTCTCCCACCTTCTCTCACAAACTCTCACCTTTTCTCTCTCCCAATCTAGGGTTTTTGCAAATTCGGATGGGAGAGAGGAGTGAGGGTTTCAAGCCCTTTTATAAGCCCAAACTTGCCCGAAATAGGCTCGGGAACAAGTTTCACTTGAGGGGTAACCAAATCGGGGCTGTTTCGGTCCAAAAGATGCTTTCTGGTAGTCCCCTGGTCGAATGCGATCGGACTTAAGCTCATGCGTACCAGATCTAGCACGCATTAAGTTTTCAGTCCGGCAGGGCTCGCAGATCGCACGTGGCGGACCAGTTTCAGTTCAGCGGTCACCGCACGTAGATCAGGGCTGAAAGTCTCATGATAATAAATAGAAATTTCTCCTGATCCGAGGGTGTAATCTGGCTGAATTCTGACGGTCAGAACGCTCAATACTGACGCGTCAAGTCGTGTGCCAGATTTGAATTTGAAATTCCAATTCTGTCCCTATTCGCACTCTCTTCGGTCCGGGCTCAATGAAATGGCCTGTGATTATCGGTTTGACTTGATTTTCGAAATGAGTGTCAAGTCCATCTAGGCGGTTCTAACGGTCTAAGATAGGAGATATCGGACTTTCGACGCGCGGTCTAGATCCAATACAAAATTTTAAAGTGGTCCAGAGAACAAACCCGCTTAGAGTTTGATCCGAGGTTATAGAGTATTGTAGAGTCATACGTTCTACTCGATTTGGGTCTTGTAGAACGTATTTAAAGTGATCAGGGACTGTTTCCCAGCTACTCCAGGGTTGCGCTAGCTAACTTATGCTTAGTTTCTAAAGGAATTAACCCTAAGTGATTTCTTTAGCTATGGAATTGGGTTCTAAGCGATTTTTCAGGTGTTTTAATTGACCCACTGTCTAAGGACGTCAAATCCCAGATTGGCCAAAATCCGGGGTGTTACAACCGGGCTTCTTCAAAAAGTGCTTAAGGTATTTTACATGTTTTGTAATTTACTTTCTCTGGTTTTTGTTTGAGATTCGCCAGAAAAATCTCATTGTATTGGTTATCTGAGGAGAACCAGAAAACTCAGATTGTGGGGTTTTTGGATTGTGTAAGCCCGAGATCAAAGACACAATTGTGAAGGTTTTAGGTGAACCTGTGAAACCTATTTTGATAGTGCATGCTAATATCCCCTGTGTGAGGATATTAGGAGTGGAGTAGCAATCTGTGTGGCTGTTGGATAATAGTTGGTGTACACACAGGCGAACCACTATATATCGTTGTGTTGTGGATGTGCTTTATTCTTTCATTCCTTTATTCATTCAGTTTTGTGGTTAGTGTTTGTGGATGAATGCTGTAATCACTTCAAGAAAGTGTGGATGAATGTTGTAATAACTTAGGATTTATTTTCCACAAGTTATTTTGATTTCATTGCTTATTATTCCTCTTTGGTTTGTGATACAAAGGACGTTCTAGAAATAAGGCTATCTTACCTTAAACCTCTAGTTTTTGGTGTAAGGTTGTCCTTAGAACTGATAAAGTATTAATCTCTTTATTTTAGGCTATTGTGATTATTTTATATTCAGCATTGTGCTTTAAATCTTTTATTATTCCACCGTTATTAGTTTTATTTGGCATTGCCCTATTCACCCCCCCTCTAGGGTATATAGCTAGGCCTTTTCAAAAGCACATAGTAGCAAGATAGGATACATGAAGGAAACTATAACTACAAGTAAGGAAGTTGAGAATCCTATCTCAACGCCCTCAATACATACATAAAGACAAGCATTTTCTCATGCAGGCATTTTATCAAACACATAGGCTTCACATTTCAACATACATGTATTAGACTAGTTATAACATACATCCCAGCAAGTCCCTTTTTCAAGGGAGTTGTCACATACACAACAAGCATATATTCATAGTTAATAATCATGGCATGAACATATCCAAATTCTGTATTCATTTAGACATTTTTACAAGCACTTAGGCTACACACAATACATGCTTGTAATAAATTAGTTAACCACATAGTATGGCAAATCCTTCCACATAGGAGATGTCATGCGTATAACAATCATGTATTCCCACACATCAATCACAACAAGCATAAATCATAATTTTATATTCATTCAAACATTTCAACAAACACATGAAATGTATTATATTCAACATAGTCACATATATATGTAATAAAGGAAAATCCTTGCATCTAAGCACACGTGATAACAATCAATTCGGTCATAAATCATTAACTGACATTGAAAGCTTTGAAAACCATAACCTAAAACATTTATAGTCTGCACCTTACACCGGTAGACTCGTAACGAATTCAGTTTAAACCATAAGTCTTTATCTACGGCACGATGACAACCTATGACATGAAATATGTTAGCTATTTCACCTTATACTCTATTCAAATCCCTAAAACCAACTAGGGTTAAGATTCCTTACCTAAGAACGAAGTTAGAATCATTGAAATAGCGATACAGAAGCATTGATGCAGCCCGAGGAGTGATAGGGAAGGATCCCAGGAGAAAACCCTAACACTCTCTCTCACTTTCTCTCTCTCTCTTTCTTCTCTCTCCTAGGGTTTTAGCAAAATCGTATGGAATAGAAATGGGGTGAGTTTAGGCCTTTATATAGGCCCAGGACCGACGGAAATGGCCCTAGGGCCAAGGTATACTTAGGTTATAGCCAAAACTCATATGTTTTGACTCAACGGAGCATTTCTGGAGGCCTGTTTACTGATTGCGGTTAGACTTAAGCTCCCTGACCATGGATCTAGGTCAAACTGAGTTTTCAGTCCGATCAGATTTATAGATCAGACGCAGCGAACTAGTTTCAGTTCAACGGTCACCGGAACTCGATCAGGCCCACAAGTGCACTGACATGTGTGGGACATTTCCCCTGATCCGAGGGTGTAATTGGGTCAGATTCTGATGGTCAGAATTCTTATAATCGGCCCGTAAGCAATACGACTCAGATTACTTAAATTTATATTTAATTTCTAAAAACACTCACGTTTCTCACACACTTAACTTCGGACTCAAATAAATAATCCCAGGTCATCATCTGGACTTGATTTTTGAGGTGATTGTCAAGTCCAACTAGGCGGTCATATTCATCTAAGTTCGTCGCTATCAAACTTTCGACGTGCGGTCCAAGTCCAATACAAAGTTTCACGATGCTCCCAAGAGCAACTGGGTTTAGAGATTGATCCTAGGTTTCTAGGTAACATAGCATTAGCGGTCCTACTCATGTTGGGTCTTGTATTTCATATTTAAAGTGGTTCATGCTAACCCTACTGAGTATTCATTTTAATATTTAACTAAATTCTACCCTAATTATGGCAGAATACGGTCCTAGGGCCATTCTATGCACCATTTTTGGTACTTCTAGTTATTATATTATTTTAATTATTTTTCTAGTATTTAATCATCAAGTTTACCCCATCTCCACAAAATTTCATGAGATTTTGTATTGTAAAAAAATTTTAAAAATTCCAGAAGCAGTAGCTGTCCAACAAGTTAATTTTGAATAATTGTCACAATGACCTATAGCTTTTGAATCACCTAAATCGGAGTTTTAATGAGGGAGATATGATTTTTCAAAGTTGGACAAAATGTGCAGAAAAAATGTAGAAACGGGCTGCCCAAACCACTGTATGGACGAGGCCTCGCCAGTCACTAGACATATGGGCGAGGTCTGGCCCCAGGGGCGAAGTCCTCCCCCCCGAGGATGCCCGAAACATGTGGGACCCACCTCGGGTCCCCCCGAATTGAGTCGTTTGAGCCCACGAGTCCGTCGAGGCATTTATCGGGTCTCATTTGTAAACTGGAATGAGTTGCGCGACGTACAGTGTATGATTTTGAGGTAGGAGAAGCTAGTATATCTAAATAACCTATCTACATCGTGAGATTCTAAAAATTCAGTAGTCAAAATCTCATTTTATTCATATATGTACCATTTATAGTAAGTTTTCGTTTAAGTATAGTTCTTCACCATTTAAACTTTAGGATTTATGTCTAATATGAAAGTATTTGGAGAAATTTGAAGAATGAGGTGGTGAAAGGTGAAATTTTGAAAGAAATGGGTTGAAAAGTGATTTTTAGACTTTAGGATTGAGCTCTGAAAGTGTTATGGTTAACCCATTACCTAAGGACGTCTAATTCCAGATTAGCAAAAACTCGGGGTGTTAGAGCCACATATACATCACATTAGGCCACACATAATGGCCGAAAATACATCACAATGGGCCTCAAATACATCACAATGGGCCCCATTACATGGGACGCACATACATCATATGGGTTGCATCAATGGGCTGCACTAATGTGCCTCATACATCAAGTGGGCCGCATCCACAGGCCGCACCAATGGGCCTCATCACGTGGGCCTAATATATATCACAATGAGCCTCGAATACGTCACAATGGGCCTCAACACATGGGTCATAAAAACTTCACATTGGGCCTCATATATGGTCCTCAAATATGGGCTACAATTATATCAAAGCGGGTCATAGGAACATCATATTGGGCCTCGTCAAGGCTACAAATACTTAACAGGTGGGCCTTGCATATCGGCCCTCAAATACACCACATGAGCCTAATCCATGAACAGCTCGGATCAAACATGTACATCACGTGAGGGCCACATGGATGGTGTGAATAACATATACATCACGGTGGGTCCCACTATAATGTGGGTGAGGGCTTGGATTACATCTAAAATCATTTCAATAGTGGCAGGTGCAACATGTGTATCACTGTGCACTATCATTCTATGGGGCACATGGCTCACTAATGATGATCAGCACTATCCAAACTTTGTCCATGTAAATCAGCACTGTCCAAACATTGTCCAGCAAATTAGCACCATCCAAACATTGGACAGCACCGTCCAAACACTGCCATGTAAATCCGCACCGTCCAAACATTGGACAGCACCGTACAAACATTGTCCATGTAAATATACACCTTTTAAACATTGGACAACACCGTCCAAACACTGTCCATGTAAATCTACATCGTCTAAACATTGTCCAGCAAATTAGCACCGTCCAAACATTGGACAACACCATCTAAACACTGTTCATGTAAATTGCACCATCCAAACATTGAACATCACCGTCCAAACACTATCCATGTAAATCTGCACCATCTAAACATTGGACAGCACGTCCAAACACTGTCCACATAAATTTGAACCATCCAAACAATGTCCAGCACCATCCAACATGAACTGGACGGTGTGGATGAAATAAATACATCATTGTGGTGTCCACGGTCCAAATGGGACCCATAGAACTTGCTAACGTCGTTGCAGCAACTACTGCTGCTGCAATGGCCTGTTGGCCCACCATCCAAACAGTGGACGACTGGGATAAAACACATATTTCATGGTGGGTACCCACCATCCAGACCTGTTGGACGGTGGAGGTAAGACCCATACATTAAGGTGGGTCCACACGTGTGGCCCACCATATATATAATATATATTATATTATATTATATGTATGTACATATATATATATATATATATATATATATATATATATATATATATATATATATTATAAAAAAATAGCGTCCTGGCCTATGGCCCTTTCCAATCTGAACGGACGAATTGGATGGAAAATACATCAAGACCGGCCCTCTTTACACAGTCTAAAAATTGACAGTGTGGATATATGATTCATACATAAAGGTGGGTCCCATCCCACACATGCAACATGTGTGGGGTGGGCCTCACATGTTTGCTGAAGGGACGGATGGAGAACCATATACATCATGGTGCCACAGAGCTTACCGGCGTCAAAGCAGCAGCTTGGGCTACATGGGATGCACAGATGGACGGTCTGAATAGATCACATACGTCATGGTGGGGATCCACCATCCCAACCAAGGACAGTGTGGATAAAACCATACATCATGGTGGTCCTCACAGCACTGTCCAAATGGACGGCGTAAATCACTACATCACGGTGGATGCACGGCATCTATCAAGCACATGCATTAGCGTGTGGCCCACTGTCCCAGTTGGACGGCTGGATGAAACACATAAATCAGAGAGAGAAAGAGAGATGTCGAATGGAGGAGGGACCCTGCCACTATGGTCACCTCTATAAAATGCATACATCAAGATGGGTCCCACCATAAGTGGGCCCTCTAATCATCAAAATCATACAAAAATCACCCACCTTTTGCTTCTTCATGGCTCCATGAAATCCCAAACACCTTGGCTCTATCTTTGATGGAGGATGATGAGATTTGGACGGTTGGATGGTGGAGATGGGAGGTAAGAAGTGGGCCACATCTAGCTCTCCCTCATGGAGCTTGGATGTTGGACTCTTATAGGGTTGCTTGGGAGTAATGAGAGAGAGAGAGATGAGAGAGAGGTGTAAGAGAGAGAGATGGGTGTGAGTGAGTGATGGAGTGATGGGTGTGTACTTGACATGTATGGGTGGGAGGGAGGGAGAGAGAGAGAGAGAGAGAGAGAGAGAGAGAGAGAGAGAGTTAACTTTAGAGGTTACTTTTAGGAATGGGACATGTACTTGATTGATGGGATGTGATGCGATTGATCTGAAAGGTTCTCTTGGGTTTTACAAAGCGCAGCATTTTCTCAAACTGAACATGGGCCCACATCTCCTGACCTGGGTATTGCATCTATGTGCGAGATGCGGCGTCAGAACCATGGTGACAGCATAGTCGCAAGGGTACAAGTTTTGAGTCGAGCCGACTCTAATATACGGGACACGACTCAGGATCACGCGCAAATGCTGATAAAAGATACCAGGTGGTCGAAATTCAATCGTGAGGACCGCGGAAGCCTACGGAACAGTACGGGCTAGGATACGGGTCTTACAAAATCTATGCGTTTAGTATTCTTTTCAATCCAAGCTCTCAAATTCACCTTGCAACATTAACATGCATAAAAGAAGTATCATATTCATAAAACTAAGATATAAATGGGAAAAAATATGTAATGTTTGAGTCTCAACATCATCACAATGTGGAATATAATTTATAGAAAATTCAACTCGACTTGCATCTTATAACTACGGATACTCGCCGACATGTCCAACACTACCGTGGATCTACATGAATACCTCGAGGCGGCACAACACATGAGGCAAATGAATTACGTGACATGATTTGTTCATGAAGTGACTATTTAAGTTAGCTTAAAGGAAAAACTCTCACATAAATTTAGAAGGCTCTTGTATAATTAACGCCATACCTTAACCAATATTCCCAAAGGATAAGTAATTAGTGGTAGTAAATTAAATATTTATAGGTAGGATTCAAGGCATGTGAGGGAAATAAAATAAATCATACTATCTCAAATTAATATAATCTTAAAGGAAAATCTCTCACCTTAGCCTTAGATCTAAAGGCTAAGTAGATATCCATGTAGGAAGGCTTTTACATGAAAAGTTTCCACATGAATCACGACATTTCTTGACCAAGAGGGAGACTCCTAATATTTGGATAATGAAGCGGACGATGAACGTTTAGACTTCTCTTTCTCTTTCTCTTTCTCTTTCTCCCTCCCTCTCTCTCTCCTGGGACATTTGAGAGGTGGGCATGTGAATGGAGAGGGGAACGCACGCCCCTTTTTTAAAAGGGAGTGGCTGTGTGAGAGGGGTGAGTTTCACATTGTACTTGGCTTGGATTTCTCTAATTTTCCATTTTCTGATGATCTTTCTTTAAATCTAATTCATGCATTATGTCAGGGTTGTCGAATAGAGCTAGGGTACATGATTTTCTTGGTGATCCAAAATTTATATTGGTCTGTCTTGAATACTCTCCTAACGGGTGCCTAAAACAAACTTGATCTTAATTAATGGTTCACACTTAATGATCAGGGTCCAATTTTGGAGGAAATGTGTAGTCATGATAGGAAAAATTTTAAAAAAAATTTGGTGGTTGATTGATAGTGGAAAAAGCCTAAATCTAAAATTTAACCTTTTGTACCAAAATGAATGAGCTAGCTTCAACCTTCAATGGTGTAGGATCATAGATCGGAGCCTAAATTTTGTATAACCTTGTAGTCACATGAGACCAGAGTGTGGTCCAAATTTAAGTTGTGATGGATGGAAGGAAGTGGTTAAATCGAAAGATCCAAATTTATAAGGAGTTGGTAGGCCTTGAAAGGATAACTTCACTCCTAAAGAAAAGCCTACGAAAGTGGGGTCTTCATATTTCACAATGGGTCCATATTGTGGGCAATCTAAGTCATCATTATGAAGTGAAATATCCTACTACAACTACTCACGATGTTTCTTCACTCGATTGACACCAAAATCAAGGATTAAGGGGTTGATTTGTCAATTGGGTCACTTTTACAATGATCTAAGGGCTAAAATTTGACATTTATAGTTTATTTATGATACATAGGCTTTGTATAAAATTTCATATCAAATTAATCTTAGAAACCTTGTGATCTAGAATTCAGGGGTCTAGGTTAATGACATTTTTATAATTATTGCTGATATGAGAGTTTTGGAAAATCTAATGGTTCTACATGGTTATATATATGTTTCTATGTAATTCTTACAAAAAAGCTTATATCTAACTCATTATAAATTAAAAATTATTCACCAAATTAATTAAGGGAGAGTATATATAACCAACATAATAGATGGTCAGATGCCATGTTAAGAATAGAAAGACTTGATGGTTGACATTCTAGTCATGTATTTAGGTGATTGTACTATTAGTTTTGTAAATGAATGAACATAAGGTGGGTTTTTGGAGTGATTAGGGGGTAGAATTGTGTATCATTAGATTCTAGTGTCTTATTCACATGTGTAAGTTTTTTAGATTATAGTTCTAATGGTGGGTTAAGCATATTCATAGGTGATGAATAAGATGAATAGCTCAGAATCTCAACTCGAGGTGTGTGTGAGTGGATGTAAAGATTAAGTAGCCAGTTTACTATGATCGGGTGGTCTAAAATCAAAGTAGATAGTTAGATGTCTTTATCTAGCAGTGCATATTTGATTGAGCGGTTGGTTATGATGTACAAGTAAGAATATTTGGGTATATGATGATCTTATCTTAAAATCAACAGTTAGATTGCTTGATCTATGAATGGAGATTATTCCCAACGGTCAGATTCATGTTGAAGAATAGAAGTAAGGTTAGGATAGCTAGATTATCGTACACATGTACATAATAAGTTAAATTTTTATGATAACACTTGAGAACTTTCAATACTTGGGTATTGAAAAGTTTGGGGTGTTATAGTTGGGTAATTTTTAGTTGTATGTATGTTGCAAGCACAAATACCATAAACAACTTCCTTAGCCTTATCGGGTTTAATAAGTTTTACCTTTTGACGTTCCATAGCCTCAACTTTTCTTGCGAGATTGGCCACCCTTGCACTCATATCATCTTTTTCTTTTAAAGCATAAATTCTCCCCATTTCCTTTGATTGAGTGGGCTTAGAATTTGTGGGTCTTGGGGAGGTGTCCCATGATTGTGCATTTTCTACCAATTGATCAAGGTAATCCCATGCATCATCAGCCCCCTTATTCATGAATTCACCATTACACATCATCTGTACGAACTAACGCATTGGTGAAGTTAATCCATTATAGAAAAAGTTTATTGTTCTCCATATTTCGTAGTCATGATGTGGATAAAAATTCATGAGATCGTTGAACCTTTCCCAACATTAGAAGAAGGTCACTTCCTCTTTCTGAGCAAAGTTCATGATTGCCTTCCTTAAAGTGTTAGTTTTATGAAATAGGAAAAACTTTTTAAGAAATTCTCGGGTCATCTCGGCCCATATGCCAATGGATCTTGGCTTTAAGGAGTGTATCCACATCTTAGCCTGCTCCTTCAATGAGAAGGGAATTAATTTTAGTCGCACTGCGTCCTCAGAACATTTAGAAAGTGTAATGTGGCGACTATCTTATCAAACTCTTTGATGTGCAAGTATGGACTTTTAGAATCTAGTCCATGAAACTTGGGAAGGAGTTGTATCACTCTAAGTTTTATATCTACGTTTCTTGCATCATGTGAAAATACCATGCAGGAAGGTGTACTCGCCCCGCCGGTTGTAAATAATCTCGTAAAGTATGAGGCAGGGGTGCATTATGTACCTCGTTTTCCTCTTAAACTTCCTTAACTAGTGGTTGAGGTTAATTTACAACCATTGCTTCTACAGACTCAGAGGATCTCAGGTGGTATCTAATCCGGTGATGGATAGGCAACCCTTCAATTAATCCTCCTTCACTCAAGAGATGGAGAGTGTTACCACGAACCCACTTAGGCATGAAACACTCGCAGCCCTCAAGTAACTAAACAACTAAACCTAAAAAGAAAGAAAACTAAACAAATAATAAATCTAGAAAAGAAAAAAAGAAAGATTTGGAATGAAGTTACCAGATACGAGTTGCTAGGTTAGGATCCTACAAAATAAAAAAAAAATAATGTTAGTTTTTAAAATAATTCAAAAAATCCTGACCTACAAGCAAAATAAAAAGTTAACAAATAATAAATCTAGAAAAGAAAAAAAGAAAGATTTGGAATGAAGTTACCAAATACGAGTTGCTAGGTTAGGATCCTACAAAAAAAAAAAAAAAAATAATGTTAGTTTTTAAAATAATTCAAAAAATCCTGACCTACAAGCAAAATAAAAAGTTAACCCTAATCTTAACCTAATTCTAATACTAATTAATTTTAAAAAAATGTAGCCGTAGTCCCCAGCAACGGCACCAAAAACTTGTTCACAACCCCAAGTGTAGGGTCGCAATGTAGTAATAACTCGGTGAGACTGAAGTCGAATCCATAGGGACTAAACTTGTACGTGTTCTGAAAATAACTAGAAGCAGAACTAAAAGAAAATCTAAAAAAGAAATTTAGAATAAAAGAAGTAATTGTGTATGAGTATCAATCAATCAAAAGGAAACTAGAGCGCCAAGGATCCACTTGTAGCTATTAAGATACTACCTTGCTTGATTAAATAAATACAATTGGAATTGAAGTCTTATTGTATCCAATTGGAAGATAAGAGATTTGAAGCACAATCTGAACTTTGCATTGAATTAGTTTACACAAGAAGGAGTATTGTGACGATTGGAAGGGATTCTATCATCCTACCATGCCCAAGAGATGATGTTGAACAACAGAATTTACCGATTTCACGATATCATAATAGAAAGAAGATATTCAAAGCTATTGCAGCGTTTATTGTAATTTGAGTTACAATAAACCTTAGAAAAATGAAAATATTTCTTAAGTTCAAACTAGAAATCAATGAAGTTCAACATAAACAAGAATCAAAGTAAATTAAACATCCCAACACGCTACAAGTTTCATCTCTTAGCTCTAACTAAGAGTTTTAGTTAACTATCGACATGATTAAAACTAAATCTCTTAAAGAAAATATAAAAACTAACTATAAGAAGAAGAAGATTAGGAAAGAAAGGACTCCTTGAAGTTCTCCAACACTTTACTCCACTCTTCCAACCCGAATTCATCTTTTGAAATAATTAAGAGACCCATATTTATAGTATTTGCTTAGACCGACTTTGAAAGAGCCTTAAATTTATGCAAAAACTTACGCATTCGTCAGACTGAAGTTAGGTTCAGTCGGACCGAATTAAGGCTGAATATCGCACTTTCTCGCTGGACAATTCTGTGCAATTTTGGTCGGACTAAATTAATGCTAAAAATTTGGTGCAGAAAATCTGTCAAATTTAGGTCAAACTAAGTTAAGCCAAAGGTCGAGCCAAAGTTGGTTTCGGTCGGACCGAGTAGAGCAGAAGTTCAAGCGGAATTAATTCTGAAAATCACAATTTCTTACTGGACCATTTTATGCGATTTCGGTCGGACCGAAGTAGCTTGTTTTTTGCTGTGGACTTTGTAATTTTCTCCAATCTTTCTTCATCCTTTGTACTTGGTTTTCTTGGATCTTGAGGTCTTGAAATCTTCAATCTTAGTCTCCTAAGATCCACTCCTTGCTTTGGTGATTCTTGAGCATTAAATCCATGCTTTTGATATTCTTTTCAATCCAAGCTCTCAGATTCACCTTGTAATACAAACATGTATAAAATATACCAATTAGGCATTGTTATTTTCATAAAACCAAGATATAAACAGGGGGAAATATGCAATATTTGACACTCAATACCAGCGAAAGCAGTAAACGGATAGGCAGTGGCAGACTTCTTAGCAGCTTACCCTTTAGCGGACAATGAAACAATCAGTGATGATTTTCCAGATGAACAAGTGATGATGATGGAATCACCTAATTTGTGGCAAACGTATTTTAACGGTGCCTCTAGATCTTTAGGAGCATGTGCTGGAGTGATATTTATCAGCCCTCAGGGCGATCTGTTGCCATATTCCTTCACACTAGGTATGACATGTATCAATAGTGAAGTCGAGTATAAATCCCTCATTATAGGAATCAAAATAGCACAAGAGATGAAAATAAGAGTACTGCAGATATACGGGAACTCTAAGCTGGTCATAAACCAGCTAATGAATGAGTTTGAAATAAGGAAGCAAGAACTCTAGCCATATTGTGGGCGAGCACAACAATTGTTGGAGCAATTTCATAATGTTGAGATCAAGTGACAATTGAAGAAAGAAGGTTTTTACCATCACCTAAAATTGTCGATAAAAATGTTGAAGCACTTCCTGTATCATGCTTTATAAGGCCCTGAATTTCGAGGGTCGAGCAAAGCCCCACTTTCGAAATCCAACACATCACTTATGTAATGTGGATAATGATGTTCAGATTTTTTCCATATTAATGAGTTAAACATGAGTGAGATTATACTAAAAATAACATATCATACTCTAGAGACAATTTAATTAAGCAAGCGGAAGTCTAAAGTATATGTATTTAAGTAAGTAAGTATTTCACAACCTCCAGAGTATGATTATGTAACCGGGCTCAATATGTACATGTATTGTTCCAAAATGTACAAAATGTGAAAATTTAAGATGTCCAACTAAGCCAATTTTCGCAGTGTTCTCCGCATATGTAACACCCCAAATTTTTACCAACCTGGGATTAGACGTCCTTAGGCAATGGGTCAACCATAACACCTTGGTAACCTCTTAGAACCCAATTCCAAAGCCAAAGAAATCACTTAGGATTAATTCCTTTAGAAATTAAGTGTAAGTTATCTAGCTTTACGCTAGAGTAGCTGCGAAATTGTCCTTGAATACTTTAAATACGTTCTACAAGACCCAAAACTTGTAGAATCAATGACGCTATAATATCTTGAAACCTTGGATCAAACACTAAACCCGTTTGCTCTCAGGAACCTTTTGAAACTTTGTATTGGATCTATACCGCGCGTCAAAAGTCCGATACCTACAATCTTAGACCGTTATGGCCGCTTAGCTGGACTTGACAATCATTTCGAAAATCAAGCCCAACTGACATTCAGAGGCTATTTCATTGAGCCTGGAGTGAAGAGAGTGAGAAAAGGGTTAGATTTGGTCATTTAAAACCAAATCTGGCATGTGACTTGGCGTGTTATTATTAAGCGTTCTGACCATCAGAATTCAGCCAAATTACACCCTCGAATCAGGAAAATTTTTTCTTTCATATCATGAGACTTGTAGACCTGATCTAGGTGCGATGACCGCTAAAATGAAACTAGACCACCACGTGCGATCTGGGAACTCTACCAGACTAAAAACTGGGTGTGAGCAACATCCAGTGACCATGAGCTTAAGTCCGACTGCGTTCGACTAGGGGACCTCCCGAAATGCTCTTTTGGACCAGAACGGTTCCGATTTGGTAATACCTCAAGTGAACTTTGTTCCCAAGCCTAATTTGGGAAGGTTTTAGCTTATAAAAGGGCTATAAACCCTCACATATCTCACCCATCAGAATTTGCTAGAAACCCTAGCCAGAGAGAGAGAAAAAGTGAGAATTTGTGAGAGAGTGTGGGAGTGATCTTCCTGCCACCTGCACTAGTTGTTGCACGTGCTTAAGCAACGTATCCCGATCACTTTGCTGGTGATTCCAACGCATTTCTAGATAAGGAAAACCCTCAACACTTGCTGATTTAAGGTTCCGTCGATTCCAATAGCGAAGTAGCTTATACATCTTCTGTATTAGGTTGTCGGTTCACCGTAGACGAAGCGTATATGCTCCGTTCGGAACGATACACATCTAGGGTAAAAAGGTGCAGATTTTAGACGCTTTGATTGGCTGATTTCAACGCTTTCAATGTCGTTTAATAGTAGATTATCGACGGCGATGCCGTTTGATATGTACAACATGCTGTCCATTTTCTGTTTCGTAAATGTACGGAAAATATGAGATTTAGGACATTTTAGTCATTTGTAGGAAATACTGTATACATGCATATTTTGATAAAATGTTTGCCATGGCTATTTATCGTGTTAGAATATTAGGAATGTGTGCATGGTTGGTTTGGTAAAGAGATTCATCCTTAAGCGCACTTTGAGTCGACATACGCTATGTAGACTAAAGTGTGTAGTCTAAGTGTTTGTATAAATGTTTGTATTAGTATGTATTGAGTAAATGGTGTTGTATATGAGTTTTAAGATTGAATTCTCAAGTACTATGCTGATGTAAATGATTTCTGTCATGTCGGCTATATGTATTGATTTCATTATATACATGAAATGCATGTGTGGGATGGTTTGCTTAAGTTGTATGTCATAACATGTGTCAACATGCTTACAATGTTGTATTTTATTTCTGTTACTCACATATGCTTACTAATGTTGATGCACAAATGCTTGGGGCTATGGCCTAGTCCAAGCAGTCGGTAATGGATCGAATTTGTGGTTGGTTTCTAGGTACCACAAAGGACTCGTCGATGAATGCGAGTCGTGTTTTGGGTCGGCAGCAGTGGTTAGGCCACATGAGGTGTTTCATGCACTTCATGTCGTTTAGCTTGAGATGCGCTCGTGCTAGTCGAGCCCGTCATGTAACCCGACTGGCCATTATATGTTCACCCTGTATGAGTCATAACTGCTTGAACCTAGGGTACTGAACTTACCATTGGAAACCCTGTTAACCATGGTACCTTGATCCATAAAGACTCATGAACCGGGCATGGTGGTATGGGACACCATGGTCGAGCTGTCGGCTTACGCTGGGGCCACAAACCTCCCCGTAGTGACCAGTGAGCACTCTACTCTGAGCAGATTATGGTGGTATGGGACACTATATTCTTGCTGTCGGCCTACAATGATCAGGTGACGAGCCCTTTGTAGTGACCTTGAGTTTATCCTGACACCGCATGGGGGCGACGAGTTCTGATGCAGTCTTAAGGATAATTAGGCCTGTATTAATAAGGTGATGGGGGAGCGGTGCAACGAGTGTGAGTAACAGCCCTGACAGCCCTTGCAGTGACCTACAAATATAACATCGTATGAGATTACTAGGAGTGACGACCCTAGACAGGATCTGTGTTGGGATTGATATAAGCAAGGTACCCTAGTTTCCCAAACCTGCTGTATGAAAAGGACTAATAACAACTTGGTAATCATTATCCATATCGCATTGCATGTGCTTGGAAGATGTGGATCATTGCTGGAAGAAAGCATGCCACAGACACAGATGGTGCCATATGAGGGAGTATGTCGGTGAAGGCACCCATCATGTCATTTCATGCATACATTAACAACAGAATCTAGGAATGTTTGTTTCATTGCTTTACTATTATCGCGTGATTGATTTGAGAACATGCTAATCTTTGATCTATTATTCCACTGAGTTAGCTACTCACTCCCACGATACGGGACGGTGTCGCGCACACCAATCAGTCCCTTTTTTAGTTGCAGAGGATGATGCTGCTTATGAAGCGGAGCCGGACTTGATGATGATGAGGAGGATCCCTCCTTAATACGTGTTCTGATCGACGGGATTACAGAGAGGTTGATTAGACACCATGACTCTCGTCATTTTTATATTGTTGGAGTACTCATGTATATTCTTTTCTTTCCATTTTTGGAGTATACATGTATTTAATTAACCTGGTAACATGTTCACACTCTGGAGACTTACAATGAATTATATATTTTATGTATTTATCACAGTCTTCCGCTTGCTAATTTAACTGTCTATAGAGTATGATATGTTGTTTTGGCTTAGTCTCAATCTTATTTAATTCCATTCTACAGACAACATGCATTTATCATTATCTATGTTGCATAAGTGACGTTTTGGAACTCGGGAGTTGGGTTTCTACCCGACCCCCGATTTTCGGGGTGTTACAGCATATCAGCATGAAGTCTACATAGACCGGCCTAAAAGCTGACAGCAGGAGAACTCCTCCTCGTCGTCCATGAAGTCCTACTCTATCACATAGACTTCATCATCACCTGCGTCTAAACCATAGTCTGGTTGGTGTTGTAAAACACCATCTCAGAGTGGGAGTGAGTGATCAACTCAGTGGTACTATAAGGTAAAGGTTAACATGTTATCACGTCAATTAAGCAGTAATGATAAAGCAACATAACAATCACATCCTAACGACTCTTGTTAATGCAGGTAGGGAGTGCAAATAATGATGTATGCCCTCGCATCAAAGCTCCCTCAACAAGCGACACCGACAAACAATTTTGCATATGACAACACTGCCTCCTGTGCGACTTCCAGGCCTTTAAAGTATGTCCTAACTAATGCAGTTCAGTGCATGATCATGTTAGCCCACTAGTTAATTAAGCTTAATCATACAACACATTTGGGAAGCTATGGTACCTCCCTTTTTATCATTGACCCGAACTAAAGGATCCATCTAGGTTTGTCACTCCTAGTCAAGCACATATGATAGGCAAGTTGTGGGGTCATCACTCCTAATAAAAAGCAGTCGATAGGTAAATTCAAAGTTTATACTCACGGTCACTACGGGGTGGCTAATCACCTCAGTGTAAGCTAACATTTAGAACACGGTGTCCCATACCACTATGCCTGGCTCACAAGTCTGAGTTTTCTCACTGGTCACTATGGAGTGGCTTATCACCTCGGCGTAGGCTGACAACTTAAACACGGTGTCCCATACCACCATGCCGTCTCATGAGTCTTAGCGGATTGTGGTACCATGGTTAAAGTGGGCCTTTACATTGGCAAGGGTATCTTAGATTCAAGAAGTAGTGTCCATACATGGTTAACACACAATAGGCTAATCAATTTATTAGGCAAGTTTGATTGGTACGAGCACATGCTGACTTAATTGACATGAGGTGCATAAGCACTCCTCGTGGCCTAACCACTGTCGATAATCATCATGCAACCCAGATTCATCGAATACACCCAATGTGGCGAGACTAATTCGGCCACCCGAACAGGAACTGTTTCCGATTGCCTATACTACATTGTAACCCCAGTCTTACTCAGATGCAGTAATTAAATACATGTGATAATCAATTCAGTATTTAACAAACAATCCAATTGAAATCCTCATTTGAACATTTCATCAAACACCTTGATCATGCTACCAAATACTAGCAATTTTATCAATCATTTACATAGAGGCGAATATGATTTCATGAAAGGTACTATACATATGAATAAGCAAAGAAAGGATCCTACCTTAACACTCTTCATGCATGCAAATCATCAACAATTTCTCATTCAGACAATTCATTAAACACTTAGACTACACTTCACCAATTACGTAGATTAGGGTAGTGATAACATGTATTTTAGCAGATCCTTACATAGAGAGGTCAACATGCATATAACAACGATGAATCCTAAATTACTAGGCATGGAAAGCATAAATCATGTTTACATGTTCATTCAGACATTTCAACAAACACATGGAATGCATATTTTGTTCAACATATTTCATGCATGTAAAATATATCAAAATTGGTGTGTGTAAGACTATATGGTAGCAATCAAGTCAGACATAAACCATTAAATGACATTGAAAGCATTAAAAATCATAACCTAAATGTTTATAGTCCACACCTTTCATTAGAATACTCGATTTGGACTTGGTTCAAACACTTCGTTCCCAAAAAGGAATGTCGAGCTCTTAAACAATGAAATAGGTTAACTAGTTTGTCGATTACTCAATCTGGATCTCTACAACAATACTAGGGTTAGGATTTCTAACCCAAATCATAATTGAAATAGATCGTGTAGCATAATGGAAAGGTGATTTGGTGCGTAGAGTTGTGGGAGAGAATCACTGCAGCAATCTCCCAAGATCTCTCTTCTCTCCTTACTCTTTTCTCTTCTTTTCTCTCTTCTCTCTCCTAGGGTTTGGAGAAATTCGTATGAGAGAGATATGGGGTGGTATAAGTGCTATATATAGGCCTAAAAGTGATGTAAATGTCCCCATGGCCCTAGTATACTTATGTTATATCAAAAGGGCAACTATTTCTGACAAACAAGGCTCATAAGAAGGCCCACTACTCACATATGTCGTAGGGTAAGTTCCCTGATGATGGATCTATGCCAAGATGTGATTTCAGTGCGGTTGGACAAGCCGATCGACCGTGGAGGACCTATGTCAGATCAACAGTCGAACTTGCTCGATTGGGGCCATAAGTATACGGATATGTGCAGGGAAATTTTCCTTTTCCCTAGGTGAAGTTTGGTCAGAAATTGATGGTCCGAAATCCTCAATTTTACATGTAAGTGAATGGCCCAATTCACTTAAGTTTTATTACATTTTCTAAAGATATTCGCGTTTCTCACACACTTCACTTAAGGCTCAAGTTATGCATTTCTAAACACCATCTGGGCTCGATTCCCATGATGGTTGTCAAGCCTAGCAAGACGGACATAAGCCTATAGTTTCGCGGTCATCGGACTCTCGACGTGCAATCCAGGTTTGATATAGGGTTTCAATGTACTCCTAAGAGCGATAGGCTCTTAGGATTTCTTCTAGGTTTTTAAGGGACGTTGAGTCAATGGTATTAATGGTCTTGGGTCTTGCCATTTATGAAAATGGTGGTTCGAGTTAAATCCACAAATTATTTAGTTTAGTACTTAACTAAATTCTGCCTTAATTATGACAGGATAAGGTCCTTAGGTATTTCTACTTGAAGTGATACTTAGGTCTCTGTACTAATTTTTTCAAGACGTTATAATCTACCCGCATTAAAGAAAAATTTCATCCTCGAAATTAGTACCTTTTCGTACTCCTTGAGGATCAGAGGGTAGTTCTTACAGACTTCAGCTTTCATTTCCCAAGTAGCCTCTTCCTCAATGTGGTGTGTCCATAACACTTTCATGAGCGGAATCACTTTCTCGCATAGCACTTGTTCCTTCCTATCTAGAACATGCATTGGACACATTACGTAGGTAACATCTTTAGTTAGCTACAGTTGCTCTCATTTGATAATATGGGTAGGGTCAGGAACATATTTTTTCAACATTGATAGGTGAAATATGTTGTACATGCCTGTGAGTGGTGTGGGCAAGGCGACACGATAAGCTACCGTACCCACTCGGTCTAAAATTTGGAATGGGCCAATGAATCTACGCGTAAGTTTCCCCTTCTTGCCAAAACGAAGGACTCCCTTCATTGGAGAAACTTTAAGGAATACATGATCCCCAATATCAAATTCCAGCTATCTCCGTCTCGTATCGGTGTAACTCTTCTGTCTAGTCTAGGCTACATAAGAAGTCGACGACTGATAATATCAATCTTCTCTAAGGTCGCCTGAACCAAATCTGGGCAAACCAAACTCTTCTCACCAACTTCTAGTGAACAATGTGGAGATCAACATGGGCGTTTATACAGGGCTTCTTAAGGAGCCACGCCAATGCTCGGTTGGAAGCTGTTGTTAGAAGAAAACTCGGCATAGGGGAGACAGTCATCCCAACTGTCCTTGAAATCTAGCACGTATGCTCGCAACATATCTTTGAGTATCTGATTTACCCATTCTGTTTGCCCATCAGTTTGTGGGTGGAATGCAGTACTGAACTTGAGTTTCACTCCCATTGCTTCTTGGATTCGAGTCCAGAAAATAGGCGTGAATTGCGTGTCTCAGTCCAACACAATCTCTATAGGAATTTCATGTAATCTCACTATCTCTTTAATGTATAGCTTGGAAAAGTCATCAGCTAAATTAAAAACTCTAATCGGGAGGAAATGAGCCGATTTAGTCAATCGATCCACAATCACCCAAATGGAGTCATGCCCCTTCCTCGTCTTTGGTAACCCGAAAATGAAATCCATAGATATGAAATCCCACTTCCACTTGGCTATGGGTACGGGCTGAAGTAAACCAAGGGGTCGGTGATGTTCAGCCTTGACTAATTGGCATGTGAGACATTGGGATATAAAGTCTGCTATTTGGGCCTTCATGTTGTCCCACTAGTATGAACACTTTACGTCTCGATACATCTTCATACTACCCAGTTGCATTGCTAACTTTGAATTGTGAGTGGCCACCAGAACTTCTCTCCTCAAGTCGTGAATGTTCGGGACACATAGGCAGGCAAAATATCGTAAACCTCCATCTGAGCCAACCCTCCATTCAGATTCTTCACTGTCACTGACATGTTCTCTCATCTTCACTAATAGTTCATCTTCCTTCTGAGCCACAATGATTCAGTCATCAATAAGTGGCTGCAAGTGGATGTGTGTGACGCTCTCGAATGGCTCCTCCATTATCAGCTTCTGTTCGAAATCTCATACGAATTCTACCATATTCCACTCTTCTATCATCAGTGGGGTTGTAAATTCTCTTATTTTCTTGCGGCTCAATGCATCGACCACACAATTTTCCTTGCCAAGAGGGTCGGAGACCTAAAACTTGAAGTCTTTCAAGGTCTCCATCCAACGTCGTTGCCTCATATTTAGGTCCCTCTGCGTAAAAATGTACTTGAGGCTCTTGTGGTTGGAAAAGAGCTCAAATTTCTCTCCGTAGAGGTAGTGTCTCCAAAGCTTTAATGTAAAAATGACTGTTGCCAACTCCATGTCATGAGTGGGGTAGTTTTCTTCATGTTTCCTCAACTGTCATGAGGTATAGGAGATCACCCTATCTTTCTGCATAAGCACACAACCCAAACCGACTCGAGAGGCGTTGGTGTAAATAGTATATTTGACCCCTTGCTCTGTTAGTACTAGCATGGGTGCGGACGTCAACGTATCCTTTAATTCCAAAAAAGCTGCTTCTACTTTCTCATTCCAAGTAAACTTAAGATCTTTTTGAGTGAGTTGTGACAACGGTTGGGCTATCTTGTAGAAATCTTTAATGAATCGGCGATAATAGCCAGCAATCCAAGGAAACTCCTCACTTTTGTAATCGAACCGGGCTGCTCCTAGTCTTGTACTGCGGTTACCTTGATAAGGTCCACGGTGATTCCTTCCTTGGAAACCACGTGTCCAGGAACTTGACTTCTTCGTTTCAGAAGTCACATTTTTGGTACTGTGCAAATAACTAATTTTTCCTGAGAGTATCAAGAACTGCTCAGATGTGTTCTTCGTGATCCTTCCAACTCTTAGAGTATATCAAAATGTCATCTATAAATATGATGATAAATTGATACAAATACGGCCAGAATACCCAGTTTATGAGATCCATAACTATGGCCGGTATATTTGTAAGGTCAAACGGCATAACGAGGAATTCGTAATGCCCAAAGCTGGTCCTGAAACTATTCTCTGCACATCTTCATTCCTAATGCACAACTGATGATACCTGGACTATAAGTCTATTTTAGAGAAATATTGTGCTCCCTTCAACTGGACAAATAGATCTCTCTTCTTTCCTTACTCTTTTCTCTTATTTTCTCTCTTTTCTCTCCTAGGGTTTGGAGAAATTCGTATGAGAGAGAGATGGGGTGGTGTAAGGGCTATATATAGGCCCAGAAGTGATGCAAATGGCCCCAGGGCCCTATTATACTTAGGTTATAACCAAAGGGCAGCTGTTTCTGACAAACAGGGATCATAGGAAGGCCCACTACTCACATACGTCATAAGGTAAGTTTCCTAATGATCGATCTCTGCTAGGATGTGATTTCGGTGCGATCAGACAAGCTGATCAACCTTGGAGGCCCTGTATCAGATCAACGGTTGAACATGCTCGATCGAGTCCACAAGTATACGGATATGTGCAGGGAAATTTTCCTTTCCCCTCCGTGAAGTTTGGTAAAAAATAAACAGTCTGAAATCCTCAAATTTGCATGTGAGCGAATGGCCCAATTCACTTAAGTTTTATTACATTTTTTAAAGATATTCACATTTCTCACACACTTCACTTAGGGCTTAAGTTATGCATTTTTGGACACCATTTGGGCTCGATTCCCATGATGGTTATCAAGCCTAGCAGGACAGACATAAGCCTATGGTTTTACAGTCATCGGACTCTCAACGTGCGGTCTAAGCTAATACGGGGTTCAATGTACTCCCGAGAGCGATTGGCTCTTGGGATTTCTCCTAGGTTTAAAGGGACGCTAAGTTAATGGTATTAATGTTTTGGGTCTTTCCATTTGTGGAAATGGTGGTTCGAGGTAAATCCACTAATTATTTAGTTTAGTACTTAACTAAATTTTTCCTTAATTACGACAGGATAAGGTCCTTGGGTATTTCTGCCCGAGGTGATACTTGGGTCTTTGTATGGATTTTTTTGAGATGTTACATGCATAGAGATCACGATAGACAATTGGCGCCAACCATTTGTTGATTATCTCAAGTATGATATCTTACCAGATGATCCATCGCAGAAACTACAGATCAAGCAGAGGTCGAAAATGTTCATCATGTGTAGTGAAGTGCTATATAGGAGATCTTATAATGAGATGTTATTAAGATGCATGGATAATAAAGAAGTAAGTCCTATACTAAAAGAGGCTCATTCAAGTGAATGTGGAGCCCACCAAGTGGGTCAAAATTTATTCCATCGGGAGCATTAAATGGGATATTAGTGTCCTATAATGTTTTAAAGATGAAATAGCCGATGCGAAGTGATGTCACGAATGTCAGGTTCATGGTGATGTTATACATGTACTCCCCAAAGATTTTCACCAATCAGTAGCTTCTTGGTCCTTCGCAGCATGGGGGCTCAATGTCATTGGTCCCATAAACCCGCCGTCATTAAAAGGATGACAATATATTCTGTCAGCGATGGATTATTTCTCTAAATGGACTGAAGCGATTATGTTGCAGAATGTCAAAGAGAAAGATGTCATGAATTTCGTCTGACATGCTATAATATATCACCATGACATCTTAAAAAAGATCATCACTGACAATGGTACTCCTTTGAAGAATAGGGGTATGGAGAAATTATGCTGAAAATTTAGTATCCAACACTCATTCTCAATGCCCTACTATCCTCCAGCAAATGTATTAACCAAAGCCTTCAATAAGATGATTGTGAAAATACTAAAGAAAACCGTCACGATAAATAAGCGTGATTTGGATGAAAAACTGCAAGAAGCTTTATGGGCTTACAAAACAACTCATCGTACTGTGACAAGAGCTATGCCATATTCACTGGTTTATGGTGTCAAAGTTGTCATTCCCATAAAAATGCAAGTCACGTCACTTAAGGTAGCAATGCATCAATCAATCACAGACGATGAAAATACTAAAGTAAGGCTAATCGAGTTGGATATGCTCGATGAAAAATTGCTAGCAGCCCTGCAACAATTATAACTATATCAAGTAAGAATTTCCTCTGCCTTTGATAAGAAAGTCAGACATCTCTCGTTTAAGAAAGACAATATGGTATTGATGTTGAAGAGACCTATAGTGGTCACTCGTAGAATAGGGGGCAAGTTTGACCCTAAATGGGATGGCTCATATGTAATAATTGAAGTGTACTCGAATGGAGCCTATTGAATTGTGGATTAGAACGGATGAGGCATCGGTATACCCGTTAATTCCTGCTTCATAAAAATATGCCATCCTTGAAGGTGGCTAGAATTTTGATTCTGAAGATTATCGGAATAATCTGTCCCAATCAAAAGGAGGCAAGACAAGCAGAATGATGAAAAGGCCTCAAAAGGCAATGTCATGTACTCTTCTCCTTTATAAATGAATAAAAGGTAAATTCTCAAAGCATATCAACGTTATTCACCGATTATCACTAAGCGCCGATGATCATCGTCAAATTGATATAATCATCGATTATCACCAAGCATCGATGATTACTGTTAAATTGATATAATCGTTAATTATCATCAAATGCCGCTGGTTATCGCCAAATTAAAAATATCTCTAATCATTATCATCAAGATGATATTATCGCCGTCGCTAAACATTGATTATTGTTACAGAAGTCATTTTTATCAAATTGATAACATTACCAAGCTAATACACTACTTTAACCATAAATATTATCAAAAATAGCAGCGGAGTGTGCCTATACGGCCAACCATGAATAAGTCCTATGATAGCAATGTAGATTTATCATTTACAACAACAGAGTGCACCTATACGACCAAGCACACATAAGACCTATTATGACTGGCGATGCATCAAATATTATATGGTCAGCCATGAAAAGCTAGTGGCCCTAAAAAGCCCATGAAGGTCATCACATGCTTAGACCCATGCGGGGAGCGGAGTGCGCCTAAACGGTGAACCACGTGTAAGACCAATGTCGTTTGTACAGCTTCTGATAGTGTCACGGGGGATGGTGAGAGAAAATGCCCTCTTGTGAATAGGTTAGACCTTGCATGGGAAGAAAAAGTAGGTTGTAGTGTGTGCTCTTTGGCTTGTCCATGGATAGGCAAACCATGCATAAGGACCCCCCGATTCCTGGCTAGATTTCAGTAGAAACTCATGGGGATGGGCCTCTAAAAAGAGCTACCCCCTCATTAATGGACTCGCAGCCTTGGATTTGGTACCTCTAAGGTAGCCTTGTGAGCCCTGTGAACTTTAGAGAGCTATTGTGGCCAACCCTGTACGTAAAACCTATCGACTTCACTACCCCAACAGCTTCATTGGGCTCCTCTAATGGATCACGATTTGGGAACTCCACGGCTGCAATGGTTCAATGAACTCATAAGAGTTACAAAGACTATTTACGTAAGACCCTAACTCTAACTACTCAAGAGTCTAAAAAACTGTGATTGCTCCAACCACTCTAGGGCTTAAACTGTGTGTTAAGCTAACTGAAATTGAAAATTTGCTCCACCCATCAAAATGGACACTATATTGGTGAGATTATACTAACAATCACAATAGATTGTTGCTTTACTATATGATGGAAATTGCATGCCTTATCAAAACATGAAAGGGCCTAGCTATATGCCCTAGAGGGGGGGTGAATAGGGCTATGCCAAATAAAACTTATAACAGCGGAATAATAAAAGAAATAAAGAACAATGCTGAATTACAAGCAATCTCAATAAACTAGAATTAAGAGAATGATACTATATCAGTTCTAAGGACAACCTTACACCAAAAACCAAAGATTTAAGGTAGGACAACCTTATTTCTAGAACGTCCTTTGTATCTCAAACCAATGAGGAATAAAAAGCAAGGAAACCAAAATAACTTGCAGAAATAAATCCTAAGTTATTACAAAATTCCCCACACTTGCTTGAAATAAAATGATTATAACATTCATCCACAAATACAATCCACAAAACTGAATGAATAAAGGAATGAAAGAATAAAGCACATCCACAACACAAAGATATATAGTGGTTCACCTGTGTGTACACCAACTATTATTCAACAGCCACACCAAATGCTACTCCACTCCTAATATCCTCACACAAGGGATATTAGCATGCACTATCAAAATAGGTTTCACAGGTTCACCTAAAACCTTCACAATTGTGTCTTTTTACCTCGGGCTTTACACAATCCAAAAACCCACACAATCTGAGTTTTCTGGCTATCCTCAGATAACCAAAACAATGAGATTTTTCTGGCAAATCTCAAACAAAATCAAAGAATGTAAATTACACAAATGTAAAATATCTGAATCTCCCAGGTAGAACCAATCGGAGTAGAAGTTCGATTCAACGTTCAAAGTCCAATACTCACTTTAAGAATGGTTCTAAGTCTAATTGATTTTAAATCAAAAGGGCTAGTTCTATTTGATTTTGAATCCAAGAAGAAGGAATATTAAAAATTCCTCTTTTCTAATAAGATTGGAATGTAGATCAAAATCAAATAAAAAACAAGCTAGTAAAAGGAATATTAAATGAGCACAAAGTAGCTTAAAAACAAACATGAACTTAACTCAAAGAATGGCCTTAAAATTGCATGAATTGAATTGAAAAAATCTGAAATTCATGCTCTATTTATAGCCTAAAAAATTCCATCTACGACTGGTCTTAGGATCCCCAGGACTGGTCGTAGCTTCAACAGATTTTCAAAGATTTCTACGGGATAAGGATTGGCTGTTCCACGACTGGTCCTGGGTAGACTACGACCGGTCGTGGGCCACCTACGACTGGTCGTGGGTCACCAGATTAGTTGCTAGAGTTCGAGTCGTAGGTCTAAGATCGGTCGAAGGACGAGTCGTACAGCTCATAGGACTGGTCGTAGAATGTCCAGGATTAGTCGTATGACAACCAGAAAAATCTAAAAATCTTCAACAACCTAGGACTGGTCCTAAAAAACTTAAGACTGGTCGTAGCAGAGCTAGGACTGGTCTTGAAGTCCCTAGGACTGGTCTTAGAACAATCCGAATAAGCATATTTAAAATATACAAATTATGTATCCAGAATGACCTATAATAAAGCCCAACCTAAGGTCAATCTAAGGTCAAACAAACCTTGAAAGTGAGATGAACATTGATAGTCTGTACTCTCAGATGACCCTTAAGAGAAGCTTGAGAATTTACGAATCTTGTTATATGCCTTCTCGAGCTTGAACATTTCTTGACTTGATAAAGTCTTCTTCTATTCTTATACTTGTTAGAATCTTGATCATGCATACTTAAAGTCTTCTATTCTTGTATTCTTCATCCATGACTAGACTTGAAACTTTCTTCATTTAAGTTCTTGTCTTAAAATACGATGTCTTGAAGCAATGAATAGTCTCAAACATGAAACACAAGATATACAAGACATAGATATAGGTTTTGGCACCATAAAATTTGACAACCAAAGGGATATGAAATCATAACACTTACAATCTCCCCCTTTGTCAAATTTGTGACAAAACACATATCATAAAAGATAAGAGCAACATTTGCTCAATAAAGAATCATGAGCCATAAAAGCACAAATTACTCTACTCCCCTTGAGTAATACGACTGAGTAGTATGAGTACTGCTCATATAAATAATAAACAACATGTAAACATCAAGACTCCATATTATCAATCCACATATACTCCAATCAATAAATCCATACAAATTACGCCCCCCCCCTTTTACCATACTACTCCCCCTTTTTGTCACAAAATGACAAGGGAACGTCACAATAGGAAAGAGATCAACACCATAGAGAGTAATAAAAAACAGATAATGAGAAAGAAAAATGGAAAGAAAAATCATATCTCAAAATATAAATCCAGAATCGTCAAGCCATAACCAAGTTAATACAATATCCAAAATAAAAGATAAGATAATGTTATACAATCCAAAAGATAATCCGCCTAATCAGATCTAGAGGAGGGAGCAGGGATTGTAGGATCAATCTGGTATAAGCCCCTATTAATGCGACGAAGATATTTTTGCATATATTTAAATTGCATATCGTGGGCTACACTTATGTTATCAACTTTCTCCTCCAATGCACGAAGGCGAGTATCATAATTAGATGGATCAAAATCAGGATCATTTGGCGAATCAGTTTCTATCTCATCAAATAACTCATCCATATTAACATCCTGTTGAGGAAGATCGCCAGCTTCCCCTTCATTTTCAGCTTCACCACCATCACCACCAACACCACCTTCATCAACTTGACCAGGAAGCAAATCCAACTTCATCTTATTAAGATTGGTATTGTTGAAAATAAGATGATGAATGAGTGCCTCATTAATAGGTGTATCGACAAGCATGTGAGTGGCTAACACAGTCATAAGATAACTAAATGAAATATCACTATGACCCGGATGAAGAAAAAACTGTATGATAAAATGACAGATCAATGAAGGAAGGAAGACCATGGTATCGGAAGCAATAGAATGCAACACACGAACCATGAAAGAAGTCAACTTAGTTTTATTACCGGACCGAGGATACAGATTTGAAATGAAAAAATGACGTAACACTCTATATCTAGGTAACAGATACTTTGAAGGGAGCGCATTCCCTTTTTGTGTCTATTGCACATTAATTTTGCATAAGTCTCTTGTTAACATGCATTTTTCCGATTCAGATGGTTTGTCGTATAGAGTATGAATCGGTATACCTTCATCATTAACAGGTATATCCATAATACCCGATATCAAATGACGGTCTACTTCAAATTTTCCTTCTCTGTGCTATGATTTCATATCCTTTTGGTTGTCAAATTTTATGGTGCCAAAACCTATCTCTACGTCTTGTATATCTTGTGTTTCATGTTTGAAACTATTTTTTACTTCAAGACATCGCATTTCAAGATAAGAACTTAAATGAAGAAGTTTTCAAGTCATGGATGAAGAATTCAAGTATTGAAGTCTTCAAGTTTGCATGTTCAAGATTCAATCAAGTTCAAGTATATTAGAAGATTTTATCAAGTCAAGATCAAGCTCAAGAAGGCCTACTACAAGATTTGTATATTCTCAAGGTTCTCTTAAGGGTCATCTGAGTGTACAGACTTTCAATGTCCATCTCACTTTTAAGATTTGTTTGACCTTAGATTGACCTTAGGATGGGCTTTACAGTAGGTCATTCTGGATACATAATTCATATATTTCAATATGCTTGTTTGGAGTGTTTTAAGACTAGTCCTAGCTTTGCTATGACCAGTCTTAAGTTTTTCAGGACCAGTCCTAGGTTGTTGAAGATTTTTGGATCTTTCTGGCTGTCCTACGACCAGTCCTGGACTTCCTACGACCAGTCCTGTGAGTTCTACGACTCATCCTTCGACCAGTCGTAGCCCTACGACTCAAACTCTAGCAACTAAACTGGGGGTCCTACGACTGGTCGTAGGTGGTGGCCCACGACCGGTCGTGGAACAGCAAATCCTTATCCTGTGGAAATATTTAAAAATCTTTGAAGCTACGACCAGTCTTAGGATCCTAAGACCAGTCGTAGATGAGATTTTTTAGGCTATAATTTGAGCACGAACTTCAGAGTTTTAGTAATTCAATTCAACTCTATTCAAGCAATCTTTAGGCTATTCTCTGAGATAAGTTTGTGTTTGTTTTAAGCTACTTTGTGCTTGTTTAATATTCCTTTTGCTAGCTTGTTTATTATTTGATTTTGATCTACATTCCAATCTTATTAGAAAAGGGAAATTTCTGGTATTCCTTCTTCTTGGATTCAAAATCAAATAGAACTAGCCCTTTTGATTCAAATTAATTAGACTTAGAACCATTCTTAAAGTGAGTATTGGACTTTGAACGTTGAATCGAACTTCTACTCCGATTAGTTCTACCGAGCTTCTTCAAAAGGTGATTCAGGTATTTTACATTTTTGTAATTTACTTTCATTGGTTTTGTTTGAGATTTGCCAGAAAAATCTCATTGTATTGGTTATCTGAGGAGAGCCAGAAAACTCAGATTGTGCGGTTTTTGGATTGTGTAAGCCCGAGATCAAAGACACAATTGTGAAGGTTTTAGTTGAACCTATGAAACCTATTTTGATAGTGCATGCTAATATCCCCTATGTGAGGATATTAGGAGTGGAGTAGCATTCTGTGTAACTGTTGGATAACAGTTAGTGCACACACAAGCGAACCACTATATATCGTTGTGTTGTGGATGTGAATTATTCTTTCATTGTTTTATTCATTCAGTTTTGTGGCTTGTATTCGTGGATGAATGTTGTAATCTTTTTATTCCAAGCAAGTGTGGAGAATGTTGTAATAACTTAGGATTTATTTCTGCAAGTTATTTTAATTTCCTTACTTTTTATTCCTCATTGGTTTGTGATATAAAGGACGTTCTAGAAATAAGGTTGTCCTACCTTAAACCCTTGATTTTTGGTGTAAGGTTGTCCTTAGAACTGATAAAGTATCATTCTCTTTATTTTAGGCTATTGAGATTACTTTAAATTCAGCATTGTGCTTTATTTCTTTTATTATTCCGCTGTTATTAGATTTATTTGGCATTGCCCTATTCACCCCTCCTCTAGGGCATATAGCTAGGCCCTTTCACTAGTATCAATTGAAAAAGTTAAATTGTCAAGGGAGAATTCTGAGATACATGCAACCATTGATTGTGCAATTGACTGGTATGCAAGTCCACCCCAAAGTAAAATGTTAGCCCAACCAACAGATTCAAGGAGAGGAACAATACCATAAGGAACAATGTGATTGAGATCAGCGGGATGCTCAATGATAATATTACGGACACGCAAATTCCGTGCATCTTGAGGATCATCTTCGGGTGACCGAAGGTGCCGTTTGGTTATCGATGTAGATCTAGATGAGGATGGACCACGGGATGTTTTCTTCTTCCCTCTAGCATCCATCTTCAACAAGATATACTAAGAGCAAGAGAAATGCACAAAAAGAAGGATAAGTTTTCTCTAGATCAACAATTTGAGAAGAAATCCTTAAAAAACCCAACAAAAGATGAAATCTAGCTACACAATGATCAAATCAAAGCATAGAGAGCATGAAACTTCAAGAAAAATGAAGAAATAGGACTTACTTAGAAGAAGTACAAGAAATCCTATGACTGGTCGAGCCACGACTCGTCGTAGGTCAGAGTGGAAATGAAGAAGGAGGTTTTTTCCAAATTATATCATGTTCACGAGCTCCACGACTGGTCGAGTGATGTGTAGACTGTTCGTACCACGACTGGTCATGTACAACTACAAGCGATCGAGCATCGACCAAAAATACATATTTAATGTAAAAATAAAATAAAATTTCAATACATATACTATCAAATATAATACACTATGATACATACAAGCAAGAATACTCAATGTAAAATGCACATATCAAGATCAAATTTTAATTTATGAAACCTGCTTTTGTCGAGTGGTTTAGTAAATATATCAGCAAGTTGATTTTCGGTTGGTATATATTCCAAGCAGATAACTTTTTCTTCAACCAACTCATGAATGTAATGATACCAAAGACCCAAATTTATAGTACTTGCGACATATCTAATAATCCATTTAATAGCAGTAAGATGTGATTCCTTAGGATTAGACTGATATCTTGCACAAATACCAACACTAAACGTGATATCAGGTCTACTTACAACTAGATACAACAAACTACCAATCATACTATGATACAGTTTAAGATCTATATCTTTACTCGTAGAGTCTTTTGAGAGTCTTAACGTTGTACTCATAGGAGTATCGAAGTTCTTACCATTCTCAAATCCAAACCTTTTAACCAAGTTCAGGTTGTTGTTTTACTTGTAACCCTAGGAAATAATTTAGTTCACCAACCATGCTCATTTCAAACTTTGATTTCATTAACTCTACAAACTCAATAGACATGTTAATGCAAGTTGATCCATAAATAATATTATCAACATAAATTTGAACCATCAAAATATCATTTTTATGCTTCTTAACAAAGAGCGTCTTATCGACACTTCCTACTTGAAAGCTATGACTAAGTAAGAATTTAGTCAATTTCTCATACCATGCCCTGGGCGCTTGTTTTAGACCATAGAGAGACTTTTTGAGACGAAATACATGGTCAGATAACTTGGGGTCTTCAAACCCTGAAGGTTGTTCAACATACACCTCTTCATGTAAATCGCCATTCAAGAAGGCACTCTTTACATTCATGTGATAAATCTTAAATTTTCTAAAGCATGCGATGGAAATAAAAAGTCTGATTGATTCAAGGTGAGCGACTGGAGTAAAGGTTTCATCGTAATCGATGCCTTCAGTCTGAGTGTACCCTTGTACAACCAGTCTAGCCTTATTTCTTACTATATTTCCAAGTTCATCAGACTTATTTTCAAAGTTCCATTTTGTTCCAATAATGTGTTTATCTTTAGGTCTAGGAACAAGATACCAGACATTATTACGAACAAATTGATTAAGTTCATCCTGCATAGAAACTATCCAATTTTCGTCAGAAAGTGCTTCTTTCACATTGACCAGTTCTATTTGGGATATAAAACAAACATAATTACATATGTTCTCAAGTTATTTGTGAATACGAACTCCAGTGAGAGGGTTTTCAAGAATTTGATTGGTTGGATGATCTTTGACAGTCCTTGGTTCAGATTCTTTTTGACTTGATGAGGTATCTTGATTATCGATAATAACAACTTCATCATCATCTGAACTCGGAGCTGGTGTATTCAAATGATCATCAATGACCACATTGATGGACTCTTGAATCACACCAGTTCTCTTATTTAGAACCCTATAAGCTCGACTGTTCATAGAATAACCAAGAAAAATACCTTCATCACTCTTCGTATCAAACTTTCCCAAAGTTTCACGATCTCGTAAAATATAACACTTGCTGTCAAAAACCCGAAGGTATTTGACAATAGGTTTCTTTTCAAACCATAATTCATAAGCAGTCTTATTATCAGATTTACTGGTATAAACCCGATTAATAATATAGCATGCGGTATTAACTGCTTCAGCCCAAAGATTTCTAGAGAGCTTCATGCTATTCAACATAACATTAGCCATATCCTGAAGCACTCTGTTTTTTCTTTCAACAATACCATTTTGTTGTGGTGTTTTGAGTGCAGAGATTTCATGCGATATTACCTGATCGCTACAGAATTTCTCAAAACTACTATTTTTTAATTCGGATCCATGATCACTACGGATCTTACTAACATGAGAACCTTTCTCATTTTGGATTCGTTTAATGACCTTTTTCACTTCATCCAGGGTTTTAGTTTTATCTTTTAAGAACGATACCCAAGTGAATCTGGTATAGTCATCTACGATAACCAAGATGTATTTTTTGCCTCATCGACTCTCCGTTCTGGTTGGTCCAATAAGATCCATGTGGAGAAGCTCGAGTGGTCTAGATGTGATATTGGAGTTCACTTTCTTGTGAGAGCTCTTAGTTTGTTTTCCCAACTGGCATTCACCACATATTTTGTCTACTTTTTGTAATTTGGGTAAACCTCTAATTAGTTTTCTTTTGCTCAATCTAAATAAGTTTCGGTAGTGTACATGTCCAAGGCGATTATGCTATAATTCAGTCTCATCGGTATGGACCATGTAACATGATTGAGTAGATGAGCTTGCATCACTAACGATGTAGTAGTTTTCAGAAGTTCTGTGATTAGTTAATATAACAGAACCCTTTTTATTAACTATCTCACAGCCTTGATTAGAAAACTTCACACTATGGTTGTTATCGCATATCTGAGAAATGCTTAGTAGGTTATGTTTCAAGCCCTCAATATATAAAACATTCTTAAATAAGGGAAGGTTATAAAGCTAAACTGTATCTTAGGCAATGATCTTATAATTGCTTCCATCACCAAATGTGACTGACCCGTCAATCATATCTTTTAGATCGGTGAATAAAGCCTTGTCGCTATTTTGGGTAACCAAGCAGGCAACTTTAGGAACCCATTTTAGAACTGTTTTGGGTTTAGGTGTATAGATGGTCTTTTTCTATCTGTTGTTATAGGAGAGACCTATGGAGTTAGACTTTAATAGCTCCTTGAGTAGATCAATTATTTTTTCAGCCAATGGATTTCAGTTTTAAAAATTAAAGTTGACATGGCTACCTTTAGGTTTTTGAAAAGTCCTTGAATTTTTAGAAAAACCTTGATAAGTACTCTTTTCTTTTGAGGTTGAAGACTCTCCTTTTACAAATTTAAGAGCAATATTCTTTTGTTTAAGAGATGTATTCTTATCATAGCCCAACCTGGATAGATCACCATATTTTCTTAATCCGAACAATAATTTTTTCAATTTAGGATTACCTTGGGCATATCTCCATGTTTCTTTCAAACTCAGAAGATAAGCTACCTCATTTTTGAGTTTCTCATTTTCGGATCTTAAATCTTCAATTTTGGAGGTTTTGAAATCTAAATTACATTTGGTCTTTTCAAAAGAATAAAAAATATGAGACTTTCTAAAATGAGAGACTCATAATCTTCTTTAAGCTTAGAAAATTTTTTCTTTTTGTAACTTAAGCTTGACGGTAATTTTACAACTCTCCTTATAAAGGGCATTATAAGCATCCTAAAGATCATCTTCATAATCGCAATCACTATTCAGATTTTCTTCACTAAATATATCATCATTATCTGAAAAAGTGATCTTGGCTAGAGTCATAAGGGCTTTAACATCATCGCCCGACTCGGTTTCAGAATCTTCTGATTTAGAAGAGGATTCAGAACCAGACGATTCATCCCAAGTAGCCAACATGCTTTTCCTTTTTGATTTATCCTTTTTAGGACATTTGTTAGCTAAGTGCCCATATTCTTGACAGTTGTAACATTGACTATCTTTCAAAGATTTTCAAGTTCTAGGTTTAGATTGTCTCTTATCATTTGACTTTTGAAAATCAACTTTTTTCTTGCTTTTGAAAATTTTGTAAAACTTTTTTGCTAAAAGCGCCATATCATCTTCAAAATTTTCAAAATCCAAAGTGCTCTCTTGCGAAACATTTTTAGATGATTTAAAAGCAATTGATTTTCCTTTAGGAGCTTTAAAGGACAACTCGTAGGTTTGAAGCGAACCAACTAGTTCCTCAACCCTCATGGTATCCGTATTACGAAGTTCCTGAATCGCGGTTACTTTAGAATTGAACCGTTCAAGAAGTGAGCGTAGTATCTTTGTGCACACTTTACTTTCTGGGATTCTATCACCAAGACCCCACATAGAGTTCACAATGTCATTCAATCTAGTGTAGAAGTCCATAAACATCTCGTTCTCCTCCATATGAATTTCTTCAAATTTAGTTGTGAGAGTTGGACTTTAGATTTCTTGACAATAGATGTACCCTCGTGTGTCATTTCTAATACATCTCATGCTTGTTTTGTATTTTCACAAGAGATGATTCTTTTGAATTCATCTGGTGATAATGCACAAGTAATTGCATTTAGTACTTTTTCATTGGCACTACTCTCACTTTTCTGAAGTATGGTCCAAAGAAAATAAGCCGTTACTTTCATTGATTTTGAACCATCGTCATTAGTTACTTCAGTGATAGGAGGGTTCCATTCATTCACTGTGGCCAGCCACACACTTTCATCCATGGATTTGAGGAAGATCCTCATCCTAGCTTTCCAATAAGCATAGTTTCTGCCATTAAAGGGTGATGGCCTAGTGACTGATAGGCTATCAAAATTTGACATCATAATATAGCTTAGATCGTTAGCTCAGGAAATAAATCCAATAAATAAACAATAAGCACGAGCTATTAGGCTCTGATACCACTTGAAAGGGCCTAGCTATATGCCCTGGAGGGGGGGTGAATAGGGCTATGCCAAATAAAACTTATAACAACGAAATAATAAAAGAAATAAAGCACAATGCTGAATTAAAAGCAATCTCAATAAACTAGAATTAAGAGAATGATACTATATCAGTTCTAAGGACAACCTTACACCAAAAACCAAAGGTTTGAGGTAGGACAACCTTATTTCTAGAACGTCCTTTGTATCTCAAACCAATGAGGAATAAAAAGCAAGGAAACCAAAATAACTTGCAGAAATAAATCCTAAGTTATTACAACATTCCCCACACTTGCTTGAAATAAAATGATTACAACATTCATCCACAAATACAATCCACAAAACTGAATGAATAAAGCACATCCACAACACAAAGATATATAGTGGTTCACCTGTGTGTACACCAACTATTATTCAACAGCCACACAGAATGCTACTCCACTCCTAATATCCTCACACAAGGGATATTAGCATGCACTATCAAAATAGGTTTCACAGGTTCACCTAAAACCTTCACAATTGTGTCTTTTTACCTCGGGCTTTACAAAATTCAAAAACCCACACAATCTGAGTTTTCTGGCTATCCTCAGATAACCAAAACAATGAGATTTTTCTAGCAAATCTCAAACAAAATCAAAGAATGTAAATTACACAAATGTAAAATATCCGAATCTCCTTTTGAAGTAGCCCGGTAGAACCAATCGGAGTAGAAGTTCGATTCAACGTTCAAAGTCTAATACTCACTTTAAGAATGGTTCTAAGTCTAATTGATTTTAAATCAAAAGGGCTAGTTCTATTTGATTTTGAATCCAAGAAGAAGGAATATCAAAAATTCCTCTTTTCTAATAAGATTGGAATGTAGATCAAAATCAAATACAAAATAAGCTAGCAAAAGAAATATTAAATGAGCACAAAGTAGCTTAAAAATAAACACGAACTTATCTCAGAGAATGGCATTAAAATTGCTTGAATTAAATTGAAAAACTCTGAAATTCGTGCTCTATTTATAGCCTGAAAAATCCCATCTACGACTAGTCTTAGGATCCCTAGGACTGGTAATAGCTTCAACAGATTTTTAAAGATTTCCGCGGGATAAGGATTAGTTGTTCTACGATTGGTCCTGGGTAGCTTACGACTGGTCGTGGGCCACCTACGACTGGTCGTGGGTCACGTACGACTGTTCGTAGGACCCCCAGATTAGTTACTGGAGTTCGAGTCGTAGGGCTAAGACCGGTCGAAAGATGAGTTGTACAGCTCACAAGACTGGTCGTAGGATGTCCAGGATTGGTCGTAGGACAACCAGAAAAATCTAAAAATCTTCAAAAATCTAAGACTGGTCTTGAAAAACTTAAGACTGATCGTAGCAGAGCTAGAACTGGTCTTGAAGTCCCTAGGACTGGTTTTAGAACAGTCCGAATAAGCATATTAAAAATATACAAATTATTTATCAAGAATGACCTACAATAAACCCCAACCTAAGGTCAATCTAAGGTCAAACAAACCTTGAAAGTGAGATGAACATTGATAGTCTGTACTCTCAGATAACCCTTAAGAGAAACTTGAGAATTTACGAATCTCGTTGTAGGCCTTCTCGAGCTTGAACATTTCTTGACTTGATAAATTCTTCTTCTATTCTTATACTTATTAAATCTTGAACATGCATACTTGAAGTCTTCTATTCTTGTATTCTTCATCCATGACTAGACTTGAAACTTTCTTCATTTAAGTTCTTATCTTGAAATACGATCTCTTGAAGCAATGAATAGTCTCAAACATGAAACACAAGATATGCAAGACAGATATAGGTTTTTACACCACAAAATTTGACAACCAAAGGGATATGAAATCATAGCACTTACAATCTCCCCCTTTGTCAAATTTGTGACAAAACACATATCATAAAAGATAAGAGCAACATTTGCTCAATAAAGAATCATGAGCCCTAAAAGCACAAATTACTCTACTCCCCTTGAGTAATACGACTGAGTAGTACGAGTACTGCTCATATAAACAATAAACAACATGTAAACATTAAGACTCCATATTATCAATCCACATATACTCCAATCAATAAAGCCATACAAATTACTTCTCCTTTCCATACTACTCCCCTTTTACCATACTACTCCCCCTTTTTGTCATAAAATGACAAGGGAAAGTTACAATAGGAAAGAGATGAACAACATAGAGAGTAATAAAAAGCAGATAATGAGAAAGGAATATGGAAGGAAAAATCATATCTCAAAATATAAATCCAGAATCATCAAGCCATAACCAAGTTAATACAATATCCAAAATAAAAGATAAGATAATGTTATACAATCCAAAAGATAATCCGCCTAATTAGATCCAGAGGAGGGAGCAGGGATAGTAGGATCAATCTGGTGTAAGCCCCTATTAATGCGACGAAGATATTTTCACATATATTTAAATTGCATATCGTGGGCTACACTCATGTTATCAACCTTCTCCTCCAATGCATGAAGGCGAGTATCATAACTAGATGGATCGAAATCAGGATCATTTGGCGAATTATGTTATCAACCTTCTCCTCCAATTAGTTGTTCCACGACTGGTTTTGAAAAACTTAAGACTGGTCATAGCAGAGCTAGGACTGGTCTGGAAGTCCCTAGGACTGGTCTTAGAACAGCCCGAATATGTATCTTTAAAATGTACGAATTATTTATCCAGAATGACCTACAATAAAGCCCAACCTAAGGTCAATCTAAGGTCAAACAAACCTTGAAAGTGAGATGAACATTGATAGTCTGTACTCTCAGATAACCCTTAAGAGAAGCTTGAGAATTTACGAATCTTGTTGTAGTCCTTCTTGAGCTTGAACATTTCTTGACTTGATAAAGTCTTCTTCTATTCTTGTACTTGTTAGAATCTTGAACATGCATACTTGAAGTCTTCTATTCTTGTATTCTTCATCCATGACTAGACTTGAAACTTTCTTCATTTAAGTTCTTGTCTTGAAGCAATGAATAGTCTCAAACATGAAACACAAGATATACAAGACATAGATATAGGTTTTGACACCATAAAATTTTACAACCAAAGGGATATGAAATCATAGCACTTACAAAACATGATTATGAATATTGATAAAGTAAATACAAGCATGTGCTTAAAAATCATTCATAGTCATAAACTTCTGAAAGCATGTTTATCATGTTATAATCAAAAGCAAAAGTGTATTATGAGACCAAAGTATCAAAATTCATTCATTTATAGAATACTGAACATTTACAGCCAAACATAAAACCATAAATAATCAACGCAAACAAAGCTTCATAAGTTTTCTGATACACCTAGTGCTGTTTTATATTTCTTGAGATCTTGCTTGAGTTGTACTTGAGTAGTGGGACTATCTAGCTCTACATCAATAACCACTTTAGCATGATCTGGCACCTCAGCGAGTTTGTACTCTAGAGAGTTTATCAACACTGCATTTTTGGAGAGCTCAATTTCTTCAAGATTGACTATCTGTGCATTTTCTTTGATGATGACTTCAATCTTGTTAGCCTCTAATATCTCCACCTTCTTTTGAGATTCAAGGGAAGATATCTGCTCCTTCAAATTAGGTATCTGCTCATCAATATCTGAAATAGCGGTGAAGACTTCTTAAGTTAAAGTAGGAATATGCCAATAAGTCTTAGTGGGGGTGAATAGGACTTTTTAAAGTTTTTACTGTTCATTTAAAAATCCTATTTCACCAATCTTATGAATATGAAGTTATCAAGATTACTCAAAAATAACTCTACTGGCTTCCAAGCCTGGTAGAGGATCCAATCACAAAATATTCAAGAAATAACAATATGTAACCTAGTTTATGATGGATATGATTGTGTATGTGTGTAAGGTATGATCTCAGATATATAGATATGAAAGTATTGAAGTAAATCACACACATAAAAGAATAACAATTATAAACACAGTCATTTTTATAGTGGTTCGACTACTTGTCTACTCCACTCCCAGTAACCGTACTCAACCCTTGAGTGTACTGGATTTCACTAAGGAGGTTTCACAGCAGTTCACCTTTAACTTAAGGTTTTAAATCAGGTTCACCTTCAACCTTAACAACCTACATTGAGGCTGACTATTTATGCTCTCACGAGTAAGGGTCAACACATCGCACCCACGTTTAGGCACACTGGCCAAGGATCTTCCACAAGAACCAAACTGAGGTTTTACATGGTTTACCTCAAACACGAGGTTTCACACGGTTCACCTCAAACCTAAGGTTTTACATGGTTCACCTTCAACCCGATGTTTCACACGGTTCACCTCAAACCTAAGGTTTTACATGGTTCACCTTTAACCCGAGGTTTCACACGGTTCACCTCAAACCTAAGGTTTTACACGATTCAACTTCAACCCGAGGTTTCACACAGTTTACCTCAAACCTAAGGTTTTACACGATTCACCTTCAACCAGAGGTTTATGCTCTCCATAGAGCAAGGGTCCAAACAATGCACCTACCACGTACACTCCCGCCGGAGGCCTCCTTAAGGACTTACAAGGGTGAGAAACACCTTAGACTCAATCCTACAAAGGAATGATCAAAGGGTCCTCTGGACTCTAGATACTTACAGATAAGTGGATGAATCTCATTCAACACGTTGACGAAGATCTCTTCTTTGTTGATGAAGAATCTTCTGCTCCCTTGATCCCCAACTCAAATGATGTACCAATATATGGCGATGGGTTGGGTCAAGGTTTATGATGGAATCCTAGTCTCAAATATTTTCCTATAAAGGAGAGAGTGATTCCAATCATCTATGCATTCAAGGCATCCCGACTTAATGATTTGCTATTAGGGTAGTAGATGGAGGATCCTTGAATGTGAAAGTTCATTCCCCAATCTACTCTATTGAATATCAATGATGAGGGCGGATTGGAGAATCAACTCCCTTGAGAGAAAGGGCTTAGGTTAAATGATTTAAGGTTTAAACACTCAAAAGCACTCTCTTCTTTCTCTGTCAGCAACTAAAGTCAAGCTCCCTTTATATAGGCAAAAGGTTCCAACGGATATAAAATGGTTACATTTATGATAGAGTTTGATATCATCGAGCGGGGTTGATAGAGTTTGATATCATCGATACTCTTAATTGTATCGATGGTCCGCTCGATGACACAAACTCAATGTCATACGCTTTTAGAAAACCTCTTGCCAGCTGGTCGAGGGAATCGAGACTCATGTCGATGCCATCAGATTTCAAACTCTGATATTATCGATGCAAGTTTCGATTCCTCGACATTTAAAAATGAGGGAGACTTTAAAAAATTTTAGGTCATCAGATATGATCGGGGGATACTCGATATCATTAAAATTTGAATACTGATGATATCAAAGGTCATGTCGATACATCGATAAATTCAAGGATTTTATCAGTGAACTTGTTAGACGGGTTATGTCCATTCTCGATGTAATCGATTTGGCTTCGATACCATCGATATTTGAATATTGATTTTATTTAGTGACCCCCGATCAGAATTGAAAACCACCTGAAAAATGTTGCTGAACAATTTTGCGCCCATGACCGATATCATCGAGAGACTGCCGATATGATCGAGATTTGAACTTCGATGGTATCAATGATGACTTTGATATATCGAAGCATACATGATATTCTTAAGAAAACACAGGGGCGCTGGATCTGCCTGTTGATATTATCGAGTCTCCTTCGATCGACCCGAGATTCAAATATGGATGATATCGATATGTATATCGATATATCGGTAATTCGATCCAGATGAATATATGGTTGCTAGACACTTTAAGTCCTCATTCGATTTTATCGATTGAGCTTCCAAGGACATCGACAGCGCAGATCAATCATATTGAGACATGTATCGATACAATCGACAGAGCAAGAAAACTTAGAAATTTTTTGATTTTGAAAAAGTTTTCTCACTAAAAACCCTAAAATGTCTAACTTGTTTTTAAGGGTTTTATTCACCTGGTGTTTTGGAACATAGGATGTGAGGCTTAGATTTACTTATGGCGAGCTTCCACACATTCGGTTGAGGTAGACGCTTGAATTGATCTTCCTGTAAGGCTCTACAGTCCGACTGACTCAACAAACGCTAATTGACAAACTAGGGCACTAGCAAGGGAACTTTCAATATTCATCTAAGACAACTACAAAGCTTCTAATCTTTATTAAAGAGAGTCACGTTCTTTATGGTAACCAGAAATCATAGCAGACATTTGTGAAGCTTTATCCTTTAAAGATTGTAATTCCTGTCTGCAACTTATAATCTCGGGTGCAATAATTATCCTTTGAAATTCACCCAAATGATGAAGTGAAGTGCATAAATGGAATAGAGAATCATGTAGAGGAGAAATGTTAATCTTCGCTATCCTTGTAGCATTGTCTCGAGCCCCCTGGGTAATGTCCAAATCTAACCATTGTTCGGGATCCTTGAACATGGATATGGCTGCCAACAGAGCACCTTTCAGCAAGATTAATGCATAAGGGGGAAATTTTTTCTAAGGATAATACATTTGAAACAGTGGCAATAGAGTTTGAACTTATGGAACCACTTGAAGAAGGATGAACTATAGTAAAAAGAAAGAAGAGGTATGAGTTAGAGTAAAACTTATGAAATACTCCTATAAAGTAAGATATTATAATAAATATACCTGCAGTCGAAGCAATCGGAACTGAAATTGGTATTTCCAAAGATTGCATTCTTTCTAGAAGGGATGAAGAACCATGTATATCTGGGATCATGTCTGCAAACGAAGGTGCCCTGGTCTTTATACTAGAAGCAATTATAGTTGGAGTTGTACTGTCAACCGACTCCATTGGAAAAATTATCTCACGTGCTACTGTGTTAGGTCTAACTAGAGGCATAAGAGATACTCTAGTCGTCATAGTAGATTGTGTACCAGGAATAGGAATAACTTCCTCATTCTAAGCTACATCTATGGCAATAGGATGTGTCTCCAAAGCCGTTAAAGTACTAACAATTAATTAAGAAATATTTCAGGAGGGAGTGGAGAATAATCGCTGCTGAATGACATGGTTAAGTTAACTCTTGGCACATCATTATATTCTCCATAATCCAAAGTCTCTTCTTCTTCACCAACTTCTGTAGCAATTGTCTGAGGCATGGAAGTATCCTGTGGTGTTTCTTTATCCACCACGGTAGTTACAACAACATGATCCTCTTCACCAATATCAATTTCCCCTTCTTCTTCCTCACTTATATCCAGCTCTCCTTCCTCTTTCGAATTGCATGAAGACGAATCATTCTCGATAGAAGAAGTACTACCAGAAGAGGATTCTCCATCTTCACCCTCTGATGATGATGATGATGATGACTTTAAATTCGGTTCTTCAACAACCACCCGCTTCCCTTTTTTTAAAGACCTAATTTCCTTAGCATGAACAAGTTCTTTTGTAGTAACATTTACAGGAGAAATAGAGGATTTGGCCCAAGTCTGGGACCGTCTTATAGTAGAAGACGAATCTCTACGAACGGAGGGCAGTTGAGGAGGAATAACCGGAGATGTTTCTCAAGGTTCAGTGTGTTCTGCAGACTCTAAAGTAGGAGATGGGATAGTAGAAGCAGGAGTCGGAGGAGTCTTTGTGACGTCCTAAACTCAAAAACTAAGCTCACAAAATTCCTGATCGCTGAATCTGGCACTGACAGCCTCTGTAGTGCCCCATTCTCAGATCCCGGCACCCATATGCCAGATTCCAATCCTAGGATCCTACAAGAAGGATTTTCAGTATGATTTTTTTTATAAAGGATCATAACCAAAAGCATAACCAAGTCATAAAATGTGAGACCCAACCCGAGTTCACATGTGTGCATGTGTGTGTGAGTATGCATTCCATCCATCTTAATCCCGTGGTCCTACCGGTCGAATTTCGGTGACCTGTGACCCTTGGATAGTGTTTGTGATCATTTGTAAGTCCAGTCATAAAGACCCAACTTAGATCTATTTGAGACCTATGCCATTGCGATGACATCATCATCACGGATCCAACGATGCGTCTTGTGCGTTTATCCGACCTATGGATCAAAAGTTATGAGCATTTTATCATGTGGCCCACTTTTTGTACAAATGCATGTGGACCACCATCACCCTTGGCACAAGTTCCAAGGTACACTACCCACACACTACACACAGATCCATAACTAACACCACCAACCACAAACACTACCAAGAGACCTACCCTACCCCTAGAAACTTTGGTTTCTCCTCCCTAAGGTAATCATTTCTTTTCTTATAAATAAATCATTACTATCTCTCTTTCCCTCTCATTTCTCTCTCTCTTCTCTTCTTCCCTAGCAACTCCCCTCCATTTCTCCAGCCCATCTTCCCTCCATTCCAGCCCCTTCTCCCTAAAATACCTCCTCATCTAACCCTTGTCATTTGATCTTAGCTATTGATCCATGTTGCTTGGAGCCTCTAGATGATGGTGATGTAAATTTCAAGGTTGATCTAGGTGGGTGCTTTCTTCATCAAGTAAATCTTTTATCTCCTCATGTAATCTCTTTCCTCTCTCTCATTTGGATGTGTAGGACCCACCAAGTAATGGTGGAGATCTTACACAACCATTTAGATGTGGCCATAAGGCCCACATTGTAAATGCATGTCCATGCATAGGATTCTTCCCTTGATGGACCCCTTGCATGTGGATTTCTTCTATTTTTTTAAGTATAATGGGTCATCTAGGCCCTTGCATGTGGCTGGGATGGCATCCCAACCACTCATTTCAAAGATCTAGGCCATGCATCATAAGATCTAGTTGTACAATGTGTTTATATTATTGTTTGTGGTTGTGATTGTGTGGGGACGGCTCAATAGTGGCGGAGCCCTCCCCTGATGGCTGGATGCTCTTCCTTCTCTTTCCTTAGTTAGCGATCTGATGATATTATGTGTGGTCCACTTAGTGGGCCTGGATTTCCCAAAAGAAAAAGCCCAGGAAGAAAGGGACATTTATATTCAACCTACACCATGGTTTAGATGCCTCTTTTTGCCACCTTAAATGTTCTTGCAAGGGTGGAAATTTAAGAGTTTGTTCTGAAAATTTTTGGGGCCCAATAGGGTGGGCCATGACACCTAATTTATGGGCCAATCCCTTCCTTAATAGGCCCATAAATTTATTTTATTCCATGCATGTATTGTTGTCCAGAAATTTCTGGACAGATTTTTTGTTGGACTTGGGCTTGAATTTGGGACTGATTAGGGGACCTTTTATACCCAACAAATATATTTTTTAAAAATTTGGGAATCTCATCTTGATGTTTTCCCAAATTTCAGCCCCATCCAATCTTGATAGAGGTCCCAAAAGTGTGGTCTAAGTGGGGTGGACAGTCTGGATTTTCTGCACTGTTCCAGCAACATTCCACCCTGGACAGGTTGGAAATTCAAAATTTATTAAAATATTTTTGGGTGTATAAAAATTCTAAAAATTTACAGAGATGTGGTCCACCCATTTGGGCATCTAAACGGGTGGGCCAACATAGTGAACTGCCAAAAACATTCTGCTGTGTAGTCCAGCAGTATAGTTCCATAAAAATAAAATTTTAAAAATATTTTTCTCAGAAGGTGGGCCATATTTATGAGCTCCATATTGATTTAGGCTTGATGAGGGACCTTGGATCCAAATTTCATGAATTTTGGAGGCTCAGAACCTACCCATTTGGATGGCCCAAATTTAGAACAGTTACATTCTAGCAATAGTTCACCCTGGACAGATTATATTCTTAAAATTTATTTAAATAGTTTTGAGTGTCTAAAAATTGTTAAAAAATTATAAGGATATATTAAACTCATGTTAGGACTTACCTGTAAAATTTTGGAGCCATTGGACGCCTGTACACGCCATAGTGGTGGCTGGACCGGCCCACTATAATATGGTGTCCAGATCAGTCCGAGTTTCAGGATAGATTATTTTATTTGAATTAATTAAAATATTTTTAGATGTAAAAAAATTATAAATTTTATGAGGGTGTGGCCTACCCATGGAAGGACCACCCTATAAATTTTCAGGGCCATCAGGCCTCTGTACCGACCGTGGTGTGGCCTGCAATTAGACCAGTTTTGGGTCAAATACCCAGGCACACCCTTACCTTGGATTGCTGGGCCTGCATTCTAATGGCATGGCCCACTTGAAGTAATGTTGTATATCTCTCTTTTATCTGGTGGGGCTCACTATGATATATTTAGATCACCATGGGTCAGTAATCCATCTAAATTAAATAAATTTTTGGACTCCAGCAGGCCCAAGAAATGGGTGGGCTGGAATTCCAGCAAGGGGCCCAAAATTTGCTACATGGTTGTTTGTTTAGGAACTATTGTGGTACACCAGATTTGATAGAGTGTTGCACATACTCCATGCTTTCCTTCCTTAGACATTTTGGGCTTAATGAGTGACCCTTGAGGCCCACCTTTGTGGTGGTTTTGTGGGCTAGCCTTAACCAAAATCTTTATTTATACGCTCAATGGGTTGGGAACTTCTTTCTTGAGCCCAAGATTGTGCAAGGGCTGACCTTATTGATTTACAAATCCAATGGGCTGTCTAAAAGCTGACCATGTATATTAATGGGCCTTGATGCCCTCATGAAGTGTTTAATTATGGGCTGACTTGCAAAGCCCACATAAATGCATATTGCGAAGGGCCTTGTTAAGTCTTTGTTTGATGAGGCAAGGCCCACCCTGTCGGTATAGGTCTCGCCCTTGTGTATTCTTAGACTTATGGGCTGACCTCTAGTCCACCATAATATATGAAGTGGATGACTTTTATTTTTGGCCATTTTCTTAGGGCCCATTATGTAATATAGAATATGCATGGCCACCCCTTTTGTGGCAGTGATTAGGCCTTTTGGACTCACTTCTTTTGGATAGGCCCATAAATCTTGGGGCTATACTCTTCCATTTAATGTGATGGGCTTAAGGGCAATAATATGCAAAAAGTTAGGTTCTTAGCTGCCCACTAAATTGACCCTGTACTTGGGCTAAAAGTGAGGCCCAACTCACTTGTGTTAAATGTAAAACTTGCCCATGTAAATGAATTACTAGGCTACCCATGAAGCCCACCACAATATGTGAAATTATGACCTTTGTAGTTGGGCCCAAACCTTACTTGAGGGCCACTATTTGGCCCATAAGTTGGGCTTGGTGTATGGCCCAGTAGGCCATGCATTGCGTGGGCTTTAGACCTTATATTATATGAGTAATGGCGGGCTACCTCTTGGAGGCCAGTTGAGGTTGAATGTCATCCTGAGTGATCCTAAGGTAGGCCAATGGGTTTCTCTATGGATGGTTAAAGGCCCACCATAGACCCTAGACCATTTGTTTAGGGCTTAATGTGTATGTATGTGGAACCTACCTTAACGTATATTTGGTTCAGGCCATCCAAGCCTTGGATCGCCCGATTATGGATGTATTCTCTGCCTTGGGTTACTGCTGGACTCACAATCCAGTAACAGGCCCACTTGATCTTTTCATGATATATACACACTCTCCATCTGGTGGGGTCCCCCAGCGAATATAGTTGGCTTTCATGAGATTATTTCCACATAGTTAACTGATTTGTGGACCTTAGCAGGTCTAGGAAGTTAAACTGGCCAAAAGTTTATCAAAGGGCCTTAAATGTAAAATTTTATGGTTAAAACTTTATTTGGCTGTGGGGCCCACCATATTGAGAACTTGTGTGTGTGTTACATGCTTATAATCTTTGGGCTTTATCAGTGCATTCTTTGGGGTCACCTTTAGTGATCAGATGAGGACCCTATCTTAGATCAGATTTTTTTTAGGGCATCCCATGGGCCCAGAGTGGGCAGAGTCATCCCAGTTGGGCCTAACCATATATTGGGCCAGCTTCCACCATTTTGATGGACTTGTGGGCTAAGATAATGATAGTATTGGGCCCTTAGTTGCCCACTTAAATTGTTAAGTTATTGGGCTGATGTAGTTGGGCCCTTTTCATCTAAACTTAAACTTATTTAGTCGTATATTGTGTACACGGGCTGCCCACCAAGTCTAACTCAATGCATGGATTCTATGACCATTGGAAATTGAGCCTTGGGCCTTAATTTTCCCTTGGGGCCCATGTTGTTAAAAGTGGTATTTTATCTTTTTATGGCCTATTATGAGGACTATATATGTATATGGTTGGTTACATTTATTTTTATCTTTAATGTAGGCCTTGGGCCTTCTATCCACATCATCCATGGTTGATATGCTTTTGGGAAATGGTGGTTAAATGTCCCCATTATGCACCCCTCTAGGCCCGGTTGTATTTAAGAGTGATTGGATGATCATCTTAGACTCTTGTTAGGCTCATTTCTATATCGCTTAGACCCATAGTCTGTATACTTAGTCTCGTGGGTTATCCCAAGTAAATGGGCCCCCACTAGAGGTGAGATTCCTTATGAATATTGTCTAAATACCTAGTCTTGGTCCCTTCTTGGATAGGAGGAGTGTACTACTTTGTGTATTATCGCATAATGCGTCTAGACCCATCTTCATGGCCCATGTATATCATTGTATGCTTGGTTGACACTATGTGTGTGGTCATATTGTGTCATTAGGTATTGCATGATACTTTCCCCGAGGGACGTAGTATCCCCTCTTGAGGACGTTGGATGCTTGGGATTGATGCATGGTTGATTGCGTGATTCATGCATCTAGCATTGCATAGCATATGAGCATTATTGCCCTTGCTTCATCAGGGCTGTAGCCTCCACAGATACATCATGGATGACCATGTTTGGACACCAAAAATGTTACTTAAGCATACCGGGTGCATAGGATGCCCATGGGTGAAATTCTCAAAACTTCCATGGTACCAAGGATCTGCTCCAGCTCCGTGACCGGGTGGTATATATGAGGGCACGAGCGCCTTATACCGTTAGGCCGTGACTCCCACTGTCGTGTAGTCGGTTGGATAGGGGTGTGGCCTTACTCGCCTGATATAAGAGGGCATTGCTAGGCTGAGTCTGACCAGCTCATGAATGGGTCCGCTACCTTTAGGCCTTGTTGGTGATTAGTTGTCCACAGGCGGGTAGTGAGGTTTCTTACGCTAGTTTGACTGTGTGGGGTCTGTAGAGCGGCAGTCATCCAGTAGTGCAATGGACTTCGATGATTTTCTTATGATGGAAATGTACTTGATATGTGGATTGGATATGAGCACTGGCATTACTTCACAATATTGCATTTGCATCGGCTATGTAAGCCTCATATTGCATCGCCTTGGCATGACGCCCAGTACTCATTGCATTACATTACGCATTGCACTATATAGCCTTGGTATGGCTTCCTACATTATCATACTGAGTTTGGCATAGCTTCTTATGTTCATGATCACCTTGGTAAGGCTAGTGATATTAGTATTGATCGTGACTCCCTTATACATTCTCTATCTTCTTTTGAGCATCATTGTCACACACTTACACCACCCTTTAAGCTTTCTATAAGCTTATGCACGATTGATGAGTGCAGGAGATTGTAAGTTGGCGTCTTAGCAATGGAACTTGGATAGGTGCGCGATCTGAGGACCCAGTGTTGCAGATTCTCTTCCTTCTTTCTTCTGTTATCTTATGTATGCCCTTTTGGACCTGATGTAAGCTTGTAAAAGTTCAAATTCATAGTGGATTTTGTGATGTGTGCCTTTGTTATTCTCAGATTTACTTGTTGTGATCTTGGGTATGATCGTATTGGAAATGATTATATTGTTGTGAAAATCCTCCTTGTAGGATCCCAAGATGGAACCTGCCTCAGGAGCCGAGAATGGGGTAATAGGAGGCTGTTGCGGTCAGAACCGGTCATCGGGTTACTTGTAAGGTCCGGTTATCGAGTCTGCGGCGTGACACAAAACAACATCACCATATATCCACTATAATAAATCATTTGAGTACAATGCGGAAAGGAAAATATAAAGATAGACTAAAGCTCCAAGATGTCTGCCATGCACTTTTTCCCTAGCAATGCTGCGATCCAATGTCATCTGCATGCAATGGTCATGCATAAGCTTACGAAAAGCTTAGACGGTGTGTGTATGTGCACAATGCATGTTCCATGCATACAATATCAGAGTAACCAAAAATACTGGCAAGTCCATGAATGCTATCAGTCATACCAAGGTTATGCGATACAAGGCCTATCTAGCCAAATGTCATATGCAAGATGCAACACAAGCATACTAATCCTTGTCTGAATCCACATATCAATATATCTCATCTCTGGAATATCACCGAGGTCTAGTGCGCTCCACATGAACTACCCCTCCCCCAGCGCACAGCCAAGTGAGCATAAGAGACCTCATTACCCGCCTGGCTAGGAGTCAGCCAATATTTACTTGACTTGTCAGTAGCGGACCCATTTCTGAGCTGGTCAAACTCAGCCTAGATTTATCCCCCACGCCTCGGGCGGATAAGGTCATACCCCCTTCCAACCGACCATGACACAGTGGGAGACGCGGCCTACTGGTATTCGACACTCAGGTGCTCATGTATCCACTCGGTCTAGATGTTGGAGTAATCTCTAATACCATAAGGGTTTAAGGACTTTCACCTAGGGATATCCATACGTCCCAATGCTAGAACTAATATTTTTAGTATCCAATTTGACCATCTATGATATGCCTGTGGAGGCTACAGCCCTTATATTACTAGGGCGTACAGTGATCATGTCACACAAATACGAGATGCATGAGTCATACTATCTAGTCATGCATCAATCCTACGCGTATTGCGTGCTCATGCAGGGTAACTCCGTCTCTCAAGGAGTCTCATAAACAATCAACCCAATGGCATATGTTATGATCAATCACTCTTCATAACTAGCATACAAATGATGCGTATGGGCATGTGTCATGACGTAATACTAAGCATGTTCTCAGTGTGTCTTACTAGACTAAGGATACTAGCATGATGATCAGATGTAGCAGACAATAATCAGCCTTATCCAGTATATCACATACAAAGAGTAGGAGTGGAACGATACGCCCTACTAGGCATGAAGTAGTTTATATGGTACGACCCATGTTAGACTATCAAACCTATTCAAGGTACTAATATATCGTGTATCCAAAGGTGGGGTCCACTGAAAGGATGGTGGATTTGACCCACAAATCAAGGTAAAATACAAAAGTGGATATACCAAATCTAATACCACATATTCTTCCATCCACGGCAAGGGGTGATGATGTGCTCTCCTACAATAATGGATGGCCTAGATGGCATTCTTACATAACTAATGTGCCTCATATGGTGAGTCTAATAGGCATACAATAAGGTGAAACAAGAGGGTGAAACTATGTATAACAAGTGGGCTTCCTCACCCTGTCTATCATACAATAAACTAGGCTTCCCTATGGAGGCCCAGTAGGTACATAAGGTGGGCTTCAAGCATTGGATATTCCTACAAGGTGTGGTGAGAAGCACTAGCATCAATGGGGGCCCAACAGTTTAGGTTAGCCCAATAAGGTGGGGAGTGGGCTTACAATGGGCCATACGGAGATTTGTAATGGTGGGCCTTTAACCACTCTTGCTCCTAAGGTATGACCCATTTGGGACTTGGGCTTGACTAACAATGGGGCCCATGGCCCTTATAATATCTAGAGGATGGATGGATAGTGCGTGTATAACACACACATCATAGTGGGCCTCATAAGCAGCCCATGGCCTAGGAAGAATGGGTGGATAGTATGTATAACACATACATTAAGCTGGGCCTCATGGGGCAGTCCATGGCTTAAAAAAGTGGATGGGTAGCATGCATACAACACATTTATCGTGGTGGGCCTCAAACAATGCAGATGGGCCCCATAATATAACAAGGGGGGTTTACACATCACAGTTGGGCCTCATACATCACAAAGCCTCATCACAATGGGCTACATACATCTCAATGGGCCTCATCACAGTGGGCTACATATGTTGTAATGGGCCTCTCGCATAGGCCTCATATATCACAATAGGCCTCACGCACGGGCCTTACGCATCACAATGGGCCTCATATATAGCAGGTGGGCCCTGAAAAACCAACAGGTGGGCCAGGCACAACAGGTGGACCCTACACAGCCAACAGGTGGGCCGTGCGTGCACAACAGGTAGGCCTTGCATACACAAAAGGTGGGCTGCTGGACCACTACCCTTGGTGGGCTAAATGGCATGGATGAAACACATGTGTTTGGTGGATCCCACCATCCCAGCTAGATGGTGTGGACAACACACATACATCACGGTTGATCCCACCATCCCTTACTGGATAGTGTGAATACCACACGTGCATCAGCTCCCACCATCCAGATGTTAAACGGTGTGGATGGAAGAATACATCACGTGGGGTCCATGTGAGTGTAGGCAGTGTGGATCACAACACACATATCATGGTGGTCGCATGGATGGACAACCAGTATATAACACATATCATCAAGGTGGAACCACGTGGTGGCCCACCAGTGTTGGGTCAAGCAGATATTTGTATTTCCCTTCATCCAGGCTTGTCTGAGCACGGACAGGCAACAGGTCTACTTTCTGGATAGACTGCATGGGTATTAGGGGGGGCCCACATCCCACAGACGATGCCGATGAAACACGTACATCACATGGGGTCCACGTGAGTGTGGCCCACCCATTCCAGTTCAAGATGATATTTGTGTTTTCCCTCTCAACCAGGTCTATCCAAAACAGACAACCAGGTGATCAACAGGGTAGGCCTCGGTTAGACAGTGAGTGCGACCCACTTAGTGGATGACATGGATAAAAATACATACATCATAGGTGGGCCATCATATAAGGGAAAGAGAGAGAGAGAGAGAGAGAGAGAGAGAGAGAGAGAGAGAGAGAGAGGGAGACGTGTAACGGAAGAGCTTTGCCCCTATGAGCTCCTCTAACAATTACAATGCATACATCAAGATGGGCCCTTGTATCAACAAATCAAGATAGGGATACCATCCCCACCATAAATCTAGGGTCTAGATGACCCCTTACATTTTGGACATCATATAAACATCATGGTGGGGTCCATGGAGAATGGCCTCATCATGGGATTCATATATGTATCATGGTGGGCCATTGGCCACACCTTGGGTCCTAAATAGGATCCATACATCAATCGGTAGGCCCTACTTGGCCCATCAACAAAACCATACTCTAATCCTATGAACACCCACTATTGGATCTTCTTCTTGGTTCTTTGAAATGCTAAGCTCCTTGGCTTCTTCTTTGATAGAGGATGATGAAGGTTGAAGGGTTAAGATGAGAGATTAGGGGTAAGAAGTCGGAAACACACTTGGGTTCTTTCTATTTTCTCTCCTTAGTATTTTTCTCTCTTGGTTGCTAGGAAAAATGGTAGAGAATGGAATGAGTTAAAGATGGGAGATGTAAGGAGAGAGGAATGGGTGTGTAAGAAGAATGACATGAGAGGTATAGGTTGTGTTGACTTTTGGGTGAGAGAGGGATGGGTGACATGTCTTATTGGTGAGAGAGGGATGGGCTAGGTATGGGTTGTGATAGCTTGTACTTGATTGATTGATGTGATAGGTTGGTAGAGATTCCTCTCTTGGGATTTGCAACGCACGGTATTTCCTCAAAATGTACATGGGCCCACTACTAGCTTGGGCATCGCATTGGTGTGCAAGATGCGGCATTGGAACTGCGGCAACGGCGCGGTCACTAGGGTACAAGTTTTGAGTTGAGTCGACTCATATCTACGGGATGTGACTTAGGGTCATGCGCAAATGTCGTTTATAGGTTGCAGGTTGCCAGAATTCGACGGGGAGGATCGTGAGAGTCTAAGGCACAGTACGGTCTAGGATACGGGCCTTATAGTCTCCATAGCATCAGTAGCATCTACTTAGCCAGTTTGCCTCTTTTAAGCCCTCAGATGGTTGTTCACAACACTAAGTGTAGGGTCACAATCTAGTAATAATCTCGGTGAGACTGAGGTCGAATCCACAGGGACTAATCTTGTGTATATTCTGAAAGTAACTAGAAGTAAAAATATAAGAATCTAAATCTAAAAGATGAATAAAGAGAGTAATTTTGAATGTTGGGTAAAGTATTAAAAGTAGGAACTAGGGTGCCAAGGATCCACTTACAGTAGTCAAGGAGTTTCCTTACATGATTCAAGAATCGCAATTAGAATTGGAGTCCTATCCTATCCAATTAGAAGGTGAGATAATCAAATCTTTGAACTTTCATTAAACTAGCCTCAATGGATGAGAGTTGTGGGGATTGGAAGGGATTCCATCACCCAACCATACCCAGGAGACAATGGTAAATAACAAGATTTACTAATCCCACAACCAACTGAGGAGAATTGTGAAGATTGGAAGGGATTCCATCACCCAACCATGCCCAAGAAACGATGGTGAACAACAGGATTTACTAATTTCACAATCTTAAAACAGGTAAAGAAGATATCCAAAGCTATCATAGCTTTACTGTAATTTGAGTCATAGTAAAACATTGAAAACTAAAAATATTCCTTAATAAATCAGCTAAAAGTCAATGAAGTTCAACAAGAATAATAATCAAAGCAAGAAAAACATCCCAATCACACTATAAGCTTCACCTCTTATCCTTAGCTCAATGACATCGAAGGTTGTTCGATGTCATCGAACAGACCTTCGATGCCATTAAGGGGTCTTTGATCCATCGAGAATGTGTCCAAAACAGTCCAGCGAGGTTCTTCAATTATCTGCAAAAAATTTGATGTCATCGAACTTCGTTCGATATCATCAAACAGGTCTTAGATCCATCAAACAAGTCTTCATTATCATTGAGAAATGCATCAGATTTGTCCAGTAAGCAGTCTTGATTTTTCTTGTAATTCATCGATATCACGATGTCATCGAACATTGGCTTCGATGTCATCGACTGGTGGTCAATGACAAAGAGACTTGTGAGTTCTGCACTTTGTACTTCTGACTTCTATCCTTTTCCACTTAGTTTTCTTAGATCTTAGGGTCTTGAAATCAACAATCTTAGTCTCCAAAGATCCATTCTTTGCCTTGGAGATTCTTGAGCATCAAATCCATGCTTTTAGCATCCTTTTCAGTCCAAGCTATCAAACAAACCTTGCAACACAACATGTATAAAATATACTATTAAGCAGTATCATGTATATAATATTTGACACTCAACACACCCCCCCAACTGGCATTTTGCTAGTCCCGATTAAAACACGAATGACATAATCTTCAATCTCAGGCTCAAAACCATTTTCAGAAAGCAATCTTTTGTGCAATCAAGTATGAATTAGTATAATCAAGACGAGGATGTGAAAATTTGAAAACCTAGAGCCGAATCACATAAGCAATCCATCCAATTCATTCTTTATCAACCATTAAGAGCATAAGTTCATATATCAAGTTTTTCCAACATGCTCAGTGAATTCCAACTTACTTCCCATAAGAGTACTATCTTTTCATAATGTTAGCTATGCTTATCACTTCAAGAATAATCGAATAATCAAGTGTTGATTTCGAATTTATCCCATTTTCCTTCTTTTTCTAGTTTTTAATTTTATATCGATGGTCTCTTTTTATTTATTCATTATTTTCAATCTTTTCATTCCTTTCCAACTTTTTCATTCTTTTTTAATCTTTTCACCATATATGACCTTTTTTTCAATCTCCTGTTTTTTTAACTGGTTCTTTTCATCTTTTAAGATGGATAAAATTCTCCATACTCAATTCTCAACATCTATTGATGATTCACATGGTAACAATTAGAAATTTTAGCCTTACTCATAAAAAGCAACTTGAACGTGTCTTGTGATTTAAATTAACATGATATTCAAACCTCCTCTTAATCAATTGAGTGCAAGAACCATAACTGATAGGCTACTTAGTTGATCAAACTCTAACAATTCAAAATTCAATCTCCGCCTCGTCATCATACTCAAAGCATTCTTAAGTGCACAAACTACCATTTCCAATACATTTTAATATTGAAAAATTAAAAATTTTCAAAATTTTTGCTCAAAGACAAAGAAAACACTGATTACTTTACCTAATCCACACCCCCAACCTAAAATCTACATTGTCCTCAATATAAAAGATATGCATGCAAGGCACATGAGGCAACGAAAAGAAAAGAGTAGTGATGGAAAGGTAGTACCTGAAGAAAGCAAATGACAACTTTTCCAAGGATCTCAAAATGAAGATGGGTGAGCATAGATTAAACAATGGAAAGAAAAGTATCCTAGTCCTAAATCGTATAAAAGCAATAAACCTAACTACACCTTTATCAGACTAGGAGGTCAATCCTGATAGACATGATCAATCATGAAATTGCAGTAATGACCACTTTATTAGAAGTGGGAATAGGTCAAGTGTCGTAGAGGTGGGTGAATAGGACTTTATAAAATTTTTATGATGATTTAAAATCCCATTATCATAAATCTGATTTAAAATCCCATCTGTGACTAGACCCCTTATATTTGATGGATCAAATTATGTCTACTGGAAGGCTTGGATGCATTACTTTCTGAGATCTTTGGATTATGATGTTTAGGACATTGTTGAAAATGGATATGTGCCCCCAACTGATCAAGTGGTACTTGAAAATGGCACAACTATCTCCAAACCAAAATCCAAAGAAATGTGGACTACATTTGATAAAGAAAAGCAAATCTCTAAAGTAAAGCAATGAATGTTATTTACTGTGTTGTGTCTCAAGAAGTATTTAATCAAATTAGTACGTGAAACACATCAAAACAAGCATGGGATTTGTTGGAAATAACCCATGAGGGAACCAACATAGTAAAAAGATCCAATCTGTAGCTCCTAACATCACAATTTGAAAGTCTCAAAATGGAAGAGCATGAGACCTTTATGGAATTCTTCACAAAATTGAACATCATCTGCAATTTTATGGGTGGATTAGGAGAAAAAGTTTCGATCCCAAAAATCTACAGACAAATTCTGAGATCCTTATCGAAACAGTTCAACTCGAAAGTTACAACCATTGAAGAGTGTAAAAACATGGATGAAATGAAAGTAGAAGAACTAGTAGGTTCCCTACAAATATTTGAACTACACTTCAAGCAAACTCCTAAACCCAAAAATACTATCCTCAAAACTTCAAAACACACCACCAATGAGGAAGAGGAAAGTGAAAAGGATAATGAGGATGAGGAAGAAGCCCTCTTGGCTCAAAGGTTAAAAAAAAAACTTTCAACAAAAATCTTGGCCAGTCACACAGAGGCAAACAGATGGACAACAAGCACAATATCGTCAAACCTTCCAAAAAGTCTAGAGAACCTTAATGTTACAACTATAGAAAATTTGGACATTTGTCCACTGAATGCCCCAATACAAAAAATAAAGGAAAGGCCATGGGCACCACTTAGGATGGCACTGAAGAATCAAACTCAAACTTCAGTGATTCAGAGAGTGATGGAGACCAAAAGTCCTTAAAAATACTCATGACCTCTACATCTATAGACATTCTAGTGATAATCGAGGAAATTAATGAACCCTAAATCGAAGAGACATTTCCATCAGATGATGAGAAAGAAAAAGAAGAGGAAGAGAAGGATAAATTACAGGATGCCTATAATCAATTTTATACACATAACATCCATATCCTTAAAAGACTTTGGATGAATGAAACTAAAAATAAAGTGCTGCAGATGGATCTAGATAAAACTTTAGAGATCAATACACATTTGATTAATGATCTTCAACAATACTAGTCTAAAATGATAAGCTGGAAAGAGTCAATTTATCCCTCAAATCTGAGTCTTTAAAAATGACTAAACAGATTGAACTATTGAAAGATGAAAATATGCATCTTAAGAATGAAAATCGCACACTTAGGTTTGATGGAGAACAATCTAGGAAGTTTGTTGAACTGAATTACAAATTCTCCTAGGGTAGTGAAAAATTAGAAAGACTCTTAGGAATGGGAAGACCTGGAAAAGACAAGAGTGGATTGGGAAATGAAAAATTCAAATCGTCCCAAAAATGTAACACCAATGATTAAGAAATTAGTTGCATCAAGAAGTAAAACAAAAGCTATTTCTATCTGTCATTCATGTGGAGACTCAGGCCATTTTAAATTTGAATGTATTGCTCCTAGGTGGACTCAATCCAATTTCGGTCTGAATCATATTGGTAAATATAGACCAACCGGAAGAATAGTACAAAATGCCAAGAGTCCACCAAACAATATGGCAAGAGGTTAGACACATCCATCTCCACCAAGAATGACCAAGAGAATGGAGGAGCTATTGAATCAGGTGGCTCAACTGAATCAGAAAACAAATGATCTAATAAAACAAGGAAAAATGATTTAGTTACCTAATGTACCCAGACAAGTTCCTGACAAAGTAAAGGAAATATCCTCAAGGAAACCTGTCATAACATGGATAGTGAAAGAAAAGAAAAATTGCCTTGTCACTCACTCAAATAATATAACATGCAATAATACTAAGTTGTACTTAGATAGCGAGTGCTCAAGACATGTCACAGGTGATAAATCTCTTCTCTCAAATTACTCAAATCTTGATGATGGCATAGTTACTTTTGGTGATGGAAGCACCGTTGAGGTAGTAGGGCATGAAGCCATAGAAGGAATGGAGATGCTAAAAAATGAGAATGCTTTTTACATAAAGGGACTGACTCTTAATTTTTAAGCATCTATCAAATATGTGACTATAAGCATGTGGTTACATTTGACAAGCTAAAGTGCAAGATCCTGGACTTATCAAGAAAAGCAGTTATGGAGGGTCTTCGCACCAGTGACCACTACTATGTCATCAAAGGCAATGCAAAAGTTGATCCATATGCCCAGTAATAATTAAGCATGAAAAACAAGTCCAGGTCATAGCATCGAGACTAGGGTGGATGTGTGAAATGATGCATTCATAACAATTATCATGATATATTTGACGCTTCTGTACCTCAAAAACTCTTTTTGCACATAAACATAGCAAGTGTTTATAGGTCTTGGCTCCACAATGTTTTGCACAAATTTTGATGTGTATACAAGCAGATATGAAAATATACTATGATATGCATATATGGAAGATCATCGAAGTGCTCAAATCAATGTCATCTTTTTCTCTTCGATAAGTCAGTCGATGAATCGGACAAATCTTCGATTACATCGAATAGATATTGATATCATAAACGACCCTTCAGAATTTGAAGTGACACACCTTTTTAAGTGTTATCGAAGACCTCTTCGATAACATCAAATGGGGCATATCGATATTAATGAATCTAAATTTGATGATATCGAAGTTCACCGCCCGATAAAAAGTGGGCAAGTAGGAAAAAATCTACTTTTCACTGCTCTCTTCATGGTTCATCTTCTCTGGTCATTCTTTTCCCCTTTCACCGGAGCAGTCTAGCATGACTCAAATTAGGTAATTTCTTGCACATCCTCTTGATCCCTCAAGGTATACTCTAGTATTTTGGATCTTTGTAGATTGGTTGACAAATTTCAGTTGGGAAATCTCTTGTTGGTGCTCGTAGCTTTCAATTTTTTGTCAAAATCCTTCCCTCTGTCATTTCTTTTTAGTTGTTGGTTGTCTAAATGAGTAAAGACAAAGGGAAAGCATCTGTTGTAGGGGAATCCTCTAAACCTACTAGGCAAAAATCCCTAGCCTCAAAGGATAGGGCTAAGGCACCAGTTCAGAGGTCCTCAACACGCTAATGGAGCACCACCACTTGACAAACGTCACTTGGTGAAGCTCCTACTGGTGCACCGACATCCCCACTTCCTACTGTAGGCCCTCCACCGACCAGACTCTAGTTTAGATGTAGGTGATGCCAAAGTCTATGCAGCTAATCTGGACTTCATAGATGAAGAGGAGGAATTCTCTTATGTCCAGCTATCAGGCAGGTCTATGTAGACCTCGTGCTGATTTGACGGGATTACAGGGTTACATGGATTAGTTGGACATTTACATTTTGATATTTTGTATATTTTGAAGCAAGCCTTGAATATTTTAAACCTTGTTACATCATCATACTCCAAAGTTTGTGAAACCCCTTTCATATTTAAATACGCATACTTTAGTCTTTTGCTTGCTTAATTTAACTATATCAGGAGTATGATATGTTGTTTTAGTATAATCCCACTAATATCTAATGCATTGATATGAACAACATTTAAACATCATTATCTATATTGCATACGTGATGCGTTGGATCTCGGGAGTTAAGCTTTGCTCGACCCTCAAAATTTAGGGCGTTACAAGTTGGTATCAGAGCATGATTTGGATTAAACTAGACCTGGATTATAGGTAACACGGCGCACTCCAAACGCACTCTGACTTAGGAACGGAGTGATGAAATGTAGAAATGATTGTAGGATCCTAAAGTTTCACTGACGGGCGAAATTGACCATTGTAATGTAGTTGTACACGTCCGAGATCATGTGAAATGAGCTCAATCCCTTTTAGGCCATCATTTGATGGGTTTGAATGACAATTCGGAGAATCCCATGCTTGAAACAATCCAAAAAGCATGAATACGCACTTATTGGACTGAGAAACCACATCACACAGACATAGGGGCCCGAATCATGATTTACGGTGGTACTCAGGGGGTCCCCCGCACATTTGAACACCCTGGGAGGGGGTACCACCATCCCAAGGCGGTGGCACACCGTCCAACTCCACAGTGGGCCATGGCGGCACTACGTGGCCGGCGGCGCGCCACTCACCATCCACCCATGTGGGGCCCATCCACGTGTGGGGCCCTCTATTTTACCCCCCTTTGCTCCATTTCCCTCCTATTTCATGTTTTTTAACCCTTTTTCACCCCTCTAACACCCTCTAAACCCTCTTTCTCTCTCAAAACCACTCTCCCATACACTCAACCTTCCATTTCTTCTATATCTTCCACCCCTTCACCATTATTTATCCAAAACCCATCTCTTGCAATCCTCCATCTTCCTTATTCACACCCACTTGAGCAAAAAAGTCCTCTTTTGTGTCTCATAACTTTTAAAACCCACTAACTTATCTTATCCTTCAAGCTTTCCAACTCCATGGCTCTCTTTGAGCTTGTGCCCGCCATCTTCTCAATCTCAATGCTCCTTTCCCTTATGGAAAAGAGAAGAGAGGCCCCGGATAAGGTCAGAACGAGCTATCCAAGCTGCTTGAGGAAGAAGGTGAGTACCGAGGCTAGCACGAGCACCGAGAGAGAGCGAAGAACGAAATGGGATCTCGATCCTCAAATCCCGCTCGACAGGTCTCTACTGGTGGGCACCAGACTTGGTAAGTTTCGTGACTGTAAAATTATTTTTGAAGCGCATGTCAATGAGAAATTATTTGGGCTGTTGTAAGTGATATGATTTCATATCCCTTTGGTTGTCAAATTTTGTGGTGTCAAAACCTATCTCTATGTCTTGTATATCTTGTGTTTCATATTTGAAACTATTCTTTACTTCAAGACATCTCATTTCAAGACAAGAACTTAAATGAAGAAGTTTTCAAGTCATGGATGAAGAATTCAAGTATTGAAGTCTTCAAGTTTGCATGTTCAAGATTCAATCAAGTTCAAGTATATTAGAAGATTTTGTCAAGTCAAGATCAAGCTCAAGAAGGCCTACTACAAGATTTGTATATTCTCAAGCTTCTCTTAAGGGTCATTTGAGTGTACAGACTTTCAATATCCATCTCACTTTTAAGGTTTGTTTGACCTTAGATTGACCTTAGGATGGGCTTTACAGTAGGTCATTCTGGATACATAATTCGTATATTTCAATATTCTTGTTTGGAGTGTTCTAAGACTAGTCCTAGCTTTGCTACGACCAGTCTTAAGTTTTTCAGGACCAGTCCTAGGTTGTTGAAGATTTTTGGATCTTTCTGGCTGTCCTACGACCAGTGTTGAACTTCCTACGACCAGTCCTGTGAGTTCTACGACTCATCCTTCGACTAGTCGTAGCCCTACGACTCAAACTCCAGCAACTAAACTGGGGGTCCTACGACTGGTCGTAGGTGGTGGCCCACGACCGATCGTGGAACAGCAAATCCTTATCCTGCGAAAATCTTTAAAAATTTTTGAAGCTACGACCAGTCCTAGGATCGTAAGACCAGTCATAGATGGGAATTTTTAGGCTATAAATTGAGCACGAACTTCAGAGTTTTAGTAATTCAATTCAACTCTATTCAAGCAATCTTTAGGCTATTCTCTGAGATAAGTTTGTGTTTGTTTTAAGCTACTTTGTGCTTATTTAATATTCCTTTTGCTAGCTTGTTTATTATTTGATTTTGATCTACATTCCAATCTTATTAGAAAAGGGGAATTTCTGATATTCCTTCTTCTTGGATTCAAAATCAAATAGAACTAGCCTTTTTGATTTAAAATCAATTAGACTTAAAACCATTCTTAAAGGTTTATCTGATATTCTTTGTGTTGTGGATGTGCATTATTCTTTCCTTCTTTTATTCATTTAGTTTTGTGGTTTGTATTCGTGGATGAATGTTGTAATCTTTTTATTCCAAGCAAGTGTGAAGAATGTTGTAATAACTTAGGATTTATTTTTGTAAGTTATTTTAATTTCTTTACTTTTTATTCCTCATTGGTTTGTGATACAAAGGACGTTCTAGAAATAAAGTTGTCCTACCTTAAACCTTTGGTTTTTGGTGTAAGGTTGTCCTTAGAACTGATAAAGTATCATTCTCTTTATTTTACGCTATTGAGATTACTTTAAATTCAGCATTGTGCTTTATTTCTTTTATTATTCCGCTGTTATTAGTTTTATTTGGCATTACCATATTCACCCCCCCTCTAGGGTATATAGCTAGGCCCTTTCAGCTGTATCCAGTGATTGACCTCCTGTTGGAGACCGGATGGGGTCCCATGTTTGAAGGGAAGGCTCATTCAAGTGAAGGCATCGTACGAGCCTTCTATGCCCACACACGGAACCTACTACTAGAGTCACTTCAGTTTACTCTCCCTTTGGGGAGGCAGGAGGCCATAGTCAATGTAGATGTGATGGCCCGCATCATGAGAATTGAGTGTGGTGTGGTACACGCTAGTGCATCTCATCTCACTAGTAGACGAGAGAGAGATCACTACATGCAGTTTCTTTGTGGCGAACTAACTCATTGGAGGCAAGACAATAGCCTCCCATCGACTAAAATGATGGCAGACTTTCGCCTACTCCACCACATATGCATGTACAACATGTATACTAGGTGGAGCAACCGTACAGAGTGCACTCGTTTGATGGTAGACTTCTTGTACAGAGCTGGACAGGGAGACAAGTTGTGTCTACCTACTTTCACCCTGTCATAGATAATCAAGACCGCATGCTCTACTTGGGGTGATGCCTCACTCCCATTCGGCTGACTTATCTACAAAATTACTTATAACTTCGGCTTCAGACTTAACATGGATAATTTAGCACCGATCCACTTCATCAGTGAGACTTCACTCAACAATATGGGTATCGGACCTAGGCAACGTCAAGCCTGACTCGATGAGTATGGGTATGAAATAGAAGAAGAAAGTGAAGGGGAAGAAAGTAGTGAAGATGAGAAAGGAAATGAAATAGAGGAAGGTAGTGAGGAAGAAGGAAGTGAGGATGAAGGTAATGACGATGAAAAGGGAAGTGAGGAGGAAGAACAGGAAGAAGAATGGGAGGCCCAAGACTCAGATAGGGGACCTTTGTAAGTGCTATGATTTCATATCCCTTTGGTTGTCAAATTTTATGGTGCTAAAACCTATATTTATGTCTTGTATATCTTGTGTTTCATGTTTGAGATTATTCATTGCTTCAAGACATCGTATTTCAAGACAAGAACTTAAATGAAGAAAGTTTCAAGTCTAGTCATGGATGAAGAATACAAGAATAGAAGACTTCAAGTATGCATGTTCAAGATTCTAACAGGTACAAGAATAGAAGAAGACTTTATAAAGTTAAGAAATGTTCAAGCTCGAGAAGGCCTACAACAAGATTCATAAATTCTCAAGCTTCTCTTAAGGGTCATCTGAGAGTACAGACTATCAATGTTCTTCTCACTTTCAAGGTTTGTTTGACCTTAGATTGACCTTAGGTTGGGCTTTATTGTAGGTCATTCTGGATACATAATTCGTATATTTTAAATATGTTTATTCGGGCTATTTTAAGACCAGTCCTAGGGACTTCAAGACCAGTCCTAGCTCTGCTACGACCAGTCTTAAGTTTTTCAGGACCAGACCTAGGTTGTTGAAGATTTTTAAATTTTTTTAGTTGTCCTACGACCAGTCTTGGACATCCTACGACCAGTCCTGGACATCCTACGACCAGTCCTGTGAGCTGTACGACTCATCCTTCGACCGGTCTTAGCCCTACGACTCGAACTCCAGCAACTAATCTGGGGGACCCACGACCAGTCGTAGGTGACCCACGACTAGTCGTAGGTGGCCCACGACCGGTCGTAGGCTACCCAGGACCAGTCGTGGAACAGCTAATCCTTATCCCGCGAAAATCTTTGAAAATCTGTTGAAGCTACGACCAGTCCTAGGGATCCTAAGACCAGTCGTAGATGGGATTTTTCAGGCTATAAATAGAGCACAAATTTCAGAGTTTTTCAATTCAATTCAAGCAATTTTAAGGCCATTCTCTGAGATAAGTTCGTGTTTATTTTTAAGCTACTTTGTTTTCAATTAATATTCCTTTTGCTAGCTTGTTTTTTATTTGATTTTAATCTACATTCCAATCTTATTAGAAAAGAGAAATTTTTGATATTCCTTCTTGGATTCAAAATCAAATAGAACTAGCCCTTTTGATTTAAAATCAATTAGACTTAGAACCATTCTTAAAGTGAGTATTGGACTTTGGACGTTGAATCGAACTTCTACTCCGATTGGTTCTACCGGGCTACTTCAAAAGGAGATTCAGGTATTTTACATTTGCGTAATTTACATTCTTTGGTTTTGTTTGAGATTTACCAGAAAAATCTCATTATTTTGGTTATCTGAGGAGAGCCAAAAAACTCAGATTGTGTGGGTTTTTGGATTGTGTAAAGCCTGAGGTAAAAAGACACAATTGTGAAGGTTTTAGGTGAACCTGTGAAACCTATTTTGATAGTGCATGCTAATATCCCCTATGTGAGGATATTAGGAGTGGAGTAGCATTCTGTGTGGCTGTTGAATAACAGTTGGTGTACACACAGGCGAACCACTATATTTCTTTGTGTTATGGATGTGCTTTATTCTTTCATTCCTTTATTCATTCAGTTTTGTGGATTGTATTTGTGGATGAATGTTGTAATCATTTAATTTTAAGAAAGTGTGGGGAATGTTGTAATAACTTAAGATTTATTTTTGCAAGTTATTTTGGTTTCCTTGCTTTTTATTCCTCATTGGTTTGAGATACAAAAGACGTTCTAGAAATAAGGTTGTCCTACCTTAAACCTTTGGTTTTTGGTGTAAGGTTGTCCTTAGAACTGATATAATATCATTCTCTTAATTCTAGTTTATTGAGATTGCTTTTAATTTAGCATTGTGCTTTATTTCTTTTATTATTTTGCTGTTATAAGTTTTATTTGAATAGCCCTATTCCCCCCCGCCCCTCTAGGGCATATAGCTAGCCCCTTTCAAGTGGTATTAGAGCCTAATAGCTCGTGCTTATTGTTTATTTATTAGATTTATTTCCTGAGCTAACGACCTAAGCTATATTAAGATGTTAAATTTTGATAGCCTATCAGTCACTAGGCCACCACCCTTTAATGGCACAAACTATGCTTATTGGAAAGCCAGAATGAGGATTTTCCTCAAATCCATGGATGAAAGTGTGTGGTTGGCCACAGTGAATGAATGGAACCCTCCTATCACTGAAGTAACTAATGACGATGGTTCAAAATCAATGAAAGTAACGGTTTATTTTCTTTGGACCACACTTCAAAAAAGTGAGAGTAGTGCCAATGCAAAAGCACTAAATGTAATTACTTGTGCATTATCACCAGATGAATTCAAAAGAATCATCTCTTGTGAAAATGCAAAACAAGCATGGGATGTATTAGAAATGACACATGAGGGTACATCTATTGTCAAGAAATCTAAAGTCCAACTCCTCACAACTAAATTTGAAGAAATTCATATGGAAGAGAATGAGATGTTTATGGACTTCTACACTAGATTGAATGACATTGTGAACTTTATGTGGGGACTTGGTGATAGAATCCAAGGAAGTAAAGTGTGTGCAAAGATACTATGTTCACTTCCTGAACGGTTCAATTCTAAAGTAACCGCGATTCAGGAACTTCGTGATACGGATACCATGAGGGTTGAGGAACTATTTGGTTCACTTTAAACCTACGAGTTGTCCTTTAAAGCTCCTAAAGGAAAATCAATTGCTCTCAAATCATCTAAAAATGTTTCACTGGAAAGCACTTTGGATTTAGAAAATTCCGAAGTTGATATGACGCTTTTAGCAAAAAAGTTTTACAAAATTTTCAAAAGCAAGAAAAAAGTTAATTTTCAAAAGTCAAATGATAAGAGACGATCTAAACCTAGAACTCAAAAATCTTTGAAAGATAGTCAATGTTACAACTGTCAAGAATAAGGGCACTTAGCTAACAAATGTCCTAAAAAGGACAAATCAAAAAAGGAAAAGCATGTTGGCTACTTGGTATGAATCATCTGATTTTGAATCCTCTTCTAAATCAGAAGATTCTGAAACCGAGTCGGGCAATGATGTTAAAGCCCTTATGACTCTAGCCAAGATCACTTTTTTAGATAATGATGATATATCTAGTGACGAAAATCTGAATAGTGATTGCGATAATGAAGATGATCTTCAGGATGCTTATAATGCCCTTTATAAGGAGAGTTGTAAAATTGCCGTCAAGCTTAAGTTACAAAAAGAAAAATTTTCTAAGCTTAAAGAAGATTATGAGTCTCTTGTTTTAGAAAAGTCTCATATTTCCAATTCTTTTGAAAAGACCAAATGTGATTTAGATTTCAAAACCTTCAAAATTGAAGATTTGAGATCCGAAAATGAGAAACTCAAAAATGAGGTAGCTTCTCTTCTGAGTTTGAAAGACACATGGAGATATGCCCAAGGTCATCCTAAATTGGAAAAATTATTATCCGGATCAAGAAAATGTGGCAATCGATCTAGGTTGGGCTATGATAAGAATACATCTCTTAAACAAAAGAATATTGCAACTAAGTTTGTAAAAGGAGAGTCTTAAACCTTAAAAGAAAAGAATACTTATCAAGGTTTTTCCAAAAATTCAAGGACTTTTCAAAAACCTAAAGGTAGCCATGTCAACTTTAATTTTCAAAACTGAAATCCATTGGCTGAAAAAATAATTGATCTACTCAAGGAGCTATTAAAGTCTAACTCTATAGGTCTCTCCTATAACAACAAACAGAAAAAGACCACTTATACTCCTAAACCCAAAACAGTTCTGAAATGGGTTCCTAAAGTTGCCTACTTGGTTGCCCACACTTCTTTCAAAGCTACAAGGCATTCAAAGTGGTACCTAGATAGTGGTTGCTCCAGGCATATGACAAGTGACAAGGCTTTATTCACCGATCTAAAAGATATAACTGACGGGTCAGTCACATTTGGTGATGGAAGAAATTGCAAGATCATTGGCTAAGGTACGGTTCAGCTTTTAACCTTCCCTTATTTAAGAATGTTTTATATGTTGAGGGCTTGAAACACAACCTACTAAGCATTTCTCAGATATGCGATAATAACCATAGTGCGAAGTTTTCTAATCAAGGTTGTGAGATAGTTAATAAAAAGGGTTCTGTTATATTAACTGGTCGCAAAACTTCTGAAAACTACTACATCGTTAGTGATGCAAGCTCATCTACTCAATCGTGTTACATGGTCCATACCGATGAGACTGAATTATGACATAAACGCCTTGGACATGTACACTACCGAAACTTATTTAGATTGAGAAAAAGAGAACTAATTAGAGGTCTACCCAAATTACAAAAAGTAGACATAATATGTGGTGAATGCCAGTTGGGCAAACAGACTAGGAGCTCTCATAAGAAAGTGAACTCCAATACCACATCTAGACCACTCGAGCTTCTCCAAATAGATCTTATTGGACTAACCAAAACGGAGAGTCAATGAGGCAAAAAATACATCTTGGTTATCGTAGATGACTATACCAGATTCACTTGGGTATCGTTCTTAAAAGATAAAACTGAAACCCTGAATGAAGTGAAAAAGGTCATTAAACGAATCCAAAATGAGAAAGGTTCTCATGTTAGTAAGATCCGTAGTGATCATGGATCCGAATTCAAAAGCAGTAGTTTTGAGAAATTCTGTAGCGATCAGGGAATAGCGCATGAATTCTCTGCACCCAAAACACCGCAACAAAATGGTATTGTTGAAAGAAAAAATAGAGTGCTTCAACAAAAATAGCATGAAGCTCTCTAGAAATCTTTGGGCTGAAGCAGTTAATACTGCATGCTATATTATTAATCGAGTTTATACTAGTAAATCTGATAATAAGACTGCTTATGAATTTTGGTTTAAAAAGAAACCTACTATCAAATACTTTCGGGTTTTTGGCAGCAAGTGTTATATTTTACGAGATCGTGAAAATTTGGAAAAGTTTAATACGAAGAGTGATGAAGGTATTTTTCTTGGTTATTCTATGTACAGTCGAGCTTATAGGGTTCTAAATAAGAGAACTGGTGTGATTCAAGAGTCCATCAATGTGGTCATTGATGATCATTTGAATACACCAGCTCCGATTTTAGATGATGATGAAGTTCTTATTATCGACAATCAAGATACCTCATCAAGTCAAAAAGAATCTAAACCAAGGACTGTCAAAGATCATCCAACCAATCAAATTATTAGAAACCCTCTCAATGAAGTTCGTACTCACAAAAAACTTGAGAACATATGTAATTATGTTTCTTTTACATCCCAAATAGAACCGGTCAATGTAAAAGAAGCACTTTCTGACGAAAATTGGATAGTTGCTATGCAAGATGAACTTAATCAATTTGTTCGTAATGATGTCTGGTATCTTGTTCCTAGACCTAAAGATAAACACATTTTTGGAACAAAATGGATCTTTAAAAATAAGTCTGATGAACTTGAAAATATAGTACGAAACAAGGTTAGACTGGTTGTACAAGGGTACACTCAGATTGAAGGCATCGATTACGATGAAACCTTTGCTCCAGTCACTCGCCTTGAATCAATCAGACTTTTTATTTCCATCGCATGCTTTAGAAAATTTAAAATTTATCAAATGGATGTAAAGAGTGCCTTCTTGAATGGTGATTTACATGAAGAGGTGTATGTTGAACAACCTTCAGGGTTTGAAAACCCCAAGTTATCTGACCATGTATTTCGTCTCAAAAAGGCTCTCTATGGTCTAAAACAAGCAGGACATGGTATGAGAAATTGACTAAATTCTTACTTAGTCATAGCTTTCAAGTAGGAAGTGTCGATAAGACGCTCTTTGTTAAGAAGCATAAAAATGATATTTTGATGGTTCAAATTTATGTCGATGATATTATTTATGGATCAACTTGCACTAACATGTCTATTAAGTTTGCAGAGTTCATGAAATCAAAGTTTAAAATGAGCATGGTTGGTGAACTAAATTATTTCCTAGGGTTGCAAGTAAAACAACAACCTGATGGAATTTTCATTTCCCAAACCAAGTATGCTACGAACTTGGTTAAAAGGTTTGAATTTGAGAATGGTAAGAACTTTAATACTCCTATGGGTACAACGTTAAGACTCTCAAAAGACTCTACGAGTAAAGATATAGATCCTAAACTGTATCGTAGTATGATTGGTAGTTTGTTGTATCGAATTGCAAGTAGACCTGATATCGCGTTTAGTGTTGGTATTTGTGCAAGATATCAGTCTAATCCTAAGGAATCACATCTTACTGCTGTTAAACATATTATTAGATTTTTCTCATGTACTATAAATCTGGGTCTTTGGTATCCTTTTGATACTAGTGTTCAATTAGCTGGGTACTCAGATGCTGATTGGGCCGGTAATATCGATGATAGAAAATCAACCAGTGGTGGTTGTTTTTACATTGAAAATTGCTTAGTTTCTTGGTTCAGTAAGAAGCAAAGCTCAATATCACTCTCCACTGCTGAGGCTGAGTATATTGCAGCTGGATATGCATGTACTCAACTAGTTTGGATGAAATGCATGCTAAGAGATTATGGAATTAATCAAGATTCAATGATCTTACATTATGATAATTCCAGTGCTATAAATATTTTCAAAAATCCAATCCATCATTCACGTACTAAGAACATTGACATTAGGTATCATTACATTCGTGAGTTGGTTGAAGAAAAAGTTATCTTCTTGGAATATATACCAACCAAAAATCAACTTGATGATATATTTACTAAATTGCTCTACAAAAGCAGGTTTAATAAATTGAAATTTGATCTTGGTATGTGCATTTTACATTGAGTATTCTTGCTTGCATGTATCATAGATTTGGTATTATATGTATTGAAATTTTATTTTTTTTACATTAAATATGTATTTTTGGTCGGTGCTCGACCGGTCGTAGCTGTACACGACCAGTTATGGTACGACCGGTCGTACACAGCACTTAACCGGTCGTGGAGCTCGTGAACATTATATAATTTGGGGAAAACCTCCTTCTTCTTCATTTTCACTCCGATCTACGATGAGTCGTGGCTCGACCAGTCATAGGATTTCTTGTACTTCTTCTAAATAAGTCTTATTTCTTCATTTTTCTTGAAGTTTCATGCTCTTTATGCTTTGATTTGATCATTGTGTAACTAGATTTCATCTTTTGTTGGGTTTTTAAAGGATTTCTTCTCAAATTGCTGATCTAGAGAAAATTCATCCTTCTTTTTGTGCATTTCTCTTACTCTTAGTATATCTTGATGAAGATGGATGCTAGAGGTAAGAAGAAAAAATTCCGTGGTCCATCCTCATCTAGATCTACATCAATAAGTAAACGGCACCTTCGGTCACCCAAAGATGATCCTCAAGATGTAAGGGATTTATGTGTCCGTATTATTATCGTTGAGCATTCCGCTGATCTCAATCACAGTGCTCCTTATGGTATTGTCCCTCTCCTTGAATCTATTGGCTGGGCTAACATTTTACTTTGGGGTGGGCCTGCATACCAGTCAATTGCACAATCAATGGTTGTATGTATCTCAGAATTCTCCCTTGACAATTTAACTTTTTCAATTGATATTAGAGAAGAAAAATTTGAAGTAGACCGTCATTTGATATCGGGTATTATGGATATACCCGTTAATGATGAAGGTATACCGATTCATACTCTATACGATAAACCCTCTGAATCAGAAAAACACATGTTAACAAGAGACTTATGCAAAATTAATGTGTAATGGACACACAAAGGGAATGCGCTCCCTTCAAAGTATCTGTTTACTTAGATAAAGAGTGTTACATCATTTTTTCATTTCAAATCTGTATCCTCGGTCCGTGTAATGCCCCAAAAATCTAGAGTCGAGTAGAAACCCAACTCCCGAGTTCCAGACCATCACTTATGCAACATATATGATGATGATGTTTGAATGTTGTCTGTTAGTATAGTAAACATGAGTGAGATTAAGCCAAACAACAAATCATACTCCAGAGACAATTAAATTATGCAAGTAGAAGACTGTGGTATGTATATGAATTATATAAAAATGATGATAAGCTCTCAGAGTATGATTATCACCAGGTTAAATAATTACATGAAATGTGCAATAAGGAAAAGTAGTGTTTTCTATCTAAACCCTATAGTCCCGCCAGTGTAACTCCAGGTCTGCTTAGACCCGCCAGAGAGTTGGGCATAGGAGATCTTCTCCTCGTCATCGAGTAGTCTGTCTCTGCCTCAAAGCATTGCCAACACCTGTAGCTAAGACAGAGTCTGGTTGGTGTGTACAACACCGTCCTATAACGTGGGAGTGAGTGATCAACTCAGTGGAATCATAGAGTAAAGGTTAACATGTTATCAAATCAATAAGCGATAATGATAAAGGAAGTAAATCAAACATTCTTAAATACTGTGATTAATGCAAGAATGAAATGACATGATGGATGTCCTCACCGACATACTCCCTCATGCGACACCATCTTACGTCCGTGGCATACTTTCTTCCCTCAGTGGTCCACATCTTCCAGGCATATGCAGTGCGATATGATCATGATTACCGAGTTATTATTAGTTCTTTTCATACAGCAGGATTGGGAAACTAAGGTACTTCCCTTATATCATTCCCAACAAGGATCCTGTCTAGGGTCATCACTCCTAGTTAGGGTACTTTCCTTATATCATTCCCAACAAGGATCCTGTCTAGGGTCATCACTCCTAGTAATCTCATACGATGAGGTTGTTGCATGCACTCGTTGTTCCGCTCACCCATCACCTTATCAATTGTAACACCTTGAAAATTTGGAGTCGTGTATAAACCCGACTCCCAAGTTTCAGACCATCACTTATGCAATAAAAATAAATATGATTTAAAGTTGACTGAGTTATAGCATTCACATGAGTAAGATTATACCAAAATTACAATTCATACTCCAGATTCAGTGATAACATGCAAGTGGAAGACTGAAGAATATATATATCACTGTATAGAAAATAAAATAAATCTCAACTGTCTCCAACTCTGATCGGTAGGAAGTGCGCCGACTTCGTCAGACGGTCGACGATCACCCAAATAGAATCACGTCCCTTCCTCATCTTCAGCAGCCCTGAGATGAAATCCATAGAAATGAAGTCCCACTTCCACTCAGTTATAGGTATAGGCTGAAGGAGTCTAGGTGGTCGGCGATGCTCTGCCTTCACTTGCTGGCAAGTGAGACAACGGGACATGAACTCTGCGATGTGGGTCTTCATACCTTCCCACCAATAAGTCCTCCTCACGTTGTGATACATTTTTGTACTGTCAGGATGCATCGCTAGTCTGGTACAGTGCGTAGCCTCGAGAATCTCTCGTCTCAAGTCGGGAATGTCTGGGACGTAGGCTGCCACTGTAACGTAAACCCCCATCCTTGCCAACTCACCACTCGGCGTCTGCATCATCACTGGCCTGCTCTCGAAGCTCAGTAGACGCGCATCATCCCGCTGTGCCTCGATGATCCGGTCATCGATCTGAGATCGCACCTGCACATGGGCGATGAACTCGAAGGGCTCCTCCACAGTGAGTTTTTGATCAAAGTCTCGTAAAAACTCAACCATGTCCCACTAAGCAACCATCAGCGGAGCCGCAAACTCTATCGCCTTCTTGCGGCTCAACGCGTCAGCCACAAGGTTCACCTTGCCAGGATGGTAAGAGATTTTGAACTTGAAGTCCTTCAAAGTCTCCATCCATCACCGCTGCCTCATATTCAAGTCTCACTCCGTGAATATGTACTTGAGGCTCTTGTGATCGCAAAAGAGCTCGAACTCCTCTCCATAGAGGTAATGTCTCCAGAGTCTCAGTGTGAATATGACGGCTGCCAACTCCAGGTTGTGTGTAGGATAATTCTCCTCGTGCTTCCTTAATTGTCTCGAGGCATACGAAATTACCCTATCCCTCTGCATAAGGACACAACCCAAACCAACGCTAGACATGTCGGTATATATAGTGTATCTAACCCCTTGCTCTGGCAATACTAGCATAGGGGCGGATGTGAGCCTATCCTTCAGCTCTTGAAAAGTTGACTCCGCCTTGTCATTCCAGGCAAACTTCACATCCTTCCGTGTCAACTGAGATAGAGGTTTGGCGATCTTCAAGAAATCCTGAATGAAGCGCCGATAGTAGCCAGCAAGACCCAAGAAACTCCTCACCTCAGTGACAGAACCAGGCTGCTCCCAGTCGTGAACTGCAGCTACCTTAGACAGGTCGACTGCCATGCCATCCTTGGACACCACGTGTCCCAGGAACTTCACTTCCTGCTTCCAGAAATCGCACTTCTTGTACTGTGCGAACAACTGATGCTGTCTCAGTGTATCTAGGACCAAGCGCAAGTGCTCCTCATGCTCCTCTCGACTCCTGGAATATACCAAAATGTCGTCAATGAACACCATGACGAATCGATAGAGGAAAGTCCGAAATACCCTGTTCATCAGATCCATGAACACGGCTGGTGCATTCGTGAGACCGAACGACATCACAAGGAACTCGTAGTGGCCAAAGCTGGTCCTGAATGCTGTATTCTGCACGTCCTCATCTCTGACGCGCAACTGATGATATCTTGACTGAAGATCAATCTTTGAGAAGTATTGCGCCCCTCTTAACTGATCAAACAAGTCATCGATCCTGGGTAAAGGGTACTTATTCTTCACCGTGATCTGATTCAGCCTGCGATAATCAATACACAATCGCATCGAACATCATTCTTCCTCACAAACAGAACTGGTGCTCCCCAAGGAGACACACTGGGTCGAATAAGACCAAGCTCCAATAGATCATCAATCTGCGTCCTCAACTCCTCCATCTCACACGGTGCCATGCGATACGTCGGCAGTGAGACGGGCGTGGAACCAGGTACCAGATTGATAGTAAAATCAATCTCTCGCTGAGGAGGCAAACCAGGGATCTTCCTAAACAGATCCCTAAAATCACGGACGACTGGCGTATGCTCAAGCGTCTGGGCACCAACGTCCCGTAGTAAAGTAGCGTAGCTGAGTATGCGGAAGGGAAGATTTATCCGCACTGAAAATGTAAGAGGTGTGCCATCTGGCTCGTATATCGTCACCATACGAGTCTTGTAGTCAATCTCGGCCCAATCCATGCTAAGAATGACGTTGAGATGAACGAGAGAAGGGTCGACGACAAGATCAATAGACATAGTCCTGCCTCCTAAATCCATCAAGCAACCCTCACACATCAGGGTGGCATCAGAAAAATCTCCGTGAGCTGAAAGGATTCGCACTCCATCCATACGAATAGTCGGTAGTCCAAGACGCCTGACTATGAAACGCGATATCAAAGAAAGCGTGGACCTAGTATCCACCATCACAAGTATAGGATTACCTCCGATGTGGGCGGTGACCTCAAAGGCCAAAGGCTAAGTAGTGTCTGTCTCGGCTGCCTCAACTGTCAAAGCATGAACCCGAGCCTGATGTGGCTGGTTCGGCCGTGGTATTATAGGCCGTAGAGGCGGCCTGAACTGAGATGCGGGAGGTCTGAAGGAAGGGTGCGTAGGAGCCAACCGTAGAGGTGGTGCTGATATAGCCTGTAGGAGTGGACGGTCGATCTTCTACTGCGGTGAGAACCCACTATCTCTCATCCGAGAGAAATAACTCTGCACTACGTGACCCGCTCTCCCACAGTAAGTACATGATAGATCAGGGTGCCTCATCGGTAACACTGGCGTTATAGCCCTAGGAGGAGGGTCGACGAGAGGCCTCTTGCCCGCAAAGGGCCTGTCCTGCAACTCTAGTCGCAGCCTAGGGACAATAGGGCCACGAGATTGCGCAAGCCGATCCACATCCTGCTCTGCCCGCATAGACATGTGAATCAGCTCAGTGTAGGAGGGGATGCTCATGTAACACATCTTCGAAAGTATGTTTGGTCGTAAACCCTCAGAAAAGCACCATATGCGCATCTGCTCATCAGCAAGTATAGTCGGGACATATCTTCCCAACTCAGTGAATCGATGCTCATACTCCGTGACTGTCATGCCTCCCTGCCTGAGGCATAGAAACTCATTCTCCCACTCATGCCTGTATGTCTGGGGATAGTATTTCTCGTGCAAACGGAACTCGAACACTGCCCAAGTCCAGACGTAATCGACTGCAACGGTCCGCAACACACTATCCCACCACAAGCTGGCCTCTCGCTCAAATAGGAACATAGCCAACTCTACCTGCTCAGGCTCTGAGCAATGTAGCATCCTCAAAATCTTCGACACATGGTCGAGCCAATACTCAGCCTCCTCGGGTCTGTGAGAACCCGTAAATGTAGGAGGCCGTAAGCGCTGGAATCGCTCGAGTAGGCCCTGTGTATCCGCAGCATTCCCCGTAAGGTAAGCAGGTGGTGCAGGATGAACCATGCCCTCATCTTGAGTATAAGTACCGGCATCCTCAGCTGGATGCACAGGTGGTGCAGGTGGAGTCGCACTCCCATCCTGGGCTAGAGCCCCTACTATAGTAGCCAAGAGCTGCTGCTACTGCTGCATCATGGCCATCATCTGCTCAAACCTATCAGGAGGTGGAGCGGGCTGTGGCATGTACTTCGTCGAGGAAGACACGCGATGCTGCTCTCTGGCAGGCGGTGTGAAAGGCGGCGGTCCAACTGTAGGACCTGTAGGAGACTGAGACTCACGTGCTATCTCAGGAATCGGGCCCACAGCAGGGTCCGTATGAGCATCAGACTGGAGAGGAACCCGATCCATAGGCTCTCCCAATGTAAGTCGAGTTATGCTCCATGTGGCCTTAGGTGGCATTCCCTATATTCAAACTAGGGTGCAACCTTGTCAGTTTCAACAATAGCACAAACACACCGCAATCATTCACATACTAAACCACAGAATTCCATACATTTCATTTAATCAAAATTGTCACAATACAAGAGATATATCCTTACATGCATCATGACCAGAAACACACGAGAACTAAACCAATAAACTACTACAGCAACATAAGCAAACTACTAGCCTTATCATGCTTACACACAGAAAGCAGGAAACAACTAACAACAACGAACATCATCAGGATCTAGATCACTAGTTCGAGTCTGGGGATGGAGGAGGAGCACCCTTATCCTGCAGACAACACAGGATAGCTTTCAAGGTACGAGTCACCTTACCAAATTTTCTCTTCATGACGGCCTTGGTATCCTCGACCTCAGCCCAAAGTTCCTGGACTTCCTGTCGCAAGGTGACCTGACTCTCCTCAATTTGGGCAATGTGAGCATCTCTAGTAGCCCGAGTCGCTAGAGGAGGGCTCTCGTCAGTATCCTGAGCCTCCTCTTCTTCCTCTTCCTCGGCTTCTTCCTCTATTTCCGCCCCAGGTTCTTCTTCACTTGAACCTTCCTCGCCATGATAATCGCCCTCGCTATCCTCATCAAGCTGAGCCTCACGCTGCCTAAGTCCGATCTTCATCATATCCATAGTAAACTCGTCAATGTGGTGAATCGGTACTGGCAACTCCGGCCCAAGTCTGTACACAAACTCAAGCGCGATCTTGCATATGAACTGGCCAAAAGGAAGAGACTCAAATGTTCTTCTGGATTTCTCTACGAGGACTATCTACCGCAACACAAAGGTGGCCATACACACATTCTCTCCTTGGCCCACCTGATACAAGAAATCAACCATGAGGCGTGTACATTCACTGCGGTTGGTCGACCTAGGATACACGTTAAACGTGTAAATGTGATGCAGTAGGCGCAAATCATCTAACATATGAGACGTCAAGAGGCTATTGTTAGGTTGCCATAGAACTAAACTACCACATAAGAATCTAGTACGGTGATCTCGCTCACGCCTACTCTTCAGATTCTTAGCACTGGGATGAACTTCACCGAGCTATCAACCGAACATCGATCGTAGCCATCCGGTCTCTATCAAAGAGAATCTTGAACTGCAATGGCTCCAACGTAGGATTCCGGATACGAGCATAGAAGGCATGAACGGTGCTCACGTTTGCTCGGGACTATGCTTCAAAGAACGGACCCCAGTGTGCAGCTTCAATACGCTCAAACAACAGAAATTCACCGAAGAGCCGCTCATCCACATGGGATTCAAACAGTACCTTACGGTCAGTATAATCGCCATGAGGCATCTCTGCTAACAGCACTCGCCCTATTTGAGCATGGAGATCCAAATCCCGCTTTGTATGAAATTCACGAGCGGTGCTTGGACCTGCGGCGGTGCTTGAGCTAGCAGCGCCACCTCTCGGCCTTCTTGATTGCGAAGGACGACTAGGCCCGACTTCGTCTGTGGCAGTCTTTCTCTTTCCCATCAAAGAGAGGATGGTGGAGAAAGAGAAAAAGGCCAAAATGGCTCAAACAAAAGCCATGGAAAATGAGTGAAATGGAGAGAAACTGCTGCCCAAATGGACTGAAGTGGATCTAGGCATTGTAGAGGGATGCTTCAAGCTTCCAAGGGCTGGATTTTCAAAAAAAAAGAGAAGAATAAATGAGAATGGAGCTCCACACGATTTCAGCCATGTTTGGAGATTGTGGGAGCTTCAAATGATGAGATCGGAGAGGGAGGGGGTTGCAAACAGTAATGGATGGATGGACAGGCATCGTTTTTAGCAGAGGAAGGGATTGAAAGTGATTTGGCATCCGGTTTTGAGAGGGAGACAGCAAGAAAAATGAAAATGGAGGCTTGGAGGGGGCTGTTGTGAAGGGGATAGGGTTTTGGGGGAGTTTTGAGGGACGACCCGCACATGGGAGGGGTGCCCTACCCTAAAAAGGGCGTGCGCCCGAATTTCAGCGCACGTGGGGCCCGATGTACTGTGATTCATCGCCGGATCGGTGATGTCATCGCCGGCTGGCCACCAATCCGGCCAGTCGGGCCACATGGGTTGGGTCCCCCTACCCTAGGGACTCCAGATATATGTGGGCCCCACCCTAGTTCATTGTGGTTTGGCCTAGAGAGGCCCAAAACTCCATTTGGGGTGTTCCGGGGCCAGTCTATAAACCAGAATGAACTTATACATCATGTAACATATTATTTTGAGGTAGGAGGAGTTAGTCCATCCAACTAACCCATCTGTTACGAAATATTTCAAAATTGGAATGGCCAAAAGGCCAATTTTCACATATTTTTAGTATTCATTGTAAAATTTAGTCTAAGTATGATTTTATATCATTTTCACATTAGGATTAATGCCTAACATGAAAATACTGAGAAAGAATTGAAGAATGGAGTGGTGAGAGGAAGAATTCTGAAGGAATTGGGTGAAACGGGGTTTTTAAGCCCTAGCAATTGAGTGTAAGGGTTTTGGTTGCCCCACGACCCAAGTATTTATATTTTAGGGTTTATAATTCTCCTAGGTTCATCTCAAACCCGCCTACTTACAACCTAGGAGCTACTTAGGTCGCTTCACGCGACCCTAGATGCGTTACGAACTTGATCAAATGATCGATATAAGTAGACTTCGCCTATTGGCGAAACTGCGATCCTATAAGTGTTTTTAGATCCTTCTCGCACCCACCTAAGTCAAAGGAGTGACAGTGTACGTTGCGTGTCCATAACCCAGGCCCGGTATAATCCAAATCATTCTCCGATACCAACTTGTAACACCCTGAAAATCGGGGGTCGTATATAAACCTGACTCCCGAGTTCCAGACCATCACTTATGCAATAAGAATGAATATGATTTAAACTTGACTGAGTTATAACATTCACATGAGTAATATTATACCAAAATTACAATTCATACTCCAGATTTAGTGATAACACGCAAGCGGAAGACTGAAGAATATATATATCACTGTATAGAAAATAAAATAAATCTCAACTATCTCCAAAGTATGAATACATCTCTGAGTCTCATATACATGTAATAAAACAAAAATCAAAATGTCTGAAGTCCAACTAGTATGTCCCGTCAATCTAGGCTACCTATGCAAAGCTGTCGTGAAACTGCATATATGAGAACTCGTCCTGGTCCTCATCATAATCTGGCTCTGCCTCCTGAATCGCCGCCTCACCTGCATCTATGACAGGGTTTGGTGGGTGTTGCAAACACCATCCCATAACGTGGGAGTGAGTGATCAACTCAGTGGAATAATAGAGCAGAGATTAACATGTTCTCAAATCAATCATGCGATAATAGTGAAGCAATAAATCAAACATTCCTAAATACTGTTATTAATGCAATATGACATGACATGATGGATGCCCTCACCGACATTCTCCCTCATACGGCACCATCTGCGTCTGCGGCATGCTTGCCTACCGCTCAGTGCTCCACATCTTCTAGGCACATGTAATGTGATGTGGATATGATTACCAAGTTGTTATTATTCCTTTTCATACATCAGTATTGGGAAACTAAGGTACTTTGCTTATATCAATCCCAACACAGATCCTGTCTAGGGTCGTCACTCCTAGAAATCACATACGATGCTACATTTGTAGGTCGCTGCAAGGGTTGTTAGGGCTGTTGCTCGCACTCGTTGCACCGCTCCCCCATCACCTTATCAATACAGGCCTAATGTACTCTCATTGCTACGGAAGGGTCGTCGCCTCTCGTAGGCTCAGAATATGCTCGCGGTCACTACAAAGGGCTCGTCACCTGATCAGTGTATGCCGACAGCAAGAATATAGTGTCCCATACTACCATAATCTGCTCACGAGTCATAGGTGCTCACTGGTCACTACAGGGAGGTTTGTAGCCCCAGCGTAGGCCGACAGCTCGACCACGGTGTCCCATACCACCATGCCCGGCTAATGAGTCTTTATGGATCAAGGTACCATGGTGAACAGGGTTTACAATGGTAAGTTCAGTACCCTAGGTTCAAGCAGTTGTGACTCATACAAGGTGAACAATCAACGGCCAGTCGGGTTACTTGACGGGCTCGACTAGTACAGCGCATCGCAAGTCGAATGACATGAAGTGCGTAAAACACTTCGTGTGGCCTAACCACTGCCGCAAACTCCAAACACGACTCGCGTTCATCGACGCGTCTTTCGTGGCAAATATAAGCCAACCACGAATGTATTCCGTTACCGACTTCCTGGACTAAGCATAGTCCCAAACATTTGTAAATCAACATCAATAATCATGTGAGAGTAATTGAAATGCAATATAACAATACAAGCATGTTATCACATGTTATAACATACAACTTAAGCAATTCATTCAACACATGCATTTCATACATACAATGTAATCCATACATATTGCCAACATGATGGAATTCATTTACATCAGCATATTACTTGAGAATTCAATCTCAAAACTATTTCACAACACCATATACTCAATACATACTAATACAAACATTTATACAAACACTTAGTCTACACACTTAAGTCTACATAGTGTATGTCGACTCAAAGTGCGCCTTTAGGCGAATCTCTTCGCCAAACCAATTATGCATGCATTCCTAATATCCTAATACGAAAAATAGCCATGATGAACAATTCAGAAAAATATGGATGCAAACTGTATTTCCTACAAATTACTAAAATGCCCTAAATCTCATATTTCCCATATGTTTACGAAACAAAAAATGGACAGCATGTTGTACATGTCAAACGGCGTTGTCGTCGATAATCTACTATTAAACGACATTGAAAGTATTGAAATCAGCCAATCAAAGCATCTGAAATCCTCACCTTTTACCCTAGATGTGTATCGTTTCGAACGGAGCGTATACGCTTCGTCTACGGCGAACAGGCGACCTAATACACAAGATGTATAAGCTACTTCGCTATTGGAATCTACGGAACCTTAAATCAGCAAGTGTTTAGGGTTTTTTTTACCTAGAATTGTAGCAAAATCACCAACGAAGTGATTGGGATACGTTGCTTAAGCACGTGCAACAGCTAGTGCAGGTGGCAGGAAGATCTCTCTCACACACTCTCTCAATCTCACACTTTTTCTCTCTCTCTAGCTAGGGTTTCTAGAAAATTCGTATGGGTGAGATAAGTGAGGGTTTAAAGCCCTTTTATAGCCTAAAACCTTCCCAAATTAGGCTTGAGAATGATGTTTACTTGAGGTGTAACCAAATCGGGGCTGTTCTGGTCCAAAAGAGTAGTTCAGGAGGTCCCCTGGCCGAACGCGATCAGACTTAAGCTCATGGTCACTGGATGTTGCTCAAACCCAATTTTCAGTCCGGTAGAGTTCGTAGATCGCACTTAGTGGTCCAGTTTTAGTTTAGCGGTCATCGCACATAGATCAGGTCTACAAGTCTCACGATATGAAAGAGAAATTTTTCCTGATCCGATGGTGTAATTTGGCTGAATTCTGACGGTCAGAACGCTTAATAATAACGCGCCAAGTCACGTGCCAGATTTGGATTAAAATTTTCAAATCTAACCCCTTTCTCACTCTCTTCACTCCAGGCTCAATGAAATAGCTCTGAACGTCGGTTGGGCTTGATTTTCGAAATGATTGTCAAGTTCAGCTAAGCGGTCATAACGGTCTAAGATTGTAAGTATCGGACTTTTGACGGGCGATCTAGATCCAATACAAAGTTTCAGAAGGTTCCTGAGAACAAACCGATTTAGAGTTTGATCCAAGGTTTCAGGATATTATAGCGTCATTGGTTCTAAAAGTTTTGGGTCTTGTAAAACGTATTTAAAGTGATCAAGGACGATTTCACAGCTACTCTAGTGTTACGCTAGCTAACTAATGCTTAGTTTCTAAAGGAATTAATCCTACGTGATTTCTGCTCGAGTTGGTACTCGAGTCTAAGTACGGATTTTTCCAAGGCGTTACATCTATACAGGCCTAGTTGTACTTATGTTGCTACGGAAGGGTCGTCACCTCACATAGACTCAGAGTACGCTCGAGGTCACTACAAAGGGCTGTCAGGGCTGTTGCACGCACTCGTTGCACCGCTCCCCCATTACCTTATCAGTGTAGGCCGACAACAAGAATATAGTGTCTCATACCACCTTAATCTGCTCACGAGTCTGGGTTGATCACTTGTCACTACGGGGAGGTTTGTGTCCCCATCGTAGGCCGACAGCTCGACCATGGTGTCCCATACCACCATGCCCAGCTCATGAGTCTAAGTGGATCAAGGTACCACGATTATCAGGGTTATCAATGGTAAGTTCAGTACCCTAGGTTCAAGTAGTTATGACGAATACAAGGTGAACATACAACGGTCAATCGGGTTACTTGATGAGTCCGACTAGCATGAGCGCACGTTGAATCGACCGACATGAAGTGCACAAGCACTTCGTGTGGCCTAACCACTGCCGACGACTCTAGTACGACTCGGGTTCGTCATACACATCCTTCGTGGTAAATAGAATCCAACCATGAATTCTAAGCCGTTACCGACTGCCTGGACTAGAATATAGGCCCAAACACTTGTAATCTAAATCAATGATCATATGTGAGTGACAGAAATGAAACACAATTAATCCAAGCATGTTAACAACATGTTATAACATACAACATAAGCAATTTAACCAAACACAAGCATTTCATCTATATAAGGAAATCAATTCAATATAACAAACATGGAGGAAATCATGTACATCGTCATATTAGTTGAGAATCCAATCTCAACGCTAAACTACAACAACATTTACTCAATATTTACTTATACAAAACTTTATACAAACAGTTAGTCTACACATATTAGCCTACATATCGTATGTCGGCCAATAATGTACATTAGGGCAAATCTCTTCGCCGAACAGATCATACACGCATAACTAGCATAGGTACACGACAAATACATATGGCAATCATATTAGCAAAATACGTACGTATACAGTATTTCCTATAAATACCTAAAATACCCTAAATCTCATATTCTTCATACGTATTCGAAATGAAAAATAGACAACATGTTCTTCATGTCAAACAGCATTCTTTTCAATAATCTATCATTAAACGGCATTGAAAGCTTCGAAAACAGGCAATCTAAGCATATAGAATCTGCACTTTTCGCCGTATACGCGTATCGATTCGAATAGAAAGTCTACGCTTCATCAACGTCGATATGACGACCTAATTCACAAGATATGTCAGCTACTTCGATACTTGCATTGCTAGAATCTCTAAAACAGGTTGAGGTTAGGGTTTTCTTACCTAGAATGAAGTCGGAATCACCGGAAGAGTGACTGGAATACGATAGCTAAGAACGCTTGGTAGTAGGTTCGAGTGACAGGAAGCTTTCCCCACAACTCTTATAGAATCTCTCTCCTTTCTCTCCTCTCTTCTCCAGGGTTTTAGCAAATTCGTATGGGAGGGAAGTGAGAGGGTTTAAGGTCTTCAAATAGGTTAGAAAGTCACCTATATAGACTTGGAACAAAGGTATACTTGGGTTATAACCAAATCGAGTCTTTTCCGATTCAAAAGAGCATTTCTGGAGGTCCCCTAACCAAATGCGGTCGGACTTAAGCTCATGGATATTGGATCCTGATCACATTAAGTTTTCAGTCCGATAGTGTTCCCAGATCGCACGTGGCGGACCAGTTTCAGTTCAGTGATCACGGAGATTCGATCAAGGATTCCAAGTACACTGACCTAAGTGGGAAATGTTCCCTGATCCGAGGGTGTACTTGGGTCAGATTCCAAGGGTCTGAATGCTTATACTTAACCCGCAAGCTAAACGTGCCAGATTTATTTAAATCACATTTAATTTTTAAATAATTTCACTCTTTCTCACACTCCTTGCTCCAGGCTCAATGAAATAGCCTCAAAACATCAGTTGGGCTTGATTTTCGAAGCGATTGTCAAGTTCATCTAAGCGGTCATAATGGTCTAAAATTGTAAATATCAGACTTTCAACGCGCGGTTTAGATCTAATACAAAGTTTCAGTGTGCTCCCGAGAGCAACCGGGTTTAATAATGGATTCTAGATTTTTAGGTAATGTAGCGTTAACGGTTCAACTCATTTTGAATCTTACAGATCATATTTAAAGTGGTTCGAGCTAATTCTACTGATTGTTTAGTTCAGTACTTAACCAAATTCTGATCTAATTATGACAGAATAAGTCCCTAGGAAGTTCTACGCCCTTTCATGACATTTTTAATTAGTATATTATTTTAATTATTTTTCTATTAGTTCATCATCAAGCCTAATTCATCTCCACCAAATTTCATGATATTTCATGTTGTAGAAAAATTCTAAAAATTCCAGAAGCAGCAGCTGTCCAAAACTATACTTTTCAGATAGTTTTCACATTGACCCATTTTTAACTATACTATATATTTTATTATATTTTTCACTTATTTTTATATGAAACTAGACTCATTTAGCTTCAATATGGATTTTAAATCACCTAAATTGAAGTTATAACGAGGGAGATATAATTTTTCAAAGTCAAACCAAAATCATAGAAAATGTGGCTAAAAACGGGCCAGCCGATGAACTACGGGCCGGCTAAGCCCGGTAATCGGTGAGGCCTCACCAAACCGGCAATCCCCTCGCCGCTCGCTGACCTGTTTGGGATGATTTCACCATCTGATATTTGAAATGGGCGTATTTTAGAAGCTGGGATGAGTTATTTGACATGTAATATATGATTTTGGTATAGGAAAAGCTGATCTATCCAAATAGCCTACTTATTTCATGAGATTTCAAAAGGTTAATAGTTAAAAATCCTTTTTATTTATTTAGTTACTATTCATAGTACTTTTTAATTTAAGTATTGATCAACATCACCTAAAATTTAAGATTTGTGCCTAATATGAAAGCTCCTAGAAACTTTTGAAGGATAAAGTAGTGAAATGTGAGATTTTCGAAGGAAATAAGGATTTGAGACTTTTGGATTGAGTTTTGAGAAGTTAATCAGGTGTTAGGATTGACTCATTGCCTAAGGACGTCTAAATCTGTAACACCCTGAAAATCGGGGGTCGTGTATAAACTCAACTCCCGAGTTCCAGACCGTCACTTATGCAACAAAAATGATTATGATTCAATGTTGTCTAATTTAAAGCATTCACATGAGTAAAAGTATACCAAAACTGTAATTCATACTCCAGATCTAGTGATAAAAGCAAGCGGAAGACTAAACAATATATATATCACTGTAAGGAAAAACAAAGTAGATCTCATCTGTCTCTAAAGTATGAATACATATCTGAGTCTCATATACATATACATGAACAAAATCAAATGTTCAAAATAGTCCCACTGAAGTCCCATCAACCCAGGTCGCCTAAGAAAAGCCATCATGATACTGCATGTACGAGAACTCATCCTGTCTGGCTCTGCCTCCTGGATCTCAGCCTCACCTGCATCTACAACAGGGTCTGGTGGGTGTTGCAAACACCATTCCGTAACGTGGGAGTGAGTGATCAACTCAGTGGAATCATAGAGCAAAGATTAGCATGTTCACAAATCAATCATGCGATAATAGTAAAACAGTAAATCAGACAATCCTAAATACTGTTGTTAATACAAAATGACATGACGTGATGTATGCCCTCACCGACGATATCCCTCATATGGCAACATCTTACGACCGCGGCATGTCACACTCCCTAGAGTGCTCCACATCTTTCAGGCACATGCAATGCTATGGTGATATGATTTTCGAGTTGTTATTAGTCCATTCAAACAGCAGGATTGGGAAACTAAGGTACTTCCTTTGTATCAATCCCAACACAGATCCTGTCTAGGGTCGTCACTCCTAGTAATCTCATATGATGTATATTTCGTAGGTCGCTGCAAGGGCTGCCAGGGCTGTTGCTCGCACTCATTGCACCACTCCCCCATCACCTTATCAATACAGGCCTACTGTACTCTACCGCTACTGAAGGGTCGTCGCATCCCGTAGACTCAGAATACGCTCGCGGTCACTACAAAGGACTCGTCGCCTGATCAGTGTAGGCCGACAGCTAGAATATAGTGTCCCATACCACCATAATTTGCTCACGAGACTAGGTGCTCACTGGTCACTACGGGGAGGTTTGTGGCCCCAGCGTAGGCCGACAGCTCGACCACGGTGTCCCATACCACCATGCCCGGCTCATGAGTCTTCGTGGATCAAGGTACCATGGTTAACAGGGTTTACAATGGTAAGTTCAGTACCCTAGGTTCAAGCAGTTATGACTCATACAGGGTGAACATACATCGGCCAGTCGGGTTACTTGACGGGCTCGACTAGCGCGATCGCATCTCAAGTCGAACGACATGAAGTGCGTAAAACACTTCGCGTGGCCTAACCACTACCGCCAACTACAAACACGACTCGCGTTCATCGACGCGTCGTTCGTGGCCAAGACCAGCCAGCCACGAATTCTCTGGGTTACCGACTGCCTGGACTAAGTATAGTCCCAAACAATTATGGAATCACATCAGCAATTTATATAGGAATATTGGAATTGAAATACAATCATGTGAGCATGTTAACACATGTTATAGCATTCAACTTAGGCAAATCTTCAAGCACATATATTTCATGCATGTAATGAAATCATGCATATAGTCAACATGTAGGAAATCATTTAGGTCAGCATATTAATTAAGAAATCAATCTCAAACTATTTCATAACATCATTTAATTCAATACATACTAATACAAGCATTTATACAAACACATACACTACACACTTAAGTCTACATATAGTATGTCGACCCGAAGTGCGCAATTAGGCGAATCTCTTTGCCAAACTAATTATGCACGTATTCCTAACTTCCTAATGTGACAACAAACCATGTCAATCATATTAGCGAAATATGAATGTAAACTGTACTTCCTACAAATGACTAAAATGCCCTAAATCTCATATTCTTCGTTGATTTACGAAACAGGAAACGGATAGCATGTTGTAATGTCAAACGGTGATGCCGTCAATAATCTACTATTAAATGACATTGAAAGCGTTGGAAACCGTCAATCAAAGCGTCTAAAATCCTCACCTAGTCTCTTATAGACGTGTTGTTTCGAACGGAGCGTATACGCTTCGTCAACGGCGATAAGAGAACCTGTTTTACAAGATCTATTGGTTAAAAAGCTATGGATCTTAGTGATCCCCAAATCAGCAACTTCTAGGGTTAGTTATTACCTGAAAATGCGGAAGAATCACCGGCTTGGTGATCAGGAGGTGTTGCTTAGGAACTAGCAACAGGTGGCTTGAAGGCTGGAGAAATCTATCCCACTCTCTCTCACAAACTCTCACCTTTTCTCTCTCCCAAATCTAGGGTTTCTTGTAATTTCGGATGGGAGAGAGGAGTGAGGGTTTCAACCCCTTTTATAAGCCCAAAAACGTCAAAAATAGGCTCCGGTACAAAGTTTACTTAGTGCATATCCAATTCGGGGCTGTTTCGGTCCAAAAGATGCTTTCTGGTGGTCCCCTGGTCGAATGCGATCGGACTTAAGCTCATGCGTACCAGATCTAGCACGTATTAAGTTTTCAGTCCGGTAGGGTTCGCAGATCGTACGTGGCGGACCAGTTTTAGTTCAGCGGTCACCGCACATAGATCAGGGCCGAAAGTCTCATGATATAAAATAGAAATTTTTCCTGATCCAAGGGTGTAATCTGGATGAATTCTGATGGTCAAAACGCTCAATACTGACGCCTCAAGTCGTGTGCCAGATTTGAATTTGAAATTCCAATTCTGTCCCTATTTGTACTCTCTTCGGTCTGGGCTCAATGAAATAGCCTGTGATTATCGGTTTGACTTGATTTTCGAAATGAGTGTCAAGTCCAGCTAGGCGGTTCTAACGGTCTAAGATAGGAGGTATCGAACTTTCGACGCGCGGTCTAGATCCAATATAAAGATTCAAAGTGGTCCAGAGAACAAATCTTCTTAGAGTTTGATCCGAGGTTATAGAGTGTTATAGAGTCGTTGGTTCTACTCGATTTGGGTCTTGTAGAACATATTTAAAGTGATCAGGGACTATTTCCCAGCTACTCCAGCGTTGCGCTAGCTAACTTACGCTTAATTTCCTTAGAAATTAATTCTACGCAATTTCGAGTCGAGTTGGTACTCGAGCCTAAGTATGAATTTTTCACGGGTGTTACAAAATCTAGGTTGAAAAAAATTTGGGGTGTTACAATCTAACCCCCCTAAAAAATAATTTCGTCCCGAAAATTGGCTAAGGGTAATGAGTACAGATTCTATTATTCCTTTCTCCTAAGCTTTACTGATTCAAGTTTATATGCGTGGTAGGGTATATCTATCTATGATAGTCTGGCGCATTTTAGTCTATCCTCCTAAAAATGTACTCTTTATTTCTTGCTTATACCCAGATGGTTTGCTACAATTTATTTCTTTATCTATTTAGAATCTTGACGACGATTCCCATCTACTTAAAGTAAGATATATATTTTCAATGGTCGACCAATATGGAGAGATGGTTGTAATGGGCTTGATCCCGATACTTTGATCACCTACCTGACCAAGGTAGAAGGCTCATCGTATCCCTTTCTAGTCATGGTAGATCCTAGTCTTCTGCTCGGTCAAGGCAGTGAGTCCATTAGTAGTCACCCAGGATTGAGAATTGGGTCAAGCCGCGAATGCTTCGCATTTGTATAATTCAGTAACTCCGTAGTCCAATCACTCTAAAAGATTAGGGAATGCCCATCACTGTAAGGTTCAAATTTCCTATTTGGGTCTTGGTCTAAAGAGTCTCCGTCTTAATTTATATCCATAGTGGGAGTTAAGAGTCTCTATCGTTTTTTCTAACTTGGACCAGTTTCTTTCGATCCTGGGCCAGTGGGGAAGGGGTCAACCACGCTTCCGCTGCGTCACTCTGATCTAACGGTTGTATTAGCTAACCTAACTAGATTTGGGCTCATAATGTTCTACCCGCCTTAAAAATTATTTTTACTCTAAAGGCTCAAGGATCTATGTCCTCATCCGTATGTCGGAACAAGGCATAATTTAGAACCTCTCTTGGGTGTTGTGGTTAATTCCAGGGACGAGTGTGAGTTTATGGCAAGATACCTATACCCTATTGACTATATGTTCTCAACACTTTCTAAGGGCGAATTAACAAACTTTTGGTTGTAGGTGGTCGGGCCAACACGGAAGAAAAGTTGTGTAGTGGGTCTGAGACGAATACATTGACCTACTCACTAATTAGGACAGAAAATTCATTGTATCAATTCTTAATCCGAGTCGATGCCGATCTTCTGCTTGATCAGAGCATTGGATTTATTGGTAACCACTAGGATTAAGAATTCGATTCAAACCGCGAATACTTCGCTTATATATAGTTTCTCTATTCTGTGTCCCCGGTTGTACTAAGTCTTTGGGAAGGTAATTCTATGGGGCACGTTGGTTTGACCTAACATTAATTCTAAGGGATTTATAAGTGTCCTCTGAGCGTGCGGAGTTTATAAGTCAAAGACTTACTAAAGTGGTCTATAAGCATTAAGGGGATTCAATAAAGGAACGAGGTCTCACTCTAACTTAATCAAGTTAACTAACTAAGTCTATTTGCCAATTATCTTAGCATAATTAGTCTTTTGCATTCCTTAGTATAACCAGTAGCCTAGTCTTAACTTACGAGTAGAAGTGATCCACTAGTTGTAACCTAAAACCTATGTTTATACACTAAATGATTTCATACTCTTCCTAATACAAGGAATTTGTTTTATCGCTTAGGGTCAAGTTGTCTAGTTGAATTTGAGTTGCCCGGACCTCAATCTAATTGCACTCGAACACAACACATGTGCTCATACCAGCTAAGAAGGTCCTAAGATTCACGTTATTAATTTATAAAATTTCTTACACCACCAAATCCTTAAAGTCTACGAGTCTAACTTTAAGTCTAAAACTCTAAGTTGTATTCAATGGGTTTCGTTGCTAATCCCACCGCGAGATTCGAAATGACATGTTTGGAAGGAGGGTGGGATGGGATTAAAATCGATTCATAGACTTTGAAAAACGAGTCTTGCGTTGGGAAGTAGGAGATGGGATTTCCAAATCCCAAGATCCCGGGATTTACTTCTAATTGCATACATTCTGAACATGGTATTAGAAATCATGGGATACACCTAATCTAGGGGCGATACCTTACACATGCATCTATTGTTCCTTTTTACAATTTCATCCGCCCTAATCTTACCTAATGCAGTTGGTTGAACGGGCCCTAAACGTCCCATCATTTGGAGGTTGTGAAGGTTATGGGACACAAAAGTGTAGGTTTTATGCCCACATGAGGGGAGTATAAGGAAGGTGGAGAGTTATACAGAGTAGTTTTTGGGTAATGGTGGTGGATAGGTGTAAGATGTAGAAGAAGACGAAAGATTGAGTGAAAAGAAGTGGGGATGTGAGATCATTTTACGTGGTCTCGGTTACGTATGGGCTATTCTACAGTAGTTAATCTAGCCCGTCTGCGACACTTGGGATTCTAATGTTGTCTCTAAATTTCATCGCCCCCTCCCTAAATCAGAGTGCGTCAGTGTGCATTGTGTTACCACAACCCAGGTCCGGTTTAATCTAAATCATGCTCTGATACCATCTGTAACGCCTCAAAAATTGGGGGTCAGGTAGAAACCCAACTCTCGAGTTCCAGAACATCACTTATGCAATATATATGATGATGATGATTGAATGTTGTCTGTTAGTATAGTAAACATGAGTGAGATTAAGCCAAACAGCAAATCATACTCCAGAGACAATTAAATTATGCAAGTAGAAGACGGTGGTATGTATATGAATTATATAAAAATGATGGTAAGCTCTTAGAGTATGATTTTCACCAGGTTAAATAATTACATGAAATGTGCAATAAGGAAAAGTAGTGTTTTCTATCCAAACCCTATAGTCCCGCTAGCGTAACTCCAGGTCTGCTTAGACCCGCCAGAGAGTTGGACATAGGAGAGCTCCTCCTCGTCATCGAGTAGTTCGGCTCTGCCTTAAAGCATCGCTAACACCTGCAGCTAAGACAGAGTCTGGTTGGTGTGTACAACACCGTCCCGTAATGTGGGAGTGAGTGATCAACTTATTGGAATCATAGAGCAAAGGTTAACATGTTATCAAATCAATCAAGCGATAATGATAAAGCAAGCAAATCAAACATTCCTAAACACTGTGATTAATGCAAGAATGAAATGACAAGATGGATGCCCTCACAAACATACTCCCTCATGCGACACCATCTAACGCCCGGGGCATGCTTTCTTCCCTTAGTGCTCCACATATTCCAGGCACATGTAGTGCGATATGATCATGATTACCGAGTTATTATTAGTCCTTTTCATATAGCAGGATTGGGAAACTAGGGTACTTCCCTTATATCATTCCCAACAAGGATCTTGTCTAGGGTCGTCACTCCTAGTAATCTTATAGGATGATATTTTCTAGGTCGCTGCAAGGGCTGCCAGGGCTGTTGCACGCACTCGTTACTCTGCTCCCCCATCACCTTATCAATACAGGCGTAGTTGCACTCTTGTTGCTACGGAAGGGTCGTCGCTGCACATAGACTCAAAGTACGCTCGAGGTCACTAAAAAGGGCTGTCAGGGCTGTTGTACTCACTCGTTGTACCGCTCCCCCATCACCTTATCAGTGTGGGCCGACAGCAAGAATATCATGTCCCATACTACCATAATCTGCTCACGAGTCTGGGTTGCTCACTGGTCACTACGGGGAGGTTTGTGGCCCTAGCGTAGGCCGACAGCTCGACCACAGTGTCCCATACCACCATGCCCGGCTCATGAGTCTTAGTGGATCAAGGTACCACGGTTACAGGGTTATCATTGGTAAGTTCAGTACCCTAGGTTCAAGCAGTTATGACGAATACAAGGTGAACATACAACGGTCAATCGAGTTACTTGATGAGTCCGACCAACACGAGCACACATTGAATCGACTGACATGAAGTGCACAAGCACTTCGTGTGGCCTAACCACTGCCGACGACTCCTGTACGACTCGGGTTCGTCATACACATCCTTCGTGGTGAATAGAATCCAACCACGAATTCTAAGCTGTTACCGACTGCTTGGACTAGAATATAGGCCCAAGCACTTGTAATCTAAATCAATGATCATATGTGAGTGACAGAAATGAAACACAATTAATCCAAGCATGTTAACAACATGTTATAACATACAACATAAGCAATTTAACCAAACACAAGCATTTCATCTATATAAGGAAATCAATTCAATATAACGAACATGGAGGAAATCATGTACATCTTCATATTAGTTGAGAATCCAATCTCAACGCTAAACTACAACAACATTTACTCAATATTTACTTAAACAAAACTTTATACAAACAGTTAGTCTACACATATTAGCCTATATAGAGTATGTCGGCCAATAATGTGCATTAGGGCGAATCTCTTCGCCGAACAGATCATACACGCATAACTAGCATAGGTACATGACAAATACACATGACAATCATATTAGCAAAATACGTACGTATACAGTATTTCCTACAAATACCTAAAATATCCTAAATCTCATATTCTTTGTACGTATTCAAAATGAAAAACAGACATCATGTTTTACATGTCAAACAACATTCTTGTCAATAATCTATCATTAAACGACATTGAAAGCTTTGAAAACAGGTAATCTAAGCATCTAGAATCCGCACGTTTCGCCGTAGACGCGTATCGATTCGAATAGAAAGTCTACGCTTCGTCAACGTCGATATGACGACCTAATTAACAAGATATGTCAGCTACTTCGCTACTTGCATTCCTAGAATCCCTAAAACAGGTTGAGGTTAGGGTTTTCTTACCTAGAATAAAGTCGGAATCACCGGAAGAGTGACTGGAATACGATAGCTAAGCACGCTTGGTAGTAGGTTCGAGTGAGGTTCGAGTGACAGGAAGCTTTCCCCACAACTCTTACAGAATCTCTCTCCTTTCTCTCCTCTCTTCTCCAGGGTTTTAGAAAATTCATATAGGAGGGAAGTGAGAGGGTTTAAGGTCTTTAAATAGGTTAGAAAGTCACCTATGTAGACTTAGAACAAAGGTATACTTGGGTTATAACCAAATCGGGTCTTTTCCGATTCAAAAGAGCATTTCTGGAGGTCCCCTGACCAAATGCGGTCGGACTTAAGCTCATGGATATTGGATCCTGATCACATTAAGTTTTCAGTCCGATAGTGTTCCCAGATCGCACGTGGCGGACCAATTTCAGTTCAGCGATCACAGAGATTCGATCAAGGATTTCAAGTACACTGACCTGAGTCGGAAATGTTCCCTGATCTGAGGGTATATTTGGGTCAGATTCCAATGGTCTGAATGCTTATACTTAACCCGCAAGCGAAACGTGCTAGATTTATTTAAATCACATTTAATTTTTAAAGAATTTCACTCTTTCTCACACTCCTTGCTCCAGGCTCAATGAAATAGCCTCAGAACATCAGTTGGGCTTAATTTTCAAAGCGATTGTCAAGTCCAGCTAAGCAGTCACAATGGTTTAAGATTGTAGATATCAAACTTTCAACGCGTGGTATAGATCCAATACAAAGTTTCGATGTGCTCCCGAGAGCAATCGGGTTTAGTGATGGATGCTAGATTTTTAGACAATGTAGCGTTAACGGTTCTAATCATTTTGAATCTTATAGATCATATTTAAAGTGGTTCGAGTTAATTCTACTGATTGTTTAGTTCAGTACTTAACCAAATTCTGATCTAATTATGACAGAATAAGTCCCTAGGAGGTTTTACGCTCTTTCCTAACATTTTTAATTAGTATATTATTTTAATTATTTTTCTAGTAGTTCATCATCAAGCCTAATTCATCTTCACCAAATTTCATGATATTTCATGTTGTAGAAAAATACTAAAAATTCCAGAAGCAGCAGCTGTCCAAAACTATGCTTTTCGGATAGTTGTCATAACGACCCATTTTTAACTATACTATATATTTTATTATATTTTTCACTTATTTTTATATGAAACTATACTCATTTATCTTTAATATGGATTTTGAATCACCTAAATTGAACTTATAACGAGAGAGATATAATTTTTCAAAGTTGAACCAAAATCATAGAAAATGTGGCCGAAAACGGGCTAGCCGATGAACTGCGGGCCGGCCAAGCCCGGTAATCGACGAGGCCTCGCCAAACCGGCGATCCCCTCACCGCTCGCTGACCTGTTTAGGGTAATTTCACCGTCTGATATTTGAAATGGGCGTATTTTAGAACCTGGGATGAGTTATTTGACATGCAAATATGATTTTGGGGTAGGAGAAGCTGATCTATCCAAATAGCCTACTTATTTCATGAGATTTCAAAAGGTTAATAGTTAAAAATCCTTTTTATTTATTTATTTAATATTCATAGTACTTTTTAGTTTAAGCATTGATCAACATCACCTAAAATTTAAGATTTGTGTCTAATATGAAAGCTCCTAGAAAATTTTGAAGGATAAAGTACTGAAAGGTGAGATTTTCGAAGGAAATAAGGATTTGAGACTTTTGGATTAAGTTTTGAGAAGCTAATCAGGTGTTAGGATTGACTCATTGCCTAAGGACTTCTAAATCTAGGTTGGAAAAAATTCAGGGTGTTACAATCTACCCCCCGTAAAAAATAATTTCGTCCCAGAAATTGGCTAAGGGTAATGAGTACAGATTCTATTATTCCTTTCTCCTAAGCTTTACTGATTCAAGTTTATATGCGTGGTAGGGTATATCTATCTATGATAGTCTGGCGCATTTTAGTCTATCCTCCTAAAAACGTACTCTTTATTTCTTGCTTATACCCAGATGGTTTGCTATAATTTATTTCTTTATCTATTTAGAATCGACGATTCCCATCTACTTAGAGTAAGATATATGTTTTCAATGGTCGATCAATACGGAGAGATGGTTGTAATGGGCTTGATCCCGATACTTTGATCACCTACCTAACCTGGGTAGAAGGCTCATCGTATTCCTTCCTAGTCCTGGTAGATCCTGGTCTTCTGCTCGGTCAAGGCAGTGAGTCCATTAGTAGTCACCCAGGATTGAGAATTGGGTCAAGCCGCGAATGCTTCGCAGTTATATAATTCAGTAACTCCGTAGTCCGATCACTCTAAAAGATTAGGGAATGCCCATCACTGCAAGGTTCAAATTTCCTATTTGGGTCTTGGTCTAAAGAGTCCTCATCTTAATTTATATCCATAGTGGGAGTTAAGGGTTTCTATCTTTTTGTCTAACCTAGACCAGTTTCTTTCGATCCTGGGCCAGTGGGGAAGGGATCAACCACACTTCTGCTGCGTCACTCTGATCTAACGGTTGTATTAGCTAACCTAACTAGACTTGGGCTCATAATGTTCTACCCATCTTAAAAATTATTTCTACTCTAAAGGCTCAAGGATCTATGTCCTGATCCGTATGTTTGAACAAGGCATAATTTAGAACCGCTCTTGGGTATTGTGGTTAATTCCAGGGACGGGTGTGAGTTTGTGGCAAGATACCTATACCCTATTGGCTATATGTTCTCAACATTTTCCAAGGGCGAATTAACAAACTTTTGGTTGTAGGTGGTCGGGCCAACATGGAAGAAAAGTTGCGTACTGGGTCTGATCCGAATACATTGACCTTCTGTCTAATTAGGACAGAAAATTCATTGTATCAGTTCTTAATCCGAGTCGATGCCGATCTTCTACTTGATCAGAGCATTGGATTTATTGGTAACCACTAGGATTAAGAATTCGATTCAAACCGCGAATACTTCACTTATATATAGTTTCTCTACTCCGTGTCCCCAGTTGTACTAAGTCTTTGGGAAGGAAATTCTAGGAGGCACGTTGGTTTGACCTAACATTAATTCTAAGGGATTTATATGTGTCCTCTGAGCGTGAGGAGTTTCTAAGTCAAAGACTTACTAAAGTGGTCTATAAGCATTAAGGGGATTCAACAAAGGAACAAGGTCTCACTCTAACTTAATCAAGTTAACTAACTAAGTCTATTTGCCAATTATCTTGGAAAATCAGTCTTTTACATTCCTTAGTATAACCAGTAGCCTCGTCTTAACTTAGGAGTAACAGTGATCCACTAGTTGTAACCTAAAACCTATGTTTATACACTAAATGATTTCATACACTTCCTAATACAAGGAATTTGTTTTATTGCTTAGGGTCAAGTTGTCTAGTGGAATTTGAGTTGCCCGGACCTCAATCTAATTGTACTCGAACACTACACATGTGATCATACCAGCTAAGAAGGTCCTAAGGTTCACGTTATTAATTTATAGAATTTCTTACACCACCAAATCCTTAAAGTCTACGAGTCTAACTTTAAGTCTAAAACTCTAAGTTGTATTCAATGGGTTTCGTTGCTAATCCCACCGCGAGATTCGAAATGACATGTTTGGAAGGAGGGTGGGATGGGATTAAAATCGATTCATAGACTTTGAAAAATGAGTCTTGCGTTGGGAAGTAGGAGATGGGATTTCCAAATCCCAAGATCCCGGGATTTACTTCTAATTGCATACATTCTGAACATGGTATTAGAAATCATGGGATATACCTAATCTAGGGGCGATACCTTACACATGCATCTATTGTTCCTTTTTACAATTCCATCCGCCCTAATCTTACCTAATGCAGTTGGTTGAACGGGCCCTAAATGTCCCATCATTTGGAAGTTGTGAAGGTTATGGGACACAAAAGTGTAGGTTTTATGCCCACATGAGGGAGTATAAGGAAGGTGGAGAGTTATACAGAGTATTTTTTGGGTAATGGTAGTGAATGGGTGTAAGATGTAGAAGAAGACAAAGTGGGGATGTGAGATCATTTTATGTGGTCTCGGTTACGTATGGACTATTCTACGGTAGTTAATCTCGCCCGTCTGTGACACTTGAGATTCTAATGTTGTCTCTAAATTCCATCGTCCCCTCCCTAAATCAGAGTGCGTTGGTGTGCGTTGTGTTACCACAACCCAGGTGTGGTTTAATCCAAATCATGCTCTGATACCATCTGTAACGCCCCAAAAATCGAGGGTCGGGTAGAAACCCAACTCCCGAGTTCCAGAACATCACTTATGCAACATATATGATGATGATGATTGAATGTTGTCTGTTAGTATAGTAAACATGAGTGAGATTAAGCCAAATAGAAAATCATACTCCAGAGACAATTAAATTATGCAAGTAGAAGACGGTGGTATGTATATGAATTATATAAAAATGATGGTAAGCTCTCAGAGTATGATTATCACCAGGTTAAATAATTACATGAAATGTGCAATAAGGAAAAGTAGTGTTTTCTATCAAACCCTATAGTCCCGCCAGCGTAACTCCAGGTCTGCTTAGACCCTCCAGAGAGTTGGACATAGGAGAGCTCCTCCTCGTCATCGAGTAGTCCGGCTCTGCCTCAAAGCATCGCCAACACCTGCAGCTAAGACAGAGTCTGGTTGGTGTGTACAACACCGTCCCGTAATGTGGGAGTGAGCGATCAACTTATTGGAATCATAGAGCAAAGGTTAACATGTTATCAAATCAATCAAGCGATAATGATAAAGCAAGCAGATCAAACATTCCTAAACACAGTGATTAATGCAAGAATGAAATGACATGATGGATGCCCTCACAGACATACTCCTTCATGCGACACCATCTTACGTCCACGGCATACTTTCTTCCCTCAGTGCTCCACATCTTCCAGGCACATGCAGTGCGATATGATCATGATTACCAAGTTATTATTAGTCCTTTTCATACAGCAAGATTGGGAAACTAGGGTACTTTCCTTATATCATTTCAACAAGGATCCTGTCTAAGGTCGTCACTCCTAGTAATCTCATACGATGATATATTTCTAGGTCGCTGCAAGGGCTATCAGGGCTGTTGCACGCACTCGTTGCTCCGCTCCCCCATCACCTTATCAATACAGGCCTAGTTGTACTCTTATTGCTACGGAAGGGTCTTCGCCTCACGTAGACTCAGAGTACACTCAAGGTCACTACAAAGGGCTGTCAGGGCTGTCGTACGCACTCGTTGCACCACTCCCACATCACCTTATCAGTGTAGGCCGACAGCAAGAATATAGTGTCCCATACCACCATAATCTGCTCACGAGTCTGGGTTGCTCACTGGTCACTATGGGGAGGTTTGTGGCCCCAGCGTAAGCCGACAGCTCGACCACAATGTCTTATACCACCATGCCTGGCTCATGAGTCTTAGTGGATCAAGGTACCACGGTTATCTAGGTTATTATTAGTAAGTTCAGTACCCTAGGTTCAAGTAGTTATGACGAATACAAGGTGAACATACAACGGTCAATCGGGTTACTTGATGAGTCTGACTAGCACGAGCGCACGTTGAATCGACCGACATGAAGTGCACAAGCACTTCGTGTGGCGTAATCACTGCCGACGACTCTAGTACGACTCGGGTTCGTCATACACATCCTTCGTGGCGAATAGAATCCAACCACAAATTCTAAGCCGTTACCGACTGCCTAGACTAGAATATAGCCCCAAGCACTTGTAATCTAAATCAATGATCATATGTGAGTGACAGAAATGAAACAAAATTAATCCAAGCATGTTAACAACATGTTATAACATACAACATAAGCAATTCAACCAAACACAAGCATTTCATCCATTTAAGGAAATCAATTCAATATAACAAACATGGAGGAAATCATGTACATCGTCATATTAGTTGAGAATCCAATCTCAACGATAAACTACAACAACATTTACTCAATATTTACTTATACAAAACTTTATACAAAAAGTTAGTCTACACACGTTACCCTACATAGCGTATGTCGGCCAATAATGTGCATTAGGGCAAATCTCTTCATCGAACAAATCATACACGTATAACTAGCATAGGTACATGACAAATACACATGGCAATCATATTAGAAAAATATGTACGTATACAGTATTTCCTACAAATACCTAAAATACCCTAAATCTCATATTCTTCGTATGTATTCGAAATGGAAAACAGACAACATGTTCTACATGTCAAACAACATTCTGGTCAATAATCTATCATTAAACGACATTGAAAGCTTTGAAAACAGGTAATCTAAGCATCTAGAATCCTTACTTTTCGTCGTAGACGCGTATTGATTCGAATAGAAAGTCTACGCTTCATCAACGTCGATATGACGACCTAATTCACAAGATATGTCAGCTACTTCGCTACTTGCATTGCTAGAATCCCTAAAATAGGTTGAGGTTAGGGTTTTCTTACCTAGAATGAGGTCGGAATCACCGGAAGAGTGACTGGAATACGATAGCTAAGCACGTTTGGTAGTAGGTTCGAGTGACGGGAAGTTTTCCTCACAACTCTTACAGAATCTCTCCTTTCTCTCCTCTCTTCTCCAGGGTTTTAACAAATTCATATGGGAGGGAAGTGAGAGGGTTTAAGGTCTTTCAATAGGTTAGAAAGTCACCTATATAGACTTGGAACAAAGGTGTACTTGTGTTATAACCAAATCGGATCTTTTCCAATCCAAAAGAGCATTTCTGGAGGTCCCCTGACCAAATGCGGTCGAACTTAAGCTCATGGATATTGGATCCTGATCACATTAATTTTTTAGTCCGATAGTATTCCCAGATCTCACGTGGCGGACCAGTTTCAATTCAGTGGTCACGGAGATTCGATCAAGGATTCGAAGTACACTGACCTGAGTGGAAAATGTTCTCTGATCCGAGGGTGTATTTGGGTCAGATTCCAATGGTCAGAATGCTTATACTTAACCCGCAAGCAAAACGTGCCAGATTTATTTAAATCACATTTAATTTTTAAAGAATTTCACTCTTTCTCACACTCGTTGGACCAGGCTCAATGACATAGCCTCAGAACATCAGTTGAGCTTAATTTCTGAAGCGATTGTCAAGTCCAGCTAAGCGGTCATAATGGTCTAAGATTGTAGATATCGAACTTTCAACGAGCGGTCTAGATCCAAAATAAAGTTTCGGTGTGCTCCCGAGAGCAACCGGGTTTAGTGATGGATTCTAGATTTTTAGGTAATGTAGCATTAACGGTTCAACTCATTTTGAATCTTACAGATCATATTTAAAGTGGTTCGAGCTAATTCTACTGATTGTTTAGTTCAGTACTTAACCAAATTCTGATCTAATTATGACAGAATAAGTCCCTAGGAAGTTCTATGCCCTTTCCTGACATTTCTAATTAGTATATTATTTTAATTATTTTTTTAGTAGTTCATCATCAAGTCTAATTCATCTCCACCAAATTTCATGATATTTCATGTTATAGAAAAATTCTAAAAATTCTAGAAGCAGCAGCTATCCAAAACTATACTTTCCAGATAGTTGTCACAACAACCCATTTTTAACTATACTATATATTTTATTATATTTTTTACTTATTTTTAGATGAAACTAGACTCATTTAGCTTCAATTTTGCTTTTGAATCACCTAAATCAAAATTATAACGAGGGAGATATAATTTTTCAAAGTTGAACCAAAATCATAGAAAATGTGACCAAAAACGGGCCAGCCGATGAACTACGACCCGACCAAGCCCGGTAATCGGCAAGGCCTCGCCAAACCGGTGAACACCGTACCGCTCGCTGACCTGTTTGGGGTGATTTCACCTTCTGATATTTGAAATGGGCGTATTTTAGAAGATGAGATGAGTTATTTGATATGTTATATATGATTTTGGGGTAGGAGAAGCTGATCTATCCAAATAGCCTACTTATTTCATGAGATTTTAAAAGGTTAATAGTTAAAAACCCTTTTTATTTATTTATTTACTATTTATAGTACTTTTTAGTTTAAGTATTGATCAACATCACCTAAACTTTAAGATTTGTGTCTAATATGAAAGCTCCTAAAAAATTTTGAAGGATAAGTAGTGAAAGGTGAGATTTTCGAAGGAAATAAGGATTTGAGACTTTTGGATTGAGTTTTGAGAAGCTGATCAAGTGTTAGGATTGACACATTGCCTAAGGACGTCTAAATTTAGGTTGAAAAAAATTCAGGGTGTTACAATCTACCCCCCTTAAAAAATAATTTCATCCCCGAAATTGGCTAAGGGTAATGAGTACAGATTCTATTATTCCTTTCGCCTAAGCTTTACTGATTCAAGTTTATATGCATGGTAGGGTATATCTATCTATGATAGTCTGGCGCATTTTAGTCTATCCTCCTAAAAATGTACTCTTTATTTCTTGCTTATACCCTGATGGTTTGCTACAATTTATTTCTTTATCTATTTAGAATCTTGACGACGATTCCCATTTACTTAGAGTAAGATATATGTTTTCAATGGTTGACCAATATGGAGAGACGGTTGTAATGAGCTTGATCCTGATACTTTGATCACCTACCTAACCAGGGTAGAAGGCTCATCGTATCCCTTCCTAGTCCTGGTAGATCCTGGTCTTCTACTCGGTCAAGGCAGTGAGTCCATTAGTAGTCACCTAGGATTGAGAATTGGGTCAAGTCGTGAATTCTTCGTAGTTGTATAATTCAGTAACTCCATAGTCCAATCACTCTAAAAGCTTAGGGAATGCCCATCACTACAAGGTTCAAATTTTTTATTTGGGTCTTGGTCTAAAGAGTCCTCGTCTTAATTTATATCCATAGTGGGAGTTAAGGGTTTCTATCTTTTCGTCTAACCCGGACCAGTTTCTTTCGATCCTGGGCAAGTGGGGAAGGGGCCAACCACGCTTCTGCTATGTCACTCTGATCTAACGATTGTATTAGCTAACCTAACTAGATTTGGGCTTATAATGTTCTACCCCCCTTAAAAATTATTTCTACTCTAAAGGCTCAAGGATCTATGTCTTAATCCGTATGTCGGAACAAGGCATACTTTAGGACCTCTCTTGGGTGTTGTGGTTAATTCCAGGGACCGGTGTGAGTTTGTGGCAAGATACCTATACCCTATTGGCTATATGTTCTCAACACTTTCCAAGGGCGAATTAACAAACTTTTGGTTATACGTGGTCGGGCCAACACGGAAGAAAAGTTGCGTAGTGGGTCTGATCCGAATACATTGACCTTCTGTCTAATTAGGACAGAAAATTCATTGTATCAGTTCTTAATCCGAGTCGATGCCGATCTTCTGCTTGATTAGAGCATTGAATTTATTGGTAACCACTAGGATTAAGAATTTGATTCAAACCGCGAATACTTCGCTTATATATAGTTTCTCTACTCCGTGTCCCCAGTTATACTAAGTCTTTGGGAAGGTAATTCTAGGAGGCACGTTAGTTTGACCTAACATTAATTCTAAGGGATTTATAAGTGTCCTCTGAGCGTGAGGAGTTTCTAAGTCAAAGACTTACTAAAGTGGTCTATAAGCATTAAGGGGATTCAACAAAGGAACGAGGTCTCACTATAACTTAATCAAGTTAACTAACTAAGTCTATTTGCCAATTATCTTAGCATAATCAGTCTTTTACATTCCTTAGTATAACCAGTAGCCTAGTCTTAACTTAGGAGTAGTAGTGATCCACTAGTTGTAACCTAAAACCTATGTTTATACACTAAATGATTTCATACTCTTCCTAATACAAGGAATATGTTTTATTTCTTAGGGTCAAGTTGTCTAGTTGAATTTGAGTTGTCCGGACCTCAATCTAATTGCACTCGAACACTACATATGTGCTCATACCAGCTAAGAAGGTCCTGAGGTTCATGTTATTAATTTATAGAATTTCTTATACCACCAAATCCTTGAGTCCAACTTTAAGTCTAAAACTCTAAGTTGTATTAAATGGGTTTCGTTGCTAATCCCACCGCGGGATACGAAATGACATGTTTGGAAGGAGGGTGGGATGGGATTAAAATCGATTCATAGACTTTGGAAAATGAGTCTTGTGTTGGGAAGTAGGAGATGGGATTTCCAAACCCTAAGATCCCGGGATTTACTTCTAATTGCATACATTCTGAACATGGTATTAGAAATCATGGGATACACCTAATCTAGGGGCGATAACTTACACATGCATCTATTGTTCCTTTTTACAATTCCATCAGCCCTAATCTTACCTAATGTAGTTGGTTGAACGGGCCCTAAACGTCCCATCATTTGGAGGTTGTGAAGGTTATGGGACACAAAAGTGTAGGTTTTATGCCCACATGAGGGGAGTATAAGGAAGGTGGAGAGTTACACAGAGTATTTTTTGGGTAATGGTGGTGGATGGGTGTAAGATGTAGAAGAAGACAAAGTGGGGATGTGAGATCAGTTTACGTGGTCTCGGTTACGTATGGGCTATTCTACGGTAGTTAATCTCGCCCGTCTGTGACACTTGAGATTCTAATGTTGTCTCTAAATTCCATCGCCCCCTCCCTAAATCAGAGTGCGTTAGTGTGCGTTGTGTTACCACAACTCAGGTGTGGTTTAATCCAAATCATGCTCTGATACCATCTGTAACGCCCCGAAAATCGGGGGTCGGGTAGAAACCCAACTCCCGAGTTCCAGAACATCACTTATGCAACATATATGATGATGATGATTGAATGTTGTCTGTTAATATAGTAAACATGAGTGAGATTAAGCCAAATAAAAAATCATACTTTAAAGACAATTAAATTATACAAGTAGAAGACTGTGGTATGTATATGGATTATATAAAAATGATGGTAAGCTCTCAGAGTATGATTATCATCAGGTTAAATAATTACATGAAATGTGTAATAAGGAAAAGTAGTGTTTTCTATCCAAACCCTATACCCCTGCCAGCGTAACACCAGGTTTGCTTAGACCCGCCAGAGAGTTGGACATAGGAGAGCTCCTCCTCGTCATCGAGTAGTCCGGCTCTGCCTCAAAGCATCGCCAACACTTGCAGCTAAGACAGAGTCTGGTTGGTGTGTACAACACCGTCCCGTAACGTGGGAGTGAGTGATCAACTCAGTGGAATCATAGAGCAAAGGTTAACATGTTATCAAATCAATCAAGCGATAATGATAAAGAAAGCAAATCAAACATTCCTAAACACAGTGATTAATGCAAGAATGAAATGACAAGATGGATGCCCTCACAAACATACTCCCTCATGCGACACCATCTTACGCCCGCGGCATGCTTTCTTCCCTCAGTGCTCCACATCTTCCAGGCACATGAAGTGCGCTATGATCATGATTACCGAGTTATTATTAGTCCTTTTCATACAGCAGGATTGGGAAACTAGGGTACTTCCCTTATATCATTCCCAACAAGGATCCTGTTTAGGGTCGCCACTCTTATTAATCTCATACGATGATATATTTCTACGCCGCTCAAGGGCTGTCAGGGCTTTTGCACGCACTCGTTGCTCCGCTCCCCCATCACCTTATCAATACAGGCCTACTTGTACTCTTGTTGGTAAGGAAGGGTCGTCGCCTCACATAGACTCAGAGTATGCTCGAGGTCACTACAAAGGGCTGCCTGGGCTGTTGCACGCACTCATTGCACTGCTCCCCCATCACCTTATTAGTGTAGGCCGACAGCAAGAATATAGTGTCCCATACCACCATAATCTGCTCACGAGTCTGGGTTGCTCACTGGTCACTACGGGGAGGTTTGTGGCCCCAGCGTAGGCCGACAGCTCGACCACGGTGTCCCATACCACCATGCCCGGCTCATGAGTCTTAGTGGATCAAGTACCACGGTTATCAGGGTTATCATTGGTAAGTTCAGTACCCTAGGTTCAAGTAATTATGACAAATACAAGGTGAACATACAACGGTTTAATCAGGTTACTTGATGAGTCCGACTAGCACGAGTGCACATTGAATCGACCGACATGAAGTGCACAAGCACTTCGTGTGGCCTAACCACTGCCGATGACTCTAGTACGACTCGGGTTCGTCATACACATCCTTCGTGGCGAATAGAATCTAACCACGAATTCTAAGCCATTACCGACTGCCTGAACTAGAATATAGCCCCAAGCACTTGTAATCTAAATCAATGATCATATGTGAGTGACAGAAATGAAACACAATTAATCCAAGCATGTTAATAACATGTTATAACATACAACATAAGCAATTCAACCAAACACAAGCATTTCATCCATTTAAGGAAATCAATTCAATATAACAAACATGGAGGAAATCATGTACATCGTCATATTAGTTGAGAATCCAATCTCAACGATAAACTACAACAACATTTACTCAATATTTACTTATATAAAACTTTATACAAAAAGTTAGTCTACACACATTACCCTACATAGCGTATGTCGGCCAATAATGTGCATTAGGGCGAATCTCTTCGTCGAACAAATCATACATGCATAACTAGCATAAGTTCATGATAAATACACATGGCAATCATATTAGAAAAATATGTACGTATACAGTATTTCCTACAAATACCTAAAATACCCTAAATCTCATATTCTTCGTACGTATTCGAAATGGAAAACAGACAACATGTTCTACATGTCAAACAACATTCTTGTCAATAATCTATCATTAAACAACATTGAAAGCTTTGAAAACAGGTAATCTAAGCATCTAGAATCCTTACTTTTCGCCGTAGATGCGTATCGATTCGAATAGAAAGTCTACGCTTCGTCAACGTCGATATGACGACCTAATTCACAAGATATGTCAACTACTTCGCTACTTGCATTACTAGAATCCCTAAAACAGGTTGAGGTTAGGGTTTTCTTACCTAGAATAAAGTCGGAATCACCGGAAGAGTGACTGGAATACGATAGCTAAGCATGCTTGGTAGTAGGTTCGAGTGACAGGAAGCTTTCCCCACAACTCTTACGGAATCTCTCTCCTTTCTCTCCTCTCGTCTCCAGGGTTTTAGCAAATTCGTATGGGAGGGAAGTGAGAGGGTTTAAGGTCTTTAAATAGGTTAAAAAGTCACCTATATAGACTTAGAACAAAGGTATACATGGGTTATAACCAAATCGGGTCTTTCCCGATCCAAAAGAGCATTTCTGGAGGTTCCCTGACCAAATGCGGTCGGACTTAAGCTCATGGATATTGGATCTTGATCACATTAAGTTTTCAGACCGATAGTGTTCCCAGATCGCACGTGGTGGATCAGTTTCAGTTCAGCGATCACGGAGATTCGATCAAGGATTCGAAGTACACTGACCTGAGTGGGAAATGTTCCCTGATCCAAGGGTGTATTTGGGTCAGATTTCAACGGTCTGAATGCTTATACTTAACCCGCAAGTGAAACGTGCTAAATTTATTTAAATCACATTTAATTTTTAAAGAATTTCACTCTTTCTCACACTCCTTGCTCCAGGCTCAATGAAATAGCCTCAGAACATCAGTTGGGCTTAATTTTTGAAGTGATTGTCAAGTCCAGCTAAGCGGTCATAATGGTCTAAGATTGTAGATATCGAACTTTCGACACGCAGTCTAGATCCAATACAAAGTTTTGGTGTGCTCCCGAGAGCAACTGGGTTTAGTGATGGATTCTAGATTTTTCGGCAATGTAGCATTAATGGTTCTACTCATTTTGAATCTATAGATCATATTTAAAGTGGTTCGAGCTAATTCTACTGATTGTTTAGTTCAGTACTTAACCAAATTCCGACCTAATTATAACAGAATAAGTCCTTAGGAAGTTCTACGCCCTTTCCTAAAATTTCTAATTAGTATATTATTTTAATTATTTTTTTATAGTTCATCATCAAGTCTAATTCATCTCCACCAAATTTCATGATATTTTATGTTGTAGAAAAATTCTAAAATTTCCAGAAGCAGCAGTTGTCCAAAACTATGCTTTTCAGATAGTTGTCACAATGACCCATTTTTAACTATACTATATATTTTATTATATTTTTTACTTATTTTTATATGAAACTAGACTCATTTATCTTAAATCTGGATTTTGAATCACCTAAATCAAAGTTATAACGAGGGAGATATAATTTTTCAAAGTTGAACTAAAATCACCAAAAATGTGGCTAAAAACGGGCCAGCCGATGAACTGCGCCCCGACGAAACCCGGTAATCGGCGAGGCCTCGCCAAACCCCCTCGCCGTTCGCTGACCTGTTTGCGGTGATTTCATCATCTGATATTTGAAATGGGCATATTTTAGAAGATGGGATGAGTTATTTGACATGCAATATATGATTTTGGGGTAGGAGAAGCTGATCTATCTAAATAACCTACTTATTTCATGAGATTTTAAAAGGTTAATAATTAAAAACCCTTTTTATTTATTTATTTACTATTCATAGTACTTTTTAGTTTAATATTGATCAACATCACCTAAACTTTAAGATTTGTGTCTAATATGAAAGCTCCTAGAAAATTTTGAAGGATAAAGTAGTGAAAGGTGAGATTTTCAAAGAAAATAGGGATTTGAGACTTTTGGATTGAGTTTTGAGAAGTTAATTAGGTTTTAGGATTGACCCATTGCCTAAGGACGTCTAAATCTAGGTTGGTGAAAATCCAGGGTGTTACAGTCCTGTAATAAAATCGAGTTGACTTCTTTCATGGTTCGTGTATTGCATTCTCTTACTTCCGGTACCATGGTCTACCTTCCTTCATTGATTTGTCATTTTATCATACAGTTTCGTCTCCATCCGGGTCATAGTGATATTCCGTTTGGTTATCTTATGACTGTGTTAGCCACTCACATGCTTGTTGATACACCTATTAATGACGCACCCATTCATCATCTTATTTTCAACAATACCAATCTTAATAAGATGAAGTTGGATTTTCTTCCTGGTCAAGTTGATGAAAGTGGTGTTGGTGGTGAAGCCGAAAATGAAGGGAAAGCTGGCGATCTTCCTCAACAGGATGTTAATATGGATGAGTTATTTGATGAGATAGAAACTGATTCGCCAAATGATCCTGATTACAATCCATCTAGTTATGATTCTCACCTTCATGCATTGGAGGAGAAGGTTGATAACATGAGTGTAGCCCACGATATGCAATTTAAATATATATGAAAATATCTTTGTCGCATTAATAGGGGCTTACACCAGATTGATCCTACTATCCCTGCTCCCTCCTCTGGATCTGATTAGGTGGATTATCTTTTGGATTGTATAACATTATCTTATTTTTTATTTTGGATATTGTATTAACTTGATTATGGCTTGATGATTCTGGATTTATATTTTGAGATATGATTTTTCCTTCCATATTCTTTTCTCATTATCTGCTTTTTATTACTCTCTATGTTGTTGATCTCTTTCCTATTGTGACTTTACCTTGTCATTTTGTGATAAAAAGGGGGAGTAGTATGGTAAAAGGGGAGTAGTATGGAAAGGGGGAGTAATTTGTATGGCTTTATTGATTGGAGTATATGTGGATTGATAATATGGAGTCTTGATGTTTACATGTTGTTTATTGTTTATATGAGCAGTACTCGTATTACTCAGGAGTAGAGAAAATTGTGCTTTTATGGCTCATGATTCTTTATTGAGCAGATGTTGCTCTTATCTTTTATGATATGTGTTTTGTCACAAATTTGACAAAGGGGGGGATTGTAAGTGCTATGATTTCATATCCCTTTGGTTGTCAAATTTTGTGGCGCCAAAACCTATATCTATATCTTGTATATCTTGTGTTTCATGTTTGAGACTATTCGTTGCTTCAAGACATCGTATTTCAAGACAAGAACTTAAATGAAGAAAGTTTCAAGTCTAGTCATGGATGAAGAATACAAGAATAGAAGACATCAAGTATGCATGTTCAAGATTCTAACAAGTACAAGAATAGAAGAAGACTTTATCAAGTCAAGAAATGTTCAAGCTCGAGAAGGCCTACAACAAGATTCGTAAATTTTCAAGCTTCTCTTAAGGGTCATCTGAGAGTACGGACTATCAATGTTCTTCTCACTTTCAAGGTTTGTTTGACCTTAGATTGACCTTAGGTTGGATTTTATTGTAGGTCATTCTGGATACATAATTAGTATATTTTAAATATGTTTATTCGGGCTGTTCTAAGACCAGTCCTAAGGACTTCAAGACTAGTCCTAGGGACTTCAAGAACAGTCCTAGCTCTGCTACGACCAGTCTTAAGTTTTTCAGGACCAGTCCTAGGTTGTTGAAGATTTTTGAATTTTTTTGATTGTCCTACGACCAGTCCTGGACATCTTACGATCAGTCCTGTGAGCTGTACAACTCGTCCTTCGATCGGTCTTAGCCCTACGACTCGAACTCCAGCAACTAATTTGGGGGTCCTACGACCAGTCGTAGTGACCCATGACCAGTCGTAGGTGGCCCACGACCAGTCGTAGGCTACCCAGGACCAATTGTAGAATAGCTAATCCTTATCCCGAGAAAATCTTTAAAAATCTGTTGAAGCTACGACCAGTCCTAGGGATCCTAAGACCAGTCGTAGATGGGATTTTTCAGGCTATAAATAAAGCACAAATTTCAGAGTTTTTCAATACAATTCAAGCAATTTTAAGGCCATTCTCTAAGATAAGTTCATGTTTATTTTTAAGCTACCTTGTGCTCATTTAATATTCCTTTTGCTAGCTTGTTTTGTATTTGATTTTGATCTACATTCCAATCTTATTAGAAAAGAGGAATTTTTGATATTCCTTCTTCTTGGATTCAAAATCAAATAGATCTAGCCCTTTTGATTTAAAATCAATTAGACTTAGCACCATTCTTAAAGTGAGTATTGGACTTTGAACGTTGAATCGAACTTCTACTCCGATTGGTTCTACCGGCCTACTTCAAAAGGAGATTCAGGTATTTTACATTTGTGTAATTTACATTCTTTGGTTTTGTTTAAGATTTGCTAGAAAAATCTCATTGTGTTGGTTATTTGAGGAGAGCCAGAAAACTCAGATTGTGTGGGTTTTTGGATTGTCTAAAGCCCGATGTAAAAAGACACAATTGTGAAGGTTTTAGGTGAACTTATGAAACCTATTTTGATAGTGCATGCTAATATCCCCTGTGTGAGGATATTAGGAGTGGAGTAGCATTTTGCGTGGCTGTTGAATAACAGTTGGTGTACACACAGGCGAACCACTATATATCTTTGTGTTATGGATGTGCTTTATTCTTTCATTCCTTTATTCATTCAGTTTTGTAGATTGTATTTGTGGATGAATGTTATAATCATTTTATTTCAAGCAAGTGTGGGGAATGTTGTAATAACTTAGGATTTATTGCTACAAGTTATTTTGGTTTCCTTGCTTTTTATTCCTCATTAGTTTGAGATACAAAGGACATTCTAGATATAAGGTTGTCATACCTTAAACCTTTGGTTTTTGGTGTAAGGTTGTCCTTAGAACTGATATAGTATCATTCTCTTAATTCTAGTTTATTGAGATTGCTTTTAATTTAGCATTGTGCTTTATTTCTTTTATTATTCCGCTATTATAAGTTTTATTTGGCATAGCCCTATTCACCCCCTCTCCAGGGCATATAGCTAGGCCCTTTCAAGTGGTGTCAGAGCCTAATAGCCCGTGCTTATTGTTTATTTATTGAATTTATTTCCTGAGCTAACGATCTAAGCTATCTTAAGATGTCAAATTTTGATAGCCTATCAGTCACTAGGCCACCACCCTTTAATGGCACGAACTATGCTTATTGGAAAGCCAGGATGAGGATCTTCCTCAAATCCATGGATGAAAGTGTGTGGCTGGCCACAGTGAATGAATGAAACCTTCCTAGCACTGAAGTAACTAATTATGATGATTCAAAATCAATGAAAGTAACGGCTTATTCTCTTTGGACCACACTTCAAAAAAGTGAGAGTAGTGCCAATGCAAAAGCACTAAATGCAATTACTTGTGCATTATCACCAGATGAATTCAAAAGAATAAAATCTTTTGAAAATGCAAAACAAGCATGGGATGTATTAGAAATGACACACGAGGGTACATCTATTGTCAAGAAATCTAAAGTCCAACTCCTCACAACTAAATTTGAAGAAATTCATATGGAGGAGAATGAGATGTTTATGGACTTCTACACTAGATTGAATGACATTGTAAACTCTATGTGGGGACTTGGTGATAGAATCCCAGAAAGTAAAGTGTGCGCAAAGATACTACGCTCACTTCTTGAACGGTTCAATTCTAAAGTAACCGCGATTCAGAAACTTCGTGATACGGATATCATGAGGGTTGAGGAACTAGTTGGTTCACTTTAAACCTACGAGTTGTCCTTTAAAGCTCCTAAAGGAAAATCAATTGCTCTCAAATCATCTAAAAATGTTTCACAAGAGAGCACTTCAAATTTTGAAAATTTTGAAGTTGATATGACGCTTTTAGCAAAAAAGTTTTACAAAATTTTTAAAAGCAAGAAAAAAGTTGATTTTTAAAAGTCAAATGATAAGAGACGATCTAAACCTAGAACTCAAAAATCTTTGAAACATAGTCAATGTTACAACTGTCAAGAGTATGGGCACTTAGCTAACAAATGTCCTAAAAAGGACAAATCAAAAAGGAAAAGATTGTTAGCTACTTGGGATGAATCGTCTGATTCTGAATCCTCTTCTAAATCAGAAGATGCTGAAACCGAGTCGGGCGATGATGTTAAAGCCCTTATGACTCTAGATAATGATGATATATCTAGTGAAGAAAATCTGAATAGTGATTGCGATAATGAAGATGATCTTCAGGATGCTTATAATGCCCTTTATAAGGAGAGTTGTAAAATTGTCGTCAAGCTTAAGTTACAAAAAGAAAAATTTTCTAAGCTTAAAGAAGATTATGAGTCTCTCGTTTTAGAAAAGTCTCATATTTCCTATTCTTTTGAAAAGACCAATGTAACACCCTGAAAATTGGGGGTCGTGTACAAACTCAACTCCCGAGTTCCAGACCGTCACTTATGCAACAAAATGATTATGATTCAATGTTGTCTAATTTAAAGCATTCACATGAGTAAAAGTATACCAAAACTGCAATTCATACTTCAGATCCAGTGATAAAAGCAAGCGGAAGACTAAACAATATATATATCACTGTATGGAAAAATAAAGTAGATCTCATCTGTCTCTAAAGTATGAATACATTTCTGAGTCTCATAAACATATACATGAACAAAATCAAATGTTTAAAATAGTCCCACTGAAGTCCCGTCAACCCAGGTCGCCTAAGAAAAGCCATCATGATACTGCATGTACGAGAACTCGTCCTAGTCCTCGTCGAAGTTTGGCTCTGCCTCCTGGATCTCAGCATCACCTGCATCTACAACAGGGTCTGGTGGGTGTTGCAAACACCATCCCGTAACGTGGGAGTGAGTGATCAACTCAGTGGAATCATAAAGTAAAGATTAACATGTTCACAAATTAATCATGCGATAATACTAAAGCAGTAAATCAGACAATCCTAATACTGTTGTTAATGTAAGATGACATGACGTGATGTATGCCCTCACCAACGATCTCCCTCATACGGCACCATCTTACGCCCGCGGCATGCCACACTCCCTAGAGTGCTCCACATCTTCCAGGCACATGCAATGTTATGGTGATATGATTTTTGAGTTGTTATTAGTCCATTCAAACAGCAGGATTGGGAAACTAAGGTACTTCCCTTGTATCAATCCTAACACAGATCCTATCTAGGGTCGTCACTCTTAGTAATCTCATACGAGGTATATTTGGTAGGTCGTTGCAAGGACTGTCAGGGCTGTTGCTCGCACTCGTTGCACCGCTCCCCCATCACCTTATCAATACAGGCCTACTGTACTCTACTACTACTGAAGGGTTGTCGCCTCCCGTAGACTCAGAATACGCTCGCGGTCAGTACAAAAGACTCGTCGCCTGATCAGTGTAGGCCGACAGCTAGAATATAGTGTCCCATACGACCATAATCTGCTCACGAGACTAGGTGCTCACTGGTCACTACGGGGAGGTTTGTGGCGCCAGCGTAGGCCGACAGCTCGACCACGGTGTCCCATACCACCATGCCAGGCTCATGAGTCTTCGTGGATCAAGGTACCATGGTTAACAGGGCTTATAATGGTAAGTTCAGTGCCCTAGGTTCAAGCTGTTATGACTCATACAGGGTGAACATACATTGGCCAGTCAGGTTACTTGACGGGCTCGACTAGTGCGATCGCATCTCAAGTCGAGTGACATGAAGTGCGTAAAACACTTCCCGTGGCCTAACCACTGCCGCCAACTCCAAACACGGCTCGCGTTCATCGACGCGTCATTCGTGGCCAAGACCAGCCAACCACGAATTCGCTCGGTTACCGACTGCCTGGACTAAGTCTAGTCCCAAACAATTATGGAATCACATCAGCAATTTATGTAGGAGTATTGGAATTGAAATACAATCATGTGAGCATATTAACACATGTTATAACATACAACTTAGGTAAATCTTCAAGCAGATACATTTTATGCATATAATGGAATCATGCATATAGTCAACATGTAGGAAATCATTTACGTCAGCATATTAACTGAGAAATCAGTCTCAAACTAATTCATAACATCATTTAATTTAATACATACTAATACAAGCATTTATACAAACACATACACTACACACTTAAGTCTACATTAGTATGTCGACCCGGAGTGCGCAATTTGGCGAATCTCTTCGCCAAACTAATTATGCACGTATTCCTAACTTTCTAATGCGACAACAAACCATGTCAATCACATCAGCAAAATTTGAATGTAATCAGTACTTCCTACAAATGACTAAAATGCCCTAAATCTCATATTCTTCGTTGATTTACGAAACAGAAAATGGATAGCATGTTATACATGTCAAACGGTGATGCCGTTGATAATCTACTATTAAACGACATTGAAAGCGTTGGAAACCGTCAATCAAAGCGTCTAAAATTCTCACCTTGTCTCTTATGGATGCGTAAATTTGAACGGAGCGTATACGCTTCGTCTACGGTGATAAGAGAACCTGTTTTACAAGACCTATTGGTTAAAAAGCTATGGATCATAGTGAACCTTAAATCAGCAACTTCTAGGGTTGTTTCATACCTGAAAACGTAGAAGAATCACCGGCTTGGTGATTAGGAGGTGTTGCTACAGCACGTGCAACAGGTGGCACGAAGACGGGAAAAATCTCTTCTACACTCTCTCTCAAACTCTCACCTTTTCTCCCTCCAAATCTAGGGTTTCTCTCAAATTCGGATGGGAGAGAGGAGTGAGGGTTTCAACCCCTTTTATAAGCCCAAAGCGCCGAAAATAGGCTCCGGTACAAAGTTCACTTAGTGCATATCCAAATCGGGGCTGTTTCGGTCCAAAAGATGCTTTCTGGTGGTCCCCTGGCCGAATGCGATCGGACTTAAGCTCATACGTACCAGATCTAGCACGTATTAAGTTTTCAGTCCGGCAGGGTTCGCAGATCGCACGTGGCGGACCAGTTTCAGTTCAGCGGTCACCGCACGTAGATCAGGGCTGAAAGTCTCATGATATAAAATAGAAATTTTTCCTGATCCGAGGGTGTAATCTGGCTGAATTCTGACGGTCAGAACGCTTAATACTGACGCGTCAAGTCGTGTGCCAGATTTGAATTTGAAATTCCAATTCTGTCCCTATTCGCACTCTCTTCGGTCCGAGCTCAATGAAATAACCTGTGATTATCGGTTTGACTTGATTTTTGAAATGATTGTCAAGTCCAGCTAGGCAGTTCTAACGGTCTAAGATAGGAGGTATCAGACTTTCGACGCGCGGTCTAGATCCAATACAAAGATTCAAAGTGGTCCAGAGAACAAACCTGCTTAGAGTTTGATCCGAGGTTATAGAGTATTGTAGAGTCATTGGTTCTACTCGATTTGGGTCTTGTAGAACGTATTTAAAGTGATCAAGGACTATTTCCCAGCTACTCCAGCGTTGCGCTAGCCAACTTAGTCATATTTTTTAAAAGAATTAATTCTACGCAATTTCGGGTCGAGTTGGTACTTGAGCCCAAGTATGGATTTTTCACGGGCGTTACAACCAAATGTGATTTAGATTTCAAGACCTCCAAAATTGAAGATTTGAGATCCGAAAATGAGAAACTCAAAAATGAGGTAGCTTCTCTTCTGAGTTTGAAAAACACATGGAGATATGCCTAAGGTGATCCTAAATTGGAAAAATTATTGTCCGAATCAAGAAAATGTGGCGATCGATCCGGGTTGGGCTATGATAAGAATAAATCTCTTAAATAAAAGAATATTACTCCTAAATTTATAACAGGAGAGTCTTAAACCTCAAAAGAAAAGAGTACTTATCAAGGTTTTTCTAAAAATTCAAGGACTTTTCAAAAACCTAAAGGTAGCCATGTCAACTTTGATTTTCAAAACCGAAATCCATTGGCTGAAAAAATAATTGATCTACTCAAGGAGCGATTAAAGTCTAACTCTATAGGTCTCTCCTATAACAACAGACAGAAAAAGACCATCTATACTCCTAAACCCAAAACAGTTCTGAAATGGGTTCCTAAAGTTGCCTGCTTGGTTGCCCACACTGCTTTCAAAGCTACAGGCCATTCAAAGTGGTACCTAGACAATGGTTGCTCTAGGCATATGACAGGCGACAAGGCTTTATTCACCGAGCTAAAAGATATGACTGACGGGTCAGTCACATTTGGTGATGGAAGCAATTGCAAGATCATTGGCCAAGGTACGGTTCAGCTTTATAACCTTCCCTTATTTAAGAATGTTTTATATGTTGAGGGCTTGAAACACAACCTACTAAGCATTTCTCAGATATGCGATAACAACCATAGTGTAAAGTTTTCTAATCAAGGTTGTGAGATAGTTAATAAAAAGGGTTCTGTTATATTAACTGGTTGCAAAACTTCTGAAAACTGCTACATTGTTAGTGATGCAAGCTCATCTACTCAATCGTGTTACATGGTCCATATCGATGAGACTAAATTATGGCATAAACGCCATGGACATGTACACTACCGAAACTTATTTAGATTGAGCAAAAGAGAACTAATTAGAGGTCTACTGAAATTGTAAAAAGTAGACAAAATATGTGGTGAATGCCGCTTGGGAAAACAGATTAGGAGCTCTCACAAGAAAGTGAACTCCAATACCACATCTAGACCACTCGAGCTTCTCCACATGGATCTTATTAGACCAATCAGAACGGAGAGTCGAGGAGGCAAAAAATACATCTTGGTTATCATACATGACTATACCAGATTCACTTGGGTATCATTCTTAAAAGACAAAACTGAAACCCTTAATAAAGTGAAAAAGGTCATTAAACGAATCCAAAATGAGAAAGGTTCTCATGTTAGTAAGATCCATAGTGATCATGGATCCGAATTCAAAAACAGTAGTTTTAAGAAATTCTGTAGCGATCAGGGAATATCGCATGAATTCTCTGTACCTAAAACACCGCAACAAAATGGTATTGTCAAAAGAAAAAATAGAGTGCTTCAGGATATGGCTAATGTTATGTTGAATAGCATGAAGCTCTCTAGAAATCTTTGGGCTGAAGCAGTTAATACCGCATGTTATATTATTAATTGAATTTATACTAGTAAATCTGATAATAAGACTGCTTATGAATTATGGTTTGAAAAGAATCCTACTGTCAAATACTTTCGAGTTTTTGGTAGCAAGTGTTATATTTTACGAGATTATGAAATTTTGAAAAAGTTTGATACGAAGAGTGATGAAGGTATTTTTCTTGGTTATTCTATGAACAGTCAAGCTTATAGGGTTCTAAATAAGAGAATTGGTGTGATTCAAGAGTCTATCAATGTGGTCATTGATGATCATTTGAATACACCAGCTTCGAGTTCAGATGATGATGAAGTTCTTATTATCGACAATCAAGATACCTCGTCAAGTCAAAAAGAATCTGAACCAAGGACTGTCAAAGATCATCCAATCAATCAAATTCTTAGAAACCCTCTCACTGGAGTTCGTACTCGTAAATAAATTGAGAACATATGTAATTATGTTTGTTTTACATCCTAAATAGAACCAGTTAATGTGAAAGAAGCACTTTCTGACAAAAATTGGATAGTTGCTATGCAGGATGAACTTAATCAATTTGTTCGTAATGATGTCTGGTATCTTGTTCCTAGACCTAAAGATAAACACATTTTTAGAACAAAATGGATCTTTAAAAATAAGTATGATGAACTTGGAAATATAGTACGAAACAAGGCTAGACTGGTTGTACAAGGGTACACTCAGATTGAAGGCATCGATTACGATGAAACTTTTGCTCCAGTCGCTCTCCTTGAATCAATCAGACTTTTTATTTCCATCGCATGCTTTAGAAAATTTAATATTTATCAAATGAATGTAAAGAGTGCCTTTTTGAATGGCGATTTACATGAAGAGGTGTATGTTGAACAACCTTCAGGGTTTGAAGACCCCAAGTTATCTGATCATGTATTACGTCTCAAAAAGGCTCTCTATGGTCTAAAACAAGCGCCCAGGGCATGGTATGAGAAATTGACTAAATTCTTACTTAGTCATAGCTTTCAAGTAGGAAGTGTTAATAAGACGCTCTTTGTTAAGAAGCATAAAAATGATATTTTGATGGTTCAAATTTATGTTGATGGTATTATTTATGGATCAACTTGCACTAACATGTCTATTGAGTTTACAGAGTTAATGAAATCAAAGTTTTAAATGAGCATGGTTGGTGAACTAAATTATTTCCTAAGGTTGTAAGTAAAATAACAACCTGATGGAATTTTCATTTTCCAAACCAAGTATGCTACGAACTTGGTTAAAAGGTTTGAATTTGAGAATGGTAAGAACTTTGATACTCCTATGGGTACAACGTTAAGACTCTCAAAAGACTCTACGAGTAAAGATATAGATCCTGAACTGTATCGTAGTATGATTGGTAGTTTGTTGTATCTAACTGTAAGTAGACCTAATATCGCGTTTAGTGTTGGTATTTGTGCAAGATATCAGTCCTTTCATAAGGAATCACATCTTACTGCTGTTAAACGGATTATTAGATATGTCGCATGTACTATAAATCTGGGTCTTTGGTATCCTTTTAATACTAGTGTTCAATTAGCCGGGTACTCAGATGCTGATTGGGCCGGTAATATCGATGATAGAAAATCAACCAGTGGTGGTTATTTTTACATTGGAAATTGCTTAGTTTCTTGGTTCAGTAAGAAGTAAAGCTCAATATCGCTCTCCACTGCTGAGGCTGAGTATATTGCAGCTGGATATGCATGTACTCAACTATTTATATGCATGCTAAGCGATTATGGAATTAATCAAGATTCAATGATCATACATTGTGATAATTCCAGTGCTATAAATATTTTCAAAAATCCAATCCAGCAATCATGTACTAAGCACATTGACATTAGGTATCATTACATTCGTGAGTTGGTTGAAGAAAAAGTTATCTACTTGGAATATATACCAATCGAAAATCAACTTGATGATATATTTACTAAACCTCTCGATAAAAATAGGTTTAATAAATTGAAATTTGATCTTGGTATGTGCATTTTACATTGAGTATTCTTGCTTGCATGTATCAATTAGACTTAGAACCATTCTTAAAGTGAGTATTGGACTTTGAACATTGAATCGAACTTCTCCTCCGATTGGTTCTACCGGGCAACTTCAAAAGGAGATTCAGGTGTTTTACATTTGTGTAATTTACATTCTTTGGTTTTGTTTGAAATTTGTCAAAAAAATCTCATTGTTTTGGTTATCTGAGGAGAGCCAGAAAACTCAGATTGTGTGGGTTTTTGGATTGTGTAAAGCTCGATGTAAAAAGACACAATTGTGAAGGTTTTAGGTGAACCTGTGAAACCTATTTTGATAGTGTATGGTAATATCCCCTGTGTGAGGATATTAGGAGTGGAGTAGCATTCTGTGTGGCTGTTGAATAACAGTTGGTGTACACACAGGCGAACCACTATATATCTTTGTGTTGTGGATGTGCTTTATTCTTTCATTTCTTTATTCATTCAGTTTTATGGATTGTATTTGTGGATGAATGTTGTAATCATTTTATTTCAAGCAAGTGTGGGGAATGTTGTAATAACTTAGGATTTATTTCTGCAAGTTATTTTGGTTTCCTTTCTTTTTATTCCCCATTAGTTTGAGATACAAAGGACGTTCTAAAAATAAGGTTGTCCTACCTTAAACCTTTAGTTTTTAGTGTAAGGTTGTCCTTAGAACTGATATAGTATCATTCTCTTAATTCTAGTTTATTGAGATTTCTTTTAATTCAGCATTGTGCTTTATTTCTTTTATTATTCCGCTGTTATAAGTTTTATTTGGCATAGCCCTATTCACCCCCCCTCTAGGGCATATAGCTAGACCCTTTCAACCTCCTACTATTGCACATGAAGACCGCCATGATCGGGTTGCCTTAGAAGCCCGCATGGCCAAGATTGAAGAGAACCAGGCCGCCCTGAGACAGGTGGTCAGGGAGAACCAGGCTTATCTGAAACAAAAATTCAAGAGAATGTCTCGCACTCAGAAGACACCTGTGTTGTATATAGGATAAGGGTGCGCCACCACCTTCGCCAGAGTTAGAGGACTAGTTATGTGTTGCAGTTATCTTCTAGTTTTCTTTGTTTCTTATTTTTCCTTGTAATAGCCTTGGTAGGCTTAGTTAAATGTTAGAGTAGTTGGTGTTAAAAACTTTTACTAAATTAGCTCACATGCATTCTCTGTCATGATTCATGTAATACTACATCTCATGTTTTGTGACATATTTTGGTTAAATAAAATGCATGAAGCTTCTTTTAATTTGGAATGTGTAGAATATTTGGAAAAGTGAGTGATATTATTCTAAATCTTACACATGTTGCACCTTATGTTGTGTATAAGGGATGCCTCCTAAAAACACTCGGAACATAGCACATCTTGCACTTGAAGGATTGATTGACGAGGCACCTCCCCTGAGTGATAGCCATACGGACCCCAGTTTGGGCCTAGATATTGAGACAATGTCGGACTCATAGTCGGCCACTAGCCCCACCAACGGGCCAACACCTTGTGCACCACCGGTTCTGAAACAGAACCATGCGTCTACATCGACGCCACACATGCCTCAGGTGGCTCCTCCCCCTGATAGGTTTGGGTAGATGATGCTCCTAATGCAACAACAACAACAGTTTCTGGCCACTATTGTAGGGATCATTGCCCATAACATGAATATGGTCTGGCCTATGCCACCAGTGCAGCCAACTGGAACTATGAACATGAGTGGCTTATTTGAATGCTTTCAGTGCTCTGCCCTCCTACATTTGCAGTTACATACTGACCCAGGGAGGCAAAGTATTGGTTGGATTGTATATCTAAGATGCTGAAGCCATTGCACTATACTGAAGCAGAGAAAGTGGAGTTAGTTACTTATATGTTTGAGAAAGAAGCCAGTCTTTAGTGGGACAGCATCCTACGAACTATGCCCATAGGATATGTGTGGACGTGGGACACATTTGAAACTCATTTCCAAGGAAACTATTTCTCCCTCACTTACTATAATGAAAAGGAGCGTGAATTTTTTTGCCTCTGACAAGGGGGAATGACCACCGCTTCACGGAGCTGGCCAGATATGGTCCATTAATCCTAGTAGACGAGCCAATGAGAATGCAGTGATATTCAGAGGGTCTGCGGACTGAAATTCTCAAAAAGATGTGTTACGCTAGCATTCCCAACTATACTAAGCTAGTGAACATGTCCCTGCGAGATGAGTACGATGGCGAGAAGCTGTCCCAGAAACATATGCCTATGGGCCCAATGTCTCTGCCTGAATTGCCGAACTGACCATTTCTTGGTAAGTGTAAGACCCGTATCCTAGATTGTATCGTTCGGTAAACTTTCGTGATCTTTCCAATCGAATCCCAGCAACTGCGATCCTTAACCGGAATTTGCGCGCGACCCTGATTCCCACGCCGTTAACCCGAGTCGACTCAACTCGAGACTTGTACCTTGACGACCGCACCGTCGCCGCGGTTCCGATGCCACGTCTCCGCGCTGAGGCGATACCCAGGCCAGGAGATGTGGGCCTGCGTTCAGTTCGAGAAAACACCGCACGTTGCAAGTATCAAGGGAATCTCTAGGAAACATCCCATCAATCCTATCAATCAAAGTACACATCACCAATTAATGCCAAGTACAACTACCCTCCCTAAAAGTCAACTTTTCTTACAACAAAAGTACTCCCTTACATCACTCACCATCCCTCTCATCCCATCACTCCACCTCACCCTTCTCTCTCTCATTTTCTCTCTTATCATTCCAAGAAAACTCCCATGGAAGCAAGCCACGTCCAAGCTCCCCATGAGAGAGCTAGTGTGGCCCACCTTCCTACCATAAATTCCAACCCTTGGACCATCATCTCAACCGTTGAAAATGTCCTCTTGGAGCTCTAGAGTGCATAGGCGGAAGAAGAAAGAAGAGATCTCGAGGTGGGTGCTTCTTTCTTTCTTTCTCTCTCTCTTTTTCCCTTTCTCTATTTTTTTTTCTTTCCTTTTCAATGAATGGCCCACCTGATGCGTGTGATATATCCATGCCATCCATCACGTTGGGCCCACTTTGATGAGTGTGGATCTGACACCGTCTAGCAACTTGGACGGTGAGACCCTCCATGGTGCATATGTATCATCCATACAGTCCATTCATGGTAGGGCCCACTATGATGTGAATTTCATCCAAGTCGTGCGTTTATTTTGCTGCTGCAGCAGCTGCTGCTGACGCCAGTAGCCCTGAGGGTCTGACCGTGAGATATGTGTTATGATCTAGACCGTCCACTCATGTGAACTCCACCTTGATGTATGGACCTGATCCACACCGTCCATGTGTATGGGACGGTGGGCCCTGACGTATGTGAGCCACACTGTGATGTATATGTTTACATCCATCCATCCATTTGTGGCCCCCACTCGTTGCACGTGTGCAACCTTCAGACCGTCCGTTATGCGTTTCTGGACGCTGAACGATGGCATAAATAATATGTAGATATATACATATATTATATATATTATTTAATATCATAATATCATGTGGGCCCCACGTGGGACCCATCTAGATGCATTTTTCATCCACACCGTTGGGCCCCTTTGACGCACGTATTCTATATTCATGCCATCTGTCCATCTCAGGACGCAGGGCCCACCTTGCATGTGTTATCCAGGCCGTCCGCCATTTGGACAGTGTGTCCATCCAAACAGTCCGTCCCTCTTGCTGACGGTAGGGCCTACCTCCACACGTGTGGACCCCACCCACTCTGACGTATGCATTTCATCCATGCAGTCCACCATCCACACGTGGACGGTGGGACCCATGTGATGTATGCTGTTTATATCTTGGCCGTCCGTCCACTGTTGGGACGTGAGGCCACCTTGATACATGTGTTGTGGGTCTCCATGATGCGTGTGTTGCATCTGAACCGTCCATCTGTTTAACGTCAGCAGGCCCGTGGGACCCCTGACCATGATGTATGTGTTTCAAATCTACACCGTCCATCAGATTGTGATGGTGGGAACCCACGAGCAGCAGTTATACTGCTGTGTACATCAGCAAGCTCAGTGGGTCTAATCTGAGGTGTGCTCGATCTTGTCCATCCATATGTGGACTCACCAGCAACAGTTAGCTGCTGGTCTTGACGTCAACATCCATGTGGGTCACACATAATGTATGTATCCTATGTCCACACCATCCATCCATGGATCCCACCATGATGTAGGCGTTCCATCTCAGCCGTCCATCATCAGGACTCTGATGTGGACCCCAGAAGCATGCAGCTGCTGGATTGACGCCAGGAGCTCTCTGGATCTGATCATGAGGTCTATGTTATATTCAAACCGTTCATCTGGTGGGACCCACTAATGTATGTCTTATTCACACGGTCCGTGAACTGGGGCCTGCACTCAATGTATGTATTGTATATGTACACCGTCCAGTGGTTTGGATGGTGTGTACATGTTCTGAATCCACGCCGTCTGTCCATTTTGATGGACGGTCCAAGCAGTGGGCACCCACCATGAAGTAGTACGTGTTGTATTACCACACTGTCCAGCACGTGGATTCCACCCTGATGAACGTGTACCGCCTAGAGGTGGTGTCCATTGTGATGTATTTGCTCCATCCACACCGACTGTCTGAACCACGCTGACATGTCCCACCACAATGTATGTGATTATCCTCACCATCAGTCCATTGTGTGCGGGCCCTACACGTGTGATGCATCTGCACCGTCCAGACCTTGGATGGTGGGACCCACCCTACATGTGGGACCTGGGTTGGATACGGACTGGCTCGTGTATCTCTCACAACAGCTGCTATGATTGATGGCAGCAATTTCTGTGGGACCCACCCTACATGTGTGAGGGTGGGGACCACCTTGATGATGTGTTGATCCATTGTCCAGACCATGAATGGTGGGTCCCAACCTTGATGTATGTATTCTATTCTCACCATCCATCTGGATTGGACGGTGATGTGCAGGGCTTACCGTGATGTATCTGTCCATATGGTAGGATGCACCTAATGTATGTATTGTATCATGATCATCCAAACTACTGGACCCCACCTCTTGTATGTATAGTATATTCACGCCGTCCATCTATTTTTTTTGATGCGTGAGGCCCACCTTAATGTATTTTTACGGCCCATTCGTAAGGCCTACTTTGATATACTTGAGTGTAACACCCCGGATTTTGGCTAATCTGGGATTTGACATCCTTAGGCAATGGGTCAATTAAAACACCTGAAAAATCGTGCAGAACCCAATTCCATAGCCAAAGAAACCACTTAGGATTAATTTCTTTAGAAACTAAGCATAAGATAGCTAGCGCAACGTTGGAGTGGCTGGAAAGTCCCTGATCACTTTAAATACGTTCTACAAGACCCAAATCGAGTAGAACCAATGACCCTATAATACTCTATAACCTCGGATCAAACTCTAAGCAGGTCTATTCTCTGGACCACATTGAATTTTTGTATTGGATTTAGACCGCGCATCGAAGGTCCGATACCTCCTATCTTAGACCGTTAGAACCGCCCAGCTGGACTTGACAATCATTTCGAAAATCAAGTCAAACCGATAATCACAGACTATTTCGTTGAACCCGGACTGAAGAGACCGCGAATAGGGACAGATTTGGAATTTCAAATTCAAATCTGGCACACGACTTGACGCGTCAGTATTAAGCGTTCTGACCGTCACAATTCATCCAGATTACACCCTCGGATCAGGAAAAATTTCTATTTATTATCATGAGACTTCAGCCCTGATCTATGTGCGGTGACCGCTGAACTGAAACTGGTCCGCCACGGGCGATCTGCGAATCCTGCCAGACTGAAAACTTAATACGTGCTACATCTGGTACGCATGAGCTTAAGTCCGATCGCAATCGACCAGGGGACCACCAGAAAGCAGCTTTTGGACCGAAACAGCCCCGATTTGGATATACCTCAAGTATACTTTATTCCCAAGCCTGTTTTGGGCACATTTGAGCTTATAAAAGGGGTTGAAACCCTCACTTCTCTCACTCATCCGAATTTGCTAGAAACTCTAGCAAGAGTGAGAGAGAAAGTGAGAGTTTGTGAGAGAAGGTGGGAGAGCTTTTCCTGCTGCTGCTGTACGTGCTTAGGCAACGCACTCCGATCACTTTCCCGGCGATTCCTCCGCGTTTTCAGGTAAGAAAAATCCTAGAAAGTTGCTGATTTGATGTTTCTTCCGTTTCATAGCCTGATAGTTAATAAATCTTGTAAAACAGGTTCTCTTATCACTGTAGACGAAGCGTATACGCTCGGTTTGAATTTCAACATCCATAAGAGACAAGGTGCGGATATTAGACGCTTTGATTGACTGTTTCCAAAGCTTTCAATGTCGTTTAATAGTAGATTCTTGACGGCAACGCCGTTTGACATGTACAACATGCTCTCCGTTTCCCGTTTTGTAAATTAACGAAGAATATGAGATTTAGGGCATTTTAGTCATTTGTAGGAAGTACGGTCTACATGCATATTTTGCTGATGGGATTGACATGGTTTGTTGCCGCATTAGGGAGTTAGGAATGCTTGCATAATCAGTTTGGTGAAGAGATTCGCCTAGTTGCGCACTTTGGGTCGACATACTATATGTAGACTTAAGTGTGTAGTGTATGTGTTTGTATAAATGCTTGTACTAGTATGTATTGAATTAAATGATGTTATGTAGTAGTTTGAGAATGATTTCTTGATTAATATGCTGACTTAAATGATTTCCTATATATTGACCATATGCATGATTCCATTACATGCATGGAATGTAGGTGTTTGAAGATTTGCTTAAGTTGAATGTTATAACATGTGTTACCATGCTCACATGATTGTATTTCAATTCCAATACCTTTGCATATATTGTTGATGTGATTTCATAGATGTGTGGGACTAGACTTAGTCCAGGCAGTCGGTAACCGAGCGAATTCGTGGCTGACTGGTCATAGCCACGAGCGACGCGTCGATGAACGTGATTCGTGTTTAGAGTTGGCGGCAGTGGTTAGGCCACGCGAAGTGTTTTACGCACTTCATGTCGTTCGACTTGAGATGCGATCGCGCTAGTCGAGCCCGTCAAGTAACCCGACTGGCCGATGTATGTTCACCTTGTATGAGTCATAACTGCTTGAACCTAGGGTACTAAACTTACCATTGTAAACCCTGTTAACCATGGTACCTTGATCCACGAAGACTCATGAGCCGGGCATGGTGGTATGGGACACCGTGGTCGAGCTGTCGGCCTACGCTGGGGCCACAAACCTCCCCGTAGTGACCAGTGAGCACCTAGACTCGTGAGCAGATTATGGTGGTATGGGACACTATATTCTAGCTGTCGGCCTACACTGATCAGGCGACGAGCCCTTTGTAGTGACCGCGAGCGTATTCTGAGTCCACGGGAGGCGACGACCCTTCCGTTGCAGTAGACTACGGTAGGCCTGTATTGATAAGGTGATGGGGGAGCGGTGCAAAGAGTGCGTGCAACAGCCCTGGCAGCCCTTGCAGCGACCTACGAAATATACATCGTATGAGATTACTAGGAGTGACGACCCTAGACAGGATCTGTGTTGGGATTGATACAAGGGAAGTACCTTAGTTTCCCAATCCTGCTGTTTGAATGGACTAATAACAACTTGGAAATCATATCACCATAGCATTGCATGTGCCTGGAAGATGTGGAGCACTCTAGGGAGTGTGGCATGCCGTGGTCGTAAGATGTTGTCACATGAGGGTGATCGTCGGTGAGGGCATACATCACGTCATGTCATGTTGCATTAACAACAGTATTAGGAATGTTTGAATTACTGCTTTACTATTATCGCGTGATTGATTTGATAACATGTTAATCTTTGCTCTATTATTCCACTGAGTTAGCTACTCACTCCCACGTTACGGGACGGTGTTCCTGGACACCCACCAGACCTTTTTTGTGATTGCAGATGATGGCGTGGCCTGTGAGGCGGAGCCGGACTTGATGATGATGAGGAGGATCCCTCCTTTATGCGTGTTCTAATCGACGGGATTACAGGGAGGTTGATTAGATACTTTGACACTTGTCATTTTATATTTTTAGCGTACTCATGTATATTCGTTTTGTCTACTTTTGGAGTATACATGTATGTATATAACCTGGTAACATATCCACACTCTGGAGGCATACAACAGTTTATATATGTTATACATACTATCACAGTCTTCCGCTTGTTAATTTAACCGTCTCTGGAGTATGATATGCTGTTCTAGCTTAATCTCACTCATGTTTAATACATTATCACATACAACATTCAATCATACATATCTATGTTGCATAAATAACATTTTGGAACTCGGGAGTTGGGTTTTTGCTCGACCCCCCAATTTTCGGGATGTTACATTGAGGCCCATTAGTGCGGCCCCTCGATACAGCCCATTTAATGTGTACGAGACCCGTGAGAGCGGCCCATCGTGATGTATATTAGCCCCTTTGTGTGAGGCCCATTATGATGTATATGCGGCCATGTTTGGGGCCCAATGAGATGCATTTGAGGCCCATATATGAGGCCTAGTGTAATGTATTCAAGACCCGTATGATAGGGCCCATCTGCTTGTATTTAAGGCCCACGTGCGGGGCCCACCCATGGTGTATATGAGGCCCATTTATGCGGCCCACTTGTTGTATTTGAGGCCCATGGGTTATGGCCCATATGATGTATCTAAGGCCCATGTGCAGGGCCCACCTGTTGTGTATATGTGACCCCTAAGTAAGGCCCATTGTGTTATATATTAGACCTTTGTGTGAGACTGTGGGCCCATTATATGTTTGACTCTATGTGGGTCACTGCTTGGAAGTGATGTTGGTTAAATGTCTACATTGATGGACAATGATGATTAGATGTTCACATTGTGACCTTCCCTTAGGTCGATTGTCGATCCCAATTTTCATATACCGATTACCGATTATGATTTCCATGACCGATTGCCGATTCTGTTTATCGTGGCCGATTGACGATTACCGATCAAGGCCGATTATCGTGACCGATTACCGAATCTGATTATCGTGGCCGATTGCCGATTATCGATCGAGGCCGATTACCGATTCTGATTTGTCGTGGCCGATTGCCATTTATCAATTGAGGCCGATTATCGATCGAGGCCGATTACCGATTCTGATTTGTCATGGTTGATTGTCGATTATCGATCGAGGTTGATCATCGATCGAGGCTGAGTATCGATTCTGATGGCCGATTGCCGATTATCGATCGAGGTTGATTACCGATTCTGATGGCTGATTGCCAATTATCGATCGAGGCTAATTATCGATCAGGGCCGATTACTGATTCTGATTTGTCGTGATCGATTGCTGATTATCGATCAAGGCCGAGTACCGATTCTGATGGCCGATTGCCGATTATCGATCGAGGCTGATTATCGACCAGGGCCGATTACCGACTTTGATTCGTCGTGGCCGATTGCCAATTTTGATTTTCGGAGCCCAATGTGATGTACATGCTACCTGTATTTGAGGCCCGACGTGATGTGTATTAAGCCCATGTCTAAGGCCCGATGTGATGTATATTGATGCCTAGGTGATGAGATTCATTGTGATGTATTTGAGGGTCAGGAAAAAGAGCCCATTGTGATGTATGTTAGGCCCATGAGCAGGGCCCACCCGTTGTGTACATGTAACCCTTGAGTAAGGCCCATTGTGTCGTATATTAGGCCCTTGTGTGAGGCCGTGGGCCCATTATATGTTTGGATCCATGTGAGTCATTCCTTGGGGAAATGATGGTTAAATGTCCACATTGCCGAGGCCGATGGTTGATACCGATTATGAGTATGTGACTGCATAGCACCATGATACATGCTCATACGTATCATCTGCATGTCTGTTATGAGATATGATTGACCATTGCATATGTCATAGTGCTGGTTGTTATGAGACTTCCTGATAGGCGGAGATTTTCTCACATGAGCGCACGGTATGCGCAGGATTGATGCATGATTGTACTGTGTGACTCATGCATCTCGCATTTGTATGACATAACCACCGTACGCCCTAGCGACATCAGGGCTGTAGCCTCCACAGACATATCGTGTATGGTCAGATGGGATACTGAAAATCTGTTCTACATGGGGTGCTATAGATATCCCTGGGTCCCTAAACCCTCTTGGTTTTAGAGGTTGCTTCAACGTCTAGACCGAGTGGGTAGATGAGCGATGAGTGCCGAATACCAGATGGCTGCGCTCTCCACTGTGTCGTGGTCGGTTGGAAAGGGGGTGCGGCCTTACCTGCCCGAGAGGAGGGGGTAATGCTAGGCTGAGTCTGACCAGCTCGAGGAATGGGTCCGCTATTGACGAACTGGGCCCGATATTGGTAGGCGGATAGTGAGGTCTCTTCCACTCACCTTGTTGTGCACGATGGGGCGGCAATCTGGTATGGAGTGTAATAGACCCCGGTGATTTTCCAAAGAGGAACCGTACCGATATGTGGACTTATTGAGTAGGAGTTGCATGCTCATTCATTCATTCATTCACTATCCACTCGGACTGGTGGTGCGCAACTAATTGTTGTATACCTTCGTTAGGGTAAGGATTTCGGTTGGGCACGTGACCAACCTGAGATCAGGAGTTTACCACGTCGAGCCTGACTATCCAAATTTAGGTATGGGACTGGTTTAGATAGAAGTCCCTTGTGGTGGACCCCATAGCCTGCGATACTACGTACTATCATCCCGACTTCATACTCCAGCATGATTATTTCATTCGCATCGCATATTGCATTACATCCTCGGGATCTAATATTTGACTCTTTATGACTCCTTATCACATAGTTGTTCTATATTGCATATTCTGATATTGATTAACTTATAGACTTGTCCATACTTCTGCTTACTCTGTTATCGTATGATTTGCATCTTGTCAGTATTTCTGCTTACTCTGATAATTCCTACTCTTGTTAGTGTTTCTGCTTATTTAGACATTGTATGGTTTATGGATTACCAATTTTTTTGATATTGTATGATTATAGCATTGTATTGAATACTTGGCACTTACCTTGTGCACACACTTACACCACCCTCTAAGCTTTCTATAAGCTTATGCACGATAGATGCGTGCAGGTAATGTTAGGTTGTAGCAGTGTTAAGCTTGGAGCGTACAATGGTCTTCTGGAGCTTGAATTTCTATTTATGTATTTTCCATTCAGTATTGTATTCAAATGATTATATTAGTGGATATGTGATGATAATGTTGCCGTTGTGAATTGGGTAATCTTGTGGTTATGCTTATTACTAGTTAAATGTACATTTCAAATATATATATATATATATATATATATATATATATATATATATATATATATATATATATATAAATTCCTCCTTGTAGGATCCCGGGATCGGAATCTGGCATATGCATGCTAGGAGCCGAGAATGGGGTACTATGGAGGCTGTCGGCACCGGATTCGGCGATCGGGATTCCTATGAATCCGATTTTCGGGTTTGGGGCGTGACAGTAAGAGACCACGTGCAGATTCAGCTCCCAGGCTAATGACTCCACCAACTCAGCAGAGGTGATCGAATCTTTGGTGCGTCTACCGTAAGAAGATAAGCCATAATGAGCCCTCTTTCTTTACTAAAATGAGGGACAATGGTTCTGCGGTACCTCCGATGATTGATCGCCAGCCACTGCAAGTTATAACAGCTTCACCTCTATGATTAGCACTGCTAGTACAACCTTTTTATAGACCACCCGTACCTCAAAATAGGTCACCTCAATGACCTATGGTAGTGCAACCCAATCGTTCTCAACAAGCACGTGTACATGCATTTGTAGTTGAAGCATTTGAGTCAACAACTATGGTACCTTTAGCCTTTGAAGTCATTGCCCACATTCAAGGTACACCTGTATTTCTGTTGGTGGACACTGGGTCCACTATTTCGATGATATCATATGCTGCAGTCAAGTGTTTGAGGTTAAATACTACCCTTATGGTTGGGGTGAGGGTTATCGCAGTAGTAGGAACTTTTCCTGATGCCACTAAGCTGTGTAAGAATTTCTTAATAGACTTAGGAAGCAAGGTGGTGTGCATTAACCTGATTATCACCACGATATACCACTACGACATCATCCTCAGCATGGATTGGCTCACTGAAATGAAGGCAGAAATTGATTGTGAAACCAAATTAGTGACAGTACATGGGCCTGAGGGCATAGCCTTCACTTTCCTAGTTCAGGTCAGTTACCCTTTCGCGTCTGTTGTGTTACACTTCCTTATTGAAAAATGTTGTGAGTCTGACACTTGGGAACATGCCAGTAGTCAAAGACTTCACGGATGTGTTCAGAAGGATCCCTGGGCTACCTCCTCAGCACAAGATCGATTTTACCATTGACTAATGCCAGGTGCAACACCTATCTCTTTACCAATGCATTACATGCCTCCATGTGAAATGGAGGAGTTGAGGTCACAAATTGATGATCTGTTGAATTCAGGTTTCATAAGACCGAGCGTATCTCCTTAGGGAGCACCTGTGTTGTTTATGAAGAAGAACAGATCGCTGCAATTGTGTATTAATTATCCCAAACTGAATCACATCACCGTCAAGAAAAAGTATCCTCTGCCTAGGATAGATGACATGTTTGACCAGTTGAAGGGGGCACAATATTTCTCCAAAATTGACTTACAGTCTGGGTATCATCAGTTGTGCGTTAGAAATGAAGACATGTGGAAAACATCATTCAGAACCATTTTTAGGCACTACGAGTTCCTCATAATGTCGTTCGGAATTACAAATGCATCAGTCGTGTTCACGGACCTCATGAACCGGGTGTTTTAGCCATATCTGTACTGACTCGTCATCATGTTTATAGATGACATCTTGATATACTCCACGAGTCAGAAGGATCATGAAGAACACCTGTGAGCTGTCTTCGATACTCTAAAGAAGAATCAATTGTTTACACATTATTGGAACATGATTTCTAAGGAAGGAATAGTCATGGACCTTGCCAAGGTGGCCACAGTTCAAGACTGGGAGCAGTCCGGTTCGGTTACAAAAGTGAGGAGTTTCCTTGGACTTGCTGGCTACTATCGCTGATTCATTAAAGATTTTTCCAAGATAGCCAGGTCGTTGTCTTAACTCACTCGGAAGGATCTTAAGTTTTCCTGAAACAAGAAAGTAGACGCAGCCTTTCAGGAATTAAAGGATAAGCTGATGTCCGCACCTGTGCTAGTATTGTCAGAGCAAGGGGTCAGATATACTATATACACCAACGTATCTCGTGTTGGTTTGAGTTGTGTTCTTATGCAAAAGGATAGAGTGATTGCCTATGCATCACGACAGTTGAGGAAATATGAAGAAAACTAACCTACGCATGACCTGAAATTGGTGGCAGTCATCTTCACATTAAAGCTCTGGAGAAATTACCTCTACGGAGATGAGTTTGAGCTCTTTTGCGACCACAAGAGCCTCAAATACATTTTTACACAGAGGGACCTAAACATGAGGCAACGACGATGGATGAAGACCTTGAAAGACTTCAAGTTTGAGGTCTCCTACCATCTTGGTAAGGCCAAACTTGTGGCAGACGTGTTGAGCCATAAGAAGACAATAAAATTTACAGTTCCACTAATGATAGAAGAATGAAATATGGTAGAGTTTTTGCAAGACTTCGAACAGAAGCTTATAGTTGAGGAGCCTTTCAAGAGCGTCGTACATACCCACGTACAACCACTTATTAATGATCGAATCATTGTGGCTTAGAAAGAAGATAAACTGTTGGTGATAATGAAAGAGCGAGCAAGTGACAGTGAAGAATCTGAATGGAGACTTGGCTCAGACGGGGGTTTATGATATCGTGGCTGCCCGTGCGTCCCGAATCTCCGTGACTTGAGAAGGGAAGTCCTAGAAGCCGCTCACAATTCAAAGATGGTGATGCATCCTGGTAGTACGAAGTGTATCGAGACATGAAGTGTTCATACTGGTGGGACAACATGAAGGCCCACATAGCAGATTATGTATCCTGTTGTGTCACATGCCAGCGGGTTAAAGTCGAACATCGCCGACCTCCTGGATTACTTCAGCCCATGCCCATAGCTTAATGGAAATGAGATTTCATATCTACGGATTTCATTTTCAGGTTACCGAAGACGAGGGCATGACTCCATCTGGGTGATTATGTACCGATTAACGAAATAGGCCCATTTCCTCCCGATTAGAATTTCTAAATCCACAGATGATTTAGCCAAACTGTACATCAAGGAGATTATATGGCTGCATGGGGTGCCTATGGAGATTGTGTCGGATCAAGACACGTCATTTATGTCCATTTTCTGGACTCGAATCTAGGAAATAATGGGAGTGAAACTGAAGTTTAGTACAGTATTCCACCCACAGACCGATGGGCAGAAGGAACGGGTAAATTAGATATTAGAAGATATGTTGCAAGCGTGTGTGCTCAATTTTAAGGATAGTTGGGATGACTATCTTCCCTATGCTGAGTTTGCTTATAACAACAGCTTCCAAGCAAGCATTGACATGACTCCTAATGAAGCCTTATATGAGCACCCATGTCAAGCACCACATTGTTGGGCAAAAGTTGGCGAGAAGAGTTTTCTTGACCCAGATTTAGTACAAGCGACCTCAGAGAAGATTGATATTATTAGGCATCGACTTCTTACAGACCAGAGCAGACAAAAGAGTTACGCCGATACAAGATGGTGGTAGCTGAAATTTGAAGTTGGGGACCATGTATTTCTTAAGGTTTCCCCCACGAAGGGAGTCCTTCGATTTAGCAAGAAGGGGAAACTCACGCCCAGATTCATTGGCCCATTTCAGAGTCTAGACTGAGTGGGTGTGGTAGCATACCACCTTGCTTTGCCCACACCACTTGCAGGCGTTTACAATGTATTTCACGTGTCGATGCTGAAGAAATACGTTCCCGATCCTACTCACATTTTCAAGTGGGAGAAGGTACAGCTAAGTGAAGATGCTACCTACGTATTACGACCAACACGAGTTCTTGATAGGAAGGAACAGGTGCTACGCAGTAAAGTTATCCCACTTGTGAAAGTACTATAGATACACCATACTGAGGAAGAAGCTACTTGGGAAACAGAAGTTGAAGTTTGTAAGAACTACCCTCAAATCCTCGAGGAGTATGAAAAGGTACTAATTTTGAGGATGGAAATTTTCTTTAAGGGGGGTAGATTGTAACATCTTGGAAAAACCCGTATAAAGACCCGAGTACCACCTCAGCCAGAAATCCCTAAGGACCGTATTCTGTAGAAATTAAATGAAAATTAATTAAGTACTAAACTAAATTAATCGATGGATTAGCTTAAACCAATATTTATACAAACGGCAAGACCCAAAACCATTAAATCACTAACTCAACATTACTTAAAAATTTAGGAGAAATCCTAAAAGCATGTTGCTCTCGGGAGCACATTGAAACTCTGTATCGGACGTGAACCTGTAACACCCTGAAAATCGGGGGTCGTGTATAAACTCAACTCCCGAGTTCCAGACCGTCACTTATGCAACAAAAATGATTATGATTCAATGTTGTCTAATTTAAAGCATTCATATGAGTAAAAGTATACCAAAACTACAATTCATACTTCAGATCCAGTGATAAAAGCAAGCGGAAGACTAAACAATATATATATATCACTGTATGAAAAAACAAAGTAAATCTCATCTGTCTCTAAGGTATGAATACATCTCTGAGTCTCATATACATATGCATGAACAAAATCAAATTTTCAAAATAGTCCCACTGAAGTCCCATCAATCCAGGTCACCTACGCAAATCCATCATGATACTGCATGTACGAGAACTCGTCCTTGTCCTCGTCGAAGTCTGGCTCTGCCTCTTGGATCTCAGCCTCACCTGCATCTACAACAGGGTCTGGTGGGTGTTGCAAACACCATCCTGTAACGTGGGAGTGAGTGATCAACTCAGTGGAATCATAGAGCAAAGATTAGCATGTTCACAATTCAATCATGCGATAATAGTAAAGCAGTAAATCAGACAATCCTAATACTGTTATTAATGCAAGATGACATGACGTGATGTATGCCCTCACCGACGATCTCCCTCATACGGCAACATCTTACGACCGCGGCATGCAATCGACCCTGAAGTGCTCCACATCTTCCAGGCACATGCAATGGTATGGTGATATGATTTTCGAGTTGTTATTAGTCCATTCAAACAGCCAGATTGGGAAACTAAGGTACTTCCCTTGTATCAATCCCAACACAGATCCTGTCTAGGGTCGTCACTCCTAGTAATCTCATACGATGTATATTTTGTAGGTCACTGCAAGGGCTGTCAGGGCTGTTGCTCGCACTCGTTGCACTGCTCCCCCATCACCTTATCAATACAGGCCTACCGTACTCTATTGCAAAGGAAGGGTCGTCGCCTCCCGTGGACTCAGAATACGCTCGCGGTCACTATAAAGGACTCGTCGCCTGATCAGTGTAGGCCGACAGCGAGAATATAGTGTCCCATACCACCATAATCTGTTCACGAGTCTAGGTGCTCACTGGTCACTACGGGGAGGTTTGTGGCCCCAGCGTAGGCCGACAGCTCGACCACGGTGTCCCATACCACCATGCCCGGCTCATGAGTCTTCGTGGATCAAGGTACCATGGTTAACAGGGTTTACAATGGTAAGTTCAGTACCCTAGGTTCAAGCAGTTATGACTCATACAGGGTAAACATACATCGGCCAGTCGGGTTACTTGACGGGCTCGACTAGTGCGATCGCATCTCAAGTCGGACGACATGAAGTGCATAAAACACTTCGCGTGGCCTAACCACTGCCGCCAACTCCAAACACGACTCGCGTTCATCGACGCGTCGTTCGTGGCCAAGACTAGGCAGCCACGAATTCGATCGGTTACCGACTGCCTGGACTAAGTATAGTCCCAAACAATTATGGAATCACATCAGCAATTTATATAGGAATATTGGAATTGAAATACAATCATGTGAGCATGTTAACACATATTATAACATTCAACTTAAGTAAATCTTCAAACACATATATTTCATGCATGTAATGAAATCATGCATATAGTCAACATGTAGGAAATCATTTAGGTCAGCATATTAATTGAGAAATCCATCTCAAACTAATTCATAACATCATTTAATTCAATACGTACTAATACAAGCATTTATACAAACACATACACTACACACTTAAGTCTACATATAGTATGTCGACCCGAAGTGCGCAATTAGGCGAATCTCTTCGCCAAACTAATTAAGCACGTATTCCTAACTTTCTAATGCGACAACAAACCATGTCAATCACATCAGCAAAATATGACCGTAATCTGTACTTCCTACAAATGACTAAAATGCCCTAAATCTAATATTCTTCGTTAATTTATGAAACAGGAAACGGAGAGCATGTTGTACACGTCAAACGGCGATGCCGTCGATAATCTACTATTAAACGACATTGAAAGCGTTGTAAACCGTCAATCAAAGCGTCTAAAATCCTCACCTTATCTCTTACGGATGCATGATTTCGAACGGAGCGTGTACGCTTCGTCTACGGCAGTAGGAGAACCTGTTTTACGAAGTACGTTAGCTAACACGCTATGAATCCTAATAAATCCTAAATCAGCAACTTCTAGGGTTGTTTCATACCTAAAAAAGTGGAAGAATCACCGGCCAGGTGATTGGGATAAGCTGCTAAAGCACGTGCAACTAGCAGCACGAAGGCGGGAAAAATCCCTTCTACTCTCTCTCTCAAACTCTCACCTTTTCTCTCTCCCAAAGCTAGGGTTTTGCAATTTCGAATGGGAGAGAGGAATGAGGGTTTCTACCCCTTTTATAAGCTTAAAAATGCCAAAAACAGGCTCCGGAACGAAGTTTACTTAGTGCATATCCAATTCGGGACTGTTTCGGTCCAAAAGATGCTTTCTGGTGCTCCTCTGGTCGAATGCAATCGGACTTAAGCTCATGCGTACTAGATCTAGCACATATTAAGTTTTCAGTCCGGCAGGGTTCGCAGATTGCGCGTGATGGACCAGTTTCAGTTCAGCGGTCACCGCACGTAGATCATGGCTGAAAGTCTCAGGATATAAAATAGAAATTTCTCCTAATCCGAGGGTGTAATCTGGATGAATTCTGACGGTCAGAACGCTTAATACTGACGCGTCAAGTCGTGTGCCAGATTTGAATTTGAAATTCCAATTCTGTCCCTAGTCGCACTCTCTTCGGTCCGGGCTCAATGAAATAGCCTGTGATTATCGGTTTGACTTGATTTTTGAAATGAGTGTCAAGTCCAACTAGGCGGTTCTAACGGTCTAAGATAGGAGGTATCGGACTTTCGACGTGCGGTTTAGATCCAATACAAAAATTCAAAGCGGTCTAGAGAACAAACATGCTTAGAGTTTGATCCGAGGTTATAGAGTATTATAAAGTCGTTTGTTCTACTCGATTTGGGTCTTGTAGAATGTATTTAAAGTGATCAGGGACTATTTCCCAGCCACGCCAGCGTTGCGCTAGCTAACTTAGTCATATTTTCTAAAAGAATTAATTCTACGCAATTTCGGGTCGAGTTAGTACTCGAGCCCAAGTATGGATTTTTCACGGGCGTTACAATCTACCCCCCTTAACAAATAATTTCGTCCTCGAAATTTATACCTTTTCGTACTCCTCGAGAAGCTGTGTGTAGTTCTTTTTGATCTCGGCTTCTGTCTCTCAAGTAGCCTTCTCTCAGAATGATGCGTCCACAATACCTTCACAAGGGGAATCACCTTGCTATGCAGTACCTGCTCCTTCCTGTCTAGGATACGTGTCGGTCGCAGGATATAAGTAACATCCTCTCCTAACTGCACCTGCTCCCATTTGACGATATGGGAAGGATCAGCAACGTACTTCTTCAGCATAGAAACATGAAATACGTTGTGAACGCTCGCGAGAGGCGTGGGTAAAGCCAATTGGTAAGCCACCGCTCCCACACGATCGGGGATCTGGAATGGACCAATGAATCGCGGTGCCAGCTTCCCCTTCTTCCCGAACCGAAGGACTCCCTTCATAGGAGAAACTTGTAAAAACACATGATCCCCAACTGTGAACTCCAGTGGCTCCGTCTCGTATCGGCATAACTCTTCTGTCTGTTCTGCGCTGTAAGAAGCCGACGTCGAATAATTTCAATCTTCTCTGACGTCGCCTACACTAACTCTGGGCCAATCAAGCTACGATCACCAACCTCTATCCAGCAATGCGGTGCCCGACAAGGTCTCCCATACAGTGCCTCATAAGGTGCCATACCGATACTCGCCTGAAAGCTGTTGTTGTACGCAAACTCCACATAAGCAAGACAATCATCCCAACTGTCCTTGAAGTCCAATACGCAAGCTCGCAACATGTCCTCTAAGATCTGGTTCACCCGCTCTGTCTGTCCTTCTGTCTGTGGGTGAAAGGCAGTACTGAACTTCAACTTCAAACCCATAGCCTCCTGAATGTGAGTCCAGAAAATAGAAGTGAACCGCATGTCTCTGTCCGACACGATCTCCAGCGGAACTCCATGCAGACGCACAATCTCTCTGATGTACAATCTAGCCAGCTCGTCTGCAGAGTTCGTAACTTTAATCGGTAGGAAGTGCGCCGACTTCGTCAGACGGTCGACAATCACCCAAATGGAATCATGTCCCTTCCTCGTCTTCAGCAACCCAGAAATGAAGTCCATGGAAATGAAATCCCACTTCCACTCTACGATCGACATAGGCTGCAAAAGTCCAGGTGGTCGGCGATGCTCTGCCTTCACCTGCTGACAAGTGAGACAACGGGACACGAACTCAGCTATGTAGGTCTTCATACCTTCCCACCAATACGTCCTCTTCACATCACGATACATCTTCGTACTGCCTGGATGCATCGCGAGTCTAGTACAATGCGCAGCCTCGAGAATCTCTCGTCTCAAGTCAGGGACATCTGGGACGCATAGGCGGCCACGATAACGTAAGCCCCCATCCATACCAACTCGTCAGTCGGCGTCTGCATCATCACTGGCCTGCTCTCGAAGCTCAGTTAGATGCACATCGTCCCTTTGCGCCTCGATGACTCGATCATCGATCTGAGATCGCACCTGTACATGTGCGATGAACTCAAACGACTCCTCTATGGTGAGTTTCTGCTCAAAGTCTCGCAAAAACTCAACCATATCCCACTCAGCAACCATCAGCGGAGCCGCAAACTCTATCGCCTTCTTGCGGCTCAACGCATTAGCCACAAGGTTTGCCTTCCCAGGATGGTAAGAGACTTCAAACTTGAAGTCCTTCAACGTCTCTATCCATCGTCGCTGCCTCATATTCAAGTCTCGCTGCGTGAATATGTACTTGAGGCTCTTGTGGATCAAAAGAGCTCGAACTCCTCTCCATAGAGGTAATGTCTCTAGAGTCTCACCGCGAATATAACGGTTGCCAACTCTAGGTCGTGTGTAGGGTAATTCTCCTCGTGCTTCCTTAATTGTCTCGAGGCATACGAAATTACCCTGTCCCTCTGCATAAGGACACAACCCAAACCAACGCTAGACGCGTCAGTGTATATAGTGTATCTAACCCCTTGCTCTAAAAATACTAGCACAGGGGCGGACGTAAGTCTGTCTTTCAGCTCCTGAAAAGCTGACTCCGCCTTGTCATTTAAGGCGAACTTCACGTCCTTCCGTGTCAACTGAGATAAGGGTCTCGTGATCTTCGAGAAGTCCTGAATGAAGCACCGATAGTAGCCAGCGAGACCCAAGAAACTCCTCACCTCAGTGACAGAACCAGGCTGCTCCCAGTCCTGCACTGTAGCTACCTTAGACAGGTCAACTGCCATGCCATCCTTGGACACCACGTGTCCCAGGAACTTCACCTCCTGCTTCCAGAAGTCTCACTTCTTGTACTGTGCGAACAACTGATGCTGTCTGAGCGTATCCAGGACCAAACGTAAGTGCTCCTCATGCTCCTCTTGACTCCTAGAGTACACCAAAATGTCGTCAATGAATACAACGACGAATCGATAGAGGAAAGGCCGAAATACCCGGTTCATCAGATCCAAGAACACGGCCGGTGCGTTGGTGAGACCGAACGACATCACGAGGAACTCGTAGTGGCCAAAACTGGTCCTGAATGCTGTCTTCTACACATCCTCATCCCTGACGCGCAACTGATGATATCCTGACTGAAGATCAATCTTCGAGAAGTATTGCGCTCCTCTCAACTGATCAAACAAGTCATTGATCCTGGGTATAAAGGGTACTTGTTCTTCACCGTGACCTGGTTCAGCCTGCGATAATCAATACACAATCGCATCGAACCGTCCTTCTTCCTCACGAATAGGACCGGTGCTCCCCAAGGAGACACACTAGGCCGTATAAGGCCAAGCTCTAGCAGACCATCAATCTACGTCCTCAACTCCTCCATCTCACATGGTGCCATGCGATACGTCGGCAGTGAGACTGGCGTAGAACCAGGAACCAGATCGATAGTGAAATCATCTCACGTCGGGATGACAAACCAGGGATCTTCCTGAATAGATCCCCGAACTCAGAAACGACTGGCACATGCTCAAGTACCTGGGCACCAGCGTCGCGCAATAAAGTGGCGTAACTAAGTATGCGGAAAAGGAGATTTACCGGCACTGAAAATGTGAAAGGCGTGCCCTCAGGCTCGTATACCGTCACCATACGAGCCTCGCAGTCAATCTCGGCCCTCCCAGCAGTCAACCAGTCCATGCCAAGAATGACGTCGAGATAAACGAGCGAGGGATCGACAACAAGATCAAGAGCCATCGTCCTGCCTCCCAAATCAACTAAACAGCCCTCACACATTTGGATAACATCCGAATAATCTCCATGAGCTGCAAGGACTCGCACGCTATCCATAGTGATAGTCTGTAACCCAAGACGCCTGACTACAGAACGCGATATCAAAGAAATCGTGGAACCAGTGTCTACCATCACGAGAATAGGAGTACCTCCAATATGGGCTGTGACCTCGAAGGCCGAATGCTGAAAAGTCGGTGTCGTAGCTGCCTCAGCTGTCAATGCATGAACCCGAGCCTGCTGTGGCCGGTTCGGCCGCTATGTCATGGGCCGTGGAGGCTGTCTGATCTACGATACCAGAGGTCTGAAAGAAGGGTGCGCAGGAGCTAATCGTATAGGCGGTGCTGATATCGCCTGTGAACGAGAACGGTCAATCTTCTGCGGTGGCGAGAACCCACTGTCCCGCATCCGAGAAAAGTAACTCTGCGCCAAGTGGCCTGACCTCCCACAATATGTGCACGATAACTTGGGGCGCCGAAACGATAGTGCTGGCACTATGGCCCGAGTAGGAGGGTCGACCCGAGGCCTCTTGCCCACGAAGGGCCTGTTTTGCATGTCTGGTCGTGGCCTAGAAGCAACAGGGCCACGAGATCGCGCAAGTCGATCCACATCCTGCTCTGCCCGTATAGACATGTGAATCAACTCCGCATAAGAGGGAATGCTCACACAACACATCTTCGACCGAATATCCGGTTGTAAACCCTCCAAAAAGTGTCGTATGCGCATCTGCTCATCAGCCAAAATCGTCGGGACGTATCTGCCCAACTCCGTGAACTGATGCTCATACTCTTTGACTGTCATGGCTGCCTATCTGAGGCGGAGAAACTCATTCTCCCGATCATGCCTGTACGTCTGGGGGTAATACTTCTCGTGAAAGCGGAACTCAAACGCTGCCCATGTCCATATATAGTCGGCGGCAACGGTCCGCAGTACGCTATCCCACCACAGGCTGGCCTCTCGCTCAAACAGGAATGTAGCCAGCTCTACCTTCTCAGCCTCTGTGCAATGTAACATCCACAAAATCTTCGACACACGGTCGAGCCAGTACTCAGCCTCCTCGGGTCTGTGAGTACCCGTGAAAGTGGGAGGCCGTAAGCGCTGAAATTGCTCTAATAGGCCCCGTGTATCTGCTGCATTCCCCGCAGGGTAAGAAGGTGGCGCAGGATGAGCCATGCCCTCATCCTAGGCGTATGTATAAGCATCCTCAGCTGGATGCGCAGGTGGTGTAGGTGGAGCCACACCCCCACCCTGGGCTAATGTCCCCATGATGGTAGTCAGAAGCTGCTGCTGCTGCTGCATCATAGCCAACATCTGCTCAAATCTGTCAGGAGGTGGAGCAGGCTGTGGCGGGTGTTGTGCCGAAGTAGATGCACAATAAGGCTCTCTGACTGACGGTGTAAATGGTGGTGGTCCAACTGTATGATCAGTGGCAGGCTGAGACGCACGAACTGTCTCAGGAATCAGGCCCATAGCAGGGTCCGCATGAGTGTCAGACTGCGAAGGAGTCTGATCCATATGCTCGCTCAATGCAATCCGAACCGTGCTCCGCGTAGCCTTAGGCGACATTCCCTATATTCAAAATAGGGCACAACCTTGTTAGTCTTAATAGCACAAATACACTGCAATCATTCACACAAGGAGTCAAAGGCATTCCATGCATTTCATTTAATCAAAATTGTCACAATACAAGGGATATATCCTTACAAGCATCATGACGAGAAATACATGGGAACTAAGACAGTTAAAATTACAACAGCAACATAAACAAAGCACTAGTCCCAACAGGCTTACATAATAAAAGTAGAAAATGACTAACTACTAACAACTACATTAAGGTCGCATCGCTAGTCTGAATCGGGTGACGGAGGAGGAGCACCCTTATCCCGCAAGTCACACAGGATCGCCTTTAAGGTGCGAGTCACCTTGCCGAATTTCTTCTTCATAACGGCCTTGGCATCCTCGACTTCAGCGCGAAGTTCTTGAACTTTCCTTCGCAAGACGATCTGACTCTCCTCAATCCGAGCAATGCGATCATCGCTAGTACCCTGCGCAGAAGGAGGAGGGCTCTCATCTGTATCTTGAGCCTCCTCTTCTGCCTCTTCCTGAGCTTCTTCCTGAACTTCTACTCCAGGTTCTCCCTCACTTTGATCTTCCTCATCATCGAAGTCATCCTCGTTGTCCTCCTCAAGCTGATTTTCACGGTACTGCGACCCAATCTTCATCTTGACCATAGTCGACTCATCAATGGTATGAATTGAAACTGGCAATTTCGGCCCAAGTCTGTAGGCAAACTCAAGCGCAATCTTGCAAATCAGTTGGTCAAAAGGAAGCGATTCGGATGTTCTTCTTGACTTGGCTATGAGGATTATCTGTCGTAAGATGAAAGTGGTCATACATACGTTCTCTCCCTGGGCCACCAGATATAAGAAATCAACCATAAGGCGTGTACATTCAATGCGATTCGTCGACCTGGGATACACATTGTACGTGCAGATATGGTGCAGCAGGCGCAAATCATCAGATATATACGTCGCCTTAAGGCTATTATTAGGCTGCCATGGAACCAACTTACCGCACAGAAATCTGGTGCGGCGATCTCGTTCACGCCTACTCCTCAGGTTCTTCTCACTAGGATGAACATCATCAAGAGGCACGTTTAGAAGTCGCGCAATCAGTCGTAAATCAATCGTAGCCATCCAATCTCTACCAAAAGGGATTTTAAACTGCAATGGCTCCAAGGTAGGATTCTGGATACTAGCGTAGAAGGCACGAATGGTGCTCACATTAGCACGAGTGCGAGCTTCAAAGATCGGACCCTAATGCGCAGCTTCAATGCCCTCGAACAACAAAAATTCACCGAACAGTCGCCCTTCCATGTCCACCTCAAATAACACTTTGCGATCAGTGTATTGGCCGTGAGGCATCTCTGATAGAATTACTCGCCCAAGGTGAGTATGGGGATCCAAATCCCGCTTTGTACGGCACTCTAGGGCTGTAGCTGGACCTGCGGTGGCGCTTGAACTTGCGGCACCACCCCGCGGTCTTCTCGATTGAGTAGGGCGACTTGGCCCAGCCTCGTCTGTTGCAGTTTTCCTTTTATCCATCAAAGATATGATGGATGAGAGTGATAAAAGGCCTAAAATGGCTTCCACGAAAGCCATAAAAAATGGAGAAAATGCGGAGAAGTGGCTGTCCAATCTGGAAAAAGGAGATCTAGGCATCGTAGAGGGATGCTTCAAGCTTCCCAAGGATGTATTTTCAAGGAGAAATGGAAATGAAAAAGTGGAATGGAGCACCTCATGATTTCAGCTCGATTTGGGGGTTTTTGGAGCTCCAAATGATGAAATCTTCAAGAGGAAGGGCTGCCAACTTCAAGGGAACGATGGAGGGTGGTCGTTTTTGGCCAAGGAGGGATCTAGGGGTGATTTGGAACCATAAAATTTAGAGATGGTTGCTGGAAAATGAAAATGGGGCTATGAGGAGGGCTGTTTGTGAAGGAGAGGCATGTTTTAGGGATTTTCTTTGGACGGGACACCTATGGGGAGTGTGTACATGGGATTTAAGGGCATGCGCCCGAAAACCACTTCAAATGGGCCCACCAGTACGGCGATGGCATCGCCGACCGGTGATGCATCCGGTCGGTAGGACCAGATGGGTTTGGTCCCCCATGGTCCAAGGACCCCAGATATGTACTGTTTGACCCTTGGTTCATAGTATTTTGACCTACATAAGCCCAAACATGTGTTCGGGGCTTTCCGGGACCAATCCGTAATCTCAAATACAAAACCCTATCATGCTGCATATGATTTTGGGATAGAAGGATCTAGTACATCCATATAGACCCTTATTTGCTAAAGAAAGTGAAGTTAGAATGGCCTTATGGCCATTTTTTATAAAATTTTACTATTCACTATAAAATTTTATGAAAGTATTATTTTGTATTATTTCTACATTAGGTTTGATGCCTAACATGAAATGGATAAGAAAGAAATGAAGATTGGAGTGGTGAGAGGAAGAAATTTGAAGATTTTTGGTGAAACGGGGTTTTTAAGCCCTGGTGATTGAATACAGGAGTCGTGGTCATCCCACGGCCCAAGAATTTACTTTTACGGGTTTAAAATCATTCAAAGAACGTCTCAACCCGACTTCCTACGACCTAGGAACTATTCAGGTTGCTTCACACGACCCGAGATGCGTTACAGACTCGATCGTGCAATCGATTCAAATAGACTTCGCCTATCGGCGAATCTTTGATTCTAGAAGTGTTTCTAGACCCTTCTCGCACCCACCTAAGTCAAAGGAAGGAACAGCGTACATCGCGAGACCATAACCCAGGCCCAGTATACTTTTATTCACGCTCTGATACTAACTTGTAACACCCTGAAAATCAGGGGTCGTGTATAAACTCAACTCCCGAGTTCCAGACCGTCACTTATGCAACAAAAATGATTATGATTCAATGTTGTCTGATTTAAAGCATTCACATGAGTAAAAGTATACCAAAACTGTAATTCATACTTCAGATCCAGTGATAAAAGCAAGCGGAAGACTAAACAATATATATATCACTGTATGGAAAAACAAAGTAGATCTCATCTGTCTCTAAGGTATGAATACATCTCTGAGTCTCATATACATATACATGAACAAAATGAAATGTTCAAAATAGTCCCACTGAAGTCCCATCAATCCAGGTCACCTACGCAAATCCATCATGATACTGCATGTACGAGAACTCGTCCTGGTCCTCGTCGAAGTCTGGCTCTGCCTCTTGGATCTCAGCCTCACCTGCATCTACAACAGGGTCTGGTGGGTGTTACAAACACCATCCCGTAACGTGGGAGTGAGTGATCAACTCAGTGGAATCATAGAGCAAAGATTAGCATGTTCACAATTCAATCATGCGATAATAGTAAAGCAGTAAATCAGACAATCCTAATACTGTTATTAATGCAAGATGACATGACGTGATGTATGCCCTCACCGACGATCTCCCTCATACGGCAACATCTTACGACCGCGGCATGCAATCGACCCTCAAGTGCTCCACATCTTTCAGGCACATGCAATGGTATAGTGATATGATTTTCGAGTTGTTATTAGTCCATTCAAACAGCCAGATTGGGAAACTAAGGTACTTCCCTTGTATCAATCCCAACACAGATCCTGTCTAGGGTCGTCACTCCTAGTAATCTCATACGATGTATATTTTGTAGGTCACTGCAAGAGCTGTCAGGGCTGTTGCTCGCACTCGTTGCACTGCTCCCCCATCACCTTATCAATACAGGCCTACCGTACTCTATTGCAAAGGAAGGGTCGTCGCCTCCCGTGGACTCAGAATACGCTCGCGGTCACTACAAAGGACTCGTCGCCTGATCAGTGTAGGCCGACAGCGAGAATATATTGTCCCATACCACCATAATCTGCTCACGAGTCTAGGTGCTCACTGGTCACTACGGGGAGGTTTGTGGCCCCAGCGTAGGCCGACAGCTCGACCACGGTGTCCCATACCACCATGCCCGGCTCATGAGTCTTCGTGGATCAAGGTACCATGGTTAACAGGGTTTACAATGGTAAGTTCAGTACCCTAAGTTCAAGCAGTTATGACTCATACAGGGTAAACATACATCGGCCAGTCGGGTTACTTGACGGGCTCGACTAGTGCGATCGCATCTCAAGTCGGACGACATGAAGTGCGTAAAACACTTCGCGTGGCCTAACCACTGCCGCCAACTCCAAACACGACTCGCGTTCATCGATGCGTCGTTCATGGCCAAGACCAGCCAGCCACGAATTCGGTCGGTTACCGACTGCCTGGACTAAGTATAGTCCCAAACAATTATGGAATCACATCAACAATTTATATAGGAATATTGGAATTGAAATACAATCATGTGAGCATGTTAACACATATTATAACATTCAACTTAAGTAAATCTTCAAACCATATATTTCATGCATGTAATGAAATCATGCATATAGTCAACATGTAGGAAATCATTTAGGTCAGCATATTAATTGAGAAATCCATCTCAAACTAATTCATAACATCATTTAATTCAATACATACTAATACAAGCATTTATACAAACACATACACTACACACTTAAGTCTACATATAGTATGTCGACCCGAAGTGCGCAATTAGGCGAATCTCTTCGCCAAACTAATTAAGCACGTATTCCTAACTTCCTAATGCGACAACAAACCATGTCAATCACATCAGAAAAATATGAACGTAATCTGTACTTCCTACAAATGACTAAAATGCCCTAAATCTCATATTCTTCGTTAATTTACGAAACAGGAAACGGAGAGTATGTTGTACATGTCAAACGGCGATGCCGTCGATAATCTACTATTAAACGACATTGAAAGCGTTGTAAACCGTCAATCAAAGCATCTAAAATCCTCACCTTATCTCTTACGGATGCGTGATTTCGAACGGAGCGTGTATGCTTCGTCTATAGTAGTAGGAGAACCTATTTTACGAAGTACGTTAGCTAACACGCTATGAATCCTAATAAATCCTAAATCAGCAACTTTTAGGGTTGTTTCATAACTGAAAAAGTGGAAGAATCACCGGCCAGGTGATTGGGATAAGCTGTTAAAGCACGTGCAACTAGCAGCACGAAGGCGGGAAAAATCCCTTCTACTCTCTCTCTCAAACTCTCACCTTTTCTCTCTCCCAAAGCTAGGGTTTTGCAATTTCGGATGGGAGAGAGGAATGAGGGTTTCTACCCCTTTTATAAGCTTAAAAATGCCAAAAACAGGCTCCGGAACGAAGTTTACTTAGTGCATATCCAATTCGGGACTGTTTCGGTCCAAAAGATGCTTTCTGGTGGTCCTCTGGTCGAATGCAATCGGACTTAAGCTCATGCGTACCAGATCTAGCACGTATTAAGTTTTTAGTCCGGCAGGGTTCGCAGATTGCGCGTGACGACCAGTTTCAGTTCAGCGGTCACCGCACGTAGATCAGGGCTGAAAGTCTCAGGATATAAAATAGAAATTTCTCCTGATCTGAGGGTGTAATCTGGATAAATTCTTACGGTCAGAACGCTTAATACTGACGCATCAAGTCGTGTGCCAGATTTGAATTTGAAATTCCAATTCTGTCCCTAGTCGCACTCTCTTCGGTCCGGGCTCAATGAAATAGCCTGTGATTATCGGTTTGACTTGATTTTCGAAATGAGTGTCAAGTCCAACTAGGCGGTTCTAACGGTCTAAGATAGGAGGTATCAGACTTTCGACGTGCGGTCTAGATCCAATATAAAAATTCAAAGCGGTCCAGAGAACAAACCTGCTTAGAGTTTGATCTGAGGTTATAGAGTATTATAGAGTCATTTGTTCTACTCGATTTGGGTCTTGTAGAACGTATTTAAAGTGATCAGGGACTATTTCCCAGCCACTCCAGCGTTGCGCTAGCTAACTTAGTCATATTTTCTAAAAGAATTAATTCTACGCAATTTCGGGTCGAGTTAGTACTCGAGCCCAAGTATGGATTTTTCACGGGCGTTACAGAACCGCACGTCGAAAGTTCGATGACTGCAAAACTATAGGATTATGACCATCTTATTGGGCTTGACAACCATCGTAGGAATTGATCCCAAATAATGTCTAGAAACACATAACTTGACCCTGAGCAAAGTGTGTGAGAAACATGAATACCTTTGAAACATGTAATAAAACTTAAGTAATTGGGCAATCAGCTTACGCATAAAATTGAGAATTTTGGACCATCAGTTTGTAACCGAACTTCACCCTTGGATCAGAAAAATTTCCCTGCACATATCCATATACTTGTTGTCCTGATCGAGTGATAACAATCGTTGATCTGATACAGGTCCTTCACGGTCAATCGGCCTATCCAATCGCGTTGAAACCACATCCAATCATAGATCTATCCTTAGGGAACTTACCCTATGCTGTGAGTAGTGGACCTCCAGGTGAGCCCCGTTCACCTGAAATAGACGCCCTTTGGCTATAACCTAAGTATACCATGGCCCTAGGGCCATTTGCACCAGTTTTGGGCCTATATAAATCCCTTAAACCACCCTATACCTATCTTATACAAATTTGCTCTAACCTTAGTAGAGAGAAGAGAGAAAGGAAGAGAAAAGATTAGGGACTGAAGGGAATTCCATGTAGTTTACTGCAGTGATTCTCTCTTGCTACTCCACACACTGAATCGCCTTTACATCTAGCTAACCGATCGTTTCAACTATGATTTGGATAAGGAATCCTAACCCTGATCTTGATTTAGAAAGTCGGATTGAGCAATCAACGAAATAGCTAACCTATTTCATGATTTAGGTACCTGTTGTTCTGTGTTTGGGAACGTAGGATTCGAACCGAGTTCGAAATGAGTATTCTGACGAAAGGTGCGAACTAAAAATGTTTAGGTTATGGTTTTCAAGGCTTTCAATGTCAGCAATGATTTATATCTGACTTGATTGCTGCCATATGATCTTCGTTACAATGTTTTCGATAAATTATACATGTGTGAACTATGTTAAATATAAGATGCATTCCATGTGTTTGTTGAAATGTTTGAATGAATATGAAATTATGATTTATGCTTGTCATGACTATAAATCTAGGATTCATGCTTATCATGTGTATCACAATCTCTTTATGTAACGAATTGTTATAGTTCATGTCGTAACAAATCTAGTCTATGTATTTAGTAATGTGTAGTATAAGTGTTTAATAAAGTGTCTGAATGAAAGATTGTTGATGAATTGTATTTAATAAGGGTATTGAGATAGGATTCTCAATTACCTTATCTATATGTATAGTTTCATTCATGTAATCTTAATTTTGACTACGTAAATTTAGGGATGAAATGCAATGTTTGGTAACATGTTCAATTAAGTTTGATGAAATGCTCAAATTGTCAAATGCTGATATGATTAATGTATGCATTTACATGTTACGTTTGAGTAAGATTGAGACTACAACGTGGTCCAGGCAATTGGTAATGATTTCCATTTGAGTGGCCAAACTAGCTTCACCATAGTAGATGCGTTCGATGAATCCGGGTCATACGGGAATTATCGACAGTGGTTAGGCTACATGAAGTGCTTATACACTCCATGTCGATTAATTCGGCGTGCGCCCATACCAGTTGAACACATCAAATACCAATTGGCCTATTATGTGTTTATCATGTATGAACATTACTGCTTGAATCTAAGGTACCACTTACTAATGTAAAGACCCATTTCAACCATGGTATCATGATCCACTAAGACTCATGAGTCAGGCATGGTGGTATGGGACATCGTGGTCAAGCTATCGGCCTACTCTGGGGTGACAAGCCTCCCTGTAGTGACCAGTGAGCAACCCAAACTCATGAACCGAATACGACGGTATGGGACACTATAGTCGAGCTGTTGGCCTACGTTGAGGTGACAAGACTCTCCGTAGTGATCTTGAGTATAAACTCTTGAATTTTCCTATCCATTACTTTTCATTAAGGGTGATGCCCTACAACTTATCTATCGTAAGTGATTAACTAGGATTGACGACCCTAGATGGATCCTTTAGTTTGGATTAATGATATAAAGGGAGGTACCTTAGCTTTCCAAATCTGCTGTATGAATAAGCCTAATTAATTACTTGGCTAACACGACCATGCACCGCAATGCATGTGCTTTGGCGGAGAAGTTGCACATTTAGGGAGTTTGTCATGCACGAACGGTTGACAGAGTCACTTTTGAGGGAGCATTGTGCGAGGGCATGCATCATTATTGCACACCATCCCTACATTAACAAGAGTATCTAGGAAGTGATTGTTGTATTGCTTTATCATTACTACTTGATTGAATTGATAATATAGTACCACTGAGTTGATCACTCACTCCCACTTTACCTTATAGTACCACTGAGTTGATCACTCACTCCAACTTTGCCTTATAGTACCACTGAGTTGATCACTCACTCTAACTTTGGGATGGTGTTTTAAAACACCAACCAGACTCTGGTTTAGATATAGGTGATGCCGGAGTCTATGCAGCTGATCTGGACTTCATAGATGAGGAGGAAGAATTCTCCTATATTCAGCTATCAAGCAGGTTTATGTAGACCTCGTGCTGATTCGACAGGATTACAGGGTTACATGGATTAGTTAGACATTTACATTTTGATATTTTGTATATTTTGAAGCAAGCCTTGAATATATTTAACACTGTTACATCATCATACTCGAGTTTGTGAAACCCCTTTCGTATTTAAATACATATACTTTAGTCATCTGCTTGCTCAATTTAACTATATCTAGAGTATGATATGCTGTTTAGTAAATCCCACTTATGTCTAATGCATTGATATGAACAATATTTAAACATCATTATTTATGTTGCATAAGTGATGCATTGGATCTCGGGAGTTGAGTTTTACTCGACCCTCGAAATTCGAGGCGTTACAAGAGCATAAACTGTGTCGTGCAGACACGTTGTGTTAGCCTAAGTGTAGGTTGTACTAGTTTAGAGGTGAACCTAATTTAAAACCTCCATTTTAAGGTGAACTTGTTGTGAAACCTCCTTTAGTGACATTCGGTACACTCAAGGATTAAGTACGTCCGTCGAAAGTGAAGTAGAAAAGTAGTCAAACCATTATAAAAATGACTGTGTTTGAGATTATTATTGTCTTCCATTACTTGTGTGATTTTCTTAAATTCTTTCATATTTGATTATCTGAGATCACATCTTACACACAGTCACATCCATCATAAACTATGATTTGCATCTTGTTTATCTTACAAATAGATTTATGATTGGATCCTCTATTTGGCTTGGAAGCCATCAGACTTACTCTGAGGAAATCTTGATGCATGCATATTTACTCAGGATAAGATTGATAGGATTTTAAATAATCATAAAATATTAAAAAGTCTTATTCACCCCCCTCTAGGACATATTGGCATATTCCCACTTCAACTAAAGTAGTCATTATCGCAATTTCATAGCACACGGTCCAGCAACTCGTTGATTTAATGACGTGCTGTAACACCCTGGATTTTGGCCAATCTGGGATTAGACGTCCTTAGGCAATGAGTCAACTAAAACACCTGAAAAATCGCTCAGAACCCAATTCCATAACCAAAGAAATCACTTAGGATTAATTCCTTTAGAAACTAAGCATAAGTTAGCTAGCGCAACGCTAGAGTAGCTGGGAAATAGTCCCTGATCACTTTAAATGCGTTCTACAAGACCCAAACCGAGTAGAACCAATGACTCTATAATACTCTAAAACCTTGGATCAAACTCTAAGCCGGTTTGTTCTCTGGACCACTTTGAAACTTTGTATTGGATCTAGACCGCGCGTCGAAAGTCCGATACCTACTATCTTAGACCGTTAGAACCGCCTCGCTGGACTTGACAATCATTTCAAAAATCAAGCCCAACCGATAATCACATGCTATTTCATTGAGTCCGGACTGAAGAGAGTGCGAATAGGGACAGATTTGGAATTTAAAATTCAAATCTGGCACACGACTTGACGTATCATTATTAAGCGTTCTGACCGTCAGAATTCAGCCAGATTACACCCTCGGATCAGGAAAAATTTCTATTTCATATCATGAGACTAGCAGCCCTGATCTACGTGCGGTGACCGCTGAACTGAAACTGGACCGCCACGTGCGATCTGTGAATCCTGCCGGACTAAAAACTTGATGCGTGCTAGATCCAGTATGCATGAGCTTAAGTCCGACCGCATTTGGCCAGGGGACCTCCAGAAATGCTCTTTTGGACCGAAACAGCCCCGATTTGGTTACCCCTCGAGTGAACCTTGTTCCCGAGCCTATTTCGGGCAAGATTTAGCTTATAAAAGGACTTGAAACCCTCACTCCTCTCTCCCATCCGAATTTGGAAAAAAATCCTAGATTGGGAGAGAGAAAAGGTGAGAGTTTGTGAGAGAGAGTAGGAGAGAATTTCTTGCTGCTTGTGCCACTTGCTGCATGTGCTTTAGCAACACGCTTCAATCACTTCGCTGGTGATTTCTCCGCTTCTCTAGGTAAGAAAATACTCAAATAGTTACTGATTTAGTGGTCCTTCGTTTCCATAGCAAGATAGCTGATGCATCTTGTAAATCAGGTTGTCTAGTCGCCGTAGACGAAGCGTATACGCTCCGTTCGAATTCACACCCCTAAAAGGGAAAAGGTGCGGATTTTAGACGCTTTGATTGACTATTTTTAAAGCTTTCAATATCGTTTAATAGTAGATTATCGACGGCAACGCCATTTGACATGTACAACATGCTGTTCGTTTCCTGTTTCGTAAATCAACGAAGAATATGAGATTTAGGGCATTTTAGTCATTTATAGGAAGTACTGTTTTCATACATATTTTGCTGATGTGATTGACATGGTTTATTATCGCATTAGAATGTTAGGAATACGTGCATAATTAGTTTGGCGAAGAGATTCGCCTAAATACGCACTTCGGGTCGACATACTATATGTAGACTTAAGTGTGTAGTGTAAGTGTTTGTATAAATGCTTGTATTAGTATGTATTGAGTTAAATGGTGTTATGAATTAGTTTGAGATTGATTTCTCAATTAATATGCTGGTGTAAATGGTTTCCTACATGTTAGCCATATGCATGATTTCATTATATGAATGAAATGCATGTGCTTGATGATTCACTTAAGTTGTATGTTATAACATGTGCTTGATGATTTCATTATGATTTAGTTTGAGATTGAATTCTCAATTAATATGCTGATGGAACTGATTTCCTATATGTTGGCGATATGCATAATTTCATTATATGTATGAAAGGCATGTGTTAGATGATTTACTTAAGTTGTACAATATAACATGTGTTAACATGCTCACATGGTTGTATTTTATTTCCAATACTCTCATATGATTTGCTGATGTGATTCCATATGTTTGGGACTATGCCTAGTCTAGGCAGTCGGTAACTGAGAAATATCGTGGTTGGATTATCTTTGCCACGAACGACACGTCGATGAACGTGAGTCGTGTTTGGAGTTGGCGGCAGTGGTTAGGCCACGCAAAGTGTTTCACGCACTTCATGTCGTTCGACTTGTGATGCGTTCGTGCTAGTCGAGCCCGTCAAGTGACCCGACTGGCCGTTGTATGTTCACCCTGTATGAGTCATAACTGCTTGAACCTGGGGTACTGAACTTACCATTGTAAACCCTGTTAACCATGGTACCTTGATCCACAAAGACTCATGAGCCGGACATGGTGGTATGGGACACCATGGTCGATCTGTCGGCCTATGCTGGGGCCACAAACCTCCCCGTAGTGACCAGTGAGCACTTAGTCTCGTGAGCAGATTATGGTGGTATGGGACACTATATTCTTGCTGTCGGCCTACACCGATCAGGCGATGAGTCCTTTGTAGTGACCGCGAGCGTATTCTGAGTCTACGGGAGGCGACGACCCTTCAGTAGCAGTAGAGTACAGTAGGCCTGTATTGATAAGGTGATGGGGGAGCGGAGCAACGAGTGCATGCAACAGCCTTGGCAGCCCTTGTAACGACCTACAAAATATACCTCGTATGTGATTACTAGGAGTGATGACCCTAAACAGGATCTATGTTGGGATTGATATAAGGGAAGTACCTTAGTTTCCCAATCCTGCTGTTTGAATGGACTAATAACAACTCAGAAAATTATATCACCATACCATTGCATGTGCCTGAAAGATGTGGAGCACTTGAGGGTCGATTGCATGTTGCGGTCGTAAGATGGTGCCGTATGAGGGAGATCGTCGGTGAGAGCATACATCACGTCATGTCATATTGCATTAACAACAGTATTAGGATTGTCTGACTTACTGCTTTACTATTATCGCATGATTGATTTGAGAACATGTTAATCTTTGCTCTCTTATCCCACTGAGTTGATCACTCACTCCCACGTTACGGGATGGTGTTTTCGGACACCGACCAGTCCCTATTTTGGTTACAAATGATGGCGCGGCCTGCGAGGAAGAGCTGGACTGGATGATGAGGAGGAGGATTCCTCCTTTATGCGTGTTCTGATTGACGGGATTACAGGGAGGTTGATTAGATGCCTTGACACTTGTCATTTTGTATTTTTAGCGCACTCATGTATATTCGTTTTGTCTACTTTTAGAGTATACATGTATGTATATAACCTGGTAACATATTCACACTCTGGAGACATACAACAGTTTACATATGTTATACATACTATCACAGTCTTCCGCTTGTAAATTTAATCGTCTCTGGAGCGTGATATGCTGTTTTAGCTTAATCTTACTCATGTTTAATACATTATCATAGACAACATTCAATCATATATATCTATGTTGCATAAATAACATTTTGGAACTCAGGAGTTGGGTTTTTACTTGACCCCCCGATTTTTGGGATGTTACACGTGCCGTTGAGATGACACGGCACCATCTTCCTCGGCCCCAGCACCATAGTATCGATAGCTCTCATGCCATCACATACATCGATTTCTCATCTATACGTAAGGTCATGAGTATCGTTTTAAATGCCCTACGTTCTTGTGAGTGTATGTGGTGGCCAGCTAGCATTGGAAAGTGTAATACGTTTTTTTTTTTGTGTGTGTGTGTGTGTGTGTGTGTGTGTGTGTGTGTGTGTGTGTGTGTGTGTTTTGTGCATATCCTTTGAATGAGGAAAATACTTGTGTGTTCATGTGCCATGGTTGGGCTGGATATTTGGATGGTTTGTTTTGGTTTGGATGCTTAAATACTACTAAGCTTGGGCAGTTTCTTTTGGATATTTTGATAGCTGAATGTGTGTGTGTGTGTGTGTATTTGATGCCTATTCTCTACTAAGTCTATCTGCTCACATTATTCACTGATCATCTATTTGAATCACATTTTTACTTATCTATGGATTACATGATATAAATGGTGCTTGTTTTTCTGATAATTATTGTATATCCATAGAGGTTGTAAGCTGGTTGGTGATTTCTAACCTTTTACGATATGTTACTATCTGCTTTTGAGAAATCTCAGCTCTCTTTTGCCTTGATTCCCCCAGTTTATTCATTGTCAATTTCTGTCATTTGATATGTTATTGGTATATGCTAACCTTTGTCAATGATTGACAAAAAGGGGAAGAACAAATCCCACCATGAGGAAAATTGGGTGTATCTATGTATGTGTAGTGGTATAGGTGTTAGAGGGAGTAGCTACTACTCAATGCTTCAACCTTGTGTGTGAACTCAAATAGCATATTTGTAAAATTATGTAAGGTTCATGTACACACAATTTAGGATGTTGTTTTAGGTGTGATTATGTAAGGCCCGTACTCTAGTCCATACTATTCCGTAGGCTTCTGCGGTCCTCTTGGTTAAATTTCAGAAACCCTCAATATGTATACGACATTTGCGCGTGATCCTAAACTGAGTCCTTCATATCTGAGTTGATTCAACTTGAAACTTATACTCTAGCAACCGCGCCGTCGCCGCTGTTCCAAAGCGGCGTCTCGCGTGCCGATGCGTACCCAGGCTAGGAGATGTGGGCCCGCGTTCATTCTCAAGAAACGCCGTGCATTGTAAATTCTGAGAGAATCTCTATGATTTGTCACATCAATCAAGTACATCATCCATACCCATATGCTACCTCACCCCATCATAAGTATAAGTACCCATTCCCTCTTTTCCCCAAGTCAACTCTTTCTCTCCCCACCCATTCCTCTTTTACCCAATTTCAACTAAACTCATACCTTCCCATCCCTATTCCTTACAACACCCATTCCACCATTCCTTATCAATCCATCATTCCTCTCTCTCTCTCTCATTCTCTAACAATTCTCCAACTCCCAAGAGAAAGCACCCAACGTCCAAGCTTTCCCAAAGCCAAGTGTGGCCCACTTTCCTACCCTCTCATCTCCCATCTCAACCCTCCATTCTTCATCAACCTCCATCAAGATCAAAGATAAGGAACATAGAAGTCCAAGGAGCTAAAGAAGGAGGCCACATGTGGGTGATCTACGTTGATTTTCAATTTGATGGCCCACTTGTGTTGGGACCCAATTTGATGTATATGTTGTAATATTGAGGGGCCCATAGTGGTGGGGGTCCCTCCACTACACCCGATCTCTCCCTCCTTCTCTATCTTTTTTTCTGATGCATGGCCCATCCTGGTGGACCCTACTGTGATGTATATATCCTAGATTCATGTCGACCACCCGTGGGGCCCACCTAGCCGACGTCAAGTAGGTAGCTGGATGGTCCCGCACTTCTTGTACCCTCCAGCAGCCTTGGACTGATGGAAAATATAAATATTAGCTTAATTCAAAGCTGACGTGGGCCACACGTGTGGAGTCATCTCTGATGTATGTATTTTGTATGCCATCCACACCATGCATGTAGGGACGGTGGGGCCTTGAGGTGTTTGTGTATGGCCATCTGATGTGATCCCCCTCCCACAATGATATATGTATTATATTCCCACACTACCCATCCTCTTGCAATAAGTGGGACCCACCTTGATGTATCTATTTTAAATCCACAATGTTCGTCTAACGTTCAGAGGGTCTAGATGCTGGGTTCTTCCTAATATATATATATATATATATATATATATATATATATATATATATATATATATATATATATATATATATATATATATATATATATATATATATATGTATATATGTGCATATATGTTTGTGGTGGGCCCTATGTGGGACCCACTTGCTAAATGGATTGGACGGTGTACCTCACACCTGCTATATAGCTGGTATTGACGTCAGTAAATTCTGTGGGAATCCCACTTGATGTATGGGTCTTATCCACATCATCCAGATGGCTGGACGGTGGGTCCCACCGCTGATATATATGTTATATTCACACCATCTATCAAGTGGTCCACACTACAAAACAGAGTAGGGGATTAAACGTCTACCATTGAAACCCTTTTTGGGTCACAAAAGTTTTGGACCAATATGAAATTTTTTTTTCCTCTTAATATAGGTTTTTGTGACCTCATGAACAGACTGGATGGAAAATAAACGTTTTGCTGGCCCTGTAAATTTTTAACAGTGAAAATCACTATCTCCGTTGCTATTTGTGATGTGGTCCAGATAATCTTTCGATCATTAACTTCACTGCTATTTGTGATATGGTCCAGATGATCTTTTGATATGATTCATTTTTGGGTAATACTCTAAAATGATCTTTAAAAATAGATGTATGCTGTAAATGGTGAGGCCCAAGTAGTGCGGCCCACTTGTTGTATATGAGGACCTTGTATGAGACCCAATATGATGTATTTGCAGCCCATTTGTGAGGCCCTTGTATGAGGCCCAATATGATGTATTTGCAGCCCATATGTGAGGCCCTTGTATGAGGCCCAATATGATGTATTTGGGACCCATTTGATGAGGCCTGATGTGATATATGTTGGCCCATATGTTGAGGCCTAATATGACGTATTTGCTGCTCAATTAGTGAGGCTCAATGTGATGCATATGTGGCCCTTGAGTGAGGCCCATATTAATGTATATTGGCTCTTGTGTGAGGCAATGGGCCCACTATATGTTTGGCTCTATGTGGGTCACTCCTTGGGACCAATGATGGTTAAATGTCCACATTGATGGGCGAAGATGGTCCACATTATGACCTTCCCTTAGGCCTTTTGTTAGGCTGATTCCGATTGTCGAGGTCGATTCTACTTGTCGAGGCTGATTTTGATTGTTGAGGCGGATTCCAATTATCAAGGCCGATTCTGATTATCGATGCCAATTACCGATATCAGTTATCGATACCAATTATGAGTATGAGATAGCATAACATCATGATACATGCCCATACGCATCATCTGCATGTTCGTTATGAGATGTGGTTGACCATTGCATATGTCATTAGGTAGGTTGTTATGAGACTTCCTGATAGGCAGAGATTATCTCACATGAGCACATTATATATGCAGGATTGATGTATGACTGGATTGTATGACTCATGCATCTTGCATTATGGTTACTATATGCCCTAGTGACATTAGGGCCATAGCCTTCACAGGCATATCGTGGATGGCCAGATGGGACACTAAAAATTTGTTACTAGCATTAGGCCGTGTTTCGACAAAGAAACAAATGCATTTGATTTGAGAAATTGTCTTATTCAAACATCACAGAGAAAGAGTATTAGGAACATTCATCACATTTCATTAATACTGGGTTCATTTACATCCTCTTTACATCCCTTGATTCTAAGATAGATCATTTGGTAATAGATGACTTATGCTTTAAGTATCAGAGGTTCATTTCAACAGCCTTTCGCGCCTGTTTCAACCATCTCCTAGGATTTAGGAGGAATGTCTATTAGATCGACGAGTCTTCGATGAAACAGAGATTTCAGCAACATAACAATGTTGTTTCAGTCATCCCTAATACTTAGGAGAAATGTTGATTCGATCGACTAATCTTCTTCCTCTGCACATGACAATAGGAGAGGGGAGAGTTCTGAAAGGATAAAAGCCTTGCACGGGTATTTCGGCAGCATGACGACCCTTGAGCTTCACAGACTACAGGGCAGTCTGGTTGTGTGGTCCTGTACAACTGCTAGGAGACTTCTTTCCTACCTTCTGTCTTCTGCTCCGCTCTGCTCCTCTTGAAAATCTTCAATTACCCCTAATGAAGGAGGGGAAGGGGTATTTATAGACCCTCGCATGTATGAAAATCCTGATCTTAGCGATGTGGGACTATTTTTAATGCTTTTAGATCTTTTCACATAACTATTCTTGCAACGTTTCCTGCGCAACTGATATCCTCATTGTGTGCTCCCTGCAAATAACATTGATTGCGCGGTACCGCGCAACTGACACTGGTTGCGCGGTCCTGCGCAAACCCTTTAAAACTGTCATTTCCTTCTTCTTTCCAAGTATCCCATCTATTTCTTTATCCCTTCTTGCTTCAATCCTTCATCATTTTTTATGCCTCAACAGATGCCCCCTCGATCCTTCTTTGATTGATTCCTGAAATTAAATGGAGGATCGATCTTCCTCCGATTGAAGAACTTGAATGAACTACAACAAAAGGATGATTGGATGATCATGCTTGCATGGCAGACTGAACAATCATACTTGAATGGAAGACTTGAACGATTAAACTCAACTGAAAGACTAAAGTGATTGCGCTCAAACGGAAGACTGGATGATCGTGTTTGAATGGAAGACTTGAATGATGGCACCCAAACAAAAAACTTGAATGATTACGCTCAGCAATGTCGAGCAGATGCTTCACTAGAGAGGATAAAATCCTCTTTTCATTGAAGCACATTTCTTCAACAGCTGTGATGGCTTCATCTTTAAGCGATTTGATCAGAGAGCTTTCTTTCAACACCGCTGCTGTTATAATGGTCTCTTTGGTCAACTCTAATGATTCTTTCCTCTTGATTAACTCCAGCGATTCTTTCCACTTGATCAACTCGAGCTATTCTTTCCTCTAACTCTGTATCTGGGGTTGTTCTTTAATGCTTCTCCTGCCGCATCATCCTTTGTAGATTGTTTCCTTCACTCACGAGATTCATAACTCAAATTTTGAAGTGACGATCTTTTCCTGCCAAATTAATCGGAATTAGTATCCTAATTCATTATAATTTTCAATGTAGCTTTATGAAGTATTGATAATTTTAAGATAGATAGAAAGTTTATTCTTTTTAGGCTAAGTGTGGTATTTGCAATATGATTTAGGCAATCTTTGCACTTGTCATCATGCTTTACTTTGTACTCTTTATATTGCACTCCTAGAGATTTGAGCTCTTGCCAATATCTTTGAGGCATTTACTATCGATGTAATTTTGAACCTGATTTCTAAAGAAATGCATTTTTACATATTTTCTAATCAATATTTAAAATTTTCATCAGCCAATTGCACATTTGAATATATATTGTACAGCTTATACTTTGCATATTTGAACAATCATATAAAATGAAATATGTATCTATAATGTTGCACATAATCTATCATGATATTCTATAAAACTAATCATAAAGCACCAACATGTTATGCTTGTTAGTATGGAATTTCCTATATGACTTCATTCGTTTATATTTTATTGGTGATGGTAGATTTCAATTCAGTCAGTTGTACACACAGTTTAAGCTCTTAAGTAGTGGAGCGAACTTATTTGGACTTTAGTTAGAGTCGGATCTTACGTGATGGCCTCTGTAACTCTCTAGAGTTCGCTGGACTTCTCACTGCCTAGGGAGTTCACAAACCGCGATCCATCAGAGGGCCCAGTGAAGCTACTGGGGTCGTGAACTCGGTTAGTTTTACGCACAGGGTTGGCCACGGTAACTCTCTAGAGTTCACAGATCTCGCAAGGCTACCTTTGGGGGTACCAAATCCATGGTTGTTAGTCCATCGATGAGTAGGTTTAAGCCATTCCTCATGAGTTAGTACCAAAATTGAACCACAAATCTGAGGGGTCTTATGCATGGTTGGCCTATCTAAAGCTCGCACTGCTGCCCTCATTTTCTTTGCCTGTAAGGTCGGGCCCATTCACGGGAGGGCATTGTCCTCTATTCCCCGTGAAGCTGCTGGAAAGCTATACAGACGGCATGGGGGTTACGTTGACTGGTCATTTGAGGACTGTTGGTCATTCAGGCTTTTGGTCATTGAGGACTTTTGGTCATTCAGGCTTTTGGCATTGAGGACTTTTGACCTTTTAGACTTTTGGTCATTGAAGACTTTTGGTCATTGACTCCATCAGCTGCTCGCATGGGTATGCGTACGATGGCCTTCACGGACTTTTTTGGGCCACTGGCTTCTCACCGCTGCCCGAATGATAATCTTCATAGGTCTCATGCACAGCGGGCCATTGGCTTGATTGGGCTGCCTTTTTATAATCATAGGTCTTATGCGTAGCCAATCCCTTTCAAGTTTTGGTCCTTTTAGGACTTGGCCTTTTTCCTTTACTTTAATTTTTTTGGGACTTGGCTAGACTGCCTTTTTATGATCATAGGTCTTATGCGTAGTTGTCCATATAGGCTTGGCTAGGCTGCCTTTTTATGATAAGCAGTCATCACTGTCACCAATTTTATATAGTTGGCTGTATGATTCATTCTATTGTCATCATTTGGTTGATCAATAATTGACATTTTACTGCTGCTGATAATGTCATGAGGACTTTCATATCATGTTTAAAATAATGTATCAGCTCAGCGATGATGGTAACTTTGATAGACGATTGATTGGCGATAGCGATAGTTGCTCTCTTTTTATTTTAAAATCATTAATACCTGGTGATTTTGATGGCAATCTTTAGCGTCGACGATGATCATCAATGCTGATAGCAATCGTTATCGCTTGACAGCGGTCATCAAGACTTTTCATTAAAAATGTCTTGAAAGACTTTCGACGATGATTTAGAATGCTGTCTTGGAAAACGATGATAAGTATTTTTGCTTGAAATTGTTTATCTATATTGTTTGTCTGTATTGTTTGCAATATACCAGCTTGATGGTGATATTAATTTCAGGCAAAATTTTATAGAGCTCACTTGATGGCACTCATCTTCTTCGTCTTTCTTGATTTTCTATCGTATGATCTTGATACGCTTGTTATATGATTTTGATATGCTTGTAAACTTCTTCCCTATTCATTCTATTCATCTTGCCCCCTTTTGATACAGAATTATTATCTTGATAATGTTCTGTATCAAAATCAGTAGTGCCTTCAGAAGCAATTCCTTTTTGTCAACGCAATTATGGGCCAACATAGGCTTCTATTTATTCCTTTGAAGAACTTTGCTTTTATTGAGCACATTTTATCTCATTTGTCTTGAACCTGCCCCTTGGATATGCTTGTGACTGTTATTGGAGATATACTTTTTCATTCCTGGAGATATTGAGGCAGTATATTTCTGTAGAAGACTGCACGATTTACGATCATATTTATCGACTAGTTTGCCTCCTTTTGATGCAGAATCATTATTCTGATAATTTTCTGGAGCAAAATCAACAAATATATTTACGGACGATATCTCTTAAGGAAGCGAGCGTTAACTGGTATACTGATTCTCTGCCCGTCTTGATCTACAACTTGATACGCTCCATCAGAATATACTTCTTTTATTATATAAGGGCCATCCCATTTAGGTTCAAACTTGCATCCTGTTCGACGAGTGACCACGATTGGTCTTTTCAACATCAGCACCATATCCCCCTTTTTGAAAGAGCGATATTTAACTCGCTTATCAAATGCGGCTGATATTCTCGCTCAGTATGCTTGCAGACGCTGTTGTGCAGCCAGGTGTCTCTCATCGAGCAAATCCAATTCCTTTAATCTTATTTTTGCATTATCATCATCTGTTATAGACTGATGCACTGCCACTCTTAGTGACGCTACTTGTATTTCAATCGGAATTACTGCTTCCACACCATAGACTAATGAATATGGTGTTGCCCTTGTTGTTGTTCGATGAGTAGTTCTGTACGTCCATAACGCTTCCTGTAACCTTTCATCCCAATCACGTTTGTTCCTTGTCACTGTTTTCTTCAATATTTTGACTATTATTTTGTTGAATGCCTCTACTAATCCGTTAGTCGACGGATAGTAAGGCATTGAGAACGAGTGATGGATATCGAATTTCTGACACTGTTTTTCCATGCCTTTATTTTTGAAAGGGGTGTCATTATCTGTAATAATTTTCTTTGGAATACCGTGTCGGTATATTATAGCATGGCGGATGAAATTAACCACATCCTTTTCTTTAACATTTCACAAAGCAACTGCTTCAGTCCACTTGGAGAAATAATCGGTTGCTGGTAGAATATACTGTTTTCTTTTAGATGAAGGCGGGTTTATAGGACCAATTACGTCAAGTCCCCAAGCAGAGAAGGGCCAAGAGGCAATAGACTGATGCAAGTCTTCCGGAGGCATGTGTATAACATCTTCATGAATCTGGCATTCATGGCACTGATTCGCATAATCTATCGCGTCTTTAAACATACTGGGCCAATAGTATCCCATTCTATGTACTCGATGAAATAAATTTTGACCAGCTTGGTTTATAGGACCAATTACGTCAAGTCCCCAAGCAGAAAAGGGTCAAGAGGCAATAGACTGATGCAAGTCTTCCGGAGGCATGTGTATAACATCTTCATGAATCTGGCATTCATGGCACCGATTCGCATAATCTATCGCGTCTTTAAACATACTGGGCCAATAGTATCCCATTCTATGTACTCGATGAAATAAATTTTGACCAGCTTAATGTGCCCTACATTCTCCAGAGTGTGCTTCTCGCAACACCTGGTTTGCTTCTTGCTTATTTAAACAATGTAGCAACACTCCATTGTAAGATTTTTTATATAATACTTCGCTGTAGATGACGAATCTACTTGACCGCTGTCTGATTTGCTGTCTTTGCACGGACTCATCTAGCAGGATGTTGAATTTGAGATAATCAATGAAAGGCTGACGCCAATCATCTATTGTAATTTCCAAGCATGATACAGGAAGGGCTTCAGTAACTTCTTCAACAACCTCTGCTGATGGTAAAAATCTTCTTTCCTCTATAGTTACTTGAAGAGGTCTTCGATTAGGGCAAGACAGAGCTGCCGCCAAACTAGCTAAGGCATCGGCTTTTGCATTCTCTGACCGGAGAATATGCTTGATTTCAACACAGAAAAAATGTTCCAACAACTGTTGTGCCTTTCGACAATATGGCAAAAGTTCTTGTTTTCTTATTTCGAATTCAGTTGTCAATTGATTTATAATCAATTTAGAATCTCCAAAAATATGCAATACTCTTATCTCCATTTCTTTAGCCATCTTTGTAAGTGCTATGATTTCATATCCCTTTAGTTGTCAAATTTTGTGGTGCCAAAACCTATATCTATGTCTTGTATATCTTTTGTTTCATGTTTGAGACTATTCATTGCTTCAAGACATCGTATTTCAAGATAAGAACTTAAATGAAGAAAGTTTCAAGTCATGGATGAAGAATTCAAGAATAGAAGTCTCCAAGTATGCATGTTCAAGATTCAAACAAGTATAAGAATAGAAAAAGACTTTATCAAGTCAAGAAAGGTTCAAGCTCGAGAAGGCCTACAACAAGATTCATAAATTCTCAAGCTTCTCTTAAGGGTCATCTGAGAGTACAGACTATCAATGTCCATCTCACTTTCAAGGTTTGTTTGACCTTAGATTGACCTTAAGTTGGGCTTTACTGAAGGTCATTCTGGATACATAATTTATATGCTTTAATATGCTTATTCGGGTGGTTCTAAGACCAGTCATAGGGACTTTAAGACTAGTCCTAGCTCTGCTACGACCAGTCTTAAGTTTTTCAGGACCAGTCCTAAGTTGTTGAAGATTTTTGGATTTTTCTGGTTGTCTTACGACTAGTCTTGGACATCCTACGACCAGTCATGTGAGCTGTACGACTCATCCTTCGACCAGTCTTAGCCCCATGACTCGAACTCAAGCAACTAATCTGGGGGTCCTACGACCAGTCGTAGGTGGCCCACGACCGGTCGTAGGCTACCCAGGACCAGTCATGGAACAGCTAATCCTTATCCCGCGAAAATCTTTAAAAATCTTTGAAGCTACGACCAGTCCTAGGATGCTAAGACCAGTCGTAGATGGGATTTTTCAAGCTATAAATAGAGCACGAACTTCAGAGTTTTTCAATTCAATTCAACTCAATTCAAGCAATCTTTAGGCTATACTCTGAGATAAGTTTGTGTTTGTTTTTAAGCTACTTTGTACTCATTTAATATTCCTTTTGCTAGCTTGTTTTTTATTTGATTTTGATCTACAATCCAATCTTATTAGAAAAGGAGAATTTCTGATATTCCTTCTTCTTGGATTCAAAATCAAATAGAACTAGCCCTTTTGATTTAAAATCAATTAGACTTAGAACCATTCTTAAAGTGAGTATTGGACTTTGAATGTTGAATCGAACTTCTACTCCGATTGGTTCTACCGGGCTACTTCAAAAGGAGATTCAGGTATTTTACATTTGTGTAATTTACATTCTTTGGTTTTGTTTGAGATTTACTAGAAAAATCTCATTGTTTTGGTTATCTGAGGAGAGCCAGAAAACTCAGATTGTGTGGGTTTTTGGATTGTGTAAAGCCCGATGTAAAAAGACACAATTTTGAAGGTTTTAGGTAAACCTGTGAAACCTATTTTGATAGTGCATGCTAATATCCCCTGTGTGAGGATATAAGGAGTGGAGAAGAATTCTGTGTGGCTGTTGGATAACAGTTGGTGTACACATAGGCGAACCACTATATATCGTTGTGTTGTGGATGTGCTTTATTCTTTCATTTCTTTATTCATTCAGTTTTGTGGATGACTGTTGTAATCATTTTATTTCAAGTAAGTGTGGGGAATGTTGTAATAACTTAGGATTTATTTCTACAAGTTATTTTGGTTTCCTTACTTTTTATTTGTCATTGGTTTGAAATACAAAGGACGTTCTAGAAATAAGGTTGTCCTACCTTAAACCTTTGGTTTTTGGTGTAAGGTTGTCCTTAGAACTGATATAGTATCATTCTCTTAAATCTAGTTTATTGAGATTGATTTTTAATTCAGCATTGTGCTTTATTTCTTTTATTATTCCGTTGTTATATATTTTATTTGGCATTGCCCTATTCACCCCCCTCTAGGGCATATAGCTAGGCCCTTTCAAGTGGTATCAGAGCCTAATAGCTCGTGCTTATTGTTTATTTATTGGATTTATTTCCTGAGCTAACAATATAAGCTATATTAAGATGTCAAATTTTGATAGCCTATCAGTCACTAGGCCCCCACCCTTTAATGGCACAAACTATGCCTATTGGAAAGCCAGGATGAGGATCTTCCTCAAATCCATGGATGAAAGTGTGTGGCTGGCCACAGTGAATGAATGAAACCTTCCTAGCACTGAAGTAACTAATGACGATGGTTCAAAATCAATGAAAGTAACGGCTTATTCTCTTTGGACCACACTTCAAAAAAGTGAGAGTAGTGCCAATGCAAAAGCACTAAATGCAATTACTTGTGCATTATCACCAGATGAATTCAAAAGAATAATCTCTTGTGAAAATGCAAAACAAGCATGGGATGTACTAAAAATGACACACGAGGGTACATCTATTGTCAAGAAATCTAAAGTCCAACTCCTCATAACTAAATTTGAAAAAATTCATATGGAAGAGAATGAGATGTTTATGGACTTCTACACTAGTTGAATGACATTGTAAACTCTATGTGGGGTCTTGGTGATAGAATCTCAGAAAGTAAAGTGTGCGCAAAGATACTACGCTCACTTCCTGAACGGTTTAATTCTAAAGTAACCGCGATTCAGGAACTTTGTGATACGGATAACATGAGGGTTGAGGAACTAGTTGGTTCACTTCATACCTACGAGTTGTCCTTTAAAGCTCCTAAAGGAAAATCAATTACTCTCAAATCATCTAAAAATGTTTCACAAGAGAGCACTTTGGATTTAGAAAATTTCAAAGATGATATGGCGCTTTTAGCAAAAAAGTTTTACAAAATTTTCAAAAGCAAGAAAAAAGTTGATGTTCAAAAGTCAAATGATAAGAGACGATCTAAACCGAGAACTCAAAAATCTTTGAAAGATAGTCAATGTTACAACTGTCAAGAATATGGGCACTTAGCTAACAAATGTCCTAAAAAGGACAAATTAAAAAGGAAAAGCATGTTGGCTACTTAGGATGAATCATCTGATTCTGAATCCTCTTCTAAATCAGAAGATTCTGAAACTGAGTCGGGCGATGATATTAAGGCCCTCATGACTCTAGCCAAGATCACTTTTTCAGATAATGATGATATATCTAGTGAAGAAAATATGAATAGTGATTGTGATAATGAAGATGATCTTCAGGATGCTTATAATGCCCTTTATAAGGAGAGTTGTAAAATTGCCGTCAAGCTTAAATTATAAAAAGAAAAATTTTCTAAGCTTACAGAAGATTATGAGTCTCTCATTTTAGAAAAAGTCTCATATTTCTAATTCTTTTGAAAAGACCAAATGTGATTTAGATTTCAAAACCTCCAAAATTGAAGATTTGAGATCCGAAAATGAGAAACTCAAAAATGAGGTAGCTTCTCTTCTGAGTTTGAAAGACACATGGAGATATGCCCAAGGTGATCCTAAATTGGAAAAATTATTGTCCGGATCAAGAAAATGTGGCGATCGATCCAGGTTGGGCTATGATAAGAATACATCTCTTAAATAAAAGAATATTACTCCTAAATTTATAAAAGGAGAGTCGTAAACCTCAAAAGAAAAGAGTACTTATCAAGGTTTTTCCAAAAATTCAAGGACTTTTCAAAAACCTAAAGGTATCCATGTCAACTTTGATTTTTAAAATCGAAATCCATTGGCTGAAAAAATAATTGATCTACTCAAGGTGCTATTAAAGTCTAACTCTATAGGTCTCTCCTATAACAACAGACAGAAAAAGACCATCTATACTCCTAAACCCAAAACAGTTCTGAAATGGGTTCCTAAAGTTGCCTGATTGGTTGCCCACACTGCTTTCAAAGCTACAAGCCATTCAAAGTGGTACCTAGACAGTGGTTGCTCTAGGCATATGACAGGCGACAAGGCTTTATTCACCGATCTAAAAGATATGACTGACGGGTCAGTCACATTTGGTGATGGAAGCAATTGTAAGATCATTGGCCAAGATACGGTTCAGCTTTATAACCTTCCCTTATTTAAGAATGTTTTATATGTTGAGGGCTTGAAACACAACCTACTAAGCATTTCTCAGATATGCGATAACAACCATAGTGTGAAGTTTTCTAATCAAGGTTGTGAGATAGTTAATAAAAAGGGTTCTGTTATATTAACTGGTCGTAGAACTTTTGAAAACTGCTACATCATTAGTGATGCAAGCTCATCTACTCAATCGTGTTACATGGTCCATATCGATGAGACTGAATTATGGCATAAATGCCTTGGACATGTACACTACCGAAACTTATTTAGATTGAGCAAAAGAGAACTAATTAGAGGTCTACCGAAATTGTAAAAAGTAGACAAAATATGTGGTGAATGTCGCTTGGGCAAACAGACTAGGAGCTCTCACAAGAAAGTGAACTCCAATACCACATCTAGACCACTCGAGCTTCTCCACATGGATCTTATTGGACCAACTAGAACGGAGAGTCGAGGTGTCAAAAAATACATCTTGGTTATCGTAGATAACTATACCAGATTCACTTGGGTATCATTTTTAAAAGACAAAATTGAAACCCTGGATGAAGTGAAAAAGGTCATTAAACGAATCCAAAATGAGAAAGGTTCTCATGTTAGTAAGATCCGTAGTGATCATGGATCCGAATTCTAAAACAGTAGTTTTGAGAAATTCTGTAGCGATCGGGGAATATCACATGAATTCTCTACGCCCAAAACACCGTAACAAAATGGTATAGTTGAAAGAAAAAATAGAGTGCTTCAGGATATGGCTAATGTTATGTTGAATAGCATGAAGCTCTCTAGAAATCTTTGGGCTGAAGCAGTTAATACCGCATGTTATATTATTAATCGGGTTTATACCAGTAAATCTGATAATAAGACTACTTATGAATTATGGTTTAAAAAGAAACCTACTGTCAAATACTTTCAGGTTTTTGGCAGCAAGTGTTATATTTTACATGATCGTAAAAATTTGAAAAAATTTGAAACAAAGAATGATGAAGGTATTTTTCTTGGATATTCTTTGAACAGCTGAGCTTATAGGGTTCTAAATAAGAGAACTGGTGTGATTCAAGAATCCATCAATGTGGTCATTGATGATCATTTGAATACACTAGCTCCGAGTTCAGATGATGATGAAGTTCTTATTATCGACAATCAAGATACCTCATCAAGTCAAAAGGAATCTGAACCAAGGACTGTCAAAGATCATCTAAACAATCAAATTCTTAGAAACCCTCTCACTGGAGGTTGTACTCACAAACAACTTGAGAACATATGTAATTATGTTTGTTTTACATCCCAAATAGAACCGGTCAATGTGAAAGAAGCACTTTCTGACGAAAATTGGATAGTTGCTATGCAGGATGAACTTAATTAATTTGTTCGTAATGATGTCTGGTATCTTGTTCCTAGACCTAAAGATAAACATATTATTGGACCAAAATGGATCTTTAAAAATAAGTCTAATGAACTTGGAAATATAATACGAAACAAGGCTGGACTAGTTGTATAAGGGTACACTCAGATTGAAGGCATCGATTACGATGAAACCTTTACTCTAGTCGCTCGCTGTAACGCCTCAGAAAAATCCGTACAGAGACTCGAGTACCAATTCGATCAGAAATCACGTAAGATTAATTCCTTTAGAAAATAAGAGTAAGTTAACTAACGCTACATTAGATTAGCTGTGAAATTGTCCCTGATCACTTTAAATACGTTCTGTAAGACCCGAAACTTGTAGAACCAATGACGCTACAATACCCTGAAACCTAGGTTCAAACTCTAAACTCGTTTGCTCTCAGGAACCCTTCGAAACTTCGTATTGGATTTAAACCGCTCGTCAAAAGTCCGATGTCTACAATCTTAGACCGTTATGACCGCTTGGCTGGACTTGACAATCGTTTTAAAAATCAAGCCCAACCGATGTTCTGAGGCTATTTCATTGAGCCTGGAGTGAAGAGAGTGAGAAAGAGTAAAGATTTGAAAGTTTAATTCAAAATCTGGCACATGTCGTTGTGCATTATTATTAAGCATTCTGACCGTCCGAATTCAGCCAAATTTCACCCTCGAATTAGGAAAAATTTCTCTTTCATGTCATAAGACTTGTTGACTTGATTTAGGTACGATGACCGCTGAACTGAAACTGGACCACCACGTGCGATCTGGGAACTTTACCGGACTGAAAACTTTATGTAATCAACATCCAGTATACATGAGCTTAAGTCCGATCGCGTTCGGCCAGGGGACCTCCCGAAACACTCTTTTGGCTCGGAAAAGTCCCGATTTGGTTATAACTCAAGTATACCTTGTTCCCAAGTCTATTTAGGTTAGGTTTTAGCCTATATAAGGGCTTTAAACCCTCTCATATCTCTCCCATCCGAATTTTCTATAAACCCTAGAAAGTGGTGAGAGAGAAAGAGAGAGATTGTGAGAGAGTTGTGGGAAAGATTTCCTGCCACTTGCACCAGCTATTGCACGTACCGAAGGACCGCATTCAAATCACTTTCCTGGTGATTTCCAATGCACTTCTTGGTAAGAAAACCCTAACCTATAGCTGTTTTAGGGATTCTCTTGATGCGAGTAGCGAAGTAGCTTACGTATCTTGTGCATTAGGTCGCCTTAGCGCCGTTGACGAAGCGTAAAAATTCTGTTTGAATCGATACACGTCTAAGGCGAAAGGTGAGGATTTTAGACGCTTTGATTGACTGATTTCAAAGCTTTCAATGTCGTTTAATAGTAGATTATCGAAGAGAATGCCGTTTGACATGTAGAACATGCTGTCCATTTTCTGTTTTGACTGCGACGGGAAATATGAGATTTAGGGTATTTTAGGTATTTGTAGGAAATACTGTTTATGTCCATATTTTGCTGAAATGATTGTTATGACTATTTGTCACGTTACGATATTAGGAATGCGTGTATGATCTGTTTGTCGAAGAGATTCGCCCTAATGCGCACTTTGAGTCGACATACGCTATGTAGACTAAAGTGTGTAGACAAAGTGTTTGTATAAATGTTTGTATTAGTATGTATTGAGTAAATGGTGTTGTGAGTTAGTTTTGAGATTGAATTCTCAATTAATATGTTGATGTATATGATTTCTATCATGTTAGCTATATGTATTGATTTCATTATATATATGAAATGCATGTGTTGCTTGATTTTCTTGTGTTGTATGTTATAACATGTGACAACATGCTTGTATTATTTATATTCATTCCTGTTACTCTCATATGCTTACTGATGTTGATATATAAATGCTTGGGGCTATGACCTAGTCCAGGCAGTCGGTAATGGATTACATTCGTGGTTGGCTTCTATTTGCCACGAAGGACGCGTCGATGAACGCAAGTCGTGTCTTGGGCAGGCGGCAGTGGTTAGGCCATATGAAGTGTTTCATGCACTTCATGTCGCTCAGCTTGAGATGCACTCGTACTAGTCGATCTCGTCAAGTAACCCGATTGGCTATTATATGTTTACCATGTATGAGTCATAACTGCTTGAACCTAGGGTACTGAACTTACCATTGAAAACCCTGTTAACCATGGTACCTTGATCCATAAAGGCTCATGAGCCAGGTATGGTGGTATGGGACACCGTGGTGGATCTGTTGGCCTACGCTGGGGCCACAAACCTCCCCGTAGTGACCAGTGAGCACATTTGACTTGTGAGCCGATTGTGGTGGTATGGGACACTACATTCGAGCTGTCAGCCTACACTGATTGGTGACGAGCCCTTTGTAGTGACCTCGAGCGTATTCTGAGTCTACGGGAGGTGACGACCCTTCCGTAGCAACAAGAGTACATTAGGCCTGTATTCATAAGGTGATGGGGGAGCGGTGCAACGAGTGCGAGCAACAGCCCTGACAGCCCTTGCAGCGACTTATAAATATAACATTGTATGAGATTAATAGGAGTGAAGACCCTAGACAGGATCTGTGTTGGGATTGATACAAGGAAGGTACCTTAGTTTCCCAATATTGTTGTATGAATGGACTAATAAGAACCCAAAAATCATATCCACATCGCACTGCATGTGCTTAGAAGATGTGGAGCACTGTGGGAAGAAAGCATGTCGCGGGCGTAAGATGGTGCCGTATGAGGAAGAATGTCGGTGAGGGCATCCATCATGTCATTTCATGCTTGCATTAACAATAGTATCTAGAAATGTTTGATTGTCTGCTTTACTATTATCGCGTGATTGATTTGATAACATGCTGATTTTTACTCTATGATTCCACTGAGTTGATCACTCACTCCCATGTTACGGGATGGTGTTTGCAACACCTACCAGACTCTGTCTTAGATGCAGGTGACAAGGCGATTCAGGATGCGGAGCTGGATTATTACTAGCATCATGACGAGTTCTCGTCTATGCAGTTCGCTGACGGCTTCGCATAGATGGACTGGACCAGTGGGACTTGTGCTAGTTGGACTATCACCTGACATTTATTTTTGCTTTATGACATGTATATGAGACTCAGAGATGTATTCATACTTTGGAGACAGTTCAAGATTATTTTGTTTTCATACAGTGATATATATATCTTTCAGTCTTCCTCTTGCGTTTTATCACTGGATCTGGAGTATGAATTACAGTTTTGGTATAATCTTACTCATGTGAATGCACTAACTCAACCAACATTGAAGCATAAGTATATTTTTTGCATAAGTGATGGTCTGAAACTCGGGAGTCGGGTTCCTACAAGACCTTCAATTTTCAGGGTGTTACAAGTTGGTATCAGAGCATGATTTGGATTAAACCGGCCTGGGTTATGGCCACGCGATCTACGCTGTTGCCCCTTTGACTTAGGTAGGTGTGAGAAAAATCTAGAAACACTTATACGATCGCAGTTTCACCAATCGGGGAAGTCCACTCATTTCGATCGTTTTGATCGAGTTCGTGAGCATCTGTGGTCGCATGAAACGATCCCGTACCACTCCTAAATCACGTGTGGATGGGTCTAGACCTCTCTGGACTCAATCCCAGCCGTCAAAAATCACTAAATGTAAATATGCATCAGGTAGTGTCAGAAATAACCCGAAATGGATCGAAACGGGGTCATGGGCCTATCCAGGCCAATATACAATGAACCAAGGGGAGGACCATACCTTTTTGGCACCCCTAGGGTAGGGGGGACCCAGCCCATATAGCCGGCCTCACCGAAAATGACTTTCACCAGCTAGGACCTTGCCGGTTCGGCGAGGCCTCGCCGACCGGTGGGCCCCACTCGGGCCGTACTTCGGGCCGATGCACTTTGGTGCTTAGGTCACCCCTCCTATATGTGGGCCATCCCTTAAAAATGCCCCAAAGCCCTACCTCCTTCACAATTCAAGCCCCCAAGCTCTCCTTTTCCCTTCTTATTGCTGTCCTCCCTTTCAAAACCCACTTCAAGACGCCCCCAATCCCATTTTCGGTCACAACCGATGCCAATCCATCATCCACAGCTTTTGGCATCCCCTTTCCTCTCCATTTTCATCATTTGGAGCTCTCCCAACCTCCATAGAAGGCTGAAAATTGGGTGAGCCTCCATTCCAACTTATCTTGCTTTTTTTCCTTTGAAAATCCAGCCTTTGAGGGCCTGATTTACCCCTCTATAGAGCCTAGATTCGTTTCAATCTGTTAGGACAGCCATTTCTTCTCCTTTCTCCATTTTCCATGGCTATTGTTGAGGCTATTTTGGCCTTTTTCTCTCTTTCCACCATCCTCTCTCTCATGGGAAAGAGGAAGACCACCGCGAATGAAGCTGGGCCTAGTCGCCCTTCACAATCGAGGAAGCCGAGAGGTGGCCCCGCTAGCTCAAGCGTCGCCGCTAGTCCAAGTGTTGGCAGAGAGCTACATACGAAGCGGGATTTGGATCGCTGTGCTCACATAGGGTGAGCACTGTTGGCAGACTTGGCTTATGGTGCATATACTGATCGTAAGGTTCTATTTGAGGCACATGTGGAGGAGTGACTCTTTGGTGAGTTTCTGTTATTTGAGCGCATCGAAGCTGCCAACTGGGGTCCGCTCTTTGAAGCCCAGTCTCGTGCAAACATAAGCACTATTTGTGCCTTCTATGCTCATATTCAAGCTCCTACGTTAGAGCCATTGCAGTTCAGGATTCCCTTTGATAGAGACCGGGAAGCCACGATCGATGTTCAGTTGATAGCTCGACTTCTGAATGTGCATCCAAGTGCTAAGAATCTGAAGAGTGTACGTGAGCGAAATCGCCGCACCAGATTCTTATGTGGTGGTTTGGTTCCGTGGCAGCGTAACAAGAGCCTCTTACCGTCTCACATGTCGCATAATTTTCTCCTGTTGCACCACATTTGTACGTTCAATGTGTATCCTAGGTCGACCAACCGTAGTGAATGTACGTGTCTCATGGTCGATTTCCTGTATCAAGTGGGCCAGGGAGAGAATGTGTGCATGGCCACCTTTGTGTTGGGACAGATCGTCCTCATAGTGAAATCGAGAAGAACGTCTGAGTCACTTTCCTTTGGCCGACTCATTTGCAGGATTGTGCTTGAGTTTGCTTACAGACTTGGGCCAGAGATGCCTGTGCCGATTCACTTCATTGATGATGCTACCATGAAGCAGATGAAGATAGGGCCTCGGCAGCGTGAGGCTCAGCTTGATGATGACAGTGAGGGCAATTATGATGGTGAGGAGGATGCAAGTGAAGAGGAGGTTGGAGCAGAAATAGAGGAAGAAGTCGAGGAAGAAGAAGAAGAGGAGGCTCAGGATACTGATGAGAGTCCTCCTACTATGACTCGGGCTGCTAGGGATGCTCACATAGCCCGACTTGAGGAGAGTCAGGTTGCTTTGGGACGGGAAGTCCAAGAACTTCGGGCTGAGGTGAAACAAGATCTTGAGGATACCAAGGCCGTCATGAAACAGAAATTTGGTAAGGTGACTCGCACCTTGAAGGCCATCCTGTGTTGTTTGCAGGATAAGGGTGCCCCTCCTCCATCGCCAGACTCGGGCTAGCAATTAGGTTTTAGATGTTTGTTGGTTGTAGTTGGTTTGTTTCATGCTTTCTGTGTGTAAGCCTGAGAAGGCTAGTAGTTAGTTTATGTTGTAGTTGTATCTTTGGCAAACGTAGTTCCCATGTGTTTCTTGTCATGATGCATGTAAGGATATATCTCTTGTATTGTGACAAAATTTTGATTTAATGAAATGCATGAAATTCTATGGTTGTTATGTGAATGATTGTGTGGTGGTGTGTTATGCTATTGCTGAAACTAACAAGGTTGCGCCCTATTTTGAATATAGGGAATGCCGCCTAAGGCTACGCGGAGTACGACACGACTTACATTGGGAGAGCCTATGAATCGGGATCCTCTCCAGACTGATGAGCATATAAATCCTGCTGTGGGCCCGATTCCTGAGACTGCACCTGAGTCTCAGCCTTCTACAGGTCCTACAATCGGACCGCCACCTTTCACACCGCCTGTTAGGGAGCAGTATCGTGCGTCTTCCTCGACGCAGTACGTGCCTCAGCATGCTCCACCTCCTAATAGGTTTGAGCAATTGATGGCCATGATGCACCAGTAGCATCAACAGCTTTTGACTACGATTGCAAGGTCCTTAGCCCAGGGTGGCAGTGCGGCTCCACCTGCGCCTTCTGTGCATCCAGCTGAGGATGCTGGGACTTCGGCTCAGGATGAGGAGATGGCTCATCCTACACCATTTTCTTACCCTATGGGGAATACTGCTGATTCTCGGGGCCTACTTGAGCGATTCCAGCGCTTAGGGCCTCCTACTTTTACAGGTTTTCACAGACCCGAGGAGTCCGAGTATTGGCTCGACCTTGTGTCAAAGATTTTGAGAATGCTGCACTGCTCAGAGTCTGATCAGGTTGAGTTGGCTACGTTCATGTTCGAGTACGAGGCCAACTTATGGTGGGATAGTGTATTACGGACAGTTGATGCTGGCTACATCTGGACTTGGGCAGCATTCGAGTTCCGTTTCCACGAGAAATACTATCCCCAGACCTACAGGCATGAGAGGGAGAACGCGTTTCTACGCCTCAGGCAGGGAGGCATATCAGTCACAGATTATGAGTATCGGTTTACTTAGTTGGGCAGATACGTTCCGACGATACTTGCTGACTAGTAGATGCGCATACGACGATTTTCCGAGGCCTTGCAGCCGGATATTCTGTCGAAGATGTGTTGCGTCAGCATACCCTCCTATGTAGAGCTGATACATATGTCCACGAGGGCAGAGTAGGATGTTGATCGACTTACACGATCTCGTGGCCCTGTGGTTGCTAGACCGCGACCAGATATGCAGGACAGGCCATTTGTTGGCAAGAGGCCTCGCATCGACCCTCCTCCTAGGCCTACAGTGCTAGTACTTCCGATGCGGTACCCTGATGCGTCATGTACTTATTGTGGGAGACCGGGCCACACAGTGGGGAGCTGCTTCGCTTGGATGAGAGATAGCGGGTTTTCACCGCCGCAGAAGATCGACCGTCCTCACCCACCGGCTTTATCTGCTCCGTCGTTACGGTCGGCTCCTGCGCATCCTTCCTTTAGACCTCCAGTACCTCCGTTCCGGCCGCCTCAACGGCCCATGATACCGCGGCCGAACCGTCCACAGCAGGCTCAGGTACTTGCATTGACAGCAGAGGCATCCGAGGCACAGAGTGTCCAGTCCTTGGCCTTTGAGGTCACTGCCCATATTGGAGGTACTCCTATACTTGTGATGGTGGATATAGGATCCACGATTTCCTTGATATCGCATTCCATAGTCAGGCGCCTTGGGCTACAGACTATTCAGATGGATGGGGTGTGAGTTCTTACAGCGCACGAGACTTTTTCTGATGCCACCATGATGTGTGAGGGTTGTTTGGTGGATCTTGGGGGCAGGGCGATGACTATTGATCTTGTCGTCGACCCCTCTCTCTGTTATCTAGATGTCATTCTTGGCATGGATTAGTTGACTGCAGGGAGGGCCGAGATTGACTGCGAGACCCATATGGTGACAGTCTATGAGCCGGAGGGCACATCCTTTACATTCCCAGTGCAAGTAAATCTCCCCTTCCGAGTACTTAGTTACGCTTCTTTATTGAGGGATGTTGATGCCCCGACACTTGAGTGCACGCCAGTAGTTCGTGACTATGAGGATCTATTCAGGAAGATTCCTGGCTTGCCACCTCAGCGAGAGATTGATTTTACTATCGATCTGGTACCTGGTTCCACGCCCGTCTCACTGCCGCGTATCGCATGGCTCCGTGTGAGATGGAGGAGTTGAGGAAACAGATTGATGATCTGTTGGAGGTTAGTTTCATTCGGCCGAGTGTGTCTCCTTGGGGAGCACCAGTTCTATTTGTGACAAAGAAGGATGGTTCGTTGCGATTATGTATTGATTATTGCAGGCTGAACTAGATTACGGTGAAGAATAGATACCCCTTGCTTAGGATAGATGACCTGTTTGATCAGTTGAGAGGGGCACAGTACTTCTTGAAGATTGAACTTCAGTCAGGGTATCACCAGTTGCGCGTCAGGGATGAGGACGTGCAGAAGACAGCCTTTAGGACCAGCTTTGGCCACTACGAGTTCCTCGTGATGTCGTTCGGTCTTACGAACGCACCAGCCGTGTTCATGGATCTGATGATCAGGGTCGGTCATTCCTCTATCGATTCGTCATTGTGTTCATAGACGACATTTTAGTATACTCCAGGAGTCGAGAGGAGAACGAGGAGCACTTGCGTTTGGTCCTGGATACACTGAGACAACATCAGTATGCTACAAACAACAACCTGAGCATGGTTGGTGAACTAAATTATTTCCTAGGGTTGCAAGTAAAACAACAACCTTATGGAATTTTCATTTCCCAAACCAAATATGCTACGAACTTGGTTAAAAGGTTTGGATTTGAGAATGGTAAGAACTTTGATACTCCTATGAGTAGAACGTTTAGACTATCAAACGATTCTGCAGGTAAAGATATAGATCCTAAACTATATCGTAGTATGATAGGTAGTTTGTTTTATCTAACTGCAAGTAGACCTGATATCGTGTTTAGTGTTGGTATTTGTGCAAGATATCAGTCTAATCCTAAGGAATAATATTTTACTACTGTTAAACGGATTATTAGATATGTCACAAGTACTACAAATCTGGGTCTTTAGTATCCTTTTGACACTAGTATTCAATTAGCCGGGTATTCAGATGCTGATTGGGCCGGTAATATCGATGATAGAAAATCAATCAGTGGTGGTTGTTTTTACATTAGAAATTGCTTAGTTTCTTGGTTCAGCAAGAAGCAAAGCTCAATATTGCTCTCCACTGCTGAGGCTGAGTATATTGTAGCTGAATATGCATGTACTCAACTAGTTTGGATGAAACGCATGCTAAGCGATTATGGAATTAATCAAAATTTAATGATCTTACATTGTGATTATTCCAGTGCTATAAATATTTCCAAAAATCCAATCCAGCATTCACGTACTAAATACATTGACATTAGGTATCATTACATTCATGAGTTGGTTGAAGAAAAAGTTATTTCCTTGGAATATATACCAACCGAAACTCAACTTGCTGATATATTTACTAAATTGCTCGACAAAAGCAGGTTTAATAAATTGAAATTTGATCTTAGTATGTGTATTTTACATTGAGTATTCTTGCTTACATGTATCATAGTGTATTATATTTAGTATTATTTATATTTAAATTTAAATTTTGTACATTAAATATGTATTTTTGGTCGATGCTCGACCGGTCATAGCTGTACACGACCAGTCGTGATACGACCGGTCGTGCACCACACTCGACCAGTCGTGGAGCTCATGAACATGATATAATTTGGGGAAAACCTCCTCCTTCTTCATTTCCACTTCGACCTACGACGAGTCGTGGCTTGACCGGTCATAAGATTTCTTATATTTCTTCAAGGTTAGTCCTATTTCTTCATTTTTCTTGAAGTTTGATGTTCTCTATGCTTTGATTTGATCATTGTGTAGCTTGGTTTCATCTTTTTATTGGGTTTTCAAGGGTTTCTTCTCAAATTGTTGATCTAGAGAAAACACATCCTTCTTTTTCTGCATTTCTCTTGCTCTTAGTATATCTTATTGAAGATGGATGCTAGAGGGAAGAAGAAAACATCCCATGGTCCATCCTCATCTAGATCTACACAGATAACAAAATGATACCTTCGGTCACCCGAAGATGATCTTCAAGATGTACGGAATTTGCGTGTCCGTAATGTTATCGTTGAGCATACCGTTGATCTCAATCACATTGTTCCATATGATATTGTCCCTCTCCTTGAATCTGTTGGTTGGGCTAACATTCTGCTTTAGGGTGGGCCTGCATACCAGTCTATTGCACAATCAATGGTTGCATGTATCTCCGAATTCTCTCTTGACAGTTTAACTTTTTCAATTGATATTAGAGAAGGGAAATTTGAAGTAGACCGTCATTTGATATCGGGTATTATGGATATACCCGTTAATGATGAAGGTATACCGATTCATACTCTATACGACAAACCATCTGAATCGAAAAAACGCATGTTAACAAGAGACTTATGCAAAATTAATGTGCAATGGACACACAAAATTAATGTGAAATATGCTATGTCCTTCTATATTTCTTTCCCATTATCTTCTTTTTATTACTCTCTATGTTGTTGTTCTCTTTCCTATTGTAACATTCCCTTGTCATTTTGTGACAAAAAGGGGGAGTGGTATGGTAAAGGGGAGTAGTATGGAAAGGGGGAGTACTTGTAGTGGAATATGTGTGGATTAATTGATAATATGGAATCTTGTTGTTTACATGTTGTTTACTGTTTATATGAGCAGTACTCGTATTACTCAGGGGGAGCAGAGTAATTTGTGCTTTTATGGCTCATGAATTTTTTTAGCAAATGCTGCTCTTATCTTTTATGCTATGTGTTTTGTCACAAATTTGACAAAGGGGGAGATTGTAAGTGCTATGATTTCATTTCCCTTTGGTTGTCAAATTTTGTGGTGCCAAAATCTATATCTATGTCTTGTATATCTTGTGTTTCATGTTTGAGACTATTCATTGCTTCAAGACATCGTATTTCAAGACAAGAACTTAAATGAAGAAAGTTTCAAGTCATGGATGAAGAATTCAAGAATAGAAGTCTCCAAGTATGCATGTTTAAGATTCAAACAAGTATAAGAATACAAGAAGACTTTATCAAGTCAAGAAAGGTTCAAGCTCGAGAAGGCCTACAACAAGATTCGTAAATTCTCAAGCTTCTCTTAAGGGTCATCTAAGAGTACAGACTATCAATGTCCATCTCACTTTCAAGGTTTGTTTGACCTTAGATTGACCTTAGGTTGGGCTTTACTGTAGGTCATTCTAGATATATAATTTGTATGTTTTAATATACTTGTTGGGACTGTTCTAAGACCAGTCCTAGGGACTTCAAGACCAGTCTTAGCTCTGCTACGACCAGTCTTAAGTTTTTCAAGACCAGTCATAGGTTGTTGAAGATTTTTAGATTTTTCTGGTTGTCTTACGACCAGTCTTGGACATCCTACGACTAGTCCTGTGAGCTGTACGACTCGTCCTTCGACCAGTCTTAGCCCTAAGACTCAAACTCCAGCAACTAATCTGGGGGTCCTACGACCAGTCGTAGGTGACCCATGATTAGTCGTAGGCTACCCAGGACTAGTCGTGGAACAGCTAATCCTTATCCCGTGGAAATCTTTGAAAATCTTTGAAGCTACGACCAGTCCTAGGATCCTAAGACTAGTCGTAGATGGGATTTTTCAGGGTATAAATAGAGCACGAACTTCAGAGTTTTTCAATTCAATTCAACTCAATTCAAGCAATCTTTAGGCTATAATCTGAGATAAGTTTGTGTTTATTTTTAAGCTACTTTGTGCTCATTTAATATTCCTTTTGCTAGCTTATTTTTTATTTGATTTTGATCTACATTCCAATCTTATTAGAAAAGGAGAATTTCTGATATTCCTTCTTCTTGGATTCAAAATCAAATAGAACTAGCCTTTTTGATTTAAAATCAATTAGACTTAAAACCATTCTTAAAGTGAGTATTGGTCTTTGAATGTTGAATCGAACTTCTACTCCGATTGGTTCTACCGGGCTACTTCAAAAGGAGATTCAGGTATTTTACATTTGTGTAATTTACATTCTTTAGTTTTGTTTGAGATTTGCCAGAAAAATATCATTGTTTCGGTTATCTGAGGAGAGCCAGAAAACTCAGATTGTGTGGGTTTTTAGATTGTGTACGCCCGTGATAAAAAGACACAATTGTGATGGTTTTAGGTAAACCTGTGAAACCTATTTTGATAGTGCATGCTAATATCCCCGGTGTGAGGATATTAGGATTGGAGTAGCATTCTGTGTGGCTGTTGGATAACAGTTGGTGTATACACAAGCGAACCACTATATATCGTTGTGTTGTGGATGTGCTTTATTCTTTCATTTCTTTATTCATTCAGTTTTGTGGATTGTATTTGTGGATGAATGTTGTAATCATTTTATTTCAAGCAAGTGTGGGGAATGTTGTAATAACTTAGGATTTATTTCTGCAAGTTATTTTGGTTTCCTTGCTTTTTATTTGTCATTGGTTTAGGATACAAAGGACGTTCTAGAAATAGGGTTGTCCAACCTTAAACCGTTGTTTTTTGGTGTAAGGTTGTCCTTAGAACTGATATAGTATCATTCTCTTAAATCTAGTTTATTGAGATTGATTTTTAATTCAGCATTGTGCATTTTTCTTTTATTATTCCGCTGTTATATATTTTATTTGGCATTGCTCTATTCACCCCCCCTCTAGGGCATATAACTAGGCCCTATCTCCATTCCAATAATCAGGGCTTTATACTCGGCCTCATTGTTCGTGCATGTAGTTCCCAATGTAAAGGAGTAAGGTAACAAATCATCTTGGGGAGTAATGAATATCACTCCTGCCCCCGCTCCTGATGTTCAAGAAGCGCCATTAAAATACTTCTGACACGGATTCTGTGATTCAGTTAGCATGACTTGCTCATCTGGAAAATCATTATTGATGGCTTCAGATTCTGCCATGGGGTGCGCTGCTAAAAAATCTGCCATTGTTTACCCTTTCACAGCTTTTGCCGGTTCATATGTAATAGCGTATTCTGAAAGTAACAACATCCATTTAGCTAACCATCCAAACAACATCAGCCTTGTCATCAGAAACTTTATCGGGTCAGCCCTTGAAACCAATGTTATATCGTGCGACAGACAATAATGCCTCAACTTCTGTACTGCGAATATTAATGCTAAACATTCCTTCTCAATCAGGGAATAATTGTACTATGCACCTATTAAAGTCTGACTTAAGTAATAGAGAGTTGTTTCTTTTCCAAATTCATTCTTTTGTGCCAACAGAGCTCCTAAGGAATGCTCGGCTGCAGACGTGCACAAGATAAACGGTTTCCCTTTTACTAGTGCTGCCAGTACTAGTGGCTTTTTCAACAACTCCTTTATCTAGTCGAATGCATTCTGAGAGGCTTGACTCTACATAAATTTTGTATCCTTTTTCATCAAATGAGAAAATGGCTGACATATTCCAGCCAAATTTGAAATGAATCGACGGATATATGCTAATTTTCCTTGCATACTCTATAGTTCCTTTAATGTTTTAAGCGGTGGCATATCCTGAATAGCCTTGACTTTCTATAACACCCCGGATTTTGGCCAATCTGGGATTTGATGTCCTTAGGCAATGGGTCGACTAAAACACTTGGGAAATCGCTCAGAATCCAATTCCATAGCCAAAGAAACCACGTAGGATGAATTCCTTTAGAAAATAAGTGTAAGTTAGCTAGCGCAACGCTAGAGTAGCTGGGAAATAGTCCCTGACCGCTTTAAATATGTTCTACAAGACTCAAATCGTGTAGAACCAATGACGCTATAATACTCTAAAACCTCGGATCAAACTCTAAGCCGGTTTGTTCTTTGGACCACTTTGAAACTTTGTATTGGATCTAGACCGTGCGTCGAAAGTCCGATACCTACTATCTTAGACCGTTAGAACTGCCTAGCTGGACTTGACAATCATTTCGAAAATCAAGTCCAACCGATAATCACAGGCTATTTCATTGAGCCCGGACTGAAGAGAGTGAGAATAGGGTTAGATTTGAAATTTGAAATTCAAATCTGGCACACGACTTGACGCATTATTATTAAGCATTCTGACCGTCAGAATTCAGCCAAATTACACCCTTGGATCAGGAAAAATTTCTATTTCATATCATGAGACTTGCCGGCCTGATCTACATGCGGTGACCGCTGAACTGAAACTGGACCGCCACGTGTGATCTGCGAACCCTGCCAGACTGAAAACTTGATGTATGCTAGATCTCGTATGCATGAGCTTAAGTCCGATCGCGTTGGGCCAGGGGACCACCAGAAATCATTTTTTGGACCGAAACAGCCCCGATTTGGATATGCCCTAAGTGAACTTTGTTCCCGAGCCTATTTCGGGCATTTTTAGGCTTATAAAAGGGGTTGAAACCCTCATTCCTCTCTCCCATCCGAATTTGATAAAAACCTTAGATTGGGAGAGAGAAAAGGTGAGAGTTTGTGAGAGAGATTGGAGGAGAATTCTTTGCCGCTTGTGCTACCTGTTGCACGTACTCTAGCAACACACTTTAATCACCTGGCCGGTGATTTCTTCACATTTTTAGGTAAAAAAATACCTTAGAAGTTGCTGATTTAGTGTTCCCTTGGATTCATAGTGAAGTAGCTGATAGAACTTGTAAATCAGGTTCGTAGTTCGCCTTAGACGAAGCGTATACGCTCCGTTCGAAACGATACGTTTATAAGAGATAAGGTGCGGATTTTAGACGCTTTGATTGACTGTTTCCAACTCTTTCAATGTCGTTTAATAGTAGATTATCGACAGCAACACCGTTTGACATGTACAACATGCTGTCCGTTTCCTGTTTCGTAAATAGACGAAGAATATGAGATTTAGGGCATTTTAGTCATTTGTAGGAAGCACTGTTTTCATTCATATTTTGCTGATGTGATTAACATGGCTTCTTGTCGCATTAGAATATTAGGAATGCATGCATAATTAGTTTGGCGAAGAGATTCGCCTAAATGCGCACTTTGGGTCGACATACTATATGTAGACTTAAGTGTGTAGTTTAAGTGTTTGTATAAATGCTTGTATTAGTATGTATTGAATTAAATGGTGTTATGAATGAGTTTGAGATTGATTTCTCAATTAATATGCTGATGTAAATGATTTCCTACATGTTAGCCATAAGCATGATTTCATTGTATGTATGAAATGCATGTGCTTGATGATTTACTTAAGTTGTACGTTATAACATGTGTTAACATGCTCACATGGTTGTATTTCATTTCCAATACTCTCGCATGATTTGCTGATGTGATTCCATATGTTTGGGACTATGCCTAGTCCAGGCAGTCGGTAACAGAGAAAATTCGTGGCTAGCTGGTATTTGCCACTAAGGACGCGTCGATGAACGTGAGTCGTGTTTGGAGTTGGCGGCAGTGGTTAGGCCACGTGAAGTGTTTCACGCACTTCATGTCATTCGACTTGCGATGCGCTCGTGCTAGTCGAGCCCGTCAAGTAACCCAACTGGCCATTGTATGTTCACCCTGCATGAGTCATAACTGCTTGAACCTAGGGTACTGAACGTACCATTGTAAACCCTGTTAACCATGGTACCTTAATCCACGAAGACTCATGAGCCGGGCATGGTGGTATGGGACACCATGGTCGAGCTGTCGGCCTATGCTGGGGCCACAAACCTTCCTGTAGTGACCAGTGAGCACCTAGTCTCGTGAGCAGATTATGGTGGTATGGGACACTATATTCTTGCTGTCGGCCTACACTGATCAGGCGACGAGTCCTTTGTAATGACCGCGAGCTTATTCTCAGTCTACGGGAGGCGACGACCCTTCCGTAGCAGTAGAGTACAGTAGGCCTGTATTGATAAGGTGATGGGGAAGCGGAACAACGAGTGCGTGCAACAGCCCTGGCAGCCCTTGCAGTGACCTACAAAATATATATCGTATGAGATTACTAAGAGTGACGACCCTAGACAGGATCTGTGTTGGGATTGATATAAGGAAAGTACCTTAGTTTCCCAATCCTGCTATTTGAATGGACTAATAACAACTCGAAAATCATATCACCATACCATTGCATGTTCTTGGAGGATGTGGAGCACTTGAGGGTCGATTGCATGCCGCGGTCGTAAGAAGGTGCCGTATGAGGGAGATCGTCGGTGAGGGCATACATCACGTCATGTCATATTGCATTAACAACAGTATTAGGATTGTCTGATTTACTGCTTTACTATTATCGCATGATTGATTTGTGAACATGCTAATCTCTGCTCTCTTATCCCACTGAGTTGATCACTCACTCCCACGTTACGGGATGGTGTTTTCGGACACCCACCAGTCCCTTTTTGTGATTGTAGATGATGGCACGGCCTGCGAGGTGGAGCTGGACTTGATGATGATGAGGTGGATTCCTCCTTTATGCGTGTTCTGATTGACGGGATTACAGGGAGGTTGATTAGATACCTTGACACTTGTCATTTTATATTCTTAGAACACTCATGTATATCCTTTTGGTTTACTTTTGGAGTATACATGTATGTATATAACCTGGTAACATATTCACACTCTGGAGACATACAACAGTTTATATATGTTTTACAAACTATCACAGTCTTCCGCTTGTAAATTTAACCGTCTCTGGAGCGTGATATGCTGTTTTAGCTTAATCTCACTCATGTTTAATACATTATCACAGACAACATTCAATCATATATATCCATGTTGCATAAATGTCACGCCCCAAACTCAGAAACCGGGCTCACAAAATTCCTGATCGCCGAATCCGGTGCCGACAACCTCTGTAGAACCCCATTTTCAGCTCCTAGCTCCCATTCGCCAGGTTCCGATCCTGGGATGCTACGAGGAGGATTTTTAATGTTAGTTTGATTCGTAATAAGCATAACTAAAGGCATAACCCACAAACAACAACCAAGAACTCCATTACATTTCCACTATGATTAAAAACTTTACAAGTACAATGAGCATAAAGGGGAAATACAATGGTAAAGTATGAAAACTCTAAAAAGATCAGCAACGTGCTCCTGCCTCAGCGCTGATGCGATCCAACGTCACCTGCACTCAACGGTCGTGCATAAGCTTACAGAAAGCTTAGAGGGTGGTGAAAGTGTGTGCGCAAGGTAGAAATATGAACATGTAATGTCAGAGTAAAGCGAAATATGTAGATAGAACCATAATACCATGAGCTGTACCAAGGCTATGCAATGCGAGACATGAATGGTATCGGCCATCCCAAGGCTATGCGATGTGCAATGCAACTCAAGCATACAGATCCTCTTCTATGTCCATACATCAGTACAGCTCAATATGGAATATCACCGGGGTCTAGTACACTCTGAACCAGATTTCCGCCACATCGCGCGCAAAAAGGTAAGTGGAAAAGACCTCACTATCCGTCTGCCAATATCGGGCGCGACTTGTTGATAGCGGACCCATTCCTCGAGTTGGTCAAACTCAGCCTAACATTGCCCCCTACACTCGGGCGGGTAAGGCCGCACCCCCTTCCAACCGACCACGACACAGTGGAGAGCAGAGCCAACTGGTATTCGGCACTCAGCGCTCATCTACCCACTCGGTCTAGACGTTGGAGCAACCTCTTGGTATCATAAGGGTTTAGGGACTTTCACCTAGGGATATCTATAGTACCCCATGTAAAATAAGATTTTTGGTATCCAATCCTTCCAACCACGATGCGTCTGTGGAGGCCACGGCCCTGATGTCGCTAGGGCATATAATAACCATGTCACACAAATGCGAAATGTATGATTCACGCTATCCAGTCATGCAATAGATCCTGCGCATATCGTGCGCACATGTAGAGCAACACCGCCTAACCGGGAGCCCATAAACAACCTGTCCGAAGGCAAATGCTATGATCAGACAACTCTCACGTCAAGCATACATATGATGCGTATGATCATGAGTCATGGAACTGTACTAAACATGATATAATAAAATGAACTATCTCACAATGCAGATGGACCTGGACGGCCCATACACGATAAGTACAGCCCAGTAATGGGCCCTAAGGAGAGCCATAATGTGGACATCTAACCAGCAATACACTCGCAATGTGGACGTCAAACCAACATTGCACCCAAGTCATGATCTTTGTAAACATCAGTACTTAGTCTGTAATGGATTTACACATTGCAATGGACCATAGGTTGTCCCCATTAGACCTCACATATATATCAAATGGGCCATATCCTATGGGCCTTTTATTCATCAGACGGGCCATATAAATGGGCCACACCAATGGGTCTTATGTGCATTGCAATGGGTCAAACCCGTGGGCCTTGGATTGCATCAATTGGACCTAGTCATATGAGTCTAATATGTATCAAATGGGCCACACCAATTAGGCCCCACATGTAGATCAAGTGGGCCTCAACCCATAGAACTAACATGAGTCAAATGGGCCTACTCCCATGGATTTGTAACACAACAAATGGGCCTAAGTCCATAGGCCTTATATGAATCAAATGGGCCTACTCCCATGGATTTGCAACACAACAAATGGGCCTAAGTCCATAGGCCTTATATGAATCAAATGGGCCTAGCCCATAAACATTTTATAAATCAAATGGGCCTAGCCCATGCCCTTTTGAAATTCAAATGGGCCTAGCCCATAGGCCTTAAATATCAAGTGAGCCTAAGCCCATAGGCTTTACATATCAAGTGGGCCCAAATTCTTAGGCCTTAAATGAATCAAATGGGCCCAGCCCGTAAGCATTTCTCAAATCAAATGAACCTAGCCCATAGCCCTTTTGAATTTTAAATGGGCCTAGTCCACAGGCCTGTTACAAGTCAAATGGACCTAACCCATACATGAATGGCCCACCTAATCCACCACTCATGCTTTAAATGATCTCACCAAGCGGATGGACGGTCTGAACACATAACGTGCGTCATGGTGGGTCCCACTGTCTAGTGGACATTGCGGGTAGAACACATACATCACAAAGGGGCCCCACCGTCTGCTGGACGGTGGAGGCCACTCATGCTCAAGTGGGTGCAGCCGTGGGGGGTGCCACCGTCCGTCTGGACGGTGGACTAAGCACATACATCATTGTGGGTCCCATGTGGGGCCCACTGTAATTTTATTTGGCATCCAACCCGTTGATAAGGCCAAATAGATCCGGTTGAAGGAAAAGTACAAATTTCAGCTTGGTTCAACACTTTTGTGGGCCCCAGAAAGATTTCAATGGTAGATGCTCAATCTCACTGTTTCATGTGATGTGGCCCACCTGAGTTTTGGATCGACCTGAAATTTGGAGGGGACCCACCTGAGGAGGGGGCCCACCTCATGAACAGGTCAGATGGCAAAAAAACATCATGGTGGGGCCCACGGCTGGAGCCGTGGGTCCCTTGCTGGACGCCACCACCCGCCATGCGTCAGCGCGGCACGCGCTGTCAGCGCAGGCAGCAATAGCAGCTTCCTTGCTGCTTCACTCCTCCCCTCTCTCTCCTTTAATTTCTGATTTCACCAAAAATCACGTGTGGGGCCCGCTTCCTGAAAATCCACTCCAGCCATAGCGTTATACAGCTCGCAACAGACAAAAAGAGTCCGAAGTTCAAATTTTTTTGATGCCTAGAAACACCAGAAAAATTCTCAATGGTAACCGTCAATGTTTCCCATGCTATGGCCCACAAGATGTTCGGATCAATCCCATTCTTTTACTTGACGGTTAAATCGATGTGGGTAAGGGGATGGACGGCTTGGATCGAACATATATATCAAGGTGGGGCCTACACTAAGGGACCACCCAAAAACCTCTCCTTTCCTTTCCTTTTTCTTCTTTCTGTGGAAAACGTCCAGCGTCCCAGACGCTGGACAGTTTATATATATATATATATATATATATATATATATTTTTTTTTTATTTTTTTTTTTTTGTGTGTGGGCCCTGATGGAGTGGGCCATCACCGATGGTTGCCATGGGTTCAACGTCCAAGGTGGGCCCCACTTGAATAAAAATTACATCAGGGTGGGATCCATTCAAGTGGGCCACACAATCCTAATAAAATAAAATAAAATAAAATAAAATAGAATAAAAGAAATAAAAGAGAGAGAGAGACATGGAGAGTGGGACACGGCTTGTGATGGAGGGACCCCGACATTATGGGCCCTCCCTTACATGAAATCATACATCAAGTGGGTCATTTTGCACATGTGACCATCAAAACTAAAGATCAATGGTGGGGATCCTTTCCCCACCAATATGGATGGTCTAGATGACCTTTCTAAAGAAAATAAACATCATGATGGGGTCCATGGAGAATGGCCCCATCATGGAATGATCATGATGATCCAAGTGGTCCATCGGCCACATTTTAGAGTCCCAAGTGAGATCCACACCATTGATCGGTGGGCCTCACTTGGTCCACCATAAAAACAAGTAAAACTACCCTATAAAGGCACCCACCGTCCGATCTTCTCGCTCCTAGAGGTTCCTTGGCACCTTAGCTTCAACTTCAATGGTTAAGATGAAGAATGGAGGGTTGAGATGAGAGATTTTGGGATGAAGAGGTGGGCCACTTGGAGCTTAGGAGAGTTGAAAAATTTATATACGTGGGGGCTCTTGTTGCTTGGGATTTTTGAAATGAGAAAGAGAAAAAGAGAGAGTGTGATGTAAAGGGAGAGAGAGAGAGTGATGGATGGATGTGGTGAGTGATGTTTGTGTAAGAAATCTTTGACTTTGTGGCTTTTGTGTAAGAGAGGTATGGGTGGTGAAGACTTTTGTGGCTTTTTGTGTAAGAAAGGTATGGGAGATGAAGACTTTTGTGGTTGCTTGGGAAAAGGGATGGAAGTGATGTGTACTTGACATGTGATGGATTGATGGGTGATTGATTAATGGGATTGATGTGATTGATGTGACACATCGTAGAGATTCCCTTAGTTTTTGCAACGCGTGGCGTTTTCTCACACTGAACATTGGCCCATATCTCTTGACCAGGGTATCACCTCAGCGCGCGAGTCGCGGCATCAGAACCGCAACGACGGCGCAGTCGCTATGGTATTGGTCTCGGGCTGAGTCGACTCGGGTTGTCGGCACATGAATCAGTGTCGCGCGTCAATATTGTTTAAGGGTCGAAGGTTGCCGAAATTCTACCGGTAAGATCGCAGAAGTGTACGGAAAGGTACGGACCAAGATACGGGTCTTACAATAAATAACATTTTGGAACTCGAAAGTTAGGTTTTTGCTCGACCTCCCGATTTTTAGGGTGTTACAGATGGTATCAGAGCATGATTTGGATTAAACCGGGCCTGGGTTATGGTCACGCAACGTACGCTGTCGCTTCCCTTAGACTTAGGTGGGTGCGAGGAAGGTCTAGAAACACTTATAGGAACGCAGATTCGCCAATAGGCGAAGTCTATTCGTATCGATCGTGCGATCAAATCCGTAACGTATCTTGGGTCGCATGAAGCGACCTGAGTAGCTCCTAGGTTGTAGATAAGTGTGTTGAGACGTTCTTTGAATGATTCTAAACTCGTAAATGTAAATCCTGGGGCTGTGGGATAACCACAACCCCTGTATTCAATCGCTAGGGCTTAAAAACCCCGTTTCACCGAAAATCTTCAAAATTCTTTCTCTCACCACTCCAATCTTCAATTATTTCTTATCCTTTTCATGTTAGGCATCAATCCTAATGTGAAAATGACATAAAATCATACTTCGATAAAATTTTACGGTAAATAGTAAAATTTCATGAAAAATGGACATAAGGCCATTATAAGTATGCTTTCTTTAGAAAATAATGGGATAAATGGATGTAATAGCTCCTTCTACCCCAAAATAATATGCTGGATGATAGGGTTTTATATTCGGGATTGCAGATTGGCCCTGAAAAGCCCCGAACGCATGTTTGGGCCTATATAGGGCAATATAGAATGAACCAAGGTAGCGCCCAAGGTTATTTGGGGTCCCTGGACCATGGGGGACCAAACCCATGTGGTCCCACCGATTAGATCACTAGACGTTCGGCGATGCATCGCCGCCCGTGGTGGCCCACTCGAGCTGGTTTTTGGCACGTGGGGTTCTTTAGGGTAGTACACCCCCTCCATGTAGTGCTCATCCATAGAAAACCCCAAATATGGCTACTTCCTTCACAAACAACCCCATCCCTAGCTCCATTTACATTTTTCAGCTGCCCTAACCCAAAACCGTGGTTTCAAACCACTCCCAAATCCATCCTTGGCTAAAAACGACCACCCTCCATCACTCCATTGAAGTTTGCAGCCTTCCATCTTGTAGATCTCGTCGTTTGGAGCTTTTAAAACCCCCAAAAGGAGCTGAAATCGTGAGGTGCTCCATTCCCCTTTTTCCTTCTCTTTTCTTTCTGAAAATCCAGCCTTTGGGAGCTTGAAGCATCCCTCTACAACGCCTAAATTTCATTCTGTCCATTTGGGCAACAATTTCTTCGCATTTTCTCCTCTTTCCATGGCTATAGTTAAGGTTGTTTTAGCCTTTTCCTTCATTTCCATCGTCCTTTCTCTCATGTCCCTTTTATTTGATCCTCAGACTCGTGGAAACCTGCTTACCCATCCCATTTCTCCACGTTCTTCGCTTGTTTGATTGCCGTTTTGAGATTTCTGTGTTTTATTGTTGTTAGGTAGAAAATGTGTTTGTGTTAGTGGTTTGGGCTTAATATAGCCGAATTTTATTGAATGGAGTGCGTGTCGTTCGTTTGTTGTAAGGTATTGTCCCTAGATTGGGAGTATTGTAACTCTCGGGATTCAGCCTACAAATTAGTTTTTATCCCACCCCACCCTCCTTCTATGCCACTACCAATCCCGCCATGGGACTAGGAATGCCGTTCCATTTAATACAACTTAACGCTACTGGCCACATAGGCCCTTGGCGTTTTGGACCTAGTGTTAGCACTCCTAGATTTGAAGGATCTGACGATATAGGAAATTCAATTCTATTTAGATAATCTTGACCCTAAGCGATAGAACAATTTCCTGTAGTAGAAATGGTATGGAACCATTTAACGTATAAACTTAGGCTTTGGATTATAGCTACTGAGTTACAGACTAGCCTACTAGTTACCTTAAGTAGTGTAAAGCCTATATATGCTAAGGAATTGTAGGTTAGATTTGGTTGAGGTAGAACCTCATTGCTTTGATAGGTCCCCTTATGACTTATAGACTTCTGTTGTTGCCCATAGGAAGGAACCATTCACTCTCGGGGAACATTTATAAATCCCTCAGATTAAACTTAGAATGTACTAGCACGCCCCTTAGAATTGCCTTCCCCAAGGGCTTATTGCATTCGGGAACGCGGAATAAAGGAACTACATGTAAGCGATGTATTCGCGGTTTGAATTGACTTCTCAATCCTGGTAGTTGCCAATAAATCCAATGCTCTGATCAAGCAAAAGATCGGCATCGTTTAGGATTAAGAACTGATACAGTAAATTTTTGTTCTAGGCAGAAAGTCTATGTATCCGGCTCAGACCCACTACATAACTTTTCTTCCACATTGGCTCGACCACATATAACCAAAAGTTATTGCTTTGTCTTTGGGAAATGGCGAGGACTTAAAGTCAGTAGAGAATTCGACATATTGCCACCAACTCATACCTGCCCCTGAACTCAACCACAATAGAGATTAGGCTCATCTCTATCACCATAGATACCAATACCATAGAACGCATCATTAGCAAAGGAAAATGACTGTAATGAGAGGTTGTTTCCCAATTCATGTCAAGGATAGCCCCTAAGTTGCGTCTCGTTCCGATATACGAAGCGATGCATAGATTCTTGAACTTTAAGTAGAATCAAGTTTTAAGGGGGGTAGAACGTATTGAGTCTAATCCAGTTAGGTTAGTCAACGCTACCGTTCGATCAGAATGGCGCAGCGGAAGCGTGGTTGGCCTCTTCCCCACTGGCCCAGGATCGAAACATTTGATTTAGGATATACGTAAGGTGAGGTTATTAAATAGGATTTGAACCTTCCTTAGAAAAAGTATTCCTTACCCTTCACCAATTTCGGGGACGAAATTGTGTTTTAAGGGGGGTAGATTGTAACACCCCGGATTTTGGCCAATCTGGGATTTGACGTCCGTAGGCAATGGGTCGACTAAAACACCTGGAAAATCGCTTAGAATCCAATTCCATAGCCAAAGAAACCACGTAGGATTAATTCCTTTAGAAAATAAGTGTAAGTTAGCTAGCGCAACGCTAGAGTAGCTGGGAAATAGTCCCTGACCGCTTTAAATACGTTCTACAAGACCCAAATCGTGTAGAACCAATGACGCTATAATACTCTAAAACCTCGGATCAAACTCTAAGTCGTTTTGTTCTCTAGACCACTTTGAAACTTTGTATTAGATCTAGACCGCGCGTCGAAAGTCCGATACCTGCTATCTTAGACGGTTAGAACTGCCTAGCTGGACTTGACAATCATTTCGAAAATCAAGTCCAACCGATAATCACAGGCTATTTCATTGAGCCCGGACTGAAGAGAGTGAGAATAGGGTTAGATTTGGAATTTGAAATTCAAATCTGGCACATGACTTGACACGTTATTATTAAGCATTCTGACCATCAGAATTCAGCCAAATTACACCCTCGGATCAGGAAAAATTTTAATTTCATATCATGAGACTTGCAGGCTTGATCTACGTGCGGTGACCACTGAACTAAAACTGGACCACCACGTGCGATCTTCGAACCCTGCCGGACTGAAAACTTGATGTATGCTAGATCCCGTATGCATGAGCTTAAGTCCGATCGCGTTCGGCCAGGGGACCACCAGAAATCATTTTTTGGACCGAAACAGCCCCGATTTGGATATGCCCTAAGTGAACTTTGTTCCCGAGCCTATTTCGGGCATTTTTAGACTTATAAAAGGGGTTGAAACCCTCATTCCTCTCTCCCATCCGAATTTGAGAAAAACCCTAGATTGGGAGAGAGAAAAGGTGAGAGTTTGTGAGAGAGATTGGAGGAGAATTCTTTGCCGCTTGTGCTACCTGTTGCACGTACTCTAGCAACATACTTTAATCACCTGGCCAGTGATTTCTCTGCATTTTCAGGTCAAAAAATACCTTAGAAGTTGCTGATTTAGTGTTCCCTTGGATTCATAGTGAAGTAGCTGATAGAACTTGTAAATCAGGTTCGTAGTTCATCGTAGACGAAGCGTATACGCTCCGTTCGAAACGATACGTTTATAAGAGATAAGGTGCGGATTTTAGACGCTTTGATTGACTGTTTCCAATGCTTTCAATGTTGTTTAATAGTAGATTATCGACGGCAACGCCGTCTAACATGTACAACATGCTGTCCGTTTCCTGTTTCGTAAATAGACGAAGAATATGAGATTTAGGGCATTTTAGTCATTTGTAGGAAGTACTGTTTTCATTCATATTTTGCTGATGTGATTAACATGGCTTCTTGTCCCATTAGAATATTAGGAATGCATGCATAATTAGTTTGGCGAAGAGATTCGCCTAAAAGCGTACTTTGGGTCGACATACTATATGTAGACTTAAGTGTGTAGTTTAAGTGTTTGTGTAAATGCTTGTATTAGTATGTATTGAATTAAATGGTGTTATGAATGAGTTTGAGATTGATTTCTCAATTAATATGCTGATGTAAATGATTTCCTACATGTTAGCCATAAGCATGATTTCATTGTATATATGAAATGCATGTGCTTGATGATTTACTTAAGTTGTACGTTATAACATGTGTTAACATGCTCACATGGTTGTATTTCATTTCCAATACTCTCGCATGATTTGCTGATGTGATTCCATATGTTTGGGACTATGCCTAGTCCAGGCAGTCGGTAACAGAGAAAATTCGTGGCTAGCTGGTATTTGCCACGAAGGACGTGTCGATGAACGCGAGTCGTGTTTGGAGTTGGCGGTAGTGGTTAGGCCATACGAAGTGTTTCACGCACTTCATGTCGTTCGACTTGCGATGTGCTCGTGCTAGTCGAGCCCGTCAAATAACCCGACTGGCCATTGTATGTTCACCCTGCATGAGTCATAACTGCTTCAACCTAGGGTACTGAACTTACCATTGTAAACCCCGTTAACCATGGTACCTTGATCCACAAAGACTCATGAGCCGGGCATGGTGGTATGGGACACCCTGGTCGAGCTGTCGGCCTATGCCTGGGCCACAAACCTCCCCGTAGTGACCAGTGAGCACCTAGTCTCGTGAGCAGATTATGGTGGTATGGGACACTATATTCATGCTGTCGGCCTACACTGATCAGGCGACGAGTCCTTTGTAGTGACCGTGAGCGTATTCTGAGTCTACGGCAGGCGACGACCCTTCCGTAGCAGTAGAGTACAGTAGGCCTGTATTGATAAGGTGATGGGGAAGCGGAACAACGAGTGCGTGCAACAGCCCTGACAGCCCTTGCAGTGACCTACAAAATATATATCGTATGAGATTACTAAGAGTGACGACCCTAGACAGGATCTGTGTTGGGATTGATATAAGGAAAGTACCTTAGTTTCTCAATCCTACTGTTTGAATGGACTAATAACAACTCAGAAATCATATCACCATACCATTGCATGTTCCTGGAGGATGTGGAGCACTTGAGGGTCGATTGCATGCCGCGGTCGTAAGATGGTGCCGTATGAGGGAGATCGTCGGTGAGGGCATACATCACGTCATGTCATATTGCATTAACAACAGTATTAGGATTGTCTGATTTACTGCTTTACTATTATCGCATGATTGATTTATGAACATGCTAATCTCTGCTCTCTTATCCCATTGAGTTGATCACTCACTTCCACGTTACGGGATGGTGTTTCCGGACACCCACCAGTCCCTTTTTGTGATTGCAGATGATGGCGCGGCCTGCGAGGCGGAGCTGGACTTGATGATGAGGAGGAGGATTCCTCCTTTATGCGTGTTCTGATTGGCGGGATTACAGGGAGGTTGATTAGATACCTTGACACTTGTCATTTTATATTTTTAGAACACTCATGTATATCCTTTTGGTTTACTTTTGGAGTATACATGTATGTATATAACCTGGTAACATATTCACACTCTGGAGACATACAACAGTTTATATATGTTATACAAACTATCACAGTCTTCCGCTTGTAAATTTAACCGTCTCTGGAGCGTGATATGCTGTTTTAGTTTAATCTCACTCATGTTTAATACATTATCACAGACAACATTCAATCATACATATCCATGTTGTGTAAATAACATTTTGAAACTCAGGAGTTGTGTTTTTGCTCGACCCCTGGATTTTCAGGGTGTTACACTTTCCCGGGGTCAATCTCAATGCCCCTATTCTGAACAACAAAACCTAAGAACTTTCCGGAGGACACTCCGAATGCGCACTTAGTGGGGTTCATCTTTAATTGTTTCTTTCTAAGTCGCTGGAAAACTGACACCAAGTGTTTACAATGTTCCTGATGGCTTCCTAACCTGACTACCAAGTCGTTTACATAACACTCAATGTGCTTATGCATCATGTCTTGAAAAATGTTTTGCATCGCCCTCTGATATGTTGCTCCAGCATTTTTAAGGCCAAACGGCATCACCTTATAACAAAAAATTTCCAGTGAAGTTCTAAACGCCGTCGCCTCTTCATCCTCGGGAGCCATATGAATCTGATTATATCCCGCATAGCCGTCCATAAAGGACATAACAGAATTCTGAGTCATACTATCAATTAGTAATTCAGTTATCGGTAGCAAAAAATCATCCTTTGGGCAGGCTTCATTTTAGTCTCTAAAATCGACGCACACTCTGACTTGTCCATTTTTCTTCCTTACCGGGACGATATTCGATATCCACTTAGGATATTTGACCTCTATAACAAATCCGACCTTTATCAGCTTATTGACTTCTTCCTTAATGAGGGGAACCAGGTCTGGGTGAAATCGCCTTTGTGCTTGTTTAACCGGCCTTTTCTCCTTAGAAATATTTAGTCGGTGTAACGCCATGGAAGGCTCCAATCTGGGCATTTCTACATACGTCCAGGAGAACACATCTTTATTTTCTCTAAGAAGTTGAATGTATTCTACAGACTCTTGTTCAGAGAAGTTGGCATTAATAAACGTGTTTCGTGGTTCCTCTTTTGTATCCAAGTTTATTTCTAATAGGCTGTCTATCGTCGGTTGCCCCCCGTCCTCTATTTACTTCGGAGCTGCCTCAGGATGCTCAACTATCTTAATATCTTCTTTCACTGGCTCCTTTGTTGTAACCATGTTTACTGATCGCCTTGCCCCCATGTCTTTAAATTTTCTTCTCCTTTCCTGGCCGATCCCAATTGAAATTCCTTTTTCATGATTTAGGCTGTTGTAATCTTCACAGTCGAGACCCGTACCTTTCATGACCTCCTTACTTGTCCTATCTTTGATAATTATCCGATTCATGTCTATCATCCGCTGTATAATACACTTCAACGTATAACAACTCTTCGTTGGATGTCCCAGTAAGCGGTGATAGTGACAAAAATTTTTCTCCCTGCACCTTATTGCCTCCTCGGGGCGTTTAGGCTCTGGCAATTCTATCACACCAACTTTCAATAACTGATCCATCATTGGAATGACATCTTCCTTACCAAGCGTAAATCCTTCATGCGAATTAAGCGTCTGACCTTTTTATTTCTTCTTGATCGAACCAACTCTCCTTTTCGCTTCGTATTTTCATCTTTTAAACCTCTTACACTTTTATGCTGCTGATAGCGATCACTAGTATTTGTTGTTATCCTGTTAAGAGCCCTCTGAGCTGCATCATGGCAAAATATCAGCACCATTCGATTTACTGATTCCAAAGCATGAGCTTTAGCTGCCAAATCATGAAGAGTTTTGATGTCAGAATTGGCCAGTCCAATTACGAATTCCTTTTTCATAGAGTTCAGACATATCTCAACTTTCTTAGTTTCTTTTAGCACTGGTTTGCACAAAGTTCCCAATGCCTTCCATCTATCTACATAACTCCTTACCGACTTGCCTTCGCCTTGTTGTATAGAAGCCAACCTAACAATATTAACATCATGGGTTGGGGAGAAGAACTGAGATAGAAAAACGTATCGCATCTGCTCCCAGGTGCGGATAGAACCTAGAGCCAGATTAGAATACCATCAGAATGCACTACTTGTCAGCGACATCCCGAATAATCGCAAGCAATATTGTGGTACTGTAGAGAGATCTCCCATACTTGTAATGAATTGCGTTAAATGTTCTTCGGGGGATCCTTTCCCATTAAACTTCTAAAAATCTGGACACCTGAAACTGGCTGGGAAGGGAATATCATCCACCTCTCTAGGATACGGTGCACGATACCTATAATGTCTGGTATTTTCTTATTCCTCTTCCATTCGGCCATCCTTTTCAATGATTGTTATTTGAGCTGCATCATGCATGAAAGTCGCTTAGGCTTTTCTGAGACTTCTGCATTCTTCCATTAATACATTCTGGGCTTCTGCCATTGCATTGAAATGATCCTCTGTAGTTGCTCTATAATCTGGATTTGTTCCAGCCATGAATACTGCAGCTTCTCCACTTTTTGACGAGGCGATAATTGAAGGAGAGCAAGAGTATACTGATGTAATAGGGCTTGCAGAAAAAAGGAGGGGATGGAGTTTCATTGGACCTTTTCGTGTCCCCTGTGGCATCAATTGACTGAGATGACGCCGATACTAGTGAATCTTTCTGAGCTGGCATTGGCGATCTGATCACCAATACTTTTCTCTTTTGTTCTCTTGCTCGTTCAGCCATTGAAGCATTTAAAGCCGGAAAGTCATGTGCTGTCAACTGGGGAACTGTTTACATGGGATAAATCGCCGAAGGAGCAAGTTCAGTATTTCTTTTAACTGTGCTTCTGTTACAGGCCCTCTGATTCTTAATGAAGGATGATTCATTCCAGAATTTCTGACATTTTGTGTTCTTGCCTTACGAGAGGTTACGACGATCCAGCCTGTATTGTCTTCTGATGACTAGGGTGAAGCAGAAATGACCCCAGCTGTTACTTGAGCCATGCCACTTTTACACGCACGACTTGGTGTGTATTCTATCACGAATCCTGTCAAGATGAATCGAAAGTTTACTTTTCTTACGGGTATCGCCATGAGTAATAAGTCGTAGTCGAATTTTAAAACCTTCAATCAGGAAACATAGTTATAATTAGTAATTGAACGATTAGAGTGATCTATCTTAGAGATGAAGGGGAGGACTTTCCACTGAGAGTCGTGATGGATGCCAAACTATAATGAGAGTTCGTAATAACTTCACTGTTAATATTTAAACAAGACAATAAGATAATAACTCCCCAGTGGAGTCACCATTTTATTTCGACAAAGAAACAAATGCATTTGATTTGGAAAATTGTCTTATTCAAACATCACAGAGAAAGAGTATTAGGATAATTCATCACATTTCATTAATACTGGGTTCATTTACATCCTCTTTATATCCCTTGATTCTAAGATAAATCATTTGACAATAAATGACTTATGCTTTAAGTATCAGAGGTTCATTTCAACAGCCTTTCGGCGCCTGTTTCAACCATCTCTTAGTACTTAGGAGGAATGTCGATTAGATCGATGAGTCTTCGATGAAATAGAGATTTCAGCAGCATAACGACGTCTGTTTCAATCATCCCTAATACTTAGGGGAAATGTTGATTCGATCGACTAATCTTCTTCCTCTGCACATGTCAATAGGAGAGGGGAGAGTGCTGGAAGGATAAAAGCCTTGCACGGGCATTTCGGCAGCATGATGACCCTTGAGCTTCACAGACTGCAGGGCAGTCTGGTTGCATGGACCCGCGCAACCTATACCTGTTGCGCAGTCCTGCGCAACTACTAGGAGACTTTTCTCCTACCTTCTGTCTTCTGCTCTGCTCTACTCCTCTTGAAAATCTTCAATTACCCCTAATGTAGGAGGGAAAAGGGTATTTATAGACCCTCGCACATGTGAAAATCCTGATCTTAGCGATGTGGGACTATGTTTAATGCTTTTAGATCTTTCCACAGAACCATTCCTGCAACATTTCCTGCACAACTGATATCCTCATTGCACGCTCCAGCGCAAATAACATTGATTGCGCGGTACCGTACAACTAACACTGGTTGTGCGGTCCTGCGCAAACCCTTTAAAACTGTCATTTCCTTCTTCTTTCCAAGTATCCCATCCATTTCTTATCCCTTCTTGCTTCAATCCTTCGTCATTTTTTATGCCTCAACAGGCCGCCATAGATGGCTCTGGGTGAAAATCTCTAAACCCTCTTGGTACCAGAGTACGCCCCAATGTCTAGACCGAGTGGATATATATGAGGGTTGTATACTAGTAGGCTACATCTTCCACTGTGTCGTGGTCTGTTGGGAGGGGGTGTGGCCTTACCCACCCTAGGGTAGGAGGCATAACTAGGCTGAGTTTGACCAGCTCACAAATGGGTCTGTTATCATCGTGTCGGGTAGATACTGGCTGACGACTGGTTAGGCAGATAGTGAGGTATCTTCCACTTGCATGGTTGCGTGTCCAGTGGGCGGCGATTGCATGTAGAGTATACTAGACCCGGTGATGATCCCAGAGATATAAAGTACTAATATATGGGCTTATTGAGTAGGAGTTGTATATTCATTCATTCATTCATTCACTATCCACTCGTGCTGGTGGTGTGCAACTAATTTTTGTGTACCTTTGTAAGGAATTCGGTTGGGGCATGCAACTAACCTGAGATCAGGAGTTTACTGCATTGAGTCTGACTATCCAAATTTAGGTATGGGACTAGTTTGGATAGAAGTCCCTTGTGATGGACCTTGTAGCTTGCGATACTATATTCTATCAACCTGACTTCACACTCCAGTTTGGTCATTTTATTCGCATTGCATATTGCATTGCTCCTCATTACAAGCATTTGGTTTACTGTGCTTTTGTATTGCATAACCTGATTAAGGTTGACAATATTTATGGATTCGTATCTGATATTTATCTTACTATGTCTTCGCATTGCATAACTGACTACATTGCTTCCTCAGTATATAATATTGGCTTATTATGTTTTGCATCGCATAGCCTGGTTAAGGCTGATGGTATTTATGAACTTGTCAGCATGTTTTCGCATTACTCTAATATTGTACGATTTATGGATTTCCAGTATTTTCACTTACCCTGATATCTATATGCTTGGCACGTGCATCGCACATACTTCACCATCCTCTAAGCTTTTTTTAAGCTTATGCATGATAGATGTGTGCAGGTGCCGTTAGGTCGCAGCAGTGTTGAGCTTGGAGCGTATAGTAGTCTTTTGGAGCTTGATTATCGACATATGTATTTCTCTTCAGCATTGTATTCAAATGTTTATACTAGTGGATCTGTGATGATGTTGTCTTTGTGATTTGGGTACACTTGCGGTTATGCTTCTTATGAGATAAAAGTACATTGGAAAATCATCCTTATAGGATCCCAAGATTGAAACCTGGCATATGAATGCTGGGAGCCGAGAATGGGGTACTACAGAGGCTGTCGGCACCGGATTCAGCAATCAGGAATTTTGTGAACCTGGTTTTCGAGTTTGGGGAGTGACAGATTAGGTGTTTTGTCATGTAATTGACAAACCAAGATACTTTCAAATCAGGGATATGGACATGTCCTCTGAATCAAACTTCTCAATAAATAGCTTTAAACAATGCCCATTTTCTTTAAAAGTATTGTCATTGTTCAAATTCTTTATCTCAACAGCCCCATGAGAATAGACGTTAGTAACTGTGAAAGGAGCAGTCTAACGAGATCAGAGTTTACCCAGAAAAAGATGTAATTGAGAATTGTACAAAATGACTTTTTGACCGGTCAAGAATGATTTTCGAAGGATGTTCCTATCATGAAATACCTTCATCCTGTCCTTGTAAATTCTCGAGTTTTCATATGTGTCATTTTGGATATCCTTGAGTTCGTTCAATTGAAGTTTGTACAACGATCCAGCATTGTTCAAGTTGAAATTCATATTTTTAATGGCCCAGTAGATCTATGTTCCAGTTCCATAGGCAAGTGACAAGCTTTCCCATAGACGAGTCTAAAGGAAGACCTTCCAATGGGGGCCTTATAAGCTGTGCGGTATACCTACAAGGCATCGGTCAAGTGAATTGACCAATCCTTACGGTCAGGGTTAACCGTTTTCTCCAGAATGTGTTTAATTTCCCTATTTGTAACGCCCTGAAATCGGGGGTCGAGCAGACGCTCAGCTCCCGAGTTCCAATGCATCACTTATGCAACATAAATGAAGATGATTGAATGTTGTTCATGGTAGTTCATTAAACTTAAGTGGGATTACACCAAAACAGTAATTCATACTCCATATCAGTTTATATAACACAAGCGGAAGACTGAAAGATATATATATATATATATATATATATATATATATATATATATATATATATATATATAAACGAATAGGAAAGCAAAAATCACTGGCGATCTGTTAGAGTATGAATACATCTCTGAGTCACCATATACATGTAATGTTCTAAACAAAAAATGTAAAAAAGAATCTAACTACAATAGTATGCCCTGTAACCCTGTCGATCAGTACGGCCTAAGCGAAGCCATCCGAGAACTGTATATAAGAGAACTCATCCTGATCGTCATAATAGTCAGGCTTCACCTCCTGAGTCGCATCCTCATCTGCAACTAAGACAAAGTCTGGTGGGTGTTCAGAACATCGTCTCAGAACGTGGGAGTGAGTGATCAACTCAGTGGAATAATAGAGTAAAGATTAACATGTTATAAATTCAATCAAGCAGTAATGATAAACCAAACATATCAACCATTTCTAAATACTCTTATTAATGTAGGGATGAGATGTTTCATGAATGCATGCCCTCGCCTACACTCGCTCGTGCGACACCATCTTTCGTTCGCGGCATGCTTCCAGCCCTCTGTGCACTTCATCGTCGGCACATGCAGTGCGATGATATGAACATGATTATCAAGTTATTATTAATCCTTTTCATACAGCAGTATTGGGAAGCTAAGGTACATCCCTTGTATCATTACCCCAAACGATAATCCATTCTCGGGTCGTCAGTCCAAGACAATCTCATACGATAGTATAGTTCTAGATCGTTGTAAAGGGCTCATCACTAATCAATATAGGTCTAGTTATATCCTATAGACTACAATAAGGCTCGTCGCCCCATTGCAGTTTCAGGATATACTCAAGGTCACTACAAAGGGCTCGTCACCAATCAGAGTAGGCCGATAACTCGAATATAGTATCCCATACCACCATAATCGGCTCACAAGTATAGGTGCTCACTGGTCACTACGTGGAGGCTCGTCGCCCTAGCATAGGCCGACAGCTCGACCACGGTGTCCTATACCACCATGCTCGGCTCATGAGTCTTAGCGGATCGAGGTACCAAGGTTAATGAGATTGCATTGGTAAGTTTGATACCCTAGATTCAAACAAAAACATCCATACATGGTGAACACACATCGGGCCAATCGGGTTACTTGACGAGGTCGACTAGCTCGATCGCACATTGAGTTGATCGACATGACATACATATGTACTCCGCATGGCCAAACTACTGCCGCCAACTCTAGTACGGCTCGGGTTCGTCAAACACGTCCTTCGTGACGAATAAAGCTCAACCACAAACTTAAGTCTGTTACCGAATGCCTGGACCATACCATGGCCCCAATCACGAACATATGATTTAACATCCACATTCGTATAAGAAGGATATGAAATATAACTTAAACATGAAGACTATACATGGAGGAAATCGTACACACAATTAGCAGAAATGAAATAAACTAGGCATAACATGAAGGAAAGCATACACACAATTAGTAGGAATGAAATGAACTAGATATGACATGGAGGAAATCATACACCCAAGTAAAGTGATTGAGATTCATATCTCAATTCAAAAATAATCATACATTACCTATTTCTAGCTCATTTAGACATTTATACAAACACTTAGCTTATACAATTCAACATAGATCACGTATGTTGGCATATTTATATTTAGGAAAATCCTTTGCTAAGGAGTTGTCGCATACATAACAAGCATGCGCTAACATAGATTTATCATGGAAATCACTAGATCAGATGTCATACACATACAAACATTTTATCAATCACATGGAACATTCAGTTTGTAATATAAGCTACACATAATCGTAAGACAGAATAGATAGTGCATTTGTCATGTAGAATAGCATCCACGTCAGTAATAAACCATTATCTGACATTGAAAGCTTTGAAACCATAACCTATACATCTATAATCCACACCTTACGCCATAGAAGCGTAACGTATATGATTTAAGCCGTAAGCTTTCGTCAACGGCAGTTTAACAACCTATAACATGAACTAGGTTAGCTATTTCATGATTTCGTCTATTTCAAACCTTAAAATAGGTTAGGATTTGATTTTCTTACCCAAGTACGGAATTAGAATCACCAAAACAACGATTCAGATGGATGGATTTGACACGTAAGGTAGTTGGGTGGAATCACAAGATGAAATCACTACTTCTCTCTCACTTTCTCTCTCTTTTCCTTCTTCTCTCTCCCAGGATTTTTCTTAAATTCGTATGGAGCAAATGAGAGAGGGTTTAAGGCCTTTTTATAAGCTCTAAATTGATGAAAATAGCCTTAAGGCTAAGGTATACTTAGGTTATAACCAAATCGACCTTGTTCCGATCCAACAGAGCATTTCTGGAGGTTATGTTACTGAGTGTGGTCGTACTTAAGATCTTGGATGTTGGATCTTGATCAAGTTAAGTTTTCAGATCAATCGGATTTCCAAATCGACCGTGGCAGACCAGTTTTAGTTCAGTGGTCACCAAAACTCGATCAAGACCACAAGTAATTTGACATGAACGGGCCATCATCCCTGATCGAGGGGGAATTTGGGTCAAAATCCAACGGTCAGAATTCTTATAAATGTCGCGCAAGCAACACAACTCAGATTTCTTAAAATCATAATTAATTTCTTAAAAATCTTCAGTTTCCCACACTCTTCACTCCGGACTCAAGGAAATAGTTTCAGAGCATCATTTAGATGTGATTTTTACGGTGATTGTCAAGTCCAACTACGCGGTCAATATCTTCTAAGTTCATTGCAATCGGACTTTTGACGTATGGCCAGGTCCGATACGAATTTTCAAAGTGCTCCCATGAGCAACTGGGTTTAGAGTTGGATCCTAGATTTTAGAGTAACATAGCGTTACTAATTCTACTAGTTTTGGATCTTACAGATCATATTTAAAGTGATTGGTGTTAATTTCACAGATAATTTAGGTTAGCACTTAGCGATTCTCGTCTAATTTTTAAAGGATTTAATCCTGAGGGTTTTCTGACTGAGATGGTACTCGGGTCTTTGTAAGAATTTTTTCGAGTCGTTACAATCTACCCCCCATAAAGAAAAATTTCATCCTCAAAATTAGTACCTTTTTGTACTCCTCGAGAATCTGAGGGTAGTTCTTTCTGACCTCGGCCTCTGTCTTCCAAGTAGCTTCCTCCTCAGTATGATGTGTCCACAGAACTTTCACCAGTGGAATGACTTTACTGCGCAACACCTGCTCCTTCCTATCTAGAATACACATCGGACGCAGTACATATGTAGCATCCTCGCTCAATTTTACCTGCTCTCATTTGATGATATGAGAAGGATCAGGAACGTACTTCTTCAGCATAGATACATGAAATACGTTGTGTATGCCTGCAAGTGGTGTGGGTAAAGTCAAGCGATATGCTACTATTCCCACTCAATCCAGTATCTGAAATGGACCAATAAACCTCGGCGTGAGGTTCCCCTTCTTGCCAAAAGGTAGAACTCCTTTCATAGGAGAAACTCGTAGGAACACATGGTCTCCAACCTCAAACTCAAGCTGTCGCCGCCTCGTGTCGGCATAACTCTTCTGTCTGCTCTGAGCTATCAGAAGTCGACGTCTAATAATGTTAATATTCTCTAGGGTCGCCTGCACTAACTCTGGGCCAACCAAACTGCGCTCGTCAACCTCTACCCAGTAATGCAGTGTTCGGCAAGGGTGCCCATATAAGGCCTCATAAGGAGCCATGCCTAGACTCGCATAGAAACTGTTATTGTAGGTGAACTCTGCGTATGGAAGACAGTCATCCCAACTGTCCCTGAAGTCTAAAACACAAGCTCACAACATATCTTCTAACATTTAATTAACTCGCTCTGTCTGACCATCGGTCTATGGGTGAAACGTGGTACTAAACTTTAACTTCACACCCATTGCTTCCTGGATAAGAGTCCAGAAGATAGATGTGAACCGCGTGTCTTTATCCGACACAATCTCCAAAGGAACTCCATGCAGATGAACTATCTCTTTAATATACAGCTTGGCCAAATCGTCTGCAGAGTTTGTGACTCTGATCAGCAGGAAGTGTAACATCCCAAAAATCGGGGGGTCGAGTAAAAACCCAACTCCCGAGTTCCAAAATATTGTTTATGCAACATAGATATGTATGATTGAATGTTGTCTGTGTTAATGTATGAAACATGAGTGGGATTACGCCAGAACAGCATTTCATACTCCAGAGACAGTTAAATTAACCAGCGGAAGACTGTGATAGTATGTATAACATATATAAACTGTTGTGTGTCTCTTGAGTGTGAACATGTTACCAGGTTAAACATATACATGTATACCTCAAAATAGAAAGAAAGCATATACATGAGTGCTCTGAAAGTATAAAATGACAAGTGTCAAGGAATCTAATCAACCTCCCTGTAATCCCGTCGATCAGAACACGTATAAAGGAGGGATCCTCCTCATCATCATCAAGTCTGGCTCCGCCTCACAGGCCGCGCCATCATCTGCAATCACAAAAGGGTCTGGTGGGTGTCCGGAAACACCATCCCGTAATGTGGGAGTGAGTAGCTAACTCAGTGGAATAATAGAGCAAGGATTAGGATGTTCTCAAATCAATCATGCGATAATAGTAAAGCAGTAAATCAAACAATCCTAATACTGTTGTTAATGCAATATGACATGACGTGATGTATGCCCTCACCGACGATCTCGCTCATATGGCACCATCTTACGACCGCGGCATGTCACACTCCCTAAAGTGCTCCACATCTTCCAGGCACATGCAATGTAATGGTGATATGATTTTCGAGTTGTTATTAATCCATTCAAACAGCAGGATTGGGAAACTAAGGTACTTCCCTTGTATCAATCCCAACACAGATCCTGTCTAGGGTCGTCACTCCTAGTAATCTCATATGAGGTATATTTTGTAGGTCGCTGCAAGGGCTGTCAGGGCTGTTGCACGCACTCGTTGCTCCTCTCCCCCATCACCTTATCAATACAGGCCTACTGTACTCTACTGCTACTGAAGGGTCGTCGCCTCCCGTAGACTCAGAATACGCTCGCGGTCACTACAAAGGACTCGTCGCCCGATCAGTGTAGGCCGACAGCAAGAATATAGTGTCCCATACCACCATAATCTGCTCACGAGACTAGGTGCTCACTGGTCACTACGAGGAGGTTTGTGGCCCCAGCATAGGCCGACAGCTCGACCAAGGTGTCCCATACCACCATGCCCGGCTCATGAGTCTTCGTGGATCAAGGTACCATGGTTAACAGGGTTTACAATGGTAAGTTCAGTACCCTAGGTTCAAGCAGTTATGACTCATGCAGGGTGAACATACAATGGCCAGTCGGGTTACTTGACGGGCTCGACTAGCACGATCGCATCTCAAGTTGACGACATGAAGTGCGTAAAACACTTCGTGTGGCCTAACCACTGCCGCCAACTCCAGAACACGGCTCGCGTTCATCGACGTGTCGTTCGTGGCGAAGATAAACTAACCACGAATTCGCTCGATTACCGACTGCCTGGACTAAGCATAGTCCCAAACAATTAAGGAATCACATCAGCAAATCATATGAGAGTATTGGAATTGAAATACAACCATGTGAGCATGTTAACACATGTTATAACATAGAACTTAAGTAAATCATCAAGTACATGCATTTCATACATATAATGAAATCATGCATATAACTAACATGTAGAAAATCATTCACATCAGCATATTAATTGAGAAACCAATCTCAAACTAAGCCATAACATCATTTAATTCAATACATACTAATACAAGCATTTATACAAACACTTACACTACACACTTAAGTCTACATATAGTATGTCGACCCGAAGTGCGCATTTAGGCGAATCTCTTCACCAAACTAATTATGCACATATTCCTAACATTCTAATAAGACAATAAACCATGTCAATCACATCAGAAAAATATGAATGAAATCAACACTTCCTACAAATGACTACAATGCCTTAAATCTCATATTCTTCGCCGGCTTACGAAACAGGAAACGGACAGCATGTTGTACATGTCAAACGGCGTTGCCATCAATAATCTACTATTAAACGACATTGAAAGCTTTGGAAACAGTCAATCAAAGCGTCTAAAATCCGCACCTTTTCTCTTTTAGGGGTGTGAGTTCGAACGGAGCGTATACGCTTCGTCTACGACGAATAGAGAACTTGATTTACGAGATCTATCAGCTACTTTGCTATTAAACCAAGGGAACACTAAATCAGCAACTTCTAGGGTATTTTCTTACCTGAAAACGTGGAGAAATCACTGGCAAAGTGATTAGAGCGCGTGGCTTAACCACTTGCAGCATGTGGCACAAGCAGCAGGGAATTCTCTCCCACCTTCTCTCACAAACTCTCACCTTTTCTCTCTCCCTATCTAGGGCTTTTTGCAAATTCGGATGAGAGAGAGGAGTGAGGGTTTCAACCCTTTTTATAAGCCCAAACTTGCCCGAAATAGGCTCGGGAACAAGTTTCACTTGAGGGGTAACCAAATCGGAGCTGTTTCAGTCCAAAAGGACATTTCTGGTGGTCCCCTGGCTGAATGCGGTCGGACTTAAGCTCATGCATACTGGATCTAGCACACATCAAGTTTTCAGTCCGGCAGGGTTCGCAGATCTCACGTGGCGGTCCAGTTTCAGTTCAGCGGTCACCGCACGTAGATCAGGCCTGCAAATCTCATGATATGAAATAGAAATTTTTCCTGATCTTGGCTGAATTCTGACGGTCAGAATGCTTAATACTGACACGTCAAGTTGTGTGCCCGATTTGAATTTAAAATTCCAATTCTGTCCCTATTCGCACTCTTCAGTCCGGGCTGAATGAAATAGCCTGTGATTATCGGTTGGACTTGATTTTTGAAATGATTGTCAAGTCCAGCTAGGCGGTTCTAACGGTCTAAGATAGTAGGTATCGGACTTTCGACGCACGGTCTAGATCTAATACAAAATTTCAAAGTGGTCCAGAGAACAAACCTGCTTAGAGGTTGATCCGAGTTTATAGAGTATTATAGAGTCATTGGTTCTACTCGATTTGGGTCTTATAGAACGTATTTAAAGTGATCAGGGACTATTTTTCAGCTATTCTAGCGTTGCGCTAGCTAACTTATGCTTAGTTTCTAAAGGAATTAATCCTAAGTGGTTTCTTTGGCTATGGAATTGGGTTCTGAGCGATTTCTCAGGTGTTTTAGTTGACCCATTGCCTAAGGACGTTTAATCCCAGATTGGCCAAAATTTGGGGTGTTACAATCTACCCCCCTCAAAACACAATTTCGTCCCCGAAATTGGCGAAGGGTAAGGAGTACTTTTTCTAAGGAAGGTTCAATCCTATTTATTGACCTAACCGTACGTACATCCTAACTCAATTATTTCGATCCTGGGCCAGTGAAAAAGAGGTCAACCACTCTTCCGCTGTGCCACTCTGATCGAACGACAGCGTTAACTAACCTAACTGGATTGGACTTAATACGTTCTACCCCCCTTAAAACTTGGTTTTACTTAAGGTTGAAGAATCTTTGCATCGATCCGTATATGAAAACGAGGCGCAACTTAGGAGCTATCCTTAACCTAAAATGGAAACAACCTTTCTCTACATGGTTTTCCTTGCTAATGATGCGTTCTATAGCATTGGCACCTATGATCATAGAGATGAGCCTAATCTCTATTGTGGTTAAGTTCAGGGGCAGGTATGAGTTGGTGGCAAGATGTCTAATTCTCTACTGGCTTTAAGTCCTCGCCATTTCCCAAAGACAATGTGATCCTGTTTGGTTGTAGGTGGTTGGGCCATCACAGAAGAAAGGTTGTGTAGTGGGTCTAAGCCGAATACTTTGAACCTTCTGTCTAATCAGGATAGAAAATGCGTTGTATCAGTTCTTAATCCGAGTCGATGTCGATCTTCTGCTTGATCAGAGCATTGGATTCATTGGTAACCACTAGGATTAAGAAGTCGACTCAAACTGCGAATACATCGCTTACATGCAGTTCCTTTACTCTGCGTTCCCGAATGCAATAAGTTCTTGGGGAAGGCAATTCTAAGGGGTGTGTTATTGTATTCTAAGTTTAATCTAAGGGATTTATAAACGTTCCCTGAGAGTGAATGGTTCTTTCCTATGGGCAACAACAGGAGTTTATAAGTCATAAGGGGATCTATCGAAGGAATAAGGTTCTACTTCAACCAAATCTAACCTACAATTCCTTAGCATATATAGGCTTTACACTACTTAAGGTAACTAGTAGGCTAGTCTATAACTCTGTAGCTATAATCCAAAGCCTAAGATTATACGGTAAATGGCTTTCCATACCATTTCTACTACAGGGAATTCTTCTATTGCTTAGGGTCAAGATTGTCTAAATAGAATTGGATTTCTTATGTCGTCAGACCCTTCAAATCTAGAAGTGCTAACTCTAGGTCCAAAACGCCAAGTGCCTATATGGCCAGTAGCATTAAGTTGTATTAAATGGAATGGCATTCCTAGTCCCATGTCGGGATTGGATGTGCCATGCTTGGTAAGAGGGTGGGGTGGGATAAACTAATTTGTAGGCTGAATTTCGAGAGTTACAATACTCCCAATCTAGGGACAATACCTTACAACAAACGAATAGCACACACTCCATTCAACAAAATTCGGGTATATTAAGCCCAAACCACAACACAAACATATTTTCTACCTAACAACAACAAAACACAGAAATTTCAAAACGGTAATCAAACATCTACAAGACAACGTCACAGATGCCTAATTCTACCAAAGGACTCTACCACAGTCCCGACTTACCTTCTTTATCACTGTCGAGTCTAATACTGTCTATTGCTCACTAGAGCTCTCTCGGCCATAACAGCTTAACAATAACCATGGAAAACGGAGGAAATGCAGAGAAATTGTTGCCCAAATGGACTAAAACAAGTCTAGGCCCTGTAGAGGGATGCATCAAGCTCCCAAAGGCTGGATTTTCAGAAAGAAAAGAGAAGAAAAAAGGGGAATGAAGCACCTCACGATTTCAGCTCATCTTGGGGGTTGTAAGAGTTCCAAACGACAAGATTTGCAAGATGGAGGGCTGCAAATCACTATGGAGTGATGGAGTGGGACGTTTTCAACAGGGAATGGATTTGAGAGTGGTTTGGAATCACGGTTTTGGGTTAGGGCAGCTAGAAAACGTAAATGGAGCTTGGGACGGGGACTTTTGTGAAGGAAGTACCCATTTTTGGGGTTTTTAATGGATGAACCCTACATGGGGGGTGTACACGACCCAAAATAGGGCATGTGCCCAAAAATCAGATCAAGTGGACCCCACCGGACGGCGATGCATCACCGAACCGGCGATGGCATCGCCGACCGTCTGGTGATCTGGTCGGTGGGACCACATGGGTCTGGGTCCCCATGGTCCAGGGACCCCAAAAAGGTATGGTCCCAACCTTATTTCATTGTATATTGACCTATAGAGGCCCAAACATGCGTTTGGGGATTTTTGAGGCCAATCTGTAATTTTGAATACAAAACCCTACCATGTAGCATATGATTTTGGGGTAGAAGGAGCTAGTACATCCATCTAGCTCATTAGTTGCTAAAGAAAGAAAAATTAGAATGGCCTTATGGCCATTTTTCATGAAATTTTACTATTCACTGTAAAATTTTGTGAAAGTATAATTTTATGTTATTTTCACATTAATATTGATGCCTAACATGAAAAGGATAAAAAGGATTGAAGATTGGAGTGGTGAGAGGAAGAATTTTGAAGATTTTAGGTAAAACGGGGTTTTTAAGCCCTGACAATTGAATACAGGGGTTGTGATTGTCCCACAACCCAAGGATTCACATTTACGGGTTTAGAATTATTCAATAACGTCTCAACCCACTTACCTATAACCTAGGAGCTACTCAGGTCGCTTCATGCGACCCTAGATGCGTTACGGATTCGATCGCGCGATCGATATGAGTAGTCTTCGCCTATTGGCGAATCTGCGATCCTAAAAGAGTTTCTAGACCCTTCTCGCACCCACCTAAGTCAAAGGAAGCGACAGCGTATGTCACGTGACCATAACCCAGGCTCGGTTTAATCCAAATCATGCTCTGATACCATCTGTAACATCCCAAAATCGGAGGGTCGAGTAAAAACCCAACTCCTGAGTTCCAAAATGTTGTTTATGCAACATAGATATGTATGATTGAATGTTGTCTGTGTTAATGTATAAAACATGAGTGGGATTACGCCAGAACAGCATATCATACTCCAGAGACAGTTAAATTAACCAGCGAAAGACTGTGATAGTATGTATAATATATATAAACTGTTGTGTGTCTCTTGAGTGTGAACATGTTACCAGGTTAAACATATACATGTATACCTCAAAATAGAAAGAAAGCATATACATGAGTGCTCTGAAAGTATAAAATGACAAATGTCAGGGCATCTAATCAACCTCCCTATAATCCTGTCGATCAGAACACACATAAAGGAGGGATCCTCCTCATCATCATCAAGTCCGGCTCCGCCTCGCAGGCCGCGCCATCATCTGCAATCACAAAAGGGTCTGGTGGGTGTCCAGAAACACCATCCCGTAATGTGGGAGTGAATAGCTAACTCAGTGGAATAATAGAGCAAGGATTAGCATGTTCTCAAATCAATCATGCGATAATAGTAAAGCAGTAAATCAAATAATCCTAATACTGTTGTTAATGCAATACGACATGACGTGATGTATGCCCTCATCGACGATCTCCCTCATATGACACCATCTTACGACCACGTCATGCCACACTCCCTAAAGTGCTCCACATCTTCTAGGCACATGCAATGTAATGGTGATATGATTTTCGAGTTGTTATTAATCCATTCAAACAGCAGGATTGGGAAACTAAGGTACTTCCCTTGTATCAATCCCAACACAGATCCTTTCTAGGGTCGTCACTCCTAGTAATCTCATAAAAGATATATTTTATAGGTCGCTGCAAGGGCTATCAGGACTGTTGCACGCACTCGTTGCTCCGCTCTCCCATCACCTTATCAATACAGGCCTACTGTACTCTACTGCTACTGAAGGGTCGTCGCCTCCCGTAGACTCAGAATACGCTCGCGGTCACTACAAAGGACTCGTCGCCCGATCAGTGTAGGCCGACAGCAAGAATATAGTGTCCCATACCACCATAATCTGCTCACGAGACTAGGTGCTCACTGGTCACTACGAGGAGGTTTGTGGCCCCAGCGTAGGCCGACAGCTCGACCACGGTGTCCCATACCACCATGCCCGGCTCATGAGTCTTCGTGGATCAAGGTACCATGGTTAACAGGGTTTACAATGGTAAGTTCAGTACCCTAGGTTCAAGCAGTTATGACTCATGCAGGGTGAACATACAATGGCCAGTCGGGTTACTTGACGGGCTCGACTAGCACGATCGCATCTCAAGTTAACGACATGAAGTGCGTAAAACACTTCGTGTGGCCTAACCACTGCCGCCAACTCCAGAACACGGCTCGCGTTCATCGACGCGTCGTTCGTGGCGAAGATATACTAACCACGAATTCGCTCGGTTATCGACTGCCTGGACTAAGCATAGTCCCAAAAAATTAAGGAATCACATCAGAAAATCATATGAGAGTATTGGAATTGAAATACAACCATGTGAGCATGTTAACACATGTTATAACATAGAACTTAAGTAAATCATCAAGTACATACATTTCATACATACAATGAAATCATGCATATAACTAACATGTAGGAAATCATTCACATCAGCATATTAATTGAGAAACCATTCTCAAACTAATTCATAACATCATTTAATTCAATACATATTAATACAAGCATTTATAGAAACACTTACACTACACACTTAAGTCTACATATAGTATGTCGACCCGAAGTGCGCATTTAGGCGAATCTCTTCGCCAAACTAATTATGCACGTATTCCTAACATTCTAATGCGACAATAAACCATGTCAATCACATCAGCAAAATATGAATGAAATCAGCACTTCCTACAAATGACTAAAATACCCTAAATCTCATATTCTTCACCGGCTTACGAAACAGGAAACGGACAGCATGTTGTACATGTCAAACGGCGTTGCCGTCGATAATCTACTATTAAACTGACATTGAAAGCTTTGGAAACATTCAATCAAAGCGTCTAAAATCCGCACCTTTTCCCTTTTAGGGGTGTGAGTTCGAACGGAGCGTATACGCTTCGTCTACGGCGAATAGAGAACCTGATTTACGAGATCTATCAGCTACTTTGCTATTAAACCAAGGGAACACTAAATCAGCAACTTCTAGGGTATTTTCTTACCTGAAAATGTGGAGAAATCACTGGCAAAGTGATTAGAGCGCGTGGCTTAACCACTTGCAGCACGTGGCACAAGCAGCAGGGAATTCTCTTCCACCTTCTCTCACAAACCCTCACCTTTTCTCTCTCCCAATCTAGGGCTTTTTACAAATTCGTATGGGAGAGAGGAGTGAGGGTTTCAACCCTTTTTATAAGCCCAAACTTGCCCGAAATAGGCTCGGGAACAAGTTTCACTTGAGGGGTAACTAAATCGGGGCGTTTCAGTCCAAAAGGACATTTCTGGTGGTCCCCTGGCTGAATGCAGTCGGACTTAAGCTCATGCATACTGGATCTAGCACACATCAAGTTTTCAGTCCGGCAGGGTTCGCAGATCACACGTGGCGGTCCAGTTTCAGTTCAGCGGTCACCACACGTAGATCAGGCCTGCAAATCTCATGATATGAAATAAAAAATTTTCCTGATCCGAGGGTGTAATTTGGCTGAATTCTGACGGTCAGAATGCTTAATACTGACACGTCAAGTCGTGTGCCAGATTTGAATTTGAAATTCCAATTCTGTCCCTATTCGCACTCTTTTCAGTCCGGGCTGAATGAAATAGCCTGTGATTATCGGTTGGACTTGATTTTTGAAATGATTGTCAAGTCCAGCTAGGCGGTTCTAACGGTCTAAGATAGTAGGTATCGGACTTTCGATGCGCGGTCTAGATCCAATACAAAATTTCAAAGTGGTCCAGAGAACAAACCTTCCTAGAGTTTGATCCGAGGTTATAGAGTATTATAGAGTCATTAGTTCTACTTGATTTGGGTCTTGTAGAATGTATTTAAAGTGATCAGGGACTATTTCCCAGCTATTCTAGCATTGCGCTAGCTAACTTATGCTTAGTTTCTAAAGGAATTAATCCTAAGTGGTTTCCTTGGCTATGGAATTGGGTTCTGAGCGATTTCTCAGGTGTTTTAGTTGACCCATTGCCTAAGGACGTTTAATCCCAGATAGGCCAAAATTCGGGGTGTTACACGAAGTGAGCCAACTTCGTCAATCGGTTGACAATCACCCAGATAGAATCATGTCCCTTCCTCGTCTTCGACAGCCATGAAATGAAATCCATAGAGATGAAGTCTCACTTCCATTCAGCAATGGGCATGGGCTGAAGTAGTCCAGGAGGTCGGTGATGCTCTGCCTTGACCTGCTGGCACATGAGACAATGGGCTACATACTCTACTATATGTGTCTTCATGTTATCCTACCAGTATGATCTCTTCACATCTCGATACATCTTCATACTTCCAGGATGCATCGCTAGCTTCGAATTGTGCACTACTTCAAGGACTTCCTGTCTCAACTTAGGAATGTTTGGGACACATAGGCGGCCAAGATAACCTAGGTCCCTGTCCAAATCCACATTCCATTCGGCATCGTCATTGTCACTAGCCAGCTTTCTAAGCTCAATTAATCGCTCATCGCCCTTTTGGGCTTCTATAATCCTTCATCAATAAGAGGTCGCGCCCGAATGTGTGCGACACACTCGAATGGTTCCTCCACGGTGAGTTTCTGCTCGAAGTCCCGCACGAACTTACCATATCTCATTCTTCTACCATCAGTGGAGCCGCAAATGCTATAGTCTTCTTGCGGCTCAACGTGTCTGCCACAAGGTTGTCTTTGCCAGGATGGTAGGAGACCTCGAACTTGAAGTCTTTCAAGGTTTTCATCCATCGGCGCTGCCTCATATTCAAATCCCGTTGAGTGAATATATAGTTAAGGCTCTTGTGGTCGCAGAAAAGCTCGAACTCCTCTCCATAGAGGTAATGTCTCCAGAGTTTTAGTGAAAAAATTACGGCTGCTAACTCTAGGTCGTGCGTAGGATAATTCTCCTCATGCTTCCTTAATTGTCTCGAGGCATACGTAATCACCCTATCCTTCTGCATAAGGACACAACCTAGGCAAACGCGAGACACATTAGTGTATATAGTATACTTAACCCCTTGCTCTGGCAATACTAGCACAGGGGCGAACGTCAGTCTGTCCTTCAGCTTTTGAAAAGCTGCTTCCACCTTCCCATTCCAGGCGAACTTCAAGTCTTTCCGAGTTAACTGAGACAAGGGTCTGGAAATCTTTGAGAAGTCCCGAATGAAGCGTCGGTAATAACCTGTCAGACCCAGAAAACTCCTCACCTTAGTAATCGAACCAGGTTGTTTCCAGTCCTAAACCATAGCTACCTTAGCGAGGTCCACCGCAATCCCTTCCTTAGACACTACATGTCCTAGGAACTTGACTTCCTCTTGCCAGAAGTTGCACTTCTTGTACTGTGCGAACAACTGGTTCTTCCTCAGAGTTTCCAAGACTGCTTGTAGCTGCCTCTCGTGCTCTTCTTGATTCGTAGAGTATACCAGAATATCATCGATAAACACAATGACGAATCGGTATAGAAATGGCCGAAACACCCAGTTCATCAAGTCCATGAACATGGCTGGTGCATTCGTAAGACCGAACGACATCACGAGAAACTCGTAATGACCAAAACTGGTCCTGAATGCAGTCTTCTGCACGTCTTCTTCCCTGACGCATAACTGATGATATCCTGACTGTAGATCAATCTTCGAAAAGTATCGCGTCCCTTTCAACTGATCAAACAAATCGTCTATCCTGGGCAACAGATACTTATTCTTCACGGTCAACTGATTCAACTTACGGTAATTAATACATAACCATAGCAACCCATCCTTCTTCTTGACAAACAACACAGGTGCTCCCCAAGGAGACACACTAGGTCATATGAAGCCTTTCTCTACCAAGTCGTCAATCTGTTTCCTCAGTTCTTCCATCTCACATGGCAGCATATGATACATCGATAGCAAAACAGGTACTGCACCAGGCACGAGATCAATCGTAAAGTCGATCTCATGCCGAGGAGGTAGCCCAGGTATCTTACTGAACACTTCCGTAAAATTCTGAACCACAAGTGTGGTTTCAAACACAGAACCAACAGACCTTTCCAATCGAGAAGTGTAGCAATCAAGTCAGTAGGGTAGCTGACCTGAATAGGAAAAGTAAATGCTGCACACATAGGTCCATGGGCTGTCACCAGCTTAGTCTCACAGTCAAGCTCTGCACTCATCTCTGTGAGCCAATCCATGCCAAGGATAATGTCGAAATGATGTAAGGGCATGACATACAGGTCAATCACAACTGTCCGCTCCCTAGGTCTATCAAGCAACCCACACATACCCTAGTAATGGCAGAAGAGTCCCCTGTAGTTGTAGTGAGAGTCACTCCCGTTGTAGGAGTAGTAACCAATGCTAATCGCTTGACTAATGCGCATGAAATGAGGGAGATAGTTGACCCAGTGTCCACCAACAAGAAAACAGGAGTACCTTGAACATGTGCAATGACCTCAAAAGCCCTGGGTACTGAAAGTGTTGCCTCTGGTACATCCGCTGTGAGTGCACCTGAGCCTGCTGCGGGCGATTTGGCAGTGATGCCATGGGCCGTTGAGGCGGCCTAATACGAGGTGCTGGCGATCAAAAAGATGGATGCGTAGGTGCAAACTGTAGAGGTGGAGCTGATATAGCCTGAGGGCGAGGACGATCGATCCTCTGCGGTGGTGAGAACCCACTGTCTCTCATACGTGTGAAGCAGCTCTCCGCAACATGACCTGGCCTCCCACAATAAGTACAGGTCACACCAGTTCACCTCATAGGTACTAGTGGCACCGCAGTCCTGGGATGAGAGTCGATACAGGTCCTCTTGCCGAGGAATGGCCTACTCGGCATATCTGGTCGTGGCCTGGGGATCATAGGCCAACGGGAATGGCCTACCCGCTTCCATGACAAACGCTCCCCATCCTACTCTGCTCGCACAGACATGTGTACTAGCTCAGCATAGGATGGTATGCTAATGTAGCACATCTTTGAGTGAATGTCGGGGCACAAGCCCTCAGAAAAATGCAGCATCCGTATTTGTGCGTCAGCAAGCACAGTAGGGACATATCTGCCCAACTTGGTGAATCGGTGCTCATACTCTGTCACGATCATGCCTCCCTGTCTGAGGCACAAAAACTCATTCTCCTTCTCGTGCTGGTACATAAGGGGATAGTATTTTTCATGGAAGTGGGTCTCGAGTGCTGCCCACGTCCAAACATAGTCAGCGGCTACAGTTCGCAATACACTATCCCACCACAAGCTAGCTTCCTTCTCCAGCATAAAGGTCACCAACTCGACTTGCTCCTACTCAGTACAATGCAGCATCCTCAGCATCTTGGAGATGCGATCAAGCCAATATTCGGCCTCCTCAGGTCTATGAGAACCCAAAAATGTAGGAGGCCGTAAGCACTGGAATCGCTCTAAAAGGCCATTCGTACCCAAGTTTCCTGTAACGTATACGGCAGGGGTAGGCAAGGTCACACCCTCATCCTGAGCGGAAGGCCCTGCAGCCTCAGTAGGCCATACAGAAGGTGAAGGTGGAGTCGCACTCCCACCCTGAGCTAAGGCTCCTGCAATGGTGGCAAGAGCTGCTACTGCTGCTGGTGTCGCATCTGTTGCTGCTGATGATGCTCCTACTGCTGGTGCACACCATTAACAACTGCTCCAACCTATCTGTAGGTGGAGCCGATGATGGTACATGTTGCGTGAAAGAAGACGCACGGTTGTGCTCATGAATCGGTGGTGTATAAGGTGGCAGCCCAACTGTAGGACTAGTAGAAGGCTGAGACTCATGTATAGTCTCACGATCCGGGCCCAAACTAGCGTCCACACGACCATCACTCTAGGGCGGTGCCTGATCCATCGAATCACACAATGTTAGGCGTGCCATGCTCTACGTGAACTTAGGTAGCATACCCTACACATAGGGTGCAACCCAGATCAGATTCAACATAAGCACAATCCATGCATGCAGCATTCACACATAAATTTAAAGCAACTTCATGCATTTCATTTCTAAAATTGTCATAATACATACGACATAGGTTTTACATGGATCATAATAGAAAATGCATGTGAGCTAATACGACTAAGCTTCAAACACTGAGCTATAACATTAAAGCAACTATCAAACTACGAAGCCTACAGAGGCTACACACAAAACCAACAACTACAAACAACTATGGGGCAACAACATGGATGACTAAGTATCCAAATCTGGCGATGGAGAAGGGGCACCCTTATCCTGCAGGTAGCACAGGATAGTCTTCAATGTACGAGTCACTTTCTTGAACTTATTTTTCACAAGGCCCTGAAGATCCATAATGTCCTGTCGTACAACGGCATGACCCTCCTCAAGCCGAGCTATATCAGCATCCCTAGCGGCCTGATCAGTGTCCTGCTCCGGTACCATAGGAGGAGGACTCTCATCAGTATCCTGAGCCTCCTCTTCCTCTTCGCCCTGCACTTCTTCCTCTTCTATCTCTACTCCACCTTCTTCATTACTCTCCTCTTCTTCTTCACTCTCAGACTCATCCTTGCTCTCTTCAAGTTGGGCTTGTCATTACCGTGGCCCGATCTTCATCTGGTTGAGAGTTGTCTCAGTAATGTAATGGACCGACACTGGCAATTCTGCCCCAAGGCTGTAGCCAAACTCGTGTGAAATCTTGCATATGAGTCGGCCGAAGGGGAGCGACTCAGTCGTTCTTCTTGATCATGCGATATGATCTGTCGCAGTACAAACGTAGGCACATACAAGTTCGCTCCTTGCCCCACCTGGTACAGGAAATTCACCATGAGACGCGTGCACTCGGTTACTCCACCTGGGGTAGACATTGAATGTGCAGATGTGGTGAAGCAGACGGAAATCACCCGACATATGGGTCAATAAGAGACTCTTGTTATGCTGCCACTCAACCAAACGACCACATAAAAACCTGGTGCGGCGATCCCTTTCATGAACACTATTCAGATTCCTCTCACTAGCATGTACCTCGCCAAGTGGCACATTTAAGAGTCGAGCTATCAACCTCACGTTGATTGTGGCTTCTCAGTCTCTGCCGAAGGGGATCTTCAACTGCAAGGGCTCCAGCGTAGGCTCTCGAATGTGAGCGTAAAAGGTTCGAACAGTGCTCATATTTGCACGTGATTCACCTTCAAATAGCGGACCCCACCTGGCTGCTTCTAGATGCTCGAACAACAAGTAGTCGTCAAAGAGTCACCCATCAACATGCGCGTCAAAAAGAACCCTACGGTCCTCATAGACGCCATGAGCCAACTCCGTCAACAACGCTCTTACAAATGGAGCATGGGGATCCAAATCCTGCTTCGTCTGCACTTCTCTCCCAATGCTTGAACTCGCGGTAGCTCCTCTAGGCCTTCTCAAACGAGCGGGGTGACTAGGTCCAGCTTCATCCACCGAAGTCTGTTTCTTTCCCATGAGAGAAAGGATGGTGAAAATCGAGAATAGCGCCGAGACAAGCTCTAAGAAAGCCATGGAATGAAGAAGGAAATGAGGAAAGAAGGTGAGATCTATGGGTCTCCACGAATTTGGGCCTTATATGGGAGTGTAAAGGCTCAAATGAAAGGAAAGGAAGAAGAAAAATAATAAGAAAAGATGGGTTAATGGGTTTACACAATTTTGGGACTTAAATGGGAGATTTGAGAGCTCAAATCACAGAAAATGAGAGGGTTAGGGGATGGGTATGGCTGTGTACGATGGAAGTAGGTAGGGTTTAACGAAAAATGGAAGAAAGAGTGATTGAGAGGATGATTTGAAGAGGAATAGGCAGTTTTAAAGGAAAGGGACAGCATGAGAGGTGATTTTATGAAGGAAGTAGCGATTTGGGGAGGTTTTAAGCAATGAACCGTGGACCAGTGGGTCCCACTAAGCACCACGTGCGAACGGCCCGTCGGCCCAACCCGGCCGAGCCCGCCGGTCGGCGAGGTCCTCGCTGGTTGCTGTCTCATCCAGTGAGGCCTCGACCCTTGGGCGAGGTCCTACCCGCCCCCTGGGTCCAAAAATGTTAGGGTCCCACCTCGGAATCCCCTAGAAGTTGATCGTTTGGTCCCCTCTTCCAATTTGAGCCGTTCCGGGATATTTCAGAACTAATCCGATCTCTATTCACTTTTACCGATTTCTAACGGCTGGGATGGGATGAAACTTGGTCTAGACCCATCAATTGATGGTCTAAACTTGATTTGAGGTTGTCGTGTGTAATCAGGCCGGTGCACGAACTCGATCTCGTCGATCATTTTCACTAAACTTTCGCCAATGAATGAATTGGGAGTCCTAGACCTGTTTCTAGGTTGTTCTCGCACCCTCCTATGCTATAGTGGCATCAACATATGTCGTGTGACCATAACCCAGGTCCGGTTTAATCCAAATCATGCTCTGATACCAACTTGTAATGCCCTGAAAATCGGGCGTCGAGCAGACGCTCAGCTCCCGAGTTCCAATGCATCACTTATGCAACATAAATGATGATGTTTGAATATTGTTCATGGTAGTGCATTAAACATGAGTGGGATTACACAAATAGTAATTCATACTCTAGATCAGTTTATATAACGCAAGCGGAAGACTGAAAATATATATATAAATGAATAGGAAAGCAAAAATCACAGGCGATCTACTAGAGTATGAATACATCTCTAAGTCACCATATACATGTAATGTTCTAAACATAAAATGTCAAAAAGAATCTAACTACAATAGTGTGCCCTGTAGCCCCGTCGATCAGTACGGCCTAAGCGAAGCTATCCGAGAACTGCATATAAGAGAATTCATCATGATCGTCATAATAGTCAGGCTCCACCTCCTGAGTCGCATCCTCATCTGCAACTAAGACAGAGTCTGGTGGGTGTTCAAAACACCATCCCAGAACGTGGGAGTGAGTGATCAAATCAGTGGAATTATAGAGTAAAGATTAACATATTATCAATTCAATCAAGCAGTAATGATAAAGTAAAAATATCAACCAAACCTAAATACTCTTATTAATGTATGGATGAGATGTTTCATGAATGCATGCCCTCGCCTACACTCCCTCGTGCGACACCATCTTTCGTTAGCGGCATGCTTCCAGCCCTTTGTGCACTTCATCATCGGCACATGCAGTGCGATGATATGAACATGATAACCAAGTTATTATTAGTCCTTTTCGTACAACAGTATTAGGAAGCTAATGTACCTCCCTTGTATCATTACCCCAAACGAACATCCATTCTCAGGTCGTCAGTCCGAGACAATCTCATACAATAGTATAGTTCTAGATCGTTGTAAAGGGCTTATCACCAATCAATACAAGTCTAGTTATATCGTATAGATTACAATAATGCTCATCACCCCATTACAGTTTCAGGATATACTCGAGGTCACTACAAAGGGCTCATCACCAATCAGAGTAGGCTGACAACTCGAATATAGTGTCCCATACCACCATAATCGGCTCACGAGTATAGGTGCTCACTGGTCACTATGGGGAGGCTCGTCGCCCCAGCGTAGGCCGACAGCTCAACCACGGTGTCGCATACCACCACGCCCGGCTCATGAGTCTTAGCGGATCGAGGTACCAAGGTTAATGGGATTACATTGGTAAGTTTGGTACCCTAAATTCAAACAGAAGCGTCCATACTTGGTGAACACACATCGAGCCAATTGGGTTACTTGACGAGCTCGACTAGCTCGATTACACGTTGAGTTGATCGACATGAAATGCATATGTACTCCGCGTGGCCAAACCACTGACGACAACTCTAGTACGGGTCGGGTTCGTCAAACACGTCCTTCGTGATGAATAAAGCTCAACCACGAACTTAAGTCTGTTACCGAATGCCTAGACCATACCATGGCCCCAATCACGTACATATGATTCAACATCCACATTCATATAAGCAGGATATAAAATATAACTTAAACATGAAGACTATACATGGAGGAAATCATACACACAATTAGCAGGAATGAAATAAACTAGGCAAAACATGAAGGAAAGCATACACACAATTAGTAGGAAGGAAATGAACTAGATATGACATGGAGAAAATCATACACCCAAGTAAAGTGATTGAGATTCATATCTCAATTCAAAAATAATCATACTTTACCTATTTCTAGCTCATTTAGACATTTATACAAACACTTAGCTTATACTATTCAACATACATCACATCTGTTGGCATATTGTATATTTAGGCAAATCCTTTACTAAGGAGTTGTCGCATACATAACAAGCATGCGCTAACAAAGATTTATCATGGAAATCACTAGATCAGATGTCATACGCATACAAATATTTTATCAATCACATGGAACATTCAGTTTGTAATATAAGCTATAGATAATCGTAAGACAGAACATATAGTGCATTTGGCATGTAGAATAGCATCCACGTCAGTAATAAACCACTATCTGACATTGAAAGCTTTGAAAACCATAACCTATACGTCTATAATCCGCACCTTACACCGTAGAAGCGTAACGTATATGATTTAAGTCGTAAGCTTTCGTCAACGGCGGTTTAGCAACCTATAACATGAACTAGGTTAGCTATTTCATGATTTTGTTTATATCAAACCTTAAAATAGGTTAGGATTTGATTTTCTTACCCAAGTGCGGAATCAGAATCATTGAAACAACAATTCAGATGGATGGATTTGACACGTAGTGCAATTGGGTGGAATCACAAGATGAAATCACCACTTCTCTCTCATTTTCTCTCTTTTCCTTCTTCTCTCTCCTAGGGTTTTTCTTAAATTTGTATGGAGCAAATGAGAGAGGGTTTAAGGCCTTTTTATAAGCTCTAAATCGACGAAAATAGCCTTAAGGCTAAGGTATACTTAGGTTATAACCAAATCGACCTTTTTCCGATCCAACGGAGCATTTCTGGAGGTCCTATTATTGAGTGGAGTCGAATTTAAGCTCTTGGATGTTAGATCTTGATCAAGTTAAGTTTTCAGTGCGATCGAATTTTCAGATCGACTGTGGTGGACCAGTTTCAGTTTAGCGGTCACCGAAACTCGATCAAGGCCACAAGTAATTTGACATGAACAGGACATCATCTCTGATCTGAGGGTGAATTTAGGTCAAAATCCAATGGTCAGAATGCTTATAAATGTCGTGTAAGCGACATGACTCAGATTTCTTAAAATTATATTTAATTTCTTAAAAATCTTCAGTTTCCCACACTCTTCATTCCAGACTCAAGGAAATAGTTCCAGAGCATCGTTTGGATGTGATTTTCACGGTGATTGTCAAGTCCAACTACGTGGTCAATATCTTTTAAGTTCATCGTAATTGGACTTTCGACGTGCGGTCCAGGTCCAATACGAAGTTTCAAAGTGCTCCCATGAGCAACTGGGTTTAGAGTTTGATCGTAGATTTTAGAGTAACATAGCGTTACTAATTCTACAGGTTTTGGAACTTACAGATCATATTTAAAGTGATTGGTGTTAATTTCACTGATAATCTAGGTTAGTACTTAGCGATTCTCGTCTAATTTCTAAAGGATTTAATCCTGAGGGTTTTCTAACTCGGGTCTTTGTACGGATTTTTCTGAGTCGTTACACTATTGGAAATCTCAACTTACTCACTTGTCTCCTGGTGGTATGGAGTGCTTACCTTATGGGAGATGTCATATTTTTTCATTAAATTATCAATGGCCTGTTACAAAAATGTGAACCTCCATCACTAATAATGGCCCGAGGCATTCCAAACCAGTAAAGGATGTATTCTTTTAAACATCTAATGACCGTATGATGGTCATTGGTCCGACATGGGATCATTTTGACCCATTTAGTGACATAGTCTACTACAACATAACGTATAAATTCTCAAAGGATTAGGGGAATGGCCCCATCGAATAGATGCCACAATAATCAAATGCTTCAATGATCAAAATGGGGTTTAAAGGCATCATACTTCGACGGGACAATGCTCCCAATTTCTGACAATGCTCATAGGCTTTGCAAAACTCATGAGTGTCCTTAAACATAGTGGGCCAATAAAAACCACACTAAAGAATTTTAGCTGTGGTCTTTTTAGCAAAAAAGTGACCACTACAGGCTTGAGAATGACAAAAGGAGATGATACTTTGATGTTCATTTTCTAGTACACATCTCCTTAGAATTTGGTCTGGGCAGTATTTAAACAGATATGGATCATCCCATAAGAACTTTCGTACATCGACAAAGAATTTCTTTTTACCTTACATAGTCCAATGTGTCGGCATGAAACCTGTAGCAAGATAATTTGCAATGTCTGCAAACCAAGGTAGTTGGGAAAGTTTAAACAGTTATTTGTCAGGGAACATGTCATTTATGGGTGTCATCTCAAGGGAATTAGGGAGGTCAAGTCTTAAAAGATGATCAGCCACTGCATGCTCTACTCCCTTTTCATCTTGTATTTCCAAATCAAATTCCTAGAGTAGGAGGATCCATCTTATCAAGCGGGGCTTAGTATCATTCTTAGAAAGAAGATACTTCAATGCCACATAATCAGTGTAGATGATGATCTTGCATCCAATCAAATAGGACCTAAATTTGTCAAAGGCGGACACTACAGCTAAGAGTTCCTTTTCCGTAGTAGAGTAGTTCACTTGGGCAGAATTTAGAATTCTAGGCTTCTTCTCTTTTCTCTAGCCTAACACCTCCGCAATAGCATAGTCTGGCATATCACACATGATTTCAAAAGGAATGTCCCAATTAAGTGGCTACATGATAGGAGTAGTAGTAAATGCCTTTGAGCTTAGTAAAAGCTTTCTGGCATTACTCAGTCCACACGTAGAGACATTGCATAAAGGATGAGAGAGATGACTAAAGTCTTTTATGAATCTCCTATAGAATCCAGCATCTCCTAAGAGGGATCGCACATCTCGTATGCTCTTGGGTGGAGATAAGTTAAAGATAAGGTCTATTTTAACCTTGTCTATCTCAATTCCCTTAGATGAAATTATATGTCCAAGGACAATTCCCTTAGGAACCATGAAATGGAACTTCTCCTAGTTCCGAACCAAATTCTTATCCTCACATCGATTCAGCATAATTATCAGATTTTTCAGACATTCAATGAAGGATGGGCCAAAGATAGAGAACTCGTCCATGAAGACCTCTAAATATTTCCCCACCATATCAAAAAAAATACTCAACATGCATCGCTGAAAAGTGGTAGGTGCATTACACATTCTGAATGGCATTCTTTGGTAAGTAAAGATGCCATAAGTACATGTGAACGTTCACTGTTCTTGATCTTCAGGGGCTATCTCTATTTGATTTTAACCTAAATACCCATCAAGGAAACAGTAGTAAAAGTGACCAGCTAGCCTTTCCAAGATTTGGTCAATGAGGGGCAAAGGGAAGTGGTCTTTCCTCGTGATGGTATTCAATTTTCTATAGTCAATGCATATTCTCCAACCAGTAGTGACTCTAGTTGGCATGAGTTCATTGTTGGCATTGGCTACGATGTTGATTCCAGACTTCCTAGGAACCACCTGAGTTGGACTTACCCATTGACTATCCGATATATGGTATATGATACCCACATCCAATAATTTGAGAACATCTCCTTTAACCACTTCCTTCATGTTTGGATTTAATTTACATTGTGGTTGTCGAGAGGTTTTCTCATTATCCTCAAGATGAATGTGGTGAGTACAAATCAACGGGTTAATTCCCTTGAGGTCCATAATTGACCATCCAAGAGCACTCATATGCTCAATGAGAGTAGAAATAAGCATAGTCTCCTGTTCTTGCTTAAGGTGGGGAGATATCACCACTGGGTATGTCTCATTTTGACCTAAGTAGACATATTTGAAATCAGTGGGCAAAGGTTTTAGGTCAAACTTTGGTGTTTTAAGGCTATTCAGTAGAGGCACTATATTAGTTTGAGGCAATTCCTTAAAGTGTGGCCTCCACTGGCTAACCATAAGTACTGGCGCAGCATCAAGCATGGCATCCACCTCCCTAATGGTGTCATCATCCAAATTGGAGGAGTGTGCCAAGTATGTCTCTAGAGGGTTAGAGGATAAGTCATCAGAGCTGTATCTTCCATGAAAGAATCTATCAGATTAATGTCATGGGCCTCGTCATCATCCTCTACCTGTCTGCTTGTAACATCCCGAAAATCGGAGGTCGAGTAAAAACTCCACTCCCGAGTTCCAGAACATCACTTATGCAACATAAATGTGTATGATTGAATGTTATCTATGTTGATGTATTAAACATAAGTGGGATTACGCCAGAACAACATATCATACTCCAGAGACAGTTAAATTAGCAAGCGGAAGACTGTGATACATACATATAATATATAATTGATGAGAAGTCTCCAGAGTGTGAACATGTTACCAGGTTAAACATATACATGTATACCTCAAAATAGAAAGAAAGAATATACATGAGTGCTCTGAAAATATAAAATGACAAGTGTCATGGCATCTAATTAACCTCCCTGTAATTTTGTCGATCAGAACACGCATAAAGGAGGGATCCTCCTCATCATCATCAAGTCTGGCTTCGCCTCGCAGGCTGTGCCATCATCTGCAATCACAATAGGGTCTAGTGGGTGTTCGAAAATACCGTCCCGTAACGTGGGAGTGAGTGATCAACTCAGTGGGATAAGAGAGCAAAGATTAGCATGTTCTCAAATCAATCATGCGATAATAGTAAAGAAATAACTCAAACATTCCTAAATACTATTGTTAATGCAATATGACGTGACATGATGGATGCCCTCACCGACGATCTCCCTCATACGGCACCATCTTACGCCTGCGGCATGCTTTCTTCCCACAGTGCTCCACATCTTCCAGGCACATGCAATGTGATGGTGATATGATTACCGAGTTATTATTAGTCCTTTTCATACAGCAGGATTGGGAAACTAAGGTACCTTCCTTATATCAATCCCAACATAGATCCTGTCTAGGGTCGTCACTCCTAGTAATCCCATACGATGTTATATTTATAGGTCGCTGCAAGGGCTACCAGGGCTGTTGCACGCACTTGTTGCTCCTCTCCCCCATCACCTTATCAATACAGGCATATTATATCCTTAATACTACATCAGGACTCGTCGCCCCCATGTGGTGTCAGGATAAACTCAAGGTCACTACAAAGGGCTCATCACCTGATCAGTGTAGGCCGACAGCAAGAATATAGTGTCCCATACCACCATAATCTTCTCAGAGTAGGGTGCTCATTGGTCACTACGGGGAGGTTTGTGGCCCCAGCGTAGGCCGACAGCTCGACCACGGTGTCCCATACCACCATGCTCGGCTCATGAGTCTTTATGGATCAAGGTACCATGGTTGACAGGGTTTTCAATGGTAAGTTCAATACCCTAGGTTCAAGCAGTTATGACTCATACATGGTGAACATACAATAGCTAGTCAGGTTACTTGACAGACTCGACTAGCATGAGCATATCTCAAGCTGAACAACATGAAGTACATCAAACACTTCGTGTGGCCTAACCACTGTCGCCAACTCAAAACACAACTCGCGTTCATCGACACGTCCTTCATGGCAAAGATAAGCCAACCACGAATTTACTCGGTTACCGACTGCGTGGACAAGTATAGCCCCAAAAATTTATGATTCCACATCATCAATCATATAAGAGTAATGGAAATGAAATACAACAATATAAGCATGCTGTTGCATGTTATAACATACCACTTAAGCAATTCATTCAACACATGCATTTCGTACATACGATGAAATCCATAACTTAGCCAACATGATGAAAATCATTTACATCAGCATGTTACTTGAGAATTTAATCTCAAAACTATTTCACAACACCATATCTCAATACATACTAATACAAACATTTATACAAACACTTAGTCTACACACTTAAGTTTACATAGTGTATGTCGACTCAAAGTGCGCATTTGGGCGAATCTCTTCGCCAAACTGATTATGTACGCATTCTTAATATCCTAATGCGACAAAAAGCCATGTCAACCATTTCAGAAAAATATGGATGTATACAGTAATTCCTACAAATGACTAAAATGCCCTAAATCTCATTTTTTCCTACGTTTACGAAACAGGAAACGGACAGCATGTTGTACATGTCAAACGGCGTTGCCGTCGATAATCTACTATTAAACGACATTGAAAGCGTTGAAAACATCCAATCAAAGCGTCTAAAATCCACACCTTTCACTTTAGATGTGTATCGTTTCGAACGGAGCGTATACGCTTCGTCTACGGCGATCAGGCAACCTGATACACACGTACATCAGCTACTTTGCTATTTGAATCGAAGAAATCTCTAAATCAGCAAGTGGTTAAGGTTTTCCTTACCTAGAAGTGCGTTGGAATCACCAACAAAGTGATTGGCATACGTCGCTTAAGCACATGCAGCAACAGCAGCAGGTGGCAGGAAAATCTCTCCCACCCTCTCTCACAATCTCTCACTTTTTCTCTCACTCTGCTAAGGTTTCTAGCAAATTCGGATGGGTGAGAGAAGTGAGGGTTTAAACCCCCTTTATAAGCTTAAAACTTCCTAAATTAGGCTTGGAAACAATGTTTACTTGAGGTCTAACCAAATTGGGGCTGTTTCGATCCAAAAGAGCATTTCTGGAGGTCCCCTAGACGAACGCGGTCGGACTTAAGCTCATGCATACTAGATCTAGCAAACATCAAGTTCTCAGACCGGAAGAGTTCACAGATCGCACGTGGAGGTCCAATTTCAGTTCAAGAGTCATCGCACCTAGATCAGGTCTACAAGTCTCATGATATAAAAGAGAAATTTTTCCTGATCCAAGGGTGTAATTTGGTTGAATTCTGACGGTCAGAACGCTTAATAATAACGCGTCAAGTCACGTGCCATATTTGAATTAAAATTTCCAAATCTAACCCTTTTCTCACTCTCTTCATTCCAGGCTCAATGAAATAGCCTCTGAACGTCGGTTGGCCTTGATTTTCGAAATGGTTGTCAAGTCCAGCTAAGCGGTCATAATGGTCTAAGATTGTAGGTATCGGACTTTCAACACGCGGTCTAGATCCAATACAAAGTTTCAAAGAGGTCCTGAGAGCAAACGGGTTTAGAGTTTGATCCTATGTTTCAAGGTATTATAGCACCATTGATTCTACAAGTTTTGGGTCTTGTAGAATGTATTTAAAGCAGTCAGGGACAATTTCACAGCTACTCCAGCGTAGCGCTAGCTAACTTACGCTTAATTTCTAAAGGAATTAATCCTAAGTGATTTCTTTGGCCATGGAATTGGGTTCTGAGATATTTTCTAGGTATTTTAGTTGACCCATTGCCTAAGGACGTCTAATCCCAGGTTAGAAAAAATCCGGGATGTTACACTGCTCATGTCAAAAAAGATATTGAGCTCCAATGTCATATTTTCAAAAGACAGATCATAACCCCATTCCTGCAATTGATGATAGCATTGGATGTAGCAAGGAACGGGTGATCAAGAATGACAGGTATTTGAGTGCTCATATCTTCGATGGGCTAAGTGTCCAGGATGATAAAATCTACTGGATAGTAGAATTTATCAACTTGGACTAGCACATCCTCAATCATCCCTCTCGGTACACAAACTGAGCAATCATGAAGTTGTAATATGGTCCGAGTGGGTTTTAATTCACCTAGACCTAGTTATTCGTAAACCGAGTAGGGGATCAGATTTACACATGTCCCTAAGTCAAAAAGTGCATTGTCGATCTGGTGATTCCCAATAATTCAAGTGATAGTTGGGCTACCACAATCTTTATATTTTTGTGGCACATCTCGCTTGAGGATGACACTCACTTTTTCTGTCAAGAAAATTTTCTTTTTAATACTTTGCTGCCTCTTGGTTGTGCATAAGTCTTTCAAAAATTTGGCGTATGAAGGAATTTGTTTCACAACGTCCAACAGAGGGATGTAAACTTTCACTTATTTTAACACCTCTAGAATATTTTGTGAGTTAGCTAGAGGTTTTGGTGCAATCAACCATTGGGGAAATGGTGCAATCGTCATTCCTTGAGGTTCTAGTTCTAATTCATGTGAGGCAGCGCTTGGTCTATCATTGTCATCTTCTTCCAGGTCCTTAGACTTTTTAACCCTTACCAGAATAGATTTTTCAATTGTCTTTTCACTCCTAAGAGTAGTGATAGACTTAGTTTACTCCATCTGATTTGAAGAGATTGGATCACTTATTTCATATTGCGCTTTAGGATTGGGGAGGGGTTGGGTAGGAAGCATCCCATTCTCTATAACCATAACACCTGAATCTATCTTTTGCATAAATTCTCGTAATGTTTGGATAAGCTCTTGAGTTTGTATGGAATTTTGAACCAGTTCCTCTTAGGGTTTCCCTTGATTCAAGAGTTGGTTAGGGATTCCTTAAGAAGTAACAGTTTGTCCATTCCTCCAACTGAAATTTGAATGATTTCTCCTGCTATGATTATAAGTATTGGAAGTGGGTCCACTGAAAGGTCTTTCGTAGTTGTTTACAGCATTTGACTGCTCATTCAATATTTTTTGAAAAGTAGGTATTGTTGGACAATTTTCAGTTGTATGTATATTGCAAGCACAAATACCGTAAACAATTTCCTTAGCCTTATCCTTCTTAAGTTTCATGGCCTCGAGTTTCCTTGTGAGATTAGCCACTTTAGAATTTCTATCATCTTCCTCTTTAAAAAGATATATTCCACCCCTCTCTTTTAATTGAGTAGGCTTAGAAGTGGTGTTGGGACTTGGGGAGATGTCTCATGATTGTGCGTTTTCAGCAAGTCTGTCAAAATAATCTCACACATCATCGGCATCTTTGTTTATAAATTCCCCATTTCACATCATCTCAACCAATTGGTGCATGGAAGATGTCAGTCCATCGTAGAAGAAATTTCTGATGCGCGACGTTACAAAACCGTATTGTGGGCATGAACTGACAAGATCCTTGAACTGCTCCCAACATTGGAAGAATGTTTCATCTTACTTTTGGGTAAAGTTCATGATTGACTTTTTGAGGGTGTTCGTTTTATGATTTGGAGATTTTTCTTTATGAACTCCCTTGTCTTGTCATTCCATTTGTCAATAGATCATGAACGTAGTGAGTGCAACCACTTCTTAGCCTTTTCTTTTAACGAGAAGGGAAAGAGTATCATCTTGATCATGTCTTCAGACACATTAAGAAAGTATAAAGTGGCTATTATCTCATCAAACTCTTTCATGTGTAGATATGGATTTTCAGATTCAAGTCCATGAAATTTTTGAAGGAGTTGGATTACTCCCGACTTGATATCCATATGTCTTGTATTCTCTAAAAAGATCATGTAGGATGGTGTGCTCACCCCCGCTGGTTGTAGATAATCTCGTAAAGTACGAGGCAGGGTACGTAATACATCTCATTTTCATCCTCAGCTTCCTCAACTAGAGGTGGAGGTTGATTTGCAGGTTGAGGTTGATTTATAGCCATAACCTCAATTAACTCTGAGGATCTCAAGTGATGTCTAATCCTATGATAGATAGGCAACCCTTCAACTAATCCTCCTTCACTCAAGAGACGCAGAGTGTTATCACGGACCCACTTGGGCATGGAACACTCTCTACCCTCAAGTAACTAAACCAAACTAAACCTAAGAAAGAAGGAAAACTAGAGAAAATAAGAAATCTAGAAAAGATAAGAGAGAGAGAGAGAGAATTAGAAAGAGGTTACCAGATTGGAGATCTCTATTTTTTTATTTTTTTTAAGATATGGGGTGTCCCCACCTCTTTTTAAAGTGAGACTATTCCTTGCAGATACCCGCAATCACCCACAACCACGTGTATTGGGTAAAGCCAAGGAGGGGACTCGAACCCTCACCTGTAAGGAGCAAACCTACGGTAAAGACCATTCGTCCAAACCTCATTGTGTGGAGATTACTATTTTAGGATCCTATAAAGTAGAAAATCAAGTTAGATTCCAAAAATAATTTAGAAAAAATCCTAACCTAAAAACAAAAGAAAATTCATAATCTTAACCGAATTCTAATACCAATTAATCTCAGAAAACTGTAAAGGTAATCCCTGGCAATGGTGTCAAAAACTTACCAAATTCATAATCATTAATTGTATGCTACAGTCGAACTCAGGTACCTTCGATAATGAAACACACGTGAAATTAGTATATGAAGGGTTAATATGAACAATCTTAGAGATGAAGGGGAGGATGTTCCCACTGAGAGTCGCCATTTTGGGGTCTGGAAGACGCCAAAAGGTGACAATCGCGTTTACACTTTTTCCAAATGTTAATGTTAAGTAAGATAATAAAGACTCCCCAAAAGAGTTGCCATTTTGTTTTAACAAGAAAACAAATGCGTTTCAATTCTCGAGGGATTATCTTATTTAAACATAACAGAGGAAAAGTACAAAGATGATCATCACATTTTATTAATTTCGAGTTCATTTACATCCTCTAATCTCCCTTGGTTCTAAGATACATTCATTTAAATATGTATAAACATTAAAACATTAAGTTTATAGCAAATTCGGCAGCATTTCAGCCTAAATTTCAATCTTCTCCAAGGACTTAGGAGGAATTGCAGTTTGAATCAATCCTTCTTTAGGAAAATAAAGATTCAACAACATTCCGGCGCTATTTCGATCATCTCCTAAGACTTAGGAGGAATGTGCGCCTCAGCAGATCATTTCCCATTGTACTTGAACAGGACTTTGAACAGCGGATTACTCCGGTAGCATGTCGACTCCTAAGCTTTATTGACTACAGAGCAGCTAGTTTTCACGGACCCACGCAAAGGATATACTTTGCGCGGCCCAGCGCAAAGTCCCATTGGACAGCTGCTCTCACCTTCGGTCTTCTCTTCTTGCTTCACTTGTTCTCTGAAATCTTTGAACAACCAACCCCTAATCAAGGAAGGAATGGGGTATTTATAGGCGAATGGGGTATTTATAGGCACTCACACGTGCGAAAACCCCATCTTTAGTGATGTGGGACAAAACAAACCACACTTATCTTTCCCTTTATCAATGCAGTGTGATGTCGATTGCGCGGTTCCGCGTAGATGATATCGTTTGCGTGGTTCCACGCAAAGCATACGTCTTGTGTGGTCCTACGCAAAGTCCTTTATGAGCTGATGGCCCTTTCTTCTAACTCAGTCTTTCGATCTTCATTTGTTTCCATTCTTCTCTTATTTTTACTCCTCAACAAATGCCCCCTTGATCCGTCCTTTGTTTTCCTCAATATCAAAGGAAAGGATCAATGAAATTCCTCTTCTTTCTATATTGACCCGTGTACCGTACTTAACTGGAAACCCTATAAATAGCTCAAAGACTTCGTCATTTACTCAGATCCTTTTCGTGCTTGAGAAATTTCACCCAGGTCATTCCTCTCCGCGCAATCGATCTACTTTGCGTGGTACCGCGCAACCCGTGTTGCTGCGAAAAATTTTCTCCAAGTCCCTTTCCCTCCGCGCAAAGGATAGCAAAGGATATCCTTTGCGCGATTCCACGTAAAGCACCCTGTCCGTTACTTAGCGATTTCTTGTCTCTCTCCCTTTCAAACTCTTTCTAAACACTTAGTGGTCGTTTCTTCCCACTTCCTCCTTTCCTTTTCACCCCTTCTCTGATTTCCCACAGACTCTAAACACTATTTCCACAATGGCTCGTACCAAGTGAACCTTTCATCTTGTTAATTCACCTACTGAACAACCTTCTCATCCTGACTTGCCGATCCATCTTCTTTTCGCCCTTCCCCCTCTTCTGATCAGCCTCCTGCTAAACGAACAAAAACTACTTCCAAGACTCCTTCGTACTTTAAAGATCCTGTTCTTCCCACTTTCGACTTTACTGATCGCATTGAATCTCTACCATCCCCTATCCATCGTGGAATAGCGCTGGGAAGCCTTAAATGTCCTCCTAGGCGTGACAGAGACTATGATTGGGACGAATGGTTGAAAACCACTGCCCACATCCGCACTGACAGTCAAAGGCCACCTCCTCGGGAAGACACTCCTCCTGCTTCTCATTCGAAGAAGGTTCGCCGAAACAGGACGAAAGAATTCGAAGAAAAAATTGCTGAACATAAGAAGAAGAGGCTCCAGAACTCATGGGACTCGGTACGCGTCATCGAGGGTATCATGTAGTGTGATAACCCCCACTCGAAAGGCATGACAATAATTCCCATCAATGTCTACCGCCACCAGTGTATGCTCGACTGTGAACCAAAGGACCATGTTCAAGGCGAAAGACTGATGTACACTGAGTCATGGGTAACGAGAGAACTGCGTATCCTTGAAGGGATAATACAGACGGAAAAGCCACGTAAAAGATTGGAAAAATCTATCCCATGATTTTCCTTGCGCCTTTTCATAACCCTCATGATCTTTTTCCTTCTCATTTTTATGAGACCATCCGCCAATGCTTCCGAGATCGCACTCAACTTTGGGGACCAGAAGACTTCTGAACCAGAGGTCTACTAATTGCTCGATGTAATTATTCTGACTGGGCAGAAGCTATCTTGCTGAAGCACGCGAACATTCTTGCCAAAATTGGCCTTTACGATGCTATAGAAGTCACGTCCAAGCACTTCTATAAAGAACCCACTGTGCTGACAGGTTTCATCGAGTACTGGTCCCCCACTACCAACTCTTTCCACCTTCCATATGGTGTAATGAGTGTAACACTCTGGGACCTTCATCGTATGGCCGGTCTTCCCATAACGGGTAAATTCTATGACAAATTCGTCCCCTCCAACAGGGAGCTAGCCTTCGTCTCTTCTCCTGATCGCAGGCCTTCCATTTCTAAATCCACTATTGAACTTTTCAAGGAGATGGGGAAATTTCCCAATATTCACAAGCTTTCCCCTTTGCAATGGCTTGCACATTTCTCCAGATCACTCAGGTATTTATGAACCTCCGACTCAACTCTTTTCTCTTTTCTTCCTTTCTAGAAATTTCAACATATACATATTCTCCTTTTTTTGTAGATTTCACGATTGTCGCTCTAAGGAGTTAACATGGCTCCGTGATGCAATGAAGGAAAGAGTAGAGTATAGTTCATTCGAAGAACTTGCGGCTTTCTTGGCCTATTGGATAAGCCTTGTTATACTCCCTAGCTCCAAATGGGGAGACACTATTCGCCCTACGGTTTTTGTTGTAGCCGGTGCCTTAGCAGAAGGCCATAGATATTCCCTTGCTCCTCCGGTGTTATGTTCCATTTACAGAGCCCTTGGGGAGATAGCCACTCACATCAAGGATCCTAGTCTTGGAACTTCATCAGCATACACCGGTTGTCATTACATCACGGGTTGGCTAGGAGTCTACTTCCCCTGGACCTTCGAAGCGCCCGAGAAAGGATACGTCCATCCTGCACATCTTCCGCTTTGGTTCTTCCAACAAAGGGCCATGGCCAAGAGGGCGTATGACTGGGTTGTTAATTAGATTTGGGACACTGACCAGATAGATTTCTTTCAATTTTGTCTTCACAGCTACATCAAGGATACAGATATGGTGGATCAAGGAACACTCACCTTAGTAGAAAGGGTGTTCTTTCTTTCTCTTCGTTCTTGCAGCCTACTTCTCCAGGAAGGGATAGAATTCTGACGAGAGCCCTATTATCCCAGCCGTTTTGCTCTCTAATTTGGTTACGATCAAACAGTACCAAAAGATTACGGACTGGTCACCCAAAAGATGCGTTGTTACGGCACGGGCCCTCTCAACTGGGCCATGATATGGAAGTAACTTTTGAATGTCCGTGTTGATTCATCCTTCATAATTCCTAGTTGCGAGCGCATAGTTCATACCTCATATAGCTGGATGCGATGGTGGGATCATCAGTCATATCTGGTCGCCAAATGTTTACCCGTGGATTCTTCTATCTTTCTTCATCCACCTAGGTTGAAAGGTAAGCTAGAGAGCGGGATCGGCTTTATCCCAGAAAAAAGTCATGCAACGCATAACGGGAAAATTTGTAGAAAAATACCGCTAGGAGAACCCATTCGTGAGATAAAACCCATTAATACTTTGGATGGCTGGTTTGCCCATGGGGCCCTGAGGGAATTTGAACAAGCTCCTTGCGACTCTATGTGTCGGGCTATAGATGATCTGACAAGTACGCCTTCTCCAGTTTCGGTAGAGACTTCGGTGATTCAAGAAGAACCAACTCACTATGTTCCAGTGGTTTCTCCACAACCCGCTTGCCCTAGCTCATCATCTTCAATGACAAGATCGAGAGCGCGTTCACAAGCATCACCTCACATTCCTCCAGAAGGAACGGGACAAATATCCGTCTCTCCTCCAATCAAAGAACCCGCACCAGAGAGCAGTCGGGCGCTTCTTCTCAATATGAAGACAATGAAGATGGCGAAAACGGTGAAAATAAGGATGATGATTTTGAGGAAGGAGAAGTTGATATTGACGGAGAAGAGGAAGCAGTCATGGAAGGCGCCGAAACAGAACATCCTGCAACCTCTGAAGCTCCTCCTAGCTCCAGAATTCCTATCAAGTCTCCTATAACTGTAGAAGAGGAAGAAGAACCCTTAGATTATGGTGAATATGGATATTCACCAGGTAAAGGAAATTTATTTTTCATATATTTATTTGCTTATTTAATAATAATCATTTATTGTGTCTCCCCCTTTTAGGTGCTCATGTCGCAAATATTGAGGTAGGTGAGATTTCTCCTTCAAACCCTCCTGCGACTGCATCAGCGATTTCACCAAGAATCCCTTTAAGTTCATTAGCGGCGCCGAAAATAGTAGCTCATGAAATCATATTTCCAACTGAAATCACGGACTTGCCGACTCCGACCACCAGGGACTCGAGTACGGAGGCCAGGGTGCCTTCCCTTACAGATATAGTGGAGACCGATCCTTCTATAATTCAAGGAGCTTCTCCTCCTATTAATCGTGTCCTGACAACAGGTACATGCAGATGCATATATATTTATTCAAAACGCATATAACTTTCTATTGACGTCTCTTCATGCTTTCTCTTTTTTTTTTTTAAATTATAGGAACCCCTCTTTGTAGTGGAGCAGCCAGTTCTGATTCAATAGCCACCACGTCTAAGCTTTCATCTTTTGTAAAAATCCCCACTCACAAGATGCTCTTGATGAGGAATTCTCTGTCAGCAATAATCCATATCTTTAAAGATCCTGAACAATGGTTGGACTTGGATCTCGCTATTGAAATTTTTGAGAGTTCTGCAAGGATGACTAGAATTAACATATCTTCTTTGCGAGATTCTCTCTTCAGATTCCGTGATTCAGTAATTTCTTTGGCATCGGTGGAAAATGTTGCAATTGCGCCTGAAATTTTAGAATACGGGCAACAACTAGCTACGTCTCAAGAACAAGCCTCTTTGATTGCTTCCTCCATTTCTAAGTTTGAAGAAGAATACTCAATTCTTCAAGATCAATTAAAGGTTTATACTGATGAAAGAGCAATTATTCAAGATCGCATCATTGCTCTGAAAGAAGAAATCTCTCAGCTGGAGTTGAAGAATCATGAGAAGGAATTATCCATCCAGGATATTGAGGAGAAGATGCGAGCTAATATTCAATCTGCTAATGTAGAAAAATCTGTGTTGCTACAAAGTAGAGAAGTAATTACATCTTTGGAGAGTAAGCTAGCCGGTCTTCCTGATCAGGCAAAGATTATTCTTGAAGAAAAATTGAAGCATGATGTAGCTCAAGCACCATTAAAAGAAGATTTGCGAAGATATATGGAGGCATTGGAAATGGCAGAGGAACTTTAAGCATGTATTTTCCATTCATATGTTTTTTGAACAACTTATTTAACTTTCGAGAGAATGTTCACCTTGTATGAGTCATAACTGCTTGAACCTAGGGTACTGAACTTACCATTGAAAACTCTGTTAACCATGGTACCTTGATCCATAAAGACTCATGAGCCGGGCATGGTGGTATGGGACACCTTGGTGGAGATGTCGGCCTACGCTGGGGCCACAAACCTCCCCGTAGTGATCAGTGAGCACATTTGACTCGTGAGCCGATTGTGGTGATATGAGACACTACATTCAAGCCGTCGGCCTACACTGATTGGTGACGAGCCCTTTGTAGTGACCTCGACCGTATTCTGAGTCTACGGGAGGCGACGACCCTTCCGTAGAGACAAGAGTACATTAGGCCTGTATTGATAAGGTGATGGGGGAGAGGAGCAACGAGTGCGTGCAACAGCCCTGACAACCCTTGCAGCGACCTACAAATATAACATCGTATGAGATTACTAGGAGTGACAACCCTAGACAAGATCCGTGTTGGGATTGATATAAGCAAAGTACTCTAGTTTTCCAATCCTGTTGTATGAAAAGGACTAATAACAATCTGGTAATTATATCCACATCGCACTGCATGTGCCTGGAAGATGTGGAGCACTGTGAGAAGAAAGCATGTTGCGGGCGTAAGATGATGCAGTATGAGGGAGAATGTCGGTGAGGGCATCTATCATGTCATTTCATGTTTGCATTAACAACAGTATCTAGGAATGTTTGATTGCCTACTTTACTATTATCGCGTGATTGATTTGATAACATGCTAATCTTTGCTCTATGATTTTACTGAGTTGATCACTCACTCCCACGTTACGGGATGGTGTCGCGCACACCAACCAGTCCCTGTTTTAGTTACAGATGATGACGCTGCTTATGAAGCGGAGCCGGACTTGTTTGATGATGAGGAGGATTTCTCCTATATGCTGGTTCTGATCGACGGGTTTACAGGGTTACTAATTAGATGTCAATACACTTGATATTTTTCTTTTTATTTACACACTCATGTATATTCTTTCTTTTTATTTTGGAACATACATGTATTTGGTTAACCTGGTAACATGTTCACACTCTGGAGACCTACAACAGTTCATATATTCTATATATCTATCACATTCTTCCGCTTGCTAATTTAACTGTCTCTGGAGTATGATATGTTGTTTTGGCTTAATCCACTTCATGTTTCATGCACTATGACAACCGACATTCATCCATCATTGAAAATGTTGCATAAGTGATATTCTGGAACTCGGGAGTGGAGTTTATGCTCGACCCCCGATTTTCGAGGTGTTACATATATTTATGACAGCATTTTGTGATATTCCCCTTTTTGCTGAAGCATTATCATATCTCATATTATCATAATCATATTTGTTTATTCATACTATCATATCGCATATCGTTGCGATTATATTTATGATGATAAATTTTTAACCTTTTATATATGTTAGTGCGGGATTTCCTATGTGGGTATTTAAGTTGGCGGTACTATATTTCAATTTAGTCAGTCACGCATAGTTTAAGCTCATGAGTAGTGGAGCATACACACAGTTTAAGCTCATGAGTAGTAGAGCTGGTCTTATGTGATAGTCTCCGTAACTCTCAAGAGTTCACTGGACTTCTCACTGCCTAGTGAGTTCACAAGCCGCGATCCATCAGAGGGGCCCAGTGAAGCTACTGGGGTGGTGAACTCAGTTGGGTTTACGCGCAGGGTTGGCCGCAGTAAGACCGGTCGAAGGTCGAAGTGAAAATCAAGAAGAAGAGGATTTTCTCCAAATTATATCATGCTCACGAGTACCACGACCGGTCGAGTGTTGTACACGACCGGTCGTACCACGACTGGTCGTGTATATCCACGACCGGTCGAGTATCGACCAAAAATACACATTTTATGCAAAAAAAAATTAACATTAAAACAAATATAATATGAAATATAATACACTATGATGCAAGCAAGAATATTCAATGTAAAATGCACATACCCAGATCAAATTTCAATTTATTAAACCTGCTTTTGTCAAGTGGTTTAGTAAATATATCAGCAAGTTGATTTTCGGTTGATATATATTCCAAAGAAATAACTTTTTCTTCAACCAACTCACGTATGTAATGATACCTAATGTCAATATGCTTAGTACGTGAATGCTGGATTGGATTTTTGGAAATGTTTATAGCACTGGAATTATCACAATGTAAGATCATTGAATCTTGATTAATTCCATAATCGCTAAGCATGCGTTTCATCCAAACAAGTTGAGTACATGCATATCCAGCTGCAATATACTCAGCCTCAGCAGTGGAGAGTGATATTGAACTTTGCTTCTTGCTGAACCAAGAAACTAAGCAATTTCTAATGTAAAAATAACCACCACTGGTTGATTTTCTATCATCAATATTTTCATCCCAATCAGCATCTGAGTACTCGGCTAATTGAACATTAGTATCAAAAGGGTACCATAGACCTAAGTTTATAGAACTTGCGACATATCTAATAATCCGTTTAACAGCAGTAAGATGTGATTCCTTAGGATTAGACTGATATCTCGAACAAATTCCAACACTAAATGCAATATCAGGTCTACTTGCAGTAAGATACAATAAACTACCAATCATACTGCGATATAGTTTAGGATCTATATCTTTACCTGTAGAGTCTTTTGAGAGTCTTAATGTTGTACTCATAGGAGTATCAAAGTTCTTACCATTCTCAAATCCAAACCTTTTAACCAAATTTGAAGCATATTTGGTTTGGGAAATGAAAATTCCATCAGGTTGTTGTTTTACTTGCAACCCTAGGAAATAATTAAGTTCGCCAACCATGCTCATTTCGAACCTTGATTTCATTAACTCTGCAAACTCAATAGACATGTTAGAACAAGTAGATCCATAAATAATATCATCAACATATATTTGAACCATCAAAATATCATTGTTATTCTTCTTAACAAAAAGCGTCTTATCGACACTTCCTACTTGAAAGCTATGACTAAGTAAGAATTTAGTCAATTTCTCATACCATGCCCTGGGTGCTTGTTTAAGACCATAGAGAGCCTTTTTGAGACGAAATACATGGTCAGATAGCTTTGGGTCTTCAAACCCTGAAGGTTGTTCAACATACACTTCTTCATGTAAATCGTCATTCAAGAAATCACTCTTTACATCCATCTGATATATTTTAAATTTTCTAAAGCATGCGATGGAAATAAAAAGTCTGATTCACTCAAGGCGAGCGACTGGAGCAAAGGTTTCATTATAATCGATACCTTCAATCTGAGTGTACCCTTGTATAACCAGTCTAGCCTTGTTTCGTATAATATTTTCAAGCTCATCAGACTTATTTTTATAGATCCATTTTGTTCCAATAATGTGTTTATCTTTAGGTCTAGGAACAAGATACCAGACATCATTACGAACAAATTGATTAAGTTCATCCTGCATAGCAACTATCCAATTTTTGTCAGATAGTGCCTCTTTCACATTAATCGGTTCAATTTGGGATGTAAAACAAACATAATTACATATGTTCTCAAGTTGTTTGTGGGTACGAACTCCAGTGAGAGGGTTTCTAAGTATTTGATTGGTTGGATAATCTTTAACAGTCCTTGGTTCAGATTCTTTTTTACTTGATGAGTAATCTTAATTGTTAATAATAAGAGCTTCCTCATCATCTGAACTCGGAACTGGTGTATTCAAATGATCATCAATGATCACATTGATGGACTCTTGTATCACACCTGTTCTTTTATTTTGAACCCTATAAGCTCGACCGTTTAAAGAATAACCGAGAAAAATACCTTCATCACTCTTCGTATCAAACTTTCCCAAATTTTCTCGATCACGCAAAATATAACACTTGCTGCCGAAAACCCAAAAGTATTTGACAGTAGGTTTCTTTTCAAACCATAATTCATAAGCAGTCTTATTATCAGATTTACTAGTATAAACCCGATTAATAATATAACATGCGGTATTAACTACTTCAGCCCAAAGATTTCTAGAGAGCTTCATGCTATTTAACATAACATTAGCCATATCCTGAAGCACTCTATTTTTTCTTTCAACTATACCATTTTATTGCGGTGTTTTGGGCGCAGAGAATTCATGTGATATTCCCTGATCGCTACAGAATTTCTCAAAACTACTATTTTTGAATTCGGATCCATGATTACTACGGATCTTACTAACAAGAGAACCTTTCTCATTTTGGATTCGTTTGATGACCTTTTTCACTTCATCCAGGGTTTTAGTTTTATCTTTTAAGAACGATACCCAAGTGAATCTAGTATAGTCATCTACGATAACCAAGATGTATTTTTTACCTCCTCGACTCTCCAATCTGGTTGGTCCAATAAGATCCATGTGGAGAAGCTCGAGTGGTCTAGATGTGGTATTAGAGTTCACTTTCTTGTGAGAGCTCCTAGTCTGTTTTCCCAACTGGCATTCACTATATATTTTATCTACTTTTTGCAATTTTGGTAGACCTCTAATTAGTTCTCTTTTTCTCAATCTAAATAAGTTTCGATAGTGTACATGTCCAAGGCGTTTATGCCATAATTCAGTCTCATCGGTATGGACCATGTAACATGATTGAGTAGATGAGTTTACATCACTAACGATGTAGCAATTTTCAGAAGTTCTGCGAGCAGTTAATATAATAGAACCCCTTTTATTAACTATCTCACAACCTTGATTAGAAAACTTTACACTATGGTTGTTATCGCATATCTGAGAAATGCTTAGAAGGTTGTGTTTTAAGCCCTCAACATATAAAACATTCTTAAACAAAGGAAGGTTATAAAGTTGAATCGTACCTTGGCCAATGATTTTACAATTGCTTCCATCACCAAATGTGACTGACCCTTCAGTCATATCTTTAAGATCGGTGAAAAAAGCTTTGTCACCTGTCATATGCCTGGAGCAACCACTATCTAGATACCACTTTGAATGGCTTGTAGCTTTAAAAGAAGTGTGGGCCACCAAGCTGGCAACTTTAGGAACCCATTTCAGAACTGTTTTGGGTTTAGGAGCATAGATGGTCTTTTTCTGTCTATTGTTATAGGAGAGACCTATAGAGTTAGACTTTAATAGCTCCTTGAGAAGATCAATTATTTTTTCAGCCAATGAATTTCAATTTTGAAAATTAAAGTTGACATGGCTACCTTTAAGTTTTTGAAAAGTCCTTGAATTTTTGGAAAAAACTTGAAAAGTATTCTTTTCTTTTGAGTTTGAAGACTCTCCTCTTACAAATTTAGGAGCAATATTCTTTTGTTTAGGAGATGTATTCTTATCATAGCCCAACCCGGATCGATCGCCACATTTTCTTGATCCGAACAATAATTTTTTCAATTTTGGATCACCATGGGCATATCTCCATGTGTCTTTCAAACTCTGAAGGGAAGATACCTCATTTTTGAGTTTCTCATTTTCGAATCTCAGATCTTCAATTTTGGAGGTTTTGAAATCTAAATCACATTTGGTCTTTTCAAAAGAGTCAGAAATATGAGATTTTTCTAAAACAAGAGACTCATAATCTTCCTTAAGCTTAAAAAATTTTTCTTTTTGTAATTTAAGCTTGACAACAATTTTACAACTCTCTTTATAAAGGGCATTATAAGCATCCTGAAGATCATCTTCATTATCGCAATCACTATTCAGATTTTCTTCACTAGATATATCATCATTATTTGAAAGGGTGATCTTGGCTAGAGTCATAAGGGCTTTAACATCTTCGCCTAACTCGGATTCAAAATCTTCTGATTTAGAAGAGGATTCAGAATCAGACGATTCATCCTAAGTAGCCATCATGCTTTTCTTTTTTCATTTTTCCTTTTTAAGACATTTGTTATCTAAGTGCCCATACTCTTGACAGTTGTAACATTGACTGTCTTTCAAGGATTTTCGAGTTCTAGGTTTAGATCGTCTCTTATCATTTGATTTTTGAAAATCAACCTTTTTCTTGTTTTTGAAGATTTTGTAAAAATTTTTTGCTAAAAGTACCATATCATCTTCGAAATTTTCTATATCCGAAGTGCTCTCTTAAGAAATATTTTTAGATGATTTGAGAGCTATTGATTTTCCTTTAGGAACCTTAAAGGATAACTCATAGGTTTGAAGTGAACCAACTAATTCCTCAACCCTCATGGTATCCGTATTACGAAGTTCCTGAATCGCGGTCACTTTAGAATTGAACCGTTCAGGAAGTGAACGTAATATTTTTGTGCACACTTTACTTTCTGGGATTCTATCACCAAGACCCCACATAGAGTTCACAATGTCATTCAATCTAGTGTAGAAGTCCATAAACATCTCATTCTCCTCCATATGAATTTCTTCAAATTTAGTTGTGAGGAGTTGGACTTTAGATTTCTTGACAATAGATGTACCCTCGTGTGTCATTTCTAATACATCCCATGCTTGTTTTGCATTTTCACAAGAGATGATTCTTTTAAATTCATCTGGTGATAATGCACAAGTAATTGCATTTAGTGCTTTTGCATTAGCACTACTTTCACTTTTCTGAAGTGTGGTCCATAGAGAATAAGTCGTTACTTTCATAGTTTTTGAACCATCGTCATTAGCAACTTTAGTGATAGGAGGATTCCATTCATTCACTGTGGCCATCCCCACACTTTCATCCAAGGGTTTAAGGAAGATCCTCATCCTGGCTTTCCAATAAGCATAGTTTGTGCCATTAAAAGGTGGTGGCCTAGTGACTGATAGGCTTTAAAAATTTGACATCATAATATAGCTTAGATCATTAGCTCAGGAAATAAATCCAATAAATAAACAATATGCACGAGCTATTAGGCTATGATACCACTTGAAAGGGCCTAGCTATATGCCCTAGAGGGGGGGTGAATAGGGCAATGCCAAATAAAACTTATAATAGGAAAATAATAAAAGATATAAAGCACAATGCTGAATATAAAACAATCACAATAGCCTAAAATAAAGAGATTGATACTTTATCAGTTCTAAGGTCAACCTTACACCAAAAACCAGAGGTTTAAGGTAGGACAACCTTATTTCTAGAATGTCCTTTGTATCACAAATCAATGAGGAATAATAAGCAAGAAAATCAAAATAACTTGCAGAAAATAAATCCTAAGCTATTACACCATTCATCCACACATGCTTGAAGTGATTACAACATTCATCCACAAACACTCTCCACAAAACAGAATGAATAAAAGAATGAAAGAGTAAAACACATCCACAACACAACAATATATATTGGTTCGCCTATGTGTACACCAACTGTTATCCAACAGCTACATAGATTGCTACTCCACTCCTAATATCCTCACACAGGGGATATTAGCATGCACTATCAAAATAGGTTTCACAGGTTCACCTAAAACCTTTACAATTGTGTCTTTGATCTCGAGCTTACACAATCCAAAAACCCCACAATCTGAGTTTACTGGCTCTCCTCAGATAACTAATACAATGAGATTTTTCTGGCGAATCTCAAACAAAAACTAGAGAAAGTAAATTACAAAACATGTAAAATACCTGAATCACCTTTCGAAGAAGCCCGGTAGAACTAATCGGAGTAGAAGTTCGATTCGACGTTCAAAGTCCAATACTCACTTTAAGAATGGTTCTAAGTCTAATTGATTTTAAATAAAACGGGCTAGATCTATTTGATTTTGAATCCAAGAAGAAGGAATATCAGAAATTTTCCTTTTCTAATAAGATTGGAATGTAGATCAAAATCAAATAAGAATAAGCTAGCAAAAGGAATATTAAATAAGCACAAAGCAGCTTAAAATAATCACAAACTTATCTTAGAGAATAGCCAAAAGAATGCTTGAATAGAATTGAATTGAAGTACTGAAACTCTGAAGTTCGTGCACTATTTATAGCTTGAAAAATCTCGTCTACGACTGGTCTTAGGATCCTAGGACTGGTCATAGCTTCTAAGATTTTTAAAAAAATTTCGCGGGATAAGGTTTTCTGTTCCACGACCGGTCTTAGGTGGTCTACGACCGGTTGTGGGTCACCTACGACCGGTCGTAGGACCCCAAAAATGGTTGCTGGAGTTTGAGTCGTAAGTCTACGACCGGTCGAAGGATGAGTCGTAAAACTCACAGGACTGGTCGTAGGATGCCCAGGACTGGTCCTAGGACAGCTAGAAAGATTCAAAAATCTTCAACTACCTATGACTGGTCCTGAAAAACTTAAGACTGGTCGTAGCAAAGCTAGGACTGGTCTTGAAGTCCCTAGGACTGGTCTTAGAACACTCCAAACAAGCATATTAAAATATATGAGTTATGTATCCAGAATGACCTACAGTAAAACACATCTTAAGGTCAATCTAAGGTCAAACAAACCTTAAAAGTGAGATGAACATTGAAAGTCTGTACACTCAGATGACCCTTAAGAGAAGCTTGAGAATATACAAATCTTGTGGTAGGCCTTCTTGAGCTTGATCTTGACTTGACACAATCTTCTACTAAACTTGAACTTGATCGAATCTTTGAACAAACAATATTGAAAACTTCTATTCTTGAATTCTTCATTCATATCTTGAAAACTTTCTTCATTTAAGATCTTCCTGGGGCTACTAAAAATGGCCTACACCTTTCAGCATTGGGTAATGGCATTGTATAATTAGATTGCAGAATTATTAATTGCTCTGGCGATAATAGTGTTAATGGTAGCTGCCCAGGTTGTCTTAGGTGCTTTGGTACAAAATAGAACTTCTTCCTTACTTCCGCCGTCCCAAAAGATTCTACCCTTTCTTCTCGAGCCTTGTCTATTTGAGCATCTTTCGAGCCTTGAAAACTTCTATTCTTGAATTCTTCATTCATATCTTGAAAACTTTCTTCATTTAAGATCTTGTCTTGAAATGCAATGACTTGATATGTCTTGATTGCAATGAATATTCTTCAAACATAAATCACAAGACATACAAGATAGATATAAGTTTTGACACCAAAAAATTTGACAATCAAAGGGATATGAAATCATAACACTTACACACTTTCGCCGTTTCACCCCCATCCTCTTTTCTATCATCATTATTCTGTTCACTGATTATTTCTTTCCTTACGATCCCCATTTTCTACTTCACGGGACTTACCATCTTCTTCCCTGAGCGTAATGTAAGCATTGCCATATTCTTTACCGACTTCTGACTTTCTTTCCTTTCCATCTCTCGAGCTTTTTCTCAGGCTGTAAACATGTTTATTGTTGCTCTTGTATTCCTTTTCTTTCCTTCACCGGTTATTATTTCACCCTTCTCTATCATCTGCTGTATGATGCATTTTAGCATATAGCAATTCTCCGTCGGGTGTCTGACTAGGCGATTATATCGACAAAAATCTCTTTCCCTGGTTTTTGTCACATCTTCCAGGCGTTTGGGTTCTAGCAATTCTATGGTGCCGGCCTTTAGCAATTCTTTCATCATGAGAACCACATCTTCCTTGTCGAAGTTGAACCCTTCGTGAGAGTCGAGCATCTTGAACCTTTTTCTATTGTATTTATACTTTGACTAATTCCATCCTTCTTTTTATCCCAGCCTCCTGTCTTTTGAGCTCTTCGTATCCTTATCTTTCTTATCACGATCGACGGTATTCACAGTCGTCCGGCCGGATGTCCTTCTAACAGTTTCATGATGAAAAGTTGACATTTTGCTCGTCATTAATTCCAACGCATGAGCTTTGGTGGCCAGGTCGGGGAATGTTCGGATATTGGCACTGGTGAGTCCGAACGCGATTCCTGTTTCCATGGAATTCAAACACATCTTTACCTATTCCGATTCCTCTGGCAACTGTCTGCATGAAGCTCCCAGTGTTTTCCATCTATCGATGAACTTTTCCACTAGCTCTCCTTCTCGTTGTCATATAGAGTCCAACTCCTTGATGCTGACGTCGCATTCTGACGAGAAGAAATTTGACATAAAAGCGTCTTACATTTTCTCCCAAGTCTGCATTGATCCAGGAGTCAGGCTGGAATACCACCGGAATGCTTTATGGGTTAGCGACGACCCGAACAGTCTCAGGCAGTATTGTGGTACTGTGAAAAAATTCCCCATACTGGTAATGAAGTGCATCAGATGTTCTTCCGGTGATCCTTCTCCATTAAATTTCTGAAAATCTAGATGCTTGAAATTGGTAGGAAACGAAACATCTTCCACTTCTCTCGGATACGACGTTCGGTATCTGAAATGGCCAGTATTTTCCTGCTCCCTTTCTGTTCTCATGGTTTCTTCAACAACCTATCTTATGTCATCATGTGTTATGGCTCTTGCTACTGGAACAGACTCTCGCGATCTGATTCCTTGTGGACGAGGACCCTCCTGTTGGCTTCCTTGCCCATTTGTTGCCCCCATCATTGGTGAGCTGCTATTTGGGCTACATTATGCGCCAAAGTAGCTAAAGCTTCCCTGAGGTTTCATCACTCCTCCATTAACGTTCTTTGTGCTTCGGCCATCTGGTTGACACGATCTTCTGTCGTTGGCATGTTCTCTCGATTCATCTCGGCCATATGCACCGTAGCTTCTTTACTGCTTGTCGAAGCTGTTGTTGGGGTAAAATGAGAGTATGTTGATGCAGCGGGGCCTGTAAAGAGGGAAAAGATTGGAGTCTCATTCGACTTCTGTGTGGTTTCTGTGTTGCTAATTGATCAGGGTGACACAGTCTTTGGTAAACTTACCTCGGCTTGACGAACTTATTAACGGCGTCTTGCCTTTCTGCTCTTTTGTCCACTTGTTCCTTGGAGCGACCAGTGCCGAAAAATCCCACGACGCAAACTGTGGGCCTGTCTGCTCAGGGTATATCACAGGAGGAGCGAGCTCAGGGTTCTTCCTGACTGTACTGCGCGTTATCGGTCCTCTGGTCTTGGGCAAAGATGGGTTTGCTTTATGGTTCCTCATGTTTCATGCTTTTGTCTTGCGTGATAGGACCATGGTCCAGTCCCCGTCACTTTCCTGCGGTTGAGGTGAAACGGACATGACTCCAACTATCATTCGAGTCACTGTATTCTCGCCAGTGGGACGCAGACTCCTACGCTTTGGGGCGCCAGTTGGCACGTATTCCACTATGAATCCCGTGGCGGTGAAGCAGAAATTCACTTTTCTCGTAAAGTTAACCATCAGTTGTATGCTGCAGTCAAATTCAGGTACCTTCGATAATGAAACACATGTGAAGTTAGTATATGAAGGGTTAATATGAACAATCTTAAAGATGAAGGGGAGGATGTTCCCACTGAGAGTCGCCATTTTGGCGTCTGGAAGATGCCAAAAGGTGACAATCGTGTTTACATGTTTTCCAAATGTTAATGTTAAGTAAGATAATAAAGAGTCCCCAGCAGAGTCGCCATTTTGTTTTAACAAGAAAACAAATGCATTTCAATTCTCAGGGGATTATCTTATTTAAACATAACAGAGGAAAAGTACAAAGATGATCATCACATTTTATTAATTTCGAGTTCATTTACATCCTCTAATCTCTCTTGATTCTAAGATACATTCATTTAAATATGTATAAACATTAAAACATTAAGTTCAAATAGAAAATTCTGCAGCATTTCAGCCTAAATTTCAATCTTCTCCAAGGACTTAGGAGGAATTGCAGTTTGAATCAATCCTTCTTTAGGAAAATAAAGATTTCGACAGCATTCCGATGCTATTTCGATCATCTCCTAAGACTTAGGAGGAATGTGCGCTTCAGCGGATCATTTCCCATTATACTTGAACAGAAGGACTTTGAACAACAGATTACTCCGGCAGCATGTCGACTCCTAAGCTTTCTTGACTGCAGAGCAGCCAGTTTACGCGGACCCGTGCAAAGGATATACTTTGCGCGGCCCAGCGCAAAGTCCCATTGGACAGCTGCTCTCACCTTCGGTCTTCTCTTCTTGCTTCACTTGTTCTCTGAAATCTTCGAACAACCAACCCCTAATCAAGGAAGGAACGGGGTATTTATAGGCACTCACACGTGCGAAAACCCCATCTTTAGTGATGTGGGACAAAACAAACCGCACTTATCTTGCCCTTTATCAACGCAGTGTGATGTCGATTGCGCGATTTCGTGCAGATGATATCGTTTGCGAGGTTCCGTGTAAAGTATACGTCTTGCGCGGTCCTACGCAAAGTCCTTTATGAGCTGATGGCCCTTTCTTCTAACTCAGTCTTTCGATCTTCATTTGTTTCCATTCTTCTCTTATTTTTACTCCTCAACAGGATGAGAGTTGTGGGGATCGGAAGGGATTCCATCACCCAGCCATGCCCAGGAGATAATAGCAAACAACAAGATTTACCAATCCCACATCCAATAGAGGAGATTTATGAAGATTAAAAGGGATTTCATCACTCAACCATGCCCCAGAGACAATGGTGAACAATAGGATTTACTAATTTCACAATCTCAAAACAGGAAAAGAAGATATCTAATGCCATCGTAGCTCTACTGTAATTTGAGTCACAATAAAACATTAAAAACTAAAAATATTCCTTAATAAATCAACTAGAAGTCAATGAAGTTCAACAAGAACAAGAATCAAAGCAAGAAAAATATCTCAATCACGCTACAAGCTTCACCTCTTAGCCCTAGCTAAGAGGTTTAGCCAACCATAGACATGATTGGATCTAAAACCTTAGAAGAAAGCATTAAAAAGAAACTAGGAAAGATAAAAAATTGTTGGGAGGCTCCTCTATCCTTTGGCTCTGCTCCTTGAAACCCTAAATATCCTTAGAACTATTTAGGACACCCATATTTATAACTTTGTCCGGTCAGATTAGCAAAATTGCCCCAAATTTACGCAGTTTGCGTAACGCGTTCGAACAACCTCTGATGTCATTGAGTGTAAGTTGAATTCCAGAAGTCACACTTTTATGCACTGCGAACTCCTTTTGAACTGCATAAGTTCTTATGTCATCAAACCTTCCTTTGATGTTATCGAACAGACCTTTGAAATTGCGGTAAAGACTACTTAAGTTGAAGTAGGAATATGCCAATATGTCCTAGAGGGGGGTGAATAGGATTTTTTAATAATTTTATGACAATTTAGAATCCAATCACTCTAATCTTAACAATAAGCATATATTAGGATTACTCAAGAGTAACTCTACTGGCTTCCAAGCCTGGTAGAGGATCCAATCACAAACTATTTGAGAGATGAACAATACGCAAACTAGTTTATAATGGACATAACTGTGATCTCAGATTATGATGGACATGACTGTCTACTCCACTCCCAGTAGACACACTCAACCCTTGAGTGTACCAAATTTCACTAAGGAGGTTTCCCATGGTTCACCCCAAACCCAAGGTTTTAAATCAAGTTCACCTTCAACCTTTACAACCTACACCTAGGCTAACTATTTATGCTCTCACGAGAAAGGGTCAACACAATGCACCCACTTTTTGGCATACTAGCCAAGGATCTTCCATAAGACCCTAACTGTTTATGCTCTCCATAGAGCAAGGGTTAACTCAACACATGCGCCACGTACACTCCCGCCGGAGGCCTCCTAGAGGACTTGCAAGGGGTGAGAAACACCTTAGACCCAATCCTACAAAGGAATGATCACAAGGGTCCTTTGGACTCTGATAACTTATAGATAAGCAGATGAGTGCCTTTTAACTTGTTGATGAAGATCTCTTTCTTTGTTGGTGAAGAGTCTTCTACTTCTCTGAACCGCAACTCAGAAGATATACCAATGCATGACGACGAGTTGGGTCAAGGTTATGATGGAATCTTACTCTCAAAATATTTTCCTATAAAGGAGATGAGTGATTCCAATCATCTATGCATTCAAGGCATTCTAGCTTAATGATTTGCCATTAAGGTGGTAGTTGAAGGATCTTTGAATGTGGAAGTTCATTCCCTAATCTACTCTATTGAATATCAATGATGAGGGTGAATTGGAGGATGAAATTCCATAAGAGAAAGGGCTTTGGGTAAATGATCTAAGGTTAAACACTCAAAAGCACTCTCTTCTTTCTCTACCAGTAACTAAAGACAAGCTCTCTATAAATAGGTAAAAAGTTTCAACGTATATAAAACTGTCACATTTATGACAAAGTTCGATATCATCGAGTAGGGTCGATATCATCGAGCGTAAACTCTTGATTGCATCGAATGTCTGCTCGATGACACAAACTCAAATGTTATATGCTTTTGAAACTTTTTGCCAGCTGGTTGAGGAAATCGAAACATACATCGATGTCATCGAATTTTGAACTCCGACATTATCGATACGAGGATCGATTTCTCAACATTTGAAAATGAGAGAGAATTGCTTTGAAAATTTTCAAGTCAAAAGATATGATCGAGGTACACACGATATCATGGGAATTTGAATGTCTATGATATTGAAGGTCATGTTGATGCATCGATAAATCCAAAGATTTTATCAGTGAGCTTGCTAGACAGTTTATGTCCTTTCTCAATGTAATCGATCCAGCCTCGATATCATCGATATTTTAATATCGATTCTATCGAGTGACCCTCGATTCAAGATAAAAAACACCTGAAACATGTTGCTGAAAAAACTGTGTCCAAAACCGATATTATCGATGGCCTTTCGATATCATTAGTTTTTGAATTCTGAGGATATTGAGGGGTACATCGATATATCGAAAGTCTATATGATTTACTTATAAAAAATAGGGACACAAATACTCTGTTGTTAATTATATCAAGTCTACTTCGATAAACTCGAGTTTCAAATATCGATGATATCGATAGGGGTACCGATATATCGATAATTCTGTCAAGATGAATATGTGGTTGCTGGACATCTTTGATCCCCATTTCGATGGTATCGATTGATCATCGAGGGCATCGACAACACTTCTCAATTATATCGATCAGTCTATCGATAAATCGACAGAGGTAGAAAACTCAAGAGATTTTCTGAATTTGTAAAAAAAAGTTTTCTAACCCAAAAACCTTATGATATTCTAACTAATTTTTAAGGGTTTTATTTACCTAGTATTTTAGGACATGGGATGTGAAGCTTAAATTTACCTGTGGCGAGTTTGGGCATACATCTGGTTGAGGCAAACAGATGATTGATCTTCCTATGGATCTTTTCTGTCTAGTTGACTCAACACTCACTCTAATTGACAAATCAAGGCACTTTCAATCTCCCCTATTGTCAATTACGTGCTAAAATACCAAAACACCCTAGAACAATATCTAGAAAAACACATCCTAAATTATGTGTTCATATAATTTACACAATTTTACAATGTCTAGTGAAACCATACACACAAGTCAGAAGCTGCTTCCCTTAACAACATTCTCCCCCTATCTTGATGCAGCTGCTCCCCCTAACACCTGTATCACAATTCAAGTAGATATGCAATTTTCCTTGTGAGGTGTTTGAATTGTTCTCCCCCTTTTTATCAATCATTGGCAGTATAGCAGTAGATATTGATTGAAATTTAAGCAATTTAGGAGAACTAACATTTAAAGAGCACACATATTTAAAAGATAGATGTATAAGGATCAAAATAGTTTAATCAGACATCATTTTCAGAAACTATGTATGCATAGCAGACCAAATAGAGCAGTGATATAAGCAGATAACATAATCATAAAAAACATCACTTGCATTCCATATTAGAACCTAGATAAACCAGGGGATCTTAAACCATAATCATGGCAGTAAAAATGTGCATTATATCCAACCATATTCAATAATATCCAAAAACTTATATACTGCCCAAGATTGGCAGTAGTATGACAGAAAACCAAAATAATAATAATAATAATATTCCTCACTCAGAGGATATTACACTAAAAAGAGACTTTTTAACTTTGTAAGTTAGTAATGCATCACACCTATGTATGAGCGAAGAGCATTAAAAAAGATATTTATGCCCTAAGAATTTCAGGGAGAATCCAGGTACGTGATGCATTGGTTGTGCTATAGACAATCAAAAACCTTTACTGCACTGGTAAGACATTCAGAATTTGTTGTGTATCGTGTTGCAGGGTCCCCAGCATGGTTTTAATCTCCAATAGACAGACTTCATAGTCATCCAGCCGTTTCATTATGTAGGATTGTCTATCAAGCAGATCCTATATAATGTCTCGTTCGGTGATAGCCTAAATGTTCTCAACAGAGATGGGGTTGTGCACAGGATAGCCTTTGTTTGAGCTTGACTCGATTTTTCCCCCAAGAGGTGCGTTGGCAATGATATTGCAGATGTCTTCTTGGTTGAACCTGGCACACAGGTGTGGGAGATCGTTAGTAGGAGGCAGCCTAAATTGTCGTGATAACTTGGACACAAGACATGGGATGGAAGTGTAGTGATCGATTCGTTGGAAGACACCTGAATTAATTGTTGTAGAATGAGAGTGGGTAGATGTAAGACCTGTATCCTATCCCGTACTGTTCTGTCGACTTCTACGGTCCTCCTGGTCGAATTCCGACAACCCGCAATCTTTTAGCAGCAGTTGCGCACAACCTTGAGTCGTGTCCTGTATTCCAGAGTCGGCTTAACCCGAGACTTGTACCTTATTGACCGTGTCGTCGCTACAGTTCTGATGCTGCATCTCGCGCGTCAAGGCGATACCTAGGCTAGGAGATGTCGACCCGCGTTTAGTTTGAGGAAAACACTGCGCGTTTGCAATTCTAAGAGAATCTCTATAACATGTCCCATCAATCACCTCAATCAAGTACACAGCCATCATTTCACATATCAAATCCAAGCAACCACCCTCTCTCTTACATATGCAACCCCAAAGTCAAAGTAACCCATACCTTACATGTCAAGTACACATCACCCATCACTCACCATCCCTCTCTCCCATCACTTTTCTTACACAAGCTCTCTCTCATCTCTCCCATTCTCCCCAAGCAACTCCAACGTCCAAGCATCCCAAGTGAGAGAAAAGTGTGTTTTATGTGGCCCACTTCCTACCCCAAAATCCTTCATCCTAGCCCTTCATTTCTCATCATCTTCCATCAAAGAGAAGCACAAGGAGATCGACATTTCATCAAACCAAGAAGATCAAATGGTGGGTGCTTTATAGGCTAGATTTTCATGTTTTGATGATGGGCCGAGTGAGGCTTACCAATTGATGGTATGGATCTAACTTTGAACCCTAGGTGTGGCCAATGGCCCATCTTGATTCTCATGATGATTCCGTGATGGGGCCATTTTCCGTGGACCCCATCATGATGTTTATTTTTCTTGCATGAAAATAGCTCATCTAGACATTTCATTTTGGTGGAGAAGGAATCACCACCATTGATTTTTGATTTAATGGTCCCACCTGTATTGAGACCCACTTGATGTAGGATTGAATGCATGGAAGGGAGGGCCCATAGTGTCAGGGTCCCTCCATCATCACGTGTCCCTCTCTCTTTCTCTCTCTCCCTCTCTTTATTTATTTATTTATTTTTTCATGTGATGATGTGGCCGTGTGGCCCACTCGGATGAACCACACCTTAATGTATGTCTTATCCACACCATCCACCTATTTGGTGGCCCACCTTTAAATGTGGTATAGGCAATTGTCCAACATCCAGGGACGCTGGACACCATGAAGCGTGAACATGTCAGTGTGGTGTACTGACGAGCTAATAAACAAAAATATCAGTTTGATTTAAAACTTGGGGTGGGCCACTTGTGTAGGCCCCACCTTAATGTATGAACCCAATCCATAACGTCCATTCCATTCCCTAGCTCATTTTAGATGTTGAGTTGAAAATTGAAGTTAATCCGATTTTCTAGCGGGCCATAACATAGAAAATATTGATTTTTAACGTTAAAATTGACTAGGACCGACCTTGAGCCAAAATATACTGAATATTGGGCTTGTTTGGTTGGTCTTGAGCCATGAAATGCAATGGCTGGAGTGGATTTACTTGATACAGGTCCCGCAAACGAAAAACTCTGAAATTTCTATTTTTTTTCTAAAAAAGTAAACATGCAGTTGTTGCTACTGCACGTCAGAGGATGCTGCAGCAGCATCCTGCTGCACCAGCGAATGGGCAGGGACCACGGTCCCAGCCGTGAGCCCCACTGTGATGTGTGTAGAGCATCCACACCATGCATTTGCTGGGCCCCTTCTTGCGGAGGGCCCCCTTCAAAAATTAAAAATATATAAAGCTCGGTGGCCCACGTCACAAGACACAGTGGAAGTTTTAACATCTGCCATTGAAACCCTTCTTGGGTCAGAGAAGTTTTGGATCATCATGAAATTTATTTTTCCAATTCATACGGGTCTCTATGACTGAATCAATGGATTGGATGGAAAGTAAACGTTATGGTGGGTCCCACATGGGAACCACCTATGTATGTGTTTTATCCATCGCCATCCGGGGACAGTGGGACCCACCCCACGTGTTGGGGGTACACTGTGATGTATGAATCTGACCAGGCTGTGGATGGCCTGGACATTCTATTATGTAATTGTAATATTAATATGTATATATATGTATATGTTATATATGAATATATAAATACAATGTTGGTGGGCCCTACATGGGACCCACCTCTGTCCTCTTTAAAAACAAGAAGGTTGCACATACCGCAGCTATTTAGCTGCTCTGTTGACGTTAGTAGGTCCGTGGGACATGCTACACCTATGTGGACCCCACCCCTAGTTGTTATACAGGTGGCAACAAGTTCCATGGGTCCCACTTGTTTCATCCACGCCATCTATCTATGGGACCCACCATGATGCATACGTTGTATCCAAACCATCTAACCATTTTGAAATATTATTTTACGGCATGGGTAAAATGATGAGTCAGATCTATAGTTCAAGCATACCCCACCATTGAAAATAGCAGGGACAGTGATATCCACCGTTCAAAACTTCTTAAGGTCCACGGTAGTTTCGATCAAGCTGATGTTTTAGGTTTCACTTCATCTACCTCTATGTTAACTTATAAATAGGTTGGATCTCAAAAATACATAAGCGTGGGCCCGATTGTATACATGAAGCCCATTTAACTTGGCCCATTTGAATCAGCCCATTTCATTCGTCCTGTTGATACGAACCATTTTATGTATTTGGGGCCCATTTGAAGAAGCTCGATGTAATGTATTTGGGGCCCATTTGAAGAAGCCCGATGTAATGTATTTGGGGCCCATGGGTTGAGGCTTGTTGTTATGTATTAGGGCTCGTGGGTTGAGGCCCATTGTAATGTATTTGGACCTCATGGGTAGAGGCCCATTGTGATATATTTGAGGCCCATGGGACATGGCCTATTGTGATATATTTTTGACTCATTTAACAAGGCCCATTGTGATGTATTCAAGGCCCATGGTTGAGGCCCAATGCGATGTATGTATGGCCCGTTAAGTTGTTTATGAATCCCTTGTATGGGCCACTCCTTGGGAGCAATGTTGGTTAAATGGCCACATTGTTGGGCAATAATGCTTGAATGTCCAATTGTGACCTTCCCTTAGGCCTTGTTAGGCTCATTCTCATCATTCTCTTAGTGGGTTAACCTAAATAAGTGGGTCCCATTCATCATGAATGGATGGCTCCATGCTACCGAATTTGATATAACTACGACCGAGGGATGATCTTTATATTATGGTTGATCGGCTGTACATCTATGGATCTCACCTTATTTATGTGCTAGTTGTCGATGTCGATTATTGATTCTAATTGTCGGTGTTGATTATTGATGCAGATTATCAATGTTGATTGTTGATACCGATCATTAGTGCTGATTATCAAGGCCGATTCCGATTGTCGAGGTCGATTCTGTAACACCCTGAAAATCGAGTAGGAGCCCAACTCCGAGTTCTAACACATCACTTATGCAACATAGATAATGATAATTAAATGTCATCTATGTTAGTGCCTTAAACATGAGTGGGATTATACCAAAAAAATATATGATACTCTGGAGATAATTAAATTATGCAAGCGGAAGACTGTGATAGATATATAAAATATATAAAACGTTGTAAGTCTCCACAGTGTGAACGTGTTACCAAGTTAAATATATGCATGTATACTCCCAAAATGGATAAAATGAATATACATGGGTGTTCCAAAAATGTAAAATAACAAGTGTAATGGCATCTAGTCAGCATCTTTGTAATCCTATGGATTAGAACATGGTCTACATAGAACTGTCCGAAAGTTGCATATATGAGAACTCCTCATCATCATAAAAGTCAGGCTCTGCTTCGTCAGCTTTGCCATCATCTACAACTATAACAAAGTATGGTTAGTGTTTTAAAATATCATCCCAGAGTGGGAGTGAGTGATCAACTCATTAGATCTATAAGGTAAAGGTTAACATGTTATCAATTTAGTCAAGCAGTAATGATAAAGCAATAGAGCAAGCATTCCTAGGTACTCTGATTAATGCAAGCATGATATGTTATAATGATACATGCCCTTGCCTAGACTCCCTCTACAACATCATTTCATGACCGTGGCATGCACCCCTTCCTTTGTGCTCAACTCCAATGCCAAAGGCACATGCAATGCGGTGCATGTGCGTGATTAACCAAGTTCTTAATTAAGCATATTCATATAGTAGGTTTGAAAAGCTACGGTACCTCCCTTTATATCATTGATCCAAACATTGATCCATCAGTGTTGTCAATCCTAGTTAATCACATACAAGGAAAAGTTTCAAGTCGCTACAGAGCGACTCATCACCTCAGCGCAGGCCTAGTTTATACTCAAGATCATTACGGAAAGGCTCGTCACCTTAGCATAGTCCTAGTATATACTCGTGGTCACTACAGGCTCATCACCTGATCGTAGGCCGACAGCTCGAATACAGTGTCCCATACACCCCCATATTCAGCTCATGAGCTTGGGTTGCTCAGTGGTCACTATAGGGAGGCTCGTCGCATCAGTGTAACCCGGCAGCTTGACCACGGTGTCCCATATACTAGCATGTCCGGCTCATGAGTCTTAGCGGATCGAGGTACTAAGGTTAAATGAGATTTTCACTGATAAGTTGGTACCTTTAGATTCAAGCAGTAACGTCCATACATGGTGAACATATATTAGGCCAATCGGATTGCTTGACAAACTCGATTGGTATGAGCGTACGTTGAACTGATCGACATGGAGCGCGTAAGCACTCTATGTGGCCTATCCACTATCGATAATCACCATACGACTTGGATTCCTTAAACTTATCCATTGTGGCTGAAATAGTTTTGCCACCAATAGTGAACCTTTACCGATTGCCTAGACTACATCGTAGCTCTAAACACACTCCAACAATAACATTCACATGTGACAGCCAAAGACAGCATGTGACAACTAAAACTAAATGCAAATCTTACTTGAGCATTTCAACAAAACACATACTACACATGTTACCATACATAAGCATTTTATCCATAAATAACATAGTAGTAAGACAAGTTACATAAAGGAAATGGTAACCATAGATAAGGGGATTAAGAACCCTATCTCAACACCCTCATTACATATGTTTAAACAGTCATTTTATCAAATACTTAAACTACACATATTACATACGTGTACTTAATTAGTTTAAAATGCATATTATAGTAAATTCTCCTACATAGGAGTTGTCTTACATACAACAATCATGCATTCTCTGCCGATGATCATAATAAACACAAATCATAATTTCATATTTATTCAGGCATTTCAACAAACACATAGAATGCATTTTATTCAACATACTTTATATATATGTAATATATGGAAAACGCTGAATCTAAGCACATGTGATAGCAATCAAGCCAGTCATAAATCATTACTGGCATTGAAGGCCTTAAAAACCATAACATAAACATTTATAGTCTGCACCTTTCACCGGTAGACTCGTATCGTACTCAGTTTGAACACTATGCTTTAGTCTACAGCACAACGACAACCAATAGCATGAAATAGGTTAGATATTTCACCATCTACTCTATTTAAATCCCTAGAACATATTAGGGTTAGGATTTCTTACCCAAGAACAGAGTCAGAATTTCCTAAATAGTGATATAGACAAGCTGATTGAGTATGTAGAGCAGCGGGATCGAATCTCTGCAGGAACTTGTAAGTGTTGTAGTTTGAACCCTCTTTGGTTGTCAAATTTTATGTGTCAAAACCTCTATATGTGTATTGTGTTCGTATCTTGTTTGAGTCATCTATACTTCGAGACACGACAATGAACTCCTCAAGCTAGTTCGAGCTGCATATTTGATGATATTCAAGAACAGTTCAAGTTCATGAAGAGTTCAAGTTCAAGACTCAAAGTTCGTATATTCAAGATCAAGACTCTAGCATAAGATAGGGAACTGAGCACAACTCATACTTGCTGATGGTGACTTCAAAGCTTATGAAATGTTCAAGCTACATCAAGTTGAACTCAAGCTTCATAAAGTTCAACGTGTTCAAGTTACATCAAGAAGAACTCAAGCTTCGTAAAGTTCAACGTCTAAACTAATGAAGGTTCAATGTCCTTGGTAAGGTTTGATTGAACTTAGGTTGACATTTAGTGTAGGTCATTTTACATACATAATTTATATATTTTCTACAAATGATTTTGGTCTGTTCTACGACTAGTCCTAGACCTTGTTCGACTAGTCCTGGCACTAGTTCGACCAATCCTAGAAAATCTAAGACCAGTCGAAGTTTGTTGCAAATTATCAGATTTTTCCTGTTCGGCTACGACTAGTCCTGGAGTCTTCTCGACTAGTCGTGGGACGGTCACGACTCGACCTTCGACCAGTCATGGATCCATGATTCAAACTCCAAAAACTAAATCATGGGTCGCACGACTAGTCATATGAGGTCCATGACCAGTCGTGGACGGCCTTCGACTAGTCGTGGACTGCTCACGACCAGTCGTGTAACGGCTTTATCCGATCGCGCCTGAATTTTTTAAAATTTATTTCTTCTTCGACTAGTCGTGGTGACCCTAGGACCAGTCGAAGACAAACATCTGCAGCTATAAATAGCACATGAATTTCAGAGTTTTTGATCGAAAATTAAGTAAATTCAAAGCTCCACTCTGAGATAAGTTTGTATCTGCTCTTAAGCTATATTGTGCATAATTTTATTTCCTTTTATTAGCTTTTTTCTATTTGATTTGATTCATTATTCCAATCTGATTTGAAAAGAGAAAATATTGTTTTCCTTCTTTTGAAAATTAAAATCAAATGGAGCTAGCCCAGTCTATTTTAATTTAAAATCAATTAGAACTTAGAACCATTATAAAGTGAGTATTGGAAATTGAACTTTCATATCCGAACATCTACTCCAATTGGTTCTTCCGGGCTGCTAAAAAGGAGAAATTCAGGTATTTTATAATTCTGTAAAATTTTCATTCTTTTAGTTTTTGTTTGGAATTCGCCAGAAAAATTTCATTTATTGGTTATCTGAGGAGAGACAGAAAACTAAGAATAGTGTGGGTTTTTGGATTCTTTAAGCCCAAGCTAAAAGACACGATTTTGAAATTTTTAGGTGAACCTATGAAACCTATTTTGATAGTGAACGCTAATATCCCTGTGTGAGGATATTAGGATTAGAGTAGCATTCTGTGTGGCTATTGTAAAATAGTTGGTGGACACACAGGGGAACCACTATAACTCTTTGTCTTGTGGATTGATTGATCGCTTTCTTAATTCCTTATTTTTTATCATTCAGTTCTGTGGAATGTATATGTGGATATGACTGCTGTAACTATTTACATTTCAAGCAAGTGTGGGGAATGTTGTAATAATCTAGAGATTTATTTCAACATTTTATTACTTGATATACTTTTATCAATCTGTGCTTCAATTTCAGTAATTATTCTAGTAAGGTTGCCCTACCATTTCTATGGTGCATGGTTGTCCCTAGAATAATCAATTCTTAAGATTGCAATTCCTTTGCTATTTATTTTCAGATTGATTTTTTTATTCAAAAGATGTTCTAGAAATAAGGTTGTCCTACCATAAGCCCTTGTTGATTATGGTATAAAGTTGTCCTTAGAATTGAATTTGTATCAACCTCTCAATGTTTATTTATTAGGATTGATTTTCTTTCAGCATTGTGAATTGATTTAATTTGTAAGGTTATTTCTTCATTTTAATCCGCTGTATTTAATTTTAATTTGGCATAGTCCTATTCATCCCCCCCCCCCCTCTAGGACATATAGCTTGGCCATTTCAAGTAGTATCAGAGCCTAATAGCTCATTCTTATTTGGATTTATTTCTTGCGCTAACGATCTAAGCTATATAAAAGATGTCAAATTTTGATAGCCTCTCAGTCACTAGGCCTCCACCTTTTTGATGGCTCCAACTATGCCTATTGGAAAACCAGAATGAGCATCTTCCTCAAATCATTGGATGAGAGTGTGTGGCAAGCCACAGTGACCGAATGAAAACCCCCTACCACTAGAGTAACTGGAACCGACGATTCAAAAATAATGAGAGTGTCTCCTTATTTCTCATGGACTACACTTCAGAAAAGTGAGAATAGTGCCAATGCTAAAGCACTAAATGCTATCACTTGCGCACTATCACCGGATGAATTCAAAAGAATCATATCCTGTGATACTGCAAAGCAAGCCTGAGATATATTAGAAATGACACACGAGGGTACTTCAATTGTCAAGAAGTCTAAAGTCCAACTCCTCACAACTAAATTTGAAGAAATTCATATGGAGGAAAATGAAATGTTTATGGACTTTTACACTAGACTGAATGACATTGTAAACTCAATGTGGGGTCTTGGCGATAAAATCCCAAAAAGTAAAGTATGTGCAAAGATATTACGCTCACTTCCTGAACGGTTCAACTCTAAAGTAATCGCGATCCAGGAACTTCGTGATACGGATAACATGAGGGTAGAAGAACTAGTTGGTTCTTTACAAACCTATGAATTGAATTTTAAAGCTCCTAAAGGCAAATCTATTGCTTTAACATCTTCTAAAGGTATTTCTCAAGAAAACTCAGATTTAGAAAATTCAGAAGATGATATGGCACTTTTGGCTAAAAAGTTTTACAAGATTTTTAAAAGTAAAAAAAGGGTTGATTTCCAAAAGACAAACGAAAAGAAACGATCTAAACCAAAGTCTCAAACCTGGAAATCTTTGAAAGATAGTCAATGGTACAACTGTCAAGAATATGGGCATTTAGCAAACAAATGTCCTAAAAAGGAAAAACCCAAGAAGAAGGGTATGTTAGCTACATGGGACGAATCATCTAATTCTGAAGCCTCTTCTAAATCAGAAGATTCTGAAACCGAGTCGGGCAATGATGTAAAAGCCCTTATAACTCTAGCCAAGTTCACATTCTCAGATCACGATGATTCAACTAGTGAAAAAAATTTGCATAGTGATCATGAAAATGAAGAAGACCTTCAAGATTCTTATAATGCCTTATATAAGGAAAGTTGTAAAATTGTTGTCAAACTTAAACTTCAAAAAGAAAAGTATTTTAAACTCAAAGAATGTTTCGAGACTCTTATTTTAGAAAAGGCACAAATTTCAGATTATCTTGAAAAATCAAAATGTGATGTGGAATTCAAAACCTCCCTGATAGAAGATTTGAAATTTGAAAATGAGAAACTTAAGAATGAAGTATCTTCTCTTCTGAGTTTGAAAGACACATGGAGATATACCCAAGTGATCCAAAATTAGAAAAATTATTATCCGCATCAAGAAAATGTGGCGATCGATTTGGGTTGGGCTATGATAAAAATATACCTCCCAAACAGAAGGATACTCCGCTCAAATTTGTGAAAGGAGAAGCCTCAAACTCAAAAGAGAAAAATATTTATCGAGATTTTTCTAAAAATACAAAAAATTTTCAAAAACCGAAAAGTAGCCACGTCAATTTTAAAAATCAATACAGAAACCCACTAGCTGAAAAGATAATTGATTTGCTCAAGGAGCTCTTGAAATTTAACTCGGTAGGTCATTCTTTCAACTACAATCAAAAGAAGACCAACTATACTCCTAAACCCAAAACAGTTTAGAAATGGGTTCCTAAGGGTGTCTGCTTGGTTGCTCACACCGCTTTCAAAGCAACAAGCAATTCAAAGTTGTACCTAGATAGTGGATGCTTCAGGCATATGACAGGAGACAAAGCTTTGTTCACTGATCTTAAAGATATGACTGATGGATCAATCACATTTGGTGATGGAAGCAATTGCAAGATTATTAGCAGAGGTACAGTTTAACTTTACAACCTTCATTTATTTAAAGATGTTTTATATGTTGAGGGACTGAAACACAACCTGTTAAGCATATCTCAAATATGCGATAACAACCATAGTGTGAAATTTTCCAATCAAGGTTGTGAGATCATAAATAGAAAGGGTTCTGTAATATTAACTGGTCGTAGAACTTCTGAAAACTGCTACATAGTAAGTGATGGTAGCTCATCTAACCAAAAGTGTTACATGGTCCATACTAATGAGACAGAACTACGGCATAAACGCCTTGGACATGTGCATTACCGAAATTTATAAAAATTGAGCAAAGGAGAACTAATTAGAGGTCTACATAAGTTACAAAAAGTAGACAAAATATGTGGTGAATGCCAGTACGGTAAACAAACTAGGAGCTCTCACAAAAAAGTGAAATCCAATGCCACATCTAGACCACTCGAGCTTATCCACATGGATCTTATAGGACCAACAAGAACAGAAAGTCAAGGCGGCAAAAAATACATTTTGGTTATCATATATGATTATACAAGATACACTTGGGTTTCATTTTTAAGAGACAAATTAGAAACCCTTGATGAAGCGAAAAAGATCATCAAACGTATCCAAACTGAAAAATGTTCTGAAGTTAGTAAGATCCGTAGTGATCATGGATCCGAATTTGAAAATAGAGATTTTGAGAAATTTTGTAGCGAACAGGGAATATCACATGAATTTTTTGTGCCCAAAACACCACAACAAAATGGTATTGTGGAAAAAAAAACAGAGTGCTTCAAGAAATGAAAAATGTTATGTTGAATAGCATGAAGCTCCCTAGAAATTTATGAGCTGAAGTAGTAAATACTGCCTGCTACATTATTAACCATGTTTATACTTGTAAATCAAATAATAAAACGGCTTATGAAATTTGGTTTGACAAGAAGCCGACTGTCAAATACTTTCGTATTTTTAGCAGCAAGTTCTACATTTTGCATGACCGTTAAAACTTGGGAAAGTTCGACACTAAAAGTGACGAAGGGACCTTTTAAGGATATTCTTTAAACAGTCATTCTTATCGTGTTTTGAACAACAGGACTGGTGTGATTCAAGAATCAATCAATGTAGTCATTGATGATCACCTGAATACACCTACCCCTAATTCAGACAATGATGAAGTTCTTGTAATTGAAAAACCAGATACTTCATCAAGTGAAATTAATTCTGAATTAAGGACTATTAAAGATCATCCAACTACTTAAATTCTTAAAAACCCTCTCACTGGTGTGCACACTCGTAGGCAAATAGAAGACATATGCAATTACGTATGTTTTACATCCCAGATTGAATCGGTAAACGTAAAAGAAGCACTTTCTGACGAAAACTGGATAGTTGCGATGCAGGAAGAACTTAATCAATTTGTTCGTAATGATGTCTGGCATCTTGTTCCTAGACCTACAGATAAACACATTATTGGAACAAAATGGATTTTTAAAAAAAAGTCTGATGAACTTGAAAATATTATTCGAAATAAAGCAAGACTAGTTGTACAGGGGTACACACAAATTGAAGGCATCGATTACGATGAAACCTTTGCCCCTGTAGCCTGTCTTGAATCTATTAGACTTTTTATATCCATTGCATGTCTTAAGAAGTTTTAAATTTTTCAAATGGATGTAAAGAGTGCCTTTTTGAATGGCAATTTACATTAAGAGGTATATGTGGAATAACTCCCAGGGTTTGAAGACCCTAAGTTTACTAATCATGTATATCGTCTTAAAAAATCTCTTTATGGTTTGAAACAAGCTCCCAGGGCTTGGTATGAAAAATTGACGAAGTTTTTACTGAGTCACAATTTTCAAATGGGTAGTGTCGATAAGACTCTCTTTGTTAAGAAACATAACGACGATATTTTAATGGTTCAAATCTATGTTGACGATATTATTTATGGATCAACGAGTACTAACATGACTGTTGAGTTTGCAGAGTTAATGAAATCAAAATTCAAAATGAGCATGGTTGGGGAATTAAATTACTTCCTAGGGTTGCAAGTAAAACAACAACCTGATGGAATTTTTATTTCTCAAACCAAGTATGCTTTGAACTTGATTAAGAGGTTCGGATTTGAGAAAGGTAAGAATTTTGATACTCCTATGAGTACAACTCTAAGACTTTCAAAAGACTCTATAGGTAATGATGTAGATCTTAAGTTGTATCGTAGCATGATTGGTAGTTTTCTTTACTTAACTGCAAGTAGACCTGATATTGCTTTAAGTGTTGGAATTTGTGCTAAATATCAGTCTAATCCTAAAAAATCACACTTAACTACTGTTAAGTGAATTATTAGATATGTCACAAGTTTAATTAATTTGGGTCTTTGGTATCCTTATGATACTAGTTTCAATTGGCTGGGTATTCAGATGTTGATTGGGCTGGTAATATCGATGACAGAAAATCAACCAGTGGTGGTTGTTTTTACATTGGAAATTGCTTGGTTTCTTGGTTTAGCAAGAAGCAAAGGTTCATATCACTCTCAACCACTGAGGCTGAATACATTGCAGTTGGAAATGCATGTACACAGCTGGTTTGGATGAAACGAATGTTGAGTGATTATGGTATCACACATGATTCAATGGTTTTATACTGTGATAATTCCAATGCGATAAATATTTCAAAAAACCCAATCCAGCATTCATGTACTAAGCACATTGACATTAGATTTCATTATATTCATGAATTAGTGGAAGAAAAAGTAATATCCTTGGAATATATTCCTACGAGACTCAACTTGCTGACATATTCAGTAAACTGCTTGATAAAAGCAGGTTTAATAAATTAAAATTTGATCTTGGTATGTGCAATTTAAAATAATTGATTCTGTATCTTTGTAGTATAGTGTATATATGTTAATATATTAGTGATTTTTATATCCAATTTTGTTAAAAAATTATATTTTTTTCGGTACACGACCAGTCGAGTACGTACTCGACCAGTCATGCCACGACCGGTCGAGGACGACCCACGACCAGTCGTGTAGCGCGCTGGTTGCATTTATTTGGGGAAAGTGCTTCATCCTCTTCATTCTAACCTCCTCTCCAACAAGCCAAGCTTCAACTAGTCGAATTCTTGTGTTCGATTCTTTCAGGTTAGAGCATTTTGCTTGTTTTTCTTGAAGATTCATTGTCTTTTCTCTTCAATTTCTTGATTATTGTTGTCTATTTCATCTCTTTCTTCAAGATTTTTGGGTTTTCTTCCTCATTTGCTGATCCTAGAAAAACCCATCTTCATTTTCTTGAAATTTCTTGTATTTCTTTAAGAAAATGGATCCTAGAGTTAAAAAGAAGAATTCTAGAGGTGCTTCATCTTCTAGATCTAATGTTATCACCAGACGGCATCTTAGGGCTGTCGAAGATGATCCATCGTATGTTTGTAATTTGCGTATGTGCAATGTAATTGTAGAAAAGGCCGTTGATTTCAATCATATTGCTGATTTCAATCTTTTTCCTCTCTTTCAATCTGTAGGATGGGAAAACATTTTACGCTGGGGCGGGCCGACATACCAGTCCATAGCGCAGGCCATGGTAGCATGTATTACTGATTTTTTCATTGAATAATTAACTTTCTCTATTGCTACAAGAGAAGGGTCTTTTCATATTGATCGACATTTAATCTCAGGCCTCATGGATATTTCTGTAAATGATGATGGTATTCATCCCAGTACACTTGTTGAGAAAGTGTCAGAATCTGAGAAACGTATTTTTACTAGAGAATTATGTAACATGGATGCACCATAGAATCGTACTGGGAATGCCTTCGCAACCAGGTATTTGTTGCCCAGATACAGGATCTTACATCGTATCTTCACTTCTAATCTATATCCCGCTCTGAAAATAAGAATGAGTTGACTCTGCTGATGGTTTGCATTTTGTACTCAATTGTTACTGGTGCTAATATCTGTTTGCCCTCTTTGATTTGTTACTCGATCATTCAATTCAGTATTCATCCTGGCCATAGTGATATTCCATTTGGGTATCTCATGAATGTGCTAGCAACTCACATGTTGGTGGCTATGCCTGTTGGAGAGGCTCCTATCCAACACCCTATATTCAACAAGTCCAACATAAACAAAATGCAGTTGGATTTGGCTCAAGGATAAGTTGATATTGGTGCGGGTGGAGCTGCTACTGAAGCCAGGAATGATGAAGAGGGTGATGCTCCTCCTCTAGATGATATCAATATAGACGATATTTTTAATGAAATTGATTCTGACTTTGGGAATGATCCAGACTATGAGCCATCTGATTTTGATGCACGTTTGAGTGCATTAGAGGAGAAGATAGAACAGATGCATGTTGGCTAAAATGCCCAATTCAAAAGTATGTGCAAGTATTTTAGGCGCCTACAAAAAGGCCTTCATCAAATTGATCCAACCATACCTGCTCCCTCTTCTGGCTCAGATTGAGGATTTTACTCTTTGGTTTGTAATAACTATATGACTTTGCTTTCTCTATGTTTATGTGACTGAGTTCTTTGACTTGACTTGATAATATTTTATGTTATGATATTCTGAGTTCTCTATTAATTATCTTGCTTATTGATTCTTCCTTTGTCATATTTTTGACAAAAAGGGAGAGAATTGTGGATGATAATAGTGAATATGATGATTGATAGGTGTATGAATATGATGATTGGTAGGTGTACTTCTCATACTTCTCAGGGGGAGTTGTTAAACTCAGGGGGAGTTAGTAAACTTACAAGGATATTATTCCTTAGTTATCTTATGTCAATGACAACCGGTGCATGATTCTTTATTAATCCTTATGATGCTCCTCTTATTGCATTTTGTGCATTGAATATAGGACTGTGTTTTGTCACAAATTTGACAAAGGGGGAGATTGCAAGTACTGTGGTTTGAACCCTCTTTGGTTGTCAAATTTTGTGTGTCAAAACCTCTATATGTGTCTTGTGTTGGTATCTTGTTTGAGTCATCTACACTTCGAGACACGACGATGAACTCCTCAAGCTAGTTCAAGCTGCATATTTGATGATATTCAAGAACAGTTCAAGTTCATGCAGAGTTCAAGTTCAAGACTCAAAGTTCGTATATTCAAGATCAAGACTCTAGCATAAGATAGGGAACTGAGCACAACTCATACTTGCTGATGGTGACTTCAAAGCTTATGAAGTGTTCAAGTTACATCAAGTTGAACTCAAATGTAACACCCTAGAATTTTTCCAACCTGGGGTTAGACGTCCTTAGGCAATGGGTCAACCATAACACCTTGGTAACCTCTCAGAACCTAATTCCAAAGCCAAAGAAATCACTTAGGATTAATTCGTATGAGATTACTAGGAGTGACGACCCTAGACAGGATCTGTGTTGGGATTGATATAAGTAAGGTACCCTAGTTTCCCAATCCTGCTATATGAAAAGGACTAATAACAACCCGGTAATCATTATCCGTATCACATTGCATGTGCCTGGAAGATGTGGAGCACTGTGGGAAGAAAGCATGCCGCGGGCATAAGATGGTGCCGTATGAGGGAGAATGTCGGTGAGGGCATCCATCATGTCATTTCATGCTTGCATTAATAACAGTATGTAGGAATGTTTGATCGTTTGCTTTACTATTATCGCGTGATTGATTTGATAACATGCTAATCTTTGCTCTATAATTTCACTGAGTTAATTACTCATTCCCACGTTACGGGATGGTGTTCCGGACACCCACCAGTCCCTATTTTAGTTTCAGATGATGGCGCTACTTGTGAGGCGGAGCAGACTTGATGATGATGAGGAGGATCCCTCCTTTATGCGTGTTCCGATCGACGGGATTACAGGGAGGTTGATTAGACGCCTTGAAACTTGTCATTTTATATTTTTGGAGCATTCATGTATATTCTTTTCTTTCCATTTTTGGAGTATACATGTATTTAATTAACCTGGTAACATGTTCACACTCTGGAGACTTACAATTACTTATGTATTTTATGTATTTATCACAGTCTTTCGCTTGTTAATTTAACTGTCTCTGGAGTATGATATATTGTTTTGGCTTAGTCTCAATCTTGTTTAATGCCATTCTACAGACAACATGCATTTATCATTATCTATGTTGCATAAGTGACGTTCTGGAACTTGGGAGTTGGGTTTCTACTCGACCCCCAATTTTTGGGGTGTTACATCAAACTTTGTAAAGTTCAACGTGTTCAAGCTACATCAAGAAGAACTCAAGCTTCGTAAAGTTCAACGTCTAAACTAATGAAGGTTCAATGTCCTTGGTAAGGTTTGATTGACCTTAGGTTGACCTTTAGTGTAGGTCATTTTGGATACATAATTCATATATTTTCTACAAATGATTTTGGTCTGTTCTAAGACTAGTCCTGGACCTTGTTCGACTAGTCCTGGTACTAGTTCGACCAATCCTAGAAAATCCAAGACCAGTGGAAGTTTGTTACAAATTATCATATTTTTTCTTTTCGGTTATGACTAGCCCTGGAGTCTGCTCGACTAGTCGTGGGACGATCACGACTCGACCTTCGACCAGTCGTGAAGCCACGATTCAAATTTAAACAACTAAATCATGGGTCGCACGACTAGTCATGTGAGGTCCACGACCAGTCGTGGACAGCCTTCGACTAGTCGTGAACTGCTCATGACCAGTCGTGTAATGGCTTTATCCGATCGCGCCTGAATTTTTAAAAATCTGTTTCTTCTTCGACCAGTCGTGGTGACCCTAGGACCAGTCGAAGACGAATTTCTGCAGCTATAAATAGCACACAAATTTCAGAGTTTTTGATCAAAAATTAAGTAAATTCAAAACTCCACTCTGAGATAAGTTTGTGTCTGCTCTTAACTATATTGTGCATAATTCTATTTCCTTTTGTTAGCTTTTTTCTATTTGATTTGATTCATTATTCCAATCTGATTTGAAAAGAGGAAATATTGTTTTCCTTCTTTTGGGAATTAAAATCAAATAGAGCTAGCCCAGTCTGTTTTAATTTAAAATCAATTAGAACTTAAAACCATTATAAAGTGAGTACTGGACATTGAACTTTCATATCCGAACATCTACTCCAATTCTTTCTTCCAGGCTGCTACAAAGGAGAAATCCAGGTATTTTACAATTTTATAAAATTTTCATTCTTTTGTTTTTTGTTTGGAATTTGCCAGAAAAATTCCATTTGTTGGTTATCTGAGGAGAGCCAAAAAACTCAAAATAGTGTGGGTTTTTGGATTATGTAAGCCCAAGCTAAAAGACACAATTGTGAAGGTTTTAGGTGAACCTATGAAACCTATTTTGATAGTGAATGCTAATATCCCTGTGTGAGGATATTAGGAGTGGAGTAGCATTCTGTGTGGCTATTGTAAAACAGTTGGCGGACATACAGGCAAACCACTATAACTCTTTGTCTTGTGGATTGATTTCTTGCTTAATTCCTTATTTTTTATCATTCAGTTCTGTGGAATGTATATGTGGATGTGAATGCTGTAACTATTTACATTTCAAGTAAGTGTAGGGAATGTTGCAATAATCTAGGGATTTATTTCAGCATTTTATTACTTGATGTACTTTTATCAATTTGTGCTTCAATTTCAGTAATTATTCTAGTAAGGTTGCCCTGCCATTTATATGGTGCATGGTTTTCCCTAGAATAATCAATTCTAAAGATTGCAATTCCTTTGCTATTTATTTTTAGATTGAGTTTTTTATTCAAAAGATGTTCTAGAAATAAGGTTGTCCTACCATAAGCCCTTGTTGATTATGGTGTAAGGTTGTCCTTAGAACTGAATTTGTATCAACCTCTTAATGATTATTTATTGGGATTGATTTTATTTTAGCATTGTGAATTGATTTAATTTGTTAGGCTATTTCTTCATTTTAATCCACTGTATTTAATTTTAATTTGGCATAGTCCTATTCACCCCCCCTCTAGGACATATAGCTTGGCCATTTCAAAACTATCTCCTGATTTCTCTCTCACTTTCTCTCTCTTTCCTTCTCTCTTTGCTCTCTTTTCTCTCCTGGGGTTTACAAATTCGTATAGAATGAGAGAGGGGTAGGTTTAGGTGCTTATATAGGCCCAGAACTGATGAGATTAGCCCAAGGGCCATGGTATACTTAGGTTATATCCAAAAGTCAGCTGTTTCAATCCAATGGAGCACATCTGGAGGCCCCTTTTCTACATATGGTTGGGAGTAAGCCCCTTGACGATGGATCAACGTCAAGATAAGTTTTTGGTCTGATCGGGTTTGGGGATCGACCGCAGAGGACTTGTTTTAGTTCAACTGTCACTGTTACTCAATCAGGGCCACAAGTACACTGACATGTGTTAGAAATTTTCCCTTATCCAAGGGTGTAATTGGGTCAAATTCTGACGGTCTAAATCCTTAGATTTGGCCTACAAGTGAACGACTCAATTTACTTAAGTTTCAGTTCATTTCTTAAAGACATTCGCGTTTCTCATACACTTCGCTCTGGGCTCAAGCTACGTGTTTCGGGATATCATTTGGACTTGATTTTCGAGATGGTTGTCAAGTCCAGTAAGGCGGCCATAACCATATAGTTTCTTAGTAATCAGACTTTCGACACGTGGTCTTAGTCCGATACGGAGTTTTAACGTGCTCCCGAGAGCAACTTGGTTTTGAGATGGATCCTAAGTTTTTAGACAATGTAGCACTAGCGATCCTACTGATTTTGGGTCTTGTAGTTCGTATAGAAAGTAGTCCAAGCTAATTGGACGTGTGATTTAGTTTAACACTTAATTAATCTTCGTCTAATTTCTATAGGATTTAGTTTTTAGTGATCTCTACCTAAGGTGGTACTCGGGTCTTTGTACGGATTTTTCCAAGAAGTTACAATCACCCCCCTTAAAGAAAAATCTCATCATCAAAATTAGTACCTTTTCATACTCCTCGAGAATCTGAAGGTAGTTCTTTCGAACCCCAGCTTCTGTTTCCCAAGTAGCCTCCTCCTTAGTATGATGCGTCCACAGTACTTTCATAAGTGGAATAACTGTACTATGCGACACTTACTCCTTCCGGTCTAGTATACGTGTCGGTTGTATTATATAATTAGCATCTTCACTCAACCAAACCTGCTCCCATCTGATAATGTGGGAAGGGTCAGGAACGTATTTCTTCAACATCAACACATGAAATACGTTGTGCACGCCTACGAGTGGGGCGGGCAAAGCAAGGCTGTAGGTTACCACACCCACTCGGTCTAGTATCTGGATGGGCCAATGAATCTCGATGTGAGCTTCCCTTTCTTTCCAAATCGGAGGACTCCTTTCATTGGAAAAACCTTCAGGAATACATGGTCCCAAACCTCAAACTTCAGCTGTCACCGCCTCATATTGGTGTAGCTCTTCTGTCTGCTTTGTGCTACCAGAAGTTGACGCTTGATAATTTTGATATTTTCTAAAGTTGCCTGAACTAACTCTGGGTCAATCAAACTCTTCTCACTAACCTTCGCCTAGCAGTGTGGTGCTCGACAGGGACGCCCATACAAGGCCTCATAGGGACCCATGCCAATACAAGCTTGAAAACTGTCGTTATCAGTGAACTCTGCATAAGGAAGACAGTCATCCTAATTATCCTTGAAATTAAGTACACAAGCTCGCAGCATATCTTCCAACACTTGATTTATCTGTTCCATCTGCCTGTCAGTCTGTAGGTGGAACACGGTACTGAACTTCAATTTCACACCCATTGCTTCCTGGATATGAGTCCAGAAGGTAGATGTGAATCGAGTGTCTCGGTCCGACATAATCTCCATAGGAATTCCATGCAGATGCACAATCTCCTTGATGTATAACCTAGCCGAATCATCTGCTGAGTTCAAAACTCTGATAGGGAGAAAATGAGCTGATTTCGTTAATCGGTCCATGATCACCCAAATGAAGCCATGCCCCTTCCTCGTCTTCAGCAGCTCTAAAATGAAATCCATAGAGATGAAATTTTATTTCCATTCAGCTATGGGCATGGGCTGAAGTAGTCCAGGAGGTCAGTGATGTTCAGCCTTGACCTACTGGCATGTGAGATAACGTGATACATGCTCTGCTATGTGGGCTTTCATGTTGTCCCACTAGTAAGAATGCTTCATGTCTTGACACATCTGAAATAGTGGTGAAGACCGCTTTAGTCGAAGTAAGAATATGCTAATATGTCCTAAAGGGGGGTTAATAGGACTTTTTAATCTTTTATGAAATACTTAAAATCCTCTTGCACTAATCCTATCAGATATGCAATTATCAGGATTACTCAAATGTAACTCTACTAGCTTCCAAGCCTAGTAGAGGATCCAATCAAAAACTATTCAAAGATAGTAATATAGAACGTAGTTCATGCTAGATATGACTGTGTATGTGTGTGAGGTGTGATCTCAGATATTCAAATATTGAATTAATAAAGTAAATCACACAAACAAATCAATCGCAAACATAATCATTTTTATAGTGGTTCGACTACTTGTCTACTCCACTCCTAGCTGTCGCACTCAACCCTTAAGTGTACCAGATTTCACTAGGGAGGTTTTCCAGGGTTCACCTCAAACCTAAGGTTTTAATCAGGTTCACCTTCAACCTTTACATGGAGGTTTCTAATCGGTTTACCTCTAACCCTGGAGTTTTTCTAGTGCACTCTTAACCAGATGTTTATGCCCACACAGAACAAGGGTCCACACAACGCACCCGGATGTTTATGCTCTCCACAGAGCAAGGGTCCATACAACGCACTCATAGTGTACACTCCTGCCGGAGGCCTCCTTTGAGGACTTCAAAGGGTGAGCAACACTTAAGACCCAATCCTAGAACGGGATGATCATAAGTGTCCTCTGGACTCTAAGTACTTACAGATAAGTTGATGAGTCCCTTTTTGCACAGTGATGAAGATCTCCTTCTTTTTGTTGAAGAGTCTTCAACTCCCTTGATCTGCAACACAAAAGATATACTAGTATTCAGTTTCGGGTTGGGTCAAGGTTAGGATGGAAATCCACTCTCTTAGAATTTTTCTATAAGGAAGATAGAGTGATTCCCATCATCTATTCATTCAAGGCATCCCAGCTAAAAGATATACTGTTAAGATAGTTTCTAAAGGATCCTTGAATGCGAAAGTTCATTTCCCAATCCACTCTATTGAATGTCAATGTAACATCCCGAAAATCGGGGGGTCGAGCAAAAACTCAACTCCCGAGTTCTAAAATGTTATTTATGCAACATAGATATGTATGATTGAATGTTATCTGTGATACTGTATTAAACATGAGTGAGATTAAGCTAAAACAGCATATCACGCTCCAGAGACGGTTAAATTTACAAGCGGAAGACTGTGATAGTATGTATAACATATATAAACTGTTGTATGTCTCTAGAGTGTGAATATGTTATCAGGTTATATACATACATGTATACTCCAAAAGTAAACCAAAAGGATATACATGAGTGTTCTAAAAATATAAAATGACAAGTGTCAAGGTATCTAATCAACCTCCCTGTAATCCCGTCAATCAGATCACGCATAAAGGAGGAATCCTCCTCATCATCATCAAGTCCAGCTCCGCTTCTCAAGCAGCGCCATCATCTGCAATCACAAAAAGGGACTGGTGGGTGTCCGGAAACACTATCCCGTAACGTGGGAGTGAGTGATCAACTCAGTGGGATAAGAGAGCAAAGATTAGCATGTTATCAAATCAATCATGCGATAATAGTAAAGAAGTAATTCAAACATTCCTAATACTGTTGTTAATACAATTATGACATGACGTGATGTATGCCCTCACCGACGATCTCCCTCATACGGCACCATCTTACGACCGCGACATGCAATCATCCCTCAAGTGCTCCACATCTTCCAGGCACATGCAATGTTATGGTGATATGATTTTTGAGTTGTTATTAGTCCATTCAAACAACAGGATTGGGAAACTAAGGTACTTCCCTTATATCAATCCCAACACAGATCCTGTCTAGGGTCGTCACTCCTAGAAATCTCATACTAGGTATATTTTGTAGGTCGCTATAAGGGCAGCCAGGGCTGTTGCACGCACTCGTTGCTCCACTCCCCCATCACCTTATCAATACAGGCCTACTGTACTCTACTGCTACTGAAGGGTCATCGCCTCCCGTAGACTCAGAATACGCTCGCAGTCACTATAAAGGACTCGTCGCCTGATCAGTGTAGGCCGACAGCAAGAATATAGTGTCCCATACCACCATAATCTGCTCACAAGACTAGGTGCTCACAGGTCACTACGGGGAGGTTTGTGGCCCCAGCGTAGGCCGACAGCTCGACCACGGTGTCCCATACTACCATGCTCGGCTCATGAGTCTTCGTGGATCAAGGTACCATGGTTAACAGGGTTTACAATGGTAAGTTCAGTACCTTAGGTTCAAGTAGTTATGACTCATGCAGGGTGAACATACAACGGACAGTTGGGTTACTTGACGGGCTCGACTAGCCCGATCGCATCTCAAGTTGAACGACATGAAGTGCGTAAAACACTTCGCGTGGCCTAACCACTGCCGCCAACTCCAAACACGACTCGCGTTCATCGACGCGTCCTTCGTGGCAAATACCAGCTAGCCATGAATTTTCTATGTTACTGACTGCCTGAACTAGGAATAGTCCCAAACATATGGAATCACATCAGCAAATCATGTGAGAGTATTGGAAATGAAATACAACCATGTGAGCATGTTAACACATGTTATATCGTACAACTTAAGTAAATCATCTGACACATGCCTTTCATACATATAGTGAAATTATGCATATCGCCAACATATAGGAAATCATTTCCATCAGCATATTAATTGAGAATTCAATCTCAAACTAAATCATAATGAAATCATCAAGCACATGTTATAACATACAACTTAAGCGAATCATCAAGCACATGCATTTCATTCATATAATGAAATCATGCATATGGCTAACATGTAGGAAACCATTTACACTAGCATATTAATTGAGAAATCAATCTCAAACTAATTCATAACACCATTTAATTCAATACATACTAATGCAAGCATTTATACAAACACTTACACTTCACACTTAAGTCTACATATAGTATGTCGACCCGAAGTGCGCATTTAGGTGAATCTCTTCGCCAAACTAATTATGCACGTATTCCTAACATTCTAATGCGATAATAAACCATGTCAATCATATCAGTAAAATATGCATGAAAACAGTACTTCCTACAAATGACTAAAATGCCCTAAATCTCATATTCTTTGCCGGTTTACGAAACAGGAAATAGACAGCATGTTGTACATGTCAAATGGCGTTGCCGTCGATAATGTACTATTAAACGACATTGAAAGTGTTGAAAATAGTCAATCAAAGCGTCTAAAATCCGCACCTTTTCCTTTATAGGTGAGTGAATTCGAATGGAGCGTATACGCTTCGACTACGGCGAATAGAGAACCTAATTTACGAGTTCTATCAGTTTGCATGCTATGGAACGGAAAGAATCCCAAATCAGCAACTTATTAGGGTTATTTCTTACCTGAAAAGTGGAGAAATCACCGGCAAAGTGATTAGAGCGCGTGGCTTAACCGCTTGCAGCACGTGGCACAAGCAGCAGAAAATTCTCTCCCACCTTCTCTCACAAACTCTCACCTTTTCTCTCTCCCAAACTAGGGCTATTTGAAAATTCGGATGGGAGAGAGGAGTGAGGGTTTCAACCCCTTTTATAAGCTCAAATGTGCCCAAAATAAGCTCGGGTACAATGTATACTTGAGGTATGTCCAATTCGGGGCTGTTTCGGTCCAAAAGATCATTTCTGGAGGTCCCCTGGCCAAATGCGGTCGGACTTAAGCTCATGCATACTGGATCTAGTATACATCAAGTTTTCAGTCCGGCAGGGTTCGTAGATCGCCCATGGCGGTCCAGTTTCAGTTCAGCGGTCACCGCACGTAGATCAGGGCTGCAAGTCTCATGATATGAAATAGAAATTTTTCCTGATCCGAGGGTGTAATTTGGCTGAATTCTGACGGTCAGAAAGCTTAATACTAACACGTCAAGTCGTGTACCAGATTTGAATTTCAAATTCCAAATCTGTCCCTATTCTCACTCTCTTCGGTCCAGGCTCAACGAAATAGCTTGTAAATGTCGGTTGGACTTGATTTTCGAAATGATTGTCAAGTCCAGCTAGGCGGTTCTAACGGTCTAAGATTGTAGGTATCGGACTTTTGACGTGCGGTCTAGAACCAATACAAAGTTTCAAAGTGGTCCAGAGAACAAACCTGCTTAGAGTTTGATCCAAGGTTATAGAGTATTATAGAGTCATTGGTTCTACTCGATTTGGGTCTTGTAGAACGTATTTAAAGTGATCAGGGACTATTTTCCAGCTACTCTAGCGTTGCGATAGCTAACTTATGCTTAGTTTCTAAAGGAATTAATCCTAAGTGATTTCTTTAGCTATGGAACTGGGTTCTGAGCGATTTTTCAAGTGTTTTAGTTGACCCATTGCCTAAGGACGTCTAATCCCAGATTAGCCAAAATCTGGGGTGTTACAGTCAATGAATGAGAGTGGATTGGAAAATGAACTCCTGTGAGAGAAAGGGCTTTGGGTATATGATCTGAAGGTAAGACACACAAAAGCACTCTCTTCTTTCTTTACCAGCAATATGAGCAAGTCTCTCTTTAAATAGGCAAAAGGTTTCAACGGATATAAAATGATCATATTCATGACTGAGTTCGATGTCATCGAGCATGGTCGATATCATCGAGCGTATACTCTTGATGGGATCGACTGTCCGCTCGATAACATAAACTCAAAAGTCATACGCTTTTGAATCCTATTATCAGCTGATCGATAGGATCGATACTAGTGTCGATGTCATCGAATTTTGAACTCTGATTCCATCGATACTGGGATCGATCTATCGACACTTGAAGAGTGAGAGAGACAAGCTGAAATATTTCAGGTTTTATACGATATGATCGAGGGTCAACCGATGTCATCAAAATTTAAATGTCGATGCTATTGAGACCGTGTCGATAGGATCGATAAATCGTATAGATTTACCTATAAGCACGCTGGTCAGTTTGTGCCAAAAATTGATCCAATCGACCAGGACTTGATAGCATCGACATAAGAATATCGATTTTCTTGAGTGGCTCCCGATTAAGGTTTAGAACATCCTGAAATATTTACTGGAAGAAATACGCGCCCACTGTCGATATGATCGAATGACTTCTGATATGATCGATATTTGAATTCAGATTGAATCGGAACAGTCACCGATATATCGAGGCTCATAGTAGTTTTCTTTAGAAAAATAGGGGCGCCGAAATTCTGCCTGTCGATATTATCGAGCCACCTCCGATGGACTCAATGTTTAAATATCGATGATATTGATAGATGTATCGATATATCGATAAATCTATCCAGATGGTATACAGTTACTGGACACTTTTAGTCCTCTTATCGATAGTATGATTAAGTGTCGAGGACGATAGAGCAGGTTGATCATATCAAAAGGTGTATCGATACAATCGACATGGCAAGCAAACTTAGAGATTTTCTGTTGTTTGAAAAAATTCACTTACCTAAAAATCCTCATATGTTCTAAGTTATTTTTAAGAGTTTTAATCACCTGGTGTTTTGGGACAAGGGATGTGAGGCTATGATTTACCTATGACAAGCTTCCACACATCCAGTTGAGGTAAATGCTAGAAGTGATCTTCCTATTAGGCGTTGTAGTCTGACTGACTCAACTTACATAGTAATTGAAAAACAAGGGCACGTGTAGGTGCACTTTCAACATCTTCGTACTCCCAAGATGCATCGCCATCCTTGAATTGTGAGCGGCTTCGAGAACTTCCCTCCTCAGGTCATGAAGACTTGAAACACATAAGCGGCCTCGATAATGCAAACCCCCATCCGAACCAACTCTCCATCCGGAGTCTTCCTCGTCACTTGTTCGCTTCCTCATCTTCACTAACCATTTATCCTTATCCTAAGCTACTATGATTCGATCATCAATAAGTAGCTGCACACGAACATGAGCGACACTCTCGAACAGCTCATCTATAGTAAGCTTTTACTTGAAGTCTCGCATAAATTTCATCGTGTTCCACTCTCCTATCATCAGCGGAGCCATGAATGTTATAGCCTTTTTTTGGCTTAACGCGTCTGCCACAAGGTTAGCCTTGTCAGGATGGTAAGAGACCTCGAACTTGAAGTCCTTCAAGGTTTCCATCCATTGTTGTTGCCTCATATTCAGGTCCCTCTACATATGTACCTGAGGCTCTTGTGGTCACAAAAGAGCTCAAACTCCTCTTCATTGAGGTAATGTCTCTAGAGTTTTAATGCAAAGATGATGGCTACTAACTCCAGGTTGTGCGTAGGGTAGTTTTCCTCATGTTTCCTCAACTGTCGCGATGCATAGGCAATAACCCTATCCTTCTACATCAGAACACAACCCAAACCAACATGAGACATGTCAGTGTATATAGTATACTTGACCCCTTGCTCTGGTAATACTAGCATAGAGGCGAACGTCAACTTGTCCTTCAGTTCCTGGAAAGATGCTTCTGCCTTCTCATTCCAGGAAAACTTGAGATCTTTTTGAGTCAGTTGAGACAACGATCGGGCTATCATGAAAAAATCGCTAATGAATTGACTGTAGTAGCCTTCCAGGCCAAGAAAACTCCTCACTTCAGTAACTGAACCAGGCTGCTCCCAGTCCTGAACTACGACTACCTTAGTAAGGATCACACTTATCCCTTCCCTAGACACCACATGTCCCAGGAACTTGACTTCTTCCTTCTAAAAGCCGCACTTCTTGTACTATGCAAATAACTGGTTCTCCCTGAGAGTATCAAAGACTGCTCATAGGTGTTCCTTACATTCCTCCTGACTCTTGGAGTATATCAGGATGTCATCTATAAACATGATGATGAATCGGAATAGATACAGCTGAAATACCCTGTTCATCATATCTATGAACACAGCCGGTGCATTTGTGAGTCCAAATGACATCACGAGAAACTCGTAGTGCCCAAAACTAGTCCTGAAAGATATCATTCTTTCACTATCCACTTGGGCTGGTGGTGCATAATTATTTGTTACGTGTACCTTCGTAATGGTCAGGATTTGAGTTGGGACGCGCGACTAACCTGAGATTTGGAATTTACCACATTAAGTCTGACTATCCAAATTTATGTATGGGACTGGTTTGGATAGAAGTCCTTGTGGTGGAACCCATAGCTTGCGATACTACGTACAATCATCCCGACTTCACACTCTAGCATGGTTATTCCATTCGCACTGCACATTGCATTACATCTGCGACATATGATATTTTGGGTTACTGTGTTTCTACATTTATATGGTTTGGATATGGGTGACGGTATTCGTGAACTCATCAGGAATTATATAGTGCATTGCATCCTTGGCATCTAATATTTGGCTCTTTATGACTCCTCATTTGTGTAGCTAATTTGTATTGCATACTCTGATATTATTTGACTCATGGACTTATCAGTATTTCTGCTTACTCTGATATTGTATGATTACGGCCTTATATTGATTACTTGACACTTACCTTGTGCACACACTTACACCACCCTCTAAGCTTTCTATAAGCTTATGCACAATAGATGCATGTAGGTGATGTTAGGTTGTAGCAGCATAGAGCTTGGAGCATGTAGTTGACTTATGGAGCTTTGATTTTGACATATATATTTTCTTTTCAGTATTGTACTTAAATGATTATATTAGTGGATATGTGGTGATGATGTTGTTCTTATGATTTGGGTATACTTGTGGTTATGCTTCTTATGAGACAAATTCATGTTAAAAATCCTCCTTGTAGGATCCCAGGATTGAAATTTGGCATATGATCGCTAGGAGCCAAAAATGGGGTACTGTGGAGGCTGTCGGCACCGGATTCAGTGATCAGGATTCCTGTGAATCTGATTTTTGGGTTTGAGGCGTGATAGAAGTTGGTATTAGAGCATAACCTGAGAACAACTCAGAACAATATCACGTATCTAGTATGAGTTTAGGTCAATTAAGTTCCAATTACGTAACCTTCTGATTTAGTCCCTTAACGTGCCTTTGGGAGTTTTCAAGGATTGATAGGCTCCTTTGTTCTTTTCTATACGATATGCCGCGTAGGAGAGTGACCCGATCGACTCCCGCTCCACCACCTGAGGCTCTCTCTTTACCACCTGCGGCTCTCGTTCCACCCCCTGAGATCCTTGCTCCCCAGCCTGAGGATATCATCCCTCCACTTGAGACTAGTGCAGATCTGACCGTACTTGTGAGTGCCTCTCAGTTACAGCAGATGTTGTAGATTGTGACGGCTTCACTTTAGGGACAGGGCAGACGCCCAGTTGTTTCTCCAGCCTAGGAAGAGTAGGAGTATGCGAGTGCCCTCATTTGAGAGTTCAGACAGCATAATCCTCAACATTTCCAGGGTGAGCCAGATCCGACAGCAGCCGAGAAATGGTGCTCCGATATGGAGAAGATTTTTGATACTATGGCATGTGCAACCAGCAGCGAGTCCAATTGGCCGTATTTCTTCTCCAGGTTAAGGCTGAGCACTGGTGGACCTCCGTTACCGGTGTTGCAAGGCCTGATTTTATTTGGACATGGGAGGGTTTTATTAATCGATTTGAGCAGCAGTACTTCCCTAACCACATTCATCGACAGAGAGCGTTAGAGTTCGAGACTCTGGTGCAGGGGGACATGTTCGTGTTACAGTACGCGGCCTGTTTTGTGGTACTATCGAGGTTCGTGTCGTATTTGGTTGATGATGAGGGGTGGAAGGCCTGCCGTTTTGGGAATGACTTACGTTTTGGGCTCAGGAGCCGTGTCATTGGACATATGCTCTCAACCTTTAGGAAGGTAGTTCAGAGGGCCCAGATTTACGAGGCGGAATGGAACGATCTGCAGAGGGTTCGTGACCACAAAGGAGACCGAAAGAGGAAGATACCCTTTGGTAGTTTTCATAACATCAGCATCGACGGTCGCAGAGGCACAAGAACCATCTATCCTTTCGAGCACCATCAGCACCTTTAGCATGACAAAAGAGACCGTTTATGGACGTTTGCTTCAGATGTGGTGAGACGGGGCATCATAAGTGTGAGTGCCCCCATTTTCAGTAGCAACAACCTCTTTGGGGGGGACATACACCTCCCTAGCAGACCTAGGGCAGGTTTTATGTAGCTCTGCAGGACACTCAATCGTCAGGAGTCACCGATGATTCGCTCAACTAGGCATTAGGACCATCTTGTTAGATTAGTCATTGGTGAGATGGTGAGGTTGCAAGGTATCCTAGTTTCGATCGTTTCTGATTCAGGATCTGAGGTTTAGTAGGGGTCACCACAGTATTGGTGAGGCATCTTGGGAGCACAAGGTTGAGATTAGAGAGCGCTATCCCCATCCTTATGTAAACAGATTGTGCCTTGACTTATATATAATGTTTCCTCTTCCCTTGTCTATTTTTAAAATTTTGAGGACAAAATTTTTATTTGGAGGGGAGAGTTGTAAGGCCCATATCATAATCCGTACTATTCCGTAGGTTTCTGCGTCATTCCGGTTGAATTCCTGCAACCCTCGACCGTATCCGGTGTTTTCGCGTGATCCTAAGCCAAGTCCTACATATTAGAGTCGACTCGACTTAAAACTTGTACTCTTACGACCGTGCTGTCACAGTAGTTCTAACACCGTGACTCACGCACCGATCCGATATCCAGGTAAAAGACGTAGGTCTGCGTTCATTTTGAGGAAACGCCGCGTGTTGTGAATTTCAAGGGAATCTCTACAACCTATCCCATGAATTAATTAATCAATCAATCAATCAATGTCAAGTACAAACCATACCCTAAGTACAATAACCCATCTCTTCCTATTCTCAAAGTCAACTTCTCTCTCTCTCCACCCATCCCTTTCTTACAATCTCATCACTCCACCCATCACCCATCACACATCTTCCCATCCCTTTTCACCCTTCACTTCCCTCTCTCTCTCGTTCCCTCTCTTCACTCCCAAGCAACAAGAGCATCTCACTTCCAAGCCTCCACAAGCTCTCTTCTAAAAACAACAAGTGTGGCCCACCCTCTCATCTCTCACCCCCATCATCAAAACTCCATTAACCACCATCAAAAGTGAAGGCAAGGAGCATAGGAGTCCAAAGGATTAAGGAGGAGTGCAATAGGTGGGTGATCCACCGTTAATTTTAATTTTTAAGGGCCCACTTGTTGTGGGACCCATTATGATGTATGTGTTGTAACCATAAGGGACCCATAGTGGTAAGGCCCCATATCACCGTCTCTCTTATCTCTCTTTATCTCTCTTTCTTTCCTTGTTTTCTTTTTTGATAATGTGGCCGTGTGGCCCACCCAGATGTACCCCACATGATGTATGTCTTATCCACACCATCAGCCATGGGGTGGCCCACCTGAGCAAGGCCCACCTTAAGTATGCGTTGTGCCCCAAACCGTCCAGCGTCCAGGAACGTTGGACGTGAAATGAAGACAAAAATATCAGCTTGGTTCAAGCCTTGGGGTGGACCGCTCATGTAGGCCTCACCATGATGTATGGATTTTATCCACACCATCCATCTCATCTCCTGACTCATTTTAGGTGTTGAGCTAAAAAATGAAGCGAATCTGACTTTCTAGCGGGCCATAGCTTAGAAAACAGTGGTTTTCACCGTTAAAATTCACTTTGATCTTTCTACACACCGAAACATGTCAAATATTGGGCTTTTTTGGCTTATCTTGAGCCATAGAGACCAATGGTTGGGTCGGATTCTACTAATGCGGGCCCCACCTGGGAAAATCTACAAAGAAATCATATTTCAAAAAAAATAATAATAAAGCATGCAGCAGGGCCTGCGTGACCAGTGTCATCGTGACCTTATCAATAGATTAGGTGGGAAATAAACGTTATGGTGGGCCCCACGTGGGACCCACTGATGTATGTATGTATATCCAAACCATCCATACATGTGGGACCCACCATCAGCCGTCCATCTAGCATCTCTGGATGCTGGGCGCTGATAGTGCTGACACTCCCACTCCCTCTCACACACGTATACATATATTATATATGATAATATCTATTATTATATCATAAAATATTTTATATTCTTACTATATAATATAATATAATATTTTATATAAATATGAGGTGGGTCTGGCGTAGCAGGTACAACCCCACCATGATGTTATGTTCTATCCCTACCATCAATCTGTGCGTGGATGTGGGACCCACCATAGATGTATGCGTTTTATCCATACTTCCATCTAGACGGTGGCATCAGGGGCCCACCACTGAAGGATGTTCTGCATCTAGCTGTCCATCCATTCGGATAGTTTTTCTCAAGGCTTGAGACTGAAAATAAGGTAGATCTAATATCAAGTGAACCACATTGCAAAAAATAGTGGGATGAACGTCCACCATTGAAACCCTTTTGAGTTACAGGGTCCTGGTCCTTGACCAATGTGATATTTGTTTTCCCTTTACATCCAGGACTTTGTGACCTTATGAATAGTGTGGATGAGAAATAAATGATATGGTGGGCCTTCTAAATTTTTAACTATGAAAATCATTATCACCACTGTTAGATGTGGAATAGTTCAGTTGATCTCTTGATATGATTCTTATATATATATATATATAAGACTCTATACTTATATCTAAAAGTAGATGAATTGTGTTGTATCGGCCCATTTGATCGACCCAATTGACTTGACCCATTTGAGTCGGCCCATTGACTCGGCCCATTTGTATCGGCCCATTTGATTGGCCCAATTGACTTGCCCCAATTGACTCAGCCCATTTGTATCGCCCCATTTGATTAGCCCATTTGACTTGGCCCATTTGAGTCAACCTATTGACTCAGCCCATTTGTATCGGCCCATTTGATCGGCCCAATTGACTTGGCCCATTGACTCTGCCCATTTGTATTGGTGGTACAATTGACTTGGCCCATTTGAGTCAGCCCATTAACTCGGCCTATTTGTATCGGCCCATTTGATTGGCCCAATTGACTTGGCCCCTTTGTACTGGCCCATTTGATTTGGTTCATTTGATTTGACTCGTTGATACGACCCAATGTTATGTACATTGGCCCATGAGTGAGGCCCATGATGATGTGTATTAGACCCTTGTATAAGATCGTCGATCCATTATACGATTGACCCTATAAGCGTCATTCCTTGGGAATAATGTTGGTTAAAGGTCCACATTGATGGACAATGATGGTTAGACGTGCACATTGTGACCTTTCCATAGGCCTTGTTAGGCCCTTCCTCATCATTCTCTAGTGGGTTAACCCAAACGCTTGGGCCCCATTGATTTTCATTGATCCATTATCGGTTGTCCATCTATGGACTCTGCTTTACCTTGAGGTTGATTATTGATGCTGATTGTTGTGGCCGATTGCCGATTCCAATTATTGATCAACTCTTATTGTTGTGGCCAATTAACGATTTCGATCATCGAGGATGATTATTGATCAATTCCGATTGTGTGAGGCCGATTGTATAGACCGATTGTCAAGGCCAAATATTGAGGTCGATTATCGAGGCCCAATGTGATGAATATGTGGCCTGTAATTAAGGCCCATTGTGATGCACATTTGACCTGTGTTTGAGGCCCAATGTAATGTATATGTGGCCCGTATTTGAGGCCCGTTGTGATGTGTATTTAGCCCATGTTTAAGGCCCAATGTGATGTATATGTAGCCCATATTTGAGGCCCATTGTGATGTGTATTCAGCCCATGTTTAAGGCTTAATGTGAGGTGTATGAGGCCTATGGGATGAGACCCATTATAATATATTATATATATAATATAATATATTTTATATTATAGGTAAATATATATTATATTATATGTAAATACATATAATATAATATAATATATATATATATATATTATATGGTGGGCCTCCCATGTGGACCCACCTTAATGTATGGGTCTTACCTGCGCCGCCCAGTAGGTCTGGATGGTGGGTACCCACCATGAAATATGTGTTTTATCTCAGTCATCCATTGTCTGGACGATGGGCTAGCAGACCATTAGAGCAGCCGCAGTTGCCGACGTTAGCAAGTTTTGTGGGTCTCATCTGGACCGTAGACACCACCATGATGTATTTATTTCATCCACACCATCCAGATCATGCTGGACGGTGCAGATGTACATGGATAGTGTTTAAATAGTGCAGATTTACATGAACAATATTTGGACGGTGCTATCTAATGTTTGGATGGTTCAGATTTACATGGACAGTGTTTGGACGGTGCCGTCCAATGTTTGGATGGTGCTAATTTACTGGACAATTTTGGACGGTGCAGATTTACATGGATAGTGTTTGGATGGTGCTATCAAATGTTTGGACAGTGCAGATTTACATGGACAGTGTTTGGACAATGTTGTCCAATGTTTGGACGGTGCTGATTTGCTAGACAATGTTTGGACAGTGCTGGACAATGTTTCGATAGTGCTGAACAATGTTTGGATAGTGCTAATTTACATGGACAATGTTTGGATAGTGTTAACATCATTAGTGAGCTATGTGCCCCATAGAATGATAGTGGACAGTGATACACATGTTGCACCTGCCACTATTGAAATGATTTTAGATGTAATCCAAGCCCTCACCCACATTATAGTGGGACCCACCGCGATATATATGTTATTCACACCATCCATGTGGCCCTCACGTGATGTATGTGTTTGATTCAAGCTGTCCGTGGATGAGGCCCATATGGTGTATTTGAGGGCCCATTTATAAGGCCCACCAGTAAAGTATTTGTGGCCTTTGATGAGGCCTAATATGATGTTTTCATGACCCACTTTGATATAATTGTGGCCCATATTTGAGGCCCATTGGTGTGGTCCATTGATATGACCCATATGATGTATGTGCAGCCCATGTAATGAGGCCCATTGTGATGTATATGAGGCACATTGTGATGTATTTCCAGCCCTTATGTGTGGCCCAATGTGATGTATATGTGTCCCACGCGATGTGGCCCATAGTGATGTGTATGTAGCCCTCGTAGGAGGACAAATGTGATGTATTTACGGTCGTTGTGATGTATTTATGGCCCTTGTGAGACCCATTGTGATGTGTATAAGGGCTTTGTGAGAGGCTATGGGCCCACTTTATGTTTGGCCCTATGAAGGCCATTCCTTGGGAGCGATGTTGGTTAAATGTCCACATTAATGAGCGATGATGGTTTAATGTCCACATTGTGACCTTCCCTTAGGCATTGTTAGGCCCATTCTTATCGAGGCCGACTCCGATGGTCAAGGTCAATTCTGATTATTGATGTAACACCCCAGATTTTGGCCAACCTGGGATTAGACGTCCTTAGGCAATGGGTCAACTAAAACATCTGGGAAATCGCTCAGAACCCAATTCCATAGCCAAAGAAATCATTTAGGATTGATTCCTTTAGAAACTAAGCATAAGTTAGCTAACGCTACGCTGGAGTAGCCGTGAAATAGTCCCTGATCACTTTAAATACGTTCTATAAGATCCAAAGCGAGTATAACCAATGACGCTATAATTCTCTAAAACCTCGGATCAAACTCTAAGCCGGTTTGTCCTATGGACCCCTTTGAAACTTTGTATTAGATCTACACCGCGTGTCGAAAGTCCGATACCTACAATCTTAGACCGTTGTAACCGCCTAGCTGGACTTGACAATCATTTCGAAAATCAAGTCCAACCGACACTCGCAGGCTATTTCATTGAGCCGGGACTGAAGAGAGTGAGAATAGGGTTAGATTTGGAATTTAAAATTCAAATCTGGCACACGACTTGACGCGTCAGTATTAAGTGTTCTGACCGTTAGAATTCAGCCAAATTACACCCTCGGATCAGGAAAAATTTCTATTTCATATCATGAGACTTGTAGGCCTGATCTACGTGCGGTGACCGCTGAACTGAAACTGGACCTCCACGTGCAATCTACGAACACTGTTGGACTGAAAATGGGATGTGAGCGACATCCGACATGTACAAACTTAAGTCCGATCGCGTTCGGCCAAGGGACCACCAGAAATGTCCTTTTGGACCGAAACAGCCCCGATTTGGATATACCTTAAGTAAACTTTGTTCTTAAGCCTATTTTGGGCACATTTGGGCTTATAAAGGGGGTTGAAACCCTCATTCCTCTCTCTCATCCGAAATTGGAAAGAGCCCTAGATTGAGAGAGAGAAAAGGTGAGAGATTGTGAGAGAGAGTAGGAGAGAATTTTCCTGCTGTTGTGCTACCTGCTACACGTGATTGAGCAACACGCTCCAATCACTTTGCCGGTGATTTCTCCACTTTTCTAGGTAAGAAAATACCCTAATATGTTGCTGATTTGCTGATTCTTAGTTTCCATAGCCTGGTAGCTGATGGATCTTGTAAATCAGGTTGCCTAGTCGCCGTAGACGAAGCGTATACGCTCCGTTCGAATCGCTTCACCTATAAGAGAAAAGGTACGGATTTTAGACGCTTTGATTGACTGTTTCCAACACTTTTAATGTCGTTTAATAGTAGATTATCGACGGCAATGCCGTTTGACATGTACAACATGTTGTCCGTTTTCTATTTCGTAAATAGACGAAGAATATGAGATTTAGGGCATTTTATTCATTTGTAGGAAGTACTGTTTTCATCCATAATTTTCTGATGTAATTGACATGGCTTCTTGTCGCATTAGAATACTAAGAATGCGTGCATAATTAGTTTGGCGAAGAGATTCGCCTAAATGCGCACTTTGAGTCGACATACTATATGTAGACTTAAGTGTGTAGTGTAAGTGTTTGTATAAATTCTTGTATTAGTATGTATTGAATTAAATGGTGTTATGTATTAGTTTGAGATTAATTTCTCAATTAATATACTGATGTAAATGATTTCCTACATGTTAGCTATATGCATGATTTCATTTTATTTATGAAATGCATGTTCTTGGAAGATTTACTTAAGTTGTATGTTATAACATGTGTTAACATGCTCACATGGTTGTATTTCATTTCCAATAATCTCACATGATTGCTGATGTGGATTCATAATTGTTTGGGACTATACCTAGTCCAGGTAGTCGGCAACCGAGCAAGTTCGTGGTTGGCCTATCTTTGCCACGAACGACGCGTCGATGAACGCGAGCCATGTTTTGGAGTTGGCGACAGTGGTTAGGCCACACAAAGTGTTTTACGCACTTCATGTTGTTCGACTTGAGATGCGATCGTGCTAGTCGAGCCCATCAAGTAATCCGACTGACCGTTGTATGTTCACCCTGTATGAGTCATAACTGCTTGAACCTAGGGTACTGAACTTACCATTGTAAACCCTATCAACCATGGTACCTTGATCCACGAAGACTCATGAGCCGGGCATGGTGGTATGGGACACCGTGGTCGAGCTGTCGGCCTACGCTGGGACACAAACCTCCCCGTAGTGACTAGTGAGCACCTATGACTCGTGATCAGATTATGGTGGTATGGGACACTATATTCTTGCTGTCGGCCTACACTGATCAGGCGACGAGTCCTTTGTTGTGACCGCGAACGTATTCTGAGTCTACGGGAGGTGATGACCCTTCCGTAGCAGTGAGAGTACAGTAGGCCTATATTGATAAGGTGATGGGAGAGCGGTACAACGAGTGCGAGCAACAGCCCTGGCAGCGACCTACAAAATATATATCTTATGAGATTACTAGGAGTGACGACCCTAAACAGGATCTGTGTTGGGATTGATATAAGGGAAGTACCTTAGTTTCCCAATCCTTCTGTTTGAATGGACTAATAACAACTCAGAAATCATATCACCATTACATTGCATGTGCTTGGAAGATGTGGAGCACTCGAGGGACGATTGCATGCCGCGGTCGTAAGATGGTGCCGTATGAGGGAGACCGTCGGTAAGGGCATACATCACGTCATGTCATATTACATTAACAACAGTATTAGGATTGTTTGATTTACTGCTTTACTATTATCGCATGATTGATTTGAGAACTTGTTAATCCTTGCTCTATTATTCCACTGAGTTAGCTACTCATTCCCATGTTACGGGATAGTGTTTCCGGACACCCACCAGTCCCTATTTTGGTTGCAGATGATGGCCCTGCTTGAGAAGCGGAGCTGGACTTGATAATGATGAGGAGGATCTCTCCTTTATGCGTGTTCTGATTGACGGGATTACAGGGAGGTTGATTAGATACCTTGACACTTGTCATTTTATATTTTCAGAGCACTCATGTATATTCTTTTTGTTTACTTTTGGAGTATACATGTATGTATATAACTTGGTAACATGTTCACACTCTGGAGACATACAACAGTTTATATATGTTATACATACTATCACAGTCTTCCGCTTGTTAATTTAACTGTCTCTGGAGTATGATATGCTGTTCTGGCTTAATCTCACTCATGTTTAATACATTAACACAGACAACATTCAATCATACATATCTATGTTGCATAAATAACATTTTGAAACTCGGGAGTTGGGATTTTACTCGACCCCCGATTTTCAGGATGTTACAATTGAGGTCGATTTCGATTGTTAAGGCTGATTTCGATTATCGATGCCGGTTATCGATACCGATTATGAGTATATGACAGCATAGCATCATGATACATTTCACGCCCCAAACTCGGATAACGGGCTCACAAAATTCTCGATCAACGAATCCAGCGACGACTGCCTCCGTAGTGCCCCATTCTCGGATCCCGACACTTATATGCCAGATTCCGATCCTAGGATCCTACAAGGAGGATTTTCAACATGAATTTTATTTTTTGTAATGGAGCATAACCATAAGCATAACTAAGTCACAAAACAACATCACCACATATCCACTATATCAAAAACTTTAAGTATAATGCGGAAAGGAAAATACAAGGTAATCAAAAACTCCAAAATAATCTGACACATGCTCCTGCCTCAGCGCTGCTATGATCCAATAATACCTGCACACAACGGTCGTACATAAGCTTACAAAAGCTTAGAGGGTGGTATAAGTGTGTGCGTAAGGCAAGAACCAAGTGTACAATATTAGAGTAATGCAAAAATATGTGATAAGTCCATGTATGCTATCAGATGTACCAAAGTTATATGATGCAAAGCATGAATGCTATCGACCATACCAAGACTATGCGATGCGAGGCCTATGTAGCCAAATGTCATATGCAAGACGTAAAGCAAGCATGCCAGTACTCATAAAGTACATATATCAATGTAGTTTCTCTCTAGATATTACCAGAGTCTAGTACACTCCACACCGACTGCCGCCTCTCTATCCACACAGCCCATTGAGCGGAATAGACTTCACTATATGCCTGACCAGTAGTCTGCCAATACCTGCCTGGCTCATCGATAATGGACTCATTTACGAGCTAGTTAAACTCAGACTAGCTTATAGCCCCCTCACTCAGGTGGATAAGGCCACACCCCCTTCCAACCGACCACGACATAATGGGAGACGTGGCCTACTGGAATTTGACACTCGGGCGCTCGTGTATCCACTCGGTCTAGACATTGAAGTAACTCCTGGTACTAAAAATATTTTGGGACTTTCACCCAAGGACATCCTAAGTTCCCACAGTGCTAGAAGCAAGTATTTTCGGTATTTGATATGGCCATCCACGAAGTATCTGTGGGGCCACAACTTTGATGTCGCTAGGGTGTATAATGATCAAGTCACACATATGCAAGATGCATGAGTTATAGCATACAGTCATGCAACAATCTCGCACGTACCATGCACACATGTGGGTAACTCTGTCTCATAAGGAGTCCGGTAAATGTCTCAGCCCAACTGGCTTATGCTATGATCAAAAATTCCTCATATCAAGCATACATATGATGTGTATGGGCATGAGTCATGGGATTATACTAAGCATGTTTTAAAGTAATGAACTATCCTTACAACACAAATGGGCCTAAACGGCTTACACACAGCAAGTATGGGCTTATCAGCGGGCCCTAGGGAGAGTTATAATGCGAACATTTAACCAACATTAATCTTACAATGTAGACGTCAAACCAACATTGCTCCTAAGGCATGACTTTCCATAAAACATCATTACATAAACCATGGAGGAATCACACATTGCAATGAACCCTAAGGACATCCCGTTAGACCTCGACCCATGGGCCTTAGATACATCAATGGGCCGCATCACATGGGCCTTATATTGATCAATTGGGCCGCACCAATAGGCCTTATGTACATTGCAATGGGTCATAAACCATGGGCCTCGAATACATCATAATGGGCCTTATAACATGGGCCTTACATTCATATCAAACTGGGCCTCAACAACGACCTCATACACATCAAGGTGGGCCTCCACAACGGGCTATAAATATGAGAAGTGGGCCACTTCACATGAGCCATATGTATATCAAATGGGCTACACCAATGGGCCCCATGCATATCAAATGGGCTTCACCAATGGGCCCCATGCATATCAAACGTGGGTTCCATGTGGAGCCCACCATAACGTTTGTTTTCCATCCAATCTATTGATAAGGTCACACAGACCTGGATGAATAGGAACAACAAATTTCATATTAATCCAAAACTTCTATGTCACCCAAAAAGGGTTTCAATGACAACCGTGAAACCCCCACTGTTTCCTATGATGCTGGCCATCTAAGTTTCAGATCAGTCCGATTTTTGGAGGGGGCCCACTTCAAGAAGGGGCTCACCAAATGTAAGGTGTGATGATAAAAATGCATCGTGGTGGGGTCCATGGCTAGGACAGCGGGTCTCTGCCATCCACCTACCCAAACATCGCAACGTCCTGCTGCTGACGCTGTAGCAGGCACTGCCTACTTATATAATTTTAAAAAAAAAACATATTTTTTTACAGATTTTCATACGTGGGGCCCGCATAAGGCAAATTCACCCTGCCCACTGGTTCCCATAGCTCAAGACAAGCCAAACAAGCCCAATATTCAATATATTTCAGCGTGTAAAAAAAATTAAAGTGAATTTAAATGGTGAAAATCACTATTTTCAAAGGAATGGCCCACTAGAAAATTAGATCAGCTTCATTTTTCGGCTCAACGCCTAAAATGAGCTGAGAATGGACGGCGTGGATTGAGTTTAGACATCAAGGTGGGGCCTACACAAGCGGCCCACCCAAAAGGTTAGAATCAAACTGATATCTCAGTTAATGTCTAGCGTCCCTAGATGCTGGATGGCTTGGGTATACATATATAAGGTGGGCCTGCTAAGGTTGGCCACCAAATGGTGGGTGGTGTGGATACAACACATATATAAAGTGGGCCTGACCTACAAATGGCTTCTAAAATACATGCTTCATGGTGGGGTCCACCCGGGTGGGCCACACGGTCACATCATCACATGAAAAGAAATGAAAAAGAGAGGGAGAGAGAGAGAGAGAGAAAGAGAGTGGGACACGTGTGATGGAGGGCTCCGCCACTATGAGCCCTCCCTTGCAAGCAATCATACATCAAGTGAGTCCCATTATACATGGGCCCATCAAATCAAAAATCAACAGTGGAGATCCTTTCTCCACTAAATGTAAAGTCTAGATGACCCTACCCATACAAGGAAAATAAACATCATAATAGGGTCCATGGAGAATGGCCCCATCATGGAATGATCACGAGGATCAAGGTGGGCCATCGGCCACACTTAGGGTCCAAAGTGAGATCCATACCATCAATCGGTAGCCCTCACTTGGCCCTTCATCTAAAAAATGAAATCTAAGCCTATAAAAGCACCCACCGTTCGATCTTCTTAGTTTGTTGGAAAGATGATCTCCTTGTGTCTCACTTTGATGGTGGAAGATGAGAAGTGAAGGGCTAGGATGAAAGTTTTTGAGATGGGAAAGTGGGCCACACAACTCATTTTTCTCACTTGGGATGGATTGGACGTCCACTCTCTTCTTTTTTACTTGGGAAGTGTGAAGAGAAAGAGAGAGAGAGAGAGGGTTGTAAGGAGAGAGAGTGATGGGCGATGGATGTGAGGTGAGTGATGGATCTGAGGTGAGAGGTTGGTTGACTTGGTGGTTGCTTGACTTGTGGAGAAAGGAAGTATGGGTGCTCTTGTACTTGACATGATGTGATTGATTGATTGATTTGAGTGATTAATTGATGGGACATGTTGTAGACATTCTCTTGGGATTACAAACACGTGGTGTTTTTCCTCGAACTGAACGCCAGTCCACAACTCCCTACCAGGGTATTGGATTGGTATGCAAGATGCGGCGACGGTGCGATCGTAATGGTATAAGTCTCGGATTAGGCCGACTCAGATCTATGGGATACGACTTAGGGTCATTCACAAACATCGATTATAGGTCACAAGTCGCCAAAATTCATCAGGAAGGATCACAGGAGTTGACGGAACAATACGGACTAGGATATGGGTCTTATAATACATGCCCATACGCATCATCTGCATGTTTTGAGATGTGGTTGACTATTGTATACGTCATTGGGAAAGTTTTTATGAGACTCCTTGATAGGTGGAGGTTATCTCACATGAGCACACGGTATGTGCAAGATTGATGTATGACTGGATTGTATGACTCATGTATCTTACATTGTGTGTTGAGATTATTGTACGCCCTAGCAACATCAGGGTCGTAGCCTCCACAGGCATGTCGTGGATGGCCAAATGGGATAACAAAGATTTGTTAGTAGCATCGGGCCGCTATAGATTTCCCTGGGTGAAAATTCTTAAACGCTCTTGGTACCAAAGGATGCCCCAATGTCGAGATCGAGTAGATATATATGAGCGCATGAGGGCCATATACTAGTAGGCTGCATCTCCCATTGTAACGTGGTTGGTTGGGAGGGGTGGTGGCCTTACCTGCCTGAGGGTAGTGGGCATAGCTAGGCTGAATTTGACCAACTTGTGATTGGGTCCACTATCGACATGGCGGGTAGATATTGGCTGACTACTAGCCAGGCGGATAGTGAGGTCTCTTTCACTTGCATGATTGTGCATCCAGTAGGTGACAATTGCATGTAGATTATATTAGACCTCGATGATAATTCTAGAGATGTACGATACTGATATGTGGCCTTATTGAGTAGGAGTTGCAAATCATTCATTCATTCACTATCCACTTAGGCTGGTTGTGCACAACTATTTGTTACGTGTACCTTTGTAATGGTCAGGATTTCGGTTGGGGCACGTGACTAACCTGAGACCAGGAGTTTACCATATTGAGTCTGACTATCCAAATTTAGGTATGGGACTGGTTTGGATATTAGACCCTTGTGGTAGACCCCATAGCCTACGAGAGTACGTACTATCATCTCGACTTCACACTTCAGCTTAGTCATTTCATTCGCATCACATATTACATTGCATCCTCAGCACATAACACTTAGTTTATTGTGCTTCTGTATTGCATGTCCTAGATAAGGCTGTTGGTATTCGTGGACTCGGTATTTGATATTTGGCTTACTATTTCCACATTGTAAAATTGATCTACATTGCTTCCTCAGTATATGTAACACCCTGAAAATCGGGGGTCGTGTATAAACTCAACTCCCAAGTTCCAGACCGTCACTTATGCAACAAAAATGGTTATGATTCAATGTTGTCTGATTTAAAGCATTCACATGAGTAAAAGTATACCAAAACTGCAATTCATACTTCAGATCCAGTGATAAAAGCAAGCGGAAGACTAAACAATATATATATCACTGTATGGAAAAACAAAGTAATCTCAACTGTCTCCAAAGTATGACTACATCTCTGAGTCTCATATACATGTAAATAGACAAAAGAATAAGTTCAAAATAGTCCCACTGAAGTCCCCCTCGATCCAGGTCACCTACGGGAAGCCGTCGTGATACTGCATATACGAGAACTCATCCTGGTCCTCGTCAATCTCCGGCTCCACCTCCTGGATCTCGTCGTCACCTGCAACTACAACAGGGTCTGGTGGGTGTTGCAAACACCATCCCGTAACGTGGGAATGAGTGATCAACTCAGTGGAATCATAGAGCAAAGATTAGCATGTTCACAATTCAATCACGCGATAATAGTAAAGCAGTAAATCAGACAAATCCTAATACTGTTGTTAATGCAAGATGATATGACGTGATGTATGCCCTCACCGACGATCACCCTCATACGGCAACATCTTACGACCGCGGCATGCCACACTCCCTAGAGTGCTCCACATCTTCCAGGCACATGCAATGCTATGGTGATATGATTACCAAGTTGTTATTAGTCCATTCAAACAGCAGGATTGGGAAACTAAGGTACCTCCCTTGTATCAATCCCAACACGGATCCTGTCTAGGGTCGTCACTCCTAGTAATCTCATACGATGTACATTTCGTAGGTCACTGCAAGGGCTGCCAGGGCTGTTGCTCGCACTCGTTGCACCGCTCCCCCATCACCTTATCAATACAGGCCTACTGTACTCTACTGCACGGAAGGGTCGTCGCCTCCCGTGAACTCAGAATACGCTCGCGGTCACTACAAGGGGATCGTCGCCTGATCAGTGTAGGCCGACAGCTAGAATATAGTGTCCCATACCACCATAATCTGCTCACGAGTCAAGGTGCTCATTGGTCACTACGGGGAGGTTTGTGGCCCCAGCGTAGGCCGACAGCTCGACCACGGTGTCCCATACCACCATGCCCGGCTCATGAGTCTTCGTGGATCAAGGTACCACGGTTAATAGGGTTTACAATGGTAAGTTCAGTACCCTAGGTTCAAGCAGTTATGATACATACAAGGTGAACAAACATCGGCCAGTCGGGTTACTTGACGGGCTCGACTAGCGCGATCGCATCTCGAATTGAACGACATGAAGTGCGTAAAACACTTCGCGTGGCCTAACCACTGTCGCCAACTCTCAACACGAATCACATTCATCGACGCGTCGTTCGTGGCTATGACCAGTCAGCCACGAATTCGCTCGGTTACCGACTGCCTGGACTAAGTCAAGTCCCACACATCTATGGAATTACTATAAAAGGTATTAGAATTGAAATACATCATGTGAGCATGTTAGCACATGTTATAACATTCAACTTAAGCAAATCTTCAAGGCATACTTCCCATGCATATTCAACTTAAGCAAATCCTCAAGCACATACATTCCATGCATGTAATGAAATCATGCATTTTGTCAACATGTAGAAAATCATTTAGGTCAGCATAATAATTGAAAAAAAATCAATCACAAACTATCAAATAACATTATTTAATTCAATACATACTAATACAAGCATTTATACAAACACATACACTACACACTTAAGTCCACATATAGTATGTCGACCCAAAGTGCGCAACTAGGCGAATCTCTTCGCCAAACTAATTATGCACGCATTCCTAACTTCCTAATGCGACAACAAACCATGTCAATCACATCAGAAAAATATGAATGTAAACAGTACTTCCTACAAATGACTAAAATGCCCTAAATCTCATATTCTTCGTTAGCTTACGAAACGGGAAACGGAGAGCATTTTGTACATGTTAAACGGCGATGCCGTCAAGAATCTACTATTAAACGACATTGAAAGCGTTGGGAACCGTCAATCAAAGCGTCTAAAATCCTCACCTAGTGTCTTGTAGACTCGGGAATTGAAGCGGAGTGTATATGCTTCGTCTACGGCGAGTAAGGAGCCTAATACATAAGATCCATAAGCTACATCGCTATGGAAAAAAGGAAAACTCAAATCAACAACTATTTAGGGTTTTTACTTACCTAGAATCGCGGTGGAATCGCCGGGAAAACGGTAGAGGAGTGTTGCTTAAGCACGTGCAACACGTAGCACAAGTGGCAGGAAGAACTCTCCCACTCTCTCACAATCTCTCACTCTTTTTCTCTCTCCCAAGCTAGGGCTTCTCTCAAATTCGGATGGGAGAGAGGAGTGAGGGTTTCAACCCCTTTTATAGCCTAAAACATTCCCAAAATGGGCTTGGGAACAATGTTTACTTGGTGCCTAACCAAATCGGGGCCGTTTCGGTCCAAAAGGGCATTTCTGGAGGTCCCCTGGCCAAATGCGGTCGGACTTAAGCTCGTGTATACTGGATCTAGCACGCATCCAGTTTTCAGACCGGTTGGGTTCCCAGATCGCACGTGGCGGCCCAGTTTCAGTTTAACGGTCACCGCACCAAGATCAGGCCTATAAGTCTCGTGATATATAATAGATATTTTTCCTGATCCAAGGGTGTAATTTAGCTGTATTCTGACGGTCAGAATGCTTAATACTGATGCGTCAAATTTGTGTGCCAGATTTGAATTTGAAATTCCAACTATGTCCCTATTCACACTCTCTTCGGTCCGGGCTTAATGAAATAGCCTGTGATCATCGGTTTGACTTGATTTTTGGAATGAGTGTCAAGTCCAGCTAGACGGTCCTAACGGTCTAAGATAGGAGGTATCGGACTTTCAACGTGCGGTCTAGATCCAATACAAAGATTCAAAGTGGTCCAGAGAACAAACCGGTTTAGAGTTTGATCCGAGGCTTTAGAGCATCATAGCACCCTTGGTTCCACTCGCTTCGGGCCTCGTAGAACGTATTTAAAGTGATCAGGGACCATTTCCCAGCTATTCTAACGTTGCACTAGCTAACCTAGTCATATTTTCTAAAGGAATGAATTCTACGCAATTTCGGGTCGAGTTGGTACTCGAGCCCAAGTATGGATTTTTCACGGGCGTTACAGTATATGATATTGGCCTATTATGTCTTTACATCACATAGTCTGGGTAAGGCTGATGATATTTATGGACTTACCGGCATGTTTTCGCATTACTCTGATATTGAACGATTTATGGATTGCCAGTATTTTCACTTTGATATCTATATGCTTAGCACGTGCATTGCACACACTTACACCACCCTCCAAGCTTTATATAAGCTTATGCACGATAGATGCATGCAAGTGGCATTAGGTTGCAGCAACATTGAGCTTGGAATGTACAGCGGTCTTCTAGAGCTTTGATTTTTGACATATGTATTTTCCTTTTAGTATTATATTCAAATGTTTATATTAGGGGATATGTCATGATATGTTTGCCTTTGTTATTTGGGTAAACTTGTGGTTATGCTTCTTATGAGACAAATGGACGTTGAAAATCATCCTTGTAGGATCCTAGGATCGAAATTTGATATATAGCCATTAGGAGCCGAAAATGGAGTACTATAGAGGCTGTCGGCACCAAATTCGACAATCTGAAATTTTATGAGCCCGATTTCTGGGTTTGGGGCATGATAGATTTAGTGTTCAAGAATCACCAACGCAAAGGAAGGATCTTAGGAGACCAAGAATGAAGAGTTTTCATACCAAAGATCTAAGGAAACCAAGTACAAAGGATGGAAGAAAGATTTGCAAAAGCACGAGTTAAACAGTAGAAAAATAGCCACTTTCGGTGCTAACAAAAGTGCACAAAATAGTCTAGTAAGAAAACAGCTTAATTTAGTGTCACCTAAGCTAAATTCGGTACCACTAAAATCAACTTCGGTGGCACATTTTTCTACCTAAGTACTTCGCACATACAATTTCAGATGTGAAGAATTTCAGATTTCGGTGCCACTGAAATCGTGGAGAATTGTCGAGCGAGTAAGTTCGATTTTCTACCCTAATTTGATGCCACCGACATCAAGCAGATTTAAAACACAGTGCCGACGTGGAGAGCAATATTTGAGGCAGTTTATGAAAATTCCAAGTTGGTGCAAAAGGTGGAGCTTCACAACTATAAATAGAACTCCCTAGGACGTTCTTAGGCATATTCTAGGGTTCATGAAGTGGAGCCAAAGGGTGGAGCCGTCGTCCAAGTGTTCTTCTTCTTCTTCTTTAGTTTCTTTTTATGCTTTATTGGAGAGACTTTAGTTCAATCATGTCTATGGTTGGCTAAACCTCTTAGCTAGGGCTAAGAGGTGAAGCTTGTAGCGTGATTGGAATGTTTGCTTTTCTTTAATTCATGTTTTGTTGAACCTCATGGATTCTAGTTTAATTATCAAGGAATATTTTCAGTTTTCAATGGTTTGTTATGACTCAAATTATAATAGATCTGTGACAGCTTTAAATATCTTCTTATCTTGATTTGAGATTGTGAAATTAGTACGTCTCGTTGTTCACCGTCATCCCATGGGCATGGTAGGGTGATGGAATCCTGCCTAATCTTCACAATTCTCTTATAATTAGTTGTCGGATTGGTAAATCCTGTTGTATGCCTCGTCTCCTAGGCACGGTTAAGTGATGGAATCACTTCTAAATCCTCACAACTCTCATCTATTGATGATGTTTCGAACAAGAAACTGATGCATCTAATTTGGGGAAATTATTTTATTCAAATGTAATAAAGAGAATACACAGAACAATCATTGTATTATTGATTCTGAGTTCATCTACATACCTTCAATATCCCTTGATTCTAAGATAGATTATTTGAAGTATTTTGAACAAGAATCAAATACATTCGATTTGGGAAAATGTAACATCCCGAAAATCGGGGGGTCGAGTAAAAACCCAACTCCCGAGTTCCAAAATGTTATTTATGCAACATAGATATGTATGATTGAATGTTGTCTATGTTAATGTATGAAACATGAGTGGGATTACACCAAAATAGCATATCATACTCCAGAGACAGTTAAATTAACCAGCGGAAGTCTGTGATAGTATGTATAACATATATATACTGTTGTGTGTCTCTTGAGTGTGAACATGTTACCAGGTTAAACATATACATGTATACCTCAAAATAGAAAGAAAGCATATACATGACTGCTCTGAAGATATAAAATGATGAGTGTCAAGGCATCTAATCAACCTCCCTGTAATCCCGTCGATCAGAACACGCATAAAGGAGGGATCCTCCTCCTCATCATCAAGTCTGGCTCCGCCTCACGGGGCGCGCCATCATCTGCAATCACAAAAGGGTCTGGTGGGTGTTCAGGAACACCGTCTCGTAACGTGGGAGTGAGTAGCTAACTCAGTGGAATAATAGAGCAAGGATTAACATGTTCTCAAATCAATCATGCGATAATAGTAAAGCAATAAATCAGACAATCCTAATACTGTTGTTAATGCAATATGACATGACGTGATGTATGCCCTCACCGACGATCTCCCTCATACGGCACCATCTTACGACCGCGGCATGCAATCGACCCTCAAGTGCTCCACATCTTCCAGGCACATGCAATGGTATGGTGATGTGATTTCCAAGTTGTTATTAGTCCATTCAAACAGCAGGATTGGGAAACTAAGGTATTTCCCTTGTATCAATCCCAACACAGATCCTGTCTAGGGTCGTCACTCCTAGTAATCTCATACAATGTATATTTTGTAGTTCGCTGCAAGGGCTGCCAGGGCTGTTGCACGCACTCGTTGCTCCGTTCTCCCATCACCTTATCAATACAAGCCTACTGTACTCTACTGCTACTAAAGGGTCATCGCCTCCCGTAGACTCAGAATATGCTCGCGGTCACTACAAAAGACTCGTCGCCTGATCAGTGTAGGCTGACAACAAGAATATAGTGTCCCATACCACCATAATCTGCTCAGGAGACTAGGTGCTCACTGGTCACTACGGGGAGGTTTGTGGCCCCAGCGTAGGCCGACAGCTCGACCATGGTGTCCCATACCACCATGCCCGGCTCATGAGTCTTCGTGGATTAAGGTACCATGGTTAACAGGGTTTACAATGGTAAGTTCAGTACCCTAGGTTCAAGCAGTTATGACTCATGCAGGGTGAACATATAACGGCCAGTCGGGTTACTTGATGGGCTCGACTAGCACGATCGCATCTCAAGTTAAACGACATGAAGTGCGTAAAACACTTCGTGTGGCCTAACCACTGCCGCCAACTCCAGAATACGGCTCACGTTCATCGACGTGTCGTTCGTGGTGAAGATAAGCTAACCACGAATTCGCTCGGTTACCGACTGCCTGGACTAAGTATAGTCCCAAACATGTGGAATCACATCAGCAAATCATATGAGAGTATTGGAATTGAAATACAACCATGTGTGCATGTTAAAACATGTTATAACATAGAACTTAAGTAAATCATCAAGTACATGCATTTCATACATACAATGAAATCATGCATATAACTAACATGTAGGAAATCATTCACATTAGCATATTAATTGAGAAACCAATCTCAAACTAATCCATAACATCATTTAATTCAATACATACTAATACAAGCATTTATACAAACACTTACACTACACACTTAAGTCTACATATAGTATGTCGACCTGAAGTGCGCATTTAGGCGAATCTCTTCGCCAAACTAATTATGCATGTATTCCTAACATTCTAATGCGACAATAAACCATGTCAATCACATCAGCAAATATATGTATGAAAACAGTACTTCCTATAAATGACTAAAATGCCCTAAATCTCATATTCTTCGCCGGTTTACGAAACAGAAAATGGACAGCATGTTGTACATGTCAAACAGCGTTGCCGTCGATAATCTACTATTAAATGACATTGAAAGCGTTGGAAACAGTCAATCAAAGCGTCTAAAATCCGCACCTTATCTCCTATAGATGTGTGAATTCGAACGGAGCGTATACGCTTCGTCTACGGCGAATAAAGAACCTAATTTACAAGATCTATGAGTTAACAAGCTATGGAACGAAAGGAACCTCAAATCAGCGACTAAATGGGGTATTTTCTTACCTAAAAATGCAGAGAAATCACTGGCTGAGTGATGGAAGCGTGTTGCTAAAGTACGTGCAACAGGTGGTGGAACGGCAGGAAAATCCTCTCCTACTTTCTCTCACAAACTCTCACCTTTTCTCTCTCCCAATCTAGGGTTTTTCTCAAATTCGGATGAGAGAGAGGAGTGAGGGTTTCAACCCTTTTTATAAGCCCAAACTTGCCCGAAATAGGCTCGGGAACAAGGTTCACTTGAGGGGAAACCAAATCGGGGGTGTTTCAGTCCAAAAGGACATTTCTGGTGGTCCCCTGGCTGAATGCGGTCGGACTTAAGCTCATGCATACTGGATCTAGCACGCGTCAAGTTTTCAGTCTGGCAGGGTTCGCAGATCGCACGTGGCGGTCCAGTTTTAGTTCAGCGGTCATCGCACGTAGATCAGGCCTACAAATCTCATGATATGAAATAGAAATTTTTTCTGATCCGAGGGTGTAATTTGGCTGAATTCTGATGGTCAGAATGCTTAATACTGACGCGTCAAGTCGTGTGCCAGATTTGAATTTCAAATTCCAAATCTGTCCTTATTCGCACTCTCTTCAGTTCGGGCTCAATGAAATAGCCTGTGATTATCGGTTGGACTTGATTTTTGAAATGATTGTCAAGTCCAGCTAGGCGGTTCTAACGGTCTAAGATAGCAGGTATCGGACTTTCGACGCGTGGTCTAAATCCAATACAGATTTTCAAAGTGGTCCAGAGAACAAACCTGCTTAGAGTTTGATCCGAGGTTATAGAGTATTATAGAGTCATTGGTTCTACTCGATTTGGGTCTTGTAGAACGTATTTAAAGTGATCAGGGACTATTTTCCAGCTACTCTTGTATTGCGTAGCTAACTTATACTTAGTTTCTAAAGGAATTAATCCTAAGTGGTTTCTTTGGCTATAGAATTGGGTTCTGAGTGATTTTTCAAGTGTTTTAGTTGACCCACTGCCTAAGGACGTCAAATCCCAGATTAGCCAAAATCCGGGGTGTTACAATCTACCCCCCTTAAAACACAATTTTGTCCCTGAAATTGGCGAAGGGTAAGGAGTACTTTTTCTAAGGAAGGTTCAATCCTATTTATTGACCTAACCGTACGTACATCCTAACTCAATTGTTTCGATCCTGGGCCAGTGGGAAAGAGGCCAACCGCTCTTCCGCTGCGCCACTCTGATCGAACGGCAGCGTTGACTAACCTAATTGGATTGGACTTAATACGTTCTACCCCCCTTAAAATTTGGTTTTACTTAAGGTTGAAGAATCTTTGCATCAATCCATATATCGGAACGAGGTGCAACTTAGGAGCTATCCTTAACCTAAAATGGAAACAACCTTTCTCTACATGGTTTTCCTTGTTAATGATGCGTTCTATAGCATTGGTACCTATGATCATAGAGATGAGCCTAATCTCTATTGTGGTTAAGTTCAGGGGCAAGTATGAGTTGGTGGCAAGATGTCTAATTCTCTACTGGCTTTAAGTCCTCGCCATTTCCCAAAGACAATGTGATCCTGTTTGGTTGTAGGTGGTTGGGCCATCACAGAAGAAAGGTTGTGTAGTGGGTCTAAGCCGGATACGTTGAACCTTCTGTCTAATCAGGACAGAAAATGCATTGTATCAGTTCTTAATCCGAGTCGATGCCGATCCTTTGCTTGATCAGAGCATTGGATTCATTGGTAACCACTAGGATTAAGAAGTCAACTCAAACCGTGAATACATCGCTTACATGCAGTTCCTTTACTCTGCGTTCCCGAATGCAATAAGTCCTTGGGGAAGGCAATTCTAAGGGGTGTGTTAGTTTATTCTAAGTTCAATCTGAGGAATGTTTACATGTTCCCTGAGAGTGAATGGTTCTTTCCTATAGGCAACAACAGGAGTCTATAAGTCATAAGGGGATCTATCCAAGGAAGGGAGTCCCATTCCAATCAAATCTAACCTATTATTCGTTAACATATACAGGCTTTACCCTACTCAAGGTAACTAGTAGGCTAGTCTGTAACTCTGTAGCTATAATCCAAAGCCTAAGATTATACGGTAAATGGCTTTCCATACCATTTTTACTACAGGGAATTCTTCTATTGCTTAGGGTCAAGATTGTCTAAATAGAATTGGATTTCTCATGTCGTCAGACCCTTCAAATCTAGAAGTGCTAACTCTAGGACCAAAACGCCAAGGGCCTATGTGGCCAACAGCGTTTAGTTGTATCAAATGGAACTGCATTCCTAATCCCATATTGGGATAGGGAGCATCATGCTTGGTAGGAGGGTGGGGTGGGATAAAACTAATTTGTAGGCTGAACCCCGGGAGTTACAATACTCCCAATCTAGGGACAGTACCTAACAACAAACGAACGACATGCACTCCATTCAACAAAATTTGGCTATATTAAGCCCAAGCCACTAACACAAACACATTTTCTACCTAACAACAACAAAACATAAAAATTTCAAACAACAGTCAAACAAGCGAAGAACGTGGAGAAATGGGATGGGTAAGTAGGTTTCCTCAAGTCTGCGGATCAAATAAAAGGGACTTGAGAGAGAGGACGATGGAAAGGGAGAAAAAGGCTGAAACAGCCTTAACAATAGCTATGGAAAGCGAAGGAAATGCAAAGAAATTGTCGCCCAAATGGACAGAATGAAATCTAGGCCCTGTAGAGGGATGCATCAAGCTCCTAAAGGCTGGATTTTCAAAAAGAAAAGAGAAGAAAAAAGGGGAATAGAGCACCTCACGATTTCAGCTCATCTTGGGGGTTGTAAGAGCTCCAAATGATGAGATTTGCAAGAGGGAAGGCTGAAAACTTCAATGGAGTGATGGAGTGTGGCCGTTTTTAGCAGGGAATGGGTTTAGGAACGATTTGAAGCCACAGTTTGGAGGAGTGCAGCAGAAAAATATGAAATGGGGCTAGGGATGGGGCTGTTTGTGAAGGATGTACCCCCATCTGGGGTTTTCTAGGGACGAAACCTACATGGGGGGTGTACACGACCCAAAATAGGGTGTGCGCCCAAAAATCAGATCAAGTGGATCCCATCGGACGGCGATGCATCGCCAAACCGGCGATGGCATCGCCGGCCATCTTGCATGGTGGCCGGTGGGACCACATGGGTTTGGTCCCCCATGGTCCAAGGACCCCAAAAATGTATGGTTCCCACCTTGATTCATTGTATATTGACCTATAGGCCCAAACATGAGTTCGGAGCTTTTCGGGGCCAATCTGTAAACCCAAATACAAAACCCTATCATGCAGCATATGATTTTGAGGTAGAAGGAGCTAGTACATCCATCTAGCCTATTATTTTCTAAAGAAAACGAAGTTAGAATGTCCTTATGGTCATTTTTCATGAAATTTTAATATTCACTGTAAAATTTTATGAAAGTATGATTTTATGTCATTTTCACATTAGGATTGATACCTAACATGAAAAGGATAAGAAGGAATTGAAGATTGGAGTGGTGAGAGGATGAATTTTGAAGATTTTTGGTGAAACGGGGTTTTTAAGCCCTGTCGATTGAATACAGGAGTCGTGGTTGTCTCACAGCCCAATGATTCACATTTACGGGTTTAGAATCATTCAAAGAACGTCTCAACCCACTTACCTATAACCTATGAGCTAATCGGGTTGCTTCATGCGACCCGAGATGCGTTAAGGATTCGATCGCGCGATCGATACGAATAGTCTTCGCCTATTGGCGAATCTGCAATCCTATAAGAGTTTCTAGATCCTTCTCACACCCACCTAAGTCAAAGGATGCGACAGCGTATGTCGCGTGACCATAACCCCAGACCGGTTTAATCCAAATCATGCTCTGATACCATCTGTAACATCCCGAAAATTGGGGGGTCGAGTAAAAACTCAACTCCCAAGTTCCAAAATGTTATTTATGCAACATAGATATGTATGATTGAATGTTGTCTATGTTAATGTATGAAACATGAGTGGGATTATGCCAGAACAGCATATCATACTCCAGGGACAGCTAAATTAACCAGCGGAAGTCTGTGATAGTATGTATAACATATATATACTGTTGTGTGTCTCTTGAGTGTGAACATGTTACCAGGTTAAACATATACATGTATACCTCAAAATAGAAAGAAAGCATATACATGAGTGCTCTGAAGATATAAAATGACGAGTGTCAAGGCATCTAATCAACCTCCCTGTAATCCCGTAGATCAGAACACACATAAAGGAGGGATCCTCATCATCATCAAGTCCGGCTCCACCTCACAGGCCGCGCCATCATCTGCAATCACAAAAGAGTCTGGTGGGTGTCCAGGAACACCGTCCCGTAACGTGGGAGTGAGTAGCTAACTCAGTGGAATAATAGAGCAAGGATTAACATGTTATCAAATCAATCATGCGATAATAGTAAAGTAATAAATCAGACAATCCTAATACTGTTGTTAATGCAATATGACATGACGTGATGTATGCCCTCACCGACGATCTCCCTCATACGGCACCATCTTACGACCGCGGCATGCAATCGACCCTCAAGTGCTCCACATCTTCCAGGTACATGCAATGGTATGGTGATATGATTTCCAAGTTGTTATTAGTCCATTCAAACAGCAGGATTGGGAAACTAAGGTACTTCCCTTGTATCAATCCCAACACAGATCCTGTCTAGGGTCGTCACTCCTAGTAATCTCATACAATGTATATTTTGTAGGTCGCTGCAAGGGCTGCTAGGGCTGTTGCATGCACTCGTTGCTCCGCTCCCCCATCACCTTATCAATACAGGCCTACTGTACTCTACTTCTACTGAAGGGTCGTCGCCTACCGTAGACTCAGAATACGCTCGCGGTCACTACAAAGGACTCGTCGCCTGATCAGTGTAGGCCGACAACAAGAATATAGTGTCCCATACCACCATAATCTGCTCACGAGACTACGTGCTCACTAGTCACTACGGGGAGGTTTGTGGCCCCAGCGTAGGCCGACAGCTCGACCATGGTGTCCCATACCACCATGCCCGGCTCATGAGTCTTCGTGGATCAAGGTACCATGGTTAACAGGGTTTACAATGGTAAGTTCAGTACCCTAGGTTCAAGCAGTTATGACTCATGCAGGGTGAACATACAACGGCCAGTCGGGTTACTTGACGGGCTCGACTAGCACGATCGCATCTCAAGTTGAACGACATGAAGTGCGTAAAACACTTCGTGTGGCCTAACCACTGCCGCCAACTCTAGAACACGGCTCACGTTCATCGACGCGTCGTTCGTGGCGAAGATAAGCTAACCACGAATTCGCTCGGTTACCGACTGCCTGGACTAAGTATAGTCCCAAACATGTGGAATCACATCAGCAAATCATATGAGAGTATTGGAATTGAAATACAACCATGTGAGCATGTTAACACATGTTATAACATAGAACTTAAGTAAATCATCAAGTACATGCATTTCATACATACAATGAAATCATGCATATAACTAACATGTAGGAAATCATTCACATCAGCATATTAATTAAGAAACCAATCTCAAACTAATCCATAACATCATTTAATTCAATACGTACTAATACAAGCATTTATACAAACACTTACACTACACACTTAAGTCTACATATAGTATGTCGACTCAAAGTGCGCATTTAGGCGAATCTCTTCGCCAAACTAATTATGCACGTATTCCTAACATTCTAATGCGACAATAAACCATGTCAATCACATCAACAAAATATGTATGAAAACAGTACTTCCTATAAATGACTAAAATGCCCTAAATCTCATATTCTTCGCCGGTTTACGAAATAGGAAATGGACAGCATGTTGTACATGTCAAACGGCGTTGCCGTCGATAATCTACTATTAAATGACATTGAAAGCGTTGAAAACAGTCAATCAAAGCATCTAAAATCCGCACCTTATCTCCTATAGATGTGTGAATTCGAACGGAGCGTATACGCTTCGTCTACGGCGAATAAAGAACCTAATTTACAAGATCTATGAGTTAACAAGCTATGGAACGAAAGGAACCTCAAATCAGCGACTAAATGGGGTATTTTCTTACCTAAAAATGCAGAGAAATCACTGGCTGAGTGATGGAAGCGTGTTGCTAAAGTACGTGCAACAGGTGGTGGAACGGCAGGAAAATCCTCTCCTACTCTCTCTCACAAACTCTCACCTTTTCTCTCTCCCAATCTAGGGTTTTTCTCAAATTCGGATGAGAGAGAGGAGTGAGGGTTTCAACCCTTTTTATAAGCCCAAACTTGCCCGAAATAGGCTCGGGAACAAGGTTCACTTGAGGGGTAACCAAATCAGGGCTGTTTCAGTCCAAAAGGACATTTCTGGTGGTCCCCTGGCTGAATGCGGTCGGACTTAACCTCATGCATACTGGATCTAGCACGCGTCAAGTTTTCAGTCTGGCAGGGTTCGCAGATCGCACGTGGCGGTCCAGTTTCAGTTCAGCGGTCACCGCACGTAGATCAGGCCTACAAATCTCATGATATGAAATAGAAATTTTTCCTGATCCGAGGGTGTAATTTGGCTGAATTCTGACGGTTAGAATGCTTAATACTGATGCATTAAGTCGTGTGCCAGATTTGAATTTCAAATTCCAAATCTGTCCCTATTCGCACTCTCTTCAGTCCTGGCTCAATGAAATAGCCTGTGATTATCGGTTGGACTTGATTTTTGAAATGATTGTCAAGTCCAGCTAGGCGGTTCTAACGGTCTAAGATAGCAGGTATCGGACTTTCGACGCGTGGTCTAGATCCAATACAGATTTTCAAAGTGGTCCAGAGAATAAACTGCTTAGAGTTTGATCCGAGGTTATAGAGTATTATAGAGTCATTGGTTCTACTCGATTTGGGTCTTGTAGAACGTATTTAAAGTGATCAGGGACTATTTCCCAGCTACTCTAGCGTTGCGCTCGCTAACTTATACTTAGTTTCTAAAGGAATTAATCCTAAGTGGTTTCTTTGGCTATAGAATTGGGTTCTGAGCGATTTTTCAGGTGTTTTAGTTGACCCACTGCCTAAGGACGTCAAATCCTAGATTAGCCAAAATCCGGGGTGTTACAGGAAATTACTTTATTCAAATATAACAAAGAGATTTCATACAACAATCTTGACGTTATTGATTCTGAGTTTATCTACATCCCTTCTAAATCCCTTGATTTCAAGACAGAATACTTTGAAATGAACAATGTTTTAATCAATAAACCTTGTATGTCACATCTTGAATTCGACAGTATTTCGACAGTGGCTTTAGTCATCTCCTATAACTTAGGAGCAATGTCGAACTTAATCAACCAATTTCTCTTTTGAACTTTTCCATTGTGCAAAGGAGAAAGCTTAAAGCAATTAAGATTGAACTTGAATTCTTTCGACGATTCTGACAACATTTCATCCCCTTTTTAGCCTTGGCCACATGATGACCTGGTTATGCGACCGGCACAACTGAATTACCCATTGTGCGGCCAGTGCAACCTGTTGCCTGAGTCGCGTGATCTGCGCAGCTTTGCTCCCATTTTGCACAATCAGTGCAACTCAGTGCTTGAGCTGTGCGATCCGCACAGCGGACTCTTTCTTCTGCTCCTCACCTCCAGTCTTCCTTCAGAGCTCCACTCTTCTCCAGAAATCTTCCTCTCTTCAAATGAGGAGGGAAGTAGGGTATTTATAGGCCCCCTACATGTGCCAACCCTCGGTCTTTGTGCCATGGGTCCCACTTTGTATAAAATCTGATCGTTCATCTTGATCAACTTCTATTCTTGAATGCGTTACCAGCGCAACAGTAAAGTTAGTTGCGCGGGTCGCACAATGATTTTCCCTGACGCGTGGTCCATGCAAGGATAAAATAATCTGTGTCATTTGCGCAACACCCTGTCTTACTACGCAATCCTTGAGACTTTATAGCTGGTTGTGCCAACCGCGCAACAACTCATCTGGTTGCGCGATTAGCGTAATCAGAAATGCTTCCCTTCCCATTTCTTCACTTTATGTTTGTCTTTTTTCTAACTTTGAATCTTCTTCATGATTCATGATTTTTTTATGCTCCAACAGATGCCCCCTTGATCCGTTCTTTTGTTTCCTTGAATCAAAGAATACGGATCAATTTTCAAAAAAAAATATTTTCCTTAGGGTCGTTGCGCGGCTTGCGCAACTGCCACCCAAGTTTGGTACTCGACCCTATCCTCTATAAATAGTCCAAAACTTGTCATTTTTCTCCATTCCTCTTTGCAGTGGCGAAACTCTATTTCTGCATTTTCTCCCCGCACAACCAACAAGTGCTACACAATCCGCACAACATCTTTTCATCGCGCAAGGCCTTGAAACGTTGCACCATCTGCGTAACCATCTAACCATTACGCGATCCGGACAACCATTTTCCGCAGGCTAAAGTCTTTTTACTATTGCACTGTCTGCGCAACGCCATTTTGGCCAGTTTTCCTAACTTAGCCATATTTCCAACTTTACTCAACCATGGTTCGTACAAAAAGAACCTTCACCGCTATAAACCCTCCATCTGACCACCCTTCACATCAAGAGCTGCCAAACACCGAACCTTTCTAGTCTGCAGCACCTCCAACAACGAAATCTCCTTCCTCTCCAGCTCAACCTTCGCATAAGCAATTCAAGACAACCCCTAGACACCTTGCCTACATAAAAGAACCCGTACTCCCTACATTTAATTTTTCTTCATGTATCGCAACATTATTGTCTCCTATTCACAGAGCCATTGCCATGGGCGATCTTGAGAGGCCTCCAAAGCATGGTCGTGATTGGTTGAAGATGACAACACACTATCAAACGACCAGTCAAAGGCCACCTACTAGAGAGGACACCCCTCCTTCTTCTAGACCCAAGAAGCATCACCGCAACAAAGCTCAAGAATTCTAAGAGAAGATAAAGGAACACAACAGGAAGAAGCTCCACAACTCCTAGGAGTCGGTCCATGCCATTCAAGGTGTTATAAAATTTGACAACCCATATAGACAGGGCTTCGTCTTAATTCCAATCAACATTCACCACCATCTCTCCATGTTGGTTTGTGAACCCAGAGATCACCTTACTGCAGAAAGATTGACATATACAGAGTCTTGGTCATTTAAGGAGCCAAGACTATTGGAAGGTATTCTGCAGCCACCGAGACCAAGACAGCAAGCAGGTGATATCTATCCCATGATTTTCCTTGTCCCCTCCTATGACTTTCACAGTCTATATCCAACCTGCTTCTACGAGACACTCAAGCAGCGTTTTAGCCACCGCAACCTCATATGGAGCCCGGAAGAATTTAGAATGAGAGGTCTTCTTACTCCTCGTAACTATTATTTCAAATGGGCCACCGCAATATTGGCGAGGTATGCTGGAACTTTGTCAAAGATCATTATCTTCCATGCAATCGAAGTGACATCATTCCCCTATTAGTGCCCTTCCACCAATTCTTTCCATCTTTCAGAAGGAGAAATGAGTATCACTCTTTGGGATATTTATAAGATCACTGGCCTGCCAATAAATAAAAATTCTTTGATGAATTTATCCTCACCAATGAGGAACTTGCTTTCGTATCCTCGCCTGATTGCATCCCTTCCATTTCGAAGTCAACCACTGAACTTTTCAAGGAAATGTCTAAGTTCCCAAACATTCTCAAAATTCATCCTATGCAATGGCTGGCCCATTTCAGCAGAGCTTCCAAGTAAGAATTCTTTTCTTCAATCTCTTCTTATTGTAACTTGAGATATATATAACATTGCCTTCATTTGCTCATCCTTTTAGGTTTAATGGCGACCATTCGCGGGAGCTCAAATGTCTTGGAAAGAATATAAAAGGCCATGTCGAATATTCCATCTATGGGGAGCTTGTGGGATTTATCGCATACTTTCTAAGTGTGGTGGTCTTCCATAGTTCCAAATCAGTGAACACCATCCTCCCATCATTGTTTGTTGTCATGGGCGCTATGGTTGAAGGAACTAAGTTTTCTCTTACTCCTCCCATTCTTTGTCCGATCTACAAAGGCCTTGGAGAGATTGCATGCCACATGAAAAGCCCATCTGTTGGTTCTACTTCAATATACATGCCATGGCATTATTTCCTTAGTTGGCTTGGCATTTACTTCCCCTGAACTTTTGAAGCACCGAAAAAGGCTTATGTCCAGCCTTCTCAGGTTCCTCTCCACTTCTTTCAAAAGAGGTCTATGATGAAAAGATCTTATGACTAGGCGAAGGATGCCATTGCCTCTGATGCCAAAACAAACTAGTTTTATTTTGTCTTGCCACATTATATTGTAGATACGAAGAAAGCGGACACGGAATCCCCCTCCTTAGAAGAAAGAGGATTTTTTATATCGATTAGATCATGCAGCCTCCCGTTGAGAGAAGGAACCGAATTCTGGAGAGAGCCATATTATCTGAGCCGTTTCGCCCATCAATTCAGCTTCGATCAAGCAGTATCGGAAGATTGTGGCCTAGTCACCAGAAGAATACGGAGTTACGGTACTGGTCCATTTAATTGGGCGATGATCTGGAAACAATTAATGGGTTGGGCCAACTCTTCCTTCATCATTCTGGGTTGCAATAGTACCCCAAGGGCGTCATGCAACCATATGAGATGGTAGGTACACCAATCATACCTGGTCAGAAAAAGTCTACCAGTGAATAGGCCTGTATGACTTCCTCCTACACTTAAGGGTCGTGTCATTGAAACGAGAATTAGTTTCATCACAGAAATAAGTCATGCCTCCTCGGCTGGTCATCGCTGCGTATATATCTCCGTAGACAAGCCCATCCGTGAAATAAAACCTGATAACACTCTTGAAGGCTGGACAGCATATGGTGACACTCGTAAATTTGAATAAATTCCTCTCCAGTGTCCACGAAGAGGAGTTGCAGAAGAGGTTGTCCCTCAACCAGAGAATATTGTCGATCCTCCAGACCATCCCTCCTTTTCCACTCATCCTCAGCGACAACCAACGTCTTGTCCTATTTCAAGGACCTGCCTTTCCCCACAGCAGTTCACTTCTTCTTCGATGACCAGATCCTGAACACGTGCCCAATTTTCTCCACAGGAAGGGACTACAGCCGCTGTCTCACCAATTTTAGCCACCATGGAGATTGAACCAGAAGGTTAGCAGTCTCTTCCTTCCAAAGGGAAATAAGTGGTTGTTGAGGATCAAGCGAAAAAGATTCGAGTGATGGAAGTTCAACTTCTTCATCTGAACGTGCTGCTTCTGATGAAAGCGAAACAAAAGAAGAAGACCAGGATGCTGATTATGAAGAGGGGGAAGTTGATGTTGGCAACAACAATGATACAACTGTGGAAGATGCTCCAGCTGACGAGGGACATAAACTCCCTACCTCTGAAGCCATACCTGCCGAAGTTTCGCCTATCACAGGGGAAGAAGAAGGAGAACTCCTTGATTATGGGGAATACGGACATTCACCACGTAAGAAAGTTTTGCTATCATCGTTTACTTTTGTTCTTTCTTTCTTTCCTTCTAATCTTACACATTCTATCTCAGGTAATCAAGCTATAAATACGGAGGTAAACAGTGTCTCTCCTCTGAATTTACACCCTACTACACCAAGAGTTTCACTAAGATTCTCAATACCTCCATTATCAGTGGCACGCGGGATCGCTTTCCCAATGGAGTCAACTGATTTGCCTACTCCTATCAAGATTGCTTCAAGTAGTGAACGTGAAATGGCTTCTCTGATGGATCCAACTGTGCTGCTTACTTCTACCACTGTTGCTTCAAGTACCAAAGATATGACTCCCTCCTTTGCTGAGATGGTAGCATCTAAGTCTCCTCTCGCCAGAGAGACTCAACCGCTTGCTATTCCAACATCAGGAGAAAGTATTTCCTTTTCCTGTCTGCATTCTGTATATTGCTTGCACATATGATTTTATTATAACTTTATATTTCTTGTTTCTTAATAGGAAATGTACCTCAAAGCGATGCAGCAAGCTCCGACTCTATTGGAACCTCATCAAATGTGCTATCTTTTGAGAAAGTTTCTTCATATAAATTAGCATTGATCAAGAATTCTGTATTGGCGATCGTTGAAATGTTTAAGGATCCTGATCAATGGTCTGATTTGATTGCCGCTTTGGATGTACTGGACAACACCGCACGGATGGTCAAAGTTGACATTTCTTCCATACGTAATTCTCTCTTAAGGTTTCATAATTCAATAACTATTCTGTCTTCGGCTGAAACAGTGACCGTCCCACCCGAAACCTTGAAATATAAGAAGCGACTTGCGTACTCCAAAGAGAAGGTTTCCTAGCTTGCTCCGATTGTGTCTCGCCATGATCAAGAACAATCATCTCTGCGAGAGCAACTGAAGACTTTTGCTGATAATGAAACAACTATCCAAAATTGCATTTCTCTTCTGAAGCAAGAGATTGCGCAATTGGAGAAACAAAGTTCGGAGGAGAAGCTAAATATTGAAAGAGTGCAAGAAAAGATAGAGTGCAGCCTTCATTTTGTGAACTTCGAAAGATCTGAACTGATTAAGAATGAAGAACTAAATGCCTTGTAGAAGAGAAATTAGCTGGTCTCCCTGATCCTGCGAGAATGATTTTGATTGCCTGCCTGTAACATGCTGCTGCTCAAGTTAATTTTTAAGAGAATTTACAACAATACTTATCAACTTTAGGCATTACATGGGAACTATAAGATTACTACTCTTTAACTATTTTTAGAATTGCAAATCATACAAGTTTCTCATGATATTTTGATAATGATGCTTTTGCTTTATTTGCACAATGCTTTAATTACTGCTATATTATTGATATATTATATTTTTTTTATATCCTTTTATGATTTCTTAGTAAGGGATTTCCTAGATGATCCTTATCTTAGCTGGCGGTACTAAATTTTAATTTAGTCAGTCACACATAGTTTAAGCTCTTGAGTAGTGGAGCGCACACAGTTTTTCAGACTCTTGAGTAGTGGAGTCAAGTGGTCTTATGTGATAGCCTCTGTAACTCTTATGAGTTCGTTGGAATTCTCACTGCCTAGTGAGTTCAAAAACTGCGATCTATCAGAGGGGCCCAGTGAAGCTACTGGGCCGTGAACTCGGTTGGATTTACGCATAGGGTTGGCAGCGGTAACTCTATAGAGTTCATAGAGTGCACAAGGCAACCTTTGGGCTACCGGATCTAGGGCCACCAGTCCATCAATGAGTAGGTTTAATCCCTTCATGATGAGTTAATACTGAAATCAATAACCCTAAATCTGGGGGGTCTTACGCACGGTTGGCCTATCTATGAACATGGCCGAAAGAGCGCACAATGTGGCCCGCTTTTTCTTCGTCTGCAAGGCTGGGCCCATTCATGGGAGGACATTTACCTCAGTTCCCCGTGACATTACCGAAAAGCTATACAGACGGCATTGGTCTTACACGCGTGACTAGCCATCAAGGACTTTTGGCCCTTTAGGCTTTTAGTCGTTGGCTTCATCAGCTGCTCGCATGGGTATGCATATGATGGCCACTGGCTTCTCATTACTGCCTGAATGGAAAAAATGTTAGGTCTTATGCATAGCTGGTCCTTTTAAGACTTAGTCCTTTTAGGACTTAGTCCTCTTTAAGACTTGGCTAGACTGCCTTAAAATGCCTTAAAAGGTAATAATAAGTGTGATCATCGTTATTGCGGTGTGAGAACAATAAACCTTTTTGATTGGAAGTGATCATCGTTGTTGCGCTGTGAGAACGATAAACCTTTCTGATTGGGATTAATATGTCACCACTCTTGCTAATATTTTCATGAGAACCTGTCTGTGTTATTTATAATATATCGGCATGGTGATGATACCAATTCTGACAGGATTTTTCAGAGCTCGCTTGATAATAATGATGATCACTTTCTTTTCACAATACTTATTCGATATCTAGTCTTAATATGCTCGCAAACTTCTTCTTTATTCATTCTTTCAATGACATATAGACATGGTCTTATTCATTCTTGCCCCCTTTCAATTCAGGACCATTATGCCGGTAATGTTCTGGATCAAAACTAGTAATATCTTCAAGGATAATATCTTTTTATGAAGCGAGCATTAACTAGTATACTGATCCCCTGTCCCTTTTGATCTATAACTATGTACACGCCATTAGAGTATACTTCTTTTATTATATAAGGCCCATCCCATTTAAGCTCAAATTTGCCTCTTGTTCGACGGGTGACTACTCTAGGTCTTTTCAGCATCAGCACCATATCCCCTTTCTTGAAGGACCAATATTTAACATGTTTGTCGAAGGCGGCTAATATCTTGGTTTAATATGATTGCAGTCACTGTTGGGCTGTCAGCCATTTCTCATCAAGTAAACCCGGCTCTTTCAGCCTTATATTTGCATTCGCATCATCTGTTATGGACTGGTGCACTGCCACTTTGAGTGATGTTATTTGTATTTCAATCCGGATAACTGCTTTCACGCCATATACCAGAGAATACGGCTTTCTCTCATCGTTGTCCGATGAATAGTTCGATACGCCCACAAAGCTTCTTGCAACCCTTCATCCCAGTCACGTTTATTCCCGATCACCATCTTCTTCATTATTTAGACTATCGTTTTATTAAATGCCTCTGCTAATCCATTAGTCGATGGATAGTAAGGTGTTGAAAATGAATGATGAATGCTGAACTTCTGACAGAGCTTTTCCATGCCTCTATTCTTAAAGGGAGTGCCATTATCTGTAACAATCTTCTTTGGGATACTAAGGCAGTATATGATTGTGTACTGGATGAAATTAATGACGTCCTTTTCTTTAACATTGCATAAAGTAATTGCTTCTGTCCATTTGGAGAAATAATCTATTGCTGCCAATATCTACTGCTTTCCTTTAGACGCAGATTTATAGGACCAATGACGTCCAGTCCTCAAGCTGAAAAGGGCCAAGAGGCGACTGATTGATGCAAGTCCTCTGGAGGAACGTGTATGACATCTCCATGAATCTGGCATTCATGACACCACTTCACATAATCTATCGCATCTTTGAACATGGAGGGCCAATAATATCCCATTCTATGTGCTTTATGGAACAAATTTCGACCAGCTTGATGTGCTCCACATTGCCCAGAGTGCGCTTCTCGTAACGTGTGACTTACCTCTCGTTCGTCTAAGCAACGTAACAACATTCCATTGTATGACTTTTTGTACAATACTTCACTACATAGAATGAATCTTTTCGCCCGTTGCTTGATTTGTTGTTTCTCTGCTAGTTCTTCTGGAAAGGTGTCATATTTGAGATAATCGATGAAAGGCTGACGCCAACGTTTACAGTTATTTCTAAACATGATACAGGAAGTGTTTTAACGGTCTCCTCGATGACCTCTGCAGATGGTAAAAATCTTCTTTCTTCTATGGTTACTTGAAGAGGATTTCGATTTGAGTAGGACAAGGATGTTGCTAGGCTGGTTAAAGAATCTGCCCTCGCATTTTCAGACTGTGACACATGTTTGATCTCAACATGACAGAATCATTCTAGCAATTGCTATGCTTTCCGACAGTACTGCAATAGTTCTTGCTTTCTCACTCCGAATTTGATTGTCAATTGATTTATAATCAACTTAGAATCTCTGAAGATATGCAGTATTTTTATCTTCATTTCTTGAACCATTTCCATTTCAATAATAAGGGTTCTGTACTCTGTCTCATTATTCATGCATGTAGCACCTAGCATAAAGGAGTAAGGTAACAAGTTACCTTGAGGAGTAATAAATATCACTCCTACCCCCGCTCCTAACGCTCAAGCGGCGACATCGAAATACATCTGCCACGGGCTTTGCAATTCAACCAACATAACTTGTTCATCCAGAAAATCATCATTGATGATTTCGTGTTCTAATGCGGGATGTGCTGCAAGGAAGTCTGCCACTGCTTGTCCTTTTACTGCTTTTACCGACTCATATGTAATAGTATATTCTGAAAGCAACAACATCCATTTGGCCAATCTTCCAGACAACATCAGCCTCGTCATAATTTTTTTTACAGGATTTGCCCTCGAGATCAAAGTTATGGCGTGAGAGAGACAATAGTGTCTTAACTTCTGTACTGCAAATATCAACGCTAGGTATTCCTTCTCGATCTGGGAATAGTTACATTCTGCACCCATCAAAGTTCAGATCTAATAATAGAGAGAAGTTTCTTTTCCAGCTTCATTCACATGAGCCAATAAAGCTCCTAATGATCTTTCAGCCGCAGATATGTACAAAATCAGCGGCTTCCCTTTTATTGGAGCAGTTAGCACTGGCGGCCATTTCAGTAAATCTTTCATTGAGTCAAACGTGTTTTGGCAGGCTTGGTCCGACACAAATTCTATATCTTTCTTCATCAAATGGGAAAACGGTTGACATCTCCCTGTAAGATTTGAAATAAAACAGCGAATGTATGCGAGCTTTCCTTGCAAAGTTTTTAATTCCTTTAATGTTTTCAGAGGCGACACATTTTGAATAGCTTGGATTTTCCCTGGATCAATCTCAATGCCCTTATGCCGGATAACAAAATCGAGGAACTTTCCTGAAGATACTCCAAATGCACATTTAACTGGATTCATTTTTAACTGTTTCCTTTCAAGCCGACGAAAAACTGATGCCAAATGTTCGCAATGCTCCTGATAATCTCCTGACCTGACCACCAAGTCATCAACATAACATTCAACATACTTGTGCATCATGTCTTGGAAGATATTCTACATCGCCCTCTGATATGTCGCTCCGGCATTTTTAAGACCAAATGACATGATTTATAACAATAAATTCCCAATGACATTCTGAATGTTGTCGCTTCTTTATCTTCAGGTGTCATTCTAATCTGATTATACCCTATGTAACCATCCACGAAGGACATAATAACATACTGAGTTGTGCTATCAATCAGTAGTTCAGTTATCGGAAAGGGAAAATCATCTTTCGGACAGGCTTCATTTAGATCTCTGAAGTCAACACACACTCTGACCTGCCCATTTTTCTTTTTCACTGGGACGATATTTTGAAAGGGCCTAGCTATATGCCCTAGAGGGGGAGTGAATAGGGCAATGCCAAATAAAACTAATAGCAGCGGAATAATAAAAGATTTAAAGCACAATGCTGAAAATAAAACAATCACAATAGCCTAAAATAAAGAGATTGATACTTTATCAGTTCTAAGGACAACCTTACACCAAAAACCAGAGGTTTAAGGTAGGACAACCTTATTTCTAGAACGTCCTTGTATCACAAACCAAAGAGGAATAATAAGCAATGAAATCAAAATAACTTGTGGAAAATAAATCCTAATTATTACAACATTCATCCACACTTGCTTGAAGTGATTACAACATTCATCCACAAACACTCTCCATAAAACAGAATGAATAAAAGAATGAAAGAATAAAACACATTCACAACACAATGATATATAGTGGTTCGCCTGTGTGTACACCAACTGTTATCCAATAGCCACACAGATTGGTACTCCACTCCTAATATCCTCACACAGGGGATATTAGCATGCACTATCAAAATAGGTTTCACAGGTTCACCTAAAACCTTCACAATTGTGTCTTTGATCTCGGGCTTACACAATCCAAAAACCCCACAATCTGAGTTTTCTGGCTCTCCTCAAATAACCAATACAATGAGATTTTTCTGGCGAATCTCAAACAAAAATCAGAGAAAGTAAATTACAAAACATGTAAAATACCTGAATCACCTTTTGATGAAGCCCGGTAGAACCAATCGGAGTAGAAGTTTGATTCGACGTTCAAAGTCCAATACTCACTTTGAGAATGGTTCTAAGTCTAATTGATTTTAGATCAAACGGGCTAGATCTATTTGATTTTAAATCCAGAAGAAGGAAGATCAGAAATTCCCCTTTTCTAATAAGATTGGAATGTAGATCAAAATCAAATAAGAATAAGCTAGCAAAATAAATATTAAATAAGCACAAAGCAGCTTAAAATAAACACAAACTTATCTCAGAGAATAGCCTAAAGAATGCTTGAATAGAATTGATTTAAAGTACTAAAACTCTGAAGTTTGTGCTCAATTTATATACTAAAAAATCCCGTCTACGACTGGTCTTAGGATCCTAGGACTAGTCGTATCTCCAAAGATTTTTGAAAGATTTCCACGGGATTTGATTTTCAGTTCCACGACCGGTCGAGGGTGGTCTACGACCGGTTGTGGGCCACCTACGACTGGTCGTGAGATACCTACGACCGGTCGTAGGACCCCAAAAATGTTTGCTGGAGTTTGAGTCGTAGGATTACGACCGGTCGAAAGATGAGTCGTAAAACTTCCAGGACTGGTCGTAGGATGTCCAGGACTGGTCGTAAGAAAGCTAGAAAGATCCAAAAATCTTCAACTACCTAGGACTGGTCATGAAAAATCTAAGACTGGTCGTAGCAAAGCTATGACTGGTCTTGAAGTCCCTAGGACTGGTCTTCGAATACTCCAAACAAGCATATAAAAATATATGAGTTATGTATCCAGAATGACCTACAATAAAGCCCATCCTAAGGTTAATCTAAGGTCAAACAAACCTTAAAAGTGAGATGGACTTGAAAATCTGTACACTCAGATGACCCTTAAAAGAAGCTTGTGAATATTCAAAACTTGTAGTAGGCCTTCATGAGCTTGATCTTGACTTGACAAATTCTTCTAGTAAACTTGAACTTGATCAAACCTTGAACATGCAAACTTGAATACTTCTATTCTTGATTTCTTCATCCAAGACTTGAAAACTTTCTTCATTTAAGATCTTGTCTTGAAATGTGATGTCTTGATATGTCTTGATTGCAATGACTTGTCTTTAAACATAAAACACAAGATATACAAGACATAGATATAGGTTTTGGCACCACAAAATTTGACAACTAAAGGGATATGAAATCATAGAACTTACAATCTCCCCCTTTGTCAAATTCGTGACAAAACACATAGCATCAAAGATAATAAGGAATGATAAGTCATGAAATCACAAAATACTCTACTCCCCCTGAGTAATACGAGTATTGCTCATATAATCAATACATAACATGAAAATCTCAAGACTTCAATCCACATATCCATCAATCCACATATCCTTCTCAAACAATACAAACAAATTTACTCCCCCTATCCATATTACTCCCCTTTTAGCAATGCTTACCACTCCCCCTTTTTGTCACAAAATGACAAGGGAAAGGAACAATGGAAAGGAGAACATAGAGAGCAAAATAATGAGAAGGTGATATGAAAGGACATAAAATAAACCTTAAGCATCAAGTCATAATCCATACTATAAAGTACAATATTCAAAAGAAAATGTTATGAAATTAGAATCCATAATACATATCCAGAGTAAAAGAAATGTTATACTATTCAGAAGATAATTCACTTAATCTGATCCAGAGGAAGGAGCAAGAATAGATGGATCAATCTGGTGTAAGCCCTTATTTATGCGACGAAGATATTTTCGCATGTACTTGAATCTCATGTCATGGGCTATATTCGTATTATCAAGTTTTTCCTCCAATACACGAAGGCGTGCATCAAAACCAGAAGGATCATAATCTGGATCATTAGATGAATCAGTTTCTATGTCATCAAATAAGTCATCCATATTAACATCTTGTTGTGAAAGATCACCAGCTTCCTCTTCATTTCCAGCATCACCAGCATCACCACCAACACCACTAACACCAGCTTCATCAAATTGGCCAGGGAGCAGTTCCAATTTTATCTTATTAAGATTGACATTGTTGAAAATGAGATGAAGAATTGGTGCCTCATTAACAGGTTTATCGACAAGCATGTGAGTGGCTAAAACATTCATAAGATAACCGAATGGAATATCACTGTGACCGGGATGGAAACGAAATTGTATAATGGAGTGAAAAATCAAAGAAGGAAGACAAACCTTGGTTCCAGAAGCAATAGAATGCAACACACGAACCATGAAAGAAGTTAACTCGATTTTATTACCGGACCGAGGATATACATTGGAAATGAAGAAACGATGTAATATTCTATATTTGGGTAACAGATACTTTGCAGGGAGCGCATTCCCTTTGTGAGTCTAATGCACATCAATTTTGCATAAATCTCTGGTTAACATGCGTTTTTCCGATTCAGAATGTTTGTCATATAAAGTATGAATCGGTATTCCTTCATCATTAACAGGTATATCCATAATACCTGATATTAAATAACAGTCTACTTCAAATTTTCCTTCTCTTGTATCAATTGAAAATGTTAAATTATCAAGGGAAAAATCTGAAATGCATGCAACCATTGATTGAGCAATGGACTGGTATGCAGACCCACCCCAAAGAAAAATGTTAGTCCAGCCTACAGAATCAAGAAGGGGAATGACACCATATGGAACAATGTGATTTAGATCAGCAGTATGCTCAACGATAATGTTACGGGCACGCAAATCCCGTACATCTTGAGTATCATCTTCGGGTGACCGAAGGTGCCGTTTAGTTATTGGTCCAGATCTGGATGAAGATGGACCACAAGATGTTTTCTTTTTCCCCCTATCATCCATATTCAAAAAGATATACAAAGAACAAGCAAGATGCACAAATAAAAGATGGGTTTTCTCTATATAAGCAAATAGAGAGGAAACCCTTGAAAATCTCAACAAGAGATGAAATCAAGCTATACTATGAACAAATCAAAGCATAGAGATCATGAAACTTCAAGAAAAATGATGAAATAGGACTTACCTTGAAGAAAAACTAGAAATCCTATGACTGGTCGAGCCACGACTCGACGTAGGTGGGTGTGGAAATGAAGAAGAAGGGAATTTTTCCCAAATTATATGATGTTCACGAGATCCACGACCGGTCGATTGTGGTTCACGACCGGTCGTAACACGGCTGGTCGTGTACATCCACGACCGGTCGAGCATCGACCAAAAATACATTTTTAATGCAAAAATTTAAAATTTAAATAATTATAATATGAAATATAATACACTATGATACATACAAGAAAGAATGTTCAATGTAAAATGTACATACCAAGATCAAATTTCAATTTATTAAACCTGCTTTTGTCGAGTGGTTTAGTAAATATATTAGTAAGTTGAGTTTCGGTTGGAATATATTCCAATGAAATAACTTTTTCTTCAACCAACTCACGAATGTAATGATACCTAATGTCAATATGCTTAGTACGTGAATGCTGGATTGGATTTTTGGAAATGTTTATGTAACATCCCGAAAATTGGGGGGTCGAGCAAAAACCTAACTCCCGAGTTCCAAAATGCTATTTATGCAACATAGATATGTATGATTGAATGTTGTCTATGATAATGTATTAAACATGAGTGAGATTAAGCCAGAACAGCATATCATACTCCAGAGACAGTTAAATTTGCAAGCGGAAGACTGTAATAGTATGTATAAACTGTTGTATGTCTCCAGAGTGTGAATATATTACCAGGTTATACACATACATGTATACTTCAAAAGTAAACAAAATGAATATACATGAGGGCGCTAAAAATATAAAATGACAAGTGTCAATGTATCTAATCAACCTCCCTGTAATCCCGTCAATCAGATCACGCATAAAAGAGAGATCCTCCTCCTCATCATCAAATCCAGCTCCGCCTTGCAGGCCGCGCCATCATCTGCAATCACAATAGGGACTGGTGGGTGTCCGGAAACACCATCCCGTAACGTGGGAGTGAGTGATCAACTCAGTGGGATGAGAGAGCAGAGATTAGCATGTTATCAAATCAATCATGCGATAATAGTAAAGCAGTAAATCAAACAATCTTAATACTGTTGTTAATGCAATATGACATGACGTGATGTATGCCCTCACCGACGATCTCCCTCATATGGCAACATCTTACGACCGCGGCATGCCACACATCCTAGAGTGCTCCACGTCTTCCAGGCACATGCAATGTTATGGTGATATGATTTTCAAGTTGTTATTAGTCCATTCAAACAGCAGGATTGGGAAACTAAGGTACCTCCCTTATATCAATCTCAACACAGATCCTGTCTAGGGTCGTCACTCCTAGTAATCTCATACGATGTATATTTTGTAGGTCGCTGCAAGGGCTGCCAGGGCTGTTGCACGCACTCGTTGCACCGCTCCCCCATCACCTTATCAATACAGGCCTACTGTACTCTACTGCTACGGAAGGGTCGTCGCCTCCCGTAGACTCAGAATATGCTCGCGGTCACTACAAAGGGTTGTCAGGGCTGTTGCTCGCACTTGTTGCACCGCTCCCCCATCACCTTATCAATGTAGGCTGACAGCAAGAATATAGTGTCCCATACCACCATAATCTGCTCACGAGACAGGTGCTCACTGGTCACTACGGGGAGATTTGTGGCCCCAGCGTAGGCCGACAGCTCGACCACGGTGTCCCATACCACCATGCCCGGCTCATGAGTCTTCGTGGATCAAGGTACCATGGTTAATAGGGTTTACAATGGTAAGTTCAGTACCCTAGGTTCAAGCAGTTATGACTCATGCAGGGTGAACATACAACAGCCAGTCGGGTTACTTGACGGGCTCGACTAGCACGAGCGCATCGCAAGTCGAACGACATGAAGTGCGTAAAACACTTCGCGTGGCCTAACCACTGCTGTCAACTCCAAACACGACTCGCGTTCATCGACGCGTCGTTCGTGGCAAAGATAAGCCAACCATAAAATTGCTCGATTACCGACTGCCTGGACTAGGTATAGTCCCAAACAATTATGAATTCACATCAGCCATCATGTAAGAGTAATGGAAATGAAATACAACCATGTGAGCATGTTAACACATGTTATATCGTACGACTTAAGTAAATCATCTGACACATGCCTTTCGTACATGTAATGAACTTATGCATATCGCCAACATATAGGAAATCATTTCCATTAGCATATTAATTGAGAATTCAATCTCAAACTAAATCATAATAAAATCATCAAGCACATGTTATAACATACAGCTTAAGCGAATCGTCAAGCACATGCATTTCATTCATATTATGAAATCATGCATATGGCTAACAGGTAGGAAACCATTTACACCAGCATATTAATTGAGAAATCAATCTCAAACTAATTCATAACACCATTTAATTCAATACATACTAATACAAGCATTTATGCAAACACTTACACTACACACTTAAGTCTACATATAGCATGTCGACCCGAAGTGCGCATTTAGGCGAATCTCTTCGCCAAACTAATTATGCACGTATTCCTAACATTCTAATGCGACAATAAACCATGTCAATCACATCAGCAAAATATGCATAAAAACAGTACTTCCTACAAATGACTAAAATGCCCTAAATCTCATATTCTTCGTTGGTTTACGAAACAGGAAACGGACAGCATGTTGTACATGTCAAACGGCGTTGCCGTCGAGAATCTACTATTAAACGACATTGAAAGCTTTGGAAACAGTCAATCAAAGCGTCTAAAATCCGCACCTTATCTCTTACAAACGTGTCGTTTTGAACGGAGCGTATACGCTTCGTCTACGACGAATAGAGAACCTAATACACAAGTTCTATTAGCTACTTCGCTAGGAAACGAAAGGAACCTCAAATCAGCAACTTCTAGGGTATTTTCTTATCTAAAAACGTGGAGGAATCGCCGGAAAAGTGATCGGAGTGCGTTGCCTAAGCACGTACAACACGTAGCACAAGTGGCAGGAAGAACACTCCCACTCTCTCTCACAATCTCTCACCTTTTCTCTCACACAAGCTAGGGTTTCTAGCAAATTCGGATGTGTGAGAGAAGTGAGGGATTTAACCCCTTTTATAACCCAAAACATGCCCAAAATAGGCTTGGGAACAATGTTTACTTGGTGCCTAACCAAATCGGGGATGTTTCGGTCCAAAAGAGCATTTCTGGAGGTCCCCTGGCCAAATGCGGTCGGACTTAAGCTCATGCATACCAGATCTAGTACGTATTAAGTTTTCAGTCCGGCAGGGTTCGCAGATCGCACGTGGCGGGCCAGTTTCAGTTCAGCGGTCACCGTACGTAAATCAGGGCTGAAAGTCTCATGATATAAAATAGAAATTTCTCCTGATCCGAGGGTGTAATCTGGATAAATTCTGACGGTCAGAACGCTCAATACTGACGCATCAAGTCGTGTGCCAGATTTGAATTTGAAATTCCAACTATGTCCCTATTCGCACTCTCTTCGGTCCGGGCTCAATGAAATAGACTGTGATTATCGGTTTGACTTGATTTTTGGAATGAGTGTCAAGTCAAGCTAGGCGGTTCTAACGGTCTAAGATAGGAGGTATCGGACTTTCGACGCGCGGTTTAGATCCAATCCAAAGATTCAAAGTGGTCTAGAGAACAAACTTGCTCAGAGTTTGGTCCGAGGTTATAGAGTATTATAGAGTCATTGGTTCTACTCGATTTGAGTCCTGTAAAACGTATTTAAAGTGATCAGGGACTATTTCCCAGCTACTCCAGCGTCGCGCTAGCTAACTTACACTTATTTTTCAAAGGAATTAATCCTACGTGATTTCTTTGGCTATGGAATTGGGTTCTAATCGATTTTTCAGGTGTTTTAGTTGACCCATTGCCTAAGGACGTCTAATCCCAGATTGGCCAAAATCCAGGGTGTTACAGTTTATAGCACTGGAATTATCACAATATAAAATCATTGAATCTTGATTAATTCCATAATCGCTAAGCATGCGTTTCATCCAAACTAGTTGAGTACATGCATATCCAGCTGCAATATATTCAGCCTCAGCCGTAGAGAGCGATATTGAGCTTTGCTTCTTGCTGAACCAAGAAAATAAATAATTTTCAATGTAAAAACAACCACCACTGGTTGATTTTCTATCATCAATATTTTCGGCCCAATCAGCATCTGAATACCCGGCTAATTGAACATTAGTATCAAAAGGATACCAAAGTCCCAAATTTATAGAATGTACGATGTATCTAATAATCCGTTTAACAGAAGTAAGATGTGATTCCTTAGGATTAGACTGATATCTCGCAAAAATACCAACACTGAATGCGAAATCAGGTCTACTAGCAGTAAGATATAACAAACTACCAATCATACTGCGATATAGTTTAGGATCTATATCTTTACCTGTAGAGTCTTTTGAGAGTCATAATGTTGTACTCATAGGAGTATCAAAGTTCTTACCATTCTCAAATCCAAACCTTTTAACCAAGTTTGAAGCATATTTGGTCTGGGAAATGAAAATTCCATTAGGTTGTTGTTTTACTTGCAACCCTAGGAAATAGTTAAGTTCGCCAACCATGCTCATTTTGAACCTTGATTTCATTAACTCTGCAAACTCAGTAGACATGTTAGAACAAGTAGATCTATAAATAATATCATCAACATATATTTGAACCATCAAAATATCATTGTTATTCTTTTTAACAAAAAGCGTCTTATCGACACTACCTACTTGAAAGCTATGACTAAGTAAGAATTTAGTCAATTTTTCATACCATGCCCTGAGTGCTTGTTTTAGACCATAGAGAGCCTTTTTGAGACGAAATACATGGTCAGATAACTTAGGGTCTTCAAACCCTGAAGGTTATTCAACATACACTTCTTCATGCAGATCGTCATTCAAGAAAGCACTCTTTACATCCATATGATAGATTTTAAATTTTTTGAAACATGCGATGGAAATAAAAAGTCTGATTGATTCAAGGCGAGCGACTGGAGCAAAGGTTTCATCGTAATCAATGCCTTCAATCTGAGTGTACCCTTGTACAACCAGTCTAGCCTTGTTTCGTATAATATTTCCGAGTTCATCAGACTTATTTTTAAAGATCCACTTTGTTCCAATAGTGTTTTTATCTTTAGGGCTAGGAACAAGATACCAGATATCATTACGAACAAATTGATTAAGTTCATCCTACATAGCAACTATCCAATTTTCTTCAGAAAGTGCTTCTTTTACGTTGATCGGTTCTATTTGGAATGTAAAAAATATATAATTACATATGTTCTCAAGTTGTTTGCGAGTACGAACTCCAGTGAGAGGATTTCCAAGTATTTGATTGGTTGGATGATCTTTAATAGTCCTTGGTTCAGATTCTTTTTGACTTGATGAGATATCTAGATTATCAATAATAAGAGTTTCATCATCATCTGAACTTGGGGCTGATGTATTCAAATGATCATCAATGACCACATTGATGGACTCTTGAATCACACCAGTTCTCTTATTTAGAACCCTATAAGCTCGACTGTTCAAAGAATAACCAAGAAAAATTCCATCGTCACTCTTCGTATCAAACTTACCCAAATTTTCACGATCACGTAAAATATAACACTTGCTGCCAAAAACCCGAAAGTATTTGATAGTAGGTTTCTTTTCAAACCATAATTCATAAGCAGTCTTATTATCAGATTTACTGGTATAAACCTGATTAATAATATAGCATGCAGTACTAATTGCTTCAGTCCAAAGATTTTTAAAGAGCTTCATACTATTCAACATAACATTAGCCATTTCCTAAAGCACTCTATTTTTCCTTTCAACTATACTATTTTGTTGCGGTGTTTTGGGCGCTGAGAATTCAAGTGATATTCCCTGATCACTACAGAATTTCTCAAAACTACTGTTTTTGAATTCAGATCCATGATCACTATGGATCTTACTAACATGAGAACTTTTCTCATTTTGGATTCGTTTAATGACCTTTTTTACTTCATCCAGGGTTTCAGTTTTGTCTTTTAAGAATGATACCCAAGTGAATCTTGTATAGTCATCTACGATAACCAAAATGTATTTTTTGCCTCCTCGACTCTTCGATCCGGTAGGTCCAATAAGATCCATGTGGAGAAGCTCGAGTGGTCTAGATGTGGTGTTAGAGTTCACTTTCTTGTGAGAACTCCTAATTTGTTTGCCCAACTGGCATTCACCACATATTTTGTCTACTTTTTACAATTTGGATAGACCTCTAATTAGTTCTCTTTTGATCAATCTAAATAAGTTCCGATAGTGTACATGTCCAAGGCATTTATGCCATAATTCAGTCTTATCGGTATGGACCATGTAACATGATTGAGTAGATGAGCTAGCATCACTGACGATGTAGCAGTTTTCAGAAGTTCTGCGACCAGTTAATATAACAGAACCCCTTTTATTAACTATCTCACAACCTTGATTAGAAAACTTTACACTATGGTTGTTATCACATATCTGAGAAATTCTTAATAGGTTGTGTTTTAAACCCTCAACATATAAGACATTCTTAAATAAGGGAAGGTTATAAAGTTGAACCGTACCTTGGCCAATAATCTTGCAATTGCTTCCATCACCAAATGTGACTGACTCGTCAATCATATCTTTAAGATCGGTGAATAAATCTTTGTTACCTGTCATATGTCTGGAGCAACCACTATCTAGGTACCACTTTGAATGGCTTGTTGCTTTGAAAGCAGTGTGGCAACCAAGCTGGCAACTTTAGGAACCCATTTCATAACTATTTTGGGTTTAGGAGTATAGATGGTCTTCTTCTGTCTATTGTTGTAGGAACGACCTATAGAGTTCGACTTTAATAGCTCCTTGAGAAGATCAATAATTTTTTCTGCTAATTGATTTCGATTTTGAAAATTAAAGTTGACATGGCCACTTTTAGGTTTTTGAAAAGTTTTTGAATTTTTAGAACAACCTTGAAAAGTATTCTTTTCTTTTGAGGTCGAAGATTCTCCTTTAACAAATCTAGGAGCAATGTTCTTTTATTTAGGAGATGTATTTTTATCATAGCCCAACCCGGATCGATCGCCACATTTTTTTGATCCGGACAATAATTTTTTCAATTTTGGATCACCTTGGGCATATCTCCATGTGTCTTTCAAACTCAAAAGAGAAGCTACGTCATTTTTGAGTTTCTCTTTTTCAGATTTCAAATCTTCAATTTGAGAGGTTTTGAAATCTAAATCATTTTTGGTTTTTCAAAAGAATTAGAAATATGAGATTTTTCTAAGACAAGAGACTCATAATCTTCCTTAAGCTTAGAAAATTTTTCTTTTTGTAATTTAAGCTTGACAGCAATTTTACAACTCTCTTTATAAAGGGCATTATAATCATCTTGAAGATCATTTTTATTATCGTAATCACTATTCAGATTTTCTTCACTAGATATATCATCATGATCTAAATAGGTGATCTTGGCTAGAGTCATAAGGGCTTTAACACCATCGCCCGACTCGGTTTCAGAATCTTCTGATTTAGAAGAGGATTCAGAATCAGATGATTCATCCCAAGTAGCCATCATGCTTTTCCTTTTTGATTTGTCCTTTTTAGGACATTTGTTAGATAAGTGCCCATACTCTTGACAGTTGTAACATTGACTATCTTTCAAGGATTTACGAGTTCTAGGTTTAGATCGTCTCTTATCATTTGATTTTTGAAAATCAATCTTTTTCTTGTTTTTGAAAATTTTGTAAAACTTTTTTGCTAAAAGTGCCATATCATCTTCAGTATTTTCTGAATCCGAAGTGCTCTCTTGAGAAATATTTTCAGATGATTTGAGAGCTATTGATTTTTCTTTAGGAGCCTTAAAGGATAACTCATAGGTTTGAAGTGAACCAACTAATTCCTCAACCCTCATGGTATCCGTATCACGAAGTTCCTGAATCGCGGTCACTTTAGAGTTAAACCGTTCAGGAAGTGAACGTAGTAATTTTGCGCACACTTTACTTTCAGGGATTCTATCACCAAGACCCCACATAGAGTTCACAATGTCATTCAATCTAGTGTAAAAGTCCATAAACATCTCATTCTCCTCCATATGAATTTCTTCAAATTTAGTTGTGAGGAGTTGGACTTTAGATTTCTAGACAATAGATGTACCCTCATGTGTCATTTCTAATATATCCCATGCTTGTTTTGCATTTTCACACGAGATGATTCTTTTGAATTCATCTGGTGATAATGCACAAGTAATTGTATTTAGTGCTTTTGCATTAACACTACTTTCACTTTTCTGAAGTGTGGTCCAAAGCGAATAAGCCGTTACTTTCATAGATTTTGAACCATCGCCATTAGTTACTTCAGTGATAGGAGGGTTCCATTCATTCACTGTGGCCAGCCACACACTTTCATCTAAGGATTTGAGGAAGATCCTCATCCTGGCTTTCCAACAGGCATAATTTGTGCCATTAAAGGGTGGTGGCCTAGTGACTGATAGGCTATCAAAATTTGACATCTTAATATATCTTAAATCGTTAGCTCAGGAAATAAATCCAATAAATAAACAATAAGCACGAGCTATTAGGCTCTGATACCACTTGAAAGGGCCTAGCTATATGCCCTAGAGGGGGGGTGAATAGGGTAATGCCAAATAAAACTAATAACAGCGGAATAATAAAAGATTTAAAGCACAATGCTGAAAATAAAACAATCACAATAGCCTAAAATAAAGAGATTGATACTTTATCAGTTCTAAGGACAACCTTACACCAAAAACCAGAGGTTTAAGGTAGGACAACCTTATTTTTAGAACGTCCTTGTATCACAAATCAAAGAGGAATAATAAGCAATGAAATCAAAATAACTTGCGGAAAATAAATCCTAAGTTATTACAACATTCATCCACACTTGCTTGAAGTGATTACAACATTCATCCACAAACACTCTCCATAAAACAGAATGAATAAAAGAATGAAAGAATAAAGCACATCCACAACAGAACGATATATAGTGGTTCGCCTGTGTGTACACCAACTGTTATCCAATAGCTACACAGATTGCTACTCCACTCCTAATATCCTCACACAGGGGATATTAGCATGCACTATCAAAATAGGTTTCATAGGTTCACCTAAAACCTTCACAATTGTGTCTTTGATCTCGGACTTACACAATCCAAAAACCCCACAATCTGAGTTTTCTGGCTCTCCTCAGATAACCAATACAATGAGATTTTTCTGGCGAATCTCAAACAAAAACCAGAGAAAGTAAATTATAAAACATGTAAAATACCTGAATCACCTTTTGATGAAGCCCGGTAGAACCAATCAGAGTAGAAGTTTGATTCGACGTTCAAAGTCCAATACTCACTTTAAGAATGGTTCTAAGTCTAATTGATTTTAGATCAAACGGGCTAGATCTATTTGATTTTGAATCCAGAAGAAGGAATATCAGAAATTCCCCTTTTCTAATAAGATTGGAATGTAAATCAAAATTAAATAAGAATAAGCTAGTAAAATGAATATTAAATAAGCACAAAGCAGCTTAAAATAAACACAAACTTATCTCAGAGAATAGCCTAAAGAATGCTTGAATAGAATTGATTTGAAGTACTAAAACTCTGAAGTTCGTGCTCAATTTATAGACTGAAAAATTCCGTCTACGACTGGTCTTAGGATCCTAGGACTGGTCGTAGCTCCAAATATTTTTGAAAGATTTCTGCGGGATTTGATTTTCAGTTCCACGACCGGTCGAGGGTGGTCTACGACCGGTCGTGGGCCACCTACGACTGGTCGTGATACACCTACGACCGGTCGTAGGACCCCAAAAATAGTTGCTGGAGTTTGAGTCGTAGGGCTACGACTAGTCGAAAGATGAGTCGTATAACTTCTAGGACTGGTCGTAGGATGTCCAAGACTGGTCGTAAGAAAGCTAGAAAGATCTAAAAATCTTCAACTACCTAGGACTGTTCCTGAAAAACCTAAGACTGGTCGTAGCAAAGCTAGGACTAGTCTTGAAGTCTCTAGGACTGGTCTTAGAACACTCCAAACAAGCATATAAAAATATATGAGTTATGTATCTAGAATGACCTACAATAAAGCCCATCCTAAGGTCAATCTAAGGTCAAACAAACCTTAAAAGTGAGATGGACTTGAAAGTCTGTACACTCAGATGACCCTTAAAAGAAGCTTGTGAATATTCAAAACTTGTAGTAGGCCTTCATGAGCTTGATCTTGACTTGACAAAGTCTTCTAGTAAACTTGAACTTGATCAAACCTTGCACATGCAAACTTGAATACTTTTATTCTTGATTTTTTCATCCAAGACTTGAAAACTTTCTTCATTTAAGATCTTGTCTTGAAATGTGATGTCTTGATATGTCTTGATTGCAATGACTTGTCTTTAAACATAAAACACAAGATATACAAGACATAGATATAGGTTTTGGCACCATAAAATTTGACAACTAAAGGGATATGAAATCATAGCATTTACATATTTGATATCCATTTAGGATATTTGACTTCCCTGATAAACCCAACTTTTATTAACTTATTCACTTCTTCTTCTATTAAGGGAACCAGGTCCGGATGAAATCGTCTTTGCGCTTGTTTAACCGGTATTTTCTCTTTGGATATGTTTAATCGATGCATTGATACAGAAGGTTCTAAGCTCGGCATCTCTGCATATGTCCAAGCAAAGAAATCTTTATTTTCTCTGAGAAGTCAAAAATATTCCTCAGATTCCTGTTCAGAAAGACCGACACTGATGAATGTATTTCTTGGCTCATTTTCCGTACCCAAATTTATCTCTTGCAAACTACTATTGTTGGCTGCCCCCCGTCTTCTATCTATTTCAGTGCCATTTCAAGGTATTCAATTGTCTTAGGATCTTCTTCTGACAACTGCCCAACTGTAACTGTATTTACTGATGATTTTTCCCCTAGTCCTTAGAACTTTCTTTTCTTTTCCTGACTAATCCCGATAGGAATCTGGATCCCTCTCCCATGATTCAAGTCGGTGGGCTCTTCACAATCAAAGCCCATATTTTTCATAATCTCTCTGCTTTTCGGACTATACTTTTTGAGATCTTGCGGTGTTAGCCTACCGTGATACACATTATTCTCGGTCTCTTCTTCGGCCCTTGATTCCACTGCAGTGTAAAATTCTATTGGTTCTTGATGCTTTGCGCTGGCCTTGACTTGAAATCTTCCTAGAGCGATCGAGAATGGTTTATTCCTTACAACATGCGGCAATGGAATTGTGTAATTGGATTGCAATATTTTTAACTGCTCTGGTAGCGGCAATTGCCTTAGTTATCTTAGATGTTTCGGCACAAAATACAATTTCTTCTATCTCAACAGTTCTGGCTAGTCCTACTTTATCTGCTTCTTCTTTTATCGCATTTATTTGAGTGTTGTTTGGGGCTTCGCTTTCATCATTCTTTCTTTCTTCTTTGGTGAACCCTTTATAATAGCTGGCATCTGTGAAGAAAGATTCGGCTTCTGTATATGGCTTTGCGTCAGCTATTACTTTATACGGTATTCCATATTTACAGTATTTGAAACACTGATGCAGAGTAGAGGGCACATGCTATACTAATGTATCCATGGCCTCCCTAGGAGGAGATTAGATGTCGTCGTGGCGTTTATAACATGACATATGACATCAGTAGTTAACTCTCCTATTTCCAACATCACTGTAATCTTGCCAAGTGCACATTGTCCATCTTGGTTGAAACTTTGTATCATCATTCCGCTAGGGTTCAGATCCGACCGGCGGTAGCCCAACTTTCTCAACATTGAGAGTGGCAGAAGATTCACTGCAGATCCATTGTCTATCATAATCCATTTAACTTTCTTCCCCCGGATATGACCTTCTATCATTAACGGCCTGTTATGCTCTACCTTATAGATCAAATCATCATCAGAAAAGGAGACGACTGGTAAACAATCTTCTTGCTTATTGTCTTATGCATGCTCCATCTCTGTTAGTAAAGTCTCTCTAACATCGTGGTCAAACAATGCTTGGACCAGGCTTTGTCGAAGTTCTTCTAACAATTTAAGCGCATCATAAACACTTAGCCGAGTTGGGATGCCTTTCAAATGACTTACTACATCATTAGTCACCTTCATCATTTCATTCCGGTCATCATTGTTCTGTCTTTCAGTGGCTTCTTTTCTTATTCCCCTTGCCTTCTATTTTGCTTGACTTATTATCTTCTTTCCTGATCTTAGTGTGATCATTGCTACCTTCTTTATTTCTTTATGATCCTTTTTCTCTTTTCATTTTGAGCCTTTTCTTGAATTATGAGCATATTCAATGTTGCCATGGTACCCCTTTCTTTTTCCTCACCGATTACTATTTCACCCTTGTTTATCATTCGCGATATTAGACACTTCAGGGTATAACAATTCTCCGTCGGGTGTCCTACCAGACGATGATAATGGTAGAAATTCCTTTCCGTTGTTCTTGTCACATCTTTAGGATGTTTGGGTTCTGGTAATGATATTGTGCCCGCTTTCAGCAGATGATTCATCATAAGAATGACATCTTCTTTGTCGAAAGTGAACCCTTCATGAGATTTAAGCACCCTGACCCTTTTTCTGTTGTATCTATTTCTTAGTTGTTGCCATTCTTCTTTACATTCTTACCTCTTGTCTCTTGAATCCCTAGTATCCTTACTTCTTTTATCACGCTCGACGGTATTTGCGACCATCCTGCTAGGTACTCTCTTACCTGTCTCATGGTGAAAGGCTGGCATCTTACAGGTCATTAATTCCAAGGCATGAGCCTTGGTGGCTAGGTCACGGAAGGTTTGGATATCAGCGCTGGTGAGTCCAAATGCGATTCCAATCTCCATAGAATTCAGGCACATTTTGACTTATTCCTTTTCTTCTGGTAATTGCCTACATGAAGCTCCTAATGTCTTCCACATGTCTATAAACTTTTTCACTGGTTCTCCTTCTCTTTGCTATACAGAAGCCAATTTTATGATGCTAATTGCATGTTCTGAAGAGAAGAAGTTTGACATAAAGGCGTCTTGCATCTCCTCCCATGTACGTATGGACCCTAGAGCTAAACTGGAATACCATCGAAATGCTTTGTGCATCAGTGACGATCCAAAAAACTGTAAGCAATACTGAGGTATTGTAGAAAAATTTCCCATGCTGGTGATGAAGTGCAGTAAGTGCTCTTTTGGCGATCCTTCTCCGTTAAACTTCTGAAGGTCCGGATTCTTGAAGTTGGCTAGAAGGGGGATATCTTCTACCTCCCTTGAGTATGGCGTCTGGTACCTGAAACGGCTAGTATTTACGTGCTCTCTTTCTATTCTGACAGCTTCTTCGATGACTTGTCTTACATCGTCTTGTGTTATAATCTTCACAGCTGGAACAGATCCTCTTGATCCTACCCCTTGTGGATGAGAGCATTCAGGATGGCTTTCATGTCCATTTACTACATCCATCATTGGTGGAGCCACAATCTGTGCCACGTTATGCGTGAGAGTCGCTAGTGCTTCCCTGAGGTTTCTACATTCATCCATTAACACTCTTTGTGCCTCTACCATCTCATTGATACGACCTTCCGTAGTCAACCTATTTTCCTGATTCGTCTCGGCCATATATACGACGACTTTTCTACTTTTCAACGAAGCCCTAGCTGGAGTAGGGCAAGAGTATGTTGACATCACAGGGCTTACAAAGAGAGGAGAGAGTGGAGTATTGTTCAACTTTTGTGTACTTCCCGTGCTATCGATCGATTAGGACGATACAGACATCAGTGAACTTTCCTGAGGTGACACGGGCATTGGTGATCTCATCATTATTGCTTTACTTTTTTGTTCTTTCATCCACCTGGTCCTTGGGGTGACTAAAGCCAGAAAATCATGCAATGTTAACTGTGGAATTACGCCCTTGGGATAAATTACAGGGGGAGCAAGTTCAGGATTTCTTTTAGCTGCATTGCGCGTCACAGGGCCCTTAACTCTTGGCGAAGGCGGGTTTGTTAGAAGATTCCTTGCATTTCGTACTCTAGTCCTACGAGTCATCACTAGGGTCCAGTCTTTATCTCATTTCAGTAGTTGAGGCGAAGTACATACCACCCCAGCTGTAGCTTGAGTTAGGCTGTTCTTGCTTGCAAACAATTGAGTCATGTATTCTCGAGGTGGGTCTGGCATGCATTCTATCATGAACCCAGTCGGAATGAAATAGAAGCTCACTTTTCTCACAGAAGTTGCCATTGGTTGTGATTTGTAGTTTGATTCAAAAGCCTTCAATGACAAAGCATATTTATGATTAGTATCTGAAAAGTAAATAATCCATCTTAGAGATGAAGGGGGGGGATGTTTCCACTGAGAGTTGCCATGAGAATCCTATGATACTTTCAACATTGTCATTGAAATAAAAATAATGTCCCCAGCAGAGTCACCATTTTGTTTCGAACAAGAAATAAATGTATTTGATTCGGAGAAATTACTTTATTCAAATATAACAAAGAGATTTCATATAACAATCATGGAGTTATTGATTCTGAGTTTATCTACATCCCTTCTAAATCCCTTAATTCCAAGACAGAATACATTGAAATGAACAATATTGTAATCAATAAAGCTTGTTTGTCAAAGAGTGTAATCAATAAAGCTTGTATGAACAATATTTTTGTTAATGGGATTTTAAATTGTCATAAAATTTTATATAGTCCTATTCACCCCCCTCTAGGACACTTTAACTTGTTCCTACTTCTACTATAGTGGTCATTACCACAATTTCAATTGGTATCAGAGTGGATCTTTCTTAAGGGCTTCACTGTCTAGAGAGTGATCTTGATTGAAGTTGGAATCAAGGCCAATAGTGTGGAACTAGAAGGTGCGAAAGGTAATACTACAAATACCCAAAACCAACTGTACTCTGAAACTTTCAAACTACCAGGTATTTCCAAACAGGATAAAGGTTAGAACAATTGCCTAGTAATCCATACTGCTCTGAAGGTCGAAAATAGTTCAAAATGGTATCTCGACAGTGGATGCTCCAGACACATGACCAGTGACCAAACCCACTTTTGCGAGTATTCAGTTTTTAATGGTGGGTCAGTCACATTTGGAGATGGGAGCTCCGTCAAATTAATTGGCTAGGGAACAAATGTTGGACCAGGACTCCCCAAGATTAAAAATGTCCTTTATGTGGAAGGTATAAAACATAATCTCCTTAGTATCTCACAAATCTGCGACAAAGAACACTTGGTCACCTTATTAAAAGATGTGTGTAGAATCTTAGATCATATAGAAAAATATATCATGAAAGGTTTATGCACAAGTGACAACTGCTACGTTATTGAAAGTAGAAGTGAGAATGTATTGTCCACAAAATGTAATATGGTTGTGAAAAGAGAGTCCAAACTATGACACCAAAGGCTGGGACATGTTCACTACCGAAACTTAGCCAAGTTAAGTTCAAGGAACTTAGTGAGAGGCCTTCCCAAGATTAGAAAGGAAGAAAAGATTGTATGCGGTGACTATCTAAAGGGTAAACAAATAAACATCGGTCACAAAAAGACAACCACCATAGCGACATCAAAGACATTGAATTTGTTACACATGGACCTAGTGGGTCCCACCAAAGTTGAAAGCTATGGCAGAAAAAGATACTTCTTGGTGGTAGTAGATGATTACTTCAGATTTACTTGGGTTGCCTTTCTTCGAAAAAAATCTGATGCTTTTGATGAATTTTTAATTATGGCAAAGAGACTCCAAAATGAGAAAGATACTGCATAAATCGTATCAGGAGTGATCATGGTGGAGAATTTAAAAATGAGCGGTTTCAAAGATACAATGATGAGAAAGGAATTTGCCATGAATTCTCAACCCCAAAAACTCCACAACAAAATGGAGTTATTGAAAGAAAGAATCAAGTACCATAAGAAATGGGCTTAGTTATGCTGAATGGAAAGGATATGGCCAAAAGCTTCTAGGCTGAAGCAGTCAATACTGCCTGCTACATAATAAATAGAGTATATCTGAGAGCAGGTTTAAATAAAACACCATGTGAGCTATGGTATGGAAAACAACCAAGTGTAAAATACTTACAAGTCTTTGGCAGTAAATGTTACATCCTGAAAGACAGGGAACACCTAGGAAAGTTTAAGTTTAAAAGTGACAAAGGGATCTTTCTAGGGTATGCCTTGAATAGTCTTGCCTATAAGGTATACAATCTAAGGACCCTCACCATTCAAGAATCAGTTAATGTGGTAGTTGATGACCAACCCCATGAAGAAAAAAGTCCCTTGAATGAATTAGAAGATGATGTGGATTCATGCATTCTAGGTAAATCAGATAACAAAGCTTCCACATTTAATGAACCTCAACCGTTGTCTAACATGCCCATTATCAAGGATAACCCTTTAAATCAAATCATTGGAGATCCTAATGATGGTGTGAGAACTTGGCGTCAGATATAAAGCATTTATAACCATTTTTGCTTCACCTCAAAGATTGAGCCCAAGAATATTGTGGAAGCTCTTTGAGATGAATATTAGATAAATGTTATGCAAGAAGAACCTCAAAAATTTCAGAGAAATGAGGTATGACAACTGGTTCTCAGACCACTTGATACAAATATCATCAAAACCAAATGGATCTTCAAGAATAAATCTGATGAATCTGGCAATGTGGTTAGAAATAAAGTAAGATTGGTAGCTCAAGGATATTCATAGATAGAAGGCATTGACTTTGATGAAAATTTTCCTCCTGTAGCTCACCTTGAGTCAATCAGGATTCTCATGTCTATTGCATGTGTGTTAAAATTTAAACTAATTTAAATGGATGTCAAAAGTGCATTTCTCAATGGAGTACTTGATGAAGAAGTTTATGTAGAACAACCTAAGAGATTTTCAGATCCCAAGTATCCTCGTCATGTTTATCGATGAGAAAAGCACTTTATGGACTCAAATAAGCACCACGTGATTGGTATGAACGCTTAATGCAATTTCTTTTGGACCATAAATTCTATAGGGGTAGTGTAGATAAAGCACTATTCATACAAAAGACAGAGAATTCATTGCTCATTGCCCAGACTATGTGGATGACATAGTCTTTGGTTCTACTTGTGAAGATACTACTCATAACTTCTTTGAACTCATGAAATCTGATTTTGAAATGAGTATGGTCGATGAGTTGAACTTCTTCTTAGGACTACAAGTGAAGCAATTTCACAATGGGATTTTTGTATGTCAGACCAATTATGCTAAAGATCTAGTAAAAAGATTTGGGCTTGAATCTGGCCGTACCTATCATACTCCTATGAGCACCACACTCAAACTCTCCAAAGATCTAAATGGCAAGAGTGTGGATCAACACTTGTACCATAGCATGATAAGAAGCCTACTATATCTCACAGTAAGTCGTCCAGATATATCATTTAGCGTGGGAACATGTGTGCGATATCAAGCTGATCCTAAGGAATCACACCTAACAACAGTTAAAAGAATAATCAAATATGTGGCTGGAACAACCACTTTAAGACTATGGTATCCTTTTAAAACATCTACTATCATTGTCAGATATTCAAACGCTAATTGGGCTGGAAATTTAGATGATCGCAAATCAACCAGTGGTGGTTGTTTCTATATTAAAAATTGTATGGTATTTTGGTAGAGAAAGAAACAAAATTTGATATCTTTGTCCACTACCGAGGTTGAATACATCACTGCAAGTAGTTGTTGTGCACAACTCCTCTAAATGAAACAAATGCTACTAGATTATGGGATTGAGCAATCCACAATGACTCTCTTTTGTGACAACACTAGTGCCATCAACATTTCAAAAAATCCTATTCAACATTCTCGAACCAAGCATATTGACATTCAACATCATTTTATCTGAGAACTTGTTAAAGAAATGATCATTGTGCTAGACTATGTGTTACAGAAAAATAACTCGCTGATATCCTAATAAAGCCTCTTGATGCAAATAGGTTTAGTGATCTTTAGAAATCGATTGGATTATGTGCACATTGATGGAAATCTTAGTCAAGTATAAACTAAATAGGTATATCTAAGGACTTTGGTCCTCATTTTTGTTGGTTGGTTAAACATACATGTGCAATATAGGCATATCCTCTTGTACTAACCATGTGTTATATGTCAAGAGAAATTAAAATTTTCTTTAATTTCTGACATACTTGATGCAATTGAATCAAATTCGATATCATTGACTGCTCTCAGGAAGACAAAGTCTTAACTGTTGGTCCTTTCCAGCGGACATTGGAAATAACTATTGGTTCTTCCCAACAGTTATCGACATAGTCTTCTATGTCATTATGAGCCCAATTTTGATGACATCGAATCTAGTTCGATGTCATCGACACTCTCTGCTATAAAAAGGGAACGAGAGCATGAAACATTTCACAGCTTGGTTCTATCTCTTCTAGTTTTCTCTATCTTCCAGCCTTACAAGCTCAAGCAAATGGTGAAAGGCAAAGGTAAGGAACTTCTTTGCACTAAATCCTCGAAAACCCAGAAATCCTAAAATAAGAAACCAATAACAAATAGCTCTCCTCCTAACGGATCAGATTGGGAGCAAGTTACGATAGCAGAACGTATTGTCCTTACCATTTCTATAGATCCATACGGAGTGGATCTTCCGCTGGAAACAATATTAGGATGGAAGAATATACTCAATTTAGGTGGTCCCTACCAATATGAGTTGATTCATCAATTCTTCAATACCTGCCACATTGTTCGTGATAATCCCCCATGTATTCGACTGGAGTTCATGCATCAAATAAAACTCATTAATCCAATCATACTTGGCCGTCTCCTAAACATCGAAGTGACTCGAATCCCAGTCATTGAGCGAAATCTGAATGGATTAGGAATATGGGGGGAGATTACACGTGCATTGTGCCAAGGTGCCACAGTTCCTAGAGATGATGAAAATATGCTTCATATCAACTATCTTGGAACCACTTCTAAGATCCTCCACATTATCTTCAGTACCAATGTGTATCCATGTGACACAAAGGAAAGTAATCTCACTCCTTTTGCACTCAATGTCTTGTGTGATGTGTATCAAGAGGTTCTTGTGTGTCTGTCGATCCTTATACTAGGGCAATTGACTCATATAGTCAAAGGGGAACATCCTGATACACTCCCTTTTCCATCTCTCATATGCAAGCTAGCACATTTGGTGGGCCTACAACTAACTTCAGATAAATATAACCAGAGGTATGGTTCAATGATGATCTGCTCCACCAGTTGTACCTAACCACCTCATACCAACTGGATAGTCCTTCTGTTCCTAATCCTGAGGCAGAAAACAGTCAGCGGTCAAATCCACCAACACCATGGGGATCTAATCAGACACCGATTCATAGTCCTATGTCCGTCACCAATCGCTAGCATTGAAAACTTAAATGTCACCTGCTAAATGGACAAGCTAGTATTGACGAGCGTCTTCACAACTGCGAGAAGCGCCTAACTGGGATCGAGGACAAACTCGATGCACTACTACACAACAACTCCTTGACTTGCTGACAGATGGAGACACGCGAGCACCTTAGTTGCTGAAGGAGTAGTCTGTATGGATGTGCTCATAAATGGAAGTTGTGGTTACAATTTATTTTTTCTATGAATGAGGGCCCACATGCTGGTTGTTTTTAGTTGTATAGCCCATGGTTGGGTTAAATATTTTGGATTGATCGCCCTCTGGATGAGGAGAATGCTTTTGTGTGCACATGGATGGGTTAGATGATATATTTTTGGATGCTTTTCTTCTGCCAAGATTGGACAGTTACTTTTGATTACGCTTAATATATATATTTCCATACATGATGATATCTCTGAATTTACATTTCTATGGGAATGCATACTGGTTATGGAATGATGTTTATTATTTAACTATCCTTGAAAGGGTTTAATTATGATGTGAAAGAATGTTTCTAGTACTCTATATTCTTATGCATATATGTGTATCAGCTGTCATCTATGGAATAATAACTACTTTTTGAGGATAACAACTCAGAAATCATATCACCATAACATTGCATGTGCCTGGAAGATGTGGAGCACTTTAGGGAGTGTGGCATGCCGCGGTCGTAAGATGTTTCTGTATGAGGGAGATCGTCGGTGAGGGCATACATCACGTCATGTCATCTTGCATTAACAACAGTATTAGGATTGTCTGATTTACTGCTTTACTATTATCGCATGATTGATTTGTGAACATGCTAATCTTTGCTCTATGATTCCACTGAGTTGATCACTCACTCCCACGTTACGGGATGGTGTTTGCAACACCCACCAGACCCTGTTGTAGATGCAGGTGAGGCTGAGATCCAGGAGGCAGAGCCAGACTTCGACGAGGACCAGGATGAGTTCTCGTACATGCAGTATCATGATGGCTTTGTGTAGGCGACCTGGGTTGATGGGACTTCAGTGGGACTATTTTGAACATTTGATTTTGTTCATGTATATGTATATGAGACTCAGAGATGTATTCATACTTTAGAGACAGATGAGATTTACTTTGTTTTTCCATACAGTGATATATAGATTGTTTAGTCTTCCGCTTGCTTTTATCGCTGGATCTGGAGTATGAATTGCAGTTTTGGTATACTTTTACTCATGTGAATCCTTTAAATCAGACAACATTGAATCATAATCATTTTTGTTGCATAAGTGACGGTCTGAAACTCGGGAGTTGAGTTTATACACGACCCCCGATTTTCAGGGTGTTACAAGTTTCTAGTATGTAAATCGGGGGTCGTGTATAAACTCAACTCCCGAGTTTCAGACCGTCACTTATGCAACAAAAATGATTATGATTCAATGTTGTCTGATTTAAAGGATTCACATGAGTAAAAGTATACCAAAACTGCAATTCATACTCCAGATCCAGCGATAAAAGCAAGCGGAAGACTAAACAATCTATATATCACTGTATGGAAAAACAAAGTAAATCTCATCTGTCTCTAAAGTATGAATACATCTCCCAGAGTATGATTATGAATACATCTCCCAGAGTATGATCATATCACCAGGCTGAATATATACATGTTTGTTGTAAAACATACAAAATGACAAAGTGTAATGTCTAACTAATTCGTATCCCTATAATTCCATCGATCAGTACATGATCTACATAGACTCAGCTGATAGCTTCATATATGAGAACTCCTTCTCGTCATAGAAGTGAGGCTCCACTTCGTAAGCATCGCCATCATCTGCAGCTAAAACAGAATCTGGTTGGTGTTTTAAAACACTGTCCAAGAGTGGGAGTGAGTGATCAACTCAATGGTACTATAAGGCAAAGGTTAACATGTTATCAATTCAATTAAGCAGTAATGATAAAGCAGTACAACACTCATGTCCTAAGTACTCTTATTAATGAAGGAATGATATGCTACAATGATGCATGCCCTCGCCTACACTCCCTCAGCAACACCATCTCACGGTCGCACATGCTACTCCCACTATGCTCTTCCACGCCAAAGGTAGATATAATGCGGTGCATGGTCATGTCAGCCACATTCTTAATTAGGCTTATACATACAACAGATTTGGGAAGTTAAGGTACCTCCCTTTATATCATTTACCCAAACGATGATCCATCTAGGGTTGTCAATCCTAGCTAATCACATACGATAGGCAGGTTATAGCGCAACACCACCCCTGATTTAAAAGTAGTGGATAGGCAAGTTCAGGTCACTACGGGAGGCTCGTTACCTCAGCATAAGCCTAGTTTATACTCGAGGTCACTATGAGAAGGCTCATCACCTTAGCGTAGGCCGATAGCTAGAATACAGTGTCCCATACACCACTTTATGAGTTTGGGTTACTCACTGGTCACTACGAGGAGGCTCATCACCCCAACATAGGCGGACAGCTCGACCACGGTGTCCCATACACTACCATGTACATCTCATGAGTATTAAAAAATCTTGGTACCATGGTTAAACGGGCTTTACATTAGTAAGCGGTGCCTTAGATTCAAGCAGTAACGTCCATATATGGTAAACACACATTAGGTCAATCGGGTTACTTGGCAAGTTTGATTGGTAAGAGCACACGCTAAATTAATCGACATGGAGCGCATACACACTCCTCGTGGCCTAACCACTATTGATAATCACCATATGGCTCAGATTTATTGAACGTGTCTGTTGTGGCGAAACTAACTTGGCCACTCAATCGGAAACTGTTACTTATTTTCTGGACTATGTATTAACCCAATCACACTCAAATATAATAAGCATTCATATGTGATAGTCAAAACAATATTTAACAACCAATTCAAATATAAATCACATTTAAGCATTTAACAACCACATAGTTAGCATATTATCATACATATGCATTTCATCCATAAATCACGTAGTAGCAAGGTAGGTTACATGAAGAAAACTATAATTATAGATAAGGTGATTGAGAATCATATCTCAACACCCTTATTAAATGAAGCAAATCAAACAATTTCTCATTCAAGTATTTTTTTCAAACACTTAGACTACTCATTGCTACATACATGAAGTAAATCAGTTATAATTATATTAGGGCAAATCCTTTCATAAAGGAGTTGTCATACATGTAACAATCATGTATTCTCACTTGATAATCATGACAAGCGTAAATCATAATTTCATATTCATTCAAACATTTCAACAAACACATGGAATGCATTTAGTGTACAACCTAGTTTACACATATATGATATATTGAGAACGTCGTAACTAAGATCATATGGCAACAATTAAATCAGACATAAATCATTACTAACATTAAAAGTCTTGAAAAGCATAACCTAAACATTTATAATCCACACCTTTCGTTGGTACGCTTGTTACGAAATTGGTCCGTACACCACGTCTTTGTCTACGACATAACGACTACATAAACATTGAAATAGGTTAACTATTTCACCGGTTTCTCTATTTGGATACCTAAAACAGATTAGGGTTAGGATTTCTTACCTAAAACGGAGATGGATTTGATGGTGTAGCAACACAAAAGAGGTGATTTGGTACGTAGAGTAGTGGGGGTGAATCCCAGCAACAATTCACAGATCTCTCAGACTTCTCCTCACTCTTTTCTCCTCTTTTCACTCCACTCTCCTAGGGTTAGAGAATTCGTATGAAATGAGAGGGGTGGGTTGTGGCCCTTATATAGGCCCAGAAGTGAGATAAATAACTCCAGGGCCATGGTATTCTTAGGCTATAGCCAACAGGTGCATGTTTCAGGCCAAAGGAGCTCATATGGAGGTCCATTGCTTGCATACGGTCTGAAGAAAGTTCCATAACAATGGATCTATATTAGGTTAAGGTTTCGGCCTGATCAAATCAGTGGATCAATCATGGAGGACCCATTTCAATTCAACAGTCATCGTTACTCAATCAGGGCCACAAGTATGCCAATAGGTGCAGGGAAATTTTCTCGATCCAAGGGTATAGTTGGGTCAGAATCTGATAGTCTGAAACCTTAAATTTGGCTTGCAAACGAATGACCCAATTCACTTAAGTTTGAGTTCATTTTCTAAAGATATTCGCGTTTCTCACACACTTCGCTCTAGGCTCAAGTTGTATGTTTCTGGATACTATTTGGACTTAATTCCCGCGATGGTTGTAAAGCCTAGTAAGGCTGTCATAACCGTATAGTTTCACGATAATCGGACTTTCGACGCGTGGTCTAGGTCCGATACGAAGTTTCAATATGCTCCCGAGAACAATTGAGTTTTTAGATTGATCCTAGGTTTCTTGGTAATGTTGGTTGGTGATTCCATTAGTTTTGAGTCTTGCAGTTCATATAGAAAGTGGTTTGAGCTAATTCTCTAATTTATTTAGTTTAGTACTCAATTAATTTTTACCTAATTTATATAGAATTCGATCTTTGGCGATTTCTGCCTGAGGCGATACTCGGCTCTTTGTAAGGTTTTTTCTGAGACGTTACACCCAAGGGGTCAAGTGAGATCTCCACCATTGATTGGTGGGTCCTACATGCCCCCATGTAAAAAAATTAAATATCTAAGGAATAAAATAGAAGATCTACTCCTAGACATGGCACCCACCTCGAATCTCTTACTTCTTCTTCCACCCTTAGGTTCTAGTGCTTCAAAAGAGAGGATTTAATGGTTATGATGGGCTTGGGATGGTTGCATTGAGAGACCTTTAGCTACAATGGGGCTTGAAAATGTTGCTCTTATGGACATTTGGGGTTGCTAGCAAGCGAAGAATGAAAAGGAAAAGAGGGAGGGAGAGAGAGATAAGAGAGAGAGAGAGAGAGAGAGAGCGATAGGCTAGCTAGGGTAACAATCACTGCACATGGGTTAAAGTGAAACATACCTAGCATGATAGCCTACCAAGCCTGGTACTGGATGATGTCACCCCTATGCAAGTAGCCTATGGTGATGTCACCCTCATGATGGTCTTAGGAAATGGTATAAGCAAGAATGCCTTGGCCCCGCAACGTGCGGTCCACTACTGGAATAGAGCATGAACCACATCTCACAATCTAAGCGTCGGATTGGTGCACGAGACGCGGTGTTAGAACTGCGGAGACTGTGAGGTCGCAATGGCATAGGTCTCGAGTTAAGTTGAATCAGGTTGATAAGGTGCGAGATGCTATCTACAGGTCGCAGGTCACCGAAATTCGATGGGGAGGATCACGGGATCCTAAGGAATGGAATGGTACTGGGACAGGCCTGACAACTCTCCCCTCCTAATAAAAATTTTACCTTTAAAATTTACACTACCATGCAGAACGAAATAAGAAGGAAGAGAAAACATGGTATCACATATATAAATAAATCAAGGATAAAATATTAGGCATCGCATAAACATATATATTAAAACATAGTACAAGTCACAATCAATCTATAAAAAGATGGGGATAACTCTCTCTAATCTCAGCCTCGCACTCCCAAGATAACTCATTAACATTATGGTGACCCCATTGCACTTTCACCAAAGGAATGAACTTAGTTCGGAGGACTTCTCCCTCCGATCAAGGATGCGAACTATCTACTCAATGTAGGAAGAATCTTCATGGACCTCAAGTGACTTCCAATCAATCATAGGAATGGTATCTGACCCACACTTCCGTAGTATAGAAACATGAAAAACTTTACGGATGCCAGACAACTCGGCGGGTAAGGTGAGCCTATATGCCACGGCGCCAATGCGTTCAGTGATCTCAAAAGGTCTAATAAATCTCAGGGCGAGCTTGCCCCTCGCTCTAAATTGAACCACACCCTTCATGGGTGAGACCTTGAGATACACTTGGTCCCTTACTGCAAACTTCAAGGGATGACACCAATGATCGGTAAAACTCTTCTGCCGGCTTTGAGTTGTGCGCATCCTTTGCCTGCTGATATCGATGACCTCTGACTTCTACTGCATAAGCGTAGGGCCTAGGAGATAGTGCTCTCCAACCTCGGCCCAACAATTGGCAGATCTACATGGCCTGCCATACAAGGCCTCAAAGGGAGCCATACCAATAGTTACTTGATAGCTGTTGTTATCTGTAAACTCAGCCAGGTGTAGGTGGTCATCCTAACTACCCGAGAAGTCAATCACAGAGGCCTGAAGCATATCCTCAAGAATCTGATTGACTGAAAGGGCCTAGCTATATGCCCTAGAGGGGGGTTGAATAGGGTAATGCCAAATAAAACTAATAATAGCTGAATAATAAAAGATTTAAAGCACAATGCTGAATATAAAACAATCACAATAGCCTAAAATAAAGAGATTGATACTTTATCAGTTCTAAGGACAACCTTACACCAAAAACCAGAGGTTTAAGGTAGGACAACCTTATTTCTAGAACGTCCTTTGTATCACAAACCAAAGAAGAATAATAAGCAATGAAATCAAAATAACTTGCGAAAAATAAATCCTAAGTTATTACAACATTCATCCACACTTGCTTGAAGTGATTACAACATTCATCCACAAACACAAACCACAAAACTGAATGAATAAAGGAATGAAAGAATAAAGCACAACCACAACACAACGATATATAGTGGTTTACCTGTGTGTACACCAACTTTTATCCAACAGCCACACAGATTGCTACTCCACTCCTAATATCCTCACACAGGGGATATTAGCATGCACTATCAAAATAGGTTTCAGAGGTTCACCTAAAACCTTTACAATTGTGTCTTTGATCTCGGGCTTACACAATCCAAAAACCCCACAATCTGAGTTTTCTGGCTACCTCGGATAACCAATACAATGAGATTTTTCTGGCGAATCTCAAACAAAAACCAGAGAAAGTAAATTACAAAACATGTAAAATACCTGAATCACCTTTTGAAGAAGCCCGGTAGAACCAATCGAAGTAGAAGTTCGATTCGACGTTCAAAGTCCAATAATCACTTTAAGAATGGTTCTAAGTCTAATTGATTTTAGATCAAATGGGCTAGATCTATTTGATTTTGAATCCAAGAAGAAGGAATATCATAAATTCCCCTTTTCTAATAAGATTGGAATGTAGATCAAAATAAAAAAAAAAATAAGCTAGTAAAAGGAATATTAAATAAGCACAATGTAGCTTAAAATAAACATAAACTTTTCTCAGAGAATAGTCTAAAGAATGCTCGAATAGAATTGATTTGAAGTATTAAAACTCTGAAGTTCGTGCTCAATTTATAGATTGAAAAATCCTGTCTACGACTGGTCTTAGGATCCTAGGACTGGTCGTAGCTCCAAATATTTTTGAAAGATTTTCGCGGGATAAGATTTTCAGTTCCACGACCGGTCCTGGGTGGTCTACGACCGGTCGTGGGCCACCTACGACTGGTCGTGAGACACCTACGACCGGTCGTAGGACCCCAAAAATGGTTGCTGGAGTTTGAGTCGTAGGACTACGACTGGTCGAACGATGATTCATAGAACTCACAGGACTGGTCGTAGGATGTCCAGGACTGGTCGTACGACAGCTGGAAAGATCTGAAAATCTTTAACTACCTAGGGCTGGTCCTGAAAAACTTAAGACTGGTCGTAGCAAAGCTAGGACTGGTCTTGAAGTTCCTATGACTGGTCTTAGAACACTCCAAACAAGCATATAAAAATATATGAGTTATGTATCCAGAATGACCTACAGTAAAGCCCATCCTAAGGTCAATCTAAGGTCAAACAAACCTTAAAAGTGAGATGGACATTGAAAGTATGTATACTCAGATGACCCTTAAGAGAAGCTTGTGAATATTCAAAACTTGTAGAAGGCCTTCATGAGCTTGATCTTGACTTGACAAAGTCTTCTATAAAACTTGAACTTGATCAAATCTTAAACATGCAAACTTGAATACTTCTATTCTTGATTTCTTCATCCAAGACTTGAAAACTTTCTTTAATTAAGATCTTGTCTTGATATGTCTTGATTGCAATGAATAGACTTCAAACATAAAACACAAGATATACAAGACATAGAAATAGGTTTTGGCACCACAAAATTTGACAACTAAAGGGATACGAAATCATAGCACTTACATTGACCCTCTCGGTATGTGAATGATATGCGGTATTGAACCGCAAGTAGACCCCATCACATTCTCAAAGCTCCTCCAAAACTAAGATGTGAAGCTCGAGTCTCGGTCAGAAACGATCGAAATTGGAATATCGTGCAGTCTCACAATCTAATCGATAAATAATTTGGCAAGCTGGACCAAAAGCCAGGTCGCACAAATCATGAGAAAATGTGCCGACTTTATCAGACGATCCATGACAACTTAGATGGTGTCATGAATGCGCTTAGTCCTCAGCAATACCATAATAAAATTTACGGATACATGCTCCTACTTCCACGTCGGGACGCTCAATGGTTGCAACAGACCTAGGGGTCTTTGATGATTGTCCCTAACATGCTAGTAAGTGTCATACTCAGCCACAAAACTGGCGATTTGGCGCTTCATTGCCACCTAAAAAAATATCACCTCATATTGCGGTACATCTTTATCTAGCGAAGGTGTATAGAAAGCCTCGATCAATGTGCCTTAGTATAAGATGCCTTAGCAACTTTAGAATATCTGGGACACATAATCGGCCTTTGAAGCAAAGTCCTAGGACATAGGCCTGACAGTAATGCACTCACCACTTTTCACCTATGCATGTTGAGTATATTTTCTGACGTGGTGGGGCAATATTTAGTGGTCTTCATGGACGACTTCTCTGTTTTTAGTCCATCCTTCAGTGAATATTTGGAAAATCTTAAAAATGTTCTGAAGCGATGTGAGAAAAAAAATTTGGTTCTGAATTGGGAGAAATGTCATTTTATGGTTCCCAAAGAAATTATTCTTGAACATATAATTTCATCCAATGGAATTGAGGTGGATAAGGCCAAAATTGATCTTATCTCTAACCTACCTCCACCCAAAAGCATACACGACGTGCGATCCTTCTTAGGACACGTTGGATTCTACAAACAATTTATAAAGGACTTTAGTCACCTCTCTCGTCCTTTGTGTATTCTACTTCAAAAAGATGCCCCATATGAGCGGACTATATGAAAGTGCCCTTGTTTGACAATTAATGTGACGGTTGAGTCATTCAGTCTAGTGAGCCCCACATGAAAGAACTACAAGATGCAGACTCAATAAAGTGGATGAATCAAGATCTTCAAAGGTATATTAAACCTTACATCCCTTAACCAAAACACCTAAGGTATATATAATCCCCATTAAAATATTCTAATCTATTCCAAAAACAACAAGGAACTCATGTTTCATAGATTAAATAATAGAAAACTAAGTTAAAAATTAATATGAAAAATCTTACAAGTTTTTTGCATATTTTGAGTCATCAAACAGGTCTCGATGACATCGATAACACATGTTCGATGACATCAAATAAGAGTCCTCAGTTGTCCAGCAACCAAATGTGATTCTAGAACAAAATCTCGAGTCATCGAACAGGTCTCGATGACATCGAACTCACATGTTCGATGACATCAAATAAGAGGCCTTAAATGTCCAATTACCAAGTCTGAAAAAATCTCAAATCATCGAACATGCTCAATGATAGCGAACCCATATCTTCGATGACATTGAACGTTGCTTGATGACATCGAACAAAAGTTCTTAAATGTCCAGCAACCAGTCCTGAAAAAATCTCATGGCATCGAACATGCTCGATGACAATGAACTTACAGGTTCGATGTCATTGAACGTGTGTTGATGACATCGAAAAATGAGACACTCATGTCCAGCAAGCTTAGGTCGAAATTCACTCAAGATCTTCAATTGTCACGCCCCAAATTCAGAAATAGGATTCACAGGATTCCCAATTGCCGAATCTAGTGTCGAAAACCTCCGTAGTACCCCATTCTCGGCTTCTAGCGTCCATACGCTAGATTCCGATCTTGGGATCCTACAAGGAGGATTTTTCAGTGTACATTTAACTCATAATAAGCATAACCATAAGTATACCTAAATCACAAAGGCAACATCATCATCACATATCCACTAATATAAACATTTGAATATAATGCTAAAAGGAAAATACATATATCAAAATCAAAGCCCCCGAAGTCAGCTACATGCTCCAAGCTCCACACTGTTGCAACCTAACACCACCTACATGCATCTATCGTGCATAAACTTATAGAAAGCTTAGAGGGTGGTGTACGTGTGTGTACAAGTTAAGTGTCAATTATTCAATACAATGCCATGATCATACAATATTAGAAATACTAGTAAGATCATAAATCATATGATATCAAAGTAAAGTAGAAATACTGATAAGTACATAAGTCAAACAATATCAGAGTACGCATTACAGATCAACTATGCAAATGAGGAGTCATGAAGAGTCAAATATTAGATGAAGTTGAAATATACAATTCCTGATGAGTTCATGAATACCGTCAGCCGTATTTAGACCATATAAATGCAGAAACATAGTAATCCAAAAATGTCATATACTGCGGATGTAATACAATATGCGGTGTGAATGGAATGACCATGCTGAATTGTGAACTCGAGATGATAGTATGTAGTATCACAGGCTATGGGGTCCATCAAAAGGGACTTCTATCCAAACCAATCTCATACCTAAATTTGGATAGTTAGACTCAAAGTGATAAACTCCAATTTCAGGTTAGTCACACACCCCAACCAAAATCCTGACCATTGCGAAGGTACGTAACAAATAGTTGTGCACCACCAGCCCGAGTGGATAGTGAATGAATGGATTAGTATGCAACTCCTTAATAAATCTACATATTAGTACAGTTCATCTTTGGGATCATCACCTGAATCTAATACGCTCTACATGCAAATCGCCGCCTATTAACGCACGACCATGCAAGTGGAACAGACCTCACCATACACCTGGCCAGTAGTCAGCCAATATCTACTTGGCATGTCGATAGCGGACTCATTTATGAGCTGGTCAAACTCAGCCTAGCAATGCCCCCTACCCTCAGGCAGGTAAGGCTACACCCCCTCCCAACCGATCACGACACAGTGGGAGACGCAGCCTCCTAGTATTCGGCCCTCATGCGCTCATATATATATCCACTTAGTCTCGACGTTGGGACGTCCTCTGGTACAATGAGGGTTTAGGGATTTTCACCCAAGGCCATTTATGGTAGCTTGATGCTAGTAACAGATTTTTGGTATCCCATTTGGCCATCCACGATATGCCTGTGGAGGCTACAGCCCTGATGACGCTAGGGTGTACAGTAATCATAACACACAATGTAAGATGCATGAGTTACTCAATCCAGTCATGCATCAATCCTATGCATACCGTGCACTCATGTGAGATAACCTTCGCCTATAAGAGAGTCTCATAACAACCTACCCAATGACATATGCAATGGTCAACCACACCTCATAATAAATATGCAGATGATGTGTATGTGCATGTATCATGATGTTATGCTATCACATACTCATAATCGGTATCAATAACTGGCACCGATAATCAACATCGATAGTCGGCCTTAACAATGTGGACATTTAACTAACATCACCCCCAAGGAATGACCCAAAAAGAGCCTAACATATAATGGGCCCATGACCTTGCACAAGGGTCTAATGAACAACACCATGGGACTTACTCAAGAGCTTAATACACATTACAATAAGCCTCTTATATGGGCCTAATATACAATATCATGGGCTCCATCGTCTGGCCCTCAAATGCATCACAATGGGCCTCATCACATTAGCCTCATATACATCAAGTGGGCCTATTACATAGGCCTCAACAATGGGCCACGACAATCAGCCTCGATAATCGAAATCGATAATCGGCCTCGATAATTGGATTCATCCACGATAATTGAAATCGGCCACAATAATCGAAATCAATGATCAAAATCAATAATCGGATTGGCCTCAACAATCGGCCTTGACTAACGGAATCGGCCTCGTCGATCGGACTCGGCCTTGACAATCGGAATCGATGATCAAAATCGATAATTGGAATTGATCTTAATAATTAAAATCGGTACTCCACCTCGTCGCAAGGTGGGGTCCATAGATGGACAGCCGATGATGGATCAAACAATATCAATGGGGCCCAAGCGTTTGAGTTAACCCACTAGAGAACGATGAGAATGGCCTATCCAAGCCAAAGGGAAGGTCACAATATGGATATTTAACCATCACCACCTATCAATGTGGATATTTAACCAACATTGCTCCCAAGGAGTGACCTACATGGAGCTAAACATATAGCGGCCCATGGCCTCACACAAAGGCCTAATATACATCGCAATGAGCCTCACTCAAAGGTCACATATACACCACATCAGGTCTTGCCAAATAGGCCATAAATACATTACAATGGGCCACATACCTATGCCTATATACATCCTAGCGGGCTTCATCTAATGGGTTGAAAATGCATCACAATGGGCCTTATCGCATGGGCTTTAAATACATGAAAAGTGGGCCCTGCACATGGGCCATTAATACATCTCAATGGACCTTACCAAATGTGCTGGAAATACATCACAATAGGCATCAAATACATTATAATGGGCCGCATCATGTGGGCCTCAAATACATCAAGTGGGCCACATTAATGGGCCCTACCAATGGACCTCATATACACAATAGGTGGGCCCTGTACCTAGGCCTTAAAACACGCAACAGGTGGACCCCTCTCATGGGTCAAAGATACATCATGAGGGGCAATAAATATATCAAAATGGGCTTCTCGAATGGGCCACAAAATACATCGAAGTGGGCCTGACGGATGGGCCACAAAGTACATCAAAGTGGGCCTCATAGATGGGCTACAAAATACATCAAGGTGGGCCTCACAGACGGGCCAAAAATACATCAAGGTGGGCCTCACAGATGGGCCACAAAATACATCAAGGTGGTGGTAGTCCATGCCCACGAACTAGACAAAGTGGATAAAACATTTGCATCATAGTGGACCCATGCCCATCAGCGAGATGAACAGATGGAGGTTGGGATACAAAACATACAACATGGTGTGCCCACGCACACCATCCAGGGATGGGCGGTGTGGATATAAAACATATACATTGCAGTGGGGGCCACACCATCAGGATGGATGACAGGGTGGATATACAATTCATACACCAAGGTGGGTCCCATCCCACATGTACAACACATGTGGGATGGCCCCACATGAGCTAAAAATAGATGCATAGTGTATGAGAAACACATACGTCACCATGGGGTCCACCGTCTTGGACAAGTACGAAATGAATATAGAACAAATACATCATGGTGGGTCCCACACACGTGGGCCACCAGAGATTTAAATCTACCACCGTCCATAGCCAAGGCCTGGATGGACGGTGTACATACCTCAACATGGGGTCCACAGGACCTACTGATGTGCGGTACCACAACTATATAGCTGGTGTAAGGTACATCAGCCGATCCACTCCTAGTATGTGGGGAGGTGTGGGATACCATACACACATCAGTGGGGCCCACCATAACGGTTATCTTCCATCCGATCTATTAATAAGATCACACAAACCCAGATGAAGTGGAAAAATAAATTTCATATGGATCCAAAACTACTGTGACACCCAAAAAGGTTTTTAATGGCAGACATTCACTCTTACTGTTTCCTATGACGTGGGCCACCTGGGTTCCTCATACGACTGATTTTTGGAGGGCCCACTACCCTAATGGGGACCCATCAAAATGCACGGTATTGATGTTCTCAAACATCATGGTGGGGCCCACGGCTGAGACCCATGGTCCCTACTCATCCGTCCACAGCACACAGCACAGTAGCGGCCTCCTGCATGTCAACGGTAGCAGGGTTGCTGCATATAATTTTTTTTAAAAAAAAAAATTATTTTCTCACGGTTTTTCTTAGGTGTGGTCAGCATCAGGGGAATCCGACCCAGCCGTTGGATTCTAGGGCTTAAGATAAACCCATCAAGCCCAATATTCAATATATTTTGGTGTGTAGAAACATCAAATGGATTTCAATGGTAAAAGAACACTATTTTCTATGCTATAGCCCACCAGATAGTCAGATTGGTTTCATTTTTCGGCTTAATGCCTAAAATGATCTGGAGAATGGGATGGATGGCGTGGATTGAATTCATACATCAAGGTGGGGCCTACATGGGCAGCCCACGCCAAAGCTTAAAATCAAATTAAAATTTTTATTTTTCTTGATAGTAACCACACCGTCAATCCATACTTCACTGACGTCCAGCGTCACAACACATTAAGGTGTGCCCTACCTTCAGACGTGTTATCCAGGTGGGCCACCATATGCATGGGTGGGGTGGATAAGACATACGTCAAGGTGGGGTCCATCCGAGTGGGCCACACAGCCACATCATCACATGAAAAAAATGAAAAAGAGAGGGAGAGAGAGAAGAGGGACACGTGTGATGGAAGGCTCCACCACTATGAGCCGTCCCTTACATTCAATTACACATCAAGTGGGTTCCAATACATGTGGACCCACCAAATCAAAGATCAATGGTGGAGATTCCTTCTCCACCAAAATGGAAGGTCTAGTTGACTTCTATTCATGTAAGAAAAATAAACATCATGATGGGGTCCATGGAGAATGGCCCCATCATGGAATGATCATGAGAATCAAGGTGGGCCATCAGCTACACATGGGGTCCAAAGCGAGATCCATACCATCAATCGGTAGGCCTCACTTGGCCCATCATCAAAGCATTAAATCTAGTCCTATGAAGTACCCACCTTTGATCTTCTCTTTGTTCTTCTGCCTATAGTCTTTAGATGTCTAAGGAAACAATTTTGGCAGTTGAGATGGACTTTTAATGGTGGAGATAGGAGATAGGAAGGTGGGTCACACTAGCTTTCTCATGGGGAGCTTGAAAGTGAGTTGCTTGGGAAGAAAAATAAGAGAGAGAATGAGAGAGAGATGATGGGAGAGAGGATGGATGGGTGTACTTGTATTGTAGCACCCGTGAAAAATCCGTACTTGGAATCGAGTACCGATTGACCCGAAATCGCGTATAAATAATTTCCATGGAAACTAAACGTAAGTTAGCTAACGCAACGCTAGAGTAGCTGGGAAATAGTCCCTGATCACTTTAAATACGTTCTACAAGACCCAAATCGAGTAGAACAGACAACTCTACAATACTCTATAACCTTGGATCCAACTCTAAGCAGGTTTGTCCTCTGGACCATATGGAACTTTTGTATTGGATTTAGACCGCGCGTCGAAGGTCTGATACCTCCTATCTTAGACCGTTAGAACCGCCCAGCTGGACTTGACAATCATCTCGAAAATCAAGTCAAACCGATAATCACAGAGTATTTCGTTGAACCCGGACTGAAGCGACCGCGAATAGGGACGAATTGGGAATTTCAAATTTAGATCTGGCACACGACTTGACGCGTCAGTATTAAGCGTTCTGACCGTCAGAATTCATCCAGATTACACCCCCGGATCAGGAAAAATATCTAATTATTGTCACGGAACTTTCAGTCCTGATCTATGTGCAGTGACCGCTGAACTGAAACTGGTCCGCCACGTGCGATCTGCGAACCCTGCCAGACTGAAAACTTAATACGAGGTACATCTGGTACCCATGAGCTTAAGTCTGATCGCAATCGACCAGGGGACCACCAGAAATCAGTTTTTGGACCGAAACAGCCCCGAAATGGATAGGCAATAAGTAAACTTCGTCCCGGAGCCTATTTCGGGTGTTTCCAAGCTTATAAAAGGGGTTGAAACCCTCATTCCTTCCTTGCATACGAATTTCCCTAAACCCTAGAAAAGAGAGAGAGAGTTTGAGAGAAAGGGAAGAGGAGATTTTTCCCGCTTCCGAGCCACCAACGGTTGCTGCATCAACGCTTCCTTCCAATCACCTGGCTGGTGATTTCTACACTTTTTCAGGTATAGAAAAACCCCAACAACTTGCTGATTTAGGGTTTATATAGATTCTGAACGTATTAGCTAACGTCTTCCATAAATCAGGATCTCCCACTGTCGTAGACGAAGCGTACACGCTCCGTTCAAATTCTCGCGACCGTAAGAGATTAGGTGAGAATTTTAGACGCTTTGATTGACGGTTTACAACGCTTTCAATGTCGTTTAATAGTAGATTATCGACGGCATCGCCGTTTGACATGTACAACATGCTCTCCGTTTCCTGTTTCGCAAATTAACGAAGAATATGAGATTTAGGGCATTTTAGTCATTTGTAGGAAGTACGGTCTCCATGCATATTTTGCTGACATGATTGACATGATTTGTCGCCGCATTAGAGAGTTAGGAATGCTTGCATAATCAGTTTGGCGAAGAGATTCGCCAAGTTACGCACTTTGGGTTGACATACTATATGTGGACTTAAGTGTGTAGTGTATGTGTTTGTATAAATGCTTGTAATAGTATGTATTGTATTGAATGATGTTATGTAGTAGTTTGAGATTGATTTCATGATTAATATGCTGACCTAAATGTTTTCCTACATGCTTACCTTATGCATGATTACACTACATGCATAGAAAGTACGCCTTGAAGATTTGCTTAAGTTGAATATACATGGGAAGTATGCCTTGAAGATTTGCCTTAGTTGAATGTTATAACATGTGCTAACATGCTCACATGATGTGTTTCAATTCCAATACCCTGATGTATAGTGTTAATGTAATTCCATAGATGTGTGGGACTTGACTTAGTCCAGGCAGTCGGTAACCGAGCGAATTCGTGGCTGACTGGTCATAGCCACGAACGACGCGTCGATGAATGTGATTCGTGTTGAGAGTTGGCGGCAGTGGTTAGGCCACGTGAAGTGTTTTACGCACTTCATGTCGTTCAATTCGAGATGCGATCGCGCTAGTCGAGCCCGTCAAGTAACCCGACTGGCCGATGTTTGTTCACCTTGTATGTATCATAACTACTTGAACCTAGGGTACTGAACTTACCATTGTAAACCCTATTAACCGTGGTACCTTGATCCACGAAGACTCATGAGCCGGGCATGGTGGTATGGGACACCGTGGTCGAGCTGTCGGCCTACGCTGGGGCCACAAACCTCCACGTAGTGACCAATGAGCACCTTGACTCGTGAGCAGATTATGGTGGTATGGGACACTATATTCTAGCTGTCGACCACCACCCATCGATTATTAGGGTCGTGCATAAATGTCGATTATAGGTCATGGGTTACCGAAATTTGTTGGTAAGGATCGTGGGAGTCGACGGAACAGTATAGACTAGGATACGGGCCTTATATAAATGACATCGAAATTCAAATTTTGATGACAATGAAAGTATGACCAAGTACATAGAATATGGACCTGACTTGTCTAGATAGTTCTATCAGGAAAATATTTAATTCTTTGATGACATCGAAATTCAAATTTTAATGACATCGAATAAAAATATGAGGTTATCTAGCAAGCTCCAAACATTCTTTAAAAAAATCCCAGTGTTATCAAACTGACACTCGATGACATCGAAGGTGACATCCGATGACATTGAACACCTTTCGATGACCTCGAACGCAAACAAAATCTGTCCATTTTTTTACCGTTGGGATTTTTTCCTTTATATTCGAAGTCTTGGTTTCTGAGTTTGCATTAAGAAAAAGAGTGAGATTTGTGAGAGTAATTGCTACCTACCATTGCTAATCCTTTTTCTCATGGAAGTTCATCCTTCAACCCCTTAAATGTAATCATTGAAGAATCAATAGATTGGATGAAGAATGAACTTCACCATTCAAAGATTCTCTAGCAACTCACTTAATGGAAAATCATTTAGTTGGAATCTCTTGAATATATGATACCCTGAAATCTCTTTGTCACTTAAAGACCAATATTCATTAGAGTAGATTCCTCTAAACACCTTGACCCAACTCCTGTATCTTATATTGGGAGCATCTATAACTATTATGGATTAAGGGAGCTGAAGATCCTTCATCAACAAAGGAGATTATCTTCACCATGTGCTAGAAACGAGGGTCACTTACTTGCAAGAAAGTCATTAGAGTCCATAGAATCTGAAGACCTTTCATTATGTAAGATTGGGTTTCAAGTTGTATCTCATAAACTTGCTAAGACCTATTTACAAGCCTTCGATGGGAGAATATGCATAGAGTCCTTGTGTAGGATATATATTGTCTTGTGTAAGCATGTGTAGTTGCCCTGTGTAGGTAATTCCATGTGTAGGATATATCTGTCTTGTGTAAACAATACCTTATGTAGGTTGTGAAAGTTTATGGTTAACTTGATTTAAAACCATTGGATAGTGTAATCCGGCACACTTTAGGGTGGAGTGCATCAGCCGGGAGTGGAGTAGGCACATAGCCGAACCACTATATATTGTTGTGTTTGTGATGCTTCTTATTTACTTGGAATGACTGTTAGAATGCTCATTTATGCACAATATATATTTGATAATATGTTGCACTTACATCTCACTATTTTGGAATTGTTGAGGCATAAAAAGAGAGAAAGAAAGACAACAGAAAGATCATTGTGTGCAGATCATTGTGCAAAAAATATCATTATACGCAAATGATCATTGTGCGTAAATGAGCATTATGTGCAGATGATTGTTGTGAGGAAGGAGTCCGCACAAAGCAATCCACACAGTGGAGTTCGCACGAAGCGATCTGTACAGTAATGTCCGCACAAAGAGATCCGCACAGTGATGTCCGCACAAAGCAATCCGCGCAGTGGAGTTCATGTAAAGGAATGTCGCACAATGCTACGTGACATAATCATATGTGTAAGAGGGCTATAAATACCCCATGACCCCTCTAAGGGGATGTAACGCCTTAGAAAAAATCCATACTTAGACCCGAGTACCACCTCTAGCAGAAATCATTTAGAACCAAATCCCTTAGAAATTTAATGTGTATTAGCTAGCGCTAAACTAGATTACATGTGAAATTAGCCCCAATAACTTTTAATACGATCTGTAAGACCCAAAACCTATAGAATCATTGACGCTATATTACCCTAAAATTTAGGATCCAACTCTAAAGTCAGTTGCTCTTGAGAGCACTTTGTAATTTCATATTGGATCTAGACCGCACGTCGAAAGTCTGATATAGATGAACTTAGACCATTATGGCAGCCTAATTGGACTTGACTATCACCTTAAAAATCAAACCCAAACGATGTCCTGAGACTATTTCCTTGAGTCCGGAGTGAAGAGAGTGAGAAAATGAAGATTTTTAGAAAATTAATTATGATTTTAAATAATCTAAGACGTGTCGCTTGCATGTTATTTCTAAGCATTATGACCATTAGATTTCGACCCAAATTCACCCTCGGATAAGGATAAGTGGCCCATACTGTCATAGTACTTGTGACCCTGATCAAATTTCGGTGACCGTTGAATTAAAACTGGTTCGCCACGGACGATCTGGAAACCCGATTGGACTGAAAACTTAACTTACTTAAGATCCAATGTTAGTGAGCTTAAGTCCAACTACATTTGATAAGAGGACCTCCAGAAGTGCTCTGTTAGATCAGAAAGAGCCTGATTTGGTTATAACCTAAGTATACCTTGGCCCTAAGGATGTTTTCGTCGACTTTAGGCTTATAAAAAGGCCTTAACACCTCATTCCCAAATCCCATACAAATTTCCTAAACCCTAGCCATTCAAGAGAGAGAAAAGAGAGAGAAAGTAAGAGAGAACCTGTTGTTTTTCCGTGGGATTCTTCCCAACTCTTCTACATATCGATCCTGCGTATCTGAATCATTCTTCTGGTGATTCTGATTCCGTTCTTAGGTAAGTTAATCAAACCAAAACCTATTTTGAAGCTTAGAATAGCTGTAGTGAAGTTATAGTTAACCTATTTCATGCCTTAGGTAGTGTATCCGCCGTTGACGAAGACTTATCGTCTGAATCATTCTCATTACCCATTTTCTGGTTTAAGGTGCGGACTATATACGTTTAGGTTATGGTTTGATTTATTCATGACATGAATGCTATTATACATGCCAAATGCGCTATCTGTTTCGATTTACGTATATGTATAAGCTATGTTATAAATAAAGTATTTCATATATATGTTAGAATACCTGTATACGTATAAAATTTGTTGTTACGATTGCCATGATTCTTTGTCATTGATTCATGATTGTTACATATGCGACGACTCCTTGATGAAAGGAATTGCCCTATTATATTGTATGGTCAACATACGTAATGTATGTTGAATAGTGTAGTCTAAGTGTTTGTATAAATGCCTGATTGAGTTAGTAGTTAGTAAAGTGTGGTTTTTAGGGTCGTTGAGATAGGAATCTCAATCACATTACCTGAGTGTATGATTTCCTCCATGGATTTATTAGCCTAAATTATTCATGTTAACTGTGTGCATGATTTCCTCCATGTACTATATTTATGTTCATGTTATATTTTATAAATGTTCATATGATTGTAGGATATGAATCATATGCATGTTATTGAGCTTGTACGTGATTGGGGCGGTATTATAGTCCAGGTAATTGGTAACCGTTCTTCAAATGGTGGTTGAGGTCATTTTCACCACACGGGATGAGTTTAATGAATTCGAGTCATGCTTGGGATGTTCGACAGTGGTTAGGCCATATGGAGTGCTTATGCATTCCATGTCATTCAGCTCAACGTGCGCCTGGCCTAGTTAGGCTTATCAACTAACCTGATTGACCGATATATGTTCACCATGTTTGGTCGCTACTATTTGAATCTAAGACACTGAACTTACTAGTGAAAATCCCGTTAAACTTGGTACCGTGATCCCCTAAGACTCATGAGCCAGATATGGTGGTGAGGGACACCGTAGTCGAGCTGTCGGCCTATGCTGGGGCGACGAGCCTCCCAGTAGTGACCAGTGAGCACCCTACTCTCGTGAGCCGATTATGGTGGTATGGGACACTATATTCGTGCTGTCAGCCTACATTGATTGGGGACTAGCCCTCTGTAGTGACCTCGAGTATATCCTGATACTGCATAAGGGCGACGAGTCTTGTTGGAGTATTTAGGATATAACTAGACCTGTATTGATTGATGACGAGCCCTCTGTAGTGACCTCGAGTATATCCTAACACTGCATAAGGGCGATGAGTCTTGTTGCAGTATTTAGGATATAACTAGACCTGTATTGATTGGTGAAGAGCCCTTTACAGTGAGCTAGAACTGTACATTGTATGAGATTTCCTAGGACTGACGACCCTAGAATGGATCAATGTTTGGGAATTGGCATAAGGGAGGTGTCTTAGCTTCCCAATCCTGCTATATGAAAATGACTAATAAGAACTTGATAATTATACTCATATCATCGCACTGCATGTGCTATCGGTGTTAGTTAAGAGCACTGAGGAAGTGAATGACATGCGCGAAGAGGGAGATTGTGGTGAGGGCATGCATCATTCCCTCATATCATTCTTGCATTAACAAGAGTATTTAGGACATGTTTAATTATACTACTTTATCATTACTGCTTGATTGAATGGATAACATGTTAACCTTTGCTGTATAGCTCCACTGAGTTGATCACTCACTCCCACGTTCTAGGATGATGCTTAAACACCAACCAGACTCTGACTTAGCTGCAGGTGAAGGTGATGCTTGCGAGGCGGAGCTAGAGTTCGATGAGGACGAGGAGGCTTTCTCGTTCATGCAGTTCTCAGGCGGGTTCATGTCAGCCTTGTCCTGACCGGCAGGATTTCTGGGATATGTTTATATTAATTTCACACAGTTTGATATATGTATTTTGATACATAGTTGTACTTATTGCCCTGGGCATAACATACATCTTTTGGGGATTATTTTTGGATTATATATGTACTTAAGTCTTCCGCTTGCATTTTCTCACAATCCCTGAATTATGTCTGCTGATTTGGCTTAATCTACTTCAGGTTTATGTGCTAATACAGACAACATACATCCATCACTGTTTATATTGCATAAGTGATGTTTTAGAACTTGGGAGCTGAGTTATGCTCGACCCTTGAATTTCAGGATGTTACAGGGGATCATTAGCATCCAATCATGGACAAGGGGAAGATTGCAAAAGAAGAGAGAGGTAGAGTCCGCACTCATTGTGCGGAACAGGTGTTGTGTGGCGCGCAATGCTGCTGACGCACAATAAGAGACATCATACAACAAAATGGAGCGTACAACCCTGCCAGCACATAACGCTGCCAGTGCACAATAGTGCCCAGCACACAATGGCTTCTCCCATTGTACAGTAGCCTCTGCTAGTGCACAATGGCTTCTCCCAGCGTACAATGGCTTCTAGCACAACATTTAACAGTGTCTTAGTGCTTGATGCCCTTATGCATAATGCTGCTTTCAAATATTTATTTTATATTATAATTCATAAACATTCTAATTTGGAATCAAAGGAGAAAAAAGGATGTAAAAGAACTTAAAATGAATAAATGATGTGATTATCTTCTTTATCTTCTTTTGTTTATAATTAAGCGAATGAATGAATGAGATTCCCAAATCAAATGCATTTATTTCTTATTTGAAACAAAATGGCGACTCTGCTGGGGAATCACTTTTCTCATATTCACTTAAATATTAACTTAAGAACTATACAAAAGATAATCACAACTGTTTGGTGCCGTGTAAGGCACGAAAATCCCGACTCTCTAAGGGAACATCCTACCTTTCATCTCAAAAATAGAATATAACTTGATTTAATTACTAATTTTTGTTGTTTTGCAATCTGGCATAATTCAGGAGAAAAGATATGCAACCAACCAACTAATCAATGGCAATCGTTCAAAAGAATACAGTCTTCTACTTTACTGCAACAGGTTTCGTCATGAAGTATGATGAGAAATCGGCATCAACCAAGCGTATGGAGCCATGAGAAGCTGTTACAGTTATAACTGCTTCACCAATTGCACAGGAAGAAAGAGATGACTGGATCGTCGTCACTCGTAGAAGAACAAGGACTTGAAATATCACTGTCATAGGAACGAATGCACCACTAAAAAGAGATAGGGGACTGATAACAAGAAATACAGGCAGGAAACATCCTGAACTTGCTCCACTAACAATCTACCCTATGCAGGCGATGATTCCTCTAACCACACAAGATTTCCCTGCCTTGTCTATTAAGAGATCCCGATGGACAAGAGAGCAAAAAGGAAAGGCTTTATTGATAAGTCTACCAGGATCCACATCATCAATCTCTCTCTTCCCAATCTGTCGATTACTCCAAAAATACACAAAGATCATATGAGTCTCCTCTTTCAGCAACTCTTGTAACATCAATACACTCCCATTTAGCATTGACTACTACCTCGTTAGGGAATGGAGAGGTTGTCGTTCACATGGTCGAAAAAAATTGAGCGTCTTCTCCAACTACAGAGGATCAAATCGCTGAAATGGCAGAGGCACAGAAAGCACTGATGGAAGAATGCAAAAACCTCTGGAGTCCTTGGAGACTCTTACGCATAACTTAGCCCGAATGGCGGCACCCCTAGTGACCGATAATGCGAATGAACGAGAGAAGCACCGTGAAGGGTTGTAGCTATTAAGGACTAGGTCACACGGATCTACCCCCACAATAAGAGCAGTGTGTAACACCCTAAAAATTAGGGGTCGTGTATAAACCCGACTCCCGAGTTTCAGACCGTCACTTATGCAAAAAAAATGATTATGATTCAATGTTGTCTGAGTTAAAGCATTCACACGAGTAAAAGTATACCAAAACTGCAATTCATACTCCAGATTCAGTGATAAAAGCAAGCAGAAGACTAAAGGATATACATATCACTGTATGGAAAACAAAATAGATCTCATCTATCTCCAAAGTATGAATACATCTCTGAGTCTCATATACATATAAATAAACAGAATCAAAATGTCAAAAATAGTCCCACTGAGAAGTCCCGCCAATCCAGGCAAAGCTGTCGTGGTACTGCATATATGAGAACTCGTCTTGGTCCTCATCATAATCCGGCTCTGCCTCCTGAATCGCTGCCTCAGCTACATCTAAGACAGGGTCTGGTGGGTGTTGCAAACACCATTCTATAACGTGGGAGTGAGTAGCTAACTCAGAGGAATAATAGAGCAAAGATTAACATGCTCTCAAATCAATCATGCGATAATAGTAAAGCAGTAAATCAAACATTCCTAATGCTGTTGTTAATGCAATATGATGTGACATGATGGATGCCCTCACCGACGATCTCCCTCATACGGCACCATCTTACGCCCATGGTATGCTTTCTTCCCATAGTGCTCTACATCTTCCAAGCACATGCAATGTGATGGTGATATGATTACCGAGTTATTATTAGTCCATTCATACAGCAGGATTGGGAAACTAAGGTACTTCCCTTATATCAATCCCAACAAAGATCCTGTCTAGGGTTGTTACTCCTAGTAATCTCATACGATGTATATTTTGTAGGTCGCTGCAAGGGCTGTCAGGGCTGTTGCTCGCACTCGTTGCACTGCTCCCCCATCACCTTATCAATACAGGCCTACTGTACTCTCATTGCTACGGAAGGGTCGTCGCCTCCCGTAGACTCAGAATACGCTTGCGGTCACTACAAAGGGCTCGTCGCCTGATCAGTGTAGGCCGACAACAAGAATATAGTGTCCCATATCACCATAATCTGCTCACGAGTCATAGGTGCTCACTGGTCACTACGGGGAGGTTTGTGGCCCCAGCGTAGGCTGACAGCTCGACCACGGTGTCCCATACCACCATGTCCGGCTCATGAGTCTTTATGGATCAAGGTACCATGGTTGATAGGGTTTACAATGGTAATTTCAGTACCCTAGGTTCAAGCAGTTATGACTCATACAAGGTGAACATACAATGGCCAGTCGGGTTACTTGACGAGCTCGACTAGCACGAGCGCATCTCAAGTTGAACGACATGAAGTGCATAAAACACTTCGTGTGGCCTAACCACTGCCGCCAACTCCAAAACACGACTCGCGTTCATCGACACGTCGTTCGTGGCAAAGATAAGCCAACCACGAATTTACTCGGTTACCGAATGCCTGGACTAGGTATAGTCCCAAACATTTATGAATTCACGTCAGCAATCATATAAGAGTAATGAAAATGAAATACAATAATGTGAGCATGTTAACACATGTTATAACATACAACTTAAGTAAATCATCTAACACATGTATTTCATACATATAATGAAATCATGTATATAGCCAACATGTAGGAAATCATTTACATCTGCATATTATTTAAGAATTCAACCTCAAACTAATTTATAATATCATTTAATTCAATACATACTAATACAAACATTTATACAAACACTTAGTTTACACACTTAAGTCTACATATAGTATGTCGACTCAAAGTGCGCATTTGGGCGAATCTCTTCACCAAACTGATTATGCACGTATTCCTAATATCCTAATGTGACAAAGAGCCATGTCAATCATATCAGCAAAATATGGATGAAAACAGTATTTCCTTCAAATGACTAAAATTCCATAAATCTCATATGTTTCGTCTGCTTACGAAACAGGAAACAGACAGCATGTTGTACATGTCAAACGGCATTGCCGTCGATAATCTACTATTAAACGACATTGAAAGCGTTGAAATCAGTCAATCAAAGCGTCTAGAATCCGCACCTTTTATCCTAGAAGTGTATTGATTCGAACAGAGCGTATACGCTTCGTCTACGACGAAAAGGTAACCTATTTCACAAGATGTATAAGCTACCATGCTAAGGAACCGACGGAACCTTAAATCAGCAAGTGTTTAGGGTCTTTTCTTACCTAGAAATGTGGTGAAATCGCCGGGAAAGTGATTGAGGTGCGTTGCTTAAGCACGTGCAAGAGGTAGTGCAAGCAGCAGGAAGATCTCTCCCACTCTCTCTCACTTTTTCTCTCACACCAGCTAGGGTTTCTAGAAAATTTGGATGGGTGAGAGAAGTGAGGGTTTAAGGTCCTTTTATAAGCTCATTTCTTCCCAAATTAGGCTTGGGAACAAAATTTACTTAAGGTATAACCAAATCGGGGCTGTTCTGCTCCAAAAGAGTAATTCAGGAGGTCCCCTGGCCGAACGCGATCGGACTTAAGCTCATGCACGTCGGATGTTGCTCACATCCCATTTTTAGACCAGTAGTGTTCGTAGATCGCACGTGATGGTCCAGTTTCAGTTCAGCGGTCATTGCACGTAGATCAGGTCTACAAGTCTCATGATATGAAAGAGAAATTTTTCCTGATCTGAGGGTATAATTTGGCTGAATTCTGACGGTCAGAATGCTTAGTAATAATGCGTCAAGTCGTGTGCCAGATTTGAATTTCAAAATTCCAAATCTATCCTATTCTCACTCTCTTCACTCCAGGCTCAATGAAATAACCTCTGAATGTCGGTTGGACTTGATTTTTGAAATGATTGTCAAGTCCAGCTAGGCGGTCATAACGGTCTAAGATTGTAGGTATCGGACTTTCGACACGCGGTCTAGATCTAATACAAAGTTTCAAAGGGGTCCTGAGAATAAACCGGTTTAGAGTTTGATCCGAGGTTTCAGAGTATTATAGTGTCATTGGTTCTACTCGTTTTGGGTCTTGTAGAACGTATTTAAAGCGATCAGGGATGATTTCACAGCTACTCTAGCGTTGCGCTAGCTAACTTACGCTTATTTTCTAAAGGAATTAATCCTATGCGATTTCTGGTCGAGTTGGTACTCGAGTCCAAGTACGGATTTTTCCAGGGCGTTACACAGTGACATAAGAAGAAGTACGACAAGTTGTCAAAGAAGTAGTTAGGTCAGAAAGAGAACATGAGGGCACAAGAAGATTTAAATATTAAATGTCGTACCTAAGGAAAGTAGAAGATATCCCATGCCTGAACAATTTCAAGCATCCTGATTTTCAGAAATTCAACGGGGATGGGTCACCGGAAGAACACCTAATGCATTCATCACCAGTATGGGGAATTTCTCCACAGTACCCTAGTATTGCCTCTAATTATTCGGGTCTTCTTTGACGAACAAGGAATTCAGCTGGTATTCTACCTTAACACCTGGGTTGATAAGAACATGAGAACAGATGCAAGACGCGTTCATGTCAAACTTCTTCTCATCAGAACATGATGTCAGTATCACAGAACTAGCTTCGATGTGATAAAGAGAGGGAGATCCAGTGGAAAAATTTATAGACAGATGGAAGACCTTCGGGCTTCTTACAGACAATTGCCAGAAGAGAAAGAACATGTGAAAGTGTTCCTAAACTCTATGAAAACCGGAGTAGGATTTGGTCTCACCAGTGCTGACATCAGAACCTTTCGCGATTGGCTACAAAAGAACACGCTCTAGAACTGATGACTTAGAAAATGTCGGCATTCAATTATGAAATGATTAGAAGAGGATCTCAGAAGTTGATCACAAATGTGATTGAACAAGAAAAGAGAAGTCAGGACGCGAGAGAAGTAAGGGGTAAAAGGACAGAAAGGAAAGAAGAGTCGAGTCACCCCAGAGGAAGGTTTTACGATAAAAAAACCCTGATCATTGAATTCCTAGGAGGGTTTTGCATTTGAAAAAGAGGACGTACTCCCTATGATGAATCAGTTGCTAAAATCCAGGACAATTGAACTGCCCTTGTCAAAATGCCCCGAAGAATCATCTAAAATAAAGGAAAGTGACTTCTGTCATTATCACCACATAGTAGGGCATCTGACAGAAAATTGTTATACACTGAAGTGTATTATACAAAGGATGATAAACAGGGGTGAGATAATAGTTGGGAAAGAGAAAGAAAGAGATAGAAGAGTGACAGCAAGCGTACTTACCATGCGAGAAGATATTAAGGAAGGACAAGGGTGGATGATTAGAAAATAATGGGAAAAGTTATAGTGACTACCTTGCGATTAGGGAAGAAGATGGCCAACCTACCAAGTTCAAAAAGTGAAAAACCAAAGACAGAAGCAGTCAAGAATCACATCAACAACAATAACAATGGCGAGAAAGAAAAGGGAAAGGAGATAGGGGAAGTGACTTATAAGACACTTGAAAGGTATTCCAGCTTGATTAAGTGTCTATGATGCTCTAAAATTGTCAGAAGACTCCTGAAAAAGACTGATTAAAGCCTTATCTGATGAAGGTATAAGGGGAGTGTTGCTGACTGATGAGGGTCGAATATTGCATTTTAGACCCGAGTATTGCCTGATTTTACTAACATGATAATGCTTAATGTCATATTTTAATCGTATTTTTGTTGTAGGGAGTAATCAGGAGCATTGACTGGAAAAAAAAAATACTAAAAGCATGGATTTAATGCTCTGAAGTCACCAAAGTAAGGGATGGACTTCAGAGGACTAACATTGATGGATTTACACACTAGGTATCAAAAGAAATCAAGCCGTTCACATTAAAAAGGCTCGAAATTAGTGCAGAATGTAAGATCACATGGTTCCAGCCATCCATTCTGCTCAAAACTTCATACATAGGATTAGGGACATAAATTAACCATACATATCAAATTTCAGCCCTCGGATCACTATAAAAGTGCCCCAATTGATAAATCAGACTATAAATCGTTGATTCTTGGCTCACCTAGTCTTTAGATATGACTCAAATTTGGTTTCAATGGGATGATGAAATGAATGGATGGATTGGATTTCACAGAAACATTTCAGTGGACCCCACCTAGTGTGACATGTGCATAGTGCATATGTGCACTAGCCGTGCATGACAAATGCAGAGACGGCTTGACCGTCTCTGACCAAAGAAAAAGGAAAGAAGGAAACTTCCTTCTTCATTCGCAGCTGTAGTTGTGTAACCGATGGACTGATGGTTTTTGCAGATGCTAGTGGGCCACCATCAGGTCTCATAAGAACGATCCAAGCCGTCTATCTTGTAGAGGGGTTCGCAAACATCAAAACCATGATGACCTTTGGCACCCATGCATATACGCGTGCACGATACAAAGGCCACAAATAGGCTTCCCTGTAACGTTCAAAAAGATCTCAGCATGATTGATTCTCTGCGCCACGTAAATGGACATTCAAAACCGACTGTTCTTAGCCAAAATTTTGAGAGGAATGCAATAGATGGTGTGGATTTCCAAACTGACTTTGATCATGGATCTCACCGACTTTCTCTTTCAGATTTTTAAAAAAATGCAATAGCGTTAACGCTGTCCGGATCAGTTCACAGTTGTGGGCCCCATTTGTTGTCCAAATGGACAATCTAGATGGTTCATCAGAGTTCCTCGATTCCTCTAATCTATGCATAGGTGATGAAATTTAAAGAGGACGGCTTGATCAATCTTCAACCGTTCAAACACGGAATGAACGGTAGCAAGGAAAGTTCTGTGGGCCACCACAAATCTTATCCAAAACAGGCCATGTCCGACCAATTTTTTAAGGGAAATCCAATGGATGGACTGGATTTTGTAGATACCACTAAGAATGGGCCCCACCAATGTTGCAGCGTAAAGCCTGTTACGCAAGCTCAGTTTCAGCGTTCGAAACTAACATTTTTTTGGCCGCTTGAACGATCATGGTTGGTGATCATATGGACAATCCAAACTATCCATCGTGAAGATCATTCAAAAACGTCCTAGAAGACGTTGTTTCTTCGGACAAAGTGCAAGAAAGAAGGGAGTTTGAAGGCCCTGAACTTTGCTGTAAAAAGCTATTATGCGATGTTGCTGCAAAAGCCTCACTGACCGACTCCAGCTTTCCACCGCCCTCCAGCAGCTATAAAAGGGGTTGTGAATGTGGAAGCAAGGGGGGGAAGCTGAGGAGAGTAGATCCAGAGCTTGGGAGAGAAGAAAGAGAAGAAAGAGAGAGAGAGAGAGAGAGAGAGAGAGAGAGAGAGAGAGAGAGAGAGAGAGAGAGAGAGAGAGAGGAAGAAGGGAGATATTTTTATTGTTTAAATTTTATTTTTCCTTCTTTGTAGTTAAATTTATGGATTACTAACTTCTTAGCTAGGGTTGAGATGAAGCCCCTAATTTGAATGATGCTTATTTTTCTTTGTTGATTTCATCCTAAATTTGATTGATTTGTTTCTTTCTCTAGTATGCTTAACTGAAATTTCCGTACTTCTCCATTCTATGAGCTTAACCAAAGTCTAGATGAGAATGTGGTTTGGAATCATATTTTAGGTGCTTGTGTTTGACCATGAACAGGTTTCATATAGAGAAAAAAATAGGAATCTACATCTCTCCATGCCTAATCATGGATGAAAAGATGTGATCCGTATGCTTTAAGGAATTATACATTCTGTGTGCCCGACTAAGGACATAGAGTGTGCTTTATTTATTAAATTTATATCAATCTGAATTAGGGTGAATCAACATGTAAAACATGGGTCAGGATAATTAGGGGTGGATTCAAAAGCCCTAGTACTCTCCTTGATTGAATTTTCCTCTTTGTCCTCAGTTACTTTTCATAGATTTTTGTTAGTTTACTTAATAGTTAGCAAAACTATTTGTTAGATTAGTTAAGAAGAATCGTAAATTTCAAATTGTGACAACCAATCCTCATAGGAACGATCTCGTAATACGTACCATATCTACATCTAATTCGTATACTTGTGAGTTTAAAAATTATTTAAATCAGATTGGTTTAAATAAAACATCAAGTTTTTGGCGTCGTTGCCAGGGACTGTTTCGGTCCAAATTTGATTTAGGATTCTTCTTATCATAATTCATAGCCTTATGAATTTTCTCACATTATTTTAGGAAACTTAATTTGTTTTTATTTATTATTATTTTTTTTTTTGCAGGAATTGAAGAAGGAAGCTGTTAAATAAGATTGTCTTCAAAAGGAGAACCTCCCAAATCTTCAGACATCCATCATCTCCTTTTTTGAGTCCTTTCTTCCAATTTTTGTTTACATAATTTTCTCTTGTTTTTATGAATTCATAATTTTCAGTTCTATTTTTACTTTTCTTAGGTTGCATCTTAGTTTAGTTTAATTTTCTTTCCTACATTGTAGTAATTCAGTTTATGTTAGGGCGTAGATCTCTGAACATAGAATTAGTACCTTTTGATCCTGAAATAGAAAGAACCTTTTGTAGAAGATTTAGAAGAATCCTATTTGAAATGGCAGACGATAATGGAATCAAAGCGCTTAGAGATTATTCAGCTCCTGTCCAATTTAATGCGTCTTCATGCATAGTGTTACCAGCCACCACGACAGCACACTTTGAACTTAAACCTGGGGTCATACAATTATTGCCTTCCTTCTATGGTTTAGACAAGGAGGATCCATATCATCATGTGAAAGAATTCTTAGACATTTTCTCGACCTTTAGATTTCAAAACTTTTCAGACAATTCGATCCGTCTGCGTTTTTTTCCTTTTTGTTTGAAGGATAAGGTAAAAGCATGGTTGAATTCCCTAGGAGTTAGGACTATCACTACATGGGACCAACTGTCTAAGAAGTTCTTAAACAAGTTCTTCCCTGTTCACAAAACTAATGCTATCCATAGAGAAATTACTAATTTCACACAAAAAGAGGGTGAGCACTTTCTTGAATGTTGGGAAAGATGGAAGGACTTACTTCTTAAATGTCCACACCATGGTTTTGAGAAGTGGCAACAGGTTCAATACTTCTATGACGGTTTGACACCCTAAAACCATCAGATGGTTGATGCCACTAGTGGAGGGTCATTCATGACCAAAAGTGATGTCGAAGCATGAAATTTCTTTGAAACCCTGTGCGAAAACTCCCAGCAATGGGACTATTCAAATGGAGGTGAAAGAAGTCCCCAAATACAGAAAAAAGATGGTATTTATGAGATAAGAGTCATGCCAGATCTTTATGCCAAGATTGATAGCCTGACAAAGAAAGTTGATGCTCTGATGTTGAATAATGACCTTCGCAAAAAACTCAAATTGAGTCATGTGCCATATGCTCCAGTCCCGCCCATTTTACATAGTTTTGTCCATCTGGTGCAGCATTTTCAGAATTTCTCTCTCAACAAGTGCATGCTATGAACACTTTTCAGAGAACTAGGAATGATCCTTACTCAGACACCTACAATCCAGGGTGGGCTAGGCATCCAAATTTTTCTTGGGCAAAAGGACCATAACAAGGAGGACCATTTAGAAATCCTTCTATGAAACCTTACCCCCAAGTTGGTAGTCAATAGCTTCAACATTTTCCTCAATATCAACAAGTACCTCCATAATCTAGGAAACCATCTCTTGGTGATACACTCAATCTTTTTATGCAAAGTTCACTTCAATTTTAAAAAGACACCCAACAAACTTTACTAGCTAACCAACAAAGCCATTACCCAGCTGGAAGTACAGTTGGGTCAACTTGCTGCCACATTGAGTGAGAGAGAGAAGGACAAGTTTCCTAGCCAACCTGTGGTAAATCCAAAAGGACAGTATAAGATCAGCTCTAATTCAAACCAAGAACAATATCATGAGCAAGCCAAATCTGTCATTACCCTTAGGTCCGGTAAACAGATCGAGAACAAAGTAGAGATGCTTAGGGAAGAATCAAATTCCAAACAGGAGGACCAAAATGAAGTGGAAAGACATACTAGTGCATCCAAAGTTCAAAAGCACTCTGACTCTATAGGAACTACTCCATGCCATCTTATGTGCCTAAAGCACCTTTTCCTCAATGTTTGGCACTAGTTAAGAAAGAAAATAACTTTAATGATATATTGGAGATGTTTAAGTAAGTACAAATCAACATTTTGTTGCTTGATGTTATTAAGCAAGTCCCTGCTTACGCTAAGTTTCTTAAAGATTTATGCACTCAAAAGCGTAAGGTGAATGTTCATAAGAAGGTCTTCCTTGCAGAGCAACTCAGCTCCATGATTCAACACAACACCCCTCCTAAATTTAGAGATCCAGGAGCTCCTACCATTTCTTCCATCATAGGAGATCATAAGGTTGAGAAGGCATTGCTTGATTTAGCGGCCAGTGTTAATTTGTTATCATTTTCTGTATATGAGTAGCTAGGACTTGTTGAGCTGAAACCAACTAAAATAACACTACAACTAGCTGATAGATCTGTCAAGGTGCCCCATGGTGTTATTGAGGATGTGCTAATCCAAGTTGATAAGTTTTATTTCCAGTGGATTTCATCGTTCTAGATACTCGGCCTATCTAGAATCCTACTAGTCAAATTTCAATTATTCTGGGATGTCCATTCTTAGCCACATCCAAGCTATCATAAATTACAGGAATGGAGTTATGAAGTTGTCTTTTGGTAACATGAAGATTAAACTTAATGTTTTCAATGTTGCACAACAACTAGCAGACTCAGATGATATATTTGAAGTGGACATGATTAAGAGTCTAGTGCATGAATCTTTCCTTCAATTTTCCGAAGACGCTCTTGAGACTTGTTTATCACATTTTGGCATGGATTTTGACATAAAGAGTTCCATCCAAGAAGTCAATGCATTGCTCAACTCTACTCCTATAATGGAGACTGCAAAATGGAAAGTGAAAGTGGAACCGCTTTCACCCTCTGAGTCTAAACTGGTTCCGTCTATGAAGAAACCACCCGAACTTGACCTTAAACAATTACCTAAAAATCTCAAGTATGCATTTTTAGGTCCTTCTGAGACCTTGCATGTCATCATGGCTTCTAACCTTGAGAAGGAACAAGAGAGCAAGTTGCTTAAAGTGCTTAGAGAATATAAGGTAGCTATTGGGTGGACGATAAAGGACATGAAGGGAGTATGCCCCACGGTGTGTATGCATCGTACTGTTCTTGAAGAAAATGCGTGAAATGCAAGCGAGGCTTAACCCTAACATGGAAGAAGTTGTTCGAGCGGAAGTTCTTAAATTATTAGACGATGGTATCATTTACCCCATTTCGAATAGCATGGTTTGTGTTGTTCCCACAAAGTCTAGGATTGGTTAATCAAGGTATTGAGGAAATTTAGTTGGCGGACCCAGGTTATCAAGATTGATTAATTCATGGTCCATTCTTGTCTGGCTGAACACGTTAAACTTAGCGCTCCTAGGGGGCAACCCAGCTTTTCATTCCATTTTATTTTCCTAGTTAGTTTAATGTTTGTGAGTAATATTGTTGCAAACCCTCATGAGATTAGAACTCGTCCATTAGGGGTAACCTAGGGGTTTAAAGTCTTGTTTCATATGCTAAATGCAATTGAGAGCACCTACGAAAGTAGTATAGGTAGGATCTTCTTTTTGTGATTTTAGTTTTGTTATTTTGCTTTTATTGATTTCTCTTTTGTGCTGACTTGCTTTTACGTTGATATTTTTGGAAAAGCCTCTTGATTCTCCATCCAAGTACTATCCTTCCATCACTCCGCTTTTACTTTCATTGTCCCATGTGCATTGCCTACTTATTTCTTTTACATTGAGGACAATGTAGATTTTAGGATGGTGGGTGGTAGATTAGGTTACCTAATCAGTATTTTCTTGGTCATGAGCAAAACGTGAGAAAAATTTGTGAAAATGTTTAAATTTTTTTTGGAATTCTTTGTGAATTTGAAGTGATTTTGAATGATAGTTGTGATTTTAAAATTAAAGGATATGTGATGTTGGTAATTTATGACTCTTGGATTCAACCATCTGTTACATTTTCACAGTTAAGTTTGAATTGTTAACTCATGATTAGAAGTTCTAAACATTGATTGAATCATGATTTCACATATCACATCTTGCTTACACATTGAGGTTCCGGTTCGATAATTGAATGATTAACTTGGTGATCACTAAGCATGAAAGGAACTAGCCTAAAAAAAATAATTTTTTTTTATCATGTTCAGTGAGAAGAATTGAAAGGGTAAGTCGCATAATCTTCACCATAGGTTTGCTCCATATAGGTGTAGATTCGATCCCCCATGATTGACATTTAGAAAAAGTGAGGCGACAAGTTTCACCATAGGTTTGCTCCCTGTGGGTGAGGATTTGATTCCCCTCACTGGCATTATTGTTCATAAAAAAAAATTAAATGCTGGTAGAATAAAAATTTAATCTATAAAGCAAGTGTTGGTTTCAGTTTTGGTTGTCATGAATTCCATTGTTAATTACCAATGATATCATGAAATTGACAATTGGATCTCTTAATGATTATAAGCCGAGATCGCACTATACACTCATGGAACTCAATGTTTAGAATTTTCTAATTAATGGATTAATATTTTGAACTTGATTATGCAGTTTACTATGAGCTTGATTCTAAGAAAGAAAATTCTACTTACCATTCATGAATCTTAGAATTCTCACATCTCGACTATTTGTTCACAAGTCGCTTAGGTTTACAGGAATTGCCTTTTATTTCTGAAATTATTTTCGCATATTTTGTCTCGGGACTAGTAAAATGCTGGTTGGGGGCTGTGATGAGGGTCGAATATTGCAGATTAGACCCGAGTATTGCCTGATTTTACCAACATGATAATGCTTAATGTCATATTTTAATCGTGTTTTTGTTGTAGGGAGTAATCAGGAGTGTTGACTGAAAAAGAATACTAAAAGCTTGGATTTGATGCTCCGAAGTCACCAAAGCAATGGATGGACTACAGAGGACTAACATTGATGGATTTACACACCAGGTATCTGAAGAAACCAAGTTGTTCACGTTAAAGAGGCCCGAAATTGGTGTAGAATGCAAGATTACATAGTTTCAGCCATCCATTCGGCTCAAAACTTCATACATGGGATTAGGGACGTAAATTAACTGTACATATTAAATTTTAGCCCTCGAATCACTGTGAAAGTGCCCCAATTGACAGATCAGACCATAAACCGTTGATTTTGGGCCCAGCTGATCTCTGGATATGACTCAACTTTGGTTTCAACGCCTTAAATGGGATGACGAAATGAATGGATGGATTAGATTTTGCTGAAACATTTCAGTGGACCCCACCTAGTGTGGCATGTGCATAGTGCACGTGCATGACAAACGTAGAGATGGCTTAACCGTCTCTGACTGAAAAAAAAAAAAGAAGGAAATTTCCTTCTTCATTCGCGGCTGCTGCTGCGTAACCGACGAACGGACGAGTTTTGCAGACGCTAGTGGGCCACCATCAGGTCTCACGAGAACGATCCAAGCCGTCTATCTTGTAGAGGGGTTTGCAAACATTAAAACCATGCTGACCTTTGGCACCCATGCATATACATGTGCGCGATACAGAGGCCACAAACAGGCTACCCTGCGACGTTCAAAAAGATCTCAACGTGATTGATTCTTGGGGCCACGTTAATGGACATTCAAAACTGATAGTTCTTAGCCAAAATTTTGAGAGGAATGCAATAAACAGTGTGGATTTCCAAACCAACTTTGATCACGGATCCCACAGACTTTCTCTTTCAGATTTTTTTTTAAAAAATGCAACAGCATTAACGTGTCCGGGTCGGTTTGCAGTTTTGGGCCCCATCTGTTGTCCAAACGGACGATCTGGACAGTTCATTAGAGTTCTTAGGTCTCTCTAATCTATACCTAGGTGACGAAATTTAAAGAGGATAGCTTGATCGATCTTCAGCCGTTCAAACACGGAACGAATGGTAGCAAGGAAAGTTCTATGGGCCATCACAAATCTGATCCAAAACAGGCCATGTCCGACCAGTTTTTCAAGAGAAATCCAATGGACGGGTTGAATTTTGTAGATACCACCAAGAATGGGCCCCACCAATGTTGCAGCGTAAAGCCTGTTATGCAAGCTCGATTTCAGCGTCCGAAACTGACATTTTTTTGGCCGCTTGAACAATCATGGTTGGTGATCATATGGAAAATCCAAACTGTCCATCGTGAAGATCATTCAAAAATGTCCCAGAAGATGATGTTTCTTTGGATAAAGTGCAAGAAGGAAGGGAGTTTGAAGGCCCCAAACTTTGCTGCGTAAAGCTATTATGCGTTGTTACTGCGAAAGCCTCACCGACTGACTCCAGCTTTCCAGCGCCCTCCAGCAGCTATAAAAGGGATTATGAACATGGAAGCAAGGGGGGAAGTTGAGGAGAGGAGATCCCGAGCTTGGGAGAGAAGAAAGAGAAGAAAGAGAGAGAGAAAGAGAGGAAGGAAGAAGGGAGATTTTTTTATTGTTAAAATTTTATTTTTCCTTCTTTCTAGTTAAATTTATGGATTATTAACTTCTTAGCTAGGGCTGAGATGAAGCCCTTAATTTGAATGATGCTTATTTTTCATTGTTGATTTCATAGTGGATTTGATTGATTTGTTTCTTTCTCTAGTGTGCTTAACTGAAATCTTTGTACTTCTCCATTCTATGAGCTTAACCAAAGTCTAGATGTGGACGTGGTTTGGAATCTTATTTTAGGTGCTTGTGTCTAACCATGAACAGGTTTCCTATAGAGAAAGAAATAGGAATCTACATCTCTCCATGCCTGACCATGGATAGAAAGATGTGATCCGTATGCTTTAAGGGATTATACATTTTATGTTCCTGACCAAGGACATTGAGTGTGCTTTATTTATTAAATTTATATCAATCTGAATTAGGGTGAATCAACAGGTAAAATAAGGGTCAGGATAATTAGGGGTAGATTCAAAAGTCCTAGTACTCTCCTTGATTGAATTTTTCTCATTGTCCTCAGTTACTTTTCATAGATTTTTGTTAGTTTAACTAATAGTTAGCAAAACTATTTGTTGGATTAGTTAAGAAGAATCATAAATTTCAAATTGTGACAACCAGTCCTCGTGGGAATGATCTCGTAATACATACCGTATCTACATCTGATTCGTATACTTGCGAGTTTAAAAATTATTTAAATCAGATTGGTTTAAATAAAACATCACTGACTGAGATGGAGAATGAGAAACAAGAAGATTGTATGCCAGTTATCTCCTTCTCTGATGATGACCTGGTTTGTGATGGGGAACATGATAGGCCGTTAATGATAGTGGGTCATATTCGCGATAAACAAGTAAAGCAAATAATGCTCGATAACGGGTCTGCTATAAATTTGTTGCCATTGATAATGTTGAATGAATTGGGTTATCAATGCTCGAACCTACGCCTTAGTGGAATGATGATACAGGGCTTTAATCAAGATGGACAATGTGCGCTTGGTAAGATCACAATAACTCTAGAGATGGGAAAATTAATTACAAACGTTGTCTGCAACGTTATAAATGCAGTGACTACATATAATCTCCTTCTAGGAAGATTGTGGATGCGTTAGTATGGCATCATACCTTGTACCCTACACCAGTGTTTCAAATACTACAAAAATGGGGTGCAACACAAAGTATTAGCTGATGTAAGACTGTATACAGAAGTTGAAGCTTTTTTCACAGATGTGAGTTATTATGATGTATTCGCCAGCAAGGAAGAAAAGGAGAATGATGAGAATAAGGTCCCAAAAAATGCTTGCATGGAAATAGAAAAAGAAAAAGAAACGAAGTCGTCTGTAGTAGAAAAGGGGAAGATGAAGTTTTATTTTTTCTCGAAACATCTGTGATAATAAGGACAACTGTCATTAACATTACTATTGCCAGAACAACTGGAAATTCTACAGTCAAATTACATAGTACCACTCCCGTACGTTGAAAGAAGTAAGCCATTTCCCTTGATTTCGAAAAGATTTCATGTTAAACCCAGTGCAAGATATCCGGAGCTGATCGAATCCTATGCTCCCTCAGAAGTGAAGAAAGATGAAGCAATTGATAGTCGTGTGGGAAATGGAAGATTAACACCCAAAGAGATGGAAAGATATAGCTCTGCGAGTCAGAAAATCATGAAGAAAATGGGCTTTGATAATGAAGAACCTATTGGTTTAAATTATGGAAAAGGAATTCAGATTCTAATTAGGGTGAATCAAAAGAAGTGAGAAAAATTCCCCACAAAAATGTTGGTGGACAGTACTAAGCGATATGCTATCATGTCCTTCATGGACGACTATGCTGGTTACAATCAAATACGAATGGCACCTGAAGATGAGGAAGCGATGACTTTCAGTACCCCTTTGGGGATATATTGTTATAAAGTCATGCCGTTCGGTCTCATGAACGCAGGACGACGTATCAAAGGTCAATGTAAAATATATTTTAAGACATGATGCACAAGCATGTTGAGTGTTATGTGGATGATTTGGTGGTTAGGTCAAATCATCATGAGGAACACCGTGAACATTTGGCTTTAGTCTTCCGTCAAATCAGAAAGAAACAGTTAAAGATGAACTCAGCCAAATGTGTTCAGAGTATTGTCAAGAAAATTCCTTAGTTTCATGGTGAGACGCAGAGGTATCGAGATAGATCTAGAAAAAGTTAGAGCTATTTGAGATATGCAACCCCCCAAAAACGTTAAAAGAGCTAAAAAGCTTGCAAGGCAAGTTAACATATATCTGTCGTTTCATCTTAAACCTGGCAGGAAGATGCCAGCCGTTTTCTCATCTGAAGAAGAAAGGAGCAAAATTCATATGGGACAAATCCTGTAAGAATGCCTTTGATTCTATAAAAGAACTATTGAAATAACCCCCAGTGTTAACGACCCTAATGAAGGGAAGACCTCTCATTTTGTATATATCAGCAACTAAGAATTCACTAGCGGCCTTATTAGCACAAGTGAACGAAGATGAGAAAGAAGCGACACTTTATTATTTAATTTGAACCTTGATTGGTGCAGAATGTAATTATACACCAATCGAAAAAATATGCTTAGCATTGGTATTCATAGTTCAGAAATTAAGACATTATTGTCTGTCGCATGACATAACCTTGATATCCTAAGTAAACCCCATCAAGTTTTTGATGACAAGGCCACTATTGTCGAGGAGGCTGGCAAAGTGGATGTTGTTGTTGTCAGAATATGCGATTATGTATGAACTGACAAAAGTAGTAAAAGGACAAGCAGTGATGGATTTTTTAATAGCTCATCCTGTGACGAACTGCGAAGCCATCTTCAATGAGTTTCCTGATGAACAGGTTAGGGTGACAGAATTGCCAAATGTATGGCAAATGTTCTTTGATGGAGTAACCCAGGTAATAGGAGTAGGTGCCAGAATAATATTTATCACCTCCCAAGGCGATTTATTGCCTTACTCTTTCACGATGGGTATTGCATGTACAAATAACGAAGCCAAATATAATGTCACTGGGACAGAAATAGCCAGCGAACTGAAAATAAAAGCACTGCGAGTTTATGGGGATTTTAAGCTAGTCATAAATTAGTTGATGATTGAATTTGAAATATGGAAACAAGAACTTCTACCATACTGTCGAAGGGCACAACATTTATTGGGATAATTTTTTAACGTTGAAATCAAGCATATACCATGGTACGAGAACGCGAGGGCCGATGCTTTGGCCATTTTAGCAGCAGCACTGTCACACCCAGATCAAAGTCCCCTACAAGTGACAATCGAAGAAAGTAGATTTTTGTGCTCAGCAGATATAATCAGTGACACAATGGAAGCACTCCTTATATCATGCCTAGAAGTGACAATATATCATTGGCGTCAACCTTTCATTGATTATCTCAAGTACGATATCCTCTCAGAAGATTCAGAGGTGAAGTTACAGGTTAAGTAGAGGGCGAAGAGATTCATTATGTGTAATGAAGGATTATATAGAAGGTCCTATAATGAAATACTATTGCGATGTTTAAGTGAAGAGGAGGCAGGTCAAGTGCTGCAAGAGGCACATTCTGGGGAATGAGGGGCGCATCAGGTAGGGAGAAATTTGTTCCACCGAGTACACTAGATGGGATATTACTAGCCAACAATGTTTAAAGATGCAATAGGCTACGCGAAGCAATGCCACAAGGACATCATACATGTACCCCCTGAAGACCTTCATCAATTAATTATTTCCTGGCCTTTTGCCACATGGGGACTCGATGTCATCAGCCCCATAAATCCACCATCATCCAGAGAAAAATAGTATATACTAGCAGAAATGGACTATTTCTCCAAATGGATGGAAGCAATTGCACTGCGAAGTGTTAAAGAAAAAGATGTTGTTAATTTCATTCGGCACGCAATAATATATCTTCATGGTATCTCGAAGAAAATCATCACAGACAATGACACTCCTTTCAAGAATAAGGGCATGGAGAAGTTATGTCTTAAGTTCAAAATTCATCAGTTGTTCTCAACACCCTATTATCCACCAGCTAATGGGCTGGCAGAAGCATTCAATAAAATGATTGTGAAAATACTGAAGAAAATGGTGAGCGGGAATAAGCGTGACTGGGATTAAAAACTACAAGAAGCTCAATGGGCCTATAGAATGACACATCGTACAGCGACACAAGCTACCCCGTATTCGTTAGTTTATGGTGTAGAAGCTGTTGTGCCAGTCGAAATACAAGTCACTTCACTAAGGGTAGCAGTGCATCAATCAATTACAAATGACAAGAAGGCAAGAATACGGTTAAAAGAGTTGGATCTGCTTGATGAAAAAAGACTAGCAGCTCAATAGCGCTTGCAATTATATCAAGCCAAAATTTCTGCTGCCTTCGATAAAAAGGTTAAACACCAATCTTTCAAGAAAGGGGATTTGATTTTGATGTTGGAAAGGCTGATAGTAGTCACTTGGAGAATAGGGGGCAAGTTTGACCCTAAGTGGGACGGACCATATATCATAAGTGAAGTCTACTCCAATGGATCATATAGAATAACAGATCAAGATGGACTAGGCATCAGTATACCAGTTAATGCTTGCTTCATTAAGAAATATCACCCCTGATAGTGGGAGAGATTTTGATCTAGAAGATTATCAGGATAATTCTTCTACATCAAAAGGAGGCAATCACAGATGAAATGGTGAAATAGCCTTTAAAGGTGGAGCCTTGTATTCTTTCTTCACAAATGATGAATAAAAGGCAAATTTTCAAGCATATCACTATCATCGAAGTCCTAGCCATTGCTGTCATTATTAGTCATTCACTATTGACAAAATCCCCACCGTCGCCGTCACTACTAGTTACTTATCAAAATTGATCATTATCGCCAAGCTAGCCAGATATAAAGAATAAATATCATCATGTTATCATGCAGGCAACAACAAGCTATGACGATATATCGATTATTGATTCACCATCTAAGGCTATCAAGCCCTATACGGCCAACTACGTATAAGACCTATATTATTCAAGATAACAATGTGGAGCCAGCAGCCCTAAAAAGCCCATATAGGCCACATCATAGGCATACCCATGCGGGCAACGGATAGAGCAAGCAATTAAATGCCCTAAAGGCTAAAAATTCATATAACAGTCAGTCCCACGTGAGACCAATGCCGTTTGTGAGCTCTCCGATAGCATCATGGACGAGGATGAAAATACCCTCCCATGAATGGGTCCGAACTCACAGACAAAGAAAAATGGGGAATAGAATAAGTCCCCCCAGATCCCTGGTTTGATTCGGTATTAACTCATGAGGAAGGGCTTAAACTTACTCATTGATGGACCAGCGGCCTTGGATTTGGTACCAAAGGTAGCCTTGCGTGTCTCGTGAAATCTAGAGAGTTATTGTTAAAAGTGCACGGGTTTGTCAATAAGCGTAAGTGTTGAGTCAGCAAGACAAGTGAGCCCCATAGGAAGATTGTTCAAGCGTCTGCCTCAACAGGATGTGTTCCCGAACTCATCAAAGGTAAACCTTAACCTCACATCTCATGTCCCAAAACACTAGCTATATAAAACCCTTAAAAATGGATAGAACATCTTAGGGTTTAAGGTGAGAAAACTATTTTACAAAATCAGAAAAATCTCTAAGTTTTCTTCCTTTGTCGATTTATTGATACGTGTTTCTATGATATCGAACCCTGTTATCGATGTCCTTGAAACTCACTCGATAATATCGAATTGAGGACTTCAAATGTCCAACAACTACAAAGAATTCTACACTGAATTATCGTTGAATCAATGGACTGTTTGACATCATCGATTTTTGAATCTCGAGTTCATCTAGACAACTCGATAAAATCGACATCTGGTCAGATGTGTCCAATAAAATATGAAGGAAAATTATGTGTTTTTGATATATCGAAGAGAGCTTCGATATCCTTGAAATTCAAATCTCGATGATATCGACACCTCTTCGATGAGATCGAATTGGGACACAAAACTATCCAGCAAGTTTTTAGGTAAATTCTTTCAAGTATCGAGGATCACTCGATAAAATCGATATTCAAATATCGATCATATAGAGATCAGGTCGATATCATCAAAATATGACACAAACCATCCAACAAGCTTTTAGGAAAATTCCTTGAAAATATCGATGAATCGACACCATAATCAATATCATCGATATTCAAATTTCAATGATATCGAGGGATGCTCGATCATATCAAATACCTGTTATGTTTTGAAGGAAAACTGCTCTCATATTTTTAAATGTTAAGGAATCGAACCTCATTTCGATGAAATCAGAGTTCAAAATCTGATGACATCGAAGAGTGTTCGATCTCCTCAACCTGTTGGTAAAAAGTTTCAAAAGCATTTGACAGATTGAGTTCATGTCATTAAGCAGTCATTCGATGCTATTAAGAGTATACGCTCGATGATATCGAACTATATCAAAAATATGATTGTTTTATATCCGTTGAAAGTTTTTACCTATTTAATGACAACTTGCTTTTGGTTGTTCTGAGAGAAAATAGATAAATCTTTTGAGTGTTTAAATCTAGATCTTATACCTTAAGCCTTTTCTCTCATGGGAGTTCATCCTCCAATCCACCCTCATCATTGATATTCAATAGAGGGATTGGGGAATGAACTTCCGCATTCAAGGATCCTATAACTACCATCTTAAGGGAAAATCATTAAGCTGGGATACCTTGAATGTATAGATGTTTGGAATCACTCTTTCTAATATAGAAAAATATTTAAAAGATTAGGATTCTATCATAATCTTGACTTAACCTGTTGCCTTACATTGGAGCATCATCTGTGTTACAATTCAAGGGAGGTGAAGATTCTTTATCATCAAAGGAGGAGATCTTCATCAATGTGCTTAATGGGGCTCATTTACTTATTTGTAAGTCATTAGAGTCTAGAGAACCCTTGTGATCATTCCTTTTGTATGATTAGGTCAAAGGTGTTTCTCAACCCTTCAAGTCCTCATATGAGGCCTCCGACGGGAGTGTATGTGGGGGTGTTGTGTTAAACCTTGCTCTGTGGAGAGTATAAACTTAGGTCCTTGTATAGGTCCTTGACCTGTGTGGTCTAAAACCTAGGTGTTGTGTGTTGACCCTTGCTCATGGGAGCATAAATTGTCAGGTTCCTTGGCCTGTGTGGCCTAAAATTTGGGTATTATGTGTTGACCCTTACTCCTGTGTGAGGCATAAACTTGTGTTGTGGAGACACGTTAGAGTCAACCTAGTATAGGTTGTACTAGTTTAAGGTGAACCTAATTTGAAACCTCCGTTATTGAGATTCGGTACACTCAAGGGTTGAGTGTATCCACCGAAAGTGGAGTAGACACGTAGTCGAACCACTATAAAAATGACTGTGTTTGAGATTGCCATTTACTTGTATTGCTTGTGTAATTTCTCTGAATGTTCTCATTTGTATGTGTACATGATTATCTAGAACAAAGTAGAATCACACCTCACACACAGTCACATCCATCATGAACTATGTTTCTTATCTTATCTATGTTTTGAATAGTTTTATGATTGGATCCTCTATTTATCTTGGAAGCCACTAGAGTTATTTTAAAGAAATCCTGATACTTGCATATTTCTTCAGAATAGGGTTAATGGGTTTTTAAATTATCATAAAATATTAAAAAGTCCTATTCGCCCCTCCCCCCTCTAGGACACCTTCGCATATTCCCACTTCGATTAAAGTGGTCATTACCACGATTTCAATTGGTATCAAAGTCTGGTCTCTCTTTAGGGCTTCACCACCTAGAGAGTGATCTTGGCCGAAGTTAATAATATGGCCAAAGGAGAGAGCTCATCGGTAACTAGACCTCCAGTATTTGATGGATCAAATTATGCATACTGGAAGGCTAGGATGCACTACTTTCTGAGATCTTTAGATCATGATGTTTGGGATATTGTTGAAAAAGGATATGTGCCACCAACCGAACAAATAGTACTTGAAAATGGCATAACTATCACCAAACCGAAACTAAAGAAATGTGGACATCATTCGACAAAGAAAAATAAACGTTTGAAGCTAAAGCAATGAGTGTTATCTACTGTGTTGTGTCCCAAGAAGTCTTCGATCAAATCAGCATGTTTGTAATAGCTAAAGAAGCATGGGGCTTGCTGGAAACAACTCATGAGGGAACCAGCAGAGTGAAAAGATCCAAACTTTAGCTCCTAACATCATAATTTGAAAGACTCAGAATGGAAGAGCATGAGACCTTCATGGAGTTTTTCACAAAACGGAATATCATTTGTAACTCCATGGGTGGATTAGGAGAAAAAGTTTCGGTCCTAAAAATCTGTAGGAAAATTCTGAGATCATTATTAAAAGGATTCAATTCAAAAGTCACAACTATTGAAGAATGTACAAACATGGATGAGATGAAAGTAGAAGAACTTGTAGGTTCCCTACAAACATTTGAATTACAGTTCAAGCAAACTCCCAAACCCAAAAATATTGTCCTCAAAACTTCAAAGAATACTCTAAATGAGGAAGATGAAAGTGAAAGGGAGAATGAAGATGATGAAGTGGCTTTATTGGCTCAAAGGTTTAGAAAATTCTTTCATAAAAATCGTGGCCGACGATCTAAAGGAAGACAGATGGATAACAAACATTTTACAGGTAAATCTGGTAAAAAGTCCAAGAAACCACAATGTTACACCTGTTGAAAGTTTGGACATCTATCCACTGAATGCTTAAATAGGAAAATCAAAGGAAAGGCAATGGTAGCCACATGGATGATATTGATGAGTTAAAATCAGAATATAGTGACTCAGAGAGTGATGGAGACCAAAAATCCCTAAAAATTCTTATGGTCTCTACAACCTCAATCATTCTTACAGAAACTGAGAAAATCCAAGAACCTCAAGCCACTGAATCATTTCCATCTGATGATGAGGAAACAGAGAAAGAAGAAGAAGAAAAGGATAAACTGTGGGATGCCTATTATCAACTCTATACCCATAGCATCAATATCCTTAAAAGACTAGGGATAAATGAAAACAAAAATAAATTGCTGCAAATAGATTTAGACAAAACATCGGAAATCAATACACATTTGATTAATGATCTACAACAATACCACTCAAAAAATGATAGGCTCGAAAGAATTAATACTTTTCTCAAATCTGAGTCTGAAAATTGAACAAATAGTTTAAACTATTGAAAGATAAAAACATGCATCTTCAGAATGAAAATAGCACACTCAAGTTTGATGTAGAGGAATCCAGAAAATCTATTAAACTGAATTATAAATTTTCCCAGAGTAGTGAAAAATTATAAAAACTCTTAGGAATGGGAAGACCTGGGAAAGATAAGAGTGGATTAGGATATGACAAATTCAAAACAAAATCTGAAATGCAGCGTCAATGTTTGAAATTAGCTGCATCAGGAAGTAAAATAAAAACTACTCCTATTTGTCATTCATGTGGAGATTCTGGTCATTATAAATTTGAATGCATGTCTCTTAGGAGGACTCAACTCAATTCTAGTCAAAAGCTTACTAGTAAAAATAGACTAACCAAAAGAACAATACTAAATGTCAAGAGTCCATCTAGGAATATAGCTAGAGGTAATATACATCCATCACCACCTAGAATAACCGAGAGAATGAAGGAGCTATTGAATTAGGTGGTTGAACTAAATCAAAAAATAAATGAATTTATGAAACAAGGAAACATGATTCAGTCACCCAACCTGATTAATGAAACACAAACTACCAAAGTAAGAAATTCTGTTACAAAATGGATAGTGAAAGAGAAGAAAAATTGCCTTGTTACTCACTCAAATCATATAACAGGCAATGATGCTAAGTGAAACCTAGATAGTGGATGCTCTACACATGTCACGGGTGACAAATCTCTCCTCACAAATTATTCAAATCTTGATGATGGGATTGTCACCTATGGAGATGGGAGCACTGCTAAGGTAATAGGATAGGGAACTATCAAAGGAATGAATATGCTAAAAAATGAGAATGCCTTTTGCATAAAATGATTAACACATAACTTCTAAGCATTTCTCAAATATGTGACAATGACCATGTGGTTACATTCAACAAGCAAGAATGTGAGATCATAGACCTATCAAGTGAACTAGTGATGAAGGGTTGTCACACAAGTGACCACTGTTATGCCATTAAAAGCAATGGAAAGGTTGATCCATATGCTTAGTAACATTTGAGCATGGAAAATATGTCCAGGTCATGCATCTATATCTAGATGGTTGTTGAAATGATGCAATTTGGACGATTTTCATGATATATCTGAGGTCTCTCACCTCAACTTCTTTTGTATAAATATTTTGATGTTTATAATTTTGGATGGTACAACTTTTGTACAAATTTTGATGTATATTCTGATTGATATGAAAATATACTAAGTTATACATAAGATCATTGAAGTACTGGATCAAATTTCATACATCCTCTCTTCGATAAGTCTGTCGATGAATCGTATGAATCCTTGATTAAATCGAACAAATGTCGATATCATCGATGCCCCTTTGGAATCAGAAGTGCTACATGTTCTAAGTATGTCATCGAGGACATCTTTGATGACATCGAATAGGGTATATCAATATCATCGAAAACATGTTTGATGATATCGAAGTTTACTGCCCGATAAAAGGCGGACGAGTGGGAATCATTACTTGGAGCTCATTTTCTCTCTACTGCTCGTCTTCCTCACCCATTCTACATGGTTCTTCATCTATGAGTCCTCCACAATCACCAAAATCTAGTAATGCCTCATCTATTTCTTTAATCCTAAAGATTGCATCTTGTGTCTTCTGGTATTTCTATATTCATTAGATCTCACTCTCAATGGTTACCGTTCAATGGGGAAGGATAAAGGAAAAACTTCTGGTCCTAGAGAATCCTCAAGATCCTCCAGACACGAAGTCCTTGCACCGAAGGAAAGGGCAAGGGTGTCTGATAAGGGACTCCTACACGCTAGCGAAATAGAAAAACATCGCGTGGTGGGTCTCAACATGATGCACTTGTCCCTCCTCCTACTAGGGTAGATCTTATTTTGACAAAATATACTTCAAGGAAGTTGGTCCATGAACAGAAAATCGACAGGGATTGTCTAAAACCCTACAATTTGGAACCTCTATTGGCTACAATTGATTGGCTGCCTCTTCTTGATTTTGGTAGCCCATGTCATTATGAAAGAACCTATAGCTTCTTCACTTCCAGCCATTCTCCTGTCGTAGAACCTCCCTCTCGGTGGGGGGATACCAATGTAGAAATTACCCCTGAATCTATTGCAAGCATCTTTGGCCTCACTCTGTCTCCAGTTGGTCTCTTTAATCTAGATCTTGAAAATGCTAACACTCGATTTAAGGTTACAAGATTTCTTTGCCATGGTAGGGATATTCCTTGGCACCAAGGTAATGCGTTAAAGGCAAAATTCATGGAACTTAAGTCTCGAGTTCTGTATGGAATCTTCACATCAAACGTGTACCCTCGGGGTACTAATCGAGTGGACCTTATAGGATTTATGGCCATGATAGTGTATTGTGTGGCAACTGGGATCAAGATATGCCTTCCCACTCTGATAGTTCACCAGTTGGTGTACGTAATTCACACTTCTAGAGATGTCCATCTACCCTTCCCTCAGATTATTCACGTGTTAAATGATATGATCGGTCTTTAATTGACAAACAATCGGGAACTACCTCTCCAACATTCAACAAAAGTAACATTAGAAAGATGGATTTGAAGTTTCATCGATATCCGGAAGATCAACACGAGGAAGGGATTCATGAAGAAGTTGAAATGGGTGAAGGAGCTGCATAAGCCGAAGGAGAAGGACTGGCCGAAGGAGATCCACTCGAATAGCAGCAAGCTCCGTCTCCATCAAGATCAGATCGGACTCGACGTTGCGAGAAGTCATTCGATGAAGGAGACAATGAATGTAAGGCTCACTGTTTTAGAAAGATTGGTGGCTGGGGTACAACAGTCGGTGCAGCAAATGGTTGATTTGATAACTTGCCAATGAGATGATACAACACCGTCTTCATCAGCCCCTCCACCATAGTATCGACAGTCTTCGTGCCATCACATACACCAGCTACTCATCTCACCGTATGGGCATGAATATCTTTTTGAATGCCTTGCGCTCTTATGTGTGTATGTGATGGCTACCTAACATGACAAGTCTAACAGTTTTTTTTTTTTTTGAATGGCTTATGGATATCCACTGAGTGAGGAAAATACTTTTTTGTAAGCCCATGGATGGGCTAGATATTTGTGTCTGCTGGTTTGGGATGGAAGTTACAATACTTCCAAACTCAGGTGATTTTTATTTTGGATATTTTAATTGGAAGTTGTTTGAGAATTTATATATATATTTGCTGCCATATTATGTGCTAAAGTCTGTGAAATGCTGGTATCAATTTTGATTATCCTCTTCTGAATATTCCTTAACACTTGAGAATTGATTTTGTGATTTATGTCTATAATGCTATTGTCTGTTAAAATCATAGCTCCCCTTTGACTTGGTATGCATAAATGTTTTCTATAAGAGATGTCACTATCTGTCTTACATTTGTCTCTTACTGATTATGCATTTTAGAGATAGTATTTGGATCTCTATTGGTTCTCCCATATGCTTCAACTTCAGTCAACATATATTGTTATATTGTCCTTTGCCAATGACTGACAAAAAGGGGGAGAACAAATCCCACCACGGTGGAAAAATTGTGTGTATCTCTTTATAATGGTGGTACAGGTATTAGGGGGAGCAGTTGCAAGAAGACAGGGGGAGCAGCCACACTGAAGTGTGTGTGTGTGTGTGTGTGTGTGTTAACTCATTAGCTTTGTAAAATTGTGTAAAGTTCAATTAACATGAGTGTTGAGTCAGCAAGATAAGTGAGCCCCATAGGAAGATCGTTCAAATGTCTGCCTCAACAGGATGTGTGCCCGAACTCATCAAAGGTAAAGGTAAACCTTAGCTTCACATCCCATCTCCCAAAACACTAGGTATATAAAACCCTTAAAATGGATAGAACATCTTAGGGTTTAAGGTAAGAAAACTATTTTGCAAAATTAGGAAAATCTCTAAGTTTTCTACCTTTGTCGATTTATCGATACGTGGTTTGATGATATTGAACCTTGTTATTGATGTCCTCGAAACTCACTCGATAATATCGAATTGAGGACTTCAGATGTCTAGTAACTACAAAGAATTCTGGACTGAATTATCGATGAATCGATGGATTGTTCAACATTATCAATTTTTGAATCTCGAGTTCATCATGACGACTCGATAAAAATGACATCCGGTCAGATGTGTCCAATAAGTTATCAAGGAAAATCGTGTGATTTTTGATATATCGAAGAGAGTCGTGATATCCTGGAAATTCAAATCTTGATGATATCGACAGCCCTTCGATGAGATCGGATTGGGACACAAAACTATCCAATAAGTTTTCAGGTAAAATCTTTCAAGTATCGAGGATCACTCGATAAAATTGATATTCAAATATCGATCATATCGAGACCAGGTCGATGTCATCGAAATATGACCATCCAGCAAGCTTATAGGAAATTTCCTTAAAAATATCGATGAATCGACACCATCATCGATATTCAAATTTGAATGATATCAAGGGTGCTCTGTAACACCCTGAAAATTGGGGGTCGTGTAGAAACCCGACTCCTGAGTTCCAGACCATCACTTATACAACAAATATGCTGATGATTTACTGTTGTCTGAGTTGAGCATTAACATGAGTGAGAATATACCAAAACTATAATTCATACTCCAGATCCAGTGATAAAACGTAAGTGGAAGACTGAAAAATATATATATCACTGCATGTAAAACAAAAATAATCTCGATCTGTCTCCAAAGTATGAATACATCTCTGAGTCACAAATATATATAATAAACAAAAAATCATAATGTCATATGGTCCAACTAGAAAGTCCCGCCGATCCAGGCCACCTACGCAAAGCCGTCGGAGAACTGCATATACGAGAACTCGTCCTCGTCCTCGTAAAAGTCTGGCTCTAGCTCCTGGATCTCCTCACAACCTACATCTAAAACAAAGTCTGGTAGGTGTTGCAAACACCGTCCCGTAACGTGGGAGTGAGTGATCAACTTAGTGGAATCATAGAGCAAAGATTAGCATGTTATCAAATCAATCACGCTATAATAGTAAAGTAATCAATCAGACATTCCTAGATACTATTGTTAATACAAGCATGAAATGACATGATGGATGCCCTCACCGACATACTCCCTCGTGCGACACCATCTTACGTCCACGGCATGCGTTCTTCCCTCAGTGCTCCACATCTTCCAGGCACATACAATGGATGTGAAAATGATTACCGAGTTGTTATTAGTCCTTTCACACAATAGTATTGGAAAACTAAGGTACCTTCCTTATATCAATCCCAACACAGATCCTGTCTAGGGTCGTCACTCCTAGTAATCTCATACGATATTATATTTATAGGTCACTGCAAGGGCTGCCAGGACTGTTGCTCACACTCGTTGCACCACTCCCCCATCACCTTATCAATACAGGCCTAATGTACTCTTATTGCTACGTAAGGGTCGTCGCCTCATGTAGACTTAGAATACGCTCGAGGTCACTACAAAGGGCTCGTCACCAATCAGAGTAGGCCGACAACACGAATGTAGTGTCCCATACCACCACAATCGGTTCACGAGTCTAAGGTGCTCACTGATCACTACGGGGAGGTTCGTGGCCCCAGCGTAGGCCGACAGCTCGACCACGGTGTCCCATACCACCATGCCCGGCTCATGAGTCTTTATGCATCAAGGTACCATGGTTAACAGGGTTTCCACTGGTAAGTTCAGTACCCTAGGTTCAAGCAGTTATGACTAATAGAAAGTGAACATACAATGGCCAGTCGGGTTACTTGACGAGCTCGACTAGTACGAGCACACCTCAAGCTGAACGACATGAAGTGCATAAAACACCTCGTGTGGCCTAACCACTGCCGTCAACCGAAACACGACTCGCGTTCGTCGACGCGTCCTTCGTGGCAAATAGAAGCCAACCACGAATTTGAATCTATTACCGACTGCCTAGACTAACGTATAGCCCCAAACATTTGTAAGCAACATTAATGATCATATGAGAGTCACAAAAATGAAGTATAAACAATACAAGCATGTTGACACATGTTATAACATACAACGTAAGCAAATCAACCAACACATGTATTCCATATATATCATGAAATCAATTCATATAGCCAACATGGTGGAAATCATATACTTCATCATAATAATTGAGAATTAAATCTCAAAACTAATCTACAACAACATTTACTCAATACATACTAATACAAACATTTATACAAACACTTAGTCTACACACCTTTGTCCACATAGCGTATGTCGACCCAAAGTGTGCATTAGGGCGAATCTCTTCGCCAAAAAGATCATACACGCATATCTAATATCATAACATGACAAATTCACATAAAAATCATTTCAACAAAATACAGACGTATACAGTATTTCCTATAAATGCCTAAAATACCTTAAATCTCATATTCTCCGTACGTAGTCGAAATGGAAAACAGACAGCATGTTCTACATGTCAAACAGCATTCTCGTCGATAATCTACTATTAAACGACATTGAAAGCTTTGAAATCAGTCAATCTAAGCATCTAAAATCCTCACCTTTCGCTGTAGACGCGTATTGATTCGAATAGAAAGTCTACGCTTTGTCAACGGTGATATGACGACCTATATCATAAGATGAATCAGCTACATCGCTACTTGTATCTATGGAATCCCTAAAAATGAGTTAGAATCACCGGAAGAGTGATTAGAACACGGTGATTCGGTATGTGCAAAAGCAGGATCAAGTGGCAGGAAACTTTCCTCATAACTCTCTCACAATCTCTCTCTTTCTCTCTCTTCTCCTTCTAGGGTTTCTTTCAAATTCGGATGGGAGAGATATGAGAGGGTTTGAGGCCCTTATATAGGCTAAAAAGTCACCTATTTAGACTTGAAACAAAGGTATACTTGGGTTATAACCAAATCGGGTCTTTTCCGATCCAAAAGAGTATTTCGAGAGGTCCTCTGGCCGAATGCGGTCGGACTTAAGCTCATGGATATTGGATCTTGCTCATATCAAGTTTTTCAGTCAGGTAGTGTTCCTAGATCGCACGTGGCGGTCCAGTTTCAGTTCAGCGGTCACGGAGACTCGATCAAGGATTCCAAGTACACTGACCTGAGTGAGAAATGTTCTCTGATCCGAGGGTGTATTTGGGTCAGATTTCGACGGTCTGAATGCTTATACTTAACATGCAAGCGAAACGTGCCAGATTTATTTAAATCTCATTTAATTTTTAATGAATTTCACTCTTTCTCACACTCCTTGCTCCAGGCTTAATGAAATAGCCTCAGAACATCGGTTGGGCTTAATTTTTGAAACGATTGTCAAGTCCAACTAAGCGGTCCTAAAGGTCTGAGATTATAGATATCGGACTTTCGACGCGCGGTCTAAATCCAATACGAAGTTTCAAAGGGTTCCCGAGAGCAAACGGGTTTAGAGTTTGATCCTAGATTTCAGGGTATTATAGCGTCATTGCTTCTACAAGTTTTAGATCTTGTAGAATGTATTTAAAGTGATCAGGGACAATTTCACAGTTAATCTAGCATAGCGCTAGTTAACTTACGCTTAATTTCTAAAGGAATTAATCCTAAGTGATTTTTGATCGAGTTGGTACTCGGATCTCTATACGAATTTTTCCGAGGCGTTACATGCTCGATTATATCAAATACTTGTTATGTTTCAAAGGCATCTTCTCTCACATTTTCGAATGTTGAGGAATCAAACCTCGTTTTGATGAAATCTGAGTTCAAAATCCGATGACATCGAAGAGTGTTTGATCTCCTTGACCAGTTGGCAAAAAGGTTCAAAACTATTTGACAATTGAGTTCATGTCATCAAGCGGCCATTCGATGCTATCAAGATTATACGCTCGATGATATTGAACCTTGCTCGATGATATCGAACTCTGTAAAAAATATGACTGTTTTATATCCATTAGAACTTTTTACCTATTTAATGAAAGCTTGCCTTTGGTTGTTCTGAGAAAAAATAGATAGAGCTTTTAAGTGTTCAAATTCAGATTGTATACCTTAAGCCTTTTCTCTCATGGGAGTTCATACTCCAATCCACCCTCATCATTGATATTTAATAGAGTGGATTGGGGAATGAACTTCCTCATTCAAGGATCCTATAGGTACCATCTTAATGGAAAATTATTAAGTTAGGATACCTTGAATGCATAGATGATTGGAATCACTTTGTTCCTAATATAGAAAAATATTTAATAGAGTAGGATTCCATCATAACCTTGACCTAAACCGTTGCCTTACATTGGATCATCATCTGTATTGTGGTTCAAGGGAGCTGAAGATTCTTCATCATCAAAGGAGGAGATCTTCATCCACGTGCTTAATGATGCTCATCTACTTATTTGTAAGTCATTAGAGTCCAAAGAACCCTTGTGACCATTCCTTTTGTAGGATTGGGTCAAAGGTGCTTCTAACCCCTTTCATGTCCTCATAGGAGGCCTCCAATGGGAGTATACGTGGGGGTATTGTGTGTTGACCCTTACTTTGTGGAGAGCATAAACTTAGGTCCTTGTGTAAGTCCTTGACCTGTGAGGTCTAAAACCTGGGTGTTGTGTGTTGACCCTTGCTCATGGGAGCATAAACTGTCAAGTTCCTTGTGTGGATCCTTGGCCTACGTGGCCTAAAATTTGGGTAATGTGTGTTGACCCTTGCTCCTGTGTGGGGCATAAACTTGTGTCGTGGAGACACATTAGAGTCAGCCTAGTGTAGGTTGTACTGGTTTGAGGTGAACCTGATTTGAAACCTCTGTTAGCGAGATTCGGTACACTCAAGGGTTGAGTGCGTCCGCCGGAAGTGGAGTAGACACGTCACCGAACCACTATAAAAATGACTGTGTTTGAGATTGCCATTTACTTCTACTGCTTGTGTGATTTCTCTAAATGTTCTCATTTGCATGTGTACATGATTATCTAGAACTAAGTTGAATCACACCTCACACACAGTCACATCCATCATGAAATATGTTTCTTATCTTATCTTTATTTGAATAGTTTTGTGATGGATCCTCTATTTAGTTTGGAAGTCATTAGAGTTACTTTGAAAAAATCCTGACACTTGCATATTTCTTCAGGATAGGGTTAATAGGTTTTTAAATTATCATAAAATATTAAAAAGTCCTATTCACCCCCCACTAGGACACCTTGGCATATTCCCACTTCGATTAAAGTGGTCATTATCGCAATTTCAACCGTGGCTAACCTTGCGTGTAAATCCTATTGAGTTCACGGCTCTGGTCACTTCATTAGGCCCCTTTGATGGACCGTGGTTTGCGAACTCACTGGTTGCAATAAGTCCAGAGAACTCATGAGAGTTAGAGAGACCATTCATATAAGGCCCTACTCCAACTACTTATGAGTCTAAAAAACTGTGATTGCTCCACTACTCAATAGCTTAAACTATGTGCAAAGCTAATTAACTAACTTTGAAATGAAATAGTTCCGCCCATTGAAATAAAACATCACATAGGGTCATTGTACAATGCATAAATATAAATAGTAGAAGTAACAAAGCATGAGTATGAAAGTATTGCATCAACATGTATCCTAAAATTGATGATTGTATTATCAAGAATGTATTTTACTCTAAATAAAAACACCACAAATTGTTTATATATCATAACCCAAAAGGAATATTCACATATGATGTCTACAGATCTTTAACTGTGTTTAATACTGCTAAGTAACGTTTCAATTCTTCTTTTAATTGAAATTGTGCCGCAGCAGTCGTACGCTCACCCTCAAGAATTATTCTGGCTTGATCGGGAACGCTAACCAATTCTGATTCCAAAGAAGAAACAGCTTCCCTATTCTTTATTTTCTTAGCTTGTTTAGTATCAATCACTTGATTATTCATTTTAAGTTCCTCCTTGATTTGACGAATAGTTAAATCTTCTGCTTCTTTCTGACTCTTGAATAATAGAATCTTTCTCTCAAGTATACCAATTTGATCGTCAATGATCGCCTTATTTCTATCAGAAACTTTTAACTTCTCATGAAGAGATTGACTAATAGAATTACAATTAGCAAGGACATCATCTGAATGAGAGAGTTTCTCCTTGAGTAGTGCCAATTCCTTCTGACAATTTAGAATTTTGGTAGCAATGACTATACCTCATGCTGCTTCTAAGTTTTTTATAAAATTAATAAATTGTGACAAGGAGTCATGAAGAGACTGAACATTGACATGTGCCAGACGAGTCGAATGGGTGAGGACTGCTAGGGCACTATCCAAAAAAGGCCACTTGGCTGGATCTTTAAAAGCACTAAAGCTAACAAAAATTGCATTCTTGAAGAGTTCCAACATAAGAGGAGACACCTTTTCCAATGAGAGTTTACCAAAAACTGTGGCTACCGAGTTAGACCCTTTAGATCCACTTGGAGTCGGCATGACCAAAGCTAAAAGAAAAAGAAAAAGAGATTATAAGTAAAAAAGAAGATACATATGTATATAATGATATCAAATAAGAAAAGAAAATATGTACCCGGTGTGGGGACAACAGTAGAAGTCGCTTGAGTAGAATAGGTTGTGGGTACTGTAGAGCTAGGGGCTTCTGCAGTCACAGTAGCATTAAAAGAAAGCTCCGGAGCCCCTACAGTACTCTAGTTAAGAGTAGTCAGAGTTAGGATGTCAATCGGATCAGAAAAAATTCTAAACTTCGAGCTATTGGCTGGATAGGAGAAGGACTCACAGTAGGGGACTTATCAGTCTGAATGGGGGCATCAGATGTTGTGGGGACTATCAAAAAGGTTTCTTCTGTGTTGTGAATACATTTCCCATTGTTGCTTGAACTTCGGATGATTGAGCTTCTGTGTCCCTTAATGTTGATGTTTCATGAGCAACCACATCGCCATTTTTCAGGATACACGGAGAATATGAGGCATCAAAAGAAAGAAAGATATTTGCACTAGGCAAATATTCTCCATAATCGAGTTGCTCCTTGTAACGCCCAGGAAAAATCCATACTTGGACTCGAGTACCAACTCGACCAGAAATCGCGTAGGATTAATTCCTTTAGAAAATAAGTGTAAGTTAGCTAGCGCAATGCTAGAGTAGCTGGGAAATAGTCCCTGATCACTTTAAATACGTTCTACAAGACCCAAATTGAGTAGAACCAATGACTCTATAATACTCTAAAACCTTGGATCAAACTCTAAGCAGGTTTGTTCTCTGGACCTCTTTGAAACTTTGTATTGGATCTAGACCGCACGTCGAAAGTCCGATACCTACTATCTTAGACCGTTAGGACCGCCTAGCTGGACTTGATAATCATTTCAAAAATCAAGTCCAACCGACATTCACGGGCTATTTTATTGAGCCTGGACTGAAGAGAGTGAGAATAGGGACAGATTTGGAATTTGAAATTCAAATCTGGCACACAACTTGACGTGTCAGTATTAAGCATTCTAACCATCAGAATTCAGCCAAATTACACCCTCGGATCAGGAAAAATTTCTATTTCATATCATGAGATTTGCAGACCTGATCTACGTGCGGTGATCGCTGAACTGAAACTGGACCGCCACGTGCGATCTGCGAACCCTGCCGGACTGAAAACTTGATGTATGCTAGATCCGGTATGCATGAGCTTAAGTCCGACCGCGTTCGGCCAGGGGACCACCAGAAATGTACTTTTGGATCGAAACAGCCCCGAATTGGATATACATCAAGTAAACTTTGTTCCCGAGCCTATTCCGGGCATTTTTGTGCTTATAAAAGGGGTTGAAACCCTCATTCCTCTCTCCCATCCGAATTTGAGAAAAACCCTAGATTGGGAGAGAGAAAAGGTGAGAGTTTGTGAGAGAGAGTAGGAGAGGATTTTCCTGCCGTTGCCCCACCTGTTGCACGTGCTTTAACAACACGCTTTGATCACTTAGCCAGTGATTTCTCTGCATTTTCAGGTAAAAAAATACCCTAGAAGTTGCTGATTTGAGATTCACTAGGATTCATAACATGTTAGCTGATAAAACTTGTGTATTAGGTTCTCTATTCGCCGTAGACGAAGCGTAACTCTCCGTTCGAATCACTTCACCTAAAAGGAAAAAGATGCGAATTTTAGAAGCTTTGATTGACTGTTTCCAACGTTTTCAATGTCATTTAATAGTAGATTATCCACGGCAACGCAGTTTGACATGTACAACATGCTGTCCGTTTCCTGTTTCGTAAACCGGCGAAGAATATGAGATTTAGGGCATTTTAGTCATTTGTAGGAAGTACTATTTTCATTCATATTTTGCTGATGTGATTAACATGGCTTATTGTCACATTAGAATACTAGGAATACGTGCATAATTTTGGCAAAGAGATTCACCTAAATGCGCACTTTGAGTCGACACACTATATGTAGACTTAAGTGTGTAGTGTAAGTGTTTGTATAAATGCTTGTATTAGTATGTATTGAATTAAATGGTGTTATGAATTAGTTTGAGATTGTTTTCTCAATTAATATGCTGATGTAAATGATTTCCTACATGTTAGCTAAATGCATGATTTCATTATATGCATGAAATGCATGTGCTTGAAGATTTACTCAAGTTGTATGCTATAACATGTGTTAACATGCTCACATGGTTGTATTTCATTTCCAATACTCTAATATGATTGTTGATGTGATTCCATAATTGTTTGGGACTATACTTAGTCCAGGCAGTCAGTAACCAAGAAATTTCATGGTTGGCCTATCTTTGCCACGAACGACGCGTCGATGAACGCGAGCCGTGTTCTGGAGTTGGCGGCAGTGGTTAGGCCACACGAAGTGTTTTACGCACTTCATGTCGTTCGACTTGAGATGCGATCGTGCTAGTCGAGCCCGTCAAGTAAGCCGACTGGCCATTATATGTTCACTCTGCATGAGTCATAACTACTTGAACCTAGAGTACTGAACTTACCATTGTAAACCCTGTTAACCATGGTACCTTGATCCGCAAAGACTCATGAGCCGGGCATGGTGGTATGGGACACCGTGGTCGAGCTGTCGGCCTACGTTGGGGCACAAACCTCCCCGTAGTGACCAGTGAGCACCTTTGTCTCGTGAGCAGATTATGGTGGTATAGGACACTATATTCTTACCATCGGCCTACACTGATCAGGCGACGAGTCCTTTGTAGTGACCGCGAGCGTATTCTGAGTCTACGAGAGGCGACAACCCTTCCGTAACAGTGAGAGTACAGTAGGCCTGTATTGATAAGGTGATGGGGGAGCGATGCAACGAGTGCGAGCAACAGCCCTGGCAGCCCTTGCAGCGACCTACAAAATATACATCGTATGAGATTACTAGGAGTGACGACCCTAGACAGGATCTGTGTTGGGATTGATATAAGGGAAGTACCTTAGTTTCCCAATCCTGCTGTTTGAATGGACTAATAACAACTTGGCAATCATATCACCATTACATTGCATGTGCCTGGAAGATGTGGAGCACTGAGCGGGATGCACGCATGCCGCGGGCGTTAGATGGTGCTGTATGAGGGAGAACGTCGGTGAGGGCATCCATCATGTCATGGCATATTGCATTAACAACAGTATTAGGATTGTTTGATTTACTACTTTACTATTATCACATGATTGATTTGAGAACATGCTAATCTTTGCTCTATGATTCCACTGAGTTGATCACTCACTCCCACGTTACGGGATGGTGTTTGCAACACCCACCAGACCCTATCTTAGATGCAGGTGATGCAGAGATCCAGGAGGTAGAGCCGGACTATGATGAGGACCAGGACGAGTTCTCATACATGCAGTACCACGACGGCTTTGCTTAGGTGACCTGGGTTGACGGGACTCCTCAGTGGGACTATTTTGGACATTTAATTTTATTTCTTTACATGTATATGAGACTCAGTGATGTATTCATACTTTAGTGACAGTCGAGATCTACTTTGTTTTTCCATACAGTGATATATATATTCTTTAGTCTTCCGCTTGCTTTTATCACTGGATCTGGAGTATGAATTGCAGTTTTAGTATACTTTTACTCATGTGAATGCTTTAACTCAGACAACATTGAATCATAATCATTTTTGTTGCATAAGTGACGGTCTGGAACTCGGGAGTTGAGTTTATACACGACCCCCGATTTTCAGGGTGTTACACTCCTCATCTAGGGAGGTCATTGGAATCAGATGAGAGGCATCTGGACGAGTTATTGGAGCATTAGGAAGTGAAGACTCGACTCTAACATCATCTTCTTCTTCAATATCCACTTCAGCATCAGTATCTGCAATCAAAGCATCTCCTTCGTTAGTTAAGCTCATGGAAGAAGATGTATTATTACTTGCAGTATTTGTTGAATATTTTGATGAGCTGTCTTTCTCTGATATGGTTTGTTTTCCCTTATACAGTCTTCACAGGGAGAAGACATGCACTCTGAGTAGGAGAGGGGTCCCGTTGTGCCAAAACTTCAGGAGACAATGATTTTGCACACGAATGAGTCATAAGAGAGGTGGTAATAACAATCTGATGCATGACAGGAGAAGTTATGGCTGTAGCACGACTTGTTGTGATTGCTGTAAGGTCCACGACAAGGATAACTATGGTGGTTGTATGTTCAATAGTAGGAGAAATTGTAGAAGTGATGGGCTCTGTAGTAGGGGGAATGATGGGAGTAGGGTGTGTAGGTTGATCTCCTCCTTCAGTAGTAGGGAAAGGCAAAACACCGCCTGCAGTTTCAAATTCATTATGTGTAGTGGCCAATCTTTCTCCCCATTTTATCAAATCTAAAGGATAACCAAAAGCAATCCATCATTCTAAAGTATTTGGAGGCTTTATTTCTCTAATGGGCTCTTTTATAGAAATTTTACGACGAAGCTATCCCAGAATGGCGGCTTGATCTTTCTCGTAAAAATATCAAATCCCTTGCTTTAGCCTATAATTCCTAAAACATGGAGGAGGAACCGAGATAGGTCGATCTACTAGAAAATACTTGTGCATCAAGTAGTAATGATGCGATCACCACCACATCATAAATATGAAGCCGTTACTCGATGATTGTACCCTAAAAGAAGAAATCGAGAGCTCAAATTTCTTGTTAAGAGTTGCTTCCATATTAAAGCCCAATTGTAGGGGCCGACTCCATAGCTTCTCATTGCCCATGTGACCTCCTCACTTACGTGGGGCATAGCTTGATCACACCCAAATTGTCTGGAAAATCGACTTGGATAGTATGGTTCTCGCCAGAATTCTACTCCTTTTCACATAGGAAGACTGTAAGAATGAATACAAAGAAAGAAGGTTCTCTCAATAGGTGCCAAGTTGTTGTTATCCTCAACATCTCTGTCTTCAACTTGATAATCTAAGTAAAAAGGGAAGAAGTCAATAGATTCCACATTGTCAATTTTATCTACTATCCATTCATACCCCTTCTTTATCATATTTCGCTTCAAGAAATTCCACAGGGGCAGATGATCGGGATGAACATAAGCCTTCTCTGGGTTAATGCAAGTCTAGGGGAAATAAATTCCAAGTCATCCGGAGAAATAGTGTCATGGAGTAAAAGAAGATGTAACTCCTAGTGCCGGGCTTGAGCAGTGCGTCGTAGTATGACTAAACTCTCTATATAACGAGCATAAGATAGGAGGGGCCAAAGAATATCTTTTTCTACCTTCTGCCATTGCGTGTCGCCATGAATAAAGTCAGTCGAATAGTGTCATATCCCAAATCTGGCAACGAATGACTTCTGCGATGCCCCGAATTCGGTACTCGAATTCCCTACACCGAGTCCCGAGTTCGGCGCACCACAAGGAAGATTTTTTACTGTATATATATATATATATATATATATATATATATATATATATATATATATATATAATACTTGAGCATGAAGATCCATGATAAAAATACCAACCAACACTCTACATTATAAATCTTGATGGTTACAAGTACTATACTTTCCAAAAGGTACACAATGTCAACATTGTTAAATTGAAAAATAGATACAATGCATCGAGAAAGCTGTCTTCTAAGATGCACTGAAAAAAAAATGGGAAATATGAAGCTTAGGTAAAAATCCTATTGAGTACACACGTGTGTGCAGTGTGTCCTACATGTAAGCAAGATAAATATGCCACGAAGAAATCATGTATGGTGAAAGGCGTATAGTAAGTAAGGTATGATGTTAATGCCAATGCAATGCATATGCATTATAGTAATACTCCGAGTCAATGCTACCAGTAGCACTAAGTCATATTTTCATTTCTCCTATACCACAGTAATAACCATATTACACGCATCCGTAATCACATCATCATCATCATATTGTAATGACATTTCATAACTGTATATCTTGGGAAAGCACTGTGGTCGACACCCGTACACTAGATACCAGTAATCGAGCTCACACATCCGCGCTGCGGTGGATTTCCACCCGGCATGCTAGTAGTGGACGTCATCCCGCTTCTCCTCGCTGGCGAGTCAGGCTAGTCCCTGTTTGCACCTCAGCCCTTAAGCAGGTTGGACCCACCTCTTCTTAACCTCGACCTCGTCAGTGGGAGTCGAATCCATGACCCATGTATCCACTTGACCCTACGATGAGGTATCCCTAGCTAGCATAGGGGTTTAGGGACTTTCAACCCAAGGGGCAATTCATCCCCTACTATTTTCACACTTCCGGTGTCTCGTTCCTTTTAAGGGATAACCCAATTTATCATCATAAATGCACATTCATCGTCAAGATCCAACTCATGTTATACGGCATGACTGTCGTATTTTGATCATCATGATGCCATGATTATGCATGAATTCAAGCAATTATGATAAGGCATATGTTCAAGTGCATGTGGTATGCATATAATGCCATGAGTTTAGGGTCTACTTAATGTTTAAGCTAAAAATGACATACAATCATCACGTGCCACTATCAACTATATCAATCCATGGTCATGTGACTAAATTGAAGAGGACATATCTTACACATGAATAAATGTATTGAAGTATACTTGCACATACCATCATTCCATGGTGCATGACTATGATCAATATCAACAAGGTCAAGTAAATGAATTTAGCATGCTAGGAAGTGGAACAATATAAATCCAGATATTAAATCACATACTTCTATTAACCATAATCACTAACATCATTAATATCATTCATAGCTATCATAATCACGAGCATTAATTATATTCAGAGTTACACCTTATCCTTCACAAGATAGATATTCCATTAGTGGCTTTGGCCTAATATCAGTTTCTTCTATTGGGATCACATGGTTATACCCTAACTGGGCCTTATGGTTAATGAGTGGTGGTGACACAAAGTACATGAACCAAGTGGTTATGAGATAAAAGGCATAAATATAACATATAGTAAATAAACCACATGATGGATAGCACTTGTGAAACTCATATGATGTAAAGGGCTTCACCTTCAAGTGAGCTGTTAGAAGGTTGAATTTGCAAATAATTATCATAGTAGTTCTATAATGGTTTGGAAGGAACATGTAAACCTCATAAGATACAGTGAGCCCTGATTTAAACAACTTGGGTATATAATATACACATAAGAGTTAATCACGGTTGGAAAACGTGGGTTTACCTTATACAACATAGTGGATCCTGAAATTATGGTAATGACCACTTTAGTTGAAGTAGGAATACCCCAAGATGTCCTAGAGGGGGGTGAATAGGACTTTTAAAATTTTATGATGATTTAAAAACTATCAACCTTATCCTTACCTAATATGAAGATAGCAGGATTTCTTCAAAGTAACTCTACAGGCTTCCAATCCAAGTAGAGGATCCAATCAAAAGACTATTCAAATGATAAACAAGATGTGCATCATAGTTCATGATGGATGTGACTGTGTGTGAGGTGTGATTCTACTTAGTTCCAGATAATCATGTACATATGAAATATGAGAACATTCAGAGAAATCACACAAGCAGTATAAGTAAATAGAAATCTCAAACATAATTTTTTTTATAGTGGTTTGACTACATGTCCACTCCACTTCCGGTGGATGCACTCAACCCTTAAGTGTACCAGATCTCACTAACGGAGGTTTCAAATCAGGTTCACCTCAAACCAGTACGACCGACACTAGGTTGATTCTAATGTGTCTATACGACATGAGTTTATCCCCCACATAGGAGCAAGGGTCAACACACAACACCCAGATTTTAGGCCACACAGGCTAAGGATCTACATAAGGAACCTGACAGTTTATGCTCCCATGAGTAAGGGTCAACACACAACACATAGATTTTAGACCACACAGGTCAAGGACCTACAGAAGGGCTTAAGTTTATGCTCTCCACAGAGCAAGGGTCAACACACAACACCCCCACGTACACTTCCATCGGAGGCCTCTTATGAGGACTTAAAAGGGGTGAGAAGCACCTTTAACCCAATCCTACAAAAGGAATGATCAAAAGGGTCTCTAGACTTTAATGACTAGCAGATAAGTAGATGATCACCATTTAGCATGTTGATGAAGATCTCCTCTTTTGATGACGAAGAATCTTTAGCTCCCTTGAACCGTAACACAGATGATGTTCCAATGTAAGGTAACGGGTTGGGTCAAGGTTATGTTGGAATCTTACTCTATTAAATGTTTTCTTATATTAGAAATAGAGTGATTCCAAGCATTTATGCATTCAAGGTTTCCCAGCTCAATGATTTACCATTAAGATTGTAGCTGGAGGATCCTTGAATGCGAAAGTTCATTCCCTAATCCACTCTATTGAATATCAATGATGAGGGTGGATTGGAGGATGGACTCTCATGAGAAAAAAAGGCTTAAGGTATATGATCTAGATTTAAACACTCAAAAGCTCTATCTATTTTCTCTATAAACAACCTGTAACGTCCTGAAATTCGGGGGTCAAGCATAACTCAGCTCCCGAGTTCCAAAACATCACTTATGCAAAAGAATTAATGATGCATGGATGCTGTCTATATTAGTGCATAAAACATGAAGTAGTTTAAGCCAAATCAGCAAACATAATTCAGCAATAGCGAGAAAATTCTAGCGGAAGTCTTAAATATATATGTAAATAAAAAAACAATCCCCAAAAAATTCATGCTCTGCCTGGGCAATATATATAAACAGTGTCTTAAAATGTAAGTATCAAACTGTGTATAATTAATACAATCATAACCCAAAATCCCCGCCAGTCAGGACAAGGCTCAGATGAACCCGCCTGAGAACTGCATAAATGAGAATGCCTCCTCATCCTCGTCGAACTCCGGCTCCGCCTCGCAGGCATCACCATCACCTGCAGCTAAGTCAAAGTCTGGTTGGTGTTTAAGCACCATCCTAGAACGTGGGAGTGAGTGATCTACTCAGTGGAATTATACAGTAAAGGTTAACATGTTATCAATTCAATCAAGCAGTAATGATAAAGCAGTACAATCAAACATGACCTAGATACTCTTGTTAATTCAAGAATGATATGAGGGGATGATGCATGCCCTCACCACAATCTCCCTCTGTAATCTTCATCTTACGGTTGCGCATGTTAGTCACTTACTCAGTGCTCTACACCAACACTAATAGCACATGCAGTGCAATGATATGAGCATGATTATCGAGTTCTTATTAGTCTTTCTCATACAGCAGGATTGGAAAGCCAAGACACCTCCTTTATATTACTTCCCAAAAAATGATCCATTCTAGGGTCGTCAGTCCTAGGAAATCTCATACGATAACACTGTTCTAGATCGTTATAAAGGGCTCGTCACCAATCAATACAAGTATAGTTATATCCTAGATACTATAATAAGGCTCGTCGCCCATATGCAGTGTCAGGATATACTCGAGGTCACTATAGAGGGCTCGTCACCAATCAGTGTAGGCCGACAACACGAATATAGTGTCCCATACCACCATAATCGGCTCACGAGAGTAGGGTGCTCACTGGTCACTACGGGGAGACTCATCGCCTCAGTGTAGGCTGACAGCTCAACCACAATGTCCCATACCACCATGTCTGGCTCACGAGTCTTAGGGGATCACGGTACCAAGGTTAACGGGATCTTCACTAGTAAGTTCGGTGCCTCAGATTCAAACAGTAACAACCAAACATGGTGAACATACATCGGTCAATCGGATTAGTTGATAGGCTCAACTAGGCCAAGCGCACGTTGAGTTGATCGACATGGAATGCATAAGCACTCCGTGTAGCCAAACCACTGTCAAACATCCCAAGCACGACTCGGATTCGTTGAACACATCCTGCGTGATAAAAATAACCTCAACCACCAGTTTACGGATGGTTACCGATTACCTGGACTGTAGTATAGTCCCAATCACGTACAAGATCAATAACAGGCATTTGATTCATATCCTACATTCATATGAACATGTGGTGAAATATAACTTGAACATAAATACAGTGCATGGAGGAAATCATACGTATAGTTAACATGAATAAGTTAGGATAAACAATTCATGGGAGAAATCATACACACAGGTAAGGTGATTGAGATTCATATCTCAATACCCTCAAAATCATGCATTTACCAAATATTAACTCATTCAGGCATTTTTACAAACACTTACACTACACTATTCAACATACATCACGTATATCAACCACATTACATATTAGGGCAAATCCTTTCACCTAAGAGTTGCCGCATACATATCAATCACATATCTACGACAAATAATTATGGCAATCATAACAACAAATTCCATACGTATACGGGTATTCTAACATATACATGAAATACTTGATTTGTAACATAGGTTATACGTATACGTAAATCAAAACAGATAGCACATTTAGCATGTGAATTAGCATCCACAACAAGAATAAATCATTATCTAACATTGAAAGTCTTGAAAACCATAACCTAAACGTATATAATCCGCACCTTAAACCAGAAAATACAAAATAGATATGATTCAGGCAATAACTCTTCATCAACGGCGGATAAGCTACCTAAGGCATGAAACAGGTAAGTTATAACTTCACTATAACTATTCTAAGCTTCAAAACAGGTTAGGGTTTGACTAACTTACCCAAGAACAGAATCAGAATCGCCGGAATAACGATTCAGGTACGCAGGATCGATACGTAGAAGAGCTGAGAAGAATCCCACAGGGAAACAACAGGTTCTCTCTTACTTTCTCTCTTTTTCCTCTCTCTTGAATTGGCTAAGGTTGGAAATTCGTATGGGATTTGGGAATGAGGGTTTAAGGCCTTTTTATAAGCTTAAAATCGACGGAAATAGCCCTAAGGCCAAGGTATACTTAGGTTATAACCAAATCAGACTCTTTCTGATCCAACGGAACACTTCTGGAGGTCCTCTTATCAAATGCGGTCGGACTTAAGCTCACTAGTATTGGATCTTAAGAAAGTTAAGATTTTAGTCCGATCGGGTTTTTAGATCGTCTGTGGTGGACCAGTTTCAACTCAACGGTCACCGAAACTCGATCAGGGCCACAAGTACTTTGACATGAATGGGCCACCTTCCCTGATCCGAGAGTGAATTTGGGGTAAAAACCAACGGTCAAAAGGCTTAAAAATAACGCGCAAGCGACACAACCCAGATTACTTAAATTCTTATTTAATTTCTTAAAAATTTACACTTTCTCACACTCTTCACTCCAGACTCAAGGAAATAGTCTCAGGACATCGTTTGGGCTTAATTTTCGAGGTGATAGTCAAGTCCAACTAGGCTGTCATAATTGTCTAAGTTCATCACTATTAGACTTTCGACGTGTGGTCCAGGTCCGATACGAAGTTTCTGAATGCTCCTTAGAGCAACTAGGTTTAGAGTTGGATCCTAGATTTTAGGGTAATATAGCGTTAACACTTTTATATGTTTTGGGTCTTACAGATCGCATTAAAAGTAATTGGTGCTAATTTCACAGGTAATCTAGTTTAAGCTTGTTAATACACGATAAATTTCTAAATAATTTGGTTATAAATGATTTCTGCTAGAGATGGTACTCGATTCTAAGTACGAATTTTTCTAAGACGTTACAATCTACCCCCCTAAAGAAAAAATTTCATCCTCAAAATTCATACCTTCTCATACTCCTCAAGGATCTGGGGGTAATTCTTCCTGACCTCAGCTTTAGTCTCCGAAGTAGCTTCTTCTTCACTATGATGCGTCCACAACCCCTTCACAAGTGGGATAACCTTCCTACGCAATACCTGCTCCTTCTTATCCAAAATATACGTCGATCGCAGTTCATAAGTGGAGTCCTCGCTCAACTGCACCTGCTCCCATCTGATAATATGCGAAGGATCAGGAATGTACTTCTTTAACATGGACACATGGAAAACATTATGCATGCCTGCGAGTGGTGTGGGCAAAGCAAGGCGATACACTACTGCCCCCACTCAATCAAGTATCTGGAATGGGCCAATAAATCTCAACATGAGCTTCCCTTTCTTACCAAACCGAAGAACTCCTCGCATAGGGGAAACCTTAAGGAATACATGGCCCCCAACGTCAAACTCAAGCGGTCGCCGCCTCGTATCAACGTAGCTCTTCTGCTTACTCTGTGCTGAGAGCAGTCGATGTCTAATAATGTCGATCTTCTCTGAAGTCACCTGAACTAACTCTGGGCTAATCAGAGTCTTCTCGCCCACTTCTGCCCAACAATACGGTGCTTTACATGGGCGACCATACAGTGCCTCATAGGGAGCCATACCAATACTCGCCTGAAAACTGTTGTTATATGCAAACTCTACATAAGGAAGACAATCATCCCAACTGTCCTTGAAATCTAACACACAAGCCCGCAACATATCTTCTAAAATCTGATTCAGAAGCTCCGTCTGCCCGTCTGTCTGCGGATGGAACGCTGTACTGAACTTCAACTTCACACTCATCGCTTCCTGGATACGTGTCCAGAAGATAGATGTGAATGCGTGTCTCGATCTGACACGATCTCCAAGGGAACTCCATGCAGATGTACAATCTCCTTGATGTACAACCTAGCGAACTCGTCTGCAGAATCCATAACTCTGATCGGTAGGAAATGAGCTGACTTCGTCAACCTATCAACGATCACCCAAATAGAGTCATGTCCTTTCCTCATCTTCTGCAGTCTAGAAATAAAATCCATGGAAATAAAGTCCCACTTTCATTCAGCTATGGGCATGGGCTGAAGCAATCAAGGAGGTTGGCGATGCTCTGTCATAACCTGCTGACACGTGAGACAACGGGATATGAACTCAGCAATGTGAACCTTCATATTATCCCACTAGTATGATCTTTTTATATTTTGATACATCTTCGTGCTACCTGGATGCATTGCAAGCCTCGAACTGTGGGCTGACTCGAGAACCTCTCATCTCAAGTCAGGAATGTCTGGAACGCACAAGCGGCCTCGATAACGTAAGCCCCCATCCGTACCAATAGTCCACTCAGAGTTTTCATATGTACTAACTCGCTCTTTCATCTTCACCAGAAGGTCATCGTCTGCCTGAGCCTTGATAATCCAACCATCTATGAGGGGCTATACACGAACATGTGCGACAACTTCATACGGCTCTTCTACCATGAGTTTCTGCTCAAAGTCTCACACGAACTCCACCATATCCCATTCTACAATCATAAGCGGAGCTACAAATTCTATAGTCTTCTTGTGGCTCTACGCATCTTCCATAAGGTTTGCCTTGCCCGGATGGTAGGAAACCTCAAACTTAAAGTCTTTCAAGGTTTTCATCCATCGTCGTTGCCTCATATTCAAGTCTCGCTGTGAGAATATATATCTAAGGCTCTTGTGGTCGCAAAAGAGCTCGAACTCCTCTCCGTAGAGGTAATGTCTCCAGAGCATTAATGCAAAAATGACAGCTGCCAACTCTAGGTCATGCGTAGGGTAATTCTCCTCGTGCTTCCTTAACTGTCTCGAGGCATATGCAATCACCCTGTCCTTCTGCATCAGGACACAACCCAGACCAATGCGAGACGCGTCAGTATATATCGTATACTTAACCCCTTGCTCTGGCAATACTAGCACAGGGGCGGACGTCAACTTGTCCTTTAGCTCCTGAAAAGCTGCTTCGGCCTTCTCATTCCAGGAAAACTTCAAGTCTTTCCGTGTCAACTGAGACAACGGTCTGGAAATCTTAGAAAAGTCTCAAATGAATTGTCGATAATAACCTGTCAGACCCAGAAAACTCCTCACCTCAATAACTGAACCAGGCTGCTTCCAATCCTGAACCGCAACAACCTTAGCGAGGTCTATAGTAATACCTTCCTTGGACACCACATGTCCCATGAACTTAACTTCTTCCTTCCAGACGTCGCATTTCTTATACTGCGCGAACAACTAGTTCTCCCTGAGAGTATTCAATACCGCTCTCGAGTGCTCCTCATGCTCTTCCCGACTCATGGAGTATATCAAAATGTCATCGATAAAGACAATGACGAATCGGAACAGAAATGGCTGAAACACTCTGTTTATTAGATCCATGAACACGGCCAGAGCATTCGTGATTCCAAAAGACATCACAAGGAACTCATAATGACCAAAACTGGTCCTAAATGCAGTCTTCTGCACGTCCTCATCCCTGATGTGTAACTGATGACACCCAGACTGTAAATCTATCTTCGAGAAATAACATGCCCCCTTCAGCTGATCAAACAGATCATCAATCCTGGGCAAGGGATACTTATTCTTACTGTCACCTAATTCAGCCTGCGGTAATCAATACACAACCGTAGGGAACTGTCTTTCTTCTTTACAAACAAGACAGGCGCTCCCCAAGGTGACACACTCAGTCGAATAAAACCCGCCTCTAACAATACATCAATCTGACTCCTCAGTTCCTCCATCTCACATGGAGGCATACGATACATCGGTAAGGAAATAGGTGTCGCACTGGGTACAAGATCGATAGTGAAGTCAATCTCACACCAAGGAGGAAGCCCTGAAATTTTCTCAAACACATTAGGGAAATCATGAACCACTGGCATAACTCCTAACGCTGGAACATCAGAACTCTCTAATAAGGAAGCGTAGCTGCTAATACGACAGGACTAACTGACTTGAACTGGAAATGAAAAGGCCGTGCCCTCAGGTCCATAGGCTGTCAAAACTTTGGCCTCGCAATCAATCTCTGTCCTCATCTTCGTGAGCTAATCCATCCCAAATATAACATCATCGTGACACAGTGGGGTGACAATCAGGTCGACGAGCACTGTCCTGCTACCCAAATCTATCGAACAAGACTCACAGGTCCGAGAAATATCTGAAGTAGTCCCTGTAGTTGTCATGAGTCTCACTCCCTTCGCAGGAGCCATAACCAAACCTAGCCGCTTGACCATAGCGTAAGAAATGATCGAAATAGTGGACCCAGTGTCCACCAATAAGAAGTTAGGCATACTTAAGATCTGAGCAAAAACCTCAAAAGACGTCGATGCTGACTCTGCCTCGGGCGACTTAGCTGTGAGTGGATGAACCCGAGCCTGGTGTGGGCGATGCAGTGGCGGTACCATGGACCGTTGTGGCGGCTTGTAACGAGGTGCTGGAAGTCTGAAGGAAGGATGAGCTGGTGCAGATCAAAGGGGTGGTGCAGAAATAGCTTGAGGCATCGGATGGCCGATCCTCTAAGGCGGGGAGAAACCACTATCTCGCATCCTGGAAAAATAAGACACCTTAGTATGGTCAGGCTTCTTACAATAGCTGCACCACACATTAGGACACCTCACATGGGCAGGAGGTACCACAAACCCCGACGGTGAATCAATACGAGGCCTCTTACCATGGAAAGGCCTACTCGAGAAATCAGGTCGCGGCCTGGGAGCCATAGGTGCATGCATGCGGGATAACCTATCCCCGTCCTGCTCAGCTCGTAAGGACATGCTCACCAATTCAGCATAAGAAGAGATGCTTGCACAGCACATCTTCGATCGAATCTCGAGCCGTAAACCCTCAAAAAAATGTCGCATCCTCAACGGCTGATCACCCAGAACCAAAGGAGCATACCTGCCCAGCTCCGTAAACTAGTTCTCATACTCTGTCACCTACATTCCTCCCTAGAGAAGGTGAAGGAACTCACTCTCCTTCTAGTGTCGGTAAGTGATGGGAAAATACTTCTCATGGAAGCGAGCCTCAAACGCCGCCCACATCCAAACAAATCCCTCTGCAATTGTGTGGAGAATGATATCCTACCATAAGCTAACCTCCTTCTCAAACATGAAGGTGGCAAGCTCAACCTTCTCCACTTCGGAACAGTATAGCGGTCTCAGCATCTTCGAGATGCGGTGGATCCAATACTTAGCCTCCTTGGGTCTGTGAGTACTCAAAAATGTAGGAAGCCTCAAGCACTGAAATCGCTCGAATGTGCCACTCACACTAGTATTCCCAATAGGGTGTAGAGGTGAGGCAGGTGGAGTTTCCCCCATCGACTGAGCAAAGATACTAGCCATGGAGGATAAAAACTGTTGTTGTTGTTGTATCTACTGTTGCTGCATCAACAACATCATCTGCTCTAGCCTATCAGGAGGTGGAGCGGACTATGATGTAGAAGGCATCGACGCAGACACATGGTTCTGCTCAGGAACCGCAGGTGTGATAGGAGGTACCACAGAAGGTATCACAGGAGGTGGCCTAGCAGCAGGGCCAGAAGCAGGCTGAGAACCCGGCATAAGATCAGAACTAAATGGGCCCGAATGGCGGTCCATAAGACTATCACTCAGGGTAATGGCCCCGTCAATCGAATCACCCAGAGAGAAATGGGCTGAAGATCTCGAGCCCTTAGGTGGCATACCCTATACACAATAGAGGGTAACAACCAATGAGATTAGGTATTCACACAGTCCATTCACAGCATTAACTTCACAAGCCAAAGAAACAACATGCATTTCATTAACAAAATTGTCACAATACATGATGTGTAGCATTACATGAATCACGACGGAGAAAGCATGTGAGCAGAACAACTAAGCTTCAAACACTAAACAACTGTCAAACCACGAAATAACTACCAAATCACATACAAGAACAAGAAACAACAAACAAATAACAACTACAGAAAGGACTATACTTCAGAATCTGGCGATGGAGGAGGGGCACCCTTATCCTGCAGACAACGTATGATCATCTTCAAAGTGCGGGTTACTTTCCTGAACTTGTGCTTCACGTAGCCATGAAAATCCATAATATCCTGTCTAAGAGTGGCCTGGCCCTCCTCAAGCCTAACCAAATAGGCTTCTTATTAGCCCTATCAGGATCATGCTCCTGAGTCGCAGGAGGAGGACTCTCATCGGTATCCTGAGCCTCCTCTTCTTCTTCATCCTGCTCTTCTTCCTCTCCTATCTTTGGTCTACCTTCTTCATTGCTTTCCTCTTCTTCACTCCCAGACTCATCCTTACTCTCCTTAAGGAGGGCTTGTAGCTGCTGAGGCCCGATCTCCATCTGATTGAGACTAGTCTTGAAAATGTAATGGACTGGCACCGGCATCTCCGCCCCAAGACTATAGCCAAACTCGAGTGCAATCCTACATATGATTCATCCGAACGGGAGAGATTCAGTCCTTCTATTCGAATGTGCGATAAGGACTATCTGTCGCAAGACATAAGTAAGCACACAAAGCTTCTCTCCCTACCCCACCTGATACAAGAAACCCACCATTAGGCGCGTGCACTCACTGGGGTTGCTCCACCTTAGATAAACATTAAACGTAAAAATGTGGTGAAGCAAACGGAAGTCGACTGCCATATTCATTGCTAAGAGGCTTCTGTTAAGCTACCATTCAACCAGACGACCACAAAGGAACCGTGTGCGGTGATCCCTCTCACGTGCTCTATTCAGATTCTTCTCACTGGCATGAACCTCTCCAAGAGGCACATTCAAAATTCAAGATATCAAAGCAGCATTGACTGTAGCCACCCGATCTCTACTAACTAGGATTCTAAACTGCAAGGGCTCCAACGTCGGCTCTAGGATGTGGGCATAAAAAGCTCAAACAGTACCCACGTTAGCACGACGCTCACCTTCAAATAACAAACCCCAACTGGCTTCAACTAGGCGCTCGAACAACAGAAATTCTCCAAATAGCCGCTCATCAACATGAGATTCAAACAGGACCCTGCGGCCCTCAAAAACACCATGGGATAACTCCTCCAATAGAGATCTTCCTAGTGGAGCATGGGGATCTAGATCTCGCTTCGTCTGCAATTTATGAGTGGCACTTGAACTAGCAGCAACACCCCTCGGTCTTCTAGAACGGGTTGGGCGACTAGGCCGGACTTCATCAATGGGGGCTCGCTTCTTCCCCATGAAAGTAAGGATGGAGGAAATGGAGAATAAGGTCACAACAAACTCCATGAAAGCCATGGAGAAGTGAAGAAAAATAAAGAAAGGGATGAGTTAAATGGTTCTCCACGAATCTAAGCCTCAAAGAGGTTGTAAAGGCTCAAATGAAGGGAACAATGAGGAAGGAAAATGAGAAATAGGATGGGTAGTATATTTGCACAAATTTTAGACTTAAATGGGGGATTTAGGAGCTCAAAATAAAGAAAATGAGAGGGTTAGGTGATGGATATGGCTAAGCACGATGGAAGGATGTAGGGCCTAAAAAAAATGGAAGAAAGAAGGGTTGGAAGGGTGATTTGAGAGAGATATGGATTGTATGAAGGAAGGGGTGGATTTTATGAAGAAAGTATACATTTGGGAGGGTTTTAATCAATGAACCATGGACCAGTGGGGTCTACAAGTCCCCTAACACATACAGCCCGAAGGCCCGACCCAGCTGAACCTGCTGGTCGGCGAGGGCCTCGCCACTCTCTGGACCTCCCGACGAGGTCCTCCCCCCCCCCCTTGGGTCCAAATTGATATGGTTCCCACCCTAGGTCCCTCTAAAATAGCCCCGATTGGGCCCTTACCTCTATTTGACTCGTTTCAGGTCGATTCGGAACAAAACGAATACACATTGGTATTTACCGATTTCTAATGGTTGAAATGGATTGGAACACGGTCTACACCAGTCAATTGACGATCTAAAAGTGGTTTGGGGTCGTTATGTGTGATCTGGAGTGTGCACGGACACGATCTCGGTGATTGTTTTCAGTAAACTTTTGCTAACAACAAAACTGGGAGTCTTAAACCTGTTTCTAAATTTTTCTCGTACCCTCCTACGCTATAGTGAATCAATGTGCATCTTGTGACCATAACCCAGGTCCATTTTAATCCAAATTATGCTCTAATACCAACTTGTAACGCCCTGAAAATTGGGGGTTGAGCAAAACTCAGCTCTTGAGTTCCAAAACATCACTTATGCAACAAAATTAATGATGGATGTATGTTGTCTATAATAGTGCATAAAACATGAAGTAGATTAAGCCAAATCAGCAGACATAATTCAGGGATAGTGAGAAAATGCAAGCGAAAGTCTTACATATATATGTAAACTAAAAATAATCCCCAAAATATGCATGCTCTGCCTGGACAATATGTACAAACTGTTTCTCAAAATACAAGTATCAAATTGTGTATAATTAATACAATCATAACCCAAAATCTCCGCCAGTCAGGACAAGGCTCAGATGAACCCGCCTGAGAACTACATAAATGAGAATGCCTCCTCATCCTCGTTGAACTCCGGTTCCGCCTCGTAGGCATCGCCATCAACTGCACCTAAGTCAGAGTCTGCTTGGTGTTTAAGCACCGTCCCAGAATGTGGGAGTGAGTGATCAACTCAGTGGAATTATACAGTAAAGGTTAACATGTTATCAATTCAATCAAGTAGTAATGATAAAGCAGTGTAATCAAACATGACCTAGATACTCTTGTTAATGCAAGAATGATATGAGGGGATGATGCATGCCCTCACCACAATCTCCCTCTGCGATCTTCATCTTACGGTCACGTATGTCGGTCACTTCCTCAGTGCTCTACACTAATGCCAGCAGCACATGCAATGCAATGATATGAGCATGATTACCAAGTTCTTATTAGTCCTTTTCATACAGCAGGATTGGGAAGCTAAGACACCTTCCTTATATCACTTCCCAAACAATGATCCATTCTAGGATCGTCAGTCCTAAGAAATCTCATATGATAGCACTGTTCTAGATCACTGTAAAGGGCTCGTCACCAATCAATACAGGTCTAGTTATATCCTAGATACTACAATAAGGCTCGTCCCCCATATGCAGTGTCAGGATATACTCGAGGTCACGACAGAGAGCTCGTCACTAATCAGCGTAGGCTGACAACATGAATATAGTGTCCCATACCACCATAATCGACTCACAAGAGTAGGGTGCTCAGTGGTCACTATGGGGAGACTCATTGCCCCAGGGTAGGCTGACAGCTCGACCACGTGTCCCATACCACCATGTTTGGCTCATGAGTCGTAGGGGATCACGGTACCAAGGTTAACGGGATCTTCACTAGTAAGTTCGGTGCCTCAGATTCAAACAGTAACAACCAAACATGGTGAACATACATCAGTCAATCGGGTTAGTTGATAGGCTCAACTAGGCCAAACGCACGTTGAGTTGATCGATATGGAATGCATAAGCACTCCGTGTAGCCAAACCACTGTCAAACATCCCAAGCACGACTCGGATTCGTTGAACACATCCTGCGTGATAAAAATAACCTCAACCACCAGTTTAGGGACGGTTACCGATTACCTGGACTGTAGTATAGTCCCAATCACGTACAAGATCAATAACAGGCATTTGATTCAGATGCTACATTTATATGAACATATGGTGAAATATAACTTGAACATAAATACAGTACATGGAGGAAATTATATGCACAGTTAACATGAATAAGTTAGGCTAAACAGTTCATGGAGGAAATCATACACATAGGTAAGGTGATTGAGATTTGTATCTCAATACCCTCAAAATCATACTTTTACCAAATACTAACTCATTCAGGCATTTTTACAAACACTTAGACTACACTATTCAATATACATCATGTATGTCGACCACATTACATATTAGGGCAAATCCTTTCACCTAAGAGTTGCCGCATACATATTTATCACATATCTATGACAAATAATCATGGCAATCATAACAGCAAATTCCATACGTATACGGGTATTCTAACATATACATGAAATACTTGATTTGTAACATAGGTTATACGTATACGTAAATCAAAATGGATACCACATTTAGCATGTGAATTAGTGTCCACAACAAGAATAAATCATTATCTAACATTGAAAGTATTGAGAACCATAACCTAAACGTATATAATCTGCACCTTAAACCAGAAAATGCTAAATGGATATGATTCAGACGATAAGTCTTCGTCAACGGCGGATAAGCTACCTAAGGCATGAAACAGGTTAGCTATAACTTCACTATAACTATTCTAAGCTTCAAAACAGGTTAGGGTTTGACTAACTTACCCAAGAACGGAATTAAAATTGCCAGAATAATGATTCAGATACGTAGGAACGAACATAGAAGAGCTGGGAAGAATCCCATGGAGAAACAACAGGTTCTCTCTTACTTTCTCTCTTTTTCTCTCTCTTGAATTGGTTAGGGTTGGAAATTCGTATGGGATTTGGGAATGAGGGTTTAAGGCCTTTTTATAAGCTTAAACTTGACAGAAATAGCCCTAAGACCAAGGTATACTTAGGTTATAACCAAATCAAGCTCTTTCTGATCCAACGGAACACTTCTGGAGGTTCTCTTATCAAATGCGGTCGGACTTAAGCTCACTAGTATTGGATCTTAAACAAGTTAAGCTTTCAGTCTGATCGGGTTTCCAAATCATCCGTGGTGGACCAGTTTCAATTCAACAGTCATCGAAACTCGATCAGGGCCACCTTCCCTGATCTGAGGGTAAATTTGTGGCAAAAATCATCGGTTAGAATGCTTAGAAATAACGCGCAAGTGACACGACCCAGATTACTTAAATTCTAATGTAATTTCTTAAAAATCTACACTTTCTCATACTCTTCACTCCGGAATCATGGAAATGGTCTTAGGACATCGTTTGGGCATGATTTTCGTGGTGATAGTCAAGTCCAACTAAGCAGTCATAATTGTCTAAGTTCATCGATTTCAAACTTTCGACATGCGGTCCAGGTCCGATACGAAGTTTCCGAATGCTCTCGAGAGCAACTGGGTTTAGAGTTGGATACTAGATTTCAGGGTAATATAGTGTTAGCACTGGGTCTTATAGATCTCAATAAAAGTGAATGGTACTAATTTCACAGGTAATTTAGTTTACGCTAGTTAATACACGTTAAATTTCTAAAGAATTTGGTTATAAATAATTTCTGTTAGAGATGCTACTCGGGTCTAAGTACGGATTTTTCTAAGACGTTACACAACCAAGGGCAAGCTCTCATTAAATAGGCAAAAAGTTTCAACGGATATAAAACAGTCATATTTTTTACAGAGTTCAATATCATCGAGTAGGCTTCGATATCATCAAGTGTATACTCTTGATAACATCGAATGGTCGCTCGATGACACGAACTCAATCTGTCAAACGCTTTTGATCCTTTTTGCCAACTGGTCAAGGAAATTGAATACTCTTCGATGTCATCAGATTTTAAACTCTAATTTCATCGAAACAAGCTTCGATTCCTCGACATTTGAAAATGTGGGAGCAGTTACCTTTGAAACTTAATAAGTATTTGTTATAATCGAGCATCCCTCGATATCATCAGGATTTGAATATCGATGATATCGATGACGATGTCGATTCATCGATATTTTTAAGGAATTTTTCTATAAGCTTACTGGATAGTTTGTGTCTTATTTCGATGACATAAACCTAGTCTCTCTATGATCGATATTTGAATATCGATTTTATCGAGTGATCCTCGACAATTGAAAGATTTTACTTGAAAGCTTACTAGATAGTTTTGTGTCCCAAACCGATATCATCGAAGGTCTGTTGATGTCATTGAGGTTTAGATTTCAAGGATATCGAGGCTCTCTTCGATATATCAAAAATCACATGATTTGCCTTAACAGCATATTGGACACATTTGACCAAATGTCGATTTCATCGATCTGTCTTGATGAACTCGAGATTCAAAATTCACTGATATCGAACAGTCCATCGATTCATCAATAATTCAGTCTAGAATTCTTTGTAGTTGCTGGACATCTGAAGTCCTCAATTTGATAATATCGAGTGAGTTTTGAGGACATCGATAACGGGGTTCGATTTCATCGAACCACGTATCGATAAATCGATAAAGGCAGAAAACTTAGAGATTTTCCTGATTTTACAAAATATTTTTCTCACCTTAAACCCTGAGATGTTCTATCCATTTTTAATGGTTTTATACGCTTGGTGTTTTGGGTAATGGGATGTGAGACTAAGGTTTACCTTTGGCAAGTTCGGGCACACATCCTGTTGAGGCAGATGCTTGAACAATCTTCTTATGGGGCTCCTTTGTCTTACTGACTCAACACTCACGCTAATTGACAAACCAGGGCACTTTCAATTTCCCCCTTTGTCAATTACGTGACAAAACACCTAAAGTCCTAGAACAACAACTAGACCAACACCCTAAATTGTGTGTACATGAACTTTATATAATTTTACAATGCTATTGAGTTCACACATACAACTGTATCATTCAGTAGCAGCTGCTCCCCCTGTCTTCTTGCACCTGCTCCCCCTAACACCTGTACCACCATTAATAAATAGATACACACAATTTTCCTCCGTGGTGGTATTTGTTCTCCCCCTTTTTGTCAGTCACTGGCAAAGGGCAATATAGCAATACTAGTTAACTGAAGTTGAAGCATAAAGAAATGAGAGAACCAATAGAGATCTACATAGTTCTATGCATACTAGACACATCTTTAAAAGGTATAATCAGTAAGAGACAGATCTATAACAGATAACGACATCTCTATGTGCACGGAAACTATTTATGCATACCAAGTCAAAAGGAGAGAGATAATTTGAATAGAAAATAGTAGCATAACTTTAAATGTCAGAAATCACAAAACCAATTCTCAATTGTTAAGGAATATGCAGAAGAAGACAATCACAATTTATACCAGCATGTCTCAGAATTTCATGCATAATTGAGAACAGACAGATATGACAGCAAAGATATATGAATTATAATTCAGCCATAAAAAATATCCAAAATAAAAACTACCCAAGCACGACAGTATTTCATCATCCATCTCAAAACATTCCAACAAAATATCTAACCCAACTATAACCCAAAGTATGCAAGGTCAGAAAAAAAGTATGTGGTTTTTGCAAAAAAGTGATCAGAGTATCCATGCCCAGACACATCCATACGCCTACACCTCCACCAGCTAGAGTGCACGAGGTCTTCCAGCTGTCAGTAATTCAAGAATCGTCGTTCACAGTTATGAAGCCGCTCGTCCATCCTGGCTAGTCCATTCAGTAGATGGCATTCAAGTACATGATCTCGGTGATTTGTGACTGACTCTGGACTGCAAAGGGGTGTCCGATTAGATCCTCAAGGCATCTGCACATTTGGCTGTTGGCTACTTGCTCTTATTGGTGGGGGACTATCTGTATGAGAATAGGTTGAAACATACACCTGTTGAACTACATCATGGTCGAACCATACTTCAGGATTTTCTTTATCTGATGTCATCGGCAGGCCTACCCAGTGTACGAGTTTGTAGATCAGGGATGGAAATGGAAGTGTATCAAGATGATCCCCCTTGATGATCCTAATCAATTGCTCTAAGATAAGAGTGGGCAAACACACAGGAACCTCTTGATATACATCATATAGGACATTTAACATAAAGGCATTTAGTCTAGTGTCTTTCGCGTCACATGGATACATGTTGGTACCGAAGATACTATGGAGGATTTTGAACAAGGTACTTAGATACTCCACAGGAAGTATGTTTTCATCATTCTTAGGAATTGTAACACCTTGGCACAGTGCACATGTGATTTCCCCCCACATTCCTAATTCATGTAGACTTCTCGTAGTGACTATGATCTGAGTATTGATGTTTAGAAGACGTCCAAGAACCAATGGAGTAATGAGTTTGGTTTGTTGTACAATTTCTAGACGAATACATGGCAGATAATCCCAAATAATGTGGTAACAATTGAAGAATTGCTGGATCATTTCATATTGGTAGGGACCACCCATATTGAGTATATTTTACCAGCCAATGGTTTCTAATAAGAGATCCACCGCGTAAAGTTCAATAGCGTTGTTGAGAACAATACGATCCATAATCGTGACTTGTTCCCAATTCGATTTGGTTTAGAGGTGATCGAGTTCCTATAGAGCTTACATTTTTTCCTTTCTTGGCTTTGAAAGATTTTGAGGAAGAGAGATCCTAACCTTTTCCCTTAACCATCTTCTTTCTCCTCTTGATTTTTTCAAAAGCAGCAAGGAAATGAAAGAAACTAAAGAAAATGAAGGCAAATGTGTGAGCCTTTCTTGCTTCCAATCGGCTTTTATAACAGATTTGTTGATGTCTTCGAAGTGGAGTTGATGGCATCGAACACAGGCTCATAAATTCATTAGAAACTATGACGATGACTGTTGGGAAGGCCCAATGCTCATTGAGAAATTCTAACAGACACTAGCTTATCTTTCCGAGAGCTATCGATTACATCGATAGTGAACTTCGATATCATTGACATTTGAATCTCGATGATATCGAAAATGACTTGATATCATCGAGTATGTTTTAGATTTAGCATGTCTGTTGACATAAATAACATGCTTAATTCATGAAGATTTGACTATTTTGTTTATAATTAACCATGAATATCTCAGTTTGAAGATTTTCCTTTGTAGATCATTTTAACTGAGTCTTCCATCAATGTACACATATTCTGATTAATTTCTAGAGATCAATAAGCTTGTTTGTATCAAGAGGCTTAGTTAGATATCGACAAGTTGCTTTTCTGTAGACACCTAATCCAACACAATAATCTTATCTTCAACAAGTTCTCAGATAAAATGATGACGGATGTCAATATGTTTGGTTTGAGAATGTTGAACAGGATTTTTTGAGATATTGATAGCACTTCTATTGTCACAAAAGAGGGCCATTATGGGGCTCAATCCCATAATCCAACAGCATTTGTTTCATCCAGAGGAGTTGTGCACAGCAACTACTTGCAACAATATATTCGGCCTTGGCAGTGGACAGAGATATTGAATTTTGCTTCTTGATCTGGTAAGAAACCAGACAATTTCTGATATAGAAACATCCTCCACTTATTAATTTTTGATCATCCAAATTTTCATCCCAATCAGCGTTAGAGTATCCAGCAATGGTGGTGGATGTTTCAAATGGATACTATAGGCCGAAAGGGGTTTTTCTTACTATATATATTTAATGATTCTCTTAACATCTGTTAGGTGAGATTTCTTAGGATCTGCCTGATATCGAGCACACACTCCCACATTGGAGGATATATATGGATGACTGGCTATGACATACAATAGGCTTCCTATCATACTTCAATAGAGATGTTGATCCACATTATCACGCCCCAAACTCGAAAATCGGATTCACAGGAATCCTGATCGTTGAATCTGGTGTCGAAAGCCTCTGTAGTACCCCATTCTCGGCTCTCAGTGCTCATATACTAGGTTCTGATCCTGGGATCCTACAAGGAGGATTTTCTAACGTACATTTATCTCGTTAGAAGCATAACAACAAGTTTACCTAAATCACAAAAGTAACATCATCACCACATATTCACTAATATAAATATTTGAATATAATGTTGAAAGGGAAATATAGATGTCAAAATCAAAGCTCCAGAAGTCAGCTACATACCCTAAGCTCCACGCTGCTACAACCTAACATCACTTGCACGCACCTATTGTGCATAAGCTTATAGAAAGCTTAGAGGGTGGTGTAAGTGTGTGCACAAGGTAAGTATCGAGTATTCAATATAATTTCATAATCATATGATATCAAAAATACTGGTAAGAACATGAATCATACGATATCAGAGTAAGCAGAAATACTGACAAGTCCATGAGTTAATCAATATCAGAATACGTATTACAGATCAGTTATGCAAATGAGGAGTCATAAAGAGATAAAATATCAGATGTCGATGATGCAATGTAATATACAATTCCTAATGAGTTCACGAATACCGTTACGAGTACCTAGACCATATAAATGCAAAAACACAGTAATCCAAAATGCTATATGTAATGGATGTAATGTAATATGTGGTGCGAATGGAATGACCATGCTGGAGTGTGAAGCTGGGATGATAGTACGTAGTATCGCAGGCTATGGAGTCGACCATAAGGGACTTCTATCCAAACTAGTTTCATACCTAATTTGGATAGTTAGACTCAATGTGGTAAACTCCTGATCTCAGGTTAGTCATACGCCTCAACCGAAATCCTGACCATTGCGAAGGTACACCTAACAAATAGTTACACACCACCAGCCCGAGTGGATAGTGAATGAATGAATGAATGAGAATGCAACTCCTGCTCAATAAGTCCCCGTATCAGTACTGTTCATCTCTAGGATCACCACCGGGATCTAGTATACTTTACACCAGCTTGCTGCCCCATCAAGCGCACAACTGGGTAAGTGAAAGAGATCACAATATCCACCTGGCTAGTAGTCAACCAATATCTACTCTGCACGTTGTTAGCTGGCCCATTCACTATCTGGTCAAACTTAGCCTAGCTATGCCTACTCCCTCAGGAGGGTAAGGCCACACTCCCTTCCAACCAATCACAATATAGTGGGAGATGCGGCCCTCATGCGCTCATATATATCCACTTGATCTCGACGTTGGAGTGTCCTCTGATAACAAGAGGGTTTAAATATTTTCACTCAAGGCCATCAATGATAGCCTGATGCTATTAATGATTTCTGGTGTCCAATCTAGCCATCCATGATATGTCTGTAGAGGTTATGGCCCTAATGTTGCTAGGGCGTATAGTAATCATAATACACAATATAAGATGCATGAGTCATACAATCCAGTCATGCATTAATCCTGCATAAACCGTGTGCTCATGTGAGATAACTCCGCCTATCTAGGAGTCCCATAAACAACCGGTACTATGGCATATGCAATAGTCAATTATATCTCATAACAAACATGCAGATAATGCGTATGAGCATGTATCATAATGTTATGTTGTCACATATTCATAATTAGTATTAATAACCAGCATCGACTATCGACCTCGACAATGTGGACATTTAACCAACATTGCCCCCAAGGAATAGCCCACATAGAGCCTAACATATAGTGAACCCATGACCTCACACAAGGGCCAAATATGCAACACCATGGGCCTCACTTAAGGCTTAATACACATCACGATGGGCCTTTCACATGGGCCTAACATACATCACATTGGAACCCATCACCTGGCCCTCAAATGCATCATAATGGGCCTCATCACATGGGCGTCATATTCACGCATTAGGCCTTAAAAATGGGTTGAATACACATCACAATGGGCCTTAAATACCGGCCGCATATACATCACATTGGGCCTCAAATACGAGCCGAATGCACATCACAATGAGCCTTAAATACAGGCCACATATACATCACATTGGGCCTCGACAATCGGAATGGGTATCAATAATAGGAATCGGCCTTGACAATCGAAATCGAAATCGGCCTTAACAATCGACCTCAACAATCAGAATCATCCTCAACAATCAGAATCAGTATCAACAATCAAAATCGATATCAACAATCAGAATCGGCCTCAACAATCGAAATTGGCCTCAATAATTGAACTCGACAATCAAAATCGGCCTCAACAATCGAAATTGAATTTAGCTTGGACAATCAGAATCAGCCTTCACAATCGAAATCAGCCTCGACCAACAATGAGAATGGGCCTAACAAGGCCTAAGGGAAGGTCACAATGTGGACATCCAACATCATTGCCCAGCAATGTGGACATTCAACCAACATCACTCCCAAGCAGTGGCCGCCATAAATATCATAACATACATCACAATGGAACCTCACATTGTAATGAGCCTCATATACATCACATTGGGCTCACACAAAGGCGTCGCATACGTCTCATTGAACCCACTCATGGTCCTTGTATCGGCCTCATTTACATCAAGTGGGCTGTAATTGCATCAAGGCGAGCCTTAACGTATGTGCCACCAATACATCAAGGTGGACCGCATTTATGGACTGCACCAATGGGCTGCACCATCTACAAGTGGGTCGCATCGATGAGCCATGAATACATCCGGGCGGGGCCCATGGATGGGGCATAAATATATCAAGGTAAGGCCCACCATATTCTCCATACAATCAGGTCATAAGGTCAGGTCACAAAGACCTGGATTAAGAGGGAAAAAAAATTTCACATAGATCCAAAACTTCTGTAACCCTAAAAAGGGTTTCAATGGTAGGCATTCAATCTCCACCGTTTTCTACAATGGTCCACTTAATAGACAGTGTGGATATAGAATAAATACATCAATGGTGGTGTAGCATCAGATGGATGGTAAGATAAAACACGTCCTAAGGTGGGTCCCACGCAGCACACTAATGATGATCAACACCGTCCGAACAATGTCTATGTAAATCAGCACCATCTGGACACTGTCCAGCTCATCAACACCATCCAAATATTGCCTAGCACCATGGACGGTGCAGATATGCAACAAATCAGTAAGGTGGACCCCATGGCTTCCTGACATCAATACAATAGCCATATAGCTGGTGTGACCTATTGGCCCACCATCTAGATGGATGGTTTGGACATAACACATGTCATGGTGGGCCATAGATGATTAGTAGTATGAAACAAAAATATCACAGTGGCCCTACATGGATGGACGGTGAGATATAACACATTCCTCATGATCCAGACCCATAGAACTTGTGACATCATGTAATGGGACCCACAGCTAAATGGTTTGGATACAAATACATCAAGGTGCATCTAGCACATTCCACGTGCTAAACGATACACGCACAGTAGGTGGGTCCCATTGTAACACCCCAAATTTTGGCCAACCTGGGATTAGACGTCCTTAGGCAATGGGTCAACTAAAACACCTGGGAAATCGCTCAAAACCCAATTCCATAGCCAAAGAAGTCACTTAGGATTAATTCCTTTAGAAACTAAGCATAAGTTACCTAGCGCTACGCTGGAGTAGCTGGGAAATAGTCCCTGATCACTTTAAATACGTTCTACAAGACCCAAAACTTGTAGAATCCATGGTGCTATGATACTCTAAAACCTCGGACCAAACTCTAAACCGGTTTGTTCTCTGGACCTCTTTGAAACTTTGTATTGGATCTAGACCGTGCGTCGAAAGTCCGATACCTACTATCTTAGACCGTTAGAACCGCCTAGCTAGACTTGACAATCATTTCGAAAATCAAGTCCAACCGACACTCGCATGCTATTTTATTGAGCCTGGACTGAAGAGAGTGAGAATAGGGCTAGATTTGGAATTTGAAATTCAAATATGGCACACGACTTGACGCCTCAGTATTAAGTATTCTGACCATCAGAATTCAGCCAAATTACACCCTCGGATCAGGAAAAATTTCTATTTCATATCATGAGAATTGTAGACCTGATCTACGTGCGGTGACCGCTGAACTGAAACTGGACCACCACGTGCGATCTGCGAACCCTGCCGGACTGAAAACTTGATATATGCTAGATCCTGTATGTATGAGCTTAAGTCCGACCGCATTTGGCCAGGGGACCACCAGAAATGGTCTTTTGGACTGAAACAGTCCCAATTTGGATATAACCTAAGTAAACTTTGTTCCCGAGCCTATTTCGGGCATTTTTGTGCTTATAAAAGGGGTTGAAACCCTCACTTCTCTCTCCCATCCGAATTTGATAAAAACCCTAGATTGGGAGAGAGAAAAGGTGAGAGTTTGTGAGAGAGATTGGAGGAGAATTCCTTGTCGCTTATGCTACCTGTTGCACGTGCTTTAGCAACACGCTCCGATCACTTGGCTGGTGATTTTTCTGCATTTTTAGGTAAGAAAATACCCAAATAAGTTGCTGATTTAGTGTTCCTTTCATTCCATAGCATGTTAGCTGATAGATCTTGTAAATCAGGTTGTCTAGTCGCCGTAGACGAAGCGTATACGCTCCGTTCGAAACGAAACGCTTCTAGGAGATAAGGTGTGGATTTTAGATGCTTTGATTGACTGTTTTCAATGCTTTCAATGTCGTTTAATAGTAGATTATCGACTGCAATGCCGTTTGACTTGTACAACATGCTGTCCGTTTCCTGTTTCATAAACCGACGAAGAATATGAGATTTAGGGCATTTTAGTCATTTGTAGGAAGTACTGTTTTCATTCATATTTTGCTGATGTGATTGACATGGCTTCTTGTCACATTAGAATGTTAGGAATACATGCATAATTAGTTTAGTGAAGAGATTCGCCTAAATGCGCACTTTGAGTCGACATACTATATGTAGACTTAAGTGTGTAGTTTAAGTGTTTGTATAAATGCTTGTATTAGTATGTATTGAATTAAATGGTGTTATGAATTAGTTTGAGATTGTTTTCTCAATTAATATGCTGATGTAAATGATTTCCTACATGTTAGCTAAATGCATGATTTCATTATATGCATGAAGTGTATGTGCTTGAAGATTTACTTAAGTTGTATGTTATAACATGTGTTAACATGCTCACATGGATGTATTTCATTTCCAATACTCTAATATGATTGCTGATGTGATTTTATAATTGTTTGGGACTATACTTAGTCCAAGCAGTCGGCAACCGAGCAAATTTCTGGTTGGCTTATCTTTGCCACGAACGACGTGTCGATGAACGTGAGCCGTGTTCTGGAGTTGGCGGCAGTGGTTAGGCCACGTGAATTATTTTATGCACTTCATGTCGTTCGACTTGAGATGCGATCGTACTAGTCGAGCCCGTCAAGTAACCCGATTGGCTGTTGTACGTTCACCCTGCATGAGTCATAACTGCTTGAACCTAGGGTACTGAACTTACCATTGTAAACCCTGTTAACCATGGTACCTTGATCCACAAAGACTCATGAGCCGGGCATGGTGGTATGAGACACCGTGGTCGAGCTGTCGGCCTACGCTGGGGCCACAAACCTTCCCGTAGTGACCAGTGAGCACCTATGACTCGTGAGCAGATTATGGTGGTATGAGACACTATATTCTTGCTGTCGGCCTACACTGATCAGGCGACGAGTCCTTTGTAGTGACCGCGAGCGTATTCTGAGTCTACGGGAGGCGACGACCCTTCCGTAGCAGTGAGAGTACAGTAGGCCTGTATTGATAAGGTGATAGGAGAGCGGTGCAACGAGTGCGAGCAACAGCCCTTGCAGCCCTTGCAGCGACCTACAAAATATACATCGTATGAGATTACTAGGAGTGACGACCCTAGACAGGATCTGTGTTGGGATTGATACAAGGGAAGTACCTTAATTTCCCAATCCTGCTGTTTGAATGGACTAATAATAACTCGGCAATCATATCACCATCACATTGCATGTGCCTGGAAGATGTGGAGCACTGAGCGGGATGCAAGCATGCCGCGGGCGTAAGACGGTGCCGTATGAGGGAGAACGTCGGTGAGAAATCCATCATGTCATGTCATATTGCATTAACAATAGTATTAAGATTGTTTGATTTACTGCTTTACTATTATCACATGATTGATTTGATAACATGCTAATCTCTGCTCTCTTATCCCACTGAGTTGATTACTCACTCCCACATTACAGGATGGTATTTTCGGACACCCACCAGTTCCTATTTTGGTTGCAGATGATGGCCCTACTTGAGAAGCGGAGTTGGACTTGATGATGATGAGGAGGATCCCTCCTTTATGCGTGTTCTGATTGACGGGATTACATGGAGGTTGATTAGATGCCTTGACACTTGTCATTTTATATTTTAGCGCACTCATGTATATTCGTTTTGTCTACTTTTGGAGTATACATGTATGTATATAACCTGGTAACATGTTCATACTCTGGAGACATACAACAGTTTATATATGTTATACATACTATCACAGTCTTCCGCTTACTAATTTAACGGTCTCTAGAGTATGAAATGATGTTTTGGATTAATCCCACTCATGTTTAATGCATTAATATAGACAACATTCAATCATACATATCTATGTTGCATAAATAACATTTTGGAACTCGGGAGTTGGGTTTTTACTCGACCCCCCAATTTTCGGGATGTTACACCCATGCTGTCAAAACAGCGGACAACATGGACGAATCGCACATCACAGTGGTGCTTTACATTCACCGTCAAGAGCAGATGGATGTAGTGAATATAGAATATATGCATCAAGGTGGGTCCCACCTACCCACACGTGTCACACGTGTGGGGTGGGCCCACGTCCAGTACAAATGGACAGTATGAATATAACATATATATCATGAGTCCACGTGGTGGCCCATCTGAGATTTGAATTTGTCTCAGTTTGCGTGAGGTGGGTCCCACCGTCCCAGGTAGCGGACAGTGTGGACGAAGGCATACATAGTGGTGGGTCCCACGTGAGGCCCACATAATATAATATTATATTATTAAAATATATATATATATATTGTACTTAGGGGGGGGGGGGGGTACATCCAGCGTCCGTGTAATGGACGGTCGTAGATAGAACAAATCCATCAGGGTGGATTTCCACCATCCAGAGATCATGGACGGTGTGAATAAAATACAAACAATGGTGGGTCCCACTGTCCTATCCATGTGTACGGTGTGGACCCCACACACATCACATGCAGGGCCTAAAAATTTTTGACATGAATACAGCAACATTGCTGCTTGGTTCCAACTGTCCATCATACACATGTCAATGTGGTCTTTGGATGGACTGTGTATATACAACACATACTTCATGGTGGGTTTCCACCGTCCAATCATCTGGATGGTGTGGATCATACAGATGGACGCCATGGCATGAGATACATACATCATGCTGAGCCCACAAAACCTATAAAGGCCAATGCATTAGCTACATCCCACCGTCCAAGCATTGTAGACAGTGAGGATGATATACACACATCGTTGTGGGGTCCACATCCCATGTCCAGGAACTAGACGTCTTGGAAAAAACACTCTCATCAGGTGGGTCTCAAATAGGGAAGGGAGAGAGAGAGAGAGAGAGAGAGAGAGAGAGAGAGAGAGAGAGAGAGAGAGAGAGAGAGAGAAGCACCCACTTTACTCTTCTTCTTCTTCCCATATACTCCAATGCTTCTATGAAGCTCTTTTAATGGTGAAGATGGGGATCTAGAGGTTGGATTGGTGGGGAACTAAGGTGGATGAGGGCTGAACTTTTGGAATGGGTTGGACATCCATGACTCTTACCATGGAAAATGAAAAGGAAAGAGGGAGGGAGAGTGAGATAGGAGAGAGAGAGAGAGAGAGAGAGAGAGAGAGAGAGAGGAAAAGGTCGTGGCTTGAAATAATGATGTAAGGCCATCATTAATTTCTTGGTAAGGGAGGGTGTTGACTTTTAAAAAAATAAGAGGAAATGATTACATAGCACATCACCCCATAATGACTTAGAAAATTATTCCATTGGAATAGGTGGGTCTTGCAACGTGCAGTCTATAGTCATTACAATGTGCGACCATAACTTATGATCTAAGCATCACATTGACGCACGAGATGCGGCGTTGGAACCACGGTGACGGCGCTGTTGCTAGGGTACAAATTTTGAGTCGAGCCGACTCTGATATTTGGGATATGACTCAAGATTATATGCAAACACCGATAAAAGATCACAAGTCACCAGAATTCGACCAGGAGGACCGCAGAAGCCTATTGAATGGTACAGGCTAGGATACGGGTCTCACAGCTCTCCCCACCTAAAAAATTTCATCTTCAAAATTTACAGAATAGACAAGGGAAGAGGAAACAGCATCAAGTATATATGTCAAGGCTCAATCAATTTACAAAAGGATGAAGATAGTGCTCTCTAATCTTAGCCTTGCGCTCCCAAGACGCCTCCTTAACAGAATGGTGAACTGTACTAATCCTCGGATCTCAGATCAGAAACGATCAAAATGAGAATATCATGCATCCTCATAATCTCAACGGTAGGGAGCTATATTAGAAATTCTCTAAGTTATCTGAACTCAGGGATCTAACCATTTTAAGTTCTCAACAACCATAGAGTGTAGGGTAGCTATCAGCAGCTATGTGATATTATCTTCAGGAATTCCCAAGTTATGCTTTGATACCATCTTTTGTCATGGCTCAAACTCGAAAATTGGAATCACAAGATCGCCAAAACTGGTACCGACAGCCTCCGTAGTACCCCAGTCTCGGCTCCCAGTGCCCATACGCCAGGTTCTGATCCTGAGATCCTATAAGGAGGATTTTCCAACATACATTTATCTCGTAAGAAGCATAACCACAAGTTTACCCAAATCACAAAAGCAACATCATCATCACATATCTACTAATATAAATATTTGAATACAATGCTGAAAGGGAAATGCATATGTCAAAATTAACGCTCTAGAATTTATCTACATGCCCTAAGGTCCACGCTGCTACAACTTAACATCACCTGCACGCATCTATCGTGCACAAGCTTATAGAAGTTTAGAGGGTGGTGTAAGTGTGTGCACAAGGTAAGTGTCAAGTATTCAATACAATGTCATAATCATATGATATCATAAATACTGGTAAGATCATGAATCATACCATAAGGGACTTCTATCCAAACTAGTCTCATACCTAATTTGGATAGTCAGACTCAATGTGGTAAACTCCTGATCTCAGGTTAGTCACACGCTGTAAGACTCGTATCCTTGCCCATACCGTTCCGTATACCTTCGTGGTCCTCCCGATCAAATTCCGATGACCTACGATCTGTTATCGGCGTTAGCGCACGATCCGGAGTCGTGTCTCGCATTCCAGATTTGGCTCAACTCGAGACTTGTACCCTTACGACCGCGCCATCGCCGCGGTTCCGACGCCACGTCTCACTCGCTGAGACAATACCCGTGCCAGGATATGTGGGCCCGCGTTCAGTTCAAGAAAAACACTGCGCATCACAATTCCCAAGAGAATCTCTACCCTGGGTATCACATCAATCCATTAATGAGAGTCAAGTACACAACCTTACCTATCCATTCCTTTTTCACCAACAAGGAATGTCACACATTACTCTTTTCACCCAAAAGTCAACAAAAACCATCACCCATCACACCCATTCCTCTCCTTTTCCATCATCTCTCTCTCTCTCTCTCTCTCTCTCTCTCTCTCTCTCTCTCTCTCTTTCATTCTTTCTCTCATTTTTCCTCCAAAGAAACCCACGTCCATGTGAGCTCCATGAGAGAAACCTTGAGTGGCCCACTTTGTACCTCTCATCTCCACCATCTAAAGAACATCTTGATCGTTAAAATCATCTCCTTGGTGCTTTAGATCGTGTTGGCGGATGAAGGAAGAAGAAATCAAAGGTGGGTGCTTCTCTTTTCCCTCTTTCCTTCTCTTTTTTTCCTTGATTTTTGGCCCACCTGGTGATGTATGTAACATCTAGACCGTCCATCCAATGGGATCGGTCCACCTTGTTGCCCATCATCTAGCAGCCTTGCCGTCTGATTTTTGGGCCGGTCTGGCTAGGGAAAATCACTAATATCAGCTTAATCCGTGGGGTGGCCCACCCTTCTATGGACTCCACCGTGCATACATGCTATCCATGTCATCTGTTCATGGACTGGACCCCACTATGCTGACGTCTAGCAGCATGGTTGCTGCCTGGACCGCCTGGAGAAGGCCCTGAGGGAAGGAACACAAAGATCAGTTTGATCGGAAGTGGGGTGGCCCACTCACGTGTACCCCACCATGATGTATCGTATCCATGCCATTCACTCGTTTGATCCAGACCGTCCAACCATCTGGACGTGTTCATGGACCCCACCTTTAATGAACGTGTTTCTTTTTCCGTCCATCCTCCCGGCGTTGGAAGCCACCGTGATGTATTTGTTTATACAAGCTGTCCAGCGTCCCTGGATGCTGGACTGGCAGCGTTAACACGCTGTTTTAAAAAAAAAGAAGAATGGGAAAGGGTATTTTTGGGAGGACTGCCCATGTAGGCCCCACCTTGATGTATGTATTCAATCCACGCTATCTATTCCATTTCCAAGTTCATTTTAGGCATTGAGCCAAAGAATGAGGTCAATCCGATGATCAGGCAGGCCATACCATAGAAAACGGTATTTTTACCCTTCAAAGGCTATTAAGGCCCATCTTGTTGTCTTTACACGCCAAATAAATGTCAAACATTGGATTTTTACGGCATGTTTGGGCCCTTGAATCTAGTGGGCAGAGCGAATTTCCTAGGAGTGGGCCCCACATGTGATCTTCTTCAAACAAACAAAATAAATAAATAAATAAAAGACGCTGCAGTAGGCATTGCAGTTGTCAGTGATGCCAGCGCCAGGCGGACGGACCAGCCACCCACAGCTGCTGTCGTGGGCCCCACCATGATGTATATGTATCATCCACGTCGCTCATTTGGTGGGCCGCTCCCTGAAGCGGGTCCCCTCCAAAAATGAGGCCGATCTGACGCTCGAGTGGCCCACACTGTGGGAAATAATGGGATTGAACCTCTACCATTAAGACCCTTTTGTGGGCCCCAGAAGTTTTGGATCAAGGCAAAATTTGTGCTTTCCTTTCATTCAGGTCCGTGTGACCTTGTCAACAGGCTGGATGGAAAATATATATTACGGTGGGCCCTACGTGGGACCCACAATGATGTATGTATTTTGTTCACACCGTCCACCAGGGACGGTGGACTCTACCATGGTGCATGCGTTGGCCATACACCGTCCAGGGTTGGACGGTGGGACCCCTATGCTGCATGTGCCCTCTCTCCATGATGTCCATTTATATGGACCCCACCATGATGCACGTGTTGCATCCAGTCCGTCCATCCACCTTAGATATGGTATCCACGCCCTCCATCTACGAGGTACGGCCCACCTTAATATTCTATTTCGACACCATTCGTGCAGTGACCCACCATGATGTGTGGGTTTGATCTGCACCATCTAAGACCCCACCTTGATGAATGTTTTGGATCCACACCCCACGTGTGGGGCCACTATGATGTATATTTTGATCCACACTGTCCAGAATGTCTGGACAGTGCTGGACCACCATTGGACGATGCCATGTACCCCATGATGTGATTGTGTACAATAATACATATGTTGCACCTGCAACTATTGAAATGATTTTAAAAGTAGTCCAAGCTCTCACCCACATCATAGTGGGACCCACCGCGATATATATGTTGTATATTCACACCGTCCATTCATGTGGCCCCCACATAATGTACGTGTTATAACTACTCCGTCCATTCATTTTGTCATGGACCACACCTTGATGTATTTATTGTATCCACATTGTCCATCCCTGGACGTAAGGCCCACTTTAGCGATGTATCTGTCACATCGTCCAGCATGGGACAGTGGACCTACCATGATGTAGGTGTTTTATTGGGGTAGCCCCCTTGATGCATAATTGGCTCATTGATTCGGCCCTTTTGAATTGGCCCACTTGATCTGACCCATTGATTCGGCCCATTTGAATTGGCCCATTTGACCCGACCCATTTGAATCAACCTATTTGATTGGCCCACTTGTGTGGGGCCCATGTGATTAAGCCCATCCTGATGTAATTGTGGCCCGTCGTTGGGGCCCACTTTGACATATACGAGGCCCATGTTATGAGGCCCACTTTGATATACTTGTGACCCATCTGTGAGGCCTACCTTGATATATTTATGGGGCCCATTAGTGCGGCCCATTGATGTAAGGTCCACCTGTGATATATATTAGGCCCATGTGTAGGGCCCACTTATTGTGTATTTGAGGCCTATGAGCAAGGCCCAACATGATGTATTTGGGGCCCTTGGGTCGAGGCCTGTTGTAATGTATTTGGGGCGCATGGGTTGAGACCCACTGAGGTATATTGAAGGCCTAGGTATGAGGCCCACTTGATTGTATTGGGCCCATGTGTAAGGCCCACCTATTGTATGTTTAAACCTCATGGGCTGTGGCCCATTGTAATGTATTTGGGGCGATGGGTTATGGCCCATTATGATGTATTCGAGGCTCATGGGCGAGGCCCGATGTGATGTATGTGTGGCCGTTACGTTGTGTATGAATTCCTCATGAGGGCCACTCCTCCGGAGCAATGTTGGTTGGATGTCCACATTGGTAGTCAATGATGATTAGATGTCCTCATTGTACCTTTCCTTAGGCCTTGTTAGGCCCATTCTTACCGATTTATCGATTCTACTTATCGATTGATTCTGATTGTCATGATCGAATGTCGATTCCGATTGACGTGATCGATTTACCGATTCTAATTATCGATCGATTCCGATTGTCATGACTGATTGACCGATTACTGATCGTGGCCGATTATCGATTGACGTGGCCGATTGTCGACTCTGAGTGTCGTGGCCAATTGACCGATTATCGATCGAGGCCGATTATCGAGACTGATTACCGATCGTGGCCGATTGTCAATTGACATGGCGGATTGACTGATTCTGATTATCGAGGCCGATTACCGATCGAGGCCAATTATCATGGCCGATTGTCGATTCCGATTGTCATGGCTGATCGTCGATTCCGATTGTCGAGGCCCAATGTGATGTATATGCGGCCCGTTGTGATGTGTATCCATCCCGTGTTTAAGGCCCAATGTGATGTATATGAGGCCTATGTGATGAGGCCCACTATGATGCATGTGAGGGCTAGGCGATGGAACCCATTATAATGTATGTTAGGCCCATCTGAAAGGCCCATTGTGGTGTATATTAAAGTCTTGTGTGAGGCCCATGGTGTTGTATATTTGGTCCTTGTGTGCGGCTATGAGTCCACTATATGTTAGGCTTTATGTGGGCCATTCCTTGGAGGCAATGTTGGTTAAACGTCCACATTGTCGAGGTCGATTGCCAATGCCGGTTATTAATACCGATTATGAGTATATGACAGCATAACATCATGATACATGCCCATACGCATCATCTGCATGTTTGTTAAGAGATATGATTGACCATTGCATATGCCATAGTGTCGGTGGTTTATGGGACTCCCTGATAGGCGAAGTTATCTCACATGAGCGCACGATATGTGCAGGATTGATGCATGATTGAATTGTATGACTCATACATCTTGCATTGTGTGTTGTGATTACTATATGCCCTAGCGACATCAAGGTCGTAGCCTTCACAAACATATCGTGGATGGCCAGATGGGATACCAAAAATCTGTTCTACATGGGGTGCTATAGATATCCTTGGGTGAAAGTCCCAGAACCCTCTTGGTTCCAGAGGTTGCTCCAACATCTAGACCGAGTGGGTAGATGAGCACCGAGTGTCGATTACCAGATGGCTGCGCTCTCCACTGTGTCGTGGTCAGTTGGAAGGGGGTACGTCTGTACCTGCTCGAGAGGAGGGGGCAATGCTAGGCCGAGTTTGACCAGCTCAAGGAATGGGTTCGCTATTGACGAGCTGAGCCTGATATTGGCAGGAAGATAGTGAGGTCTCTTCCACTCACCTTGTTGCGCGCGATGGGGTGGCAATCTGGTTTGGAGTGTAATAGACCCCGGTGATTTTCCAGAGAGGAACCATACTGATATGTGGACTTATCGAGTAGGAGTTGCATGCTCATTCATTCATTCATTCATTATCCACTCGGGCTGGTGGTGCGTAATTAATTGTTGTGTACCTTCATTATGGCAAGAATTTCAGTTGGGAGCGTGTCCAACCTGAGATCAGGAGTTTACCACGTTGAGTCTGACTATCCAAATTTACGTATGAGACTGGTTTGAATAAAAGTCCATTGTGGTGGACCCCGTAGCCTGCGGTATTACGTACTATCATCCCAACTTCACACTCTAAGCATGGTCATTTCATTCGCATCGCATATTTCATTACATCCGCAGGCATATGACATTTTGGGTTGCTACGTTTCTGCACTTATATGGCCTAGATAAACTTAGCAAAATTTGTATGTTGCATTGCATCCTCGGCATATGATATTTAGCTCTTTATGATTCTATATTGTATAACTGTTCTATATTGCGTATCCTAATATTTATTGACTTATGGACTTGTCAGTATTTCTGCTTATTCCGATGATGTACGAATTATGAATTACCAGTATTTTCGGTATTGTATGATTATGACATTATATTAAATACTTGACACTTACCTTGTGCACACACTTACACCACCCTCTAAGCTTTCTATAAGCTTATGCACGATAGATGCGTGCAGATGATGTTGGGCTACAGTAGTGTTGAGCTTTTAGCGTGCAGTGGTCTTCTGAAGCTTGATTCTCTATTTATGTATTTCCCATTCTGTATTGTATTCAAATGATTATATTAGTGGATATGTGATGATGATGTTGCCGTTATGAATTGGGTAATCTTGTGGTTATGCTTATTACTAGTTAAATGTACATTTCAAAAAAAAAAATCCTCCTTGTAAGATTTCAGGATCAGAATCTGGCATATGAATGCTAGAAGCCAAGAATGGGGTACTACGGAGGCTGTCGGCACTGGATTGGGCGATCAGGATTCCTACGAATCCAATTTTTGGGTTTGGAGCGTGACACGCGCCCCAACGGAAATCCTGGCCATTGCGAAGGTACACGTAACAAATAGTTGCACACCACCAGCCCGAGTGGTTAGTGAGTGAATGATTGAATGAGTATGCAACTCTTGCTCAATAAGTCCACATATCAATACTGTTCATCTCTAGGATCATCACTGGGGTTTAGTACTCTCTACATCAACTTTTCAACCCATCAAGAGCACAATTAGGTAAGTGGAAGAGACTCACTATCCGCCTGGCCAATAGTCAGCCAATATTTACCCATCACGTCGATAGTAGACCCATTCATGAGCTGGTCAAACTCAGTCTAGCTATGCCTACTCCCTTAGGCGGGGTGGCAACACACCCTCCCAACTGACCACAACATAGTGAGAGATGCGGCCTACTGGTATACGACCCTCATGCACTCATATATATCCACTCAGTCTCGACATTGGGGCATCGTCTGGTACCAAGAGGGTTTAAAAATTTTCACCCAGGGCCATTTATGGCAGCCCGATGCTAATAACATTTTTTTATTGTCCCATCTTGCCATCCACGATATGCCTGTGGAGGCTATAGCCGTAATGTTGCGAGGGCGTACAGTAATCACAACACACAATGTAAGATGCATGAGTCATACAATCCAGTCATGCATCAATCCTGTGCATACAATGGGCTCATGTGAGATAACTTCGCCTATCAGGGAGTCCCATAAACCACTTACACTATGGCATATGCAATGGTCAATCATATCTCTTAACAAACATGCAGATGATGCGTTTGGGCATGTATCATGATGTTATGCTGTCACATACTCATAATTGGTATTAATAACCGGCATCGGCAATCGACCTCGACAATGTGGACGTTTAACCAACATTGCCTCCAAGGAATGACCCACATAGAGCCTAACATATAGTGGACCCATGACCTCACACAAGAGCTTAATACATATCACAATGGGCCTTTCACATGGGCCTAACATACATCATAATGGGCTCCATCACCTAGCCTTCAAATGCATCACAATGGGCCTCATCAAATGGGCCTTATATTCATCGCATTAGGCCTTAAACACAGGCTGAATACAAATCACAACGGGCCTCAAATACGGGCCATATATCATCACATTGGGCCTCAAACACTGGTCAAATGCAAATTACAATAGGCCTCAGCAATTTGCCTCAATATCCTGCCTCGACAATCGGAATCGATATCGACAATAGGAATCGACCTCGATAATCAGCATCGACAATCGGAATAAGAACTGGCCTTAACAATCGGCCTCGACAATTGGTATTAGGCTCGACGATTAGAATTATTATCAACAATCGAAATCGTTATTAACAATCAGAATTGGCTTCGATAATCAAATCAGCCACAACAATCAGAATTGGCCTAGACAATCAGAATCGAAATCGGCCTTAACAATTGAAATTGTCCTCAATAATCGAAATCAGCCTCTACAATCGTAATCAGCCTCGACAAACAGTGAGAATGGGCCACAAGGCCTAAGGGAAGGTCACAATGTGGACATCCAACCATCACTACCTAGCAATGTGGACATTCAACCAACATCTCTCCCAAGCAGTGGCCGCCATAAACATCATTACATACATCACAATGGAACTTCACATCGTAATGGGCCACATATACATCACATTAGGCCCAAACAAAGGCCTCACATATGTCTCATTAGGCCCACTCATGGTCCTTATATATACTACATTAGGCTTCAACTCATGGGCCTCAAATACGTCTCAAAGGGTCTCATATACATCATGTGGGCTGCTCCAATGGGCCAACATGCATCAAATGGGCCACATCTAACGGGCCGCATTAATGGGCCCATATACATCAAGTGGGTCGTACCAACGAGCCACACCAATGGGCCTTATATACATCAAGTGGGTCGTAATTGCATCAAGGCGAGCCTTAACGGATGGGCCACCAATACATAAAGGTGGGCCGCATTTACAGACTACACCAAAGGGCCACACCATCTACAAGTGGGCCGCATCGATGGGCCACGAATACATCCAGGTGGGGCCCATGGATGTGCCATAAATATATGAAGGTAGGGCCCACCATATTCTCCATACAATCAGGTCATAAGGTCACAAAGACTTAGATTAAGAGGGAAAACAAATTTCATATAGATCCAAAACTTTTATAACCCCCAAAAAGGGTTTCAATGGTAGGCGTCAATTTCACCATTTTCTGTAGTGGTCCACCTAATAAACAATGTAGATATAGAATAAATACATTAATGGTGGTGTACCATCAGATGGATGGTCAGATAAAACATGTCCCAAGGTGGGTCCCACACAACACACTAATGATGATCAACACCGTCCAAACATCGTCTATGTAAATCAGCACCATCTGGACACTGTCTAGATCATCAGCAGCATCCGAATATTGTCTAGCACTATGGACGGTGCAGATATGCAACAAATCATTAAGGTGGACCCCATGGCTTGCTGACATAGATACAATAGCCATATAGTTGGTGTGACCTGCTGGCCCACCATCCAGATGGATGGTTTGGACATAACACATGTCATGGTGGGCCACAGATGATCGGTAGGATGAAACACATATATCACATTGGCGCTACATGGATGAACGGTGAGATATAACACATTCCTCATGATCTAGATCCATAGAACTTGTGACGTTATCTAGTGGGACCCACAACTGAATGGTTTGAACAGAAATACATCAAGGTGCGTCCAGCACATTCCACGTGCTAGACGGTACACGCATAGCAAGTGGGTCCCATGCTATCAAACCAGACAGACAGCATGGATGAAACGTACATCATAGTGGTGCCCCACATTCACTGTTCAAAGAAGATGGATGTAGTGGATATAGAATAAATGCATCAAGGTGGGTCCCACCTACCCACACATGTCACACGTGTGGGGTGGGCCCATGTCTAGTACAAATGGATGGTATCAATATAACGTATATATCATGCTGGAGTCCATGTGGTGGCCCATCTGAGATTTGAATCTGTCTCAGTTTAGGTGAGGTGGGTCTCACCGTCCCAGGTAGCGGACGGTGTGAATGAAGGCATACATCATGGTAGGTCCCACTCGGGGCCCACATAATATAATATTATATTATTAAATTATATATATATATATATATATATATATATATATATATATTATACAGGGGGTACGTGCAGCTTCTGTGCAATGGACGGTCATGGATAGAACAAATACATCAGGGTGGATTTCCACCGTTTAGAGATCCTAGACGGTTGGAATAAAATATAGACACTGGTGGGTCCCACCATCCTATCCATGTGGACAGTATGGACGCCACACATCACATGCAAGGCCTAAAATTTTTTTACGTGAATACAGCAGCATTGCTTCCTGGTTCCCACCGTCCATCATACACATATCACTATGGTCTCTAGATGGACGGTGTATCTACAACACATACATTATGGTGGGTTTCCATCGTCCAGTCATCTGGACAGTGTGGATCATACAGATGGACGCCAAGGCATGAGATGCATACATCATGCTGAGCCCACAGAACCCCCAAACACCAATGCATCAGCTACATCCCACCGTCCAAGCAGTCTGGACGGTGACGATGATATACACACATCGTTGTGGGGTCCACATCCCACATCCAAGGACTAGACATCCTAGATGAAACACATTCATCAGGTGGGTCTTAAACAGGGAAGGGAGAGAGATAAAGAGAGAGAGGAGAGAGAGAGAGAGAGAGAGAGAGAGGGAGAGGCACCCAATTTACTCTTCTTCTTCTTCCCATATACTCAAATTCTTCTATGACGCTCTTTCAATGGTAAAGATGATGATCTAGAGGTTGGATTGGTGGGGATCTAAGGTGGAAGAGGGATGAACTTTTGGAATGGATTGGACATCCTTGGCTCTTGGAATGGAAAATGAAAAGGAAAGAGGTAGGGAGAGAGAGATATGAGAGAGAGAGGAAAAGGTCATGGCTTGAAATAATGATGTAAGGCCATCATTAATTTCTTAGTGAAGGAGGGTGTTAACTTTTGGAAAAAGGAGAGGAAATGATTACCTAGCACATCATCCCATGATGGCTTAAAAAATTATGCCATTGCAATAGGTGGGTCCTGCAACGTGCAGTCTACAGTCATTACAATGTGGGGCCACAGCTTATGATCTAAGCGTTGCATTTATGCATGAGACATGGCGTTAGAACTGCGGCGATGGCGTAGTTGCTAGGGTACAAGTTTCGAATTGTGCTGGCTCTGATATACGGGACATGACTTAGGATCGCGCGCAAATACTGATAACAGATCTTGGGTTGGCGAAATTTGATCTGGAGGACTGCAGAAGCCTACGGAACTGTACGGGCTAGGATACAGGTCTCACACACGCTTTTACCATTAATTTCTTTGGAGAGTTTGAGTGTAGTGCTCATGGGAGTATGATAAGTAGGAGCAGACTCGAGTCCAAATATTTTCACCAAGTCTTTTACATATATGGTCTGACATATAAAGATTCTCTCGCTTAATTGCTTCACTTGTAAGCCAAAAAAAAATTCAATTCACTAAATATACTCATTTCAAATTCAGACTTTATAAGATCGGTAAATTTACATGCAGTATCTTCACATGTAGAAATATCATCCACATAGATCTGGGCAATGAGCAATGAATCCTTTGTCTTTTAAGTGATCAGTGTTTTATCTACACTTCCCCTACAAAATTTATGATCCAAAGGAATTTCATCAAACGTTCATACCAAGCATGTAGTGCTTGTTTGAGACCATAAAGTGCTTTGCTCAGACGATAAACATGATGAGGATACTTAGGATCTGAAAATCCCTTAGGTTGTTCCACATAAACTTCTTCATCAAGTTCCCCATTAAGAAATGTACTTTTCACAACCATCTAAAATAGTTTAAATTTTAACGCACATACAATAGACATGAGAATCCTAATAGACTCAAGACGAACTACAGGAGCAAATGTTTCATCAAAATCAATGCCTTCTATTTGTGAATATCCTTAAGCTACCAACCTTGCTTTATTCCTGATCACATTACCAGATTCATCAGATTTGTTCTTGAAGACCCATTTGGTTCCAATGATATTTGTATCGAGTGGTCTAGGAACCAATTGCCATACCTTATTTCTCTAGAATTATTGAAGTTCTTTTTGCATAGCATTTATCTAATGTTCATCTTGAAGAGCTTCCACAATGTTCTTGGGTTCAATCTTTGAGGTAAAGAAAAAATGACTATAGATATTTTTTATTTACCATCAAGTTCTTACACCATCATTAGCATCTCCAATGATTTGCTCTCGAGGGTGATCCGTAATGATGGGTAGATTGGATGACGGTTGGGGTTCATTAGATGATAGAGTTTTGTTATGTGATTTATCTATAATGCATGAATCCACATCATCTTCTAATTCATTCAAGGGGCTATCTTCTTTATGGGGGTGGTCATCGACCACCACATTGACCGATTCTTGAATGGTGAGGGTCCTTATATTGTATAACCCACAAACATGACTATTTGAGGCATACTGCAGAAAAATACCTTCGTCACTTTTAGACTCAAATTTTCCTAGGTGATCTCTGTCTTTCAAGATATAACATTTACTGCCAAAGACAAGGAAGTATTTCACACTAGGTTGTTTTTCATACCATAGTTCGTATGGTGTTTTGTTCAAACCCTCTCTAAGATATACTCTATTTGTGGATTCCTTTCTCATCATAGTACCTTTCAAATCGCTTATTTTCAAATTCACCACCATGATCACTCCTAATGCGATTTATGCAATATCCTTTCTCATTTTGAAGTCGCTTCACCAAAATTACAAATTCATCAAAAGCATCAAATTTTTCCTAAAGAAATGAGACCCAAGTAAACTTGGTGTAATCATTTATTACCACTAAGAAGTATATTTTTCTCCCATGACTTTCAACTTTGATGGGACCAACTAGGTCCATATGTAGTAGATCCAATGGCTTTGTTGTTGCTATGGTGGTTATCTTTTTATGACCGACTTTTATCTGTTTACCCTTTAGACAATCACCATATATAACATTTTCTTCTTTTCTAATCTTGGGAAGTCCTCTAACCAAATTTCTTAAACTTAACTTAGCTAAGTTTCGGTAGTGGACATGTCTCAGCCTTTAGTGCCATAATTTGGATTCACTCTTTACAGCCATATTACATTTTGTGGATAATACACTCTCATTCCTACTTTCAATAACTTAGCAGTTGTCACTTGTGCGTAAACCTTTTATGATAGATTTTCCTATATGATTTAAGATTCTACACACATATTTTGAGAAGGTGACCAAAATGTTCTTTGTCATAGATTTGAGAGATACTAAGGAGATTATATTTTAGGCCTTCTCCACAGAGAACATTTTTAATTTTGGGAAGTCCTGGTCTAGCTATCATTCCTTGCCCAATAATTCTTACGGAGCTCTCATCTCCAAATGTGACTGATCCATCTTCAAAGTCTGAATACTCATAAAAATGAGTTTGGTCATGTAACACCCCGTGTTTTCAGGACCTGAGTATATGACTCTTTTCCTAAAAACCCAAGTGTTAACCTTAAAGGATGGTCAAATTCGAGTATATTTTTTTTTCTTTTATCAGAGTAGGCAGATGAGCGTAGAATGAACAAATCATGACAAGGAAAGTTTCATTATCTTTCAAATATACAAGTAGCCCATAATGACTTATACAAACCAATGTCCCAACATTAACGATAACACGATTTGCATACATAAGAATTAACATAAAGAATATAAACGTAAGCCGTATGACCAAGTAGCTCCTCTTAGTAATACGGTCGTGCATCCATGGCACCTGCACAGCTCCTCATCAAGTCTAATCATATACATCATCTGAGCCACCTGTTCTACCTTTACGGTTATATATTTGATGGATGAGTGGCCAGCTCAGTGTGAATTCCCCTCAAGATTACACACCGCCGCATTAGGTAAGCATAGTTATAAAACGACAAAGCAATCAAAACAATACATGATGCGGTCTTTTTAAATGCATGGATGCATGAATGCACATCGGCCTGGGGATGCACATCCAGCCGGACTTGGGCTCGTTGCCCATGCAATCATCGACCTGGGAAAATCATCCAGTCGGACAGGGGTCGATAGTCGTTCATCTGGGAGCTAGCAAAACGATACCCCGAAGATTCTAAGGACACGTGCTACAACATCCAGAATTAGCCACCCGTCATCGCCAACATGCTATGGATGCATGATTAGCCAAACCGTTATTAATCCAGTTACAATCAGCCAATTTAGGTAAGCTCAAGGTCACTATGGGAAGCTCAGAGCCCAGCGTAGGCCGACGGCTCAGGCATAGTGTCCCATTACCACCATCCCTGGCCCATGAGACTACCATCTTAGGATGTTTAATGGAAACCCATCGACTAGTGGCCAATCATATTACAACATATGGGGCTTACCATCGCCTAGTTGCACAGTATAAAATATCGAACTCATATAGGAAAAATATCAAAACAAAACCACATAGGGCGAGTATCAAAATATGCCACATAGGGCGATATTAAACAAGCCACATAGGTAATTATCAAAATAAGCCACGTAAGGCGAGAATCAAAACCATGCGATGAAAGACCATTCTTGAAAATCATTAGACACAACAACCCTGGATGGTAGGCCCACATCAATGATCCATCTAAACCACCACTCAATAACCACTAGATCGAAGGTCCATTGTAATCACCATCAATCAAGTTACATCTAAAGTATAGGTGTACATTTATAGGTGGAAATTTCCCACTAATGTACCAGTTTAGGTTCCATAAGCAATCCACAATGAAAATTCCACAAGTATGAACAATTCTACAGGATAATCATAAAGCATGTAATACAACAATTCAATTTCCACTAGCTAACACATATGATTGTAAAGGGAGATATCAAATATGAATTTAAATAAAATCTATAACTTAAGCTAATGAGAAGATGGAAAGCTCAAGGGGAAGAATCATTACTTTATATTTTGAACTACCTACCCGTGTCGCTAGATAATGCATGTTTCCTTAGAATTAAACCCTATCATGAATTGTAAAGTTATACTGTTAGATTCAAGCTTTATTCTTGGTCAAAGTCTTAACCTAGGGTTTGGATTACCTTAGTTTTTAGGGTTTCACCCAAGAGTCTAGGTCTAGACTTAGACCTTGGGGTTTGGACCCTAGTTAGTTGTTCAATTAATTAAAGGGTTAATTTGATAGTTACGAGGTGTTTATTAACATTAATGATTCAATTAATATTAGCCAATTTAGTAATCATAATCATCATGATAATGACAACTAGTATAGGCCATTACCAATGATAATATTTAAGGATAGTAATTAAAATATTTCTATTTAATAATTGTAGTTATGTTTATAGTATTTACCATCAATGTAAATAGTCTACCAATGTCCTATCAAGTCTATATTAAAAAAATATTATGATAATAATAATAAGGGTGGTAGTTGTAAAGGCCTGGAGTGTGTCCATAGCTAAGGCCTGAATTGGGCCTCACACATGGGCCTATACACACCACAATGGGCCTAACACAACATAATGTGCCTTGTATGTACAACAAATGGGCTTCTCAAAGCAATGAGGCCCATAGCCTAAAAATAAATGGGTAGTATGTGTAACACACATACATCATGGTGGACTTAAGATAGAAAGAATCTGTTCAATATATGACTTATGTGGGCCGTACCATACACAACAGGTAGAGTTTGTCCGCCATTAAAGCATTCAACATCATTTGTTGGCCCCACCAAGTTGGGGTTCACAAATCCAACCCATCCATTATGTGTGTCCCACTAGGTTAATGGGTCAAACCAAGTTTCAGGTGCATCCAGATCTCAGATGGACCCTAGCAAGTACTTTTATACAGTTTAGCATGTATTCACGAGATTGCAGATGATGTGGGCCACCTGAGCTCTATGTACGGATGATTTTTGGGGGCACCCCATATATAAAGGGGACCCATCAAATAGACGGTACTGATGTTCAACACACATCATGGTATGGCCTGTGGTGGAAGCCATAGTACTAGCCAAAATTTCCATGCTTCCTCCGGACGTTTACGTGCATGCTCCATGCATATATTATTTTATTTATTCTTTATAAGTGGGGCCTGCCTTAGGAGGATCTACTCCGTTGGTTGGGTTCCAGGCTCAGGACAGGTCCAATGGGTCCAATATGGATATGTCTTGACATACTGAATTATCGCAGTGGCCCAAATGATTTACCACTACTAAGTTAGTCTTTCTGCTGGTGTGTCCTACCAGAGGGTTAGGTTGGCTTCATTTTTTGAGTCAACGCCTAAAATGAGGTGGGAAATGGGATGGATGCTGGAAACATAACATACATCTAGGTGGGGTCCCACTTCAAGCAAAATGAGTGGACATTGTTGAATAACACATACCTCAGACCCACGTAACTTGCTAACGTCAATACAGCAACCATCTTGCTGTGGGGCCACGGTGGAAGGTGTTGATAAAACAGATGGATGACATCGATGCAAAATAGTTGGGTGGCGAGGGAAAAATACATGCCTCATGCGGACTCACAGATCATGTGCGACCCACCCTGATGTTTGAATAAGGCCTGCTTTAAGGCCCTGTTTCCAGCCTCGATTCAGACCAACTTAGGCCCAGATTTTTTTTTAACCCCGCACTGAGATTATCTCAACACACCCCACAGCTGCTGGTGTCGGTCCATACCACAACCAAAACGTGGTTGGCTTCGGCCTGCCTCACACATAACTGAATGCTGTATACACGACCCAGTTGGCATTCATTTCCATCCCTGGTAACGGCCCATATTTTAGCTGTTACATGGCCTGATGAAGATGGAAGGGGGAGTTACCTGGCTTGGCTTAACATGATCGAACCGGGTTGGGTTGGTGCAGCAGCCGCACCACCTTCTTCTTTATTTCCTTCTCTTTCCACTTTCTCTTTCTGTTCTTCTTTCTTCTTTTCTTCTCTATCTGTCCTAGCACCATCACCAGGTGGTGGGAACCCGAAAATAGCATCCCAAACCGTGCCTGGCTCGATTTGGAACGGTGGAGAGGACAAACACCATTAATGGCAGATTCTCCGCCATTCTTTCTTTTTTCATTCCATCAGCATGGGAGGGTTTCTAAGCTTGTATTAGAGCTAGTTGAATGGTCGGATTGAAGCTCGGACGCCATTTGGTGTGTGGGTTTGGAAGGAGAAGAAAACGGTCATTTTCTCCGGTTGCCGCAGGAATGGTGGTAGGGTTTCTCTTGAGCTCAATTCCAGCCCATCTTATGATGTTTCTGGCCCTACCTAGATTGTTGGATTGAACCCAAACAGCCAGGATTCATTCTATCCGAAACTGCCTCGAGTTCGGCTAAAAAACTGAAACCGTCTGTGGTTTCTCTTTACGGTGGGTAGAAAACTTCAAGGTGGTTTTTGAAATGGACGGTCAGGGTAGTCCTAAAAGAACAACTGAGATGCAGGGAAGGTAGATCATGCGGATTGCCAGCGTGCTTGCATGGGGAACAACCTCCATTTATGGAAAGAAGTGTTTGTAGGGCTGGTTTACAGCAGAGATTGTGCGTCCACACAGGCATGAAATTCTATTGTGGAGGTTAGGTTTTAGCAAGGACCAAGCCCTAGTCACGATGGATGGTTTGGATTTCCCAAATGGACGATTTTGGTGGGCCACCGAGCAATGAGATGGACGTTAGTCCATTCGCTGACGAGAGAGAGATTCTTTCTTTTTCAAGAAGACGCGGGTCGACGCTAGCTAAGCCAGCTTGCACAGTTCCGTGCACCGTGAGTGCACTACCCCTGGTGCACATTCCACTCATGTGTGGGGTCTGTCATGATGTTTGGGTAGAATCTACACCGTCCATTCTATTTAGTGGTTCCTACCATAGCCCTTTACCAAAGTTGGGGCAAATCCAAGGTTCGGGTGGGCCATACACTACATTTCCACTTGTTTTTAGCTCTAATTGTATATTCTAGTTAGTTTGATGGTTGGATCACCTCGAAATTTATCATCGATGGTCAAAAGGTTTCTAATGATCCTAAGGTGTGTTCGGGCGTGTTATAGGGGTCGATCTGCAACTCAGGTGGGACACCCTTTAATCAACATGGGACTGTGCTCACGTTGAACCAAGAAATCATTTACGTGTATTGATTCACGCAAAATCTAGACTTGCATGCACGGTTGGGGAAAAATTAGGTGGGGCCCACATTGATGTTTGTTAGAAAAATTCACTCCGTGTACCAGCTCTAAAAGATCATGTTTGGCCTAGGGCTAAAATATAAGGCAGATCATAATCCAAGGTGAGCCACACGTTTGCGGGAAGCGAGTGAGTGAAATTCCCACGTCAAAACCTATGTGAAGCAACAGAGGCTGCTGTATACATGAGTCTTCATTTATAATTTACAATTTTGCCCTTATTTATGGTTATACCGTCTATCATATGTAACTCCCAACTGCACCGCCTAAATAATACAAAACTTCACAATTGTTTGTTATTTTTCGTGCTCTTTCATTCGCCGCAGTTTGGGCTCCGATCTCTCGAGAATGTCCAAGATGTTTTTTCGATGGCTAAGTCTTTCCCAAATTCAAAATAACATTTATACATATTTAATTGACGAGAAATTCGATAGTATAAACTTAAATTTGAGGATCTTCAAAATGACTGATTCATCTTAATATTTGGATGGCCCATTTGATGGATCCAAACCTGATGTGTGGTAAGATGACTTTCTAAAAATAAGTAAACTTGGTGGTTAGTATTCTAATCACATATTTAGGTGATTGTACGATCAATTTTGTAAATGAATGTACACAAATGGGTTTTTAGAGCGATCAAGGGGGTCGAACACGTATACTGTTGGATTCGAGTGACTTTTTCACATGTGTAAGTTCCTCGGATTCTAATTCTAATGGTAGGTTAAGTATATTCATATGGTGTGAACAAGATGGACGGATCAGAATATTGATCCGATAAGTGTACGAACGGATGTAGGGATCAAGTAGCTAAATTAATGTGATCTAAGGGCTGAATTTGATGTGTACGGTTAATTTATGATGATCAGGCCTGGTATAAAGTTTCACACGAAATGGATCATGAAAACCTTGTGAGTTGGAATTCAGGGTATAGGTTGATGGCATTTTCATAATTATTGTTGATTTAAGAGTTTTGTGAAATCTAATGGTTCTAGATGATTATATGTCATTTTCTAAACAATTCTTACAAAAGGACTTATATTTAAATCATTATAAATAAAGACTTATTCACTGATTTAGTTAAAGGAAGGTACATATATCGAACTATATGGGAAACAGTCAGATGACTTGATTTATGGATGAATATCATTCATAATCGGTCAGATTCAAGTTGGAGGATGGATGTAGGGTTAGGTTGACTAGATTGGTACCGTACATGTATATATAATAGGTTAAATTTATGGTAACACTCAAGGACTTTCAATACTCGGTATTGAAAAGTTTTGGGTGTTACAGGTCACCAATCATGTGTCTAGAGCACCCACTATCAAGATACCATTTTAAACTATTGCTGACTTTCAGAGCAGTATGGATTACTCGATACTTGTTCTGATATTTTGCACCCTCTAATCCTATAATATTAGACATGATTCCAACTTCAGTCAAGATCACTCTTTAGGCGGTGAAGCCCTTAAGACAGACCCGCTCTGATACCAATTGAAATTATGATAATGACTGCTTTAGTTAGAGTAAGAATACGCCAAGATGTCCTAGAGGGGGGTGAATAGGACTTTTAAAATTTTATAATAAGTTAAAACCTATCAACCCTATCCTTGCCTAATATGCAAATAGTAAGATTTCTTCAAAGTAACTCTATTGGCTTCCAAGCCAAGTATAGGATCCAATCATAAGACTATTCAAATGATAAATAAGATGTGTAACATAGTTCATGATAGATGTGACTGTTTGTGAGGTGTGATTCTACTTAGTTCAAGATAATCACGTGCACATGCAATATGAGAACATTCAGAGAAATCATACAAGCAGTAGAAGTAAATAGCAATCTCAAACACAATTATTTTTATAGTGGTTGGACTACGTGTCTACTCCACTTTCGACAGATGCACTCAACCCTTGAGTGTACCGAATCTCACTAACGGAGGTTTCAAATCAGTTTCACCTCAAACCAGTACAACCTACACTAGGCTGACTCTAACGTGTCTTCACGACATAAGTTTATGTCCCACACAGGAACAAGGGTGTGAGACTCATATCCTAGCTCGTACCGTTCAGTAGGTTTCAACGGTCCTTCCGATCGATTTGGGCTACCCGCGACACGTAGATAGCAGTTGTGCGTGATCCTGAATTGTATCCCATATTCCTGAGTTTGCTCGACCCAAGACTTGTATCCTTGCGACCGCGCTGTTGCCACGGTGTCGACGTCGTGTCTCGCGCGCTCAGGCTATACTAAGGCTAGGAGATGTGGGCCAACATTCAGTTCAAGGAAAATGCCCTGTGTTGAGAATTCTAAGAGAATCTCTATAACACTTCACATCAATCAATCAATGTACAAGTCAAGTACATATCCCATCACACCCATCCCTCTCTCACCCAAAGTCAAAGCAACCCATTCTTAAACCATTCCTTTCTTACCAAAGTCAAGAGTACCCATTCATTTTCATCCCATCACCACTCCTCCCTCTCTCATTTTCTCATCCCAAGCAACCCCATGTGAGTCCAACGTCCAAGCTCCATGAGGGAGAGCTAGATGTGGCCCACCTTCCTACCCCCCATCTCCACCATCAAAAGATCATCTCAACTGTTGAAATCGATCCCTTAGAGCTCTAGAGGCTATTGGTGGAAGAAGGAAGAGGAGATCAAAGGTGGGTGATTTTATGCTTTGATTTTGTGATTTAAGGGCCCACTTATGGTGGGAACCATCTTGATGTATGTTGTAATGCATGGAAAGGAGGGCCCATAGTGCCGGGGTCCCTCCATCACCGCTGGTCTCTCTCTTTCTCTCTCTTTTATTGATGGCTGGGATGGCCCACTCATGTGGGACCCACCATGATGCATAAGTTTTAAATCCACCCTATCCACCTGTTGAGCGAGAAGCAAGTAGCTGTTGTAGGATGCCAGCAAGCTCGGTGGACCCCATCCATGTGGGACGCCACATGATGGATGTGTTTCATCCTACCATCCATCACTTGGACGGAACTAACAAGATTAGTACAACTGTCAAGCTGGTGGGCCACATGCAGTGGAACCCAACCCTAATGTATCTGTTGTATCCTCACTGTCTATCAGGGACGGCAGTATCCCCCATGATTTATGGATTTAAATCCACACCGTCAGCAGGGTTTATGGGTCTCACCTTGATTGTATGGGTATCATCCATACCGTCCATCCATCATGGACCCATCTTTAATGTGTTTTGATCTAAGCCGTTCACCTACGGGGTCCCGTGCAGCAAGCAGCTGCTGCTGCCTTACATGTCAGCAGCTGTGGGTCCATGCTTGAGGTATGTATTATATCATAACCGTTCATCTGTGTGGGGCTCACATGTGATGCTTATCCCCACCGTCCAATGGTCTGGACGGTGAGGACCACCTAGATTTATGTTTTTTACATCCAGGCCATCTAGGGCCTGGACAATGATTGCCTTGAATATATAATAAAAAAATCATAAGATAATATATATATATAAAACATTACATATATATATCTGGTGGGCCCACGTGGGACCCACCTTTAATGCATGTCTTCTATATCATGCATCATCCATCTGGATGGTTCCATGTAAGGCCTGATGTATATGATGCATCTGCACCGTCCACTGCTTGGGACGGTGGGAATCCCACCTTGATTGTATGGGTATCATCCACACCGTCTATTTGGACAGTGCGACCCTTGATGTATTTATTGTATTCACATCGTCCATCCTTAGATGTGGAGCTCACCTTGGTGATGTATCTACCTGTAACGCCCTGGAAAAATCCGTACTTGGACTCGAGTACCAACTCGACCAGAAATCGCGTAGGATTAATTCCTTTAGAAAATAAGCGTAAGTTAGCTAGCGCAACGCTAGAGTAGCTGTGAAATCATCCCTGATCGCTTTAAATACGTTCTACAAGACCCAAAACGAGTAGAACCAATGACACTATAATACTCTGAAACCTCGGATCAAACTCTAAACCGGTTTGTTCTTAGGACCCCTTTGAAACTTTGTATTGGATCTAGACCGCACATCGAAAGTCTGATACCTACAATCTTAGACCGTTATAACCGCCTAGCTGGACTTGACAATCATTTCAAAAATCAAGTCCAACCGACATTCCGAGCCTATTTCGTTGAGCTTGGAGTGAAGAGAGTGAGAATAGGGTTAGATTTGGAATTTTAAAATTCAAATCTGGCACACGACTTGGCGCGTTATTATTAAGCGTTCTGACCGTCAGAATTCAGCCAAATTACACCCTCGGATCAGGAAAAAATTCTCTTTCATATCATGAGACTTGTAGACCTGATCTACGTGGGATGAACGCTAAACTAAAACTGGACTGCCACGTGCGATCTACGAACACTACTGGTCTGAAAATGGGATGTGAGTGACATCCGACGTGCATGAGCTTAAGTCCGATAGCGTTCGGCCAGGGGACCTCTCGAAATGTCTTTTTGGACCGAAACAGTCCCGATTTGGTTAGGCATCAAGTAAACATTGTTCCCAAATCTGTTTTGGGAATGTTTTAGGTTATAAAAGGGCCTTAAACCCTCACTTCTCTCACCCATCCGAATTTGTTAGAAACCCTAGCTGGTGTGAGAGAAAAGGTGAGAGATTGTGAGAGAATGGGAGAGAACTTCCTGCTGCTTGCACTACCTACTACACGTGCTTAAGCCACGTACCTCAATCACTTTCCCGGTGATTCCGCCCCACTTCCAGGTAAGGAAAACTCTAACCTTTTACTGATTTAAGGTTCTGTTGAATCCCTTAGCGAAGTAGCTTACAGATCTTGTGTATTAGGTTCCCGATTCGCCGTAGACGAAGCGTATACGCTCCGTTCGAATCGGTTCACCTCTAGGGAAAAGGTGTGGATTCTAGACGCTTTGATTGGCTGATTTCAATGCTTTCAATGTTGTTTAATAGTAGATTATTGACGGCAATGCCGTTTGACATGTACAACATGCTGTCCGTTCCTGTTTCGTAAGCAAACGAAAAATAAGAGATTTAGGGCATTTTAGTCATTTGTAGGAAATCTGTTTTCATCCATATTTTGCTGATATGATTGACATGGCTCTTTGTCGCATTAGGATATTAGGAATGCGTGCATAATCAGTTTGGTGAAGAGATTCGCCCAAATGCGCACTTTGAGTCGACATACTATATGTAGACTTAAGTGTGTAGACTGAGTGTTTGTATAAATGTTTGTATTAGTATGCATTGAATTAAATGGTGTTATGAATTAGTTTGAGATTGAATTCTCAAATAATATGCTGATGTAAATGATTTCCTACATGTTGACTATATGCATGATTTCATTATATGTATGAAATGCATGTGTTAGATGATTTACTTAAGTTGTATGTTATAACATGTGTTAACATGCTCACATTGTTGTATTTCATTTTCATTACTCTTATATGATTACTGATGTGGATTCATAAATGTTTGGGACTATACCTAGTCCAGGCAGTTGGTAACTGAGTAAATTCGTGGTTGGCTTATCCTTGCCACGAACGACGCGTCGATGAACGCGAGTCGTGTTTTGGAGTTGGCGGCAGTGGTTAGGCCACGTGAAGTGTTTTATGCACTTCATGTCGTTCAGCTTGAAATGCGCTCGTACTAGTCAAGCCCGTCATGTAACCCGACTGGCCATTGTATGTTCACCTTGTATGAGTCATAACTACTTGAACCTAGGGTACTGAACTTACCATTGTAAACCCTATTAACCATGGTACCTTGATCCATAAAGACTCATGAGCCGGGCATGGTGGTATGGGACACCGTGGTCGAGCTGTCGGCCTACGATGGGGACACAAACCTCCCCGTAGTGACTAGTGAGCACCTATGACTCGTGAGCAGATTATGGTGGTATGGGACACTATATTCTTACTGTCGGCCTACACTGATTAGGTGACGAGCCCTTTGTAGTGACCGCGAGCGTATTCTGAGTCTATGGGAGGCGACGACCCTTCCGTAGCAATGAGAGTACAGGAGGCCTATATTGATAAGGTGATGGGGGAGCGGTGCAACAAGTGCGAGCAACAGCCCTTGCAGCGACCTATAAAATATACGTCGTATGAGATTACTAGGAGTGACTACCCTAGACAGGATCTATGTTGGGATTGATATAAGGGAAGTACCTTAGTTTTCCAATCCTGTTGTATGAATGGACTAATAATAACTCGGTAATCATATCACCATCACATTGCATGTGCCTGAAAGATGTGGAGCACTGTGGGAAGAAAGCATGCCGCGGGCGTAAGATGGTGCCGTATGAGGGAGATCTTCGGTGAGGGTATCCATCATGTCACGTCATATTGCATTAACAATAGTATTAGGAAGGTTTGATTTATTATTTTTCTATTATCGCATGATTAATTTGAGAACATGCTAATCTTTGCTCTATTATTCCACTGAGTTAGCTACTCACTCCCACGTTATGGGATGGTGTTTGCAACACCCACCAGACCCTGTCTTGGATGTAGGTGAGGCAGCGATTCAGGAGGCGGAGCCGGATTATGATGAGGACCAGGATGAGTTCTCATATATGCAGTACCACGATGGCTTTGCTTAGGTGGCCTGGATTGGCGGGACTTCTCAGTGGGACTATTTTTGACATTTTGATTCTGTTTATTTACATGTACATGAGACTCAGAGATGTATTCATACTTTGGAGACAGTTGAGATCTATTTTGTTTTTCGTACAGTGATATGTATATCCTTTAGTCTTTCGCTTGCTTTTTCAAAAATCTGGAGTATGATACCATCTGTAACATCCCGAACATTGAGGGTCGAGTAAAAACTCCACTCCCGAGTTCGAGAACATCACTTATGCAACATAAATGTGTATGATTGAATGTTGTCTATGTTAATGTATTAAACATGAGTGAGATTAAGCCAGAACAGCATATCATACTCCAGAGACAGTTAAATTAACAAACGGAAGACTGTGATACACACATATAATATATAATTGATTGTAAGTCTCCAGAGTGTGAACATGTTACCAGGTTAAACATATACATGTATACCTCAAAAGAGAAAGAAAGAATATACATGAGTGCTCTGAAAATATAAAATGACAAGTGTCATGGCATCTAATGAATCTCCCTGTAATCTCGTCGTTCAGAACACGTATAAAGGAGGGATCCTCACCTGATCAGTGTAGGCCGACAGCAAGAATATAGTGTCTCATACCACCATAATCTTCACAGAGTAGGGTGCTCACTGGTCACTACGGGGTGGTTTGGGGCCCCAGCGTAGGCCAACAGCTCGACCACGGTGTCCCATACCACCATACCCGGCTCATGAGTCTTTATGGATCAAGGTACCATGGTTAACAGGGTTTCCAATGGTAAGTTCAGTACCCTAGGTTCAAGTAGTTATGACTCATACAGGATGAACAATCAACGGCCAATCGGATTACTTGATGGGCTCGACTAGCACGAGCGCATCGCAAGTCAAACGACATGAAGTGCGTGAAACACTTCGCGTGGCCTAACCACTGCCGCCAACTCTAAACACGACTCGCGTTCATCGACGCGTCCTTCGTGGCAAATAGAAACTAACCACGAATTCAATCCATTACCGACTACCTGGACTAGGTCATAGCCCCAAACATTTGTAAACAACATCAGTAAGCATATGAGAGTAGTAGGAATGAATATAAATAATACAAGCATGTTGACACGTGTTATAACATACAACTTAAGCAAATAATCCCACACATGCATTTCATATAAACAATGAAATCAATACATATAGCCAACATGATGGAAATCGTTTACATCAGCATATTACTTGAGAATTCCATCTCAAAACTCATACACAATACCATTTACTCAATACATACTAATACAAACATTTATACAAACACTTAGACTACACACTTTAGTCTACATAGCGTATGTCGACTCAAAGTGTGCATTTGGGCGAATCTCTTCGCTAAACTGATTATGCACGCATTCCTAATATCCTATTGTGACAAAAAGCCATGTCAATCATTTCAGCAAAATATAAATGTTTACAGTATTTCCTACAAATGACTAAAATGCCCTAAATCTCATATTTTTCCTACGTTTACGAAACGGGAAACGGACAGCTTGTTGTACATGTCAAACGGCGTTGCCGTCGATATTCTACTATTAAACGACATTGAAAGCATTAAAAACAGCCAATCAAAGCGTCTAAAATCCGCACCTTTTACTCAGATGTGTATAGTTCCGAACGGAGTGTATACGCTTCGTCTACGGCGATAAGGCGACCTAATACACAAGATGTATAAGCTACTTCGCTATTGGAATCGACGGAAGATTAAATCAGCGAGTGTTGAAGGTTTTCCTTACCTAGAAGTGCGTTGGAATCGCCGAAAAAGAGATCCGAATGTGGTGCTTCGGTACGTGCAAAAGCTGCAGCAAGTGGTAGGAGAATCTCTCCCACACTCTCTCACAATCTCTGACTTTCTCCCTCACACCAGCTAGGGTTTCTAGTAAATTCGGATGGGTGAGAGAAGTGAGGGTTTAAAGCCCTTTTATAAGCTAATTTCTTCCCAAATTAGGCTTGGGAATAAAATTTACTTAAGGTATAACCAAATCGGGGCTGTTCTGCTTCAAAAAGGCATTTCGAGAGGTCCCCTAGCCGAACGCTGTCGGACTTAAGCTCATGGTCACTGGATGTTGGTCACACCCAGTTTTCAGTCCGGCAGAGTGCATAGATCGCACGTGGCGGTCCAGTTTCAGTTTAGCGGTCATCGCACCTAGATCAGGTCTACAAGTCTTGTGATATGAAAAAGAAATCTTTGCTGATCCGAGGGTGTAATTTGGCTGAATTCTGATGGTCAGAACGCTTAATAATAATGTGTCAAGTCACGTGCCAGATTTGAATTAAAATTATCAAATCTAACCCTTTTCTCACTCTCTTCACTCCAGGCTCAATGAAATAGCCTCTGAACGTCGGTTGGGCTTGATTTTCGAAACGATTGTAAAGTCCAGCCAAGCAGTCTTAACGGTCTAAGATGGTAGATATCGGACTTTCAACGCGCGGTCTAGATCCAATACAAAGTTTCAAAGGGTTCCCGAGAACAAACCGGTTTAGAGTTTGATCCTGGATTTTATAGTAACGTAACATCAACTATTTTAACAAGTTTTGGGTCTTGCAGAACGTATTTAAAGCGATCAGGGACAATTTCATAGCTACTCCAGTATAGCGCTAGCTAACTTACGCTTAATTTCTAAAGGAATTAATCCTAAGTGATTTCTTTGGCTATGGAATTAGGTTATGAGCGGTTACCAAGGTGTTTTGGTTGACCCATTGCCTAAGGACATCTAATCCCAGGTTGGCAAAAATTCAGGGTGTTACAATCTACCCCCCTTAAAACACAATTTCTTCCCCGAAATTGGCGAAGGGTAAGGAGTATCTAGCAAGACTTCGGTCAATCCTATTTAATGACCTAACCGTACGTATAACCTAAATTAAATGTTTCGATCCTGGGCCAGTGGGGAAGAGGCCAACCATGCTTCCGCTGCGCCACTCTGATCGAACGGTTGCATTGGCTGACCTAACTGGATTAGACTCAATACATTTTTCCCCCCTTAAAACTTGTTTCTACTTAAAGTTTAAGAATCTATGCATCGCTCTGTATATCGAAACGAGGTGCAACTTAGGGGATATCCTTGACATTAATTGGGAAACAACCTCTCATTACAGTGGTTTTCCTTTTCTAATGATGCGTTCTATGGCATTGGTATCTATGGTGATAGAGATGAGCCTAATCTCTATTGTGGTTGAGTTCAGGGGCAGGTATGAGTTGGTGGCAAGATGTCTAATTCTCTACTGGCTTTAAGTCCTCACCATTTCCCAAAGATAATGTGATCACGTTTGGTTGTAGATGGTTGGGCCATCACAGAAGAAAGGTTGTGTAGTGGGTCTGAGCCGGATACATTGACCTTCTATCTAATCAGGACAGAAAATATGTTGTATCAGTTCCTAATCCGAGTCAATGCCGATCATCTGCTTGATCAGAGCATTGGATTCATTGGTAACCACTAGGATTTAGAAGTTGATTCAAACCGCGAATACATCGCTTACATATACAGTTCCTTCACTCCGCGTTCATGAATGCAATAAGCCCTTAGGGAAGGCAATTCTAAGGGGTGTGCTAGTTCATTCTAAGTTCAATCTGAGGGATTTATAAATTTTCCCTGAGAGTGAATGGTTTTAAGTTAAAACCACTTTCCTATGGGTTACAACAGAAGTCTATAAGTAATAAGGGGATCTATCGAACGAATAAGGTTCTACTTCAACCAAATCTAACCTATAGGTCATGTAACATATGATTTTGAGGTAGGAGGAGCCAATCCATCCAACTAACCCATTAGTTACAAAATATTTCAAAGTTGAAATGGCCAAAAGGCCAATTTTCACGTATTTTTACTATTCATTATAAAATTTTGTCTAAGCATGATTTTATATCATTTTCACATTAAGATCAATGCCTAACATGAAAATACTGAAAAACAATTGAAGAATGGGGTGGTGAGAGGAAGAATTTTGAAGGAATTAGGTGAAATGGGGTTTTTAAGCCCTAGCGGTTGAATGTAAGGATTGTGGTTGCCCCACAGCCCAAGGGTTCGCATTTTCAGATTTGGAACCTTTCATAGAACGTCCCAAACCCACCTGTTTACAGCCTAGGAGCTACTTAGGTTGCTTCACACGACCATAGATGCGTTACGGACACGATCGAACGAACGGTTTGAGTAGACTTCGCCTATTGGCGAAACTGCGATCCTATGAGTGTTTCTAGATTCTTTCGCACCCACCTAAGTCAAAGGTGCGACAGCGTACATCGCGTGACCATAACCCAGGCCCGGTTTAATCTCAATCATGCTCTGATACCATCTGTAACATCCCGAACATTAGGGGTCGAGTAAAAACTCCACTCCCGAGTTCGAGAACATCACTTATGCAACATAAATGTGTATGATTGAATGTTGTCTGTGTAAATGTATTAAACATGAGTGGGATTGTAACACCTGTGAAAAATCCGTACTTGGGCTCGAGTACCAACTCGACCCGAAATCGCATAGAAATAATTTCCATGGAAATTAAGCGTAAGTTAGCTAGCGCAATGCTAGAGTAGCTGGGAAATAGTCCCTGATCACTTTAAATGCGTTCTGCAAGACCCAAATCGAGTAGAACAAACAACTCTACAATACTCTATAACCTCGGATCAAACTCTAAGCGGGTTTGTCCTCTGGACCACGTTGAACTTTTGTATTGGATTTAGACCGCGCGTCGAAGGTCCGATACCTCCTATCTTAGACCGTTAGAACCGCTCAGCTAGACTTGACAATCATCTCGAAAATCAAGTCAAACCGATAATCACAGACTATTTCGTTGAACCCGGACTGAAGCGACCGCGAACAGGGACAGATTTGGAATTTCAAATCCAAATCTGGCACACGACTTGACGCGTCAGTATTAAGCGTTCTGACCGTCAGAATTCATCCAGATTACACCCTCGGATCAGGAAAAATTTCTATTTATTATCATGAGACTTTCAGCCCTGATCTACGTGCGGTGACCGCTGAACTGAAACTGGTCCGCCACGTGCGATCTGCGAACCCCGCCAGACTGAAACTTAATACGAGCTACATCTGGTACACATGAGCTTAAGTCCGATCGCAATCGACCAGGGGACCACCAGAAAGTAGTTTTTGGACCGAAACAGCCCCGAAATGGATAGGCACCAAGTAAACTTCGTTCCGGAGCCTATTTCCGGCGTTTTTAAGCTTATAAAAGGGGTTGAAACCCTCATTTCCCTCTCCCATCCGAAAATTGCAACCCTAGGAGAAAAGGAGAGAGAGTTTGAGAGAGAGATTGGAAGGGATTTTTCTCGCTTCCGAGCCGCCGATTGCTGCTGCTTCAACACTTCTTCCCAATCACCTGGCTGGTGATTTCTCCCCTTTTTCAGGTATAAAATAACCCTAGAACTTGCTGATTTAGGGTTTACCTAGATTCATGGCATGTTAGCTAACGTATTTCATAAATCAGGTTCTCCTACTGCCGTAGACAAAGCGTACACGCTCCGTTCAAAATCACGCTTCCGTAAGAGACTAGGTGAGGATTTTAGACGCTTTGATTGACGGTTTACAACGCTTTCAATGTCGTTTAATAGTAGATTATCGACGGCATCGCCGTTTGACATGTATAACATGCTCTCCGTTTCCTGTTTCGTAAATTAACGAAGAATATGAGATTTAGGGCATTTTAGTCATTTGTAGGAAGTACGGTGTAACACCCCGGATTTTGGCCAATCTGGGATTTGACGTCCTTAGATAGTGGGTCAATTAAAACACCTGAAAAATCGTTCAGAACCCAATTCCATAGCCAAAGAAACCACTTAGGATAAATTTCTTTAGAAACTAAGCATAAGTTAGCTAGCGCAACGTTGGAGTGGCTGGGAAACAGTCCCTGATTACTTTAAATACGTTCTACAAGGCCCAAAGCGAGTGGAACCAATGGTGCTATAATGCTCTAAAACCTCGGACCAAACTCTAAGCAGGTTTGTTCTCGGGACCTCTTTGAAACTTTGTATTGGATCTAGACCACGCGTCGTAAGTCAGATGCCTACCATCTTAGACCGTTATGACCACTTAGCTGGGCTTGGCAATCGTTTCGAATATCAAGTCCAACTGACGATCACAGGCTATTTCATTGAGCCCGGACCGAAGAGAGTGTGAATAGGGACATAGTTGGAATTTCAAATTCAAATCTGGCACACAAATTTGACGCATCAGTATTAAGCATTCTGACCGTCAGAATACAGCCAAATTACACCCTTGGATCAGGAAAAATTTCTATTACATATCACGAGACTTATAGGCCTGATCTTGGTGCGGTGACCGTTAAACTGAAACTGGGCCGCCACGTGCGATCTGGGAACCCTACCGGCCTGAAATCTGGATGCGTGCTAGATCCAGTATGCACGAGCTTAAGTCCGACCGCATTTGGCCAGGGGACCTCCAGAAATGCTCTTTTGGACCGAAACAGCCTCGATTTGGATATACTTTAAGTATACCTTGACTTGGAGCCTATTTTGGGCATGTTTAGGCTTATAAAAGGGGTTGAAACCCTCACTCCTCTCTCCCATCCGAATTTGCAAAAATCCCTAGATTGGGAGAGAGAAAAGGTGAGAGTTTGTGAGGGAGATTGGAGGAGAATTCCTTGCCGCTTGTGCTACCTGTTGCAAGTGCCTAAGCAACGCAACTCAATCACGTTGCCGGTGATTTCTCCACTTTTCTAGGTAAGTAAATACCCTAAATAGTTGTTGATTTGAGTTTCCCTTGTTTCCATAGCGATGTAGCTTATGGATCTCGTAAATCAGGTTCTCTATTCGCCGTAGACGAAGCGTATACGCTCCGTTCGAATTCTCATCCCTAAAAGGGAAAAGGTGCGGATATTAGACGCTTTGATTGACTGTTTCCAAAGCTTTCAATGTCGTTTAATAGTAGATTCTTGACGGCATCGCCGTTTGACATGTACAAAATGCTCTCCGTTTCCCGTTTTGTAAATTAACGAAGAATATGAGATTTAGGGCATTTTAGTCATTTGTAGGAAGTACGGTCTACATGCATATTTTGCTGACGTGATTGACATGGTTTGTCGCCGCATTAGAGAGTTAGGAATGATTGCATAATCAGTTTGGCGAAGAGATTCGCCAAGTTGCGCACTTTGGGTCGACATACTATGTGTGGATTTAAGTGTGTAGTGTATGTGTTTGTATAAATGCTTGTATTAGTATGTATTGAATTAAATGATGTTATGTAGTAGTTTGAGATTGATTTCATGATTAATATGCTGACCTAAATGATTTCCTACATGTTGACCTTATGCATGATCGCATTACATGCATAGGAAGTATGCCTTGAAGATTTGCTTAAGTTGAATGTTATAACATGTGCTAACATGCTCACATGATGTATTTCAATTTCAATACCTTTGTTTAGTGTTAATGTAATTCCATAGATGTGTGGGACTTGACTTAGTCCAGGCAGTCGGTAACCGAGCGAATTCGTGGCTGACTGGTCATAGCCACGAACGACGCGTCGATGAATGTGATTCGTGTTGAGAGTTGGCGGCAGTGGTTAGGCCACGCGAAGTGTTTTACGCACTTCATGTCGTTCAATTCGAGATGCGAACGCGCTAGTCGAGCCCGTCAAGTAACCCGACTGGCCGATGTTTGTTCACCTTGTATGTATCATAACTGCTTGAACCTAGGGTACTGAACTTACCATTGTAAACCCTATTAACCGTGGTACCTTGATCCACGAAGACTCATGAGCCGGGCATGGTGGTATGGGACACCGTGGTCGAGCTGTCGGCCTACGCTGGGGCCACAAACCTCCCCGTAGTGACCAGTGAGCACCTATGACTCGTGAGCAGATTATGGTGGTATGGGACACTATATTCTTGCTGTCGGCCTACACTGATAAGGTGATGGGGGAGCGGTGCAACGAGTGCGAGCAACAGCCCTGACAGCCCTTTGTAGTGACCGCGAGCGTATTCTGAGTCTACGGGAGGCGACGACCCTTCCGTAGCAGTAGAGTACAGTAGGCCTGTATTGATAAGGTGATGGGGGAGCGGAGCAACGAGTGCGTGCAACAGCCCTGGCAGCCCTTGCAGTGACCTATAAAAATATACATCGTATGAGATTACTAGGAGTGACGACCCTAGACAGGATCTGTGTTGGGATTGATATAAGGGAGGTACCTTAGTTTCCCAATATTGCTGTATGAAAAGGACTAATAACAACTCGGTAATCATATCACCATGACATTGCATGTGCCTGGAAGATGTGGAGCACTTGAGGGAGTGCGGCATGCTGCGGTCGTAAGATGGTGCCGTATGAGGGAGATCGTCGGTGAGGGCATACATCACGTCATATCATAATTGCATTAACAACAGTATTAGGATTGTTTAATTTACTGCGTTACTATTATCGCATGATTGATTTGATAACATGTTAATCTTTGTTCTATTATTCCACTGAGTTAGCTACTCACTCCCACGTTACGGGACGGTGTTCCGGACACCCACCAGACCTTTTTGTGATTGCAGATGATGGCGCGGCCTGTGAGGCAGAGCCGGACTTGATGATGAGGAGGAGGATCCCTCCTTTATGCGTGTTCTGATCGACGGGATTACAGGGAGGTTGATTAGATACTTTGACATTTGTCATTTCATATTTTTAGCGCACTCATGTATATTCTTTTCATCTACTTTTGGAGTATACATGTATGTGTATAACCTGGTAACATGTTCACACTCTGGAGACATACAACAGTTTATATATGTTATACATACTATTACAGACTTCCGCTGGTTAATTTAACTGTCTCTGGAGTATGATATGCGGTTCTAGCTTAATCTCACTCATGTTTAATACATTATCACAGACAACATTCAATCATACATATCTATGTTGCATAAATAACATTTTGGAACTCGGGAGTTGGGTTTATGCTCGACCCCCCGATTTTCGGGATGTTACATACGGTCTACATGCATATTTTGCTGACGTGATTGACATGGTTTGTCACCGCATTAGGGAGTTAGGAATGCTTGCATAATCAGTTTGGCGAAGAGATTCGCCTAGTTGCGCACTTTGGGTCGACATACTATATGTAGACTTAAGTATGTAGTGTATGTGTTTGTATAAATGCTTGTATTAGTATGTATTAAATTAAATGATGTTATGTAGTAGTTTGAGAATGATTTCTTGATTAATATTCTGACCTAAATGATTTCCTACATGTTGACCATATGCATGATTCCATTACATGCATGGAATGTATGTGTTTGAAGATTTACTTAAGTTGAATGTTATAACATGTGTTAACATGCTCACATGATGTATTTCAATTCCAATACCTTTGCATATAGTGCTAATGTGATTTCATAGGTGTGTGGGACTAGACTTAGTCCAGGCAGTCAGTAACCGAGCGAATTCGTGGCTGACTGGTCATAGCCGCGAACGACGCGTCGATGAACGTGATTCATGTTTAGAGTTGGCGGCAGTGGTTAGGCCACGCGAAGTATTTTACGCACTTCATGTTGTTCGACGCGTCTCAAGTCGAACGACATGAAGTGCGTAAAATACTTCGCGTGGCCTAACCACTGCCGCCAACTCCAAAACACGACTCGCGTTCATCGACGCGTCGTTCGTGGCCAAGATAAGCCAACCACAAATTCGCTCGGTTACCGACTGCCTGGACTAAGCATAGTCCCAAACAATTATGGAATCACATCAGCATTCATAGGAGAGTATTGGAAATGAAATACAACCATGTGAGCATGTTAACACATGTTATAACATACAACTTAAGTAAATCTTCAAGCACATACATTTCATGCATATGGTCAACATGTAGGAAATCATTTATGTCAGCATATTAATTGAGAAATCAATCTCAAACTAATTCATAACATCATTTAATTCAATACATACTAATACAAGCATTTATACAAACACATACACTACACACTTAAGTCTACATATAGTATGTCGACCCGAAGTGCGCAATTAGGCGAATCTCTTCTCCAAACTAATTATGCACTTATTCCTAACATTCTAATGCAGCAATAATCCATGTCAATCACATCAACAAAATATGAATAAAATCAGTACTTCCTACAAATGACTAAAATGCCCTAAATCTCATATTCTTCGTTGATTTACGAAACAAGAAACGGATAGCATGTTGTACATGTCAAACGGCGATGCCGTCGATAATCTACTATTAAACGACATTGAAAGCATTGGAAACCGTCAATCAAATCATCTAAAATTCTCACCTTGTCTCTTATGGATGTGTAAATTCGAACGGAGCGTGTACGCTTCATCTACGGCGATAAGAGAACCTAATTTACGAGTTACGTCAGCTAACATGCTATGAATCCTAGTAAACCTCAAATCAGCAACTTCTAGGGTTATTTCTTACCTGAAAAAGCGGAGGAATCACCGGCTGAATGATGGAAGCGTGTTGCTAAAGCACGTGCAACAGGCGGTACAAAGACAGAAAAATTCTCTCATAATCTCTCTCTCAAACTCTCACCTTTTCTCTCTCCCAATCTAGGGTTTTTCTCAAATTTGGATGGGAGAGAGAAGTGAGGGTTTCAGCCCCTTTTATAAGCACAATCTTACCCGAAATAGGCTCGAGAACAAGGTTTACTTAGGGCATATCCAAATTGGGGCTGTTTCGGTCCAAAAGATGATTTCTGGTGGTCCCCTGGCCGAATGCGATCGGACTTAAGCTCATGCATACCGGATCTAGCACACATCAAGTTTTCAGTCCGGCAGGGTTTGCAGATCGCACGTGGCGGACCAGTTTTAGTTCAGCGGTCACCGCACGTAGATCAGGGCTGCAAGCCTCATGATATGAAATAGAAATTTTTCCTGATCCGAGGGTGTAATCTGGCTGAATTTTGACGGTCAGAACGCTTAATACTAACACGTCAAGTTGTGTGCCAGATTTGAATTTTAAATTCCAAATCTCTCCCTATTCGTACTCTCTTCAGTCCGGGCTCAATGAAATAGCCTGTGATTATCGGTTGGACTTGATTTTTGAAATGATTGTCAAGTCCAGCTAAGCGGTTCTAACGGTCTAAGATAGGAGGTATCGGACTTTCGACGTGCGGTCTAGATCCAATACAAAGCTTCAAAGTGGTCCAGAGAACAAACCTGCTTAGAGTTTGTTCTGAGGTTATAGAGTTTTATAGAGTCATTGGTTCTACTCGATTTGGGTCTTGTAGAACGTATTTAAAGTGATCAGGGACTATTTTCCAGCTACTCTAGCGTTGCGCTAGCTAACTTAGTCATATTTTCTAAGGAATTAATTCTACGCAATTTCGGGTCGAGTCGGTACTCGAGTCCAAGTACGGATTTTTCACGGGCGTTACATCAAATCTAACCCTTTTCTCACTCTCTTCACTCCAGGCTCAATGAAATAGCCTCTGAACGTCGGTTGGGCTTGATTTTCAAAACGATTGTCAAGTCCAGCCAAGCAGTCATAACGGTTTAAGATGGTAGATATCAGACTTTAACGCGTGGTCTAGATCCAATACAAAGTTTCAAAGGGTTCCCGAGAACAAACCGGTTTTGAGTTTGATCCTGGATTTTAGGGTAACGTAGCATCAATGATTTTACAAGTTTTGGGTCTTGCAGAACGTATTTAAAGCGATCAGGGACAATTTCATAGCTACTCCAGCATAGCGCTAGCTAACTTACGCTTAATTTCTAAAGGAATTAATCCTAAGTGATTTCTTTGGCTATGGAATTGGGTTCTGAGCAGTTACCAAGGTGTTTTGGTTGACCCATTGCCTAAGAACGTCTAATCTCAGGTTGGCAAAAATTCGGGGTGTTATAATCTACCCCCCTTAAAACACAATTTCTTTTCTGAAATTGGCGAAGGGTAAGGAGTATCTAGCAAGACTTCGGTCAATCCTATTTAATGACCTAACCGTACGTATAACCTAAATCAAATATTTCGATCCTGGGCCAGTGGGGAAGAGGCCAACCACGCTTCCACTGCGCCACTCTGATCAAACGGTTGTATTGGCTGACCTAACTGGATTGGACTCCATACGTTCTACCCCCCTTAAAACTTGGTTCTACTTAAAGTTCAAGAATCTATGCATTGCTCCGTATATCAGAACGAGGTGCAACTTAGAGGCTATCCTTGACATGAATTGGGAAACAACCTCTCATTACAGTGGTTTTCCTTTGCTAATGATGCATTCTATGGCATTAGTATCTATGGTGATAGAGATGAGCCTAATCTCTATTGTGGTTGAGTTTAGCGGCAGGTATGAGTTGGTGGCAAGATGTCTAATTCTCTACTGGCTTTAAGTCCTCGTCATTTCCCAAAGACAATGTGATCACGTTTGGTTGTAGATGGTTGGGCCATCACAGAAGAAAAGTTGTGTAGTGGGTCTGAGCCAGATACATTGACCTTCTGTCTAATCAGGACAGAAAATGCGTTGTATCAGTTCTTAATCCGAGTCGATGCTGATCCTCTGCTTGATCAGAGCATTGGATTCATTGGTAACCACTAGGATTTAGAAGTCGATTCAAACCGCGAATACATCGCTTACATATACAGTTCCTTTACTCCGCATTCCCAAATGCAATAAGCCCTTGGGGAAGGCAATTCTAAGGGGCGTGCTAGTTCATTCTAAGTTCAATATAAAGGATTTATAAATTTTCCCTGAGAGTGAATGGTTCTACGTTAAAACCACTTTTCTATGGGTTACAACAGAAGTCTATAAGTAATAAGGGGATCTATCGAAGGAATAAGGTTCTACTTCAACCAATTGTAACCTACAATTCCGTAGCATATACAGGCTTTACACTACTTAAGGTAACTAGTAGCTTAGTCTGTAACTCAGTAGTTATAATCCAAAGCCTAAGTTTATATGCTAAATGGTTCCACACCATTACTAAAACAAGGAATTGCTCTATCGCTTAGGGTCAAGATTATCTAAATGGAATTGGATATCCTATATCGTTAGATCCTTCAAATCCAGGAGTACTTAACTCTAGGTCCAAAACGCTAAGGGCCTATATGGCCAGTAGCATTAAGTTGTATTAAATGGAACTGCATTCCTAATCCCACGTCGGGATTGGGTGTGGCATGCTTGGTAAGAGGGTGGGGTGGGATAAAAACTAATTTTGTAGGCTTAATCCTGGGATTTGTAACATGGCAGTGGAAACCATATGATACACCCAATCTAAGGACAATACCTTACAGTGAACGAAATGGCATGCACTCCATTCAACAAAATTTATCACAATACCTGGAATAAAATTCCACATGGATTATGACAGGAATGCATCCGGCTATGCTAAGCCCAAACCACTAACACGAACACATTCTCTACCTCTGACTTCACTAAACTTAACAACAACAAAACACAGAAATCTCAAAACGGTAATCAAACAATCTACAAGACAACGGCACAGATGCCTAATTCTACCAAATTACTCTACCACAGTCCCGACTTACCTTCTTTAACACTGTTGAGTCTAATACTGTCTGTTGCTCACTAGAGCTCTCTCGACCATATATTTTCAGTATTCCTTAAGCAAAGAAAATGGAGAAATAGGATTGAGTGTTGCACGATTTTGAGACTAAAAGAGTGTAAAGGCTCAAATAACAAGGACATGAGAGGGAGGATGGTGGAAAGAGAGAAAAAAAGGCTAAAACAACCTTAACAATAGCCATGGAAAGCGGAGGAAATGCAGAGAAATGGTTGCCCAAATGGACTGAAATGAATCTAGGCCCTGTAGAGGGATGCATCAAGCTCCCGAAGGCTGGATTTTCAAAGGAAAAAGAGAATTATAAAAGGGAATGGAGCTCCACACGATTTCAGCCTCGATTGGAGGTTGTGGGAGCTTTAAATGATGAGATCGGAGAGGGAGAGGGTTGCTAATCACCATGGAAGGATGGACAGGCGTCGTTTTTAGCAATGGAAGGGATTAGGAGGGATCTGGAGCTGCGTTTTGAGATAGGGCAGCAAGAAAAATGGAAATGGGAGGGCATTGGAGCATTTTTTATGAAGGAAGTGTAGGATTTAGGGGGTTTTAAGGGACGGACAGCATATGGGAGGGGTGCCCTACCCCAAAAAACACATGCGCCCAGATTTCAGCCCAAGTGGGGTCCACTGTACGGCGATCCATCGCCGGATCGACGATGACAACGCCGACCGATGGTAGATCCGGCTAGTCTGGCCTGGTGGGCTGGGTCCCCCCTGCCTTGGAGGTCCCAGATATATATGCGCCCCACCCTAGTTCATTGTAGTTTGGTCTAGGGAGGCCCAACTCTCCATTTGGGGTGTTCCGGGTCCAATCTGTAAACCTGAATGAACTTATAGTCCATGTAACATATGATTTTGGGGTAGGAGGAGCCAATCCATCTAACTAACCCATTAGTTACAAAATATTTCAAAGTTGGAATGGCCAAAAGGCCAAATTTCATGTATATTTACTATTCATTATAAACTTTTGTCTAAGCATGATTTTATATCATTTTCATTTTAAGATCAATGCCTAACATGAAAATACTAAAAAAAAAAATTGAAGAATGGGGTGTGAGAGGAAGAATTTTGAAGGAATTAGGTGAAATGGGGTTTTTAAGCCCTAGCAGTTGAATGTAAGGGTTGTGGTTTCCCCACAGCCTAAGGGTTCGCATTTTCAGATTTGGAACCTTTCATAGAACGTCTCAAACCCACCTGCTTACAGCCTAGGAGCTACTTAGGTTGCTTCACGCGACCATAGATGCGTTACGGACACGATCGAACGAACGGTTTGAGTAGACTTCGCGTATTGGCGAAACTGCGATCCTATGAGTGTTTCTAGATTCTTTCGCACCCACCTAAGTCAAAGGTGTAACGCCCGTGAAAAATCCGTACTTGGGCTCGAGTACCAACTCGACCCGAAATCGCGTAGAATTAATTTCCATGGAAATTAAGCGTAAGTTAGCTAGCGCAACGCTAGAGTAGCTGGGAAATAGTCCCTGATCACTTTAAATACGTTCTACAAGACCAAAATCAAGTAGAACAAACAACTCTACAATACTCTATAACCTCAGATCAAACTCTAAGCAGGTCTGTTCTCTGGACCACATTGAAATTTTGTATTGGATTTAGACCGCGCGTCGAAGGTCCGATACCTCCTATCTTAGACCGTTAGAACCACCCAGCTGGACTTGACAATCATCTCAAAAATCAAGTCAAACCGATAATCACAGACTATTTCATTGAACCCGGACTGAAGCGACCGCGAATAGGGACAGAATTGGAATTTCAAATTCAAATCTGGCACACGACTTGACGCGTCAGTATTAAGCGTTCTGACCGTTAGAATTCATCCAGATTACACCCTCGGATCAGGAAAAATTTCTATTTATTATCATGAGACTTTCAGCCCTGATCTACGTGCGGTGACCGCTGAACTGAAACTGGTCCGCCACGTGCGATCTGCGAACCTTGCCAGACTAAAAACTTAATACGTGCTACATCTGGTACGCATGAGCTTAAGTCAGATCGCAATCGACCAGGGGACCACCAGAAAGTAACTTTTGGACCAAAACAGCCCCGAAATGGATAGGCACCAAGTAAACTTCATTCCGGAGCCTATTTCCGGCGTTTTTAAGCTTCTAAAAGGGGTTGAAACCCTCATTTCTCTCTCCCATCCGAAAATTGCAAACCCTAGGAAAAGGAGAGAGAGTTTGAGAGAGAGATTGGAAGGGATTTTTCCCGCTTCCGAGCCGCCAATTGCTGCTGCTTCAGCACCTCTTCCCAATCACCTGGCTGGTGATTTCTCCGTTCTTTCAGGTACAAAACAACCCTAGAACTTGCTGATTTAGGGTTTATCCAGATTTAGGGCGTGTTAGCTAACGTATTTCATAAATCAGGTTCTCCTACTGCCGTAGACGAAGCGTACACGCTCCGTTCAAAATCACGCTTCCGTAAGAGACTAGGTGAGAATTTTAGACGCTTTGATTGACGGTTTACAACGCTTTCAATGTCGTTTAATAGTTGACATGTACAACATGCTATCCGTTTCCTGTTTCGTAAATGAACGAAGAATATGGGATTTAGGGCATTTTAGTCATTTGTAGGAAGTACGGTCTACATGCATATTTTGCTGACGTGATTGACATGGTTTGTTGCCGCATTAGGGAGTTAGGAATGCTTGCATAATCAGTTTGGCGAAGAGATTCGCCTAGTTGCGCACTTTGGGTCGACATACTATATGTAGACTTAAGTGTGTAGTGTATGTGTTTGTATAAATGCTTGTATTAATATGTATTGAATTAAATGATGTTATGTAGTAGTTTGAGATTGATTTCTTGATTAATATGCTGACCTAAATGATTTTCTACATGTTTACCTTATGCATGATTGCATTACATGCATGGAAAGTATGCCTTGAAGATTTTCTTAAGTTGAATGTTATAACATGTGTTAGCATGCTCACATGATTGGATTTAAATTCTAATACCTTTACATATATTGTTAATGTGATTCCATAGATGTGTAGGACTTGACTTAGTCCAGGCAGTCGGTAACCGAGCGAATTCGTGGCTGATTGGTCATAGCCACGAATGACGCGTCGATGAACGTGATTCGTGTTTAGAGTTGGCGGCAGTGGTTAGGCCACGCGAAGTGTTTTACGCACTTCATGTCGTTCGACTTGAGATGCGATCGCGCTAGTCGAGCCCGTCAAGTAACCCGACTGGTCGATGTATGTTCACCTTGTATGAGTCATAACTGCTTGAACCTAGGGTACTGAACTTACCATTGTAAACCCTGTTAACCATGGTACCTTGATCCACGAAGACTCATGAGTCGGGCATGGTGGTATGTGACACCGTGGTCGAGCTGTCAGCCTACGCTGGGGCCACAAACCTCCCCGTAGTGACCAGTGAGCACCTAGACTCGTGAGCAGATTATGGTGGTATGGGACACTATATTCTAGCTGTCGGCCTACACTGATCAGGCGACGAGCCCTTTGTAGTGACCGCGAGCGTATTCTGAGTCCACGGGAGGCGACGACCCTTCCGTTGCAGTAGAGTACAGTAGGCCTGTATTGATAAGGTGATCGGGGAGTGGTGCAACGAGTGCGAGCAACAGCCCTGGCAGCCCTTGCAGTGACCTACGAAATATGCATCGTATGAGATTACTAGGAGTGACGACCCTAGACAGGATCTGTGTTGGGATTGATACAAGGGAAGTACCTTAGTTTCCCAATCCTGCTGTTTGAATGGACTAATAACAACTTGGAAATCATATCACCATAGCATTGCATGTGCCTGGAAGATGTGGAGCACTCTAGGGAGTGTGGCATGCCGCGGTCGTAAGATGTTGCCGCATGAGGGTGATCGTCGGTGAGGGCATACATCACGTCATGTCATCTTGCATTAACAACAGTATTAGGATTGTCAGATTTACTGCTTTACTATTATCGCGTGATTGAATTGTGAACATGATAATCTTTGCTCTATGATTCCACTGAGTTGATCACTCATTCCCACGTTACGGGATGGTGTTTGCAACACCCACCAGACCCTGTTGTAGATGCAGGTGAGGCCGAGATCCAGGAGATGGAGCCAGAGATCGACGAGGACCAGGATGAGTTCTCGTATATGCAGTATCACGACGGCTTCCCGTAGGCGACCTGGATCGAGGGGACATCAGTGGGACTTTTTTGAACATTATTCTTTTGTTTATGTATATGTATATGAGACTCAGAGATGTAGTCATACTTTGGAGACAGATGAGATTTACTTTTTTTTTCTATACAGTGATATATACATTGTTTAGTCTTCCGCTTGCTTTTATCACTGGATCTGAAGTATGAATTGCAGTTTTGGTATACTTTTACTCATGTGAATGCTTTAAATCAGACAACATCGAATCATAACCATTTTTGTTGCATAAGTGACGGTCTGGAACTCGGGAGTTGAGTTTATACACGACCCCCGATTTTCAGGGTGTTACAAGTTGGTATCAGAGCATGAATAAGAGTATACTGGGCCTGGGTTATGGTCTTGCGACGTACGCTGTCGCTTCCTTTGACTTAGGAGGATGCGAGAAGGGTCTAGAAACACTTCCAGGATCGCAGATTCGCCGATAGGCGAAGTCTATTAGAATCGATCGCAAGATCGAGTCTGTAACGCATCTCGGGTCGCGTAAGGCAACCCGAATCGCTTCTAAGCTGTAGGAAGTCAGGTTGAGGCGTTCTACGAGTGGTTTTTAAACCGTGAAAGTGAATCCTTGGGCCGTGGGATGACCACGACTCCTGTAATCAATCGCCAGGGCTTAAAAACCCCGTTTCGCCAAAAATCTTCAAAATTCCTCCTCTAAACACTCTGACCTTCATTTCTTTCTTATCCATTTCATATTAAGCATCAAACATAATATGAAAATAACACAAATTAGTACTTTCACAAAATTTTACAGTGAATAGTAAAATTTCATGAAACATGGCCATAAGGCCATTCTAACTTCACTTTCTTTAGCAACTAAGGATCTAGATAGATGTACTGGCTCCTTCTACCCTAAATTCATATGCTGCATCATATGATTTAGTATTCAGAATTACAATGTGGTCCCGGAAAGCCCCGAACACATATTTGGGCTCATACAGACCAAAATACGATGAACTAGGGGGTGGGACATACATTTTTGGAACCCCTGGACCATGGGGGACCAGACCCATGTGGTCCCACCGGCCAACTTGGAAGTTGGCCGGCGATGCCATCGCCGGTCGGGCGATGCATCGCCGACCGGTGGGGTCCGTTGGACCTAAAAATCGGGCGCACGCCCTTAAATGGGTTGTACACCCTCCCTAGGTAGCTCCCATCTCATGAAAACCCCTAAATCATACCCCTCCTTCACAAACAGCCCTCCCCATAGCCCTATTTTTGATTTTCAGCAACCCCTTCCAAACTTCGGCGTCCCAAAGCACTCCTAGATCACTCCTTGGCCAAAACCGACCACCACCCATCACTTATTGAGTGTTGGCAGCCCCTCTTCTTGAAGATCTCACCATTTGGAGCTCCAAAAATCCCCAAATAGAGCTGAAATCGTGAGGTACTCCATTCTACCTTTTTGATTGTATTTCTCCTTGAAATTATAGCCTTGGGAAGCTTGAAGCATCCCTCTACGACGCCTAAATTTCCTTTTTTCCAGATTGGGTAGCCACTTCTTCGCATTTTTTCCATTTTCCATGGCTTTCGTGGAAGCCATTTTGGGCCTTTTATCACTCTCATCCATCATATCTTTGATGGGTAAGAGGAAAACCGCAACAGACGAGGCTGGGACGAGCCACCCTGCTCGATCGAGAAGACCGCGGGGTGGTGGCGCAAGTTCAAGCACCGCCGCAGGTCCAGCTGCAGTCCTGGAGTGCCGTACAAAGCGGGATTTGGATCCCCATGCACACCTTGGGCTAACAATTCTGTCGGAGATGCCTCATGGCCAATACACTGATCACAAAGTATTATTTGAGGCGGACGTAGATGGACGATTGTTCGGCGAGTATCTGTTGTTCGAACGTATTGAAGCTGCGCATTGGGGTCCGATCTTTGAAGCTCGCGCTCGTGCTAATGTGAGCACCGTTCGTGCCTTCTATGCTAGTATCCAGAATCCTACCTTGGAGCCTTTGCAGTTTAAAATCCCTTTTGGTAGAGATCGGATGGCTACGATCGACGTTCGGTTGATTGCGCGACTTCTCAACGTGCCTCTAGGTGATGTGCATCCTAGTGAGAAGAATCTGAGGACTAGACGTGAACGAGATCGCCGCACCAGGTTTTTGTGCGGTAAGTTGGTTCCATGGCAGCCTAATAATAGCCTCAAGGCGACGTACATGTCTGAGGATTTGCGCCAGCTGCACCATATCTGCACGTTCAATGTTTATCCCAAGTCGACGAACCGCATTGAATGTACACGTCTTATGGTCGATTTCTTATTTCTGGTGGCCCAGGGAGAGAACGTATGTATGACCACTTTCATCTTACGACAGATAGTTCTCATAGCCAGGTCAAGAAGAACATCCGAATCGCTTCCCTTTGGCTGACTTATTTACAAGATTGCGCTTGAGTTTGCCTATAGACTTGGGCCAAAATTGCTGGTATCGATTCACACCATCGATGAGTCGACAATGGTCAAGATGAAGATTGGGTCGCAATACCGTGAAAATCAACTTGAAAGGGATAGTGGGGATGACTTTGATGATGAGGAAGATCAAAGCGAAGAAGAACCTAGAGTAGAGGTTCAGGAAGAAGCTCAGGAAGAAGTAGAAGAGGAGGCTCAGGATACTGATGAGAGCCCTCCTCCTTCTGCGCAGGCTACTATCGACGACCGCATTGCTCGGATGGAGGAGAGTCAGACCGCTTTGCGAAGGAAAGTCCAAGAACTTCGCGCAGAGGTCGCTGATGCCAAGGCCGTTACAAAGAAGAAATTTGGCAAGGTGACTCGCACCTTGAAGGCGATCCTGTGTTGCTTACAGGATAAGGGTGCTCCTCCTCCGTCACCAGACTCCGACTAGCGATGCGATCTTTGATGTTATTATCAGTAGTTAGTCATTTTCTGCTTATGTGTGTAAGCCTGTTAGGGCTAGTGCTTTGTTCATGTTGCTGTTGTTTAACTGTCTTAATTTTCATGTAATTCTTGTCATGATGCTTGTAAGGATATATCCCTTGTATTGTGACAATTTTGATTAATTGAAATGCATGGAATGCCTTTGACTCTTTATGCGGATGATTGTGGTGTATTTGTGCAATTGAGACTGACAAGGTTGTGCCCTATTTTGAATATAGGGAATGCCACCTAAGACTACGCGGAGCACGGCTCGGCTTGCATTGTCAGAGCATATGGATCAGACTCCTTCGCAGTCTGGCACCCATGCGGACCCTGCTGTGGGCCCGATTCCTGAGGCGGTTCGATCGTCTCAGCCTGCCGCTGGTCCTACAGATGGACCACCGCCATTTACGCCATCAGTCAGAGAGCCACATCGTGCATCTACTTCCACACCGCATCCGCCACAGCCTGCTCCACCCCCTGACAGATTCGAGCAAATGATGGCTATGATGCTGCAGCAGCAGCAGCTTCTGACCACCATAGTGGGGACATTAGCCCAGAGTGGGGGTGCGACTACATCTACTCCACCTGCACCACCTGCGCATCCAGCTGAGGATGCCTATACATATGCCCAGGATGAGGGCATGGCTCATCCTGCGCCGCCTGCTTTCCCTACGGGGAATCCTGCCGACACACGGGGCCTTTTGGAGCAATTTCAGCGCTTGCGGCCTCCTACTTTCACGGGTTCTCACAGACCCGAGGAGGCTGAGTACTGGCTCGACCGGGTGTCGAAGATCTTGCGGATGTTGCACTGCACCGAAGCTGAGCAGGTAGAGCTGGCTACCTTCCTGTTTGAGAGAGAGGCCAACATGTGGTGAGATAGCGTACTGCGGACCGTTGCCGCAGACTTTGTATGGACGTGGGCAGCATTTGAGTTCCGCTTCCATGAGAAGTATTATCCCCAGACCTACAGGCACGATAGGGAGAATGAGTTTCTCCGTCTCAGACAGGCAGCGATGACAGTTACCGAGTATGAGCATCGGTTCACAGAGTTGGGCAGGTACGTCCCGACGATCCTAGCTGATGAGCAGATGCGCATACGGCGCTTTTTGGAGGGCTTGCGATCAGATCTTCGGTCGAAGATGTGTTGTGTTAGTTTTCCCTCCTATGTGGAGTTGATTCACATGTCCATGCGGGCAGAGCAGGACGTGGATCGACTTGCGCGATCTCGAGGCCCGGCTGCTTCTAGGCCACGACCGGATTTGCCAGACAGGCCCTTTGCGGGCAAGAGGCCTCGCATTGATCCTCCTACTAGGACTACGGCGCCTGTACCACCGTTTCGGTGCCCTGATTTGACATGTATATACTGTGGGAGGACGGGCCACTTAGCGCAGAGCTGCTTTTCGAGGATGCGGGACAGTGGGTTCTCACCACCACAGAAGATTGACCGTGTACGTCCGCAGGCGATATCAGCACCGCCTATACGGTCAGCTCCTGCGCATCCTTCTTTCAGACCTACGGTATCGCAGATCCGACAGCCTCCACGGCCCTTGACACAGCGGCCGAACCGGCCACAGCAGGCTCGGGTTCATGCATTGACAGCTGAGGCAGCTGCGATGCCGACTTTCCATCATTCAGCCTTCGAGGTTACGGCCCATATCGGAGGTACTCCCGTTCTTGTCATGGCGGACACTGGTTCCACGATTTCTTTGATATCGCGTGCCGTAGTTAGACGTCTTGGGTTATAGACTATCACTATGGATAGCGTGCGAGTCTTTGCAGCTCATGGAGATTATTCGGATGTCACCCAGATGTGTGAGGGTTGTTTGGCTGATCTGGGAGGCAGGATGATGACTCTTGATCTGGTCGTCGATCCCTCGCTCGTTTATCTCGACGTCATTCTTGGCATGGACTGGTTGACTGCAGCGAGAGCCGAGATTGACTGCGAGACTCGTATAGTCACAGCGTACGAGCCTGAGGGTGCATCCTTCACATTTCCAGTGCGGGTAAATCTTCCTTTCCGCATACTTAGCTACGCCACTCTATTGCGTGACGCTGGTGCCCAGGTACTTGAGCAGATGCCAGTTGTTTCCGAGTTTGGGGATCTGTTCAGGAAGATCCCTGGTTTGCCGCCCCGACGTGAGATCGATTTCACTATCGATCTGATTCCTGGTTCTACACCCGTCTCACTGCCGATGTATCGCATGGCACCATGTGAGATGGAGGAGTTGAGGACGCAGATTGATGGTCTGCTAGAGCTTGGCCTTATACGGCCTAGCGTGTCTCCTTGGGGAGCACCGGTCTTGTTCGTGAGGAAGAAGGATGGTTCGATGCGATTGTGTATTGATTATCGCAGGCTGAACCAGCTCACAGTGAAGAATAAGTACCCTTTGCCCAGGATCGATGACTTGTTCGATCAGCTGAGAGGAGCGCAGTACTTCTCGAAGATTGATCTTCAGTCAGGTTATCATCAGCTACGCGTCAGGGATGAGGACGTGCAGAAGACAGCATTCAGGACCAGTTTTGGCCACTACGAGTTCCTCGTGATGTCGTTCGGTCTCACGAATGCACCGGCCGTGTTCATGGATCTGATGAACTGGATATTTTGGCCTTTCCTCTATCGATTCGTCGTTGTCTTCATTGACGAAATTTTGGTGTACTCTAGGAGTCGAGAGGAGCATGAGGAGCACTTGCGTTTGGTCCTTGATACGCTCAGACGGCATCAGTTGTTCGCACAGTATAAGAAGTGCGACTTCTGAAAACAGGAGGTGAAGTTTCTGGGACATGTGGTGTCCAAGGATGGCATGGCAGTTGACCTGTCTAAGGTAGCTGCGGTGCAGGACTGGGAGCAGCCTGGTTCTGCCACTGAGGTGAGGAGTTTCTTGGGTCTCGCTGGCTACTATCGGCGCTTCATTCAGGACTTCTCGAAGATCGCGAGACCCTTATCTCAGTTGACACGGAAGGACGTGAAGTTCGCCTGGAATGATAAGGCGGAGTCAGCTTTTCAGGAGCTGAAGGACAGACTTACGTCCGCTCCTGTGCTAGTATTGCCAGAGCGAGGGGTTAGATACACTATATACACTGACGCGTCTAGCGTTGGTTTGGGTTGTGTCCTTATGCAGAGGGACAGGGTAATTTCGTATGCCTCGAGACAATTAAGGAAGCACGAGGAGAATTACCCTACACACGACCTAGAGTTGGCAGCCGTTATATTCGCACTGAGACTCTGGAGACATTACCTCTACGGAGAGGAGTTCGAGCTCTTTTGCGACCACAAGAGCCTCAAGTACATATTCATGCAGCGAGACTTGAATATGAGGCAGCGACGATGAATGGAGACGTTGAAGGACTTCAAGTTTGAAGTCTCTTACCATCCTGGGAAGGCGAACCTTGTGGCTGATGCGTTGAGCCGTAAGAAGGCGATAGAGTTTGCGGCTCCGCTGATGGTTGCCGAGTGGGATATGGTTGAGTTTTTGCGAGACTTTGAGCAGAAACTCACCGTAGAGGAGCCGTTTGAGTTCATCGCACATGTACAGGTGCGATCTCAGATCGATGACCGAGTCATCGAGGCGCAGAGGGACGATGCGCATCTTACTGAGCTTCGAGAGCAGGCCAGTGATGATGCTGACGCCGACTGGCGAGTTGGCATGGATGGGGGCTTACGTTACCGTGACCGCCTATGCATCCCAGATGTCCCTGACTTGAGACGAGAGATTCTCGAGGCTGCACATTCTACTAGACTCGCGATGCATCCAGGCAGTACGAAGATGTATCGTGACGTGAAGAGGACGTATTGGTGGGAAGGTATGAAGACCCACATAGCTGAGTTCGTGTCCCGTTGTCTCACTTGTCAGCAGGTGAAGGCAGAGCATCGCCGACCACCTGGACTTTTGCAGCCTATGCCGATTGCAGTTCATTTCCATGGACTTCATTTCTGGGTTGCCGAAGATGAGGAAGGGACATGATTCCATTTGGGTGATCGTCGACCGATTGACGAAGTCGGCGCACTTCCTACCGATCAGAGTTACGAACTCTGCAGACGAGCTGGCTAGATTGTACATCAGAGAGATCGTGCGTCTGCATGGAGTTTCGTTGGAGATCATGTCGGACAGAGACACGCGGTTCATTTCTATTTTCTGGACTCGCATTCAGGAGGCTATGGGTGTGAAGTTGAAGTTCAGTACTGCCTTCCACCCACAGACGGACGGACAGACGGAGCGAGTGAACCAGATCCTGGAAGACATGTTGCGAGCTTACGCATTGGACTTCAAGGACAGTTGGGATGACTGTCTTGCATATGCGGAGTTTGCGTACAACAATAGCTTCCAGGCGAGTATCGGCATGGCACCTTATGAGGCGCTGTATGGGCGACCTTGTCGCGCACCGCATTGCTGGTTAGAGGTCGGTGAGCGTAGCTTGATTGGCCCAGAGTTGGTGCAGGCGACGTCAGAGAAGATCGATATTATTCGACGTCGGCTTCTTACAGCGCAGAGCAGACAGAAGAGCTACGCCGATACGAGACGGAGGCCACTAGAGTTCACAGTCAGGGATCACGTGTTTTTGCGAGTTTCCCCTATGAAGGGAGTCCTTTGGTTCGGGAAGAAGGGGAAGCTGGCACCGTGATTCATTGGTCCATTCCAGATCCTCGATCGTGTGGGAGCGGTGGCTTACCGATTGGCTTTACCCACACCCCTCGGGAGCATCCACAACGTATTTCATATTTCTATGCTGAAGAAGTACGTTGCTGATCCTTCCCATATCATCAGATGAGAGCAGGTGCAGTTAGGAGAGGATGTTACTTATATCCTGCGACCGACACGCATCTTAGACAGGAAGGAGCAGGTACTGCGTAGCAAGGTGATTCCCCTTGTGAAGGTACTATGGACGCATCACTCTGAGGAGGAGGCTACTTGGGAGACAGAAGCCGAGATCAGAAAGAACTACCCATAGCTTCTCGAGGAGTACGAAAAGGTACAAATTTCGAGGATGAAATTATTTGTTAAGGGGGGTAGATTGTAACGCCCGTGAAAAATCCGTACTTGGGCTCGAGTACCAACTCGACCAGAAATCGCGTAGAATTAATTTCCATGGAAATTAAGCGTAAGTTAGCTAGCGCAACGCTAGAGTAGCTGGGAAATAGTCCCTGATCACTTTAAATACGTTTTACAAGACCCAAATCGAGTAGAACAAACAACTCTACAATACTCTATAACCTCGGATCAAACTCTAAGCAGGTCTGTTCTCTGGACCACATTGAAATTTTGTATTGGATTTAGACCGCGCGTCAAAGGTCCGATACCTCCTATCTTAGACCGTTAGAACCGCCCAGCTGGACTTGACAATCATCTCGAAAATCAAGTCAAATCGATAATCACAGACTATTTCATTGAACCCGGACTGAAGCGAACGCGAATAGGGACAGAATTGGAATTTCAAATTCAAATCTGGCACACGACTTGACGCGTCAGTATTAAGCGTTCTGACCGTCAGAATTCATCCAGATTACACCCTCGGATCAGGAAAAATTTCTATTTATTATCATGAGACTTTCAGCCCTGATCTACGTGCGGTGACCGCTGAACTGAAACTGGTCCGCCACGTGCGATCTGCGAACCCTGCCAGACTAAAAACTTAATACGTGCTACATCTGGTACGCATGAGCTTAAGTCTGATCGCAATCGACCAGGGGACCACCAGAAAGCAACTTTTGGACCGAAACAGCCCCGAAATGGATAGGCACCAAGTAAACTTCATTTCGGAGCCTTTTTTCGGCGTTTTTAAGCTTATAAAAGGGGTTGAAACCCTCATTTCTCTCTCCCATCCGAAAATTGCAAACCCTAGGAAAAGGAGAGAGAGTTTGAGAGAGAGATTGGAAGGGATTTTTCCCGCTTCCGAGCCGCCGATTGCTGCTGCTTCAGCACCTCTTCCCAATCACCTGGCTGGTGATTTCTCCATTCTTTCAGGTACAAAACAACCCTAGAACTTGCTGATTTAGGGTTTATCCAGATTTAGGGCGTGTTAGCTAACGTATTTCATAAATTAGGTTCTCCTACTGCCGTAGACGAAGCGTACACGCTCCGTTCAAAATCACGCTTCCGTAAGAGACTAGGTGAGAATTTTAGACGCTTTGATTGACGGTTTACAACGCTTTCAATGTCGTTTAATAGTAGATTATCGATGGCATCGCCGTTTGACATGTACAACATGCTCTCCGTTTCCTGTTTCGTAAATTAACGAAGAATATGGGATTTAGGGCATTTTAGTCATTTGTAGGAAGTACGGTCTACATGCATATTTTGTTGACGTGATTGACATGGTTTGTTGCCGCATTAGGGAGTTAAGAATGCTTGCATAATCAGTTTGGCGAAGAGATTCGCCTAGTTGCGCACTTTGGGTCGACATACTATATGTAGACTTAAGTGTGTAGTGTATGTGTTTGTATAAATGCTTGTATTAATATGTATTGAATTAAATGATGTTATGTAGTAGTTTGAGATTGATTTCTTGATTAATATGCTGACCTAAATGATTTCCTACATGTTTACCTTATGCATGATTGCATTACATGCATGGAAAGTATGCCTTGAAGATTTGCTTAAGTTGAATGTTATAACATGTGTTAGCATGCTCACATGATTGGATTTAAATTCTAATACCTTTACATATATTGTTAATGTGATTCCATAGATGTGTGGGACTTGACTTAGTCCAGGCAGTCAGTAACCGAGCGAATTCGTGGCTGATTGGTCATAGCCACGAACGACGCGTCGATGAACGTGATTCGTGTTTAGAGTTGGCGGCAGTGGTTAGGCCACGCGAAGTGTTTTACGCACTTCATGTCGTTCGACTTGAGATGCGATCGCGCTAGTCGAGCCCGTCAAGTAACCCGACTGGTCGATGTATGTTCACCTTGTATGAGTCATAACTGTTTGAACCTAGGGTACTGAACTTACCATTGTAAACCCTGTTAACCATGGTACCTTGATCCACGAAGACTCATGAGCCGGGCATGGTGGTATGTGACACCGTGGTCGAGCTGTCGGCCTACGCTGGGGCCACAAACCTCCCCGTAGTGACCAGTGAGCACCTAGACTCGTGAGCAGATTATGGTGGTATGGGACACTATATTCTAGCTGTCGGCCTACACTGATCAGGCGACGAGCCCTTTGTAGTGACCGCGAGTGTATTCTGAGTCCACGGGAGGCGACGACCCTTCCGTTGTAGTAGAGTACAGTAGGCCTGTATTGATAAGGTGATCGGGGAGCGGTGCAACGAGTGCGAGCAACAGCCCTGGCAGCCCTTGCAGTGACCTACGAAATATGCATCGTATGAGATTATTAGGAGTGACGACCCTAGACAGGATCTGTGTTGGGACTAATAACAACTTGGAAATCATATCACCATAGCATTGCATGTGCCTGGAAGATGTGGAGCACTCTAGGGAGTGTGGCATGCCGCGGTCATAAGATGTTGCCGCATGAGGGTGATCGTCGGTGAGGGCATACATCACGTCATGTCATCTTGCATTAACAACAGTATTAGGATTGTCGGATTTACTGCTTTACTATTATCGCGTGATTGAATTGTGAACATGCTAATCTTTGCTCTATGATTCCACTGAGTTGATGACTCATTCCCACCTTACGGGATGGTGTTTGCAACACCCACCAGACCCTGTTGTAGATGCAGGTGAGGCCGAGATCCAGGAGGTGGAGCCAGAGATCGACGAGGACCAGGATGAGTTCTCGTATATGCAGTATCACGACGGCTTCCCGTAGGCGACCTGGATCGAGGGGACATCAGTGGGACTTTTTTGAACATTATTCTTTTGTTTATGTATATGTATATGAGACTCAGAGATGTAGTCATACTTTGGAGACAGATGAGATTTACTTTGTTTTTCCATACAGTGATATATACATTGTTTAGTCTTCCGCTTGCTTTTATCACTGGATCTGAAGTATGAATTGCAGTTTTGGTATACTTTTACTCATGTGAATGCTTTAAATCAGACAACATCGAATCATAACCATTTTTGTTGCATAAGTGACGGTCTGGAACTCGGGAGTTGAGTTTATACATGACCCCCGATTTTCAGGGTGTTACAAAAGGAACGACAGCGTACATCGCGTGACCATAACCCAGGCCTGGTTTAATCTCAATCATGATCTGATACCATCTGTAACATCCCGAACATCGGGGGTCGAGTAAAAACTCCACTCCTGAGTTCGAGAACATCACTTATGCAACATAAATGTGTATGATTGAATGTTTTCTGTGTTAATGTATTAAACATGAGTGGGATTAAGACAGAACAACATATCATACTCCAGAGACAGTTAAATTAACAAGCGGAAGACTGTGATACACACATATAATATATAATTGATTGTAAGTCTCCAAAGTGTGAACATGTTACCAGGTTAAACATATACATGTATACCTCAAAAGAGAAAGAAAGAATATACATGAGTGCTCTGAAAATATAAAATGACAAGTGTCATGGCATCTAATGAATCTCCCAATAATCCCGTCGTTCAGAACACGCATAAAGGAGGGATCCTCCTCATCATCATCAAGTTCGGCTCCGCCTCGCAGGCCGCACCATCATCTACAATCACAATAGGGACTGGTGGGTGTCCGAAAACACCATCCCGTAACGTGGGAGTGAGTGATCAACTCAGTGGAATAATAGAGCAGAGATTAGCATGTTCTCAAATCAATCATGCGATAGTAGTAAAGCAATTAATCAAACATTCCTAAATACTATTGTTAATGCAATATGACATGACATGATGGATGCCCTCACCGACGATCTCCCTCATACGGCACCATCTTACGCCCGCGGCATGCTTTCTTCCCACAGTGTTCCACATCTTCCAGGCACGTGCAATGTGATGGTGATATGATTACTGAGTTATTATTAGTCCATTCATACAACAGTATTGGAAAACTAAGGTACCTTACTTATATCAATCCCAACACAGATTCTGTCTAGGGTCGTCACTCCTAGTAATCTCATACGATATTTATTTTATAGGTCGCTGCAAGGGCTGCCAGGGTTGTTGCTCACACTCGTTGCACCTCTCCCCCATCACCTTATCAATACAGGCTTAATTATTCTTAAGACTGCATCAGGACTCGTCGCCCCCATGCGGTGTCAGGATAAACTCAAGGTCACTACAAAGGGCTCGTCACCTGATCAGTGTAGGGCGACAGCAAGAATATAGTGTCCCATACCACCATAATCTGCTCAGATTAGGGTGCTCACTAGTCACTACGGGGAGGTTGGTGGCCCCAGCGTAGGCCGACAGTTCGACCACGGTGTCCCATACCACCATGCCCGGCTCATGAGTCTTTATGGATCAAGGTACCATGGTTAACAGTGTTTCCAATGGTAAGTTCAGTACCCTAGGTTCAAGTTGTTATGACTCATACAGGGTGAACAATCAATGGCCAGTCGTATTACTTGACGGGCTCGACTAGCACGAGCGCATCGCAAGTCGAATGACATGAAGTGCGTGAGACACTTCGCGTGGCCTAACCACTTCCGCCAACTCCAAACACGACTCGCGTTCATCGACGCGTCCTTCGTGGAAAATAGAAACCAACCACGAATTCGATCCATTACCGACTCCTTGGACTAGGTCATAGCCCCAAACATTTATAAATAACATCAGTAAGCATATGAGAGTAGTAGGAATGAATATAAAAAATATAAGCATGTTGACACGTGTTATAACATACAACTTAAGCAAATAATCCCACACATGTATTTCATATAAACAATGAAATCAATACATATAGCCAACATGATGGAAATCGTTTATATTAGCATATTACTTGAGAATTCCATCTCAAAACTCATACACAACACCATTTACTCAATACATACTAATACAAACATTTATACAAACACTTAGACTACACACTTTAGTCTACATAGCATATGTCGACTCAAAGTGCGAATTTGGGCGAATCTCTTCGCCAAACTGATTATACACGCATTCCTAATATCCTATTGCGAGAAAAAGCCATGTCAATCATTTCAGCAAAATATGGATGTTTACAGTATTTCCTACAAATGACTAAAATGCCCTAAATCTCATATTTTTCCTACGTTTACGAAACGGAAAACGGACAGCATGTTGTACATGTCAATCGGCGTTGCCGTCGATAATTTACTATTAAAAGACATTGAAAGCGTTGAAAATAGCCAATCAAAGCGTCTAAAATCCGCACCTTTTACTCTAGATGTGTATCGTTCCGAACGGAGCGTATACGCTTCGTCTACGGCGATCAGGCGACCTAATACACACGATGTATAAGCTACTTCGCTATTGGAATCGACGGAAGCTTAAATCAGCAAGTGTTGAAGCTTTTCCTTACCTAGAAGTGCGTTGGAATTGCCAGAAAAGAGATCCGAATGTGGTGCTTCGGTACGTGCAAAAGCTCCAGCAAGTGGCAGGAGAATCTCTCCCACACTCTCTCACAATCTCTCACTTTATCCCTTACACCAGCTAGGGTTTCTAACAAATTCGGATGGGTGAGAGAAGTGAGGGTTTAAAGCCCTTTTATAAGCTAATTTCTTCCCAAATTAGGCTTGGGAACAAAATTTACTTAAGGTACAACCAAATCGGGGCTGTTCTGGTCCAAAAAGGCATTTCGAGAGGTCCCCTGGCCGAAAGCGGTCGGACTGAAGATCATGGTCACTGGATGTTTCTCACACCCAGTTTTCAGTCCGGCAGAGTTCATAGATCGCACGTGGCGGTAGAGTTTCAGTTCAGCGGTCATCGCACCTAGATCACGTTTACAAGTCTTTTGATATGAAAGAGAAATTTTTCCTAATCCGAGGGTGTAATTTGGTTGAATTCTGACGGTCAGAATGCTTAATAATAACGCGTCAAGTCACGTGCCAGATTTGAATTAAAATTTTTAAATCTAACCCTTTTCTCACTCTCTTCACTCCAGGCTCAATGAAATAGCCTCTGAACGTCGGTTGGGCTTGATTTTCGAAACGATTGTCAAGTCCAGCCAAGCGGTCATAACGGTTTAAGATGGTAGATATCGGACTTTTGACGCGCGGTCTAGATCCAATACAAAGTTTCAAAGGGTTCCCGAGAACAAACCGGTTAAGAGTTTGATCCTGGATTTTAGGGTAACGTAGCATCAATGATTCTACAAGTTTTGGGTCTTGCAGAACGTATTTAAAGCGATCAGGGACAATTTCATTGCTACTCCAGCATAGCGCTAGCTAACTTATGCTTAATTTCTAAAGGAATTAATCCTAAGTGATTTCTTTGGCTATGGAATTGGGTTCTGAGCAGTTACCAAGGTGTTTTGGTTGACCCATTGCCTAAGAACGTCTAATCTCAGGTTGGCAAAAATTCGGGGTGTTATAATCTACCCCCCTTAAAACACAATTTCTTTTCTGAAATTGGCGAAGGGTAAGGAGTATCTAGCAAGACTTCGGTCAATCCTATTTAATGACCTAACCGTACGTATAACCTAAATCAAATATTTCGATCCTGGGCCAGTGGGGAAGAGGCCAACCACGCTTCCACTGCGCCACTCTGATCAAACGGTTGTATTGGCTGACCTAACTGGATTGGACTCCATACGTTCTACCCCCCTTAAAACTTGATTCTACTTAAAGTTCAAGAATCTATGCATTGCTCCGTATATCAGAATGAGGTGCAACTTAGAGGCTATTCTTGACATCAATTGGGAAACAACCTCTCATTACAGTGGTTTTCCTTTGCTAATGATGCGTTCTATGGCATTAGTATCTATGGTGATAGAGATGAGCCTAATCTCTATTGTGGTTGAGTTTAGGGGCAGGTATGAGTTGGTGGCAAGATGTCTAATTCTCTACTGGCTTTAAGTCCTCGCCATTTCCCAAAGACAATGTGATCACGTTTGGTTGTAGATGGTTGGGCCATCACAGAAGAAAGGTTGTGTAGTGGGTCTGAGCCGGATACATTGACCTTCTGTCTAATCAGGACAGAAAATGCGTTGTATCAGTTCTTAATCCGAGTCGATGCTGATCCTCTGCTTGATCAGAGCATTGGATTCATTGGTAACCACTAGGATTTAGAAGTCGATTCAAACCGCGAATACATCGCTTACATATACAGTTCCTTTACTCCGCATTCCCAAATGCAATAAGCCCTTGAGGAAGGCAATTCTAAGGGGCGTGCTAGTTCATTCTAAGTTCAATATAAGGGATTTATAAATTTTCCCTGAGAGTGAATGGTTCTACGTTAAAACAACTTTTCTATGGGTTACAACAGAAGTCTATAAGTAATAAGGGGATCTATCGAAGGAATAAGGTTCTACTTCAACCAATTGTAACCTACAATTCCGTAGCATATACAGGCTTTACACTACTTAAGGTAACTAGTAGCCTAGTCTGTAACTCAGTAGTTATAATCCAAAGCCTAAGTTTATATGCTAAATGGTTCCACACCATTACTAATACAAGGAATTGCTCTATCGCTTAGGGTCAAGATTATCTAAATGGAATTGGATATCCTATATCGTTAGATCCTTCAAATCCAGGAGTACTTAACTCTAGGTCCAAAACGCTAAGGGCCTATATGGCCAGTAGCATTAAGTTGTATTAAATGGAACTGCATTCCTAATCCCACGTCGGGACTGGGTGTGGCATGCTTGGTAAGAGGGTGGGGTGGGATAAAAACTAATTTTGTAGGCTTAATCCTGGGATTTGTAACATGGCAGTGGAAACCATATGATACACCCAATCTAGGGACAATACCTTACAGTGAACGAAATGGCATGCACTCCATTCAACAAAATTTATCACAATACCTGGAATAAAATTCCACATGGATTATGACAGGAATGCATCCGGCTATGCTAAGCCCAAATCACTAACACGAACACATTCTCTACCTCTGACTTCACTAAACCTAACAACAACAAAACACAAAAATCTCAAAACGGTAATCAAACAATCTATAAGACAACGGCATAGATGCCTAATTCTACCAAAGGACTCTACCACAGTCCCGACTTACCTTCTTTAACACTGTTGAGTCTAATACTGTCTGTTGCTCACTAGAGCTCTCTCGACCATATATTTTCAGTATTCCTTAAGCAAAGAAAATGGAGAAATAGGATTGAGTGTTGCACGATTTTGAGACCAAAAGAGTGTAAAGGCTCAAATAACAGGGACATGAGAGGGAGGATGGTGGAAAGAGAGAGAAAAAGGCTAAAACAACCTTAACAATAGCCATGGAAAGCGGAGGAAATGCAGAGAAATGGTTGTCCAAATGGACTGAAACGAATCTAAGCCCTGTAGAGGGATGCTTCAAGCTCCCAAAGGCTGAATTTTCAAAGAGAAAAGAGAACTATAAAGGAGAATGGAGCTCCACACGATTTCAGCCTCGATTGGAGGTTGTGGGAGCTTTAAATGATGAGATCGGAGAGGGAGAGGGTTTCTAATCACCATGGAAGGATGGACAGGCGTCGTTTTTAGCAATGGAAGGGATTAGGAAGGATTTGGAGCTGCGTTTTGAGATAGGGCAGCAAGAAAAATGGAAATGGGAGGGCGTTGGAGCATTTTTTGTGAAGGAATTGTAGGATTTAGGGGGTTTTAAGGGACAGACAGCATATGGGAGGGGTTCCCTACCCCAAAAAATACATGTGCCCAGATTTTAGCCCAAGTGGGGTCCACTGTACGGCGATCCATCGCCGGATCGGTGATGACATCACCAGCCGATGGTAGATCCGGCCAGTCTGGCCTAGTGGGCTGGGTCCCCCCTGCCTTGGAGGTCCCAGATATATATGGGCCCCACCCTAGCTCATTGTAGTTTGGTCTAAGGAGGCCCAATTCTCCATTTGGGGTGTTCTGGGTCCAATCTGTAAACCTGAATGAACTTATAGTCCATGTAACATATGATTTTGGGGTAGGAGGAACCAATCCATCTGACTAACTTATTAGTTACAAAATATTTCAAAGTTAGAATGGCCAAAAGGCCAATTTTCACATAGTTTTACTATTCATTGTAAAATTTGTCTAAGCATGATTTTATATCATTTTCACATTAAGATCAATGCCTAACATGAAAATGCTGAAAAAAAAATTGAAGAATGGGGTGGTGAGAGGAAGAATTTTGAAGGAATTAGGTGAAACGGGGTTTTTAAGCCCTAGAGGTTGAATGTAAGGGTTGTGGTTGCCCCGCAGCCCAAGGGTTCTCATTTTTGGGTTTGGAACCTTTCATAAAACGTCTCAAACCCACCTCCTTACAACCTAGGAACTACTTAGGTCGCTTCACGCGACCATAGATGCGTTACGGACACGATCGAACGAACGGTTTGAGTAGACTTCGCCTATTGGCGAAACTGCGATCCTATGGGTGTTTCTAGATCCTTTCGCACCCACCTATGTTAAAGGAGCGATAGCGTACATCGCGTGACCATAACCCGGCCCGGTTTAATCTCAATCATGCTCTGATACCATCTGTAACATCCCAAAAATCGAGGGTCAAGTAAAAACTCCACTCCCGAGTTCCAGAACATCACTTATGCAACATAAATGTGTATGATTGAATGTTGTCTATGTTAATATATTAAACATGAGTGGGATTAAGCCAGAACAGCATATCATACTCCAAAGACATTTAAATTAACAAGCGGAAGACTGTGATACACACATATATTATATAATTGATTGTAAATCTCCAGAGTGTGAACATGTTACCAGGTTAAACATATACATGTATACCTCAAAAGAGAAAGAAAGAATATACATGAGTGCTCTAAAAATATAAAATGACAAGTGTCATGGCATCTAATGAATCTCCCTGTAATCCCGTCGTTCAGAACACGCATAAAGGAGGGATCCTCCTCATCATCATCAAGTCCGGCTCCACCTTGCAGGCCGTGCCATCATCTGCAATCACAATAGAGACTGGTGGGTGTCCGCAAGCACCATCCCGTAACGTGGGAGTGAGTGATCAACTCAGTGGAATAATAGAGCAGAGATTAGCATGTTCTCAAATCAATCATGCGATAGTAGTAAAGCAATTAATCAAACATTCCTAAATACTGTTGTTAATGCAATATGACATGACATGATGGATGCCCTCACCGATGATCTCCCTCATATGGCACCATCTTATGCCCGCGGCATGCTTTCTTCCCACAGTGCTCCACATCTTCCAGGCACATGCAATGTGATGGTGATATGATTACCGAGTTATTATTAGTCCATTCATACAGCAGTATTGTGAAACTAAGGTACCTTACTTATATCAATCCCAACACAGATCCTGTCTAGGGTCGTCACTCCTAGTAATCTCATACAATGTTTATTTTGTAGGTCGCTGCAAGGGCTGTCAGGGCTGTTGCTCACACTCGTTGCAGCTCTCCCCCATCACCTTATCAATACAGGCCTAATTATCCTTAAGACTACATCAGGACTCGTCGCCCCCATGCGGTGTCAGGATAAACTCAAGGTCACTACAAAGGGCTCGTCATCTGATCAGTGTAGGCCGACAGCAAGAATATAGTGTCTCATACCAGCATAATCTGCTCAGAGTAGGGTGCTCACTGGTCACTAAGAGGAGGTTTGTGGCCCCAGCATAGGCCAACAGCTCGACCACGGTGTCCCGTACCACCATGCCCGGCTCATGAGTCTTTATGGATCAAGGTACCATGGTTAACAGGGTTTCCAATGGTAAGTTCAGTACCCTAGGTTCAAGTTGTTATGACTCATACAGGGTGAACAATCAAGGGCCAGTCGGATTAGTTGACGGGCTCGACTAGCACAAGCGCATCGCAAGTCAAACGACATGAAGTGCATGAAACACTTCGCGTGTCCTAACCACTGCCGCCAACTCCAAACACGACTCGCGTTCATCGATGCGTCCTTCGTGGCAAATAGAAACCAACCACGAATTCGATCCATTACCGACTGCCTGGACTAGGTCATAGCCCCAAACATTTGTAAACAACATCAGTAAGCATATGAGAGTAGTAGGAATGAATATAAACAATACAAGCATGTTGACACGTGTTATAACATACAACTTAAGCAAATAATCCCACATGCATTTCATATAAACAATGAAATCAATACATATAGCCAACATGATGGAAATCATTTACATTAGCATATTACTTGAGAATTCCATCTCAAAACTCATACACAACACCATTTACTCAATATATACTAATACAAACATTTATACAAACACTTAGACTACACACTTTAGTCTACATAGCGTATGTCGACTCAAAGTGCGCATTTGGGCGAATCTCTTCGCCAAACTGATTATGCACGTATTCCTAATATCCTATTGCGACAAAAATTCATGTCAATCATTTCAGCAAAATATGGATGTTTACAGTATTTCCTACAAATGACTAAAATGTCCTAAATCTCATATTTTTCTTACGTTTACAAAACGGGAAACGGACAGCATGTTGTACATGTCAAACGGCGTTACCATCGATAATCTACTATTAAACGACATTGAAAGCGTTGAAAACAGCCAATCAAAGCGTCTAAAAGCCGCACCTTTTACTCTAGATGTGTATCGTTCCGAACGGAGCATATACGCTTCGTCTACTGCGATCAGGTGACCTAATGCACAAGATGTATAAGCTACTTCGCTATTGGAATCGACGGAAGCTTAAATCAGCAAGTGTTGAAGGTTTTTCTTACCTAGAAGCGCGTTGGAATCGCCGAAAAAGAGATCCGAATGCGGCGCTTCGGTATGTGCAAAAGGTACAGCAAGTGGCAGGAGAATCTCTCCCACACTCTCTCACAATCTCTTACTTTCTCCCTCACACCTGCTAGGGTTTCTAGCAAATTCGGATGGGTGGGAGAAGTGAGGGTTTAAAGCCCTTTTATAAGCTAATTTCTTCCCAAATTAGGCTTAGGAACAAAATTTACTTAAGGTATAACCAAATCGGGGCTGTTCTGGTCCAAAAAGGTATTTCGGGAGGTCCCCTGGCCGAATACCGTCGGACTTAAGCTCATGGTCACTGGATGTTGCTCACACCCAGTTTTCAGTCTGGCAGAGTTCATAGATCGCACGTGGCGGTCCAGTTTCAGTTCATCGGTCATCGCACCTAGATCAGGTCTACAAGTCTCGTGATATGAAAGAGAAATTTTTCTTGATCCGATGGTGTAATTTTGCTGAATTCTGACGGTCAGAACGCTTAATAATAACGCGCCAAGTCACGTGCCAGATTTGAATTAAAATTTTCAAATCTAACGCTTTTCTCACTCTCTTCACTCCAGGCTCAATGAAATAGCCTCTGAACGTCGGTTGGGCTTGATTTTCGAAACGATTTTCAAGTCCAGCCAAGCGGTCATAACGGTCTAAGATGGTAGATATCGGACTTTCGACGCGCGGTCTAGATCCAATACAAAGTTTCAACGGGTTCCCGAGAATAAACTGATTTAGAGTTTGATCCTGGATTTTATGGTAACGTAGCATCAATGATTCTACAAGTTTTGGGTCTTGCAGAACGTATTTAAAGCGATCAGGGACAATTTCACAGCTACTCCAGCGTAGCGCTAGCTAACTTATGCTTAATTTCTAAAGGAATTAATCCTAAGTGATTTCTTTGGCAATGGAATTGGGTTCTGAGCGGTTACCAAGGTGTTTTGGTTGACCCATTGCCTAAGGACGTCTAATCCCAGGTTGGCAAAAATTCGGGGTGTTACAGCTAATTACAAAATGAACGGCGGAGTAGATAACCTCGTGGGCCACCCCTAATTTGACTCTGAAAGCAGTCCTTCCCAAATGATTTTTCATCCTGAAACCAATGGACAGAGAAGATTTTCCACTTAAATTGAATAAGTGGGTAGTCAATCTTCATAGAGTCGATGTACGTCGACTCTGTTATGAAACAGAGGCTCTGTTTGTGCATTGTAGGCCACGATCATACAGTGAGAGATTGATCTGGAGCATCCATCAGGTAGAGGGAGAAAATCCCATCAAAACCATGTTGATATTTAGTGATTATGTCCATTCACATAATCGCTATAACAATCGCAAGGGGACCGCTCAACTGCCATTGCAATTTGATTATCTAGGTGGGCCACATCATCAGATGATCAAAATTGGTCATTTAAAGTCAAAATCCTGAGAGGGGGACGGTGGATGGTGTGGATCTGCCAAAAGATAGCTATAATGGGCATCATCAGCAATACAACAGGAGAAAAGATGACTTTCTTTCTTTGTTGTGCGGAAGCTCCATTAAAGACGACTTTGTGCAGCAGTTCCTTTGAAGGAGTGTTGTGCGGAAGCTCTGTGCGGAAGGTGCAGCTTTGTGCGGAAGGTGTAGCTTTATGCAGAAGGTGTGGCTTTGTGCGAAAATCCTATTGTAAGGCTTTGTGCGAAGGATGTGTTGTGCGCAGCACAATGTTCCTAGCGCACAATGAGGTGCGCACGATGCTTCCTTCTTGTCTCCTTCTTCTCTCTCTTGTTTCTTGGCCCACCAACTGATCCAATCCAATCCACCACATCAAATGAGGCAGGGGAGGGGTATTTATAAGCCCCACCACTCTTACAAAGTGGTGATCACCACTACTTTTCCGTTCACATAATGATCATCTTCCTTCCTTAATCAATGATGTCCACCAAGCTCTCCCTTAAATGGTGATGTACAACTTCTTTCCATTAAAATGACACCTATGTACCCTTTATTGCCAAAATATCCTTTTCAATACTTTTTTACTGAAATACGTAAACTACCCCTAGACATGGAATTTTACTAAAATACCTAAAATACCCTCAAACATGAAATTTTATCAAAATACCTAAAATATCCCCGGACCTGGAATTTTACCAAAATACCTAAAATACCACCAGACTTGAAATTTTACCAAAATACCTAAAATACCACCGGACATGAAATTTTACCAAAATACCTAAAATACCCTAGATATGAAATTTTACTAAAATACCTAAAATACCTCGGACATGAAACTTTACCAAAATACCTAAAATACCTTCGAACATAGAATTTTACCAAAATATGGAGTGCACAACCCTGGAAAAGATCCACACCATGGAATTCTCAAACCACTTCAATGGAATATTTTTTAATGCCTCAACAGATGCCCACTCGATCCTTCTTTAATTGAATCCTGAAATTAAATGGAGGATCGATCTTCCTCTATCTGAAAATCTTAAATGAACTACAACTGAAGTATGACTGGATGATCATGCTTGCATGGAAGACTGGATAGTCATACTTGACCGAAAGATCGAATGCTCACGTTCGATCGGAAGACTAGAATGCTCATGTTCGAACGGAAGACGTGAACGATCACGCTAGAATGGAAGATTTGAACAATCGGGTTCGAACGGAAGATTTGAATAATTTCGTTCAAACAGAAGATTTGAATACCCCCTGCTAACATTGTTGACCAAATGCTTTATTAGAGAAGATGAAATTCTCTTTTCATCGAAACTTGCCACTGTAACAGCTGTAGCGACTTTGTCTTTAAGCAATTTGATCAAAGAACTATTTTTCAACACTGTTGCTGCTGCAACGGTCTCTTTGATCAATTCCAGTGACTTTTTCCTTTAATTATGTGTCTAGAGAGTTGTTCTTTAATGCTACTCTTACCGCAATAGCTTTTTCAATTGTTTCCTTTATTCGTGATCTGCATGTTGTCTAATCAATGTTTAAGATTTTATTGGGAAATTGCACATTTGAGTATATCCAGAGTAAAATAGGTATCTAGAGCATTTTGAATGCTATGCATAATTAATGCTTTGCATATTCGAGCATCTCTAAAGTGAAATGTGTATCTGTGGCATTTTGAATGTTATGCATAGTTTATGCTTTTAAGCAATGGAGATAATATACTCTTGACTGATCATACTTGACTGAACATGACTCGACTTAAAAGTAAACTTGACTTGACCAGACTCAACTAAACTGGACTGACATTACTAGATTGACACTACTGGACAGACACCTACGCACAGTTTAGGCTCTTGAGTAATTAGAGTAACACAGTTTAAGCTCTTGAGTAGTTGGAGCAACACACAGTTTAAGCTCTTGAGTAGTTGGAGCAAGCAATTTCTTAGACTCATGCAGGAGTCTGGTCTTCCGTGATAGTCTCTGTAACTCTTAGGAGTTCACTGGACTACTCACTGCCGGGGATTTACGCATAGGGTTGGCCGCAGTAACTCTTTAGAGTTCACGGGGCTCACAAGGCTACCTTTGGAGTACCAAACTAGGGCCGCCAGTCCGTCAATGAGTAGGTTTAAGCCCTTCCTTATGAGTTAGTACTGAAATTGAGCCATAGATCTGGGGGGTCTTACGCATGGTTAGCCTATCTATAGACATGGTCAAAAGAGGTCACACTGCGGCCTGCTTTTTCTTCACTTGTAAGGTCGGTCCCATTCACGGGAGGGCATTTTTCTCCATTCCCTGTGACGCTACCTGAAAGCTATATACACGACATGGGGGTTATGCGTGACTAGCCATTGAGGACTTTTTGGCCTTTTAGGATTTTGGTCGCTGGCTTCATCCACAACCCGCATGGGTATGCGTACGATGGCCTTCATGGGCTTTTTAAGGCCACTGGCTTCTCGCCGTTGCCCAAATGGCGATCTTGATAGGTCTTATGCGTAGTTGACCATATAGGCTTGACTAGGCTGTCTTGCATGATAAGCAACCATTACTACATCAACTTTATGTGTGGTTGGCTATATAGTTTATTCTACTACCAAATGATGATCAATGATTAATATTTCAGATCAATAATCGACATTTCGGATCAATAATTGATATTTCGCCACTGCTGATAATGTTCTGAGAATATTTATATTATATTTGAAATAGTGGATCAGCCTGATGATGATAGCAATTTTGATAAGTGATTGATGACGACAGCGATAGTTACCAATCTGGGTGATAATCATCGGTACCTGGTGATTCTGATGAAAATCTTTTAGTGTCATTGACAATCGTCAATGCTTGACACTAATCATCAATGCTTGACAGTAATTGTCAGTGTTTGGACACTTGATGACAATTATCAACACTTGGTGGATCATCAATGCTTAGTGGCTATCATCAACGCTTGGTAGCGATCATCAATGCTTAGTGGCGATCATCAATGCTTAGCATTTAACAATGAATTAATATGCTTGAAAGCCTGTCTTTCATTCAAATACACAAAAGAAATACCTTTTATGGTGAGAAACATATTTCATAGCTTTTACTCACCTGTCTTGCCCCCTTTTGATTAGGAAGCATTGCTCTAGGAATCTTCGTAATCAAAATCACAATGTTGCAACCTGACTCCGCATCCCCTCATACTTTTTTTCCAGGATTAGATTTGCCCCCAGTCTCGAACTAGTCAAGCCTGTGTATTCTTATTTCTTTTTTTTCTTTTCATTTCTTTTATATTGTACATCTTAACAATTTCGCTTTTATCAATCTTCTTTTGTAACTTGTTCTTCAAGCCATTCACTTTTCTTTCTTCTTCAATTGTATCTCCTGAATTTCTCCTGAAATTCGAAGTCAATTATAAATTTGCACTTTATTCATTCGCATAAGGGAGAGTACATGACCTTGTCTTTCACAATCCTTTTGCTCCTATACTTGTTGGTGACACTCGTCAATGCTTGATGGCAATCATCAATGCTTGCTAGCATTAGTGCTTACTTTTGCCCCCAAATTTGACCTGCAAAAATTGATATAGACAAATATCATCTTGAGGAATCAACGATTACCTCATTTAGGATTCTAAGATTTTTCTAGCATTCTGAGACTCTGCTTATTTTACCCCCTGAATAATTGTGTCATGAATCTTCTAAGTCAAAATGTTGTGAATCTTCTTGGTCAAAACATTGTAAATATTTTTGGTCAAAACGTTGTAAATCTTCTTGGTCAAAATGTTGTGATTCTTCTATCTAGTAACTATTTTCCTTTAGGATCATATGTCATTACTTTCTCTTTTTTATTTTATGTCTTCTTTTATGATAATTTTACTATTGTCAACCATCTCCTGTAGAATATTCTTTTCTTCTTTGCTGCATTTCCTTTGAATACTGTAATTGTGGCAGTTTGATTGCCTCTGTAGCTACCGATAGATTCCTCATAAGCAGTATATCATCCTTCTTCGACAGTATGTTTCCCTTAGTCCTTGAATTGTCCAGACTCTTTCTCTGTTGTCTTATTTGTAAAATTGCCGATGTTCTCTTTAGCGGAATTTCAACTCTTTACCTTCGGCAATCTTTGTTTTGCTTTCTTTCTTAAGCAATATCTGCTGCTACTCTTTTAAGACTTTCAAGTAGATGATTCATATGACAGTTGAGCAACTTCACTTTAACCCTTTTTGAATGGAAATTTTAACTTGCTCTTATACTCTGGTAAGTTGTGACGATGCCCCCTTGGTTCTCTATTGACTGATGAATTTTTTAATTCATTAATTGATCTCTTTACTTGTTGGCGAGCAATGCTTGATTTAGTCAAATTAACTTTTCATCTGAAAGCTTTCCTTCAAAGTTTACTATTGTTCACGGTAGTCATTGTTGGAAAATTAGGAACTTTAGCAACATGTCCATTTGGTGAAGGCCGATTAATATCTGCTAGCAAATTTTCTATTTTCTACACACTTTAAATGTATTATTATCCGTATTCAACTGGATGATATTCCTTGTAAAAGACGATTGAACCTTTCATTTTAGAAATCACTATATTCCATTTTTTTAGACCTCCATATGTACGGACTCTTGATATACATGTCATGAGCCCATCTTTCACCAAATCTCAGCCGTCTCTGTCAACTTGATCTAATCACTATTGTCCCTGTATGTGTAATACCCTATAAATTTTGTGCAGGTCTCATTCTTCTTTACATATCCTTTCTTTCTAATCTTCTTTCTTCCTTCTTTCTTATCTCCAATATCCTCTCATCTCTTAAAAGAAATGTATGATGAAAACTTCATATATTTTCGTACACCACACTATCATCTGTTCTTCATCGTCTTATTGCACTACTGGTGAAACAGAAACTGCTTTGGACATTACCCTGAGAAGTTTCCATGTTTGACTAGCCTTTTGCTATACAATCGAGAAATGATGTCTCTTCATGTGTGTACAATCGAGAAGCACATACACATAATGGCCGATTGATACTTACTTTAATTTCATTCAGTTTCTTTACCGGACAGTCACTGATTGCACTTGAAGATAAACGTATGAACCTTCCTGATTTGGAAACATCCCGAGCATGACCCATGCATGCCCAGCCAGAGAAAAGTGTAACCAATGTGGCATCAGACGCTGGAGTTGCTAAGTTCATATTTTGAAGGAAAAAAAAACCTCACTGCTTCTTCACTAAGTGATTTTACCAGCCATGGCAAGACGTGTTCTACCAATTTCAGTGGCATCACACACAAGCTTTCATGTAGAAGTTCTCACTATTTTGTAGGACCGAAATTCTCACGAGCAAGAGGAAGGACCTCAACTTCCTTGCCGTAGAAGTGCTTCTCTCATTAAAAGTTGATAGATTAGAGAAATATCCTGAAAGTTATATCTTCCTTGCCTAGTCAGCTATATCATTCAACTCTCTTTTTATAACATTATGCCAATACAATATTTCGTCAATTGGTTGTGCTATAATTGAATCAATTGCTGACTCCAAATGTTTCCCTTTTCTAGTCTTGGAAGATTCACAAGCGCACCACCCATTCTCTGTTCGATTTATTAACTGGCCATGTGTGAGATCCAGACAGTACTGCAGTTAAGGATCATCTTCAGAACTTTTAACGATATTAGTAGTATTTTCCTTCCATCCAGGTGAATATAAGCTTTTGAAGAAGCTTTTCATCTGGAACTATCTTGCACAAGTATTTCAACATATCTTGATGCTCATCAAGTGAAATAGAGGAAGAAAGCCATGGAAGGAACTCTGCCATCATATTCACAGGGATGCTATGAAAGAACTGCTAGATCAAGGTAGTCTATTCTTCGAATGAGAACTAGTCTACAAGCAAGGGGAAGACCCGCTCCTCTTCCTTAGACATGTGTTGCCTACCTGATGTTTGAATCGCTCTCGTACAAGAAGCTATCTCTCTTCAAAAACTGTCATCATTCTGACATTATTTGTCTTTGATCAAAACTGATTTGATCGTCTCTGACACTTTTTTTTTGGTGGAAGTCTAAATAGTAAACAACTATATTAGTCGAAAGAAAGATCGTTGTAACATATCTGTCTTTCAGAACAAAGTGTTAGTTAATTTATTAAATAAATTCGTACTTTATTTTCAGAGATGAAGGGGAGAATGTTCCCGTTGAGAGTTGCCCAAAAGTGATAAATGTTCCTTCATGTCTACTAGGTTACCATCGAATAATAATTCCCCAGTGGAGTCGCCATTTTGTTTTGAACAAGAAACAAATGCGTTTGATTTGAGGATTTATTCAATGACAACAATGAATTTAATGAGAGAACATTAATCACATTTATTCTGAGTTCATTTACATCATCGGATTCCATTGATTCTGAAAATAAAGTATAATTAATGCAATGCAATAAATGAAAGAAAAGATAGTCTGATAGAAATTTTGGCAGCATTCCGACACTTGTTTCAGTCATCTCCTAGTATTTGGGAGGAATGTCAATCTGATCAACCAGTCTTCAATGAAATGGAAGTTTGTGCGAGCTTGAAGCCTTTGATCTGACCACTAGGATTGATTCTGAGCATCATTCTAGTCATCTTTCCTTGAAATGTAGAGCATCATTCTAGTCATTCTTTCTTGAAATATGAAGCAGTCCATTGAAGTGTGGCCAAGACCCGAAGGAATCAGGCCGATCACATCAAACGAACCTAAAAGGTCCCCAAGAATGTAAGATCATAGGGTTTCCATCATCCGTTCGGCTTGAAACTTTATATGAAACCTTAGAACCATAAATGAACCGTACACGTCGAATTTCATCTTCTGAATCCCTATAGAAATGACCAAACTGACAAATCAGCCCCTGAAATCATGATTTGGGGCCCACCTATCATTTGGATACGCTTTAGATTTGGTCTCAACACGTTAAACACAGTAGAAAACGGATGGACAAAATAGATTTCTCACGAACATCACTCTGGACCCTACATGCAGATTGCATGTACATGAAGTATACATGTGCTCGACGCACACCGGATTTCTCAAAGTCGGTCAACAGGCGCTGACTGATGTCTTCTTCTCAAATATGAAAATGCACACAGCGTCTTCACTGCGCCCGCCGTTTTTGTATAGTGGGGCTCACTCATCATCTGGTTCGACGATCAGAACCGTTCACTTGTCTCTGGAGGGGATTATTAACCTTGCCTAGGTGTCCTTTTGACACCATGCAGATTGTTGTAAAATCTTAACCGTTAATTACAGAATAAATGGCGGAGTAGATAACCTCACGGAGCACCCTGATTTGACTCTGAAAGTAGTCCTTCCCAAATGGTTTTTCGTCCTAAAACCAATGGACGGAGTAGATTTTCCACTTAAATTCAATAAGTGGGTAGTCAATCTTCACAGAGTCGATGTACGTCGACTCTGTTGTGAAACAGAGGCTCCGTCCGTGCGTTGTAGGCCACAATTATACAGTGAGAGATTGATATGGAGCGTCCATCAGGTAGAGGGAGAAAATCCCATTAAAACCATGTTGATATGTAGTGATTATGTTCATTCACACAATCGCTATAACAATAGCAAGGGGACCGCTCAGCTGCCATTGCAACTTGATTATCTAGATGGGCCACATCATCAGATGATCAAAACTGGTCATTTACAGTCGAAATCCTGAGAGGGAGACGGTGGACGGTGTGGATCTGTCAAAAGACAGCTATAATGGGCATCATCAGCAATACAGCAGGAGAAAAGATGACTTTCTTTTTCTGTTGTGCGGAAGCTCCATTGAAGACGACTTTGTGTGGCAGTTCCTTTGAAGGACTATTGTGTAGAAGCTCTATGCGAAAGGTGCAGCTTTGCGCGGAAGCTCTGTGGCTTTGTGCGGAAATCCTATTGCAAGGCTTTGTGCGGAGGATGTGTTGTGCACCGCATAATGCTCCCATTGCACAATGAGGTGCGCACGACGCTTCCTTCTCGTCTCCTTCTTCTCTCTCTTGTTTCTTGGCCCACCAACTGATCTAATCCGATCCACCACATCAAATGAGGTAGGGGAGGGGTGTTTATAAGCCCCACCACTCTTACAAAGTAGTGATCAGCTCCACTTTTCTGTTCACATAATGATCACCTTCCTTAATCAACGGTGTCCACCAAGCTCTCCCTTAAATGTTGGTGTACAACCTCTTTCCATTAAAACGACACCTGTGTACCCTTTATTACCAAAATACCCTTTCCAACCTCTCCCTTAAATGGTGGTGTACAACCCATGGACATGGAATTTTACCAAAATACCTAAAATACCCTCGAACATGAAATTTTACTAAAATACCTAAAATACCCCCGGACATGAAATTTTACCAAAATACCTAAAATACCCCCGGACATGAAATTTTATCAAAATACCTAAAATACCCCCGAACATGGAATTTTACCAGAATACGAAGTGCACAACCTTGGAAAAGATCCGCACCATGGAATTCTCTGACCACTTCAATGAAATATTTTTTTATGCTCAACATTGTTTAAAACCTTGGTTAGAGGTGAACCGTGTGAAACCTCCATTAGGGTCTTATGGAAGATCCTTGGCCATTGTGTCTATAAGTGGGTGTGATGTGTGGACCCTTGCTCGTGAGAGCATAAACAGTCAGCCTAGGTGTAGGTTGTAAAGGTTAAAGGTGAACCTGATTTAAAACCTTATGTTTGAGGTGAACCGTGGGAAACCTCCTTAGTGAAATCCGGTACGCTTAAGGTTTGAGTGGGGTTATTGGGAGTGGATTAGACAAGTAGTTGAACCACTATAAAAATGATTGTGTTTGAAATTTCTATTCTTTTGTTTGTGTGATTTACTTTAATATTTTCATATCTGAATATCTGAGATCATACTTCACACACATACACAATCATATCCATCATAAACTAGTTTGCATATTGTTCATCTCTCAAATAGTTTGTGATTGGATCCTCTACCGGGCTTAGAAGCCAGTAGAGTTACTTTTGAGTAATCCTAATATAGGCTTAGTGTTAGGATTAGTGTAATAAGATTTTAAATAAACCATAAAAATTTTAAAAAGTCCTATTCACCCCCTATAAGACATATTGACATATTACTACTTCAACTAAAGCGGTCCTTACCGTAATTTCAATTCGTATCAGATCGTATCTCTCTTTAAGGGCTTCGCCGCTTAGAGAGTGATCTTGACTAAAGTTGGAAATATGGATAAAGGAGACGGCTCATCGGTCTCTAGACCTCCAGTATTTATGGATTAAATTATGCATACTCGAAGGCTAGAATGCACTACTTTCTGAGATCCTTAGACCATGATGTTTGAGATATAGTTGAAAGAGGATATGTGCCACCATCTGAACAAATAGTACTTCATAATGGCACAACTATTACCAAACCAAAACCTAAAGAAAAGTGGACAACATTCAATAAGGAAAATCAAACTATTGAGGCTAAAGCCATGAATGTTATCTACTGTGTTGTGACCCATGATATTTTCAATCAAATCAATATGTGTGGGACATCCAAGGAGGCATGGGATTTGTTGGAAACAATCCATGAAGGCACAAGCACTGTGAAAAGATCCAAACTACAACTCCTGACTTCACAGTTCGACAGTCTCAGAATGGAAGAGCATGAGACCTTTATGGAGATTTTCACAAAGTTAAATATCATTTGCAATTCCATGGGTGGATTGGGAGAAAAATTTCCAGTACCTAAAATTTGTAGGAAAATTCTAAGATCCCTACCGAAATGATTTAATCCCAAGGTAACAATGATTGAAGAATGTAGGAATATAGATGAAATGAAAGTTGAACAACTGGTAGGTTCACTACAGACCTTCAAACAACCCCAAAAATATAAAAATAATGTCATAAAAACTTTAAAGAAAATAACAAATGAGGACAGTGGAAGTGAAAAAGAAGATGAAGATGAGGAAGTGGCTTTGCAGGCGCAACGATTCAAGAAGTTCTTTCAAAAGAATCGTAATTGTCCTTCCAGAGGAAGAAAGGTGGACAACAAACCTTCTGCAGGTAAATTTGGTAAAATGGTTAAAGAACCACAATGTTATGCCTATCAGAAGTATAGACACCTTTCTACTAAATGCCCAAATAGAAAATTGAAGGGTAAGGCAATGGCCGCCACATGGGATGATACAAAACAGTCAAATTCAGAATCTAGTGACTTAGAGAGCAATAGAGATTAGAAATCATTGAAAATTCTTATAATCTCCACTGCTCCAATCATTCCCATTGAGACTGAGAACAAGGAACCAGAAGCCACTGAATCATTTCTCTCAGATAATGAAGAAACTAATATAGAAGAAGAACAGAATAAACTACAAGATGCTTACAATCAACTGTACATTCATAGCATCAAAGTTATTAAAAGGCTTGGAATATCTGAGAATAAAAATGAATTGCTGCAAAAAGATTTGGATAAAACTCTAGAAATTAATACACACCTAATCAATGATTTACAACAGTATCACTCAAATAATGATAGACTTAAAAGAATTAACACCTTCCTTAAATTCGAGTTTGAAAAACTAAACAAATAGGTTAAGTAATTAAAAGACAAAAATATACTCCAAAATAAAAATCATACACTCCTGTTTGATTTAGAGGAATCCAGAAAAATTTCTAAGCTAAATTACAAGTTTTCCCATAATGGTGAGAAGTTAGAAAAGTTCTTGGGTATGGGAAAACCTGGAAAAGACAAGAGTGGCTTAGGATATGAAACAAAGACTGGAAATGCAGCACCAACAACTGAAAAATCTGCTGCCTCAGGTAGTAATAGAAGAACTACTCCAGTTTTTCATTTATGTGGTGATTCAGGTCATTATCAGGTTAAATGTCTGACACCTAGGAGGACTCAACATAACTCTGGTCAAAAGCATATTGGAAAATTCAAACCAACCAAAGAAATACAAAATGTCAAGATTCCACCTGGGAATATGGATAAAATAGATTCACATCCACCACCACCTAAAATGACTAACACAGAGCAATTGAATCAAGTGGTTGAATTGAACAAGAAAATTAAATCGACCACAGTTAAAAATCCTGTCACGAAATGGGTTCCAAAAGAAAAGAAGAATTGTTTGGTTACTCATTCAAACCATATACTAGGAAATGAAACAAAATGGTACCCAGATAGCAGATGTTCAAAACATGTTACAGTTGACAAATCTCTCCTTACAAATTATTCAGACCTCAATAACAGGATAGTTACCTATGGAGACGGAAGCACCGATAAGGTAATTGGATAAGGAATTATTAAGGGAATACAGTTGCTCAAAAATGAGAATGCCTTTTGTATAAAAGGATTAACACACAATCTTCTAAGCATTTCTCAAATATGTGATAATGAGCATGTGGTTACATTCAACAAGAAAAAATGCAAAATCCTGGATCTCTCAGGAAAATCAGTGATGAAGGGTTCTCGCACAAATAACCACTGTTATGTCAACAAATGTAAAGGAAAGGATGATCCTTATGCCTAGAAATACTAAACATAGAGAAAACAAGTCCAGATCATGCATCAAGATTTGGATATTTGCTGAAATAATGCATCTTTTGATAAGCTTCCAATCATACATCTGAGGTCTCTCTCCTCATTTTTTTTATAAACATCTTAATGTTTATAATTTTGATTTGTACAATGCTTGTACAAAATTTTGTTAAGTATACATTTGATCCATAGATATACTAATAGTATACATGAAAGATTATCTGAATGCTGAAAATTGAAAACATTCACCTTTGAGATACCCATCGATACATCGAGTGAATGGTTCAATTGCATCGACCGTGAATCAATACCATCGACGATCTCTCGAGAAGCTGAATCATCGGGTTGGTTGGACTTCTCTCTGATCTTCATTAAAAATATTTAAAAGGGTACCTCGATGTCATCAAAACGATGTTCGATGATATCGACAGTTACTACTGAATTAAAGACGGAAAAACAGAAAAAAGAGACTCACTGTTTGATCCCAGAATGGGACTGCAATTTCTTAGAACAGTTTTTACTCAAAGAAAAAATGTCTAGAGGAGTGGCTCTTCCACAACGGTTCTCAATGGAAAGCAAGAAAGGTAAGAAGAGTGTAACTACTCCATTTTTTAACCTAAACTTTGTGGCAGAATGAACTGTTCAGAGAAGATGCATTGAACCCTTTGGGATTCTTGGTCTCTTAGAACTAATTAGGTGGGGGAATATCATGAATTGTGGTGTTGGATTTCAGCATAATCTAGTGCATCAGTTTTTGAGTTTAATTTATAATGTTGAAAATAATCCTCCAATCGTTTCAGTCGCTGTCATAAATCAGACCAAGCACATCACTCCTAGACTGATAAGCCGACTGATTGGGGTAGAAGTCACTAGGATACCTGTATTAGAATGAAATATGAATGGTCTTGGTGTATGGGGAGAGGTTACTCATGCACTATGTACTGGTGCTACTATACCGAGAAATGCAAAGAATGCTCTTCATGTTAAATACCTCAATCCTGTACATAAGATCCTTCACAACATTTTCAGCACAAATGTCTATCCCTGTGAAGTCTCTGGAAATAAGCTTTCTCCATACATTCTAAATGTTTTATATGATGTTCATCTCGGTATTCATGTCTGCCTACCCACTCTTATTCTACAACAATTGATTCGGGTCTCTCCATATGAATCCATCACTATACTTCCATTCCCATGTCTTGTGACCAAGCTATCACGACAATTTGGGTTGCCTCCTACTAACGATCTCCCACACCCGCGTACTTGGTTTAATCAAGAAGACATCTGCAATATCGTTGCTAATGCGCCTCATGGTCGAATCAATTCAAGCTCAGACAAAGGATATTTTGTACACAGCCCCGTTTCTGTTGAAAACATTCAGGCTGTCACCGATCAAGGCACTATATAAAATCTACTTGATAGACAATCCTACATGATGAAACAGTTGGATGAGTATGAAGTCCATTTATTGGAGATCAAAATCATGCTAGTGACTCTGCAACATGATACATAATAAATTTTGAATGTCCTACCAGCACAGTAGAGGTTTTTGATTGTTTATAATATGACCAATGCATCACATACCTGGATTCTCCTTGAAATGCTTAGGGCATAAATATCTTTTTGAATGCTCTTCGTTCATACTTAGGTGTGATGGATTACTAACTTATAAAGTTCAAAAGTCTCTTTTTGGTATAATAACCTCTGAGTAAGGAATACTTAGTCTTTGATGGTTTTCTGTTCTACTACTGCCGAACTGGGGCAATTTGTGTTTTTGAACTTTTTGAATTTAGTTGGATATAATTCACATTTTTATTACCGTGATTATGAGTTAAGATCCCTGGTTTAACTAGTCTCTGATATGGAATGCATGTGATCTTTTGGTATTTATTCTATCTTCTTATATCACTACTCTGTTTGATCTGATATGCATCCATAGTTTCTGAAAATGATGTCTGCTTAAACTAATTTACTTATTGTACATCTATACTTTATATGTTCTCGGAATGATGGTTCTCCTAAGATGCTTTAACTTCAGTCAATATCAATTGTTATATCTTTGCCAATGACTGACAAAAATAGGGAGAACAATTCAAACACCCCGCAAGGAACATTGCATATCTACTTGAATTGTGATACAATGTTAGGGGGAGCAACTGCATCAAGATAGGGGTAGAATGCTGTTAGGGGGAGCAGCTACTGGTTATGTGTATAGTTTCACTAGACATTGTAAAAATGTGTAAATTACATGTACACATAATTTAGGATATGGTTTTCTAGATGTTGTTCTACAGTGTTTTGGTATTTTGTCACGTAATTAACAAAGGGAGAGATTGAAAGTACCCTGGTTTGTCAATTAGTGTGAGTGTTGAGTCAACTTGATAGAGAAGCTCCATATGAAGATCAATCAGCCGTCTACCTCAACCGGATGTGTGCCAAACTCGCCATAGGTAAATCTAAGCCTCACATCCCATGTCTCAAAACACCAGGTATATAAAACCCTTAAAATCTATTAGAATATCATAGGGTTTTTAGGTTAGAAAACTTTTTTACAAAAATCAGAAATTCTCTAAGTTTTCTAACTTTGTCGATTTATCGATAACAGGTTCGATAAAATCGATGTGTGTTGTCGATGTCCTCGAAAGTTAAATCGATAAAATCGAATGAGGACATAAAGTGTCCAGTAACCACATATTCATCTGGATGAAATTATCGATGCATAGATACCCCTATCGATATGATCGATATTTAAAAATCGAGTTTATCAAAATAGACTCGATATGATCGACAATAGAGTATTTATGTCCCTATTTTTTATAGGAAAATCATGAAACCCTTCGATATATCAAAGTACCCATCAATATCATCAGAATTTTAAAATCGATGATATTGGAAGGCCTTCGATGATATCGGTCTTTGACATATAATCAATATTCAAATATTGATGATATTAAGGTCAGATCGATGGCATCGAGAATGGACATAAACTTATCAAGCAAGCTTACTGGAAAGTCCTTTGGATTTATCGATGCATAGACTGACCTTCAATATCATCGACATTCAAATTTCGATGATATCGAGTATCCCTCGATCATATCTTTTGACCTACAAAAATTTTAAAGCAAGTTTCTCTCATTTTTCAACTGTCGAGGAATCGATCATCGCATCGATAATATCGGAGTTCATAGTCTGATGACATCGACACGTGTTTCGATGACCTCGACCAGCTGGCAAAAAGTTTCAAAAATGTATGACATTTGATTTTGTGTTATCGAGTGACCAGTCGATGCAATCGAGAGTATATGCTCGATGATATCAACCCTACTCAATGATAACGAAGTCTGTCATAAATGTGACCATTTTATATCCGTTGAAACTTTTTACATATATATAAAGAGCTTGTCTTTAGTTGCTATGAGAGAAAGAAGAGAGTGTTTTTGAGTGTTTAACTTTAAATCATTTACCCAAAAGCCTTTCTCTGAAGGGAGTTCATCCTCCAATCCACCCTCATCATTGATATTCAATAGAGTAGATTGGGGAATGAACTTCCGCATTTAAGGATCCTCCAACTACCACCTTAATGGCATATCATTAAGCTGGGATGCCTTGAATGCATAGATGATTGGAATCACTCTATCCCTTTATAGGAAAATATTTGAGAGTAGGATTCCATCATAACCTTGACCCAACCCGTCGCCATGCATCGATATATCTTTTGAGTTACAATTCAAGGAAGCAAAGACTCTTGATCAATAAAGGAGGAGATCTTCATCAACGAGCTAAAAAAGGACTCATCTGCTTATCTATAAGTTATCAGATTACAGAGGACCCTTGTGATCACTCCTTTATATGATTGGGTCTAAGGTGTTTCTCACCCTTACAAGTTCTCTAAGGGGCCTCTGGTGGGAGTGTATGTGGTGGGTACATAGTGTTGACCCTCACTTTGTAGAGAGCATAAACTTTCGGTTAAAGGTGAACCTGTTTAAAACCTTGGGTTAGAGGTGAACCGTGTGAAACCTCTATTAGGGTCCTATGGAAGATCCTTGGCCAGTGTGCCTAAAAGTGGGTGTAATGTGTGGACCCTTGCTCGTAAGAGCATAAACAGTCAGCCTAGGTGTAGGTTATAAAGGTGAACCTGATTTAAAACCTTAGGTTTGAGGTGAACTGTGGGAAACCTCCTTAGTGAAATCTTGTACACTCAAGGGTTGAGTGCGGTTACCAGGAGTGGAGTAGACAAGTAGGCGAACCACTATAAAAATGACTGTGTTTGAGATTGCTATTCTTTTGTTTATGTGATTTACTTTAATATTTTCATATCTGAATATCTGAGATCACACCTCACACATATACACAGTCATATCCATCATAAACTAGTTTGCATATTGTTCATCTTTCAAATAGTTTGTGATTGGATCCTCTACCGGGCTTGGAAGCCAGTAGAGTTACTTTTAAGTAATCCTAATATAGGCTTAGTGTTAGGATTAGTGTAATAGGATTTTAAATAAACCATAAAAACTTTAAAAAGTCCTATTCACCCCCCTCTACGACATATTGGCATATTTCTACTTCAACTAAAGCGGTCTTTACCGCAATTTCAACACACACACACACAGTCATGTCCATCATAAATTAGTTAACATATTAATTATCTCTCAAATAGTTTGTGATTGGATCCTCTACCGAGCTTGGAAACCAATAGAGTTACTCTTGAGTAATCCTAATATTTCTTGTTGTTAGGATTAGTGTGATAGGATTTTAAATTGTCATAAAATTATTAAAAAGTCCTATTCACACCCCCCCCCCCCTCTCGGATATATTGGCATATTCCTACTTCAACTAAAGTGATCTTTACTACAATTTTACATTAGTGTGGCCCGCTATGAGGTACGTATTGTATATCTATGTCGTCCATTTATGCAGCCCGTTGTGATGTATGTACTGTATATCTATGCCATCCATTTGTGCGGTCTGTCGTGATGTATGTATTGTATATCTATGCGACCCATTAATGCAGCCCACTTTATGTATATGAGGCCCATTGGCATGACTCATTGATGAGGCCCACTTAATATATATAAGGCCAATTGGTGCAGCCCATTGATGAGGCCCGATATGGCCCATGTGAGCAGGCCCATTGTAATGTAATTGTCGTCCAAGTGATGATGCCCAACATGATGTATTTTTGGCCCTTGTGTGATGTGAGGCCTAACATGATGTATATTTGGCCCATTTGGTGAGGCCCAATGTCATGCATATGCTGCCCTTTTGATAAGGCCCGACGTGATGTATATGTGGCCCTTTGTGTGAGGCCCATTACGTTGTGGGGCCTTGCGTGAGGCCATGGGCCCACGATATGTTTGGCTCTTTGTGGACCACTCCTTGGGAGCATGATGGTTAAATGTCCACATTGATGGGCGATGATGGTTAAATGTCCATATTGTGACCATCCCTTAGGCCCTTTGTTAGGCCGATTCCGATTGTCGAGGCCAATTCTGATTATCGAGGCTGATTTCGATTGTTAGGCCGATTTCGATTATTGAGGCTGATTGCTATTGTCGAGACTGATTCTGATTGTTGAGGCTGATTCTGATTATCAAGGTTGATTTTGATTGTTAAGGCCAATTTCGATTATTGAGGCCGATTATCGGTGTCGGTTGTCGATACCAATTATAAGTATTTGACAGCATAGCATTATGATACCTACACCTTGGAGCCCACCTTGTGTATATATTAGGTGTAACCATTGAGGGTCAAATATTACATATTAAACCCCAGTTATGCTTGAATTTACGAACATGGGACTGTTTAACGACTCAATTTAATGGTATTAGTGATGCAGGGTGTATTTAAGAGCTTGGACTAAAAAAGGGTACTAAAAGCATGGATTTAACACTCTGAAGTCACCAAGGTAAGGGTTGGACCCCAGGGGACTAAGATTGATGGATTTACACGTCAGAGATCCGAAAAAATTGAGAAACTGAAGCTCAATTGGCCTGAAAGATGGTAAGAATGAAAGATCACATGGTTTTCATCATCTGTTCGGCTCAAAACTTCATACATGGCTTGAAGATCATAAATTAACCGTACATGTCAAATTTTATCCATTTGATCCCTGTAAAAATGGCTCAACAGTCAAATCAGCCCATACATTGTCAAATTGGGGCACACCTGATATCTGGATATGCTTCACTTTTGGTCTCAACCCATTAAATGAGCTAAAAAAGCGGATGGTTGGAGTAAATTTCTCAAAATATCAAGATGGGACCCACTTTATATGACATGAGTATGTACATCTCACTAGCACAGGAGGTGCACTGGATGCAAAGTTGGGTCAGACCAACTTTGACTTACACTGTATTCAAATCTGTTTCCTCAATTACAAACGGAAGAACAGAGGACACGTGGACAATCTCTATGGGCCATCATCATCATCTAGAAGCCCAATTCACACCGTTCATTCGAACTGGATGAGGGTCCTGACCAAGAACTAGTAGATCTTGGTCTGGGACACGCCAGACAGAGGCTGGCAATTCGGTGAACAACAAACTATTTTTCGTAAGATAAATCAAATGGGCCACACCAAACCCAATCCAAAACCATCCATATCTGAATGGTTTTTCGTTCCACATCCAATGGACAAAATGGATTTCTCAAAAATTCCCGATAATGGGCCCCACTTTTAGCACAAAATAAGGCGCGTGGCTCTGTTACGCATGTCGGAGAGTCCCAGACGATTCGGGCATTCTATGATCTTGGGTAAGATCAAACTAATGATCCTAGCTGACCAAATCATTCCCCTAGGCCAACTGACTGTTGCCAATGAGCCTGAATGGCTCAGATCCCACAACATGATCAGTTTTTATGATGAATCTGGGTTCGCCAGATGAATTCGTTATGCAGGGAGTGTGTAAAACTTTCGCATTGTCTTTAGATGTGTTGTGCATAAAACAACACCGACTACATACATCTTTCCAGCCTCCCATCCCAGCCGACCTCCATCGGTTATAAAAGAAAGAGCCAGGAGAGAGAAGAGGCATTCAATCTTGGAATCGGTAGTCGAGCAGAGGACGTGTGCACAAGAGAGTTATATTTTTCTTAGTTTCTATTTATTGTTCTTTTGTGATTAATTTGGAGGATAGCCGAATCATGGTCGGCTAAACCTCTTACCCCTCTTGTAGCGTGATTAGGGTGTTAACTTTTCTTTGATTTATGTTTATTGAACTCTCATGGATGTTAGTTTGATTATAAGGAATACTTTTAGTTTTTTAATGGTTTATTGTGACTCAAATTACAATAGATCTACAATAGCTTTGAGTATGTTATTTTCATTAAGAGATTGTGAACTTAGGAGGCCCTTTTGTTCACCATTGTCTCCTAGGCATGGTTGGGTTATGGAACCCCTCCTAACTTTCACAATTCTCTCATGATTAGCTGTGAGATTGGTAAATTGCTGTTATTTACCATACTCTCTTGGGCATGGTTAGGAGACAGAATCACTTCTAAATCTTCACCACTCTTATCTATTGATGATTAGATCCATGAGAAGTTCAGAGATTTGATAAATCTCTTCTTACTAATTGGATAGGATATGACTCTGATTCTAGTTGTATCCTTGAATCATTACAATGTAGCTTTCAAATTACCACAAGTGGATCCTTGGCACCCTAGTTTCCTTCCTTTAAATTCTCTAAGTTTTAAATTACTATTTCACATTATTCCCTCATATTCATTTGATTTAGATTTCATCTTAGTCTAGTTCTAGTTCTACTTAGTTTCAGATTACGTACAGGTTTCAGTCCCTTGGGATTCGACCTTGGTCTCATCGAGTTTATTACTACATCATAACCCTATACTTGGGGAGTGAACTTGTTTTTGACACCGTTGTTGGGCACTGACAGCTACAATTTTCTAAAATTATTTGGTTTTAGAATTAGTTTAAGATTTTTACTAACTTTAGTTTTAGATTTTTATTTCTAATTGGTTTTTAGAACTAACTTTCCTGTTTTGTAAAGTTGTTGATAGATCTTCTAAATTGGTAACTTCGTCCTATTTTCTTTACTTTTTTAAAAAAATTTTAGATTAGATTTTTTTTCATCTAAATACTAACTTGGTTTGTTTTGTTTTGTAGGATCTTAACTTAGGACTTCGAATTCGGTAACTTCTTTTCATCTTTCCTCTTTATTATTAGAATTCCTTTCTATTATTCCTCTTAGGTCTAGGTTTAGAATATAAATTGAGGGCTGTGAGTGTTTCATACCTAAGTGGGTTCGTGATAAAACTCGACGTCTTTTAACTGAAGGAGGATTAGTTGAGGGGTTGACTGTCCATCATAGGACTAGACACTGCTCGAGGTCCCCAGAGCTAATTGAAGTAATGGCTGCAAATCAACTGAAAACACTACTCCCACCTAGGGTGGAGGACATTTAGGATGAGAATGAGGTGTATCAAGCACCCTGCCTCGTACTTTATGAGATTATTTACAACTGGCAGGGGTGAGTACGCCCTCATGCATGATTTTTCCTAAAAATGCAGGACATATGGACATCAAGCCAGGGGTTATCCAACCCCTTCCTAAATTCCATGGGCTTGAATCAAAAAGTTCATACTTACATCTGAAAGAATTCAATGAGATCATAACCGCCTTATACTTTCCTAAAGTATCTGAGGATATAGTCAGGCTGAAACTCTTTGCCTTTCCCTTAAAGGAGAAGGCTAAGATGTGGTTACATTCACTGCATCCTCGATCCATTGGCACATGGAATGATAAGCAGAGGGAATTCATAAAGAAATTTTTTCCACATCATAAAATGATTACCCTTAGAAAAGAAATCATGAACTTCACCCAAAAGGAGGATGAAACATTCTTCTAGTGTTGAAAAAGGTTCAAGGATCTTGTCAGTTCATGATCACAACACAGCTTTGAAACATGGCGCATTATAAATTTTTTCTATGATGGACTGACATCTTCCATGCACCAATTGGTCGAGACAATGTGTAGTGGAGAATTCATGAATAAAAATGCCAATGATGTATGATATTACCTCGATAGACTTGTTGAAAAAATACAATCATGGGACCATTACCCAAATTCAAACACCACGTCTAGGCTAACTCTATATAAGGAGAATGTTGGATTTTATCTCCTGAAAGAATAGGATGGTCTCATTTATAAAGTGACTAATCTCATAAGAAAATTTAAGGCCATGGAAGGAAAGAAGGATAATATTAATGAAATTGTTTGCGGCATATATGATTACTACATTCACACAACTGAAAATTGTCCCACAATACCTGCCTTTCGAGGAGTGTTGAATGAACAAGCCAATACTGTAAATAACATCAAAGACCTTTCAATGGACCTACTTTTAATATGTACAATCCTAGTTGGAAAAATTAACCAAATTTTAATTGGAGGAATGGATAAACTGCTACCCCTTAAGTTTTCTTTAATTAAACTTCACAACAACAACAAGAGAAACCTCAAGAGGATTTAATTTTAAAACATTTTGAAAAGCAAGATCATTTCAATCAGGGTATGCTATAAGCCTTACAAGACCTTAACAAAACACTACAAGGACTTAAGGCTGAAAACATGATTGGGTATAAGGAGAGCCTCCCAGCTCAACCTATTCTCAATCCAAAGTTATAATATAAAGTTGGCGACCCAAGCTCTTCAAATCAGATGGAGCATGCTAAATCCATCACCACTCTTAGGAGTGGGAAGATTATTGATAAAACTCTTCCAGTTAGGCCCGAAAAGCCTCAAGAATCAGAAGAGGATAATAATAATGGATCTATGATGCCCTACAAAAATTAGAACCGGAACGTCTAGAGAAGTCAGTTGCTCCAATTCCCCAACACTTGGTTACACCGAAACCTCTATCTAACTCTCGGGATATTCTAGAGATGTTGAAAGAAGTAAAAGTTAACATTTCTCTACTTGATGCTGTGAAACAAATACCTTCATATGCTAAATTCTTGAAAGGCCTATGTGCGACCAAAAGGCAGAAGAGTATTCAAAAGAAAATCTTCTTAACTGAGAAAGTGAGTGCCATCTTAAAGCAAGACATGCTGTAGAAATTCAAGGATCCTGGTAGCCTAACCATATCATGTATGCTTGGTAACTACCACATTGAGCACACACTTCTTGACTTAGGAGCGAGTGTCAATCTGATTCCCTACTCTGTATACAAACAGTTAGGGTTAGGTGAATTGAAAAGCACCTTAACCACATTACAACTCGCTAATTGTTCTATTCGTATACTAAGAGGGATAATTGAGGATGTGTTAGTTCAATTTGAAAGCTTCTACTACCCTATAGATTTCATCATCCTTGATATTGAACCCGTTAATAATAGAAGCACTTAAATTCCCATCATTCTTGGTCGCCCATTCCTAGCCACTTCAAACACAATTATTAATTGCGGGAATGGAGTCATGAGCATGTCTTTTGGGACTATGATATTGGAGTCCAACATCTTTTTCAATAACGATAGAAAATTTGGAGGATGATGATGATTTCCATGATATTAACATGATTGATTCTTTTGTCGAAGATAAAACGCCTCTGACTTTATCCTTGGACCCTCTAAAGATGTGTCTGGCCCACTCTCATGACTAGATGATGATATAATTAGGGAGATGTGTGCCTCGCTTGATATTATGTCAGTACTTGAAGTTAACCGGTGGAGGCCACAATTTAAAGAATTACCCCAAATCGATGTAGCGCCTCTACCGTCTAACCTTAAGCCACTGAAGCATGACCTAAAACCTTTGCCCTTTAATTTGAAATATGTCTATTTAGGTCAAGATGAGACATACCTGATGGTGATCTCTGCCCACCTGGAGAAAGAATAGGAGAGTATGCTCAGAACTGCTCTCATTGGGCATAAGGGAGCCCTGGGATGGACGACAGTGGACCTCATGGGAATCAACCTCTCCATTTGTACTCACTACATATATCTTGAGGATAATGCAAAGACCTTATGATAATCACAATGTAAACTCAATCCTAACATGAAAGAAGTGGTTAAGGCCGAGGTTCTGAAACCATTGGATGTAGGTATCATATACCCTATATTTGATAGTCAATGGGTGAGTCCAACTCAGGTGGTTCCTAAGAAGTCCAGAATAACCATCGTAGCCAATGCTAATAATGAACTCGTACCAACCAGAGTTACTATTGGTTGGAGAATGTTCTTTGACTATAGGAAGCAAAATATTATCATGAGGAAGGACCACTTTCCTTTACCCTTCATGATCAAATCTTGGAAAGGTTAGGTGGTTATTCCTATTATTATTTCCTTGATGGGTATTCGGCTTACAATCAGATTGAAATCGCCCCTAACGACTAGGAAAAGACCACATTTACATGTCCCTATGGCACCTTTGCTTATAGAAGGATGTCATTCATGTTATGTAATGCCCCTGCCACCTTTCAGTGATGTATGATGAGTATCTTTTTTGACATGGTGGGAGAATATCTAGAGGTCTTCATGGACGATTTCTCTATTTTTTGTTCATCTTTCAGCAAGTGCTTAGAGAGTCTTAAATGTGTGTCGAAAAGATGTAAAGAGAAGAATCTGGTACTTAATTGGGAGAAGTGCTACTTCATGGTTCAAAAGGGAATTGTCCTTAGGCATATCATCTCTTCTAAGGAAATCGAGGTGGATAAGATAAAAATTAATCTTATCTCTAACCTACCTCCACCTAAGAACATCAGAGATGTGCGATCCTTTTTAGGACACACAGGGTTTTACAGACGATTCATAAAGGACTTTAGTCTCCTCTCTCGTCCTTTATGCAATCTTCTTCAAAAGGATGCACCATACGAGTGGACTAAGTAATTCCAAGAAGCTTTTACCAAGCTTAAGGGTATGTTAACCACTGCACTTATCATGCAGCAACCCAAATGGACCCTTCCTTTTGAGCTTATGTGCGACACTTCTGATTATGCTCTTGGAGCTGTTCTGGGTCAGAGAAAAGATAAGAGGCGTTATGTCATTCATTACCCGAGTAGGACTCTAAATATTGCCCAAGTGAACCACTCGACTACGAGAAAAGAACTCTTAGTTGTAGTGTTCACCTTGGACAAATTTAGGTCCTACCTGATCGGATTTAAGATCATTATGTACATAGATTATATGATATTGAAGTATCTTCTTTCTAAGAATGATTCTAAACCTCGCCTGATAAGATGGATCCTTCTACTCCAAAAATTTAATTTAAAACTTAAAGATAAAAAGGGAGTAGAGAACATAGTGGCCGATCACCTTTCTCACTTTAATACCTCTGATTCTCTTGAGGCGACCCATATCAATGACATGTTTCCTGATGAATAACTGTTCAGAATCTCTCATTCACCTAGGTTCACTGATATTTCTAATTATCTTGTCATGGGTTCCATACCAACATATTGGACTGCACAAGATAAGATGAAATTCTTTACCTAGGTGTGCAACTTTTTCTGCGATGATCCATATTTGTTTAAGTATTGCCCAGATCAAATCCTAAGGAGATGTGTGCCAGATGATGAGCATCAAAGTGTCATCTCCTTCTATCACTCATAGGCCTGTGGTGGTCACTTTTCTACTAAAAAGACTACGGCCAAGAATCTGTAGTGTGGCTTTTATTGGCCCACTATGTTCAAGGACACTCATGAGTTTTGTAAGGCTTGTGAGCGTTGTCAGAAATTAGGAGTATTTTTCCATCGAAATATGATGCCTTTGAATCTCATCTTTATCATAGAAGCATTTGATTGCTGGGGCATTGATTTCATAGGACCATTCCCCTAATCCTTTGGAAATTTATATATTTTGGTCGCTGTAGACTATGTCACTAAATGGGTCAAAGCGATTCTGTGCCGAAACAATGAACATCACACAGTCATTAAATTCTTAAAAGAGAACATCCTTTCTCGGTTCATAACGCCTCGAGCCATCATTAGTGATGGGGGCTCACACTTTTATAAAAGACCATTTAAGAGCTTAATGAAGAAATATGGTATCTCTCATAAGGTGAGCACCCCATATCATCCATAGACAAGTGGAAAAGCTGAGATTTTCAATAGGGAGATCAAACATATCCTGGAGAAAATGGTTAACCCTGATCGTAAGGATTGGTCAACCCAATTGACCGATGCCTTATGGGCATACCGTACTACTTTTAAAATCCTTATTGGAACGTCTCCCTTTAGACTTGTCTATGGAAAGGCTTGTCACTTGCCTGTGGAGTTGGAACATAAAGCATACTAAGTGATCAAAAATCTGAATATCAATCTGGACAACGTTGGCTCGTTACGTAAACTTCAGTTGAATGAACTTAAAGAAATTCAGAATGACGCATACGAGAACTCTAAAATTTATAAGGACAGGATGAAGGCATTTCATGATCAACATATTCTGCGGAAATCATTCATACCAGGTTAGAAAGTCCTTTTGTCTAACTCTCGACTACATCCCTTTCGGGTAAGCTTCGATCTCGTTGGACTGGCCCTTACATTGTTGTTACTGCTTATCCTCATGGGGCCGTCGAGATAAGAGATCCCAATAATGGCAATGATTTTAAAGTCAATGGACATCAATTAAAATCATTTATCGAGAAATTTGATTCAGAAGACATGTTCATGCCTCTGACTGATCCTGTTTACCAGACTTGATCTCCTAGTCTGATGGAGGTATAAGTAGGTTTATCATTTTCATAGGACTAGGATAGTTTGCTTTATGTTGTTCTAGGGTAGACAGTTTTATGCCATTAGGTTAGTTTACTTCCTACATTATTTTAGGATAATTTATTTTCATGTCTAAACTCTCGTACTAACCTGCTCTCATGCAGCGATCTCTTGAAAAATCTCTCTCGATTCCTTCATTCAGGTACTATCTTCCCATCATGCTTCATTTACTTTCATTGTCCCATGTACATTGCAAAATCATATATCTTTTACATTGAGGACAATGTAGATTTCAGGTTGGGGGTGGGAGATTAAGATTAGGTAACCTAATCAACGTTTTCTTGGTCTTAAGCAAAATTTGTGAAATTTTTTCAAAATTTTCTTGACTTTCTTATAAATTCGAAGTGATTTTGATGACTATCTTTAATTCAGAATTATAAGATACGTAATGTTGGATTTATGACTCTTGGATTTAGTTATCTATTAAATTTCATAGTTAAGTTTGAAGTGTTAATCCAGAATTAGAAGTTGTAAACATTGATTGAGTCATGATTTTCACATGTCACATCTCGCTTTCACATTAAGGTTTCATTTTGATATTGAAGGGTTAACTTGGTAATCACTAAGCATGTAAGGAACCAGCCTGAAAAATTTGCCGGTCATGATCAATTGAAGAAAAAGAAAATACCTAGCTAAAAAAATAGATACCTTTGTAAAGGGTTGGGCGAATAATGTTCACCATAGGTTTACTCCTTATAAGTGTAGATTTAATTCTCCATGGATGATATGTGAAAAGGGTTGGGTGTATAGTCTTCACCATAGGTTTGTTCCTTATAGGTGAGGATCTGATTCCCCTACTTGGCGTTACTTTTAATGAAAAAATCAAAAGATGGAAGAATGAAAAGATGATCTGTGAGGAAAGTTTTGGTTATCATGAATTCTCTTGTTGGTTACCAATGATATCTTGAAATAGAGAGGTGAATTTTAATGATGATAAGCCGAGATTAGACTATACACTCATGGATCCTAATGTTTAGAATTTTTTCTAATTGGAGGATTAATACTTCGATCTTGATTATGAAGTCTACCTAGTGCTTGAGTATAGGGAAAGTAATGCCTAACATTCATGAATCTTAGAATTCTAGGATTTGGATAGCTTATCAAAAATTACTCGGGTTTAGAGAAATCATCCTGTAATTCTCAACTTATTTTTCACATACTTTGCTCAGGACTAGAAAGATGTTGGTTGGGGGTTGTGTTGAGGGTCAAATATTACATATTAAACCCCATTTATTGCTTGGATTTACGAACATGGTACTGCTTAACGACTCAATTTAATCGTGTTTGTGATTTAGGGTGTATTTAGGAGCCTGGACTAAAAAAGGGTAATAAAAGCATGGATTTAATGCTCTGAAGTCACCAGGTAAGGGATGGACCCCATGGGACTAAGATTGATGGATTTACATGCTAGAGATCCGAGAAAATTGAGAAAGTGAAGCTCAAGTGGCCTGAAAGATAGCCAGAATGAAAGATCATAGGGTTTCCATCATTTGTTTGGCCTGAAACTTTATATATGGCTTGAAGATCATAAATTAACCATACACATCGAATTTTAACCATTGGATCCTTGTGAAAATGGCTCAACAGTCAGATCAGCCCATACATTGTCAAACTGAGGCCCACCTAATATCTGGATATGCTTCACTTTTGGTCTCAACCCATTAAATGAGCTGGAAAAGCGGATGGTTGGAGCTGATTTCTCAAAATATCAAGATGGGACCCACTTTATATGACACGAGTATGTACATCTCATGAGCACGGGAGGCGCACTGGATGCGAAGTCAGGTCAAACTGACTTTGACCCGCACTGTATTCAAATCTGTTTCCTCTGCCATGAAAGAAGAATAAAGGACCCATTAATGATCTCTATGGGCCATCATCATCACCCAGAAGCCCAATCCACACCATTCATTTGAACTGGATAAGGTCCCAACCAAGATCTAGTTGATCTTGGCCTGGGACACTGCAGATAGAGGTTGGAAATTCGCTGAATGACTGACGCTTTGCCGAAAGATAAATCAAATGAGCCACACCAAAACCCAATTCAAAACCATCCATATCTAAATGGTTTTTCATTTTGCATCCAATGGACGGAATGGATTTCTCAGAAATTCTCGATAATGGGCCTCGCTTTTAGCACAGCGCAAGACGCATGGCTCTGTCACGCATGCCGGAGAGTCCAAGAAGATATGGGGCATTCCGTGATCTTGGCTAAGATCGGTCGATCCTAGCCAATCAAATCATTCCCCTGGGCCAACCGTCGTCGTCAAGGAGCCTAAATGGCTCAGATCCGTCAATAGGATTGGTTTTTGTGATGAATCTGGGTATGCCAGATGGATTTGTGACGCAGGGAGTGTGTAAAACTTTCGCAATGTCTTCAGATATGTTGTGCATAAAACAACATCGACTGCATGCATCTTTCTAGCTTCCCATCCCAGCCGACCTCCATCGGTTATAAAAGAAAGAGTCAGGAGAGAGAAGACGCATCCAATCTTAGAATTAGTAGTCGAGCAGAGGATGTGAGCACAAGAGAGTTTTCTTTTTCCTAGTTTTTATTTACTGTTTTTTATGATTAATTTGGAGGATAGCTGAATCATGGTCAACTAAACCTCTTAGCCCTAGCTAAGAGGCGAAGCTTGTAGCGTGATTGGGGTGTTAGCTTTGCTTTGATTTATGTTTATTGAACTCTCATGGATGCTAGTTTGATTATAAGGAATACTTTTAGTTTTTTAATGGTTTATTGTGACTCAAATTATAGTAGATCTGTAATAGGCTTGAGTATGTTCTTTTCATTAAGAGATTGTGAACTTAAGGGGTCCTGTTGTTCACCATTGTTTCCTGGGCATGGTTGGGTGATGGAACCCCTCCTAACTTTCACAATTCTCTCATGATTGGCTATGAGATTATTAAATTGTTGTTGTTTGCCATAGTCCCTTGGGTATGGTTAGGTGATGAAATCACTTTCAAATCTTCACCACTTTTATCTATTGATGATTAGATCCATGAGACGTTCAGAGTTTTGATAAATCTCTTCTTACCAATTGGATAGGATAGGACTTTGATTCCAATTGTATCCTTTAATCATTACAAGGTAGCTTTCTAATTGCTGCAAGTGGATCCTTAACACCCTTGTTTCCTTCCTTTGAATTCTCCAACTATTGAGGCATAAAAAAATATGTCACTGCATTGTTCGGTAAATTCCAGCTCCAGGGGTAGTTTAGGTATTTTGATAAAATTTCAAGTCTAGGGGTAGTTTAGGTATTTTGGTAAAATTTCAAGTCCAAGGGTAGTTTAGGTATTTTGGTAAAATTTCAGTTCCAGGGGTAGTTTAGGTATTTTGGTAAAATTTCAGTTCCAGGGGTAGTTTAGGTATTTTAGTAAAATTTCAGTTCCAGGGGTAGTTTAGGTATTTTGGTAAAATTCCAGTTCCAGAGGTAGTTTAGGTATTTTAGTAAAATTTCAGTTCCAGGGGTAGTTTAGGTATTTTGGTAAAATTCCAGTTCCAGAGGTAGTTTAGGTATTTTGATAAAATTCCAGCTCCAGGGGTAGTTTAGGTATTTTGGTAAAATTCTAGCTCCACGGGTAGTTTAGGTATTTTGGTAAAATTTCAAGTCCAGGGGTAGTTTAGGTATGTTGGTAAAAAAACATTGGAAGGGGTAGTTTGGTAAAGAAGGGTGCAAAGGTGTCATTTGAAAGGAGAAAGGTGGTACACCACCATTTAAGCGGGAGCTTGGTGGTCACCATGATTTAAGGAAAGAGAAAGTCCATATGAGAAGAGATAAGTGGTGGTGATCACCACTCTATAAGAGTGGTGGGGCCTATAAATACCCCACTCCTACTCCATTTGAGGGGTTGGATCGGATTGGAGCCTTTGGTGGGCCAAGGAAATAAGGGAGAAGCAAGGTAGAAGAAATTGCTTGCGCGTAGCCGCGCAACTATAGTTGCTTGCGCATGGACGCGCAACCGGCCTTTGCACCACTTCTCAAGAGAGTTCAGAGAAAACTCTTTGTGCGGGACCGCGCGATGGGAATGGGAGTTTTTCCCATGCTTCACACACCTCAGAAATACTATCCGAGGGATGCTTTCCCTGTGCGGGATCGCGCAACCGATCGGACCAGCAGCCATGCACGAGCAGAGAAAGAAGATGTTTTCTTTCAACTGTGCTGCTGGTGGGAACCAATATAGCCACCTTTTGAGAGATCCACACCGTCCAATATCTTCCTCTCAGAATTTTGACTGTGAAAGACTGGTTTTGATCAACTAATGATGTGGCCCACCGTGATACTCAAGCTGCAATGGAAGCTCAACAGTCCGTTTACGGTCGCCATAACGATCATATGGATGAGTATGATCGCCAAAGCTCAACGGTCATGATTCTACAAAAGCCTGCATGGTTTCAGATTGCCACATTGCCAAGGGTTAAAACTCCCTTCTGAACATGATGGACGGTCTGGATCGGTGATTTGAGTAATGACCGGGCCACACTGAGAAAATTGCAAATGAGCTCTAAGGACGCTTTGTGTTTTTTAAATATGAGAAGAAGTCGATCAATGGGTGTTGACCGACTTTGAGAAATCCCATGCACGGCCGGTGCTCATGCACACCATGTACATGTGACGTACATATAACTCCAATGTAATGCTCGTGAGAAATCTGCTCCGTCCATATGCTTTGTCATTGCATTTAACACGTAGGGACCAAATCTGAAGCGTCTTCAGATATCAAGCGAGCCCCAAATCATGATCTCGGGGGCTGATTTGTCAGTTTGGCCATTTCTATAAGGATTTAGGAGCTAAAATTTGACGTGTATAGCTAATTTGTGGTTCTAATGCTACACATAAAGTTTTGATCCGAATGGACAGTGGCAACCCCATGATCTTACATTCTGGAAGACTTTTTAGGCCCGTTAAACATGATCGGCTTGATTTCCTCAGGGCCTGGCCACACTTCAATGGGCTGCTATATATTTTAAGGAAAAATGACCAGAAGGATGCTCCATCTCATTAAACACTGGTTGATCAGATCAACAATTCCTCCTAAGTATCTAGGAGATGACCAAAATAGCGTCATTATGCTGCCGAAATTTCTATCTCCTTGGAGGCTGGTTGATCGATTCGTCAATTCCTCCTAAGTATCTAGGAATGCTGCCGAAATTTCCATCGATCTATCTTCTCTTTCATTCAGTACATTGCATTAATTGTACTTTATTTTCAGAATCAAGGGAATCAGAGGATGTAAATGAACTTAGATAAATGTGATTAATGTTCTCTCATTAAATTCTATGTTATCATTGAATAAATTCTCTAAATCAAACGCATTTGTTTTCTTGTCGAAACACGAACTTTTAAATTATTATTTCACCATTATTCTCTCATATTCATTTGATTTAGATTTCATCATAGTCTACTTCTAGTTCTACTTTATTTTAGATTACGTACTGGTTTCAGTCCCTTGGGATTCGACCTCGGTCTTACCGAGTTTATTACTACATCACAACCCTATAGTTGGGGAGTGAACAGTAATGCCCTGAATTTCGAGGGTAGAGCTTGGCTCAACCCTCGAAGTTCAGGGCGTTACAAGTTAGTATCAGATATGATTGGATTAAACTGGACCTGGGTTATAGGTGACACGACGTACTCTGACTCACTCTAAATTAGGAAGAGAGCGAGAGAATTTAGAGACCACATTAGGATCCCAAAGTTTCCAAAGGACTATGTCCGTCGTACTGGACTTGATAACCATCGCAGGAATCAAGCCGAGATAGTGTCTAGAAACGTATAACATGAGCCATGAGTAAAGTGTGTGAGAAACACGAATACCTTTAGAAAATGAACCAAAACTTCAACGAATTGGGTAGTTCACTCTTACGCAAAATTGAGGATTTCAAACCGTCAGTTTCTGACCGAACTTCATCCATGAGGAAAGGATGTTTCCCTGCACATATCCATATAACTATGGCCTCGATTGAGTAAGTATGACCGTTGATCTGACATAGGTTCTCCACGGTCAATCGGCTTACCCGATCGCATCGAAATCATGTCCTGACATGGATCCATCGTCAGAGAGCATACCTTATGACGTAGGTGGGTAGTGGGCCTCCCTGGGAGCCCTATTTTTCAGAAACAGTCGCACAAAGGGTATAAGACGTAGGTGGGTAGTGGGCCTCCCTAGGAGCCCTGTTTTTCAGAAACAGTCGCACAAAGGGTATAAATTATGTATATAGTGGCCCTGGAGCCATTTGCATCACTTCTGGGTTTATAAATAACCCTTATTTCACCTCACCTCTCTCATATACGAATTTCTCCAAAACCCTAAGGGAGAGAGGAGAAAAGAAGAAAAAAGAGGGAAGAGAGGAGTTTGGGAGATTGCTATAGGAATTCTCTACCACGATTCCACGCACCAAATCTCTGCCTCATTGTGCTACCGAACCTTTTCGGTTAGAATTTTGGGTAAGAAACCCTAACCCTAATCTCGTAGTAGAAATCCAGGATAGTCTTTCGTCAATCTAGCTAACCAGATCGTCATTTAGGTACCCAACGTTTCGTTTTTAGAAACATAGAGTTTGGACCGAGTCCGAATCAAGCATCCCAATGAAAGGTGCAGGCTATAAACGCTTAGGTTGCGGTTATCAATGCTTTCATGTCAGCTAATGATTTATGTCTGACTTGATGGTTGTCGTATTATCTTAGAACGCCAATTTCTGTATAATATACATGTATGAACTGTGTTGAGTAAAAGATGCATCCCATGTGTTTGTTGAAATGTTTGAATGAACATTTAAACATGATTTGTGCTTTCCATGATTACTGATCTAGGATTCATCATTGTCCTATGTATACTGATCTCTCCGTGTGAGGAATTGCTAAAATATATGTTGTAACTAACCTAGTCTATATATATTTAGTGAAGTATAGTCTAGGTGTTTGATGAATTGTCTGAACGAGAAATTGTTGATGATTTGTGTTTATTACGAGTATTAAGATAGGATTCTTAATTGTCTTATGCATATGTATAGTTTCTTTCATGTAATCATATTTGCCTCTATACAAATTATTGAAAAAATGTAAGTGTTTGGTAATATGGTCAATTTATTTGATGAAATGCTCAAATGAGGAATTCACTTAGATTGTTTGTTAAATGTTGAAATGATTATTACGTGTTTATTGTTGCATCTAAGTAAGATTGGGACTACAACGTAACCCAGGCAATCGGTAATGGTCCCTATTCAAATGGCCAAATTAGTATTGCCACATTAGGTATACTCGATGAATCTAGGTTGCACAATGATTGTCGAAAGTGATTAGGCCAGGAGGAGCACTTATGCCCTCCATGTCGATTAAGTCAACGTGTGCCCGTACTAATCAAACTTACCTGATAAATTCATTGGCTTATTGTGTGTTTACCATGTATGGACACTACTACTTGAATCTAAGGTACCCCTCACCAATGTAAAGGTCCACTTTAACCATGGTACCACGATCTGCTAAGACTCATGAGCCGGGCATGGTGGTATGGGACACTGTGTTTGAGTTGTTGGCCTATGCTGGGATGACTAGCCTCCTCATAGTGACCAGTAAGCAACTAAGACACGTGAGCTAGGTATAGTGGTATGGGACACTGTGTTCGTGCTATCGGCCTACCCTGAGGTGACGAGCCTCCCCATAGTGACCGCGAGTATAACTCTTGAACTTGCCTATCGACTGCTTTTCATTAGGAGTAATGACCCTACAACTTTCTTGTCGCATGTGCTTAACTAGGAGTGAAGAACCTAGATGGATACTTCGGTTCGAGTAAATGATATAAAGGGAGGTACCCTAGCTTCCCAAACTTACTGTGTGAATATACTTAAGTACTTGGCTAACACGACCATGTATCACATTGCATTAGTTAGGTGTGCTTTAAAGGGGATAAAGTTGCACCATTTCGAAGAAGTGTTGTCATATGCGAAATAAGTTGTTTGAGTCGCTTGGCTAACACGACCATGCATCATTACTTGTACTCCATTCCTGCGTTAAAAAGAGTAGTTAGGAAGTGATTGTTATGATTGCCTTATCATTACTGCTTGATTGATTTGATAACATGTTAACTTTTACCTTATAGTACCATTGAGTTGGCCACTCACTCCCACTTTAGGACGATGTTTTAAAACAACAGTCAGACTTTGATTTAGATGCAGGTGCTGATGATGTCTATGTTATGGAGCATGACTTTGTGGATGAGGAGGAGGAATTCTCATATTTTCTGCTCTTGGGCGGGTCGATGTAGACCTTGTGCTGATGTACAGGGACCACTAGGATATCTGGCTTAGTTGGACACTTTACATTTCCATATTTTGTTCATTTTAAAACAATTCATATATATATATATATATATATATATATATATATATATATATATATATATATATATATATATATATATATATATATATATATATTAAACCTAGTTACGTACTCATACTCTGGAGGTTTGTGAAACACCACATGTTTATATGTTTTAAACTTTCGCTTGTTTAATTTAATTATATTCGGAGTATGATATGTTGTTTTAATATAATCTCACTCATGCTTAACTCATTAATATGGATGAAATCTGAACATTATCATCCATACTACACAAGTGATGTTCTGAATCTCGAAAGTAGAGCATTGTTCGACCCTCAAAATTTAGGGCGTTACATTAGGCCCATAGGAAGTCCATTTTATTATGTGATAGAGAGGGTAAGGTAGCCCACTTATTGTACTTAAACTCGGCTCTGCCCTCGGTGGGGGATATTATGACACTCCATCACTGTGACCACATGTGGACGGGCGCACGTGGGTGGACACTGAGTGGGTAGGGCATGAGGACCTGACCGAGATACCAGTGATTAACAGCCTACTGTACACACAGTGAAGGCAAAACTTTATCCCACATCGGGAGCATCATCCGATGTTGTGGTGGCTATAAGTTATATTCTTTCCTTAACTATCGTAACGCATTTTAAATCAGTGGGCTTATCTTGATATTTGGACTAAATCCGTCATCCTTCTGTGGACCCCCATCATTTGTATGCATGTTGTGATAGGTGAATGATTAAAGTAGATGTCATTGGGCTAAGATGTTTATGTGACTACCCGTTAGATGGAGTTATCCCTACATGATCACACGATATGCGTAGGTTAGTTGTATGGCCTAGATGAGGTTAATGGAATTCCAGGCTCTTTAGAATTTACATATTGTATTGCATCATTGGCATCTGATATTTAGTTCTCTATGATTCTACATTTGTATAGCCGATCTGCATTGCATACTCTAATATCATATGATTCATGATCTTGCCAGTATTTTCGATATTATATGATTATGGCATTGTATTGGATACTTGACACTTACTGTAACACCCCGAATTTTGGCCAACCTGGGATTAGACGTCCTTAGGCAATGGTTCAACCAAAACACCTTCGTAACCGCTCAGAACCCAATTCCATAGCCAAAGAAACCACTTAGGATTAATTCCTTTAGAAACTAAGCATAAGTTAGCTAGCGCAATGCTAGAGTAGCTAGAAAATAGTCCCTGATCACTTTAAATACGTTCTACAAGATCCAAAACTTGTAGAATCCATGGTGCTATGATACTCTAAAACCTCGGATCAAACTCTAAAACGGTTTGTTCTCTGGACCTCTTTGAAACTTTGTATTGGATCTAGACCGCGCGTCGAAAGTCTGATACCTACAATCTTAGACCGTTATAACCGCCTAGCTGGACCTGACAATCATTTTGAAAATCAAGTCCATCCGACATTCACAGGCTATTTCATTGAGCCTGGAGTGAAGAGAGTGAGAATAGGGTTAAAATTGGAATTTGAAATTCAAATCTGGGACACAACTTGATGCGTCAGTATTAAGCATTCTGACCATCAGAATTCAGTCAAATTATAGTCTTGGATCAGGAAAAATTTCTATTTCATATCATGAGACTTGTAGACCTGATCTACGTGCGGTGACCGCTGAACTGAAACCGTACCGCCACGTGCGATCTACAAACACTGCTGGTCTGAAAATGGGATGTGAGCGGCATCCGACGAGCATGAACTTAAGTCCGATCGCGTTCGGCCAGGGGACCACCAGAAATGCCCTTTTGGACCGAAACAGCCCCGATTTGGTTAGGTATCAAGTAAACCTTGTTCCCAAGCCTGTTTTGGGCATGTTTGGGCTTATAAAAGGGGTTGAAACCCTCTCATATCTCTCCCATCCGAATTTGGAAAAAGCCCTAGGTTGAGTGAGAGAAAAGGTAAGAGATTGTGAGAGAAGGTGGGAGAGAATTTCCTGCTACTGGTGCTACCTGCTACACATGTTTAAGCCACGCAATCCAATCACTTTGCCGGTGATTTCGCCGCATTTCTAAGTAAGGAAATACCCTAAATAGTTGTTGATTTGAGGTTCCCTCATTTCCATAGTGAAGTAGCTGATGGATCTTGCGTATTAGGTTCCCAGTTCGCCGTAGACGAAGCGTATACGCTCCGTTCAAATTGATACGCTTCTAGGAGAAAAGGTGCGGATTTTAGATACTTTGATTGACTGTTTTCAACGCTTTCAATGTCGTTTAATAGTAGATTATCGACGGCAACACCGTTTGACATGTACAACATGCTGTCCATTTCCTGTTTCGTAAGCAGACAAAGAATATGAGATTTAGGGCATTTTAGTCATTTGTAGGAAATACTGTTTTCATCCATAATTTGCTGATGTGATTTACATGGCTTCTTGTCGCATTAGGATACTAGGAATGCATGCATAATTAGTTCGGCGAAGAGATTCGCCTAAATGCGCACTTTGAGTCGACATACTATATGTAGACTTAAGGGTGTAGTCTAAGTGTTTGTATAAATGTTTGTATTAGTATGTATTGAATTAAATGGTGTTCTAATTTAGTTTGAGATTGATTTCTCAATAATATGCTGATGTGAATGGTTTCCTACATGTTAGCTATATGCATGATTTCATTATATGTGTGAAATGCATGCGTTGGAAGATTTACTTAAGTTGTATGTTATAACATGTGTTAACATGCTCACATGGTTGTGTTTCATTTCCATTACTCTTACATGATGGCTGATGTGAATTTATAATTGTTTGGGACTATACCTAGTCCAGGCAGTCGGTAACCGAGCAAGTTTCTGGTTGGCTTATCTTTGCCACGAACGACACGTTGATGAACGCGAGTCGTGTTTTAGAGTTTGCGGCAGTGGTTAGGCCACACGAGGTGTTTTACGCACTTCATGTCATTCAACTTGAGATGCGCTCGTGCTAGTCGAGCCCGTCAAGTAACCCAACTGGCCATTGTATGTTCACCCTGTATGAGTCATAACTGCTTGAACCTAGGGTACTGAACTTACCATTGTAAACCCTGTCAACCATGGTACCTTGATCCACGAAGACTCATGAGCCGGGCATGGTGGTATGGGACACCGTGGTCGAGCTGTCGGCCTACGTTGGGGCCACAAACCTCCCCGTACTGACCAGTGGGCACCTATGACTCGTGAGCAGATTATGGTGGTATGGGACACTATATTCTTGCTGTCGGCTTACATTAATAAGGTGATGGAAGAGTAGTGCAACAAGTGCGAGCAACAACCCTGACAGCCTTTGTAGTGACCGCGAGCGTATTCTAAGTCTCCGGGAGGCGACGACCCTTCCGTAGTAGTGAGAGTACAGTAGGCCTGTATTGATAAGGTGATGGGGGATCGGTACAATGAGTGCGAGCAACAGCCCTGACAGCCCTTGCAGTGACCTACAAAATATACATCGTATAAGATTACTAGGAGTGACGACCCTAGACAGGATCTGTGTTAGGATTGATATAAGGGAAGTACCTTAGTTTCACAATCCTGCTGTTTAAATGGACTAATAATAACTCGGTAATCATATCACCATCACATTGCATGTGCCTAGAAGATGTCGAGCACTGAGCGGTACGCAAGCATGCCACGGGTGTAAGATGGTGCCGTATGAGGGAGAACGTCGGTGAGGGCATCCATCATATCATGTCATATTGCATTAACAACAGTATTAGGATTGTTTGATTTACTGCTTTACTATTATCGCATGATTGATTTGATAACATGCTAATCTCTGCTCTCTTATCCCACTGAGTTGATCACTCACTCCCACGTTATGGGACGGTGTTTTCGGATACCCACCAGTCCCTATTGTGATTGCAGATGATGGCGCGGCCTGCGAGGCGGAGCTGGACTTAATGATGAGGAGGAGGATCTCTCCTTTATGCGTGTTCTGATTGACGGGATTACAGGGAGGTTGATTAGATGCCTTGACACTTGTCATTTTATATTTTTAGCGCACTCATTTATATTCGTTTTGTCTACTTTTGGAGTATACATGTATGTATATAACCTGGTAACATATTCACACTCCGGAGATATACAACAGTTTATATATGTTATACATACTATCACAGTCTTCCGCTTGCTAATTTAACGGTCTCTAGAGTATGATATGATGTTTTGGATTAATATCACTCATGTTTAATACATTAACACAGTTAACATTCAATCATACACATTTATGTTGCATAAGTGATGTTCTGGAACTCGGGAGTGGAGTTTTTACTCGACCCCCCGATTTTTGGGATGTTACAGATGGTATCATAGCATGATTTGGATTAAACTGGGCCTGGGTTATGGTCACGCGACGTACGCTGTTGCTCCTTTAACTTAGGTGGGTGCGAGTAGGATATAGAAACATACGTAGGACTTCAGTTTCGCCAATAGGTGAAGTTTATTCGTATCGATCGCGCGATCGAGTCCGTAACACATCTAGGGTCGCGCAAAGCGACCTAAGTAGCTCTTAGGTTGTAGGTAGGCAGGTTAAGACATTCTTTGAATGGTTCTAAACCCGTAAATGAGAATCCTTGGGCTGTGGGACAACCACAACCCTTGCATTCAATCGCTAGGGCTTAAAAACCCCGTTTCACCTAAATTCTTCAAAATTCTTCCTCTCACCACTCCATTCTTCAATTATTTCTTATTATTTTCATGTTAGGCATAGATTCTAATGTGAAAATGATATAAAATCATACTTCAACAAAATTTTACTGTGAATAGTAAAATTTCATGAAAACTGGCCATTAGGCCATTCTAAGTTTGAAATATTTAGCAACCAATGGGCTAGATGGATGTATTATCTCCTTTTACCCCAAAATCATATGCTGCATGATAGGGGATTGCATTCAGATTTGTATATTGGCCTTGAAAATCCCTGAATACATGTTTAGGCCTCCCTAGGGCAATCTAGAATGAACGATGGTGGGGCCCACATATTTATGGAGCCCTTGGGACAGGGGGGACCCGACCCATGTGGTCCCGCCAACCAGATCATGAGATGGTAGGTGATGCCATCACCGATCCGGCGATGCATCGCCGTCCGGTGGGGCCCACTTGATGTGAAATCTGGGTGCACGTGCTGGTTTGGGTAGTACACCCCCCATGTAGGTTCCGTCCATAGAAAACCCCTAACTGGGGTACTTCCTTCACAACAGCCCCATTTCACATTTTCTTGCTACCCATCTCCAAACCGTGGCTCCAAATCCCTCCTAAACTCATTCTTTGTTGAAAACGACCCCATTCCATCACTCCATTGCAGTTTTCAACTCTCCCTCTTGAAAATCTCATCCGTTGGAGCTCCTACAACCTCCAAAACGAGCTGAAATCGTGAGGAGCTCCATTCTCCTTTTTCATTCTCTTTTCTCTTTGAAAATCCAGCCTTTGGGAGCTTGATGCGTCCCTCTACAACGCCTAGATTTCATTATGTCCATTTGGGCAACCATTTCTCCGCATTTTCTCCGCTTTCCATGGCTATTTTAAGGCTATTTTAGCCTTTTTCTCCCTTTCCACCATCCTCCTTCTCATGTCCCTTTTATTTGATCCTCAGACTTATGGAAACCTGCTTACCCATCCTATTTCTCCACGTTCTTCACTTGTTTGATTACCATTTTTTAATTTCTGTGTTTTGTTGTTGTTAGGTTTAGTGAAGTCAGAGGTAAAAAATGTATTTGTGTTAGTGGTTTGGCCTTAGCATAGCCGAATGCGCTCCTGTCATAATCCATGTGGAACTTTATTCCATGTATTGTGGCAAATTTTGTTGAATGGAGTGCATGCCGTTTCGTTTGCTGTAAGGTATTGTCCCTAGTTTGGGTGTATCCTTCGGCTTCCATAGCCATATTGTAAATCCTGGGATTAAGCCTACAAAATTAGTTTTTATCCCACCCTACCCTCCTACCAAGCATGCCACTTCCAATCCCGACATGGGACTCGGAATGCCGATCCATTAGAGTGTAGATTACAGACTAGTCTACTAGTTACCTTGAGTAGAGTAAAGCCTGTATATGCTAAGGACTTGTAGGTTAGATTTGGTTGAAGTAGAACCTTATTCCTTCGATAGATCCCCATATTACTTATAGACTTCTATTGTAACCCATAGGAAAGTGGTTTTAACGTAGAACCATTCACTCTCAGGGAAAATTTATAAATCCCTCAGATTGAACTTAGAATGAACTAGCACGCCCCTTAGAATTGCCTTCCCCAAGGGCTTATTGCATTCGGGAACGCGGAGTAAAGGAACCGCATGTGAGCGATGTATTCGCGGTTTGAATCGACTTCTTAATCCTAGTGGTTACCAATAAATCCAATGCTCTGATCAAGCAGAAGATCAGCATCGACTCGGATTAAGAATTGATACAATAAATCTTCTGTCCTAGCTAGACAGAAATTCTATGTATCCGGCTCAGACCTACTATACAACCTTTCTTCTGTGATGGCCCAACCACCTATAACCAAATGTGATCATATTGTCTTTGAAAAATGACGAGGACTTAAAGCCAGTAGAGAATTTGACATCTTGCCACCAACTCATACCTGCCCCTGAACCCAACCACAATAGAGATTAGGCTTATCTCTATTGCCATAGATACCAATGCCATAGAACGCATCATTAGCAAAGGAAAACCATGTAGAGAAAGGTTGTTTCCATTTTATGTCAAGGATAGCCCCTAAGTTGCGCCTCGTTATGATATACGGAGCGATGCATAGATTCTTGAACTTTAAGTAGAACCAAGTTTTAAGGGGGGTAGAACGTATTGAGTCCAATCTAGTTAGGTCAGCCAACGCTACCGTTCGATCAGAGTGGCGCAGCGAAAGTGTGGTTGGCCTCTTCCCCACTGGCCCAGGATCGAAACATTTGAGTTAGGATATACGTAAGGTGAGGTTATTAAATAGGATTTGAACCTTCCTTAGAAAAAGTACTCCTTACCCTTCGCCAATTTTGGGGACAAAATTGTGTTTTCAGGGGAGTAGATTGTAACACCCCGGATTTTGGCCAACCTGGGATTAGACGTCCTTAGGAAATAGTTCAACCAAAACACCTTCGTAACCGCTCAGAACCCAATTCCATAGCCAAAGAAACCACTTAGGATTAATTCCTTTAGAAACTAAGCATAAGTTAGCTAGCGCAACGCTAGAGTAGCTGGGAAATAGTCCCTGATCACTTTAAATACGTTCTACAAGACCCAAAACTTGTAGAATTCATGGTGCTATGATACTCTAAAACCTCGGATCAAACTCTAAACTGGTTTGTTCTCTGGACCCCTTTAAAACTTTGTATTGGATCTAGACCGCGCGTCGAAAGTCTGATACCTACAATCTTAGACCGTTATAACCGCCTAGCTGGACCTGATAATCATTTCGAAAATCAAGTCCAACCGACATTCATAGGCTATTTCATTGAGCCTGGAGTGAAGAGAGTGAGAATAGGGTTAAAATTGAAATTTGAAATTCAAATCTGGCACACGACTTGACGCATCAGTATTAAGCATTCTGACCGTCAGAATTCAGTCAAATTACAGCCTTGGATCAGGAAAAATTTCTATTTCATATCATGAGACTTGTAGACCTGATCTACGTGCGGTGACCGCTGAACTGAAACTGGACCGCCACGTGTGATCTACGAACACTGCTGGTCTGAAAATGGGATGTGAACGACATCCGACGAGCATGAACTTAAGTCCGATCGCGTTCGGCCAGGGGACCACCAGAAATGCCCTTTTGGACCGAAACAGCCCCGATTTGGTTAGGTATCAAGTAAACCTTGTTCCCAAGCCTGTTTTGGGCATGTTTGGGCTTATAAAAGGGGTTGAAACCCTCTCATATCTCTTCCATCCGAATTTGGAAAAAGCCTTAGGTTGAGTGAGAGAAAAGGTGGGAGATTTTGAGAGAAGGTGGGAGAGAATTTCCTGCTACTGGTGCTACCTGCTACACGTGTTTAAGCCAAGAAATCCAATCACTTTGTCGGTGATTTCGCTGCATTTCTATGTAAGAAAATACCCTAAATAGTTGCTGATTTGAGGTTCCCTCATTTTCATAGCGAAGTAGCTGATGGATCTTGCGTATTAGGTTCCCAGTTCGCCGTAGACAAAGCGTATACGCTCCGTTCGAATTGATATCAACGCTTCTAGGAGAAAAGGTGCAAATTTTAGATGCTTTGATTGACTGTTTTCAACGCTTTCAATGTCATTTAATAGTAGATTATCGACGGCAACGCCGTTTGACATGTACAACATGCTGTCCGTTTCCTGTTTCGTAAGCAGACGAAGAATATGAGATTTAGGACATTTTAGTCATTTGTAGGAAATACTGTTTTCATCCATAATTTACTGATGTGATTGACATGGCTTCTTGTCGCATTAGGATACTAGGAATGCGTGCATAATTAGTTTGGCGAAGAGATTCGCCTAAATGCGCACTTTGAGTCGATATACTATATGTAGACTTAAGGGTGTAGTCTAAGTGTTTGTATAAATGTTTGTATTAGTATGTATTGAATTAAATGGTGTTCTGATTTAGTTTGAGATTGATTTCTCAATAACATGCTGATATGAATGGTTTCCTACATGTTAGCTATATGCATGATTTCATTATATGTGTGAAATGCATGCGTTGGAAGATTTACTTAAGTTGTATGTTATAACATGTGTTAACATGCTCACATGGTTGTGTTTCATTTCCATTACTCTTACATGATGGCTGATGTGAATTCATAATTGTTTGGGACTATACCTAGTCCAGGAAGTCGGTAACCGAGTAAGTTCGTGGTTGGCTTATCTTTGCCACGAACGACGCGTTGATGAACGCGACTCGTGTTTTGGAGTTTACGGCAGTGGTTAGGCCACACGAGGTGTTTTACGTACTTCATATCGTTCGACTTGAGATGCGCTCGTGCTAGTCGAGCCCTTCAAGTAACCCGACTGACCATTGTATGTTCACCCTGTATGAGTCATAACTGCTTGAACCTAGGGTACTGAACTTACCATTATAAATCCTGTCAACCATGGTACCTTGATCCACGAAGACTCATGAGCCGGGCATGGTGGTATAGGACACCGTGGTCGAGCTGTCGGCCTATGCTGGGGCCACAAACCTCCCTATAGTGACCAGTGAGCACCTATGACTCGTGAGCAGATTATGGTGGTATGGGACACTATATTCTTGCTGTCGGCCTACATTGATAAGGTGATGGGGGAGCGCTGCAACGAGTGCGAGCAACAGTCCTGACAGCCCTTTATAGTGACTGCGAGCGTATTCTGAGTCTACGGGAGGCGATGACCCTTCTGTAGCAGTGAGAGTACAGTAGGCCTGTATTGATAAGGTGATGGGGGATCAGTGCAACGAGTGCGAGCAATAGACCTGACAGCCCTTGCAGCGACCTATAAAATATACATCGTATGAGATTACTAGGAGTGACGACTCTAGATAGGATCTGTGTTGGGATTGATATAAGGAAAGTACCTTAGTTTCCTAATCCTACTGTTTGAATGGACTAATAATAACTCGGCAATCATATCACCATCACATTGCATGTTCCTGGAAGATGTGGAGCACTGAGCGGTACGAAAGCATGCCGCGGGCATAAGATGGTGTCGTATGAGGGAGAGCGTCGGTGAGGGCATCCATCATGTCATGTCATATTTCATTAACAATAGTATTAGGATTGTTTGATTTACTGCTTTACTATTATCGCATGATTGATTTGATAACATGCTAATCTTTGCTCTCTTATCCCACTGAGTTGATCATTCACTCCCACGTTACGGGACGGTGTTTCCGGACACCCACCAGTCCCTATTGTGATTGCAGATGATGGCACGGCCTGCGAGGCAGAGCTGGACTTGATGATGATGAGGAAGATCTCTCCTTTATGCGTGTTCTGATTGACGGGATTATAGAGAGGTTGATTAGATGCCTTGACACTTCTCATTTTATATTTTTAGCGCACTCATGTATATTCGTTTTGTCTACTTTTGGAGTATACATGTATGTATATAACCTGGTAACATGTTCACACTCTGGAGACATACAACAGTTTATATATGTTATACATACTATCACAGTCTTCTGCTTGCTAATTTAACGGTCTCTAGAGTATGATATGATGTTTTGGATTAATCTCACTCATGTTTAATACATTAATACAGACAACATTCAATCATACACATTTATGTTGCATAAGTGATGTTCTGAAACTCGGGAGTGGAGTTTTTACTCGACCCCCCGATTTTCGGGATGTTACACTTACACCACCCTCTAAGCTTTCTATAAGCTTATGTGCGATAGATGCGTGCAAGTGATGTTAGGTTGCATCACCGTTGAGCTTGAAGTATGCGGCCGTCTTCTGGTGTTTTAATTTTGATATATGTATTTCCCTTTCAACATTATATTCAAATGATTATATTAGTCGATATGTGATCGTGATGTTACCTTGTGATTTGGGTAAACTTATAGTTATGCTTGTTACGAGTTAAATGTACATTAAAAAATCCTCCTTGTAAGATTCCAAGATCGAAATCTGGCATATGAATGCTGAGAGCCGAGAATGAGGTACTACAGAGGCTGTCGGCACTAGATTCAGTAATCAAGAATTTTGTGAGCACGATTTCCAAGTTTGGGGCCTGACATAGGGTCAACACTCAGCACCCAGCTTTTAGGCCACACAGGCAAATGATCCACACAAGGGACTTGACAGTTTATGCTCCCATGAGCAAGAGTCAACACAACACCTAGGTTTTAGACCACACAGGTCAAGGACCTACAAAAGGACCTAAGTTTATGCTCTCCATAGAGTAAGGGTCAACACAACATCCCCATGTACACTCCCATCGGAGGCCTTCTATGAAGACTCGAAAGGGGTGAGAAGCACCTTTGACTCAATCCTACAAAAGGAATGATCAAAAGGGTCTCTGGACTCTAATGACTTATAAATAAGTAGATGGGCCTCATTTAGCACATTGATAAAGACATCCTCCTTTGATGAAGAAGAATCTTCAGCTTCCTTGAACCGTAACATAGATGATGTTCCAATGTAAGGCAACGGGTTGAGTCAAAGTTATGTTGGAATCTTACTCTAATAAATATTTTTCTATATTAGAAACAGAGTGATTCAAGCCATCTATGCATTCAAGGTATCCCAACTCAATGATTTTCCATTAAGATGGAAGTTGTAGGATCCTTGAATGCTATAGTTCATTCCCCAACCACTCTATTGAATATCAATGATGAGAGTGGATTGGAGGATGAGCTCACATCAAAGAAAAAGGCTTAGAGTATATGATCTGGATTTAAACACTTAAAAGCTCTATCTATTTTCTCTACAAACAATCAAAGGTAAGCTCTCATTAAATAGATAAAAAGTTCCAACGGATATAAAACAGTCATATTTTTGATAGAGTTCGATATCATCGAGCAGGCTTCAATATCATCGAGCATATACTCTCGATAACATCTAATGGTCGCTCAATGACACGAACTCAATCTGTCAAATGCTTTTGATCCTTTTTACCAACTGGTCGAGGAAATCGAACACTCTTCTATGTCATTAGATTTCAAACTCTGATTTCATCGAAACAAGGTTCGATCCTTGACATTTGAAAATGTGAGAGCAGTTGCCTTTGAAACTTAACAGGTATTTGATATGATCAAACATCCCTTGATATCATCGAGATATGAATATCGATGATATCGATGACGGTGTCGATTCATCGATATTTTCAAAGAATTTTCCTATAAGTTTGTTGGATAGTTTGTGTCCTATTTCGATGACATCGACTTGGTCTCGATATGATCGATATTTGAATATTAATTTTATCGAGTGATCCTCAATACTTGAAAGATTTTACCTGAAAGCTTACTGGATAGTTTTGTGTCCCAAACCGATATCATTGAGGTTTGAATTTCGAGGATATCGAGGCTCTCTTCGATATATCAAAAATCACATGATTTGCCTTAATAGTATATTGGACACATCTGACCCGATGTCGATTTTATCGAGCCGTCTTGATGAACTCGAGATTCAAAATTCGATGATATCGAACTGTCCATCGATTCATCGATAATTCAGTCCAGAATTCTTTGTAGTTGTTGGATATCTGAAGTCATCAATTCAATAATATCGAGTGAGTTTCGAGGACATCGATAACAGGGTTTGATTTCATCGAACCATGTATCGATAAATCGACAAAGGCAGAAAACTTAGAAATTTGTTTAATTTTACAAAATAGTTTTCTCACCATGAACCCTAAGATGTTCTATCCATGTTTAAGGATTTTATATACCTAGTATTTTGGGACATGGGATGTGAGGCTAAGGTTTACCTTTGACGATTTTGGGCACACATTCTATTTAGGAAGACGCTTGAATAATCTTCCTATGGGGCTCCTTTGTCTTGCTGACTCAACACTCACGCTAATTAACAAACTAGGGCACTTTCAGGTCCTACTTCCAAGTAGTCCTACAAGCATATGTGTTCACACACAAACATTATGTTGGGTCCCAACAAGTAGATAGTATAGGTATGTAACGCCCTGAAAATCGGGGGTCAATCAGGAGCCCAACTCCCGAGTTCCAACACATCACTTATGTAACATAGATAATGATGATTAATGTTATCCGTATTAGTACATTAAACATGAGTGGGATTACACCAAATCAGTAAATCATACTCTAGAGACAGTTAAATTGCACAAGCGGAAGACTGTGATAAATACATATAAAACATATAAGTGATTGTAAGTCCCCAGAGTATGTCATATAAAAAAAAAGTCCCCAGAGTATGAACGTTATCAGGTAAATATTTACATGTAAAATACCAAAATTTATAAAATGATAAAGTGTAATGTCATCTAGTCTATATCTTTGTAGCCTCAGTGGCACAACTCTAGGTCTACGTAGATTGGCTAGAGAGTTACGGATAGGAGAACTACTCATCATCATATAAGGTAGGCTCCATCTCGTTTACCTCGTTGTCATCTAAAACTATAGCAGAGTCTGGTTGGTGTTTTAAAACACCGTCCCAGAGTGGGAGTGAGTGATCAACTCACTGGAGCTATAAGGCAAAGGTTAACATGTTATCAATTCAATCAAGTAGTAATGATAAAGCAGTTCAACAATCATGTCCTAAGTACTCTTGTTAATGCAAGAATGGGATATGATAATAATGTATGCCCTCGCCTGCACTCCCTCTACGACATCATCTCATTGTCACACATGCAACACTCCTGCTGTGCTCAACACCAATGCCAAAGGCACATGCAATGCGGTGCATGTGCACAATTAGCCGAGTTTTTAATTAGACTTATTCATACAACAGGTTTAGGAAGCTAAGGTACCTCCCTTTGTATCATTTGCCCAAATAATGATCCATTTAGGGTCGTCAATCCTATCTAGTCACATACAATGGGCAATTCCAAGTCAATACAGAGAGGCTCGTCACCTCATTGCAGGCCTGGTTCATACTCATGGTCATTATGGAAAGGTTCGTCACCTTAGCGTAGTCCTAGTGTATACCCGAGGTCACTGCGAGAGGCTCATCAACTGATCATAGACCGACAGCTTGAATACAATGTCACATACACCACCATATTCAGCTCATGAGTTTGGGTTGCTCACTGGTCATAATGGGGAAGCTCGTCACCCCAGTGTAGGCTGACAGCTCATCCACGGTGTCCCATACACTACAATGTCCAGCTCATGAGTCTAAGCGGATCGAGGTACCAAGGTTAAATGGGCTTTTCACTGGTAAGTAGTACCTTATATTCAAGCAGTAGCATCCATGCATGGTGAACATATAACGGGCCAATTGGGTTACTTGACAAGCTCGACTGGTATGAGCATACATTGAATTGATCTATATGGAGTGCGTAAGCATTTCATGTGGCCTAACCACTGTCGACGAGCAGCGTACGACTCAGATTCTTCGAACATGTCTTATGAGGCAAAACGACCTTGACCACTAATTCGAGATCCATTATGATTGCCTGGACTACGCAGCAGTCCCAATCATATTCAAACACAATAGGAATTCATGTGTGATAATCAAAATAACATGTGACAATCAATTCAAATATAAATCTCATTTGAGAATTTTAAGGAACATATAGTGCACATGTTATTATACATAAACATTCATCCATAAATCACGTAATAGTGAGATAGATTATATGAAGGAAATTATAATTATAGATAAGGTCATTGAGGATCCCATCTCAATTCCCTCATTAAATACATTTCAACCAGCATTTTCTCATACAGGCATTTTATCAAACACTTAGATTATACATATCAACATACATATAATAAAGTAGTTATAACAGGTATTATAGCAATCCTTTCATAAAGGATTTACCACATGTACAACAATCATGTATTCTCAATCAACAGACATAGTAAGCATAAATCATAATTCCATATTCATTCCAACATTTCAACAAACACATGAAATGTATTAAAATCAACATAGTTTATATATATATATATATATGTAACACCCTAAAAATTGGGATTCGTGTAGAAACCTGACTCCCGAGTTCTAGACCATCACTTATGCAACAAATATGATTATGATTCAATGTTGTCTGAGTTAGAGCATTTACATGACTAAGATTATACCAAAATTGTAATTCATACTCCAGATCCAGTGATAAAACGCAAGCGGAAGACTGAAGAATATATATATCATTGTATGGAAAATAAAGTAATCTCGAACTATCTCCAAAGTATGAATATATCTCTGAGTGACAAATACATATAATAAACTAAAAATCAAAATGTCATATGGTCCAACTAGCAAGTCTCGCCGATGCAGGCTACCTATGTAAAGCCGTCATAGAACTGCATATACCAGAACTCGTCCTGGTCCTCGTAGAAGTCTGGCTTCGGCTCCTGAATCTCTTCACAACCTGCATCTAAGACAGAGTCTGGTAGGTGTTACAAACACCGTCCCGTAACGTGGGAGTGAGTGATCAACTCAGTGGAATCATAGAGCAAAGATAACATGTTATCAAATCAATCACGCGATAATAGTAAAGCAATCAATCAGACATTCTTAGATACTGTTGTTAATGCAAGTATGAAATGACATGATGGATGCCCTCACCGACATACTCCCTCATGTGACACCATCTTACGTTCGCGGCATGCTTTCTTCTCTCAGTGCTCTATATCTTCCAGGCACATGCAGTGCGATGTGGATATAATTACCGAGTTGTTATTAGTCCTTTCATATAACAGTATTGGAAAACTAAGGTACCTTCCTTATATCGATCCCAACACAGATCCTGTCTAGGGTCGTCACTCCTAGTAATCTCATACGATGTTATATTTATAGGTCGCTGCAAGGGCTGCCGGGGCTGTTGCTCGCACTCGTTGCACCGCTCCCCCATCACCTTATCAATACAGGCCTAGTGTACTCTCGTTGCTATGGAAGGGTCATCGCCTCCCGCAGACTCGGAATATGCTCGAGGTCACTACAAAGGGCTCGTCACTAATCAGTGTAGGCCGACAGCTCAAATGTAGTGTCCCATACCACCACAATCGGCTCACGAGTCTAAAGTGCTCACTGGTCACTATGGGGAGGTTTGTGGCCCCAGCGTAGGCCGACAGCTCGACCACAGTGTCTCATACCACCATGCCCGGCTCATGAGTCTTAATGGATTAAGGTACCATGGTTAACAGGGTTTCCACCGGTAAGTTCAGTACCCTAGGTTCAAGCAATTATGACTCATACAAGGTGAACAATCAACGGTCAGTCGGGTTACTTGACGAGCTTGACTAGTATGAGCACATCTCAAGCTGAACGACATGAAGTGCATAAAACATCTCATGTGGCCTAACCACTGCCGCCAACCCAAAACACGACTCGCTTTCATCGACGCGTCCTTCGTGGAAAATAGAAGCCAACCACGAATTCAATCTGTTACCGACTGCCTGGACTAGGATATAGCCCCAAGCACGTGTAATTCTACCACCGTGATCATGTGAGAATGACAGAAGTGAAAAACATGTAATCCAAGCATGATAGCAATATGTTATAACATACAACATAAGCAATTCAATCAAACACAGGCATTTCACATATATGAGGAAATCAATTCATATAGCAAACATGGAGGAAATCATATGCATCATCAAGTTAATTGAGAATTCAATCTCAAAACTAATCCACAACAACATTTGCTCAATACATACTAATACAAACAATTATACAAATACTTAGTCTACATACTTTTGTCTACATAGCGTATGTCGACCCAAAGTGTTCATTAGGGAGAATCTCTTCGCCAAATAGATCATGCACGCATAACTAGTATAATAATACGACAAATAAATATGACAATCATTTTTGCAGAATTGTAAGTGCTATGATTTCATATCCCTTTGGTTGTCAAATTTTGTGGTGCCAAAACCTATATCCATGTCTTGTATATCTTGTGTTTTATGTTTGAAGACTATTCATTACAATCAAGACATCGCATTTCAAGACAAGATCTTAAATGAAGAAAGTTTTCAAGATATGGATGAAGAATTCAAGAATTGAAGTCTTCAAGTTTGCATGTTCAAGATTCAATCAAGTTCAAGTATATTAGAAGACTTTGTCAAGTCAAGATCAAGCTCAAGAAGGCCTACTATAAGTTTTGTATATTCTCAAGATTCTCTGAAGGGTCATCTCAGTGTTCAGACTTTCAAGTCCATCTCACTTTCAAGGTTTGTTTGACCTTAAATTGACCTTAGGATGAGCTTTACAGTAGGCCATTCTGGATACATAATTCATATATTTCAATATGCTTGTTTGGGGTGTTATAAGACCAGTCCTAGGGACTTCAAGACCAGTCCTAACTCTGCTACGACCAGTCTTAAGTTTTTCAGGATCAGTCTAGGTTGTTGAAGATTTTTGGATCTTTTTGGCTGTCTTACGACTAGTCCTGGACATCCTACGACCAGTCCTGTAAGTTCTACGACTCATCCTTCGACCGGTAGTAACCCTACGACTCAAATTCCAACAACCAATTTTGGGGTCCTACGACCGGTCGTAGGTGTCTCACGACCAATCATAGGTGGCCCACGACCGGTCGTAGACCTCCTAGGACTGGTCATGGAATAGAAAATTCAATCCCGCGGAAATATTTGAAAATATTTGGAGCTACGACCAGTCCTAGGATCTTAAGACCAGTCGTAGACGGGATTTTTCAGGCTATAAATAGAGCACAAACTTCAGAGTTTTAGCAATTCAATTCAATTCTATTCAAGCAATCTTTAGGCTATTCTCTAAGATAAGTTTGTGTTTATTTTAAGCTACTTTGTGCTTATTTAATATTCCTTTTGTTAGCTTATTTTTATTTAATTTTGATCTACATTCCAATCTTATTAGAAAAGGGGAATTTCTGATATTCCTTCTTCTTGGATTCAAAATCAAATAGAACTAGCCCTTTTTGATTTAAAATCAATTAGACTTATAACCATTCTTAAAGTGAGTATTGGACTTTGAACGTTGAATCAAACTTCTACTCTAATTGGTTCTACCGGGCTTCTTCAAAAGGTGATTTAGGTATTTTACATTTTTGTAATTTACTTTCTCTGGTTTTTGTTTGAGATACGCCAGAAAAATCTCATTGTATTGGTTATCTGAGGAGAGCTGAAAACTCAGATTGTGGGCTTTTTGGATTGTGTAAGCCCGAGATCAAATACATAATTGTGAAGGTTTTAGGTGAACCTATGAAACCTATTTTGATAGTGCATGCTAATATCCCCTGTGTGAGGATATTAGGAGTGGAGTAGCAATCTGTGTGGTTGTTGGATAACAGTTGGTGTACACACAGGCGAACCATTATATATCGTTGTGTTGTGGATGTGTTTTACTCTTTCATTCTTTTATTCATTCTGTTTTGTGAAGAGTGTTTGTGGATGAATGTTGTAATCGCTTCAAGCAAGTGTAGATGAATGTTGTAATAACTTAGGATTTATTTTCTGCAAGTTATTTTGATTTCCTTGCTTATTATTCCTCATTGGGTTGTGATACTAAGGACGTTCTAGAAATAAGGTTGTCCTACCTTAAACCTTTGGTTTTTGGTGTAAGGTTGTCCTTAGAACTGATAAAGTATTAATCTCTTTATTTAGGCTACTTTAAATTCAACATTGTGCTTTATTTCTTTTATTATTCCACTGTTATTAGTTTTATTTGGCATTGCCCTATTCACTCCCCTCTAGGGCATATAGCTAGGCCCTTTGAAGTGGTATCAGAGCCTAATAGCTCATGCTTATTGTTTATTTATTGGATTTATTTTCTGAGCTAACGATCTAAGCTATATTAAGATGTCAAATTTTGATAGCCTATCAGTCACTAGGCCACCACCTTTTAATGGCACAAACTATGCTTATTTGAAAGCCAGGATGAGAATCTTCTTTAAATCCTTGGATGAAAGTGTATGGCTGGCCACAGTGAATGAATGGAACCCTCCTATCACTGAAGTAACTAATGGCGATGGTTCAAAAACAATAAAAGTAACGGCTTATTCTCTTTGGACCACACTTCAAAAAAGTGAAAGTAGTGCCAATGCAAAAGCACTAAATGCAATTACTTGTGCATTATCACCAAATGAATTCAAAAGAATCATCTCTTGTGAAAATGCAAAATAAGTATGGGATGTATTAGAAATGACACACGAGGGTACATCTATTGTCAAGAAATCTAAAGTCCAACTCCTCATAATTAAATTTGAAGAAATTCATATGGAGGAGAATGAGATGTTTATGGACTTCTACACTAGATTGAATGACATTGTGAACTCTATGTGGGGTCTTGGTGATAGAATCCCAGAAAGTAAAGTGTGCGCAAAGATACTACGTTCACTTCCTGAACGGTTCAATTCTAAAGTAACCGCGATTCAGGAACTTCGTGATACAGATACTATGAGGGTTGAGGAACTAGTTGGTTCACTTTAAACTTATGAGTTATCCTTTAAGGCTCCTAAAGGAAAATCAATTACTCTCAAATTATCTAAAAATGCTTCACAAGAGAGCACTTCGGATTTAGAAAATTTCAAAGATGATATGGCTCTTTTAGTAAAAAAGTTTTACAAAATTTTTAAAAAGAAGAAAAAAGCTGATTTTCAAAAGTCCAATGATAAGAGACGATCTAAACCTAGAGCTCAAAAATCATTGAAAGATAGTCAATGTTACAACTGTCAAGAGTATGGGCACTTAGCTAACAAATATCTTAAAAAGGACAAATCAAAAAGGAAAAGCATGATGGCTACTTGGGATGAATCGTCTGATTCTGAATCCTCTTCTAAATCAGAAGATTCTGAAACTGAGTCGGGCGATGATGTTAAAGCCCTTATGACTCTAGCCAAGATCACCTATTCAGATCATGATGATATATCTAGTGAAAAAAATCTTAATAGTGATTGCGATAATGAAGATGATCTTCAAGATGCTTATAATGGCCTTTATAAAGAGAGTTGTAAAATTGCAGTTAAGCTTAAATTACAAAAAGAAAAATTTTCTAAGCTTAAGGAAGATTATGAGTCTCTTGTTTTAGAAAAGTCTCATATTTTCGATTCTTTTGAAAAGACCAAATGTGATTTAGATTTCAAAACCTCCCAAATTGAAGATTTGAAATCCAAAAAAGAAAAACTCAAAAATGAGGTAGCTTCTCTTCTGAGTTTGAAAGACACATGGAGATATGCCCAAGGTGATCCAAAATTGGAAAAATTATTGTCTGGATCAAGAAAATGTGGCGATCGATCCGAGTTGGGCTATGATAAGAATACATCTCCTAAACAAAAGAACATTGCTCCTAAATTTGTAAAAGGAGAGTCTTCAACTTCAAAATAAAAAAATACCTATCAAGGATTTTCCAAAAATTCAAGGTCTTTTCAAAAACCTAAAGGTGGCCATGTCAAATTTAATTTTCAAAACCGAAATCCTTTAGCTAAAAAAATAATTGATCTTCTCAAGGAGCTATTAAATTCTAACAGTATAGGTCACTCCTATAACAACAGACAGAAAAAGACCATCTATACTCCTAAACCCAAAATAATTCTGAAATGGGTTCTTAAAGTTGCCAGCTTGGTTGCCCACACTGCTTTCAAAGCTACAAGCCATTCAAAGTGGTACCTAAATAGTGGTTGCTCCAAGCATATGACAGGTGACAAAGCTTTATTCACCGATCTTAAAGATATGACTGAAGGGTCCGTCACATTTGGTGATGGAAGCAATTGTAAAATCATTGGCCAAGGTACGATTCAGCTTTATAACCTTCCCTTATTTAAGAAAGTTTTATATGTTGAGGGCTTAAAACACAACCTATTAAGCATTTCTCAGATATGCGATAACAACCATAGTGTGAAGTTTTCTAATCAAGGTTGTGAGATACTTGATAAAAGGGGTTCTGTTATATTAACTGGTCGTAGAACTTCTGAAAACTACTACAGAGTTAGTGATGCAAGCTCATCTACTCAATCATGTTACATGGTCCATACCGATGAGACTGAATTATGGCATAAACGGCTTGGACATGTACACTATCGAAACTTAATTAGATTGAGCAAAAGAGAACTAATTAGAGGTCTACCCAGATTATAAAAAGTAGACAAAATATGTGGTGAATGTCAGTTGGGTAAACAGATTAGTAGCTCTCACAAGAAAGTGAACTCCAATACCACATCTAGACCACTCGAACTTCTCCACATGGATCTTATTGGACCAACCAGATCGAAGAGTCGAGGAGGCAAAAAATACATCTTGGTTATCGTAGATGACTATACCAGATTCACTTGGGTATCATTCTTAAAAGACAAAACTGAAACCCTGGATGAAGTAAAAAAGGTCATCAAATGAATCCAAAATGAGAAAGGTTCTCATGTTAGTAAGATTCGTAGTGATCATGGATCTGAATTTGAAAACAGTAGTTTTGAGAAATTCTGTAGCAATCAGGGAATATCACATGAATTCTCTGCGCCCAAAACACCGCAACAAAATGGTATTGTTGAAAGAAAAAACTGAGTGCTTCAGGATATGGCTAATGTTATGTTGAATAGCATGAAGCTCTCTAGAAATCTTTGGGCTGAAGCAGTTAATACCGCATGTTATATTATTAATCGAGTTTATACCAGTAAATCTGATAATAAGGCTGCTTATGAATTATGGTTTGAAAAGAAACCTACTGTCAAATACTTTCGGGTTTTTGACAGCAAGTGTTATATTTTACGGGATCATGAAAATTTGGGTAAGTTTGATACGAAAAGTGATGAAGGTATTTTTCTTGGTTATTCTTTGAACAGTCGAGCTTATAGGGTTCTAAATAAGAGAACTGGTGTGATTCAAGAGTCCATCAATGTGGTCATTGATAATCATTTGAATACACCAGTCTCGAGTTCAGATGATGATGAAGCTCTTATTATTGACAATCAAGATATCTTAAGTCAAAAAGAATCTGAACCAAGGACTGTTAAAGATCATCCAACCAATCAAATACTTAGAAACCCTCTCACTGGACTTCGTACTCGCAAACAACTTGAGAACATATGTAATTATGTTTGTTTTACATCACAAATAGAACCGGTCAATGTAAAAGAAGCACTTTCTGACGAAAATTGGATAGTTGCTTTGCAAGATGAACTTAATCAATTTGTTCGTAATGATATCTGGTATCTTGTTCCTAGACCTAAAGATAAACACATTATTAGAACAAAATGGATCTTTAAAAATAAGTCTGATGAACTTGGAAATATTATACGAAATAAGGCTAGACTGGTTGTACAAGGGTACACTCAAATTGAAGGCATCGATTACGATGAAACCTTTGCTTCAGTTGCTCGCCTTAAATCAAACAGACTTTTTATTTCCATCGCATGCTTTAGAAAATTTAAAATTTATCAGATGGATGTAAAGAGTCCCTTCTTGAATGACGATTTACATGAAGAAGTGTATGTTGAACAAGCTTCAGGGTTTGAAGACCCCAAGTTGTCTGACCATGTATTTCGTCTCAAAAAGGCTCTCTATGGTATAAAACAAGCGCCCAGGACATGGTATGAAAATTTGACTAAATTCTTACTTAGTCATAGATTTCAAGTAGGAAGTGTCGATAAGACACTCTTTGTTAAGAAGAATAACAATGATATTTTTAATGGTTCAAATTTATGTTGATGACATTATTTATGGATCTACTTGTTCTAACATGTCTATTGAGTTTGCAGAGTTAATGAAATCAAGGTTCGAAATGAGCATGGTTGGTGAACTTAACTATTTCTTAGGGTTGTAAGTAAAACAACAACCTGATGGAATTTTCATTTCCCAGACCAAATATGCTTCAAACTTGGTCAAAAGGTTTGGATTTGAGAATGGTAAGAACTTTGATACTCCTTGAGTACAACGTTAAGACTCTCAAAAGACTCTAGAGGTAAAGATATAGATCTTAAACTATATCGCAGTATGATTGGTAGTTTGTTGTATCTAACTACTAGTAGACCTGATATCGCATTTAGTGTTGGTATTTATACGAGATATCTTACTGCTGTTAAACAGATTATTAGATATGTCGCAAGTTCTATAAATTTGGGACTTTGGTATCCTTTTGATACTAGTGTTCAATTAACCGGGTAGTTAGATGCTGATTGGGCCGAAAATATTGATGATAGAAAATTAACCAGTGGTGGTTGTTTTTACATTGAAAATTGCTTAGTTTCTTGGTTCAGAAAGAAGCAAAGCTCAATATCGCTCTTCACAGCTGAGGCTGAGTATATTGCAGCTGGATATGCATGTACTCAACTAGTTTGGATGAAACGCATGCTTAGCGATTATGGAATTAATCAAGATTCAATGATCTTACATTGTGATAATTCCAGTGCTATAAACATTTCCAAAAACCCAATCCAACATTCACATACTAAGCACATTGACATTAGGTATCATTATATACGTGAGTTGGTTGAAGAAAAAGTTATTTCTTTGGAATATATATCAACCGAAAATCAACTTGCTGATATATTTACTAAACTGCTCGACAAAAGCAGGTTTAATAAATTGAAATTTGATCTTGGTATGTGCATTTTACATTAAATATTCTTGCTTACATGTATCATAGTGTGTCATATTTCATATTATATTTGTTTAAATTTTAAATTTTTGCATTAAAAATTATTTTTTTGGTCGATACTCGACCGGTCGTGGATCTACACGACCAGTCGTGGTACGACCGGTCTTGCACAACACTCGACCGGTCATGGTACTCGTGAACATGATATAATTTAGGAAAAATTCTCTTCTTCTTCATTTTCACACCCACCTACGACGAGTCGTGTCTCGACCAATCATAGGATTTCTTGTTTTTCTTCAAGGTGAGTCCTATTTCATCATCTTTCTTGAAGATCATGTTCTTTATGCTTTGATTTGTTCATAGTATAGCTAGATTTCATCTCTTGCTGGGTTTTTCAAGGGTTTCCTCTCAATTTTCTAATCTAGAGAAAACCCATCTTTCTTGTGTGCATCTTGCTTGCTCTTTGTATATCTTTCTGAATATGGATGCTAGAGGGAAAAAGAAAACATCCCGTGGTCCATCTTCTTCTAGATCTGCACCGATAACTAAACGGCACCTTTGGTCATCCGAAGATGATTCTCAAGATGTAAGAGATTTACGTGTCCGTAACATTATCGTTGAGCATACCGCTGATCTCAATCACATTGCTCCAAATGGTATTGTCCCCCTCCTTGAATCTGTTGGCTGGACTAACATTTTACTTTGGGGTGGCCTGCATACCAGTCCATTGCCCAATCAATGGTAGCATGCATCTCAAAATTTTCTCTTGATAATTTAACATTTTCAAATGATACTAGAGAAAGAAAATTTGAAATAGACCATCATTTGATATCAAGTATTATGGATATACCTGTTAATGATGAAGGTATACTGATTCATACTTTATATGACAAACCATCTGAATCGGAAAAACGCATGTTAACACGAGATTTATGCAAAATTGATGTGTAATGGACACACAAAGCGAATGCACTCCCTGCAAAGTATTTGTTACCTAGATACAGAGTGTTACATCGTTTCTTCATTTCCAATGTATATCCTCGGTCCGGTAATAAAACCGAGTTGACTTCTTTCATGGTTCGTGTGTTGCATTCTATTGTTTCTAGTACCAAGGTCTGTCTTCCTTCTTTGATTTGTTATTTCATTATTCAGTTTCGTCTCCATCCGGGTCATAGTGATATTCCGTTCGGTTATCTTATGACTGTTTTAGCCACTCACATGCTTGTCGATAAACCTGTTAATGAGGCACCAATTCATCATCTTATTTTCAACAACTCCAATCTTAATAAGATGAAATTAGATCTGCTCCCTGGCCAACTTGATGAAGGTGATGTTGGTGGTGTTGGTGGTGATGGTGGTGAAGCTGGAAATGTAGGGGAAGCTGGCGATCTTCCTCAACAAGATGTTAATATGGATGACTTATTTGATGATATAGAAACTGATTCACCTAATGATCTGGATTTTGATCCATCTGGTTCTGATGCACTCCTTCGTGCATTAGAGGAAAAGGTTATTAATATGAATATAGCCCACGATATGCGATTTAAGTACATGCAAAAATATCTTCGTCGCATTAATAGGGGGTTACACCAGATTGATCCGACTATCCCTGCTCCCTCCTCTGTATCAGATTAGGTGAATTATCTTCTGGATAGTATCACATTATATTTTTATTTTGGATATGTATTATGGATTATGGTTTGATAACATTGTGTTTTGGATATTGTATTTTAGATTATGGATTATGGCTTGATGCTTCAGGTTTATATTATGTTCTTTCATATCAGTTTCTCATTATCTCCCTATTACTCTTTATATTCTCCTTCCTATTGTGACTTTCCCTTGTCATTTTGTGACAAAAAAGGGGAGTAGTAAGAGTTAAAGCTTAAAGGGGGAGTAGTATGGAAAGGAGGAGTAATTTGTTTGAATTGATTAAGAAGGATATGTGGATGAGAATATGTAGTATTGATGTTATTGATTGTTTTCATGAGCAGTACTCGTATTACTCAGGGAGAGTAGAGTGATTTGTGATTTTATGGATCATGATTCCTTATTATCTTTTATGCTACGTGTTTTGTCACAAATTTGACAAAGGGGGAGATTGTAAGTGCTATGATTTCATATCCCTTTGGTTGTCAAATTTTGTGGTGCCAAAACCTATATCTATGTCTTGTATATCTTGTGTTTTATGTTTGAAGACTATTCATTGCAATCAAGACATCGCATTTCAAGACAAGATCTTAAATGAAGAAAGTTTTCAAGATATGGATGAAGAATTCAAGAATTGAAGTCTTCAAGTTTGTATGTTCAAGATTCAATCAAGTTCAAGTATATTAGAAGACTTTGTCAAGTCAAGATCAAGCTCAAGAAGGCCTACTACAAGTTTTGTATATGCTCAAGCTTCTCTTAAGGGTCATCTGAGTGTTCAGACTTTCAAGTCCATCTCACTTTTAAGGTTTGTTTGACCTTAGATTGACCTTAGGATGAGCTTTACAATAGGTCATTCTGGATACATAATTCATATATTTCAATATGCTTGTTTGGGGTGTTCTATGACCAGTCCTAGGTACTTCAAGACCAGTCCTAGCTCTGCTACGACCAGTCTTAAGTTTTTCAAGACCAGTCCTACGTTGTTGAAGATTTTTGAATCTTTCTGGCAGTCCTACGACCAGTCCTGGACATCCTACGACCAGTCTTGTGAGTTCTACAAGTCATCCTTCGACTGGTTGTAGCCCTACGACTCAAACTCCAGCAACCAATTTTGGGGTCTTACGACCGGTCGTAGGTGTCTCACGACCAGTTGTAGGTAGCCCACGATCGGTCATAGACCTCTCAGGACCGGTCGTGGAATAGAAAATCCAATCCTGTGAAAATCTTTAAAAATCTTTGAAGCTACGACCAGTCCTAGGATCCTAAGACCAGTCGTAGACAGGATTTTTCAGGTTATAAATAGAGCACGAACTTCAGAGTTTTAGCAATTCAATTCAATTCTATTCAAGCAATCTTTAGGCTATTCTCTAAGATAAGTTTGTGTTTATTTTAAGCTACTTTGTGCTTATTTAATATTCCTTTTACTAGCTTATTTTTATTTGATTTTGATCTACATTCCAATCTTATTAGAAAAGGGGAATTTCTGATATTCCTTCTTCTTGGATTTAAAATCAAATAGAACTAGCCCTTTTTGATTTAAAATCAATTCAACTTAGAACCATTCTTAAAGTGAGTATTGGACTTTGAACGTTGAATCGAACTTCTACTCTGATTGGTTCTACCGGGCTTCTTCAAAAGGTGATTCAGGTATTTTACATTTTTGTAATTTACTTTCTCTGGTTTTTGTTTAAGATTCGTCAAAAAAATCTCATTGTATTGGTTATCTGAGGAGAGTTGAAAACTCAGATTGTGGGGTTTTTAGATTGTGTAAGCCCGAGATCAAATACACAATTATGAAGGTTTTAGGTGAACCTGTGAAACCTATTTTGAAAGTGCATGCTAATATCCCCTGTGTGAGGATATTAGGAGTGGAGTAGCAATCTGTGTGACTGTTGGATAACAGTTGGTGTACACACAGGCGAACCACTATATATCGTTGTGTTATGGATGTGTTTTACTCTTTCATTCTTTTATTCATTCTGTTTAGTGAAGAGTGTTTGTGGATGAATGTTGTAATCACTTCAAGAAAGTGTGGATGAATGTTGTAATAACTTAGGATTTATTTTCTGCAAGTTATTTTGATTTCCTTGCTTATTATTTCTCATTGGGTTGTGATACTAAGGACATTCTAGAAATAAGTTTGTCCTACCTTAAACCTTTGGTTTTTGGTGTAAGGTTGTCCTTAGAACTGATAAAGTATCAATCTCTTTATTTAGGTTACTTTAAATTCAGTATTGTGCTTTATTTCTTTTATTATTCCGCTGTTATTAGTTTTATTTGGCATTGCCCAATTCACCCCCTCTCTAGGGCATATAGCTAGGCCCTTTCAAGAATACAGACGTATACAATATTTCCTACAAATAGATAAAATGCCCTAAATCTCATATTTTCCGTACGCAGTCGAAATGGAAAACAGACAGCATGTTCTACATGTGAAACGATGTTCTTGTCGATAATCTACTATTAAACGACATTGAAAGCTTTAAAAATGGTCAATCTAAGCATTTAAAATCCTCACCTTTCGACGTAAAAGTGTAACGAATCGAACTGAAACTCTACGCTTCGTCAACGGCGATATGATGACCTATATCACAAGATGAATCAGCTACTTCGCTACTTGTATCTATGGAATCCCTAAAACAGGTAGAGGTTTGGGTTTTCTTACCTAGAAATGGTTGGAATCACCGGAAGAGTGTTTGGAATACGGTGATTTAACACGTGTATAAGCTGGATCAAGTGGCAGGAAGTTTCTCTCACAACTCTCTCACAATCTCTCTCTTTCTCTCTCTTCTCTTTCTATGGTTTGTTGCAAATTCGGATGGGAGAGATATGAGAGGGTTTAAAGCCCTTAAATAGGTTAGAAACTCACCTATTTAGACTTGGGACAAAGGTATACTTAGGTTATAACCAAATCAGGTCTTCTCCGATCCAAAAGAGCATTTCGAGAGGTCCCTTGGCTGAATGTAATCGGACTTAAGCTCATGGATACTGGATCCTGCTCACATCAAGTTTTCAGTCTGGTAGTGTTCCCAGATCGCACGTGGCAGACCAGTTTCAGTTCAGCGGTCACAGAGACTCGATCGAGGATTCCAAGTACACTGACCAGAGTGAGAAATGTTCCCTGATTCGAGAGTGTATTTGGGTCAGATTTCGATGGTCTGAATGCTTATACTTACCCGCAAGCAAAACGTGCCAGATTTATTTAAATCCCATTTAATTTTTAATGAATTTCACTCTTTCTTACACTCCTTGCTCCAGGCTCAATGAAATAGCCTCAGAACACCTGTTGGGCTTGATTTCCGAAACGATTGTCAAGTCCAGCTAAGCGGTCCTAATGGTTCGAGATTGTAGATATTGGGCTTCCGACGCACGATCTAAATCCAATACGAAGTTTCAAAGGGTTACTGAGGGCAAACAGGTTTAGAGTTTGATCCTAGATTTCAGGGTATTATAGCGTCATTGCTTTTACAAGTTTTGGGTCATGTAGAACGTATTTAAAGCGATCAGGGACAATTTCACAGCTAATTTAGCATAGCGCTAGTTAACTTATGCTTAATTTCTAAAGGAATTAATCCTAAGTGATTTCTGATCGAGTTGGTACTCGGATCTCTGTACAGATTTTTTCGAGGCATTACAATCTACCCCCCTTAATAATAAATTTCATCCTCAAAATTTGTACCTTTTCATACTCCTCTAGAGCTGTGGGTAGTTCTTTCTGATCTCGGCTTCTGTCTCCCATGTAGCCTCTTCTTCAGAGTGATGAGTCCACAACACTTTCACAAGGGGGATGGCCTTGCTACGCAGTACCTGCTCCTTCCTGTCTAGTATACGCGTCAGTCGCAGTATATATGTAACATCCTCACCAAACTGCACCTGCTCCCATCTAATGATATGGGAAGGATCAGGAACGTATTTCTTCAGCATAAAAACATGAAATACATTGTGTACAGTGCGAGAGGCGTAGGCAAAGCTAGTCGATATGCCACTACACCGACACGATCAAGAATATGGAATGGGCCAATGAATCGCGGTGCTAGCTTTCCCTTCTTCTTGAACCGAAGGACTCCCTTTATAGGGAAAACTCTCAAAAACACGTGATCCCCAACCGTGAACTCTAGCGGGCACTGTCTCGTATCGGCATAACTCTTCTGTCTACTCTGCGTTGTAAGAAGCTAGCGTCTGATGATGTCAATCTTCTCCGAGGTCGCCTGCACTATCTCTGGGCCAATCAATCTACGCTCACCAACCTCTGCCCAGTAATGCGGTGCTCAGCAAGGTGGCCTATACAAGGCCTCGTAAGGTGTCATACTGATACTAGTATGAAAAATGTTATTGTACGCGAACTCTGCATATGGAAGACAATCATCCCAACTGTCTTTGAAATCCAGTACGCAAACCCGCAGCATGTGCTCTAGAATATAGTTCACACGCTCTGTCTGTCCGTCCGTCTGTGGGTGGAAAGCAGTACTAAACTTCAACCTCACACCCATAGCTTCCTGGATGCAAGTCTAGAAAATAAAAGTAAAACGCGTGTCTCTGTCCGACACGATCTCTAAGGGAATTCCATGCAGACGCACTATCTCTCTGATATATAGCCTGGCCAACTCGTCTGCAGAGTTCATAACTCTGATCGGTAGGAAGTGCGCCGACTTCGTCAAACGGTCGACGATCACCTAAATAGAATCATGTCCCTTCCTCGTCTTCGGCAGTCCCGATATGAAATCCATAGAAATAAAGTCCCACTTCCACTCAGCTATGGGCATAGGCTGAAGGAGAGCAGGAGGTCAGCGATGCTCTGCCTTCACCTGCTGGCAAGTGAGGCAACGGGACACAAACTCTGCGATGTGGGTTTTCATGCCCTCCCACCAATATGTCCTCTTCACGTCGCGATACATCTTTGTGCTGCCCGGATGTATCGTAAGTCTGGAACTATGCGCAGCCTCGAGAATCTCTCGTCTCAAGTCAGGGATATCTGGGATGCATAGGCGGCCATGGTAACGTAAGCCCCCATCCGTTCCAACTCGCCACTTGACGTCTGCATCATCACTGGCCTGCTCTCGAAGCTCAGTCAGACGCACATCATCCCTCTGCGCCGTGATGACTCTGTCATTGATAAGAGGTCGCACCTGAACATGTGCGATGAACTCGAATGGCTCCTCACCTCAGTGACTGAACTAGGCTGCTCCCAGTCCTGCACCGCGGCTACCTTAGCAAGGTCCACCGCCATCCCATCCTTGGACACCACATGTCCCAGGAACTTAACTTCCTCCTTCCAGAAGTCGCACTTCTATACTGTGCGAACAATTGATGTTGTCTCAATGTATCCAGGACCAATCGCAAGTGCTCCTCATGCTTCTCTCGACTCCTGGAATATACCAAAATGTCATCTATAAACACGATGACGAATTGATAGAGGAAGGGCATAAATACCCTGTTCATCAGATCCATGAACACGGCCGGTGCGTTCGTAAGACCGAACGACATCACGAGGAACTCGTAGTGGCCAAAGCTGGTCCTGAAAGCTGTCTTCTGCACGTCCTCATCCCTGAGCTAACTGGTGATACCCTGACTGCAGATCAATCTTCGAGAAGTACTGCGCTCCTCTTAGCTGATCAAATAGGTCATCTATCCTGGGTAAAGGGTACCTATTCTTCATCGTAATCTGATTCAACCTACGATAATCAATACATAATCGCAGTGAACCATCCTTCTTTGTCACAAATAGAACCGGTGCTCCCTAAGGAGACACACGCGGTTGTATAAAGCCAACCTCCAACAGATCGTCAATATGTTTCCTCAACTCCTCCATCTCACATGGAGCCATGCAATACATCGACAGTGAGACGGGCGTCGAACCAGGTACCAGGTCGATAGTAAAATCGATCTCTCGCTGAGGTGGCAAACCAGGAATCTTCCTGAAAAGATCCCCATAATCACGGACTACTGGCATGTGCTCAAGTGTCGGGGCATCAACGTCCCGCAAATAGGAAGCGTAGCTAAGTATTCGGAAGGGGATATTAACCTGCACTAGAAATGAAAAGGGCGTGCCCTCCGGCTCATAGACTGTCACTATACGGGTCTCGCAGTTAATCTCGGCCCTCCCTGCAGTCAACCAATCCATGCTAAGAATGATATCGAGATAATAGAGAGAGGGGTCGACGACAAGGTCAAGAGCCATCGTCCTGCCCCCTAGATCCACCAAACAACCCTCACAGATCATGGTGGCGTCAGAAAAAGTCCCGTGCGCTGTAAGAACTCGCACCCCATCCATCCGAGTAGTCGGTAGCCCAAGGCGCTTGACTACTGAATGCGATATCAATGAAATCGTGGATCCTGTATCCACCATCACAAGTATAGGAGTACCACCAATGTGGGCTGTAACCTCAAAGGCAAAGGACTGAGTAGTCTCCGTCCCGGATGCCTCTGCTGTTAATGCATGTACCCGTGCCTGCTTTAAACAATTTGGCCACGGTACCATGGGCCGTTGAGGCGGTTAGAACTGAGGTACTGGAGGCCTGAAAGAAGGATGCACAGGAGCCGACCATAACGGTGGGTCAGATAATGCCTGTGGGTGAGGACGGTCGATCTTCTGCGGCGACGAAAACCCCCTATCCCTCATCCGAGCAAAGTAGCTCTCTGTAGTGTGGCCCGGTCTCCCACAATAAGCACATGTCACACCGGGGTGCCTCATCGGAAGTACTGGCGCTGTAGCCCTAGGAGGAGGGCTGATGCGAGGCCTCTTGCCAAGAAATGGCCTATCTTGCATATCTGGTCGTGGCCTAGCAACCACAGGGCCACTAGATCGTGTCAGTCGATCAACATCTTGCTCTGCCCTCATGGACATATGTATTAGCTTTGCATAGGAGGGTATGCTGATACAACACATCTTCGACCGAATGTTAGGTCGCAAACCCTCAGAAAATTGCCTAATGCGCATCTGCTCGTCAGCAAGTATCGTCGGGACGTATCTGCCCAACTCTATAAACCAATGCTCATAATCTGTGATTGACATGCCTCCCTGCCTGAGGCGTAGAAACTCGTTCTCCCTCTCGTTTCGGTAGGTCTAAGGATAGTATTTCTCATGGAATCGGAACTCGAACGCTGCCCAAGTCCAGATATAGCCGACAACAACCGTCCGCAACACACTATCCCACCACAAACTGGCCTCTCGCTCGAACATGAACTTGGCCAACTTAACCTGCTCAGACTCTGAGCAGTGCAGCATCCTCAGTATCTTCGAGACATGGTCGAGCCAATACTCGGCCTCCTCGGGTCTGTGAGAACCCGTAAAAGTAGGAGGCCGTAAGCGCTGAAATCGCTCAAGTAGGCCCCGTGTATTAGTAGTGTTCCCCGTAGGGTAAGTAGATGGTGCAGGATGAGTCATATCCTCATCCTGAGTCGAAGTCCCAGCATCCTCAGCTGGATGCACAGATGGCGAAGGTGGAGCCGCACTCCCACCCTGGGCTAAGGCCCCTGCAATCATAGTTAAAAGCTGCCGATGCTGCTGATGCATCATGATTATCATCTGCTCAAACCTATCAGGAGGTGAAGTAGGCTGAGGCACATACTGCGTCGAGGAAGACACACGATACTGCTCTCTAACTGGCGGTGTGAAAGGTGGTGGTCTGACTGTAGGACCTGCAGAAGGCTGAGACTCAGGTGCGGTCTCAGGAATCAGGCCCACAGAAGGGTCCGTATGATCATCACTCTGGGGAGGAACCCGATCCATAGGCTCACCCAGTGTAAGTCGTGCCGTGCTCCGGGTAGCCTTAGGCGGCATTCCCTATATGCAAAATAGGGCGCAACCTCGTCAGTCTCAGCAATAGCACAAACACACCACAATCATTCACATAACAAACTGAAGAAACTCCATGCATTTCATTAAATCAAAATTTGTCACAATACAAGAGATATATCTTTACATGCATCATGAAAAGAAACACATGGAAAACTAAGTTAGCCAAAACTACAACTACAACATAAATAAACTACTACGCCTTCTCAGGCTCACTCACAGAAAATAGGAAACAAACTAACTATGACCGACAAACGTCTGAAATCTAATCACTAGTCTGAGTTTGGCGATGGAGGAGGGGCACCCTTATCCTGCAGACAACACAGGATGGCCTTCAAGGTACGATTCACCTTGCCAAACTTTCGCTTCATGACGGCCTTTGTATCCTCAAGATCTTGTTTCACCTCAGCCCGGAGTTCTTAGACTTTTCGTCGAAAAGCAACCTGACTCTCCTCAAGTCGGGTTATGTGAACATCCCTAGCAACCCGAGTCGCAAGAGGAGGACTCTCATCAGTATCCTAAGCCTCCTCTTCTTCTTCTTCCTGGCTTTCTTCCTCTATTTCTGCTCCTCCCTCTTCTTCACCTTCATCCTCCTCGCTATCATATTCACCCTCACTGTCATCATCAAGCTGGGCCTCACGCTGCCGAGGCCCTATCTTCATCTGGTTCATGGTAGCCTCATCGATAAGATGAATCGGCAAGGCAACTCTGGCCCAAGTCTGTAAGCAAACTCAAGCGCAATCCTGCATATGAGCCAGCCAAAGGGAAGTGATTTAGACGTCCTTCTTGACCTCGCAACGAGGATGATCTGTAGCAGTACAAACGTGGGCATGCACACGTTCTCTCCCGGGCCCACCTAATACAGGAAATCAACCATGAGACGCGTACATTCACTACGGTTGGTCAACCTAGGATATACATTGAATGTGCAAATGTGGTGCAACAGGCAAAAATCATCCGACATGTGGGTACCTAGGAGGCTCTTGTTACGCTGCCACATAACTAAACCACCACATAGAAACCTGGTGCGGCGATCTCGCTCATGAACACTCTTCAAATTCTTAGCACTAGGATGTACCTCGCCAAGAGGCATGTTCAGAAGTCGAGCTATCAGCCGAACATCGATCGTGGCTTCCCGATCTCTATCAAAGGGAATCCTGAACTGCAATAGCTCCAACGTAGGATCCCGAATATGTGCATAAAAGGCACGAACTGTGATCACGTTCGCACAAGACTGGCCTTCAAAGAGCGGACCCCACCTGGCAGCTTCGATGCGCTCAAACAATAAAAACTCACAAAGAGTCGCCCATCCACATGCGCATCAAAAAGAACCTTGCGATCCGTATACGAACCGTGGGCCAAGTCTGTCAACAGTGCTCTTCCTATGTGAGCACGGGGATCCAAATCCTGCTTCGTATGTAGCTCTCTCCCAACACTCGGACTAGCGGCGTCACTTGAACTAGCCGCGCCACCTCTCGGCTTCCTTGAACGTGAAGGGCGACTAGGCCCAGCTTCATCAGCGGCGGTCTTCCTCTTTCCCATGAGAGAGAGGATGGTGGAAAGGGAGAAAAAGGCTAAAATAGCCTCTAAAAAAATCATGGAAAATGGAGGAAAGGGGGAAAAATGGTTGACCTAAAGGGCTAGAATGAATCTAGGCCCTATAGAGGAGTGAAATAGGCCCCTAAAGGTTAGGATTTCAAAGGGAAAAGAGTGAAATAGGTTGGAATGGAGGCTCACATGAATTTTAGCCTCCAATGGAGGATGAGAGAGCTCTAAACGTCGAGAATGGAGAGAGAGGGGAGTTTGTATGGCTGTGAGTGATGGAGTGGCGTCGGTTGAGGTAGAAAATGGGAATGAGAGTGGTTTAGAAACGGGATTTGAGAGGGAGGCAGCAAAAACGTGAGAAAGGGAGAGCTTGGGAGGGGTTTTTGTGAAGGAAGTAGTGTTTTAGGAGGGTTTTAATGGATGACCACTATGCATAGGGGCTACACTAGCCCCCAAACAGCGTCGGCCCGAAGGCCTGACCATTCTGAGCCCAATGTACGGCGAGGCCTCACCAACTATCTTCATTTTCGATGATGGCCCACCATCTGGGCGGGGTCCCCCTGCCCTAAGGGCCCAAAAAAGATATGGGTCCCACCTTAGATAATGCTAGATCAGCGTGGGTAGGCCCACAACTCCATTTCGATCCATTTCGAGTCATTTCGGGTGTTGACAGCTGCACATTCACATTTTATGACTTCTAATGGCTAGGATTGGGTCCAGAGAGGTCTAGACCCGTCCATACATGAACTAGAAGTGGTCCGGGGTCATTTCATGTGACCATAGATGCACACAGACTCGATCAAAACGATTGATTTGAGTGAACTTCACCAATTGGTGAAACTGGAGTCCTACGAGTATTTCTAGGTTTTTCCCACACCAATCTAAGTCAAAGGGGTGATAGCGTACATCGCGTGTTCATAACCCAGGTCCGGTTTAATCCAAATCATGCTCTAATACCAACTTGTAACACCCTCAAAATTGGGGGTCGTGTAGAAACCCGACTCCCGAGTTCCAGACCATCACTTATGCAACAAATATGATTATGATTCAATGTTATCTAAGTTAGAGGATTTACATGAGTAAGATTATACCAAAACTGTAATTCATACTCCAGATCCAGTGATAAAACGTAAGCGAAAGATTGAAGAATATATATATAACCGTATGGAAAACAAAGTAATCTCGAACTGTCTCCAAAGTATGAATACATCTCTGAGTGGCAAATACATATAATAAACCAAAAATCAAAATGTCATATGGTCCAACTAGCAAGTCCCGCCGATGCAGGTCACCTACGCAAAGTCATCGTAGAACTGCATATACGAGAACTCGTCCCGGTCCTCATAGAAGTCTGGCTCAGGCTCCTGAATCATCTCACAACTTGCATCTAAGACAGAGTCTGGTAGGTGTTGCAAACACCATCCCGTAATGTGGGAGTGAGTGATCAACTCAGTGAAATCATAGAGTAAAGATAACTTGTTATCTAATCAATCACGTGATAATAGTAAAGCAATCAATCAGACATTCCTAGATACTGTTGTTAATGCAAGTATGAAATGACATAATGGATTCCCTCACCGACATACTCCCTCATGCGACACCATCTTACGTTCCCGGCATGCTTTCTTCCCTCAGTGCTCCACATCTTTCAGGCACATGTAGTACGATGTGGATATGATTACCGAGTTGTTATTAGTCCTTTCATACAGCAGTATTGGGAAACTAAGGTACCTTCCTTATGTTAATCCCAACACAGATCCTGTCTAGGTTTGTCACTCCTAGTAATCTCATACGATGTTATATTTATAGGTCGCTGCAAGGGCTGCCAGGGCTGTTGCTCGCACTCGTTGCACCGCTCCCCCATCACCTTATCGATACAGGCCTAGTGTACTCTCATTGCTATGGAAGGGTCATCGCTTTCCACAGACTCGGAATATGCTCGAGGTCACTACAAAGGGCTCGTCACCAATCAATGTAGGCCGACAACTCGAATGTAGTGTCCCATATCACCACAATTGGCTCATGAGTCTAAAGTGCTCACTGGTCAATACGGGGAGGTTTGTGGCCCCAGCGTAGGCCGACAGCTCGACCACGGTGTCCCATACCACCATGCCCAGCTCATGAGTCTTAATGGATTAAGGTACCATGGTTAACAGGGTTTCCACCGGTAAGTTCAGTACCCTAGGTTCAAGCAGTTATGACTCATACAAGGTGAATAATCAACGGTCAGTCGGGTTACTTGACGAGCTCGACTAGTACGAGCGCATCTCAAGCTGAACGACATGAAGTGCTTAAAATACCTCGTGTGGCCTAACCACTGCCGCCAACCCAAAACACGACTCGCGTTCATCGATGCGTCCTTTGTGGTAAATAGAAGCCAACCACGAATTCAATCTGTTACCGACTGCCTGGACTAGGATATAGCCCCAAGCACGTGTAATTCTACCACCGTGATCATGTGAGAATGACAGAAGTGAAAAACATGTAATCCAAGCATGATAGCAACATGTTATAACATACAACATAAGCAATTCAATCAAACACAGGCATTTCACATATATGAGGAAATCAATTCATATAGCAAACATGGAGGAAATCATATGCATCATCATGTTAATTGAGAATTCAATCTCAAAACTAATCCACAACAACATTTGCTCAATACATACTAATACAACCAATTATACAAACACTTAGTCTACACACTTTTGTTTACATAGCGTATGTTGACCCAAAGCGTGCATTAGGGCGAATCTCTTCGCCAAACAGATCATGCACGCATAACTAGTATAATAACACGAAAAATAAACATGACAATCATTTTTACAGAATACAAATGTATACAGTGTTTCCTACAAATACCTAAAATACCCTAAATCTCATATTTTCCATACGCAGTCGAAATGGAAAACGGACAGCATGTTCTACATGTGAAACGACATTCTCGTCGATAATCTACTATTAAACGACATTGAAAGCTTTGAAAGCGGTCAATCTAAGCATCTAAAATCCTCACCTTTCGACGTAGAAGCCTAACGAATCGAACTAAAACTCTACGCTTCGTCAACGGCGATATGACGACCTATATCACAAGATGAATCAGATACTTCGTTACTTGTATCTATGGAATCCCTAAAATAGGTAGAGGTTAGGGTTTTCTTACCTAGAAATAAGTTGGAATCACCGAAAGAGTGTTTAGAATACGGTGATTTAACACGTGTATAAGCTGGATCAAGTGGCAGGAAGTTTCTCTCACAACTCTCTCACAATATCTCTCTTTCTCTCTCTTCTCTTTCTAAGGTTTGTTACAAATTCGGATGGGAGAGATATGAGAGGGTTTAAAGCCCTTAAATAGGTTAGAAACTCACCTATTTAGACTTGGGACAAAGGTATAGTTGGGTTATAACCAAATCAGGTCTTCTCCAATCTAAAAGAGCATTTCGGGAGGTCCCCTGGCCGAATGCGGTCGGACTTAAGCTCATGGATACTGGATCCTGCTCACATCAAGTTTTCAGTCCATTAGTGTTCCCAGATCGCACGTGGCGGACCAGTTTCAGTTTAGCGATCACGGAGACTCGATCGAGGATTCCAAGTACACTACCTGAGTGAGAAATGTTCCTTGATTCGAGGGTGTATTTGGGTCAGATTCCGACGGTCTGAATGCTTATACTTAACCCGCAAAAGAAACGTGCCAGATTTATTTAAATCCCATTTAATTTTTAATGAATTTCACTCTTTCTCACACTCCTTGCTCCAGGCTCAATGAAATAGCCTCAGAACACCTGTTGGACTTGATTTTTGAAACAATTGTCAAGTCCAGCTAAGCGGTCCTAATGGTCTGAGATTATAGATATCGGGCTTCCGACGCGCATTCTAAATCCAATACGAAGTTTCAAAGGGTTGATGAGAGCAAACGGGTTTAGAGTTTGATCTTAGATTTCAGGGTATTATAGTGTCATTGCTTCTATAAGTTTTGGGTCTTGTAGAACGTATTTAAAGCAATCAGGGACAATTTTACAGCTAATCTAGCATAGCGCTAGTTAACTTACTCTTAATTTCTAAAGGAATTAATCCTAAGTGATTTCTAATCGAGTTGGTACTCGGATCTTTGTACGGATTATTCTGAGGTGTTACAATATAATATATAGAAAATAAAATTAGGCATATGTGATATCAATCAAGTCAGTCATAAATCATTACTGACATTGAAAGCCTTGAAAACTATAAGCTAAACGTTTATAGTCCGCACCTTCCATCGGTAGACTCGTATCGTACTCAATTTGAACACTATGTCTTTGTCTATGATACAATGACAACCTATAGCAAGAAATAGGTTAGCTATTTCACCATTTCCTCTATTTGAATCCCTGAAATAGAGTAGGGTTAGGATTTCTTACCAAAGAAAGGATTCGAAATCGCCGGTATAATGATACAGGTAGGATTATTTGACACGTGGAGCGGTGGGATCTAATCCCATGAACAATCTCTCTCACTCTCTCTTCTCCTCACTCTTTCCTTCTCTTTTTCTCTTTTCTCTCTCCTAGGGTTTGGAATTTCGTATGGAATGAGAGAGGGGTGGGTTTGGGTCCTTATATAGGCCCAGAACTGATGAAAATGGCTCCAAGGCCATGGTATACTTAGGTTATTGCCAAAGAGTAGCTGTTTCGGTCCAACAGAGCTCATCTAGAGGCCCATTTCTTGTATGCGGTCTGGGAAAAGTTCCCTGACATTAGATCTAGGCCAATTTAAGGTTTCAATTTGATTGGATTAATAGATCGACCGCAGAGGACCTGTTTCAGTTCAACGGTCATCGTTACTCAATCAAGGCCACAAGTATACTGACATGTGTTGGCAATTTTTCCTGATCCGAGAGTGTAGTTGGGTCAGAATCTGACGGTTTGAAACCTTAAATTTGGCTTGCATGCGAGCGGCTCAAATCACTTAAGTTTAAGTTTATTTCTTAAGGATATTTGAGTTTCTCACACATTTCGCTGCGGGCTCAAGTTGTGCGTTTCTGGAAACTATTTGGATTTGATTTTTAAGATGGTTGTCAAGCCCAGTAAGGCGATCATAACTAAATAGTTTCACAGTAATCAGAATTCCGACGTGTGGTCTAGGTCCGATATAGAGTTTTGTGATGCTCTTGAGAGCAACTGGCTCCTGAGATTGATCTTACGTTTTTAGGTAATGTAGCGTTAATGATGCTATTAGTTTTCGGTCTTACAGTTCATATAGAAAGTTGTTCAAGCTAATTTACTAATTAATTTAGCTTAGTACTTTATTAATTTTCATCTAATTTCTAAAGAATTCAGTCCTTAGTGATTTCTGCCTGAGGTGGTACTCGGGTCTTTATACGGATTTTTTCGAGACGTTAAATTTACCCCCCTTAAAGAATAATTTCATCCTTGAAATTAGTACCTTTTCGTACTCCTTGAGAATTTGAGCGTAGTTTTTATGGACCTCAGCTTCTGTTTCCCAAGTAGCCTCCTCCTCATTGGGATATGTCCACAATACCTTCACAAGCGGAATCACCTTACTGCGCAGTACCTGCTCATTCCTGTCTAGGATACGCGTCAGTCGTAGTATGTAAGTAGCATCCTCGCTCAACTGTACCTACTCCCACTTGATAATGTGGGAATGTAATACCCCGAATTTTGGCCAATCTGGGATTTGACGTCCTTAGGCAGTGGGTCAACTAAAACACCTGAAAAATCGCTCAGAACCCAATTCCATAGCCAAAGAAACCACTTAGGATTAATTCCTATGGAAATTAAGCATAAGTTAGCTAGCGCAACGCTAGAGTAGCTGGGAAATAGTCTCTGATCACTTTAAATACGTTCTACAAGACCCAAATCGAGTAGAACCAATGACTCTAAAATACTCTATAACCTCGGATCAAACTCTAAGCAGGTTTGTTCTCTGGACCACTTTGAAAATTTGTATTGGATCTAGACCGCGCGTCGAAAGTCCGATACCTACTATCTTAGACCGTTAGAACCGCCTAGCTGGACTTGACAATCATTTCAAAAATCAAGTCCAACCGATAATCACAGGCTATTTCATTGAGCTCGGACTGAAGAGAGTGCGAATAGGGACAGATTTGGAATTTGAAATTTAAATCTGGCACACGACTTGACGTGTCAGTATTAAGCGTTCTGACCGTCAGAATTCAATCAAATTACACCCTCGGATTAGGAAAAATTTCTATTTCATATCATGAGACTTGCAGCCCTGATCTACGTGCGGTGATCGCTGAACTAAAACTGGACCGCCACATGCGATCTGCGAACCCTGCCGGACTGAAAACTTGATGCGTGCTAGATCCTGTATGCATGAGCTTAAGTCTGATCGCGTTCGGCCAGGGGACCACCAGAAATTATCTTTTAGACCGAAACGGCCCCGATTTGGTTATGCACTAAGTGAACTTTGTTCCTGAGCCTATTTTGGGCATTTTTGGGCCTATAAAAGGGGTTGAAACCCTCACTCCTCTCTCCCATACGAATTTAAGAGAAACCCTAGATTGGGAGAGAGAAAAGGTGAGAGTTTGTGAGAGAGATTAGGGAAGAATTTTCCTGTCTTTGCACCGCCTGCTGCACGTGCTTTAGCAACACGCTCTCATCATTTAGCCAGTGATTTCTCCACGTTTTCAGGTAAAAAATAACCCTAGAAAGTTACTAATTTGATGTTTCTTTCATTCCATAGTTTGATAGTTAATAGATCTTGTAAAACAGGTCCTCTAGTAGCCGTAGACGAAGCGTATACGCTCCGTTCGAAACGACACGTTTATAGGAGACAAGGTGCGGATTTTAGACGCTTTGATTGACTGTTTCCAAAGCTTTCAATGTCGTTTAATAGTAGATTATGGACGGCAACGCCGTTTGACATGTACAACATGCTGTCCGTTTCCTGTTTCGTAAATCAACGAAGAATATGAGATTTAGGGCATTTTAGTTAATTGTAGGAAGTACAGATTTCATTCATATTTTGCTGATGTGATTGACATGATTTGTTGTCGCATTAGAATGTTAGGAATGCGTGCATAATTAGTTTGGCGAAGAGATTCGCCTAAATGTGCACTTCGGGTTGACATACTATATGTAGACTTAAGTGTGTAGTGTAAGTGTTTGTATAAATGTTTTTATTAGTATGTATTGAATTAAATGATGTTATGAATTAGTTTGAGATGGATTTCTCAATTAATATGCTGACGTAAATGATTTCCTACATGTTGACTATATGCATGATTTCATTATATGCATGAAATGTATGTGCTTGATGATTTACTTAAGTTGTATGTTATAACATGTGTTAACATGCTCACATAGTTGTATTTCAATTCCAATACTCTCATATGATTTGCTGATGTGATTCCATAATTGTTTGGGACTATACTTAGTCCAGACAGTTGGTAACTGAGCGAATTCGTGGTTAGCTTTTCTTAGCCACGAACAACGCGTCGATGAACGCGAGCCATGTTCTGGAGTTGGCGGCAGTGGTTTGCCCACACGAAGTATTTTACACACTTCATGTTGTTCGACTTGAGATGTGATCGCGCTCGTCGAGCCCGTCAAGTAACCCGACTGGCCGTTGTATGTTCACCCTGCATGAGTCATAACTGCTTGAACCTAAGATACTGAACTTACCATTGTAAACCCTGTTAACCATGGTACCTTGATGCACGAAGACTCATGAGCCGGGCATGGTGGTATGGGACACCGTGGTCGAGCTGTCGGCCTACGCTGGGGCCACAAACCTCTCCGTAGTGACCAGTGAGCACCTAGTCTCGTGAGCAGATTATGGTGGTATGGGACACTATATTCTTGCTGTCGGCCTACACTGATCAGGCGACGAGTCCTTTGTAGTGACCGCGAGCATATTCTGAGTCTACGGGAGGCGACGACCCTTCATTAGCAGTAGAGTACGGTAGGCCTGTATTGATAAGGTGATGGGGGAGCGGAGCAACGAGTGCGTGCAACAGCCCTGGTAGCCCTTGCAGCGGCCTACAAAATATACATCGTATGAGATTACTAGGAGTGACGACCCTAGACAGGATCTGTGTTGGGATTGATATAAGGGAAGTACCTTAGTTTCCCAATCCTGCTGTTTGAATGGACTAATAACAACTCGGAAATCATATCACCATAACGTTGCATGTGCCTGGAAGATGTGGAGCACTTGAGGGACGATTGCATGCCACGGTCGTAAGATGGTGTCGTATGAGGGAGATCGTCGGTGAGGGCATACATCACATCATGTCATATTGCATTAACAACAGTATTAGGATTGTCTGATTTACTGCTTTACTATTATCGCATGATTGATTTGAGAACACGTAAATCCTTGCACTATTATTCCACTGAGTTAGCTACTCATTCCCACATTTCAGGATGGTGTTTGCAACACCCACCAGACCCTGTTGTAAATGCAGGTGATGCTGAGATCCAGGAGGCAGAGCCAGACTTTGACGAGGACCAGGATGAGTTCTCGTACATGCAGTACCATGATGGCTTTGCTTAGGTGACCTGGGTTGACGGGACTTCATAGTGGGACTCTTTTGGACATTTATTTCTGTCATTTACATGTATATGAGACTCAGAGATGTATTCATACTTTAGCGATAGTTGAGATATACTTTGTTTTTCCATACAGTGATATATATATTCTTTAGTCTTCCGCTTGCTTTTATCACTGGATCTGAAGTATGAATTACAGTTTTGGTATACTTTTACTCATGTGAATGCTTTAACTTAGACAACATTGAATCATAATCATTTTTGTTGCATAAGTGACGGTCTGGAACTCGGGAGTTGAGTTTATACAAGACCCCCGATTTTCAGGGTGTTACAGGGAAGGATCAGGAATTTATTTCTTCAACATCGATATATGAAATACGTTGTGCGCGCCTACGAGTGGAGTGGGTAAAACGAGGTGATATGTTACCACACCCACTCGATCTAGAATCTGAAACAGACTAATAAACCGTGGAGTGAGTTTCCCCTTCTTTTCAAATCAAAGGACTCCTTTAATGGGGGAAACCTTCAGGAACACATGGTCCTCGACCTCAAACTCTAGCGGTATCTGCCTCGTATCGGTGTAACTGTTTTGTCTACTTTCTGCTGCCAAAAGTCGACGCCTGATAATGTCGATCTTCTCTGAAGTTGCTTGCACTATCTTTGGGCAAATCAAACTCTTCTCGCCAACATCTGGCCAGCAATGCGGTGCTTGACACGGAGCTCATACAATGCCTCATAGGGAGCCATGCCAATACTCACCTGAAAGCTGTTGTTATAGGTGAACTCTGCATAAGGAAGACAGTCCTCCCAACTGTCCTTGAAATCAAGCACGTAAGCTCGCAACATGTCTTCTAACACGTGATTCACCCTTTCTGTCTACCCGTCAGTCTGTATGTGGAATGCGGTAATAAACTTCAGTTTTATACCCATTGCTTCCTAGATGCGAGTCCAGAAGATAGATGTGAATCATGTGTCTCTATCCGATATAATCTCCATAGGAAATCCATGCAGACATACTATCTCCTTGATGTACAGCCTGGCCAAATCATCTGCCGAGTTCGAAACTCTAATAGGGAGAAAATGAGCCGATTTCGTCAATCAGTCCACAATCACCCAAATAGAGTCATGTCCCTTTCTCATCTTCAGTAACCCTAAAATGAAATCCATAGAGATGAATCCCATTTCTATTCAGCTATGAGCATGGGCTGAAGCAGTCCAGGAGGTCAGCGATGCTCTGCCTTGACCTGCTGGCATGTGAGACAATAGGACACAATCTTCTATGTGGGCCTTCATGTTGTCCCACCAGTATAACCTCTTCATGTCTCGATACATCTCCGTACTACGAGGATGCTTTGCCATTCTCGAATTGTGAGCAGCTTCGAGAACTTCCTTTCTCAAGTCATGAAGACTTGTGACGCATAGGCATCCTTGATAACACAAACCTCCATCCGAACCAACTCTCCATTCAAAGTGTTCCTCATCACTAGCTCATTTCTTCATCTTCACCAACCATTCATCTTCCCCCTGAGCCACTATGATTCGGTCATCGATAACTGGCTGCACATGAACATGTGCGATGCTCTCGAACGACTCCTCTACCGTAAGCTTCTACTCAAAATCTTGGACAAACTTGACCATATTCCACTCCTCTATCGTCAGCAAAGTCACGAATGTTATAGTCTTCTTGCGGCTCAACGTGTTTGCCACAAGGTTAGCCTTGCTAGGATGGTAGGAGACCTCAAACTTAAAGTCCTTTAGGGTTTCCATCCATTGCCGCTGCCTCATATTCAGGTTCCTCTGCATGAATATGTACCTAAGGCTCTTGTGGTCACAAAAGAGCTCGAACTCATCTCCATAGAGGTAATGTCTCCAGAGCTTCAATGCAAAGATGACGCCCGCTAACTCTAGGTGGTGCGTAGGGTAGTTTTCCTCATGTTTCCTCAACTGTCACGATGCATGGCTAATCACCTTGTCCTTCTGCATAAGGACACAACTCAAACCAACATAAGACGTATCGATGTATATCATATACTTGACCCCTTGCTCTGACAATACTAGCACAAGGGCGGACATCAACTTGTCCTTCAATTCTTGGAAAGCTCTTCTACCTTCTCATTCCAGGCAAACTTAAGGTCTTTCCGAGTGAGCTAAGACAACGGTCTGGCTATCTTGAAAAAGTCCCTAATGAATCGAAGGTAGTAACCTGTCAGGCCAAGAAAACTCCTCATTTCTTTAACCGAACCGAGCTACTCCTAGTCCTGAACTGTTACCATCTTGGCAAGGTCCACAGCTATCCCTTCCTTGGACACCACATGTCCCAGGAACTTAACTTCTTCTTTCCAGAAGTCAAACTTCTTGTACTGTGCAAACAACTAGTTCTTCCTGAGAGTATCAAAGACTACTCGCAGGTGCTCCTCGTGATTTGCCCAACTTTTAGAGTATATCAGGATGTCATCTATAAATGTAATGACGAATCGGAACAAATATGGCCGAACACCCAGTTCATCAAGTCCATGAACACAGCCGGTGCCTTTGTGAGTTCAAACAACATCACAAGAAAATCGTAGTGCCTAAAACTAGTCCTAAAAGCTGTCTTTTACATGTCCTCATCCCTGACGCGCAACTGGTGAAACCCTGATTGTAAGTCAATCTTTGAGAAATACTGCGCCCCTTTCAACTGATCGAATAGATCATCTATCCTGGGCAAGGGATACTTGCTATTTACTGTCCCTTGGTTCAACCCGCGATAATCAATATAAAATCACAGTGATCCATTCTTCTTCTTCACAAATAACACAAGTGCTCCCCAAGGAGATACACTCAGTTGTATTAAACCTGAATCCAATAGGTCATTAATTTATCTCCTCAAGTCCTCCATTTCACATGGAGGCATGTGATACATGGATAATGAAATGGGTGTCGCACTAGGCATAAGGTCGATAGTAAAGTCGATCTCGCGCTGGGGAGGTAATCCAAGTATCGTCTTAAACACTTCCCAGAAGTCCTGGACCACGAGCATGTTTCAAAGTGTCGGATCGCATGATCCTTCAATAGGGCTGCATAACAAAGAACCCAAAAGGGGTAACTGACCTGAACAGGGAAAGTGAAGGCTGTGTTTTCGGGCCTACGTGTCGTCACTAGTCAGGTCTCACAGTCGATCTCGGCCTTCATTTTTGTGAGTCAATCCATGCTGAGGATGACGACATAATGGAATATAGTGGTGATGATTAGGTTAATGCATATCGTACTGCTCCCTAAATCTATCAAGTAACCCTTACACAACTTAATGACATCTATAAAAGTTTCTGCTACTGCGATAACTCTTCCCCCAACCATAAGGGTTGTACTTAGCCCTAAGCACTTGACCGTGGAACATGATATCATCGAAATAGTGGACCCAATGTCCACCAATAAGAAGACTTGTGTACCTTTGATGTGTGTAATGACCTCGGAGGCTAAAGATACTGTAGCTGTTGACTCAGACGCTTCAGCTACAAGTGCATGCACTCGTGCCTGTTGGGAACACTTCGATTACTGTGCCATAGGCCGTTAAGGTGGCCTAAATTGAGGTGCAGGTGGCCTATAAGAAGGCAGTGCAGGTAGTACAGAACGTAGAGATCGAGTCGAGATAGTTGGTGGCATTTGCTGGTTGATCTTCTGAGGAGGCATAAAGTCATTGTCCCCCATCCTAGTGAAACAGTAAGTGTCAGCATGGCCTGACCTCTTGCAATAAGTGCACCATATATCAGGTCACCTCAGCTGTGTCGATGGAGTCGTAAGTCGAGGAGGAGAATCTACTCGTGACCTTTTATCAAGGAACAGTCTGATCGGTAAGTCTGGTCGAGGCCTCTGACCCATGAGCATGCATGTACGGGACAACCTATCCCCGTCCTACTCAGCTCGCAGAGACATGTCCACTAGCTCAGCATAGTTGAGTATGCTAGAGTAACACATCTTCGAGTGTATCTCGGGTCGCTGACCCTCAGAACATCGCCACATTTGCATCGGTTGGTTTGCTAATATCGAGGGAGCATATTTAGCCAGCACCATGAACCAATTCTCATATTATGCCACTGTCATCCCTCCCTAGAAGAGGCAAAACAACTCTCCCTCATTACGGTAAGTGAGAGGGAAATACTTCTCATGGAAGCAAGTCTCAAAGGCTTCCCATGTCCACACATATTCTAAGGGAACTGTCAGCGGGATGCTATCCCACCACAGGCTAGCCTCCTTCTCGAACATCTAAGTGACTAACTCAACCTGCTCTACCTCAGTGTAGTACAGTGGCTTCAGCATCTTAAAAATGCGGTCAAGCCAATACTTGGCCTCCTCGGGTTTGTGAGTACCCGCAAATGTAGGAGGTCGGAAGTGTTGAAATCGCTTAAACAAGCCACTAGCACTCACGTTTCCAGCAGGGTGCACAGGTGGTGCAGGTGGTGTCGCGCTCATGTTCTGGGTAAGAGCCCCTGTGATGGTGGTCCATATCTGGTGCTGCTGCTGTATAAGGAGCATCATCTACTCCAGTCTATCAGGAGGAGAAGCTTGGTGCATGTGGGGCGTCGACGAGGATGCACGGATCTGCTTGGAAACTGGTGGTACAAAAGGAGTCGACCCATTTGTGGGGCCAGTGGCCGGATAAGAATTCAACATAGTGTCGTTAGTCGAGCCTAAACTGGAGTTCGTATGGCTATCGTTTAGTGGAGGTGCCCCGTCAAACGAGTTGCCAAGTGTAAGACATGTCGTACTCCATGTGAATTTAGGTGGCATTCCCTATATACAACAGAGGGTGTAACCCGTGTAAGATTTAGCATACAACGGTCAATTTCTCAAGCATTCTACACATCTCATAAATAAAGGAAGATGCATGCATTTCATTTAACCAAAATTGTCATAATACATGAGATATAGTACTACATGAATCATGATTGTCAATGCATGTGCGTTAATACAGTAAAGTTCCACATCAACTGCCTTAACACACTACTAAGCAAAGTTGTTACATAGAAGGTAAGGAAACAAAGGAAACCCAAAGATAACTACATGATATGACTAGTCATCTGACTCAGGTGATGGAGGAGGAGCACCCTTGTCCTACATATAGCACAAGATAGCCCTCGAAGCGCGAGACACCTTCTTAAATTTTTATTTCATGAAGGCCCTATTCTCTTAAAGTTTGGCCCAGGTCTCACCGACCTCTGTCGTGGGGTGACATGGCCTTCCTCGAGTTGAGCCAAGCGGGCCTCTAAAGCAGCCCAATCATGGTGGGGCTCATGTGTAGTAGGAGGAGAGCCCCCATCAGAATCTTGGGCTTCCTCTTCTTCCTCTTTCTGCTCTTCCTCTTCCTCACTTCCTTCCTCTATTTCATTTCATCTCCTTCTTCATCTCTCTCTACCTCTTCACTTCCCGTTTCATCCTCACTTTCATCAAGTCGGACTTGACGTTGTCGTTGTCGTGGCCTAATACCCATGTTGTTGAGAGTAGTGTCATTGATGAAATGGATCAGCGTAAGATGTTCTACGCCAAGTCTGTAGCTGAATTCATGAGCAAGCTTCCATATAAGTCAGCCGATGGGAGTGAAATGTCTGTCCTAGGAGAGCGTGCGGTCTGGACTATCTGTAGTAGTACATATGTAGGTAGACACAGCTTGTCTCTTTGCCCAGCTCTGTACAGAAAGTCTACCATCAGATGATTTGTTACAATTGCTCCATCTGGGATACACATTATACATGAAGATGTGGTGGAGTAGGCAGAAGTCATGAGTCATCTCGGATGCCAGGAGGCAATTCCCTCAATTCCAATGGACTAGTCGGCCACAGAGGAATCGCGTGCGACTATCTTTTTCACGAACACTCCTAAGGTTCTTCTCGCCAACATGAACCTCTCCACACGAAATCCCCATGACTCGAGCTATCAAGCTTACGTCGACAATGGCTTCCCACCTTCCCACGGGGATAGAGAACTATAGAGGCTCCAGCAGCGGATTGCGTATGTGGGCATAGAAGGCTCAGATAGTGCTCTCATTCACACGAGACTTGCCATCAAATATGAGACCCCATCCGGCGTCCACCAGGAAATCCATCACCAGATAAAGCCCAACTAGCTTCTCGTCCATGTGTGCTTCAAAAAGAACTCTGTAGCCTTGAAATCTCCCATGTGTCATATTCACCATTAGAGCTCTTTCGAGAGGAGCCTAGGGATCGAGATCCCGCTTCATCCTTATCTCCCGATCGATGCTTGAACTTGCTTTGGCACCTTTCTGCCTCCTTGAACGGGTAAGGCAACTAGGCTTGGCTTCATCCGTGGAAGCCCTCTTCTTCCCCATGAGAGAAAGAAGTGTGGAAAGGGAGAAAATTGCCGCCACAAGCTCGAAAAGAGCCATTTGAGTGAAACAAGATGGAGGGATAGAATGGGTTGTTGGACTTTGAGATTTTTGAGACACGAAGGAAGGTTTATGTACTCAAATGGAAGGAAATGAGGGATAAGAGATGGGTTTTGAAAGGAACGGTGGAGAATGGGTACGTAGTGAAAAAAAAGAAGATAATATGAGAATAAAGGGAGGATTTGAGAGAGAAAGATGAGATTTTTAGAAGTTTGGAAAGCTTGGAGGGGTAGGACTGGAGGAAAAGGAGTAAATTGGAAAGATATAAGGGGCCCCACGTGATTTTTTGGGCCCCACAAGCGTGTACCATTGCCGGTCCACTCGGCTCGCTGCAGCCCGGTTGGCCTGCTATCCGTGGACCGTAAGGGCTCGCGGTTGGGGTGATGTCATTGTCATCCACTAGGCATGTCGATGATGGCTCACCCCAGGGGTGATGCCATCCCCCCTAGGGTGCTAGAAACGTGAGGGGTCCACTTTGGTTCCCCCAGATTTGAACCATTTAGGCCCCCGAGTCCATTTGAAGCGTTTCGGGTCTGATCTTGCGCATATTCACGCTTTGTGGGTTATTTGAGTGTAGAATACGTCAATTTATGGTCTAAACCTGTCGATTGACGGTCTGGAAAAGGATTGGGATGACCTCGCATGATCACAGATGCCTACGAGTCCCATATCTATGGTCAGTTTTGCTTCAACGGTCATATGATCACCGTCAGGCGAGACTTAGGATCCTATTATCATTTCTATATTTTCTCATTCTCTCCTATATCAAAGTACATTACTATGCATCATGTTATCATAACCCAGGTCCAGTTTAATCCAAATCATGCTCTGATACCAACTTGTAACTCCCTGAAAATCATGGGTCGAGCAGGAGACCAACTCCCGAGTTCCAACACATCACTTACGCAACATAGATAATGATGATTAAATGTTGTCTGTATTAGTGCATTAAACATGAATGGGATTATACCAAATCAACAAATCATACTCGAGAGATAGTTAAATTATGCAAGTGGAAGACTGTAATAAATACATATAAAGTATATAAGTAATTGTAAGTCTCCAAAGTATGAATGTTACCAGGTAAATAATTACATGTATAATACTAAAATTTATAAAATAATAAAGTGTAATGTCATTTAGTCCATATCCCTATAGCCCCAGTGGTGCAACTTCAGGTCTACATAGACCTACCAGAGAGTTGCAGATAGGAAAACTCCTCATTATCATAGAAGGAAGGCTCCTTCTCATATGCCTCGTCGTCATCTGAAACTAAAATAGAGTCTAGTTAGGGTTTTAATACACCGTCCCAGAGTGGGAGTGAGTGATCAACTCATTGGAGCTAAAAGGTAAAGGTTAACATGTTATCAATTCAATTAAATAGTAATGATAAAGCAGTACAACAATCATGTCCTAAGTACTCTTGTTAATGCAAGAATGAGATGTGATAACGATGTATGCCCTCGCCTGCACTCCCTCTGTGACATCATCTCACAGTCGCACATGCAACACTCCTGTTATGCTCAACACCAATGCCAAAGGCACATGCAATGCGGTGCATGTGCACGATTAGTCGAGTTCTTAATTAGACTTATTCATACAGTAGGTTTCGGAAGCTAAGGTACCTCCCTTTGTATCATTTGCCCAAACAATGATCCATCTTGGGTTATCAATCCTAGCTAGTCACATACGATGGGCAGTTCTAGGTCAATAAGGAGAGGCTCATCACCTCGTCGCAGGCCTGGTTCATACTCGAGGTCACTATGACTCATCACCTTAGCGTAGTCCTAGTGTATACTTGAGGTCAGTACGAGAGGCTTCTCACCTAATCGTAGGCCAACAACTCGAATACAGTGTCCCACACACCACCATATTCGACTCATCAGTTTGGGTTGCTCACTGGTCATTAAGGGGAGGCTCGTCACCCCAGCGTAGGCCGATAGCTCGACCACAGTGTCCCATGCGCCATCATGTCAAGCTCATGAGTCTTAGTGGATTGAGGTACTAAGGTTAACCGGGATTTTCACTAGTAAGTGGTACCTTAGATTCAAACAGTAGCGTTCATGCATGGTGAACGTACAATGGGCCAATCGGGTTACTTGACAAGCTCAACTGGTAGGACCATACACTGAATTGAATGACATGGAAGGCGTAAGCATTTTACGTGGCCTAACTACTGTCGACAAGTAGCGTACAACTCAGATTCATTGAATGTGTCTTTTGTGGCGAAACGACCTTGACCACTAATTCGGGAACCATTACCAATTGTTTAGACTATGCAATAGTCCCAATCATATTCAAACATAATAGAAATTCATGTATGATAGTTAAAACAACATGTGACAATCAATTCAAATATAAATCTCATTTGAGCATTTTAACGAACATATAGTGCACATGTGATCATACATAGATATTCATCCATAAATCACGTAATAACAAGATAAATTATATGAAAGAAACTGTAACTATAGGTAAGGTCATTAAGGATCTCATCTCAATGCCCTCATTAAATGCATTCAACTAGCATTTTCTCATTCAAGCATTTTATCAAACACTTAGACTACATATATTAACATATATATAATAAAGTAGTTATAATAGGTATTATAGCAATCCTTTCACAAAGGATTTGTCACATGTACAATAATCATGTATTCTCAATCAACAGACATAGAAGCATAAATCATAATTCCATATTGATCCTAACATTTCAACAAACACATGGAATGCATTAAAATCAACATAGTTTATATATATGTAATATACAGAAAATATCAAAACTAGGCACATGTGATAGCAATTAAGTCAATCATAAATCATTACTAACATTGAAAGCCTTGAAAACCATAACCTAAATGTTTATAGTTGGTACCTTCCGTCGCTAGACTCGTATTGTACTCAGTTTGAACACTAAGTCTTTGTCTACGACATAACGACAACCTATAGCATGAAATAGGTTAGCTATTTCACCATTTCCTTTATTTAAATCCCTAAAATAGATTAAGGTTAGGATTTCTTACCCAAGAATGAAGTCAAAATCGCCAGTATAGCGATACAGGTAAGATGATTTGACACATGAAGCGGTGGGATCGAATCCAGCAACATTCTCTCACTTTCTCTCTTTCTCCTCACTCTTTCCTTCTCTTTTTCTCTCTTCTCTCTCCTAGGGTTTGGAATTTCGTATGGAATGAGAGAGGGGTGGATTTAGAGCCTTATATAGGCCCAAAACTGATGAAAATGGCCTCATGGCCATGATATACTTAGGTTATAGCCAAAGAGTGGTTGTTTCGGGCCAACGGAGCTCATTTGGAGGCTCATTTCCTTCATACGGTCTGGGAAAAGTTTCCTAACTTTGGATCTAGGCTTGGTTAATATTTTGGTCCATCAGATTAGTAGATCGACCATGGAGGACCTATTTCAATTCAACGGTTACCATTACTTGATTAGGGCCACAAGTACACTGACATGTGTTATAAATTTTTCCTAGTTAGAGGGTGTAGTTGGGTCAAAATCTGATGGCCTGAAGCCTTAAATTTGGCTTGTAAGCAAACGGTTCAAATCACTTAAGTTTAAGTTCATTTCCTAAAGATATTCACGTTTCTCACACACTTCGCTCTGGGCTTAAGTTGTGTGTTTCTGAATACTATTTGGATTTGATTTCTGAGATGGTTGTTAAGCCCAGTAAGGCAGTCATAACCATATAGTTTCGCAACAGTCAAACTTTCGACACGCGGTCCAGGTCCGATATGGAGTTTCTTGATGCTCCCGAGAGTAACTGGGTTTTGATATTGATCCTACATTTTTAGGTAATGTAGCATTAGCGATCCTATTAGTTTTGGGTCTTGTAGTTCATAAGAAAGAAGTTCAAGCTAATTTACCCATTAATTTAGCTTAGTACTTAATTAATTTTTATCTAATTTCTAAAGAATTCGGTTCTTAGTGATTTCTGCCTGAGGTGGTACTCGGGTCTTTGTACGTATTTTTTCAGGACATTATAAGGTAACTCGCATACATTAAGGTAGTATAAGGAAGAACAATTCAGATTTACACAGCACACGTTAGAAGGCTCCATGTTCAAACTGTTTGGTTAGCAAAATAATAGAATATTGCGAATAAAATATGTACATTAAGTGGGTTCATGAGTGTTCAAAAGTTATGCATTCAATTAACACTATTTCATATCGTCTGACTTATTTAGGAATTAGATCTAGGTCATTTTAGAGTCATGTTATAGAATTAACTAGCCTAATGGACAAATTGTGAAATATGCAATACTTACATCAAGGTAGGGTCTATAATCGATCTGACACACATCCAAAGTTCACATACCCAAGAGGTTACACCATCAGCATAGTCCATGAGTCTGAGTAACCACATAATTCTTACTATGCCAAAATAGCAAAAAAAGAACGGTTGAAAACCGTCTTAAAAGACAATAAAGGATGCTCTTGGACCATCGCATAGGCCATCCTATTTTGGGGTGTCGTATTACTTAAAGGACGGTCATGAACCATCATTTATCTAGACATTTAGAGGATGGTTATTGACCGTCTGTAAAGAAGGATGGTCATGTACCGTCAATAGATATAGTCTCTGATGAACCTTAAAAGGACGGTCATAGACCGTCCTTTGAAAGGATGATCATGGACCGCCCTTAAAAAAGATTGTTATAAGCAGCCCCTAATGAACCTTAAAAGGACGGTCATGAACCATCGTTAACCGTCCTTAAAAAGGACTGTTATGAGCAGTCTCTGATGAACCTTAAAAAGGATGGTTATGGACCGTCCTTAAAAAAGGATTGTTATAAGCAGTCTCTGATGAACCCTAAAAGGACGATTATGGACCGTCTCAGACGGCCTAAAGCCGTCAGAAAATTTCTTGCATTAAAAATAAAAAAATAAAAAAATTAGCAACAATTTTCTTTTTGTGTGTTTTATCAAATAAAAAAATATTCAACCAACAAAATGTTATAATTCAAAATCATGAAGAATTGCAAAAACTTTATTCATTTTTTTTCCAAAAAAGTGGGCACACTTTTTTAAAATAAAACTGATCATTAAAATAAAACTAATGCAAGAAAATAATACAAAAAAGTGTTTCAATTCAAGTTAATAGAAACAGCAACAAAAATTAAAGCTTTGCAAAAATGGGCATGTGTTAAAGGGATACATTCTTGATTCCCATGCATGAGAGTCCAATGATGATGAGAACAAGAATTGCAACATAAGGGCCTATAAATACATAAATGTTATCCTGCAAAGGAATATGATAGTATTAGATGTTAATGCACTTGATCAGATTGCATATAAAGTTTCGATTAGAGTTACAGTTTAGTAAAGGTTTGCAGTGTCATGCATGGATGATAAGGAAGCTTAAAAGAACTTAAAAACTAAGCCCTTTTCTTTTCCTTTGCAATAGATTATGTACAATCTTATTGAAAATAAGCAATAAATTAAAAGAGGTTAGAGGTTTAGGTTAAGGTTACAGGTTTATGTTATGGGTTTAGGTTTAGGTTATAAGTGTAGGTTATAGGTTTAGGTTTAGCTTATAAGTGTAGGTTATAGGTTTAGGTTTAGGTTAGGTTATAGGTTACGGTTTAGGGAATTAAGAATAGGTTAAGGTTTACGTTTAGGAAATCGGGTTTGGATTCAGGTTCGGGTTTAGGTTTGAGTTTTCAAGTTTAGGTTTATGTTAAGGAGTTGAGATTAGGTTTAGGTTTAAGGATTTGAAAATACATTTAGGTTTTAGGTTGCTTTAGGAAATTGAGAATAGGTTAAGGTTTATGTTTAGGAATTTGGGATCGGGTTTAGGTTTGGGTTTTCATGTTTAGGTTTAGGTTAAGGAGTTGAGATTAGGATTAGGTGTAGGTTTAGGTTTAAGGATTTGGGTTTTAGGTTTAGGTATAGGTATTAGGTTTAAAGTTTAAGTTTAGGTATAGGTATTAGGTTATAGGTTTAAGTTTAGGTTATACGTGTAGGCTATAGGTTTAGGTTTAGGTTAGGTTATAGGTTAAGGTTTAGGGAATTGAGTTTAGTTTATAGGTTTAGGTTATAGGTTAAGGTTATAGGTTAAGGTTTAGGTTTAGGTTAAGGTTTAGGTTTAGGTTATAGGTTTTGGGATTTGAGAATAGGTTTAGGTTAAGGTTATAAGTTTAGGTTAGGGAGTTGAGATTAGGATTAGGTGTAGGTTTAGGTTTAGGGATTTGAGAATACGTTAAGGTTTAGGTTTAGGAAATCGGGTTCGGGTTCTAGATCCAGTTTACTTTTGGGTTTTAGGTTTAGGTTTAGGTTATAGGTTTAGGTTTAGGTTATAGGTTATAAGTGTAGGTTTAAGTTTAGGTTTAAGGTTTAGGTTATACGTTTAGGTTAAGGTTTAAATTTAGGTTATAGGTTTTGGGATTTGAGAATAGGCTTAGGTTATATGTATAGGTTTAGGTTATAAGAATAGGTTTAGGTTATAAGTATAGTTTTAGGTTTAGGTTTTATGTTTAGGTTAAGGTTATAGGTTTAGGTTTAGGTTATAAGTGTAGGTTATAGGTTTAGGTTTAGGTATGGTTATAGGTTAAGGTTTAGGGAATTGAGTTTAGGTTATAGGTTAAGGTTTAGGTTTAGGCTATAGGTTTTGGGATTTGAGAATAGGTTTAGGTTAAGATTATAAGTTTAGGTTTAAGAAATCAGGTTCAGGTTTGGGATTGGGTTTTCAAGTTTAGGTTTAGGTTTAGGTTAGGGAATTGAGATTAAGATTAGGTGTAGGTTTAAGTTTAGGGATTTGAGAATACGTTAAGGTTTAGGTATAGGAAATTATGTTCAGGTTTGAGATCAGGTTTACGTTTGGGTTTTGAGTTTAAGATAAGGGTTTAGGGATTCAGATTTGGGTTCGGGATCAGGTTTAGGTTTGGGTTTTCAAGTTTAGGTTTAGGTTTAGGTTAGGGAGTTGGGATTAGGATTAGGTGTAGGTTTAAGTTTTGGGATTTGAGAATACGTTAAGGTTTAGGTTTAATAAATTAGGTTCGGGGTCGAGATTGGGTTTACGTTTGGGTTTTAGGTTTAGGTTAAGGCTATTGGTTTAGGTTATAGGTTATAAGTGAACGTTTAGGTTTAAGTTTTAGGTTTAGGTTATAGGTTAAGGTTTAGGTTTAGGTTATAGGTTTTGGGATTTGAGAATCGGTTTAGGTTATAAGAATGGGTCTAGGTTATAAGTATAGGTTTAGGTTTAGGTTTTATGTTTAGGTTAAGGTTATAGGTTTAGGTTTAGGTTTAGGTTTAGGTTTAGGTTAGGTTATAGGTTAAGGTTTAGGGAATTGAGTTTAGGTTATAGGTTTTGGTTAAGGTTTAGGTTATTGGTTAAGGTTTAGGTTTAGGTTTAGGGATTTGAGAATACATTTGGGTTTTTGATTTAGGTTTAGGTTATAGGTTATAGCTTTAGGGAATTGAGAATAGGTTAAGGTTTATGTTTAGGAAATCAAGATTGGGTGTAGGTTTGGGTTTTCAAGTTTAGGTTTAGGTTAAGGAGTTGAGATTAGGATTAGGTGTAGGTTTAGGTTTAAGGATTTGAGAATCCATTTAGGTTTTAGGTTATAGGTTTAGGTTTAGGTTATAAGTGTTGGTTATAGGTTTAGGTTTAGGTTATGTTAGGTTAAGGTTTAGGGAATTTAGTTTAGGTTATAGGTTTAGGTTTTAGGTTAAGGTTTAGGTTTAGCTTTAGGTTTAAGTTATAGGTTTTGGGATTTGAGAATAGGTTTAGGTTAAGGTAATAAGTTTAGGTTTAGAAAATCGGGATCGGGTTCAGGTTTAGGTTTAGGTTTGGGTTTTCAAGTTTTTAGGTTATGGAGTTGAGATTAGGATTAGGTGTAGGTTTAGGTTTAGGGATTTGAGAATATGTTAAGGTTTATGTTTACGAAATCGGGTTTGGGTTCAAGATCGGGTTTACATTTGGGTTTTAGGTTTAGGTTTTGGTTTTAGGTTTAAGTTATAGGTTATAAGTGTATGTTTAGGTTTAGGGTTTTGGTTTAGGTTATAGGTTATAGGTTTTGGGATTTGAGAATAGGTTTAGGTTATAAGTGTAGGTTTAGGTTATACGTATAGGTTTAGGCTTTGATTTTATGATTAGGTTAAGGTTATAGGTTTAGGTTTAGGTTATAAGTGTAGGTTATAGGTTTAGGTTAGGGAGTTGAGATTAGGATTAGGTGTAGGTTTAAGTTTAAGGATTTGAGAATACGTTAAGGTTTAAGTTTAGGAAATCGGGTTCGGGGTCGAGATCAGGTTTACATTTGGGTTTTAGGTTTAGGTTTAGGTTATTAGTTATAAGTGTACGTTTAGGTTTAGGTTTTAGGTTTAGGTTATAAGTTAAGGTTTAGGTTTAGGTTATAGGTTTTGGGATTTGAGAATAGGTTTAGGTTATACGAATACATTTAGGTTATAAGTATAGGTTTAGGTTTAGGTTTTATGTTTGGGTAAAGGTTATAGGTTTGGGTTTGGGTTTAGGTTAGGTTATAGGTTAAGGTTTAGGGAATTGAGTTTAGGTTATAGGTTTAGGTTAAGGTTTAGGTTATAGGGTAAGGTTTAGGGTTAGGTTTAGGTTTAGGTTTAGGGATTTGAGAATACATTTAGGTTTTAGGTTTAGGTTTAGGTTTTAGGCTTAGGTTTATGTTATAGGTTTAGGTTTAGGTTATAAGTGTAGGTTATATAGGTTTAGGTTTAGGTTAGGTTATAGTTTAAGGTTTAGGGAATTGGGAATAGGTTAAGGTTTAGGTTTATGAAATCAGGTTCAGGTTCAGGTTTAGGTTTGGGGTTTTCAATTTTAGGTTTAAGTTTAATAGTTGTGATTAGGATTAGTGTAGGTTTAGGTTTAGGGATTTGAGAATACATTTAGGTTTTAGGTTTAGGTTAGGTTTAGGTTTAGGTTTAGGTTATAGGTTTAGGTTTAAGTTTAATTTATAAGTTATAGCTTTAGGGAATTGAGAATAGGTTAAGGTTGAGGTTTAGGAACTTAGGTTTGGGTTCGGGATCGGGTTTAGGTTTTATGTTATAGGTTATAGGTTATAGGTTTAGGTTATAGGTTAAGGTTATGGTTATAGGTTTAGGTTATAGGTTATAGGTTTAGGTTATAGGTTAAAGGTTTGGGTTTAGGTTATAGGTTTAGGGATTTGAGAATAGGTTTAGGTTATAGGTTAAAGGTTTAGGTTTAGGTTATAGGTTTAGGGATTTAAGAATAGGTTTAGGTTGGTTTAGGTTTAGGCTTAGTTTAGGTTTAGGTTTAGGGATTTGTGTATAGGTTTATGCTATAGGTTTAGGTTTAGGTTTAGGTTTAGGCTATAGGTTTAGGGATTTGAGAATAGGTTTAGGTTATAGATTTAGGTTTAGGTTTAGGTTTAGGTTAGGTTATAGGTTAAGGTTAGGTTAAAGGTTAAGGTTATAGGTTTAGGTTTAGGTTAGGTTATAGGTTTAGGTTTAGGTTTAGGTTTAGGAATTCGGGTTCAGGTTCAAGTTTGGGTTCGGGTTATACGTTTAGGTTAAGGTGTAGGTTTAAGTTAAGTGAATTAAGTTTAGGTTATAGGTTTAGGCTTAGGCTAAGGGTTTAGGGATTTAGATTCGGGTTTGGGATCGGGTTTAGGCTAGGGTTTTCAACTTTAGGTTTAAGTTTAGGTTTGGGAGTTGAGATTAGGATTAGGTGTAGGTTTAGGTTTAGGGATTTGAGAATACATTTAGGTTTTAGGTTTAGGTTTAGGTTTTATGTTTAGGTTATAGGTTTAGGTTTTAGGTTTTAGGTTTAGGTTAAGGTTATAGGTTTAATTTTAGGTTTCAGTTATAAGTTATAGCTTTAGGGAATTAAGAATAAGTTAAGTTTTAGGATTAGAAAATCGGGTTTGGGTTCGGGATCGGTGATGTTTTATTTAAACCAATCTGATTTAAATGATTTTAAACTTGCAAGTATACGAATCAGATGTAGATACGATACGTATTACGAGATCGTTCCCACGAGTACTGGTTGTCACAATTCAAAATTTAAGACTCTTCTTAACTAATCCAACAAATATTTGAGCTAGTGATTAAATAAACTTAACAAAAAGCAATGGAAAAGTAACCGAGAGTAATAGGAAAAACTCAATCAAATAGAAGACAAGGACTTTCGAATCCACCCCTAATTATCCTGACCCTTATTTTTCCTGTTGATTCACCTTAATTCGGATTGATATAAAAATAAATAAATCACATTCTATGTCCTTGGTCGGGCACATAGAATGTATAATCCCTTAAAGAATATGGATCACATCTATCATCCATGGTCAGGCATGGAGAGATGTAGATTCCTATTTCTTCTTCTATAGGAAACCTGTTCATGGTCAGACACAAGCACCTAGATAATATTCCAAACCACATCCACATTTAGACTTTGGTTAAGCTTATATAATGGAGAAGTACAAAAATTATAGTTAAGCACACTAGAGAAAGAAATAAATCAATCAGATTAAGATAAATTCATCATATAACAAGAATTATTCAAATTAGGGGCTTCATCTCGGTCATAGCTACAAGATTAACAATCGATAAATTCAGATAAAAAGAAGAATATATAAGATTTAAAAAATAAAAACATCTCCCTTCTCTCTCTTCTTCCTTCCTCTCTCTCTTCTCTTTCTCCTCTCACTGTCTTTTCCCCAAGCTCTGCCCCCCCCCCCAATCCACGTTTTGCAGCTCTTTTTATAGCTGCTGAAGTGGCTGGAGTGGTGGAAATCAGATTTGGAAAGCTATCGCACGTGTAGTGAAAGCCTTTTCGCAGCTAAGTTTGGGGCTTCATAACTCTCGTGTTCCTTGCATTATGTTTGTAAGATCAACGTCTCTTGGGACATTTTTGACTACTCTACATGATGGACGGCTTGGATCAGCCATATGATCAAAGATGGTGGCCGACAATTGCCTGAAAAAGTCAGTTTTGGCAGATGTATGAAACCTTTCGTACTCTTTCACTATCGTGATCGGTGGGCCCTACAGAAGCATTTTTAGGAAAATCCACCCCATCCATTAGATTCAGGATGAAATTTTAGTCAAGAATAGATGGTTTTGAACGTTGATTGAAGCGGCCTAGAGAAGAAATCACAATAAAATTAATTTTGAACGTCCTAGGAAAATCCACTTGTGGCCTCTATATCTCACACGTGTGCTTACATGGAAACAAAAAGTCAGCATGGGTTTAATGTCTTCGAAGGCCTCTACAAGATGGACAGCTTGGATTGACCGTACAGGGCCTGATGGTGGCCCACTAGCATCCACAAAATAGATGTCGTTTGTCCGTTACGCAGCCAGCATAAGAATTTCCTTCTTTCCTTTTTTTTTTTCGGTCAAAGACAGTCAAACCATCTCTGACGTTTGCCGTGCGCAGCTAGTGCACTTGAGCACTATGCACACTCTATTCGGGTGGGATCCACTATGATGTTTTTGTAAAATCCAATCCATTCACTCAATTAGTCTCCCTATTTAAGGTGTTGAGACTAAATTTGAGGCAGTTCCAGATATTAGGTGGGCCCCACTTAATGAATTAAGGGGCTAATCTGACCGTTGGGCCACTTCCTCAGTGATCCAATGGTTGAAATTTAATATGTATGGTTAATTTATGGCTCCCATCGCATGTATGAAATTTTGAGCCAATCAGAAGGCGGGACCCCAGTGATCTTGCATTCTGAACCAATTTCGAGCTTTTTTAACGTGAACGGCTTGAATTTCTTGGATCCTTGACGTGTTAATCCATTGATCTTAGTCCCATGGGGTCTGTCCCTTGCTCTGGTGGCTTCAAAGCATCAAATCCACACTTATAGTACTCTTTTTCAGTCAAAACTCTTAATTACACCCTGGAACAAAAACACGATTAAAATATTCCATTAAACATTATCATGCACTTAAAATTAGGTAATAACTGGGGTCTGATATGCAATATTTGACCCTCATCACAACCCCCAACCAGCATTTTACTTGTCCGGAGCAAAACATGCGAAAATAATTTCAAAAATAAAAGACAATTCTTATAAACCCAAGTGACTTGTGAACAGATAGTCGAGATGCGAAAATTCTAAGATTCATGAATGGTAAGTAGAATTTTCTTTCCTGAAATCAAGCTCACTGTAAACTACATAATCAAGTTCAAATTATTAATCCATTAATTAGAAAATTCTAAACATTGAGTTCCATGAGTGTATAGTGCGATCTCGGCTTACAATCATTAAGAGATCCAATTGTCAATTCATGTTATCATTAGTAATTAACAACGACATTCATGACAACTAAAACTGAAACCAACTTTTAATTCTACTACCTTTAATTTTTTTTATGAAAAGTAACACCAAGGAGGGGAATCAAATCCTCACCAATAGGGAACAAACCTATGGTAAAGACTTGTCGCCTAACTTTTTCTAAATGTCAACCATAAGGAATCGAATCTTCGCTTATAGGGAGAAAACCTATGGTGAAGATTATGTGACTTACCCTTTCAATTCTTCTTTAAAAACCGATGCTAAAAATTTTTTTCAGGCTGATTTCTTTCATGCTTAGTGATTACCATGTTGTCATTCAATATCGAACTGAAACCTTAATGTATAAGTGAGATGTGATATGTGAAATCATGACTTAATCAATGTTTAAAACTTCTAATCATGGGTTAACAATTCAAATTTAACTATGAAATCTAATAGATAACTGAATCCCAGAGTCATAAAGTACCAACATTCTATATCTTGTAATTTTAAAATCACGACTATCCTTCAAAATCACTTCAAATTCACAAAAAATTCCATTTTTTTTTTTAAATTTTTCATAATTTTTGCTCAAGATCAAGAAAACACTGATTACGTAACCCTCAAGACCAAGAAAACACTGATTAGGTAACCTAATTTCCCACCCCCAATCTAAAATCTACATTATCCTCAATGTAAAAGAAATAAGCAAGCAATGCACATGGGACAACAAAAGTAAATGAGAAGTGATGGGAAGATAGTACCTGAATGAAGGGATCAAGAGAGATTTTTCAAGAGATCACTATGCAAGAGCATGTCAGTACAAGAGTGAAAACATGAAAGAAACTATCCTAAAACAATGTATGAATTAAACTAACCTAATGGCATAAAACCGTCTATCCTAGAACAATATAAAACAAATTACCCTAGTCCTATGAAAGTAGGAAAAAACTACTCGATCATGCTGCAAGGTTCCTCTTCTGACTAATATCTTGATAATTTTCTCAATAAGTTCCTCAAAAGGATCATCCAAAAGCCCTTTTTTGCAATAAGTTTGGACACCCTGGAGCATGACTTTCTAGAGGAACTTATGTACCTCATAAGAAATTTTCTGTTAAATTTTTTGAGGTATCTAGAGTATATACGATTCACCTGTGATAGAAGAAGTTTTAACGTTAGTATTCCATGGTGAATCAGAGACTACACATAAATAAAGTTCAAAAAACTTCTTAAAAAGTGATGTAGTCTCAACATATTCCGAAGTTTCACTCTTCGGTTTAACTTTCAGCTCCTCTTCCTTTAATGGTAAACATTGAGAGTTGGGGGAAGGAGGGGCTTCAGAATGAAGGTTCTCTTAGTCAGTGATAACTACCAAGGTATTTTCTTGTGAGGCAGCCACTATTTCTTTTATCATAGGTTCAATTGAATCTACAAGGTGTGCCAAGCAATCATCCAAAGAGTTAGGAAGTTTAGCTCAGCATGACTTATTTTTCACATTAGAGATTGTGATGATCTACCCAAGGAATCCATCATCTTTGAAAGTGGATGGAGGTACACTCTCTTGTCCAACCTGCACAAATAATCTCATGGTCAAGAAACGAAGTATTAATGTGAGAACTCTGTTCATTGATACTACTCAGAAGAGGCATTAAATCGCCAAAAGTGTATGACTCAGATGGTGGCATCAACTGGGTGGTTTCAACTTCCAGAGTCATATCAAGCGGTTGGTTTATTTCCTGAATATATCATCATCCAATTCAGGGGAGTGGCCCAAACATGTTTCACAAGAGTTAGAAGGGTCAGTTGTAATGGGCTCATCCTCCACTTTTAAATTAGACATGTTAGGTGAGAGGAGTGGCTCATTTTGACTGACCACTTCGTAAACTTCTTGATCACTGACTTGGACCATACTTGAGATTGATTCCAGGAGAATTTAGGCTGAACATTCATGATCATCATCCCAATACATATCATCATCTAATTTTCTGTCGTGCCCACCTAGGATGGAATTACTTTCCTCACATTCTATTCCTAAATTGGGTTGAGGTTCGAATAAACTGACCTCTTCCTCATGATTGAAATCCCGTGTATCATGTAAGGAAGGTGTATCATCATCACTGTATTTGAAAGATACCACACCGCTTGACCATTCCTTTGAACCATCATCGAGATTGGTTCATCTGGAAATTCAACCATATGCTCATTAATATAATTCAACTCTTCATCCTAAATTCCAGAGTGATTCAAAAGTGAGTGAGGATCACCTTCCTCGCATTGTATTTCTGGATTGGGTTGTGGCTGAGATGAACTAGCTTCCATTAGCGCCTCATGAGTAGGGAATCCAAAGGAATAATCAACAGGTTGTGGTCGGGATGAATTAGTCTCCACTAGCCTATCAATGCGTGATTCAAGTGAGTCTAATAATTTCATCATGTCATAGGCTGTGTAACTCAGAGATGACTCCTCTTGGATCATTTTTGGTGGATATTCAGAAATAGGGAACCCAAGAGAATAATCATTATAACATGTTGTTGGTTCGTTTCCCCAATTTTGATGTTTTCACTGATTATAGTCATACGGATCATAGGTGGGAGAATTTGATGGTTAATAATAGTCCTCACGCCTATAGTTATGATAATCCCAACACTCACGTACTGTCTTATTAATTTGTAGGGTGTAATTATTCTCCCGCATATGATCGAGTAAAGACTTCTTAACCGGTGGATCATTAGATTCCGATTGGTTCTCGATGATAGTTTTAGAAAAATGTTGAGACATAGGTTGATTTCTACCATAATTATTATCCCTATATAATTTTTTTTTCTCAGCATACTGACGTTCTCACTCATTTATATACATGGTGAAACCTTAACTCTGAATCTAATCCTAGGACCAGTTAATTTCAGAAAGCAATGTAGAAAAGAAAACTAAACTAAGAAGTAACCTAAGAGAAATAAAACTAAAACTAAAAATTATGAAATCCTAAAAAAATAAGATAAAACTATATAAACAAGAATTGGAAGAAAGAACCCGGAAAAGGAGATGATTGATGTTTGAAGATGGGGAGCTCCTCCTTTTGAAAATAATCTTATTTAGCAGCTTCCTTTCTCAATTCCTGTAAATAAAATAAAAATAAAAATAAATTAAGTTTCTTAAAATAATGCTAGAAAAATCCTAAGCACGGTTAGTTTCTAAAAAGAGAAAATTTTCTAAAACTAGAAAATGGAAAGTTACTTGAAAGAAGACTCTGAATCTAAAATTAGAAAATAGAAAATTTCTAAAAAAAGAAAGCCTAGAATTAGAGAATTCTTAAAAAAATAAACCCTAATTCTAAAAATATAAATTAGAAACACTAGAGAATTTAGAAAGGGATTACTAAATTAGAAGTTCAAGTTAGGACCCTACAAAACAGGAAATAGGTTAGTTTCAAAAAAAAAAAACTTTAACCTAAAGTTAGTAAAATCCTAAGGCTATGAATTATGATAAGAGAGAATCTTAAATCTAATTTGGACCGAAACAGTCCCCGACAACGGTGCCAAAAACTTGATGTTTTATTTAAACCAATCTGATTTAAATGATTTTAAACTCGCAAGTATACGAATCATATGTAGATATGGTACGTATTATGAGATCGTTTCCACGAGGACTGGTTGTCACAATTCGAAATTTAAGACTCTTCTTAACTAATCTAACAAATATTTGAGCTAGTGATTAAATAAACTTAACAAAAATCAATGGAAAAGTAACCGAGAGAAATAGGGAAAACTCAATCAAAGAGAAGACTAGGACTTTCGAATCCACCCCTAATTATCCTAACCCTTCTTTTTTCTGTTGATTCACCTAATTCAGATTGATATAAAACTAAATAAATCACATTCTATGTCCTTAGTCGGGCACACAGAATGTATAATCCCTTAAAGCATATGGATCACATCTATCCATCCATGGTCAGGCATGGAGAGATGTAGATTCTTATTTCTTCCTCTATAGGAAACCTGTTCATGGTCAGACACAAACACCTAGATAAGATTCCAAACCACATCCACATCTAAACTTTGGTTAAGCTCATAGAATGAAGAAGTACGAAAATTGCAGTTAAGCACACTAAAGAAAGAAATAAATCAATCAGATTGAGAAAAATTCAACATATAACAAGAATTATTCAAATTAGGGGTTTCATCTCAGCCCTAGCTACAAGATTAGTAATCCATAAATTCAGATAAAAAGAAGGATATATAAGATTTAAACAATAAAAATATCTCCCTTCTGTCTCTTCTTCCTTCCTCTCTCCCTTCTCTTTCTCCTCTCCCTGGCTTTTTCCCAAGCTCTGGCCCCCCTCATCCACGTTTTGTAGCTCTTTTTATAGCTGATGGACTGGCTAGAGTGGTGGAAATCGGATTTGGAAAGTTGTCGCATGCGCAGCGAAAGCCTTTTTGCAGCCAAGTTCGAGGTTTCATAACTCTCCTATTCCTTGCATTATGTTTGTAAAATCATCATCTCTTGGGACATTTTTGACTTCTCTACACGATGGACGGCTTAGATAAGCCATATGATCAAAGATGGTGGCCCACAACTGCCTGAAAAAGTCAGTTTTTGCAGATGTACGAAAGCTTTCGCACTCTTTCGCTGCATGATTGGTGAGCCCTACAGAAGCATTTTCGGGAAATCCATCCCATCCATTAGATTCAAGATAAAATTTTAGTCAAGAATAGATGGTTTTGAATGTCCATTGAAGCGGCCCAGAGAAGAAATCATAATAAAATTAATTTTGAATGTCCCAGGGCAGTCCACTTGTGACCTCTGTATCTCATACGTGTGCTTACATGGAAATAAAAAATCAGCATGGGTTTGATGTCTTCGAAGCTCTCTACAAGATGGACGGCTTGGATCGGCCGTACAAGGCCTGATGGTGGCCCACTAGTGTCTGCAAAACGGACGCCGTCCATCTATTACGCAGCGAGCGTAAGAATTTCCTTCTTTCCTTTTTTTTCGGTCAAAGACTGTCAAACCGTCTCTGACGTTTACCGTGCACAGCTAGTGCACTTGAGCACTATGCACAATCTGTTCAGGTGGGATCCATAGAGATGTTTTTGTAAAATCCAATCCATTCACTCAATTAGTCTCCCTATTTAAGGCGTTGAGACCAAATTTGAGGCAGTCCAGATATCAGGTGGGCCTCACTTAATGAATTAATGGGATGATCTAACCGTTGTGCCACTTCCTCAGTGATCCAATGGCTAAAATTTAATATGTTTAGTTAATTTATGGCCCCCATCATATGTATGAAGTTTCGAGCCAATCGGAAGGCGGGACCCCTATGATCTTGCATTCTGAACCAATTTCGGGCCTTTTTAAAATGAACGGCTTAATTTTCTTGGATCCCTAGCTTGTAAATCCGCTGATCTTGGTCCTCTGGGGTCCGTCCCTTACTCTGGTGGCTTCGAAGGGTCTAGTACTCTTTTTCAATCAACGATCCTAATTACACGCTGCAATAAAAATACGATAAAAATATTTCATTAAGCATTATCATGTACTTAAAATTAGGTAATAACTGGGGTCTGATATGCAATATTCGACCCTCATCAATTGGGTGTAAGTTTGGGTTTAGGTTTTAGCTTTAAATTTATAGGTTATAGGTTAAGGTTTAGGTCTAGGTTATGGTTATAGGTTTAGGTTATAGGTTATAGGTTATAGGTTAAAGGTTTAGGTTTAGGTTTAGGTTATAGGTTTAGGTTGGTTTTGGTTTTAGTTTTGGTTTAGGTTTAGGTTTAGGTTTAGGAATTTGAGAATAGGTTTAGGTTATAGGTTTAGATTTAGGTTTAGGTTATAGGTTTAGTGATTTGGGAATAGGTTTAGGTTATAGGTTTAGGTTTAGGTTTAGGTTAGGTTATAGGTCATAGGTTATAGGTTTAGGTTAGGTTAAAGGTTAAGGTTATAGGTTTAGGTTTAGGTTTTGGTTTAGCAATTCGGGTTCAGGTTCGGGTTCGGGTTTGGGTTATATGTTTGGGTTAAGGTGTAAATTTAAGTTAAGTGAATTAAGTTTAGGTTATGGGTTTAGGTTTAGGCTAAGGGTTTAGGGATTCCAATTCGGGTTTAGGATCAGGTTTAGGTTTGGGTTTTCAAGTTTAGGTTTAGGTTTAGGTTAGGGATTTTAGATTAGCATTAGGTGTAGGTTTAGGTTTAGGGATTTAAGAATACATTTAGATTTTAGGTTTAGATTTAGGTTATAAGTTTAGGTTTTAGGTTTTAGGTTTAGGTTATAGGTTTAGGTTAAGGTTTAAGTTTATGTTATAAGTTATAGTATATAAGTTATAGCTTTAGGGAATTGAGAATAGGTTAAGGTTTAGGTTTAGGAAATCGGGTTCGGGTTCGGGATTGGGTTTATGTAACACCCCAGATTTTGGCCAACCTAGGATTAGACGTCCTTAGGAAATGGGTCAACCAAAACACCTGGAAAATCGCTCAGAACCCAATTCCATAGCCAAAGAAATCACCTAGGATTAACTCCTTTAGAAACTAAGCATAAGTTAGCTAGCGCCACGCTAGAGTAGCTGGGAAATAGTCTCTGATCACTTTAAATACGTTCTACAAGACCCAAAACTTGTAGAATTAATGGTGCTATAATACTCTAAAACCTTGGATCAAACTCTAAGCCGGTTTGTTCTCTGGACCACTTTAAAACTTTGTATTGGATCTAGACTACGCGTTGAAAGTCCGATACCTACTATCTTAGACCGTTAGAACCGCCTAGCTGGACCTAACAATCATTTCGAAAATCAAGTCCAACCGACATTCACAGGCTATTTCCTTGAGTCTGGACTGAAGAGAGTGAGAATAGGGTTAAAATTAGAATTTGAAATTCAAATCTGGCACACGACTTGACACGTTAGTATTAAGTATTCTGCCCTTTAGAATTCAGCCAAATTACACCCTTGGATCAGGAAAAATTTCTATTTCATATCATGAGACTTCCAGACCTGATCTACGTGCGGTGACCACTGAACTGAAACTGGACTGCCACGTGCGATCTACGAACACTGTTGGACTGAAAACGGGATGTGAGCGACATCCGACAAGTACGAACTTAAGTCCGATCGCGTTCGGCCAGGGGACCACCAGAAATGTCCTTTTGGAGCGAAACAGCCCCGATTTGGATATACCTCAAGTATATATTGTTCCCGAGCCTATTTTGGGCACATTTGGGCTTATAAAAGGGGTTGAAACCCTCACTCCTCTCTCCCATCCAAATTGGGAAAAAACCCTAGGTTGAGAGAGAGAACAGGTGAGAGTTTATGAGAGAGAGGAGGAGGAGAATTTTCCTGCTGTCGTGCCACCTGCTACACGTGATTAAGCAACACGCTCCAATCACTTTGCTGATAATTTCTCCACTTTTCTAGGTAAGAAAATACCCTAATTAGTTGCTGATTTGCTGATCCTTAGTTTCTATAGTCTGGTAGCTGATGGATCTTGTAAATCAGGTTGTCTATTCGCCGTAGACGAAGCGTATACGCTCCGTTCGAATTCACACACCTATAAGAGAAAAGGTGCGGATATTAGACACTTTGATTGACTGTTTCCACTGCTTTCAATGTTGTTTAATAGTAGATTATCGACGGCAACGCCGTTTGACATGTACAACATGCTGTCCGTTTCCTATTTCGTAAATAGGCGAAGAATGTGAGATTTAGGACATTTTAATCATTTGTAGGAAATATTGTTTTCGTCCATAATTTGCTGATGTGATTGACATGGCTTCTTGTCGCATTAGAATGTTAGGAATACGTGCATAATTAGTTTGGCGAAGAGATTCGCCTAAATGCGCACTTTGAGTAGACATACTATATGTAGACTTAAGTGTGTAGTTTAAGTGTTTGTATAAATGCTTGTATTAGTATGTATTGAATTAAATGGTGTTATGAATTAGTTTGAGATTGAATTCTCAAATGATATGCTGATGTAAATGATTTCCTACATGTTGGCTATATGCATAATTTCATTATATGTATGAAAGGCATGTGTTAGATGATTCACTTAAGTTGTATGTTATAACATATGTTAACATGCTCACATTGTTATATTTTATTTCCATTACTCCTATATGATTGCTGATGTAAATTCATAAATGTTTGGGACTATACCTAGTCCAGGCAGTCGACAACTGAGTAAATTCATGGTTGGCTTATCTTTGCCACGAACGACGCGTTGATGAACGCAAGCCGTGTTTTGGAGTTCGCGGCAGTGGTTAGGCCACACGAGGTGCTTTACGCACTTCATGTTGTTCAACTTGAGATGCGATCATGCTAGTCGAGCTCGTCAAGTAACCCGACTGGTCGTTGTATGTTCACCCTGCATGAGTCATAACTGCTTGAACTTAGGGTACTGAACTTACCATTGTAAACCCTGTCAACCATGGTACCTTGATCCACGAAGACTCATGAGCCGGGCATGGTGGTATGGGACACCGTGGTTGAGCTTTCGGCCTACGCTGGGGCCATAAACCTCCTCATAGTGACCAGTGAGCACCTATGACTCGTGAGAAGATTATGGTGGTATGGGACACTATATTCTTATTGTCGGCCTACGTTGATAAGGTGATGGGGGAGCGGTGCGACGAGTGCGAGCAACAGCCCTTGCAGCCCTTTGTAGTGACCGCGAGCGTATTCTGAGTCTACGGGAGGTGACGACCCTTTAGTAGCAGTGAGAGTACAGTAGGCCTGTATTGATAAGGTGACGGGGGAGCGGTGCAACGAGTGCGAGCAACAGTCCTAGCAGCCCTTGCAGCGACCTACAAAATATACATCGTATGAGATTACTATGAGTGACGACCCTAGACAGGATCTGTGTTGGGATTGATATAAGGGAAGTACCTTAGTTTCCCAATCTTGCTGTTTGAATGGACTAATAACAACTCGAAAATCATATCACCATTACATTGCATGTGCCTGGAAGATGTGGAACACTTGAGGGACGATTGCATGCTGCGGTCGTAAGATGGTGCCGTATGAGGGAGACCGTCGGTGAGGGCATCCATCATGTCATGTCATATTGCATTAACAACAGTATTAGGATTGTTTGATTTTACTGCTTTACTATTATCGCATGATTGATTTGATAACATGCTAATCTCTGCTCTCTTATCCCACTAAGTTGATCACTCACTCCCACGTTACGGGATGGTGTTTTCGGACACCCACCAGTCCCTACTGTGATTGCAGATGATGGCGCGGCCTGTGAGGCGGAGCTGGACTTGATGATGATGAGGAGGATCTCTCCTTTGTGCGTGATCTGATTGACGGGATTACGGGGAGGTTGATTAGATACCTTGACACTTGTCATTTTATATTTTTAGAGCACTCATGTATCTTCTTGCTTTCTCTTTTAAAGTATACATGTATATGTTTAACCTGGTAACATGTTCACACTCTGGAGATACAAAAAAGTTTATATATGTTATACATACTATCACAGTCTTCCGCTTGTTAATTTAACTGTCTCTGGAGTATGATATGTTGTTCTGGAGTAGTCCCACTCATGTTTAATACATTAACACAGACAACATTTAATCATACACATTTAAGTTGCATAAGTGATGTTCTAGAACTCGGGAGTGGATTTTTTACTCGACCCCCGATTTTCGGGATGTTACAGTTTAGGTTTGGGTTTTCAAGTTTAGGTTAAGGAGTTGAGCTTAGGATTAGGTGTAGGTTTAGGTTTAGGGATTTGAGAATACATTTAGGTTTTAGGTTTAGGCTTAGGTTTAGGTTTAAGTTATAGGTTTAGGTTTAGGTTTAGGTTATAGCTTTAGGGAATTGAGAATAGATTAAGGTTTAGGTTTAGGAAATCGGGTTTGGGTTTGTGATCGGGTTTAGGTTAGGATTTTCAAGTTTAGGTTTAGGTTAAGGAGTTCAGATTAGGATTAGGTGTAAGTTTAGGTTTAAGGATTTGATAATACATTTAGGTTTTAGGTTTAGGTTATAGGTTTCGTTTTAGGTTATAGGTTTAGGTTTATGTTATAGGTTATAGCTTTAGGGATTTGAGAATAGGTTATAGTTTAGGTTTAGGTAATCAGGTTTAGGTTCGAGTTCGAGATCGTGTTTAGGTTTGGGTTTTCAAGTTTAGGTTTAGGTTTAGGTTAAGGAGTTAAGATTAGGATTAGGTGTAGGTTTAAGTTTAGGGATTTGAGAATGCATTTAGGTTTTAGGTTTAGGTTTAGTTTATAGGTTTAGGTTTAGGTTATAAGTGTAGGTTATAGGTTTAGGTTAAGGTTAGGTTATAGGTTAAGGTTTAGGGAATTGAGTTCAGGTTATAGGTTACAGGTTTAGGTTACAGGTTTAGGTTATAGGTTATAGGTTATAGGTTAAGGTTTAGGGAATTGAGTTTAGATTATAAGTTATAGGTTTGGGTTATTGGTTATTAGTTACAGGTTAAGGTTTAGGTTCAGGTTTTCAAGTTTAGGTTTAGGTTTAGGTTAGGGAGTTGAGATTAGGATTAGGTATAGGTTTAGGTTTTGGGATTTGAGAATGCATTTAGGCTTAGGTTATAGGTTCAGGTTTAGGTTTTAAGTCTAGGTTATAGGATTAGATTTAGGTTAGGTTATAGGTTAAGGTTTAGGGAATTGAGTTTAGGTTATAAGTTATAGGTTATAGGTTAAGGTTTAGGTTAAGGTTAATGTTGTAGGTTATAAGTATAGGTTTAGGTTAAGGTTAATGTTGTAGGTTATAAATTTAGCTTAATGTTGTAGGTTATTGGTTTAGGTTATAGGTTTAAGTTTAGGTTTAGATTTAGGTTTAGGGATTTGAGAATACATTTAAGTTTTAGGTTTAGGTTTATGTTTTACGTTTAGGTTAAGGTTATAGGTTTAGGTTTAGGTTATAAGTGTTGGTTATAGGTTTAGGTTTAAGTTAGGTTCTAGGTTAAGGTTTAGGGAATTGAGAATAGGTTAAGGTTTAGGTTTAGGAAATCGGGTTTGGGTTTGGGATTGGGTTTAGGTTTGGGTTTTCAAGTTTAGGTTTAGGTTAAGGAGTTAAGATTAGGATTAGGTGTAGGTTTAGGTTTAAGGATTTGATAGGTTATGCATTATAGGTTAAGGTTTAGGTTATAGGTTAAGGTTTAGGTTTAGGTTATGGTTTAGGTTTAGGTTTAGGTCACAGGTTTTAGGATTTGAGAATAGGTTTAGGTTATAAGTATAGGTTAAGGTTAATGTTGTAGGTTATAGGTTTAGGTTATAAGTTTATGTTAATGTTGTAGGTTATAGTTTTCAGTTCTAGGTTTAGGTTAGGTTTAGGTTTAGGTTTAGGGATTTGAGAATACATTTACGTTTTAGGTTTAGGTTTAGGTTTTACATTTAGGTTAAGTTTATAGGTTTAGGTTATAGGTTTAGGTCATAGGTTTAGGTTTAGGTTATAGGTTTAGGTTTAGGTTTAGGTTATAGGTTTAAGTTTAGGTTTAGGGAATCAGGTTCGGTTTCGGGTTCGGATCGGGTTTAGGTATTCTCTAGTATTATCTACTATTAAACCTAGTATTATATACTACATACTAGTAACATACAACCAATATTGGGGAACCATACCATAAGCTACAAGAATTTCATGTCTCTCTAAACAAGCTATCCTCCATTGATAACATATATATATATATATATATATATATATATATATATATATATATATATATATATATATATATATATTATAAGCTGTTTATTTTCATTCACATTCTCAAATACATTCATCATCCAACCAACTATTAACAACATTTATAAAAAATAAAAGATATCCAACCAACTCTTTATAATAATTTACAACTTAACCTACTGAGAACCGTCATGCATAGTAATGGCCTGTCTAAATACAACTATTTCAATGTATTAACTGTTTCAAGTGCACAACTGTGAGAAGCCAAAGAAATTATGTTAAACGGATAAACCTGATGAGCCAAGGAAAGAAATCATGCCTAACAAAAAGGGAGCTTAAAGCTCTCATTTTAGATTCAAGCATGTGGATAGCTATACATCACTATCAGATCTTGTGGGTTTAGTGGTATCATAGTTCCCCATGAACATGGGGGCATCTTCATTACGAGATGAAATGATCACTTTCTTAGCACCGCCCTATTTAAATAGGCCACCATTTTATCTATAAAATAAATAAATAAATAAAACCAAAATTCCTTATTTTCATCTCTAACTTTCAACCACAATAACAGCAGTTTAACATTGGACAATTTGAACAAGCATTTCACAATCCCATCAAGAATAAAATAAAACTCAGTAAGGAAGCATTTCACAACTTCAAGACTGATGCATTTGACGCATATGTCTAAATTACGCAGTTAAATGGAAGCACAAGTGGCCTATTTATTTGTGAGTGTAGCTGCGAGACTGATGCATTTGATGCATTATGCATCATACTCTTTACGGTGTTCCATTTAACATAATATTGCATATCTCCAATAAGAATACAATTGTAGATAAACTTTTAAGATTGATGTCCCATGCAGTCATACCAAGAAATTGTACCTTTTGCACTGTGATGCAGGAATTCATTACTTGAGTGTCACCAATTCATATCATTAAAGGGCATACAGTATTTATGACCTAGGTCCCCTGATTCATGACAACTCTCATAATAAGGATTACTTAAATGACCAAACTAGGACAAATGTACCTCCCCTGTACTTCATCGAAAGAAAATTGATGTCTATTAGTTGGATAGAAAACTAAGTATATGGATCTACTTATCCTGGAACTGCATATTCTTTTCTTTTGAAATCATCCTGCAAGGAACAATGCCGGAGAAATGAATTATATCATTTTAAAATATTATAAGAATAACTCCAGAGATAAGACAACCTTAGTGGTACAAACACACTCAAATATTTATTGGTTGTGTGCTTGCAATACTAGAACACAAATTGAACATATGAGCTTTCAAGAGAGAAAATGGTAACAAACATCTCCATACAATCTACATTAGCTGGTATCTATACAAATGGGAGGACAAATAAAGAGGAGGTGATGTGATTGACAAAGGCTGTTCTTATAATGAAATTAAGTGGGAGTTGTTTGTAGAATTGGGCCCATGGAGACTCCATTTATTATCACTAAACTTTGGGTTTATTGTCGAAGAAAAACTTGTCTCATGCATTAAGGGATCAAATGAGATATACAACAATCTTACATGAGATGGAGCGGTTTTTCTTCGCTTTCCCAGTGTTCTTTTTCTTTAACAAAATCATCTAAAAAAATTGAGTACTTCAACGATTCTAACAAGAAAACATTGTTTAATTGAGAAAGAAGTTAATATTTCAACCATTTCACAACATACAACATATTGCCACCAACCTCCATCCATGCTATAAATCAAAGGTTAACTAACCATGCCACAAGAAATATTTGTGCTGATCAATCTGTCCAAAGGCAACAAAATAGCAATACAGCAACATTACAGTTTTTTTCTTCTTTCCTTTTACATTTCAGCATAACTAACAAGCTATAGGCTCATGGACTACGATATCAGCATCTTCATGCAAATGGACCTCTGATACATGACTGTCTTCTCTTAGACAACACCTCTATACTAATCCATAATTAGGGAATCGACACTATAAATCCCTAATTAGGGATTCGAAACTCAAAAATTCCCAATACACAAATCATTGCATAATGTTACTTGAAGGATTAAAAAATGCCAAAAAAAATGCCCAAATTGATTTGAATAGATAAGGGGAGAGAGAGAGAGAGAGAGAGAGAGAGAGAGAGAGAGAGAGAGATACCTGATGTTGCAGCAAAATGCTCCTTGATGTGCGGTAGATTGAGCAGAGAGAGAGATACATGAAGTTGCAGCAGAGGCCTGAGGAGATAGAGAGAGAGATGACTAGGGTTTTGTGAGAGAGAGAGAGATAGGGATAGAGAGAGTGAGAGGGAGAGCGAACGAAGAGGGAAAGGGAGAGGGAGAGGGAGAGGGAGAGGCAGAGGGAGGGAGCAAGAGGGCCGGAGACGAAGAAGGAGAAGCAGAGAGAGTGAGCTGTAGAGAGAGGGAGAGAGAGGGAGCGCATGCGAGAGGGAGAGAGAGTGGCACAAAGAGGGAGGGAGAGGAAGATCGAGCAGCAGAGAGAGGGAGAGAGCTACGTGAGAGTGAGAGTTAGGCTTTTTTTTTTGTTTTATACATAGGGGCCCTGCCGGCGGGTGCGAATTAGATACTGACAAGGTCAGTAGCCAAATCGCTACTGAAGTGACATCACCAAGCTCTTTGGACCCCACCATGATGAATGTGTTGTATCCATACCATCCATCAATTTTAAGAGATCATTTTATGGCATGAGAAAAAGAATAATATAGATCTAAAGTTTAAATGGACCCACCACAAAAAACCATGGGATCAGTCACACCCACTGTTGAAACATTTACAAGGCTCACCATGATGTATTTTTTATATCCAACCTATTCATAAATTAACATAGAGATATATGAAGTCAAAATAAAAATATAAGCTTGATCGAAAACTTTTGTGGCCTCTAAGAAGTTTTAAATAGTGGATGTCACTGTCCCCACTGTTTTCTATGGTGGGGTCCACTTGAACCTTAGATCTATCTTATTATTTTTATCATGTCATAAAATGATCTCTCCATATGGATGGACGGTATGGATATAACACATGCATCATGGTGGGGCCCACAGAGCTTAGTGACGTCACTTCAATAGCAATTTGGATACTGACCTTGTCGGTATCTAGTCCGCATCCCTTACCGGCAACTGGAAGCCGGCAAAGGGTCAGCCCATTGGTCGGCTAAGGCCCTCTTTCTTGTAGTGTGTGGTTCACAAATCTAGCTCATCCATTATGTGTTGCCACTTGGAAGAGGGGTCATACCAAGTTTCAGACGCATCCAAATTTCAGGTGGGGCCCCACCAAGTGCTTTTATATGTTTTAGGCATGTCTTCACATGATTTTAGATGTATGGCCCACCGGAGTTCTGTATACGTCTGATTTTTGGGATATCCCATAATTTAAAGGGGACCCATCAAATGCACAGTGTTGATTTTTGACACATGTCATGGTGGGGCCCACACAACTCGACCTCATGGGGAGTTCCCATGAGCTCGACGTATAGAACCTTTTCCATACACACACACACACACATATATACATGTATATATACATACATACATACATACATACATACATATATATATACACACACATACATACATACATACATACATACATATATATATATATATATATATATATATATATATATATATATATATATATATATATATATATATATATATGTGGGAAAATAATGATGAATAACTATTAAAAACCTTTTGAAGGCCACAGAAGTTTTGGATTAATTTGATCTTTGTAGTTTACCTTCATTTAGATCTTCTTTAATTGCATTATCAACAAGTTGGATTGCAAATAAACCTTACGATGGGCTCTTTATAATTTTTAATGGTGAGGTACTATATTATCATTCTTTCTAGTGGTGTGGTCCACTTAAGATTTAAATCTACACAATTTTTTATACCTGGCACAAAAATGGGTTGGAGAAACATAGGGGTGACAAAGATATACAATACATTATCAAAATCTCACTTTTGTTATCTAACTTTTCAAATTTTCTTGTCAAAATACAAAATTTAGTTTTCTTTTTTTAAAAAATATATTTTTTCACAATTTGTCAATTTTTTCACAATTTTGTTTAATTTTTTAAATTTTCTTTTTCAAAATATCATTTTTTAATCTCACTTTTGTTATATAACTTTTAAATTTTTCTTGTCAAAATACAAAAAGTAGTTTTCTTTTTTAAAATATATATATTTTTTACAATTTGTCAATTTTTTCACAATTTTGTTTAATTTTTTAAATTTTCTTTCTCAAAATATGATTTTTTTATCGAAATCCTTTTTTTTTCAAAATTATCAACATTATTCAAAGTTCTTAATTTTTTCTTTTCAAACTCTAGATTTTTATAAAATCACAGTTTTTTCTTTTTAAATTTTAATTTTTCTTAAACATTATTAATTATTTTTCTAAGCTTCTCAACTATTTTTTTTCGAAATTCATAATTTTTTTGAACTTCTTAATTTTTGACCTGAGCATTAGAGACAGTTTAGGACCGTCTCTAATACAGGCGGTCTTTGACAGGGAAATTAAATGGCTAAGGACAGTCTCTAATGTAGACGGTCTTGGACAGTCTCAGATTACCAGTAAAAGATGACTAATGACCGTCTCTAATGCAGACGGTCCTTAACAGTCTCTGATTACAAGTAAAAGATGGCCAATGACCATCTTTAATGCGGACGACCTTTGACTGTCTCAATGACCACATATAAGATGGTCAAAGACCGTCTTTTATTCCAAACGGTTGATAACTGTCTTTTCTTCGCAGTTAATGACGAATTCTAATCATCTTAAATGATTTGTGAACGTTTAACATTTCAAGACAATATTAGGGTGGTTAAGAGCCGTTTAAAATTTTAGAGATGGTTTACGGTCGTCTCTAAAACATCTTTAAACTAAGGAATTTTAGAGACGGTCCACTACTCTCTCAAAATCTATCCTTTTTTTCATTTTTCATGTAGTGTCTCACATGCCCACATGGTCTTATGGCTACTCCATTATCAGAAGTCCATATGGTTGAGTGGCGACACAAATGTCACTCTACTTGCCATAATAAAGGATTTAAGGTTGCATGGTTGTTATTATTATTATTATTTTTACTATACCATAGCTTGCATAATGGTGCAACCGCTTTACTAAACTTTTACTTAGTCAAGCGGTTAGTACCATAATTTCACATAGTTTAGTAGTCATCTAAGCACCACATGATCATATGATTGGGCCACACATTCCCCACATACCCACATGATTTACGGCTATCCACGTCACGCATGATCATAAGATTTATGAGCTACATATTCAACACCATTTTGTCAAATCTAGTTGTCATTCATCTCGTCCATTATCATATGGCTAAGGGCCACAACAATCATAAATCCACTTAAACAAGTAGTCACACAATTGCCCCAATTTCATACGGTTAGGTGGCTATAAAAATCATGCACTCACATGGTGTGGTGTCCCAGACAACTTCCACCAATTCACATGACTACTTGGGCCACCCATAATCCCAAATTCCTATAGTGTAGTGATCCACATGATTCCTACAAACTAACGGTCTAAATGAGGAATAACCATTACAACAGGTACCATGAAAATGACTTAGATTGTAGTAAATATATAGGTAGTCCCACAATCTAAAATGATCTAATCAAAATAGATGAATGACTAGTAAAACATGTACATTAGGTGGCCCATGATCAGTCAAAATGGATAGATGGATAGATTCCTCACAAGTATTACTACAGCTCTAGGAAATATTTAACGGTGGACAAGTGATCAATATTTCTCCCATGGAATGAGATTTGGATCTGACTAGTCTATGGGACCATACCCTAAAATGATAAGGATAAATCGATGAATGGCATGGATTTACATCATACTACAAGGTGGGGTCCATGGTCAAGGAAGCGTCCCAGCATATAGGGAGCACACTAGAGCCTAAGAATTTCCAGTGGTTGTTATCATTGTTTCTACTTACAGCATGGCCCACCTAAAATTGAGTTCTACTTCATCTTATGTCCATGGGCAGGAGGTGGGCCCACTTCCCAATTGATTGGAAAATATAGGCAGTGTGTGTATACAACACATGCACATAGGTGGGCTTCACATGCATCACATTATGTCCAGGAAAGTTTTCATTGGTAAGCATGTAATTCCCTTTCCTTATTATTATTATATTTTGTATAATTGTGGGTCCCATTGACATGGTGGAGTCCACCCCATGAACAATTTGTTCAATAAACAACATCATAGTTGATACCACCCACTAGATGAATGACATGGATATAAGGTACATACGTCGGGTGGGGCTCATAACACATGGATGGTCTAAATGATGGACGAATTGGATGTAAAATACATGTAATAAGTTGGCTCCACGGTCCAATGACCAACCCAAATTTGGTGGCAGTTACACATCATGGTAAAACTCAAAGGATTTAATGGTAGGGATTTTTATTCCCACTGTTTCTTATAGTGTGGTCCACCTAAGGTGCGGATCTGGTTCATTCTTTTACTCATGACTTAAAATGGTCTGAAGGAGCGGATCAATGGCCCAGATATACTTTTCATCACTAAGGTGGGCCCTAAAAAAATCTGAGCATTTTGAGTACAATTTTCACTGTTTAAGTGGCATGACCTACATGAACTTCTAATGGGCCTGATTTTTGATACCGTGCAATGGATGGGGCTAGTAAGATGGATGAATGGTGTGGATTTAGCACATTGATCATGGTGCGGCCTGGGGCTTAAAATCAAGTCAATTTGTGGCTCTTGTGGACCATACCACACACAAAGGTTGAGAGGGTTATCCTCCATTAAAACATTCATAATCATTTGTTAGGTAGTCGGGACGTGGTTCACGAATCTAGCCGATCCATTATGTGTGTTCCACTTGGTTGAGGGGTCAGTCCAAGTTTCAAATGCACCCAAATTTCAGGTGGGCCCCAACAAGTGCCCTTATATGTTTTAGGCATGTCTTCACATGATTTTTTATGGTGTGGGCCACCTGAGTTCCATGTGCAGATGATTTTTAGGGGATCCCATATTTAAAGGGGACCCATCAAATGCACGGTGCTGATGTTCGACATACATCATGGTGGGGCCTATGGCTGGGACCCATAGTCCCCGCCCTCTTACAAAGCAGTAGTACGTTGCTTGTTGCAGCGTCCTCTGGATGTTGGCAACAACAACGTCCAGCTGTTATGTTATATATATATTTTTATTTTATTTCATTTTATTTTTTAATGGTTTTTCATAGGTGGGGCCCATATCTTGACGATCCACTTCATCTGTTGGATTTTATGGCTTGAGATAGATCTAACAAGTCCAATATTTTGTATTTTTAACGTACAGAAACATCAAAGTTGGCCCTAATAGATTATTACTATTAAAATAATATTTTTGATGGTATGGCCTACCAGAGATTTAGATTAGCTTCATTTTTCAGCTTAATGCCTAAAATGAGCTAGAAAATTGGATGGACGACATGGATTAAATACATACCTCATGGGTGGGGCATGTTGTGGTCCCACCACTCCTTACTTTAAAGTAGCTGGGATACTGCTTGCTGCAGCGTCTCTGGACGCTGACAGCAGCGTCCACACTCTCTTCTCTTTTTCCTTTTTTATTATTCATTTATTTATTTATTATTATTATTTTTAAAATCAATGGCTTGGTGGACCTTTGAAATTATTATTTTTTAACAGTGAGGTTTTCAATCACCCTGTTTCATACAGTGTGGTCCACCTGATCACTGAGCCTATAACATTTTTGAATATTTCCTTCATCCAAATAGGCATAGTTATATGAATGGTTCAGATTACATCCAAATGCAATGATGGGGGCCATGGTTAATGCGCCTTTATTCCATCATCATTATCATTATCATTATCATCACATCATCACCACAATTAATCATCTAAATAATCAAGAAATAAAACAAACCATAAGAGTGGAGGGGGTGTACTCATCTTGATGGATTAGATGGATAGTTGAGATAAATGGAAGGGATGGGATTGATGGAGTTGATGGCCCACCGAGATCACTCCTCTCTCTCTCTCTCTCTCTCTCTCTCTCTCTCTCTCTCTCTCTCTCTTTGTGTAGAAAAATGGTGAAATGTTAAGGATTGAAGGGATATATGTAGAGAAATTGTTAAAATGTGTTTAGATTCAATTAATGTGATCTTGGTTAGCTTAGACTAGGATTATGACAATTAATTCATGATTAGTAATTAATGATGGATTAAAGGGACATGGGATGGCATGGTGTGATGACATCATGAATAGGGTATGGTATGGAGAAGAGTTGACTTTGGGGAGCACGTGAGAGAGGGATGGCATGGGAGGGTGACATCACACACATGGGTAGATATTCTCTCACCCATGTGTGGCATGAACATGTGTGTATGCCATGTGTTGTGCACATGTGTGGAATAGAGTACATGGTGTCATGCGCACATGATATATTGACGATTCTTCATAGTATATCTTACTAATGGAGAATCATACAGACGCACGAGTGGTACCTATGTGATCGTGATAATGGGGTGGTCGATATGAAATCAGTTTTGAAGCCTTCAGGTTCCAGTTAGTTGGGTGTGTACTATGCACAGATAGTCCAGGTCTAGCCAATGGTGTCAATCATCATGCACATAGGCATAGAAAGTGGTATGGACTGGACAGGGTGTTACATAGAGTCTGAGCTTTTTGAGCTAGGAAGCACGACCAAGCTCAACCAATAAGCCAAGAAAGCGACTAATTCAGTTTCAGTGGTGAATTCGGTCGGCCCCCTTATCTTTTTACGATTGGCTATTAATTCTGCATAATGGCTGCCAAGGAACCTGAAAAAGGAGGGAGTAAGCAATTTATATCTATATGTAAGTATTGTCTGAAAGGTAAGAAAAATGTTAAAACACTTACACCAAGTATCGAGAAAAATGTGCGAGCCATTGAAGAGGGGATATCTTATGGACGTCGGCAAAATAAGACGTTTCACGGAAAAGTTAGATTGTTAATGCTATAATTTTAGGTATTCTGTTGGGGGCAACATAGGAAAATTCCTCGTTCATAGGAATGTATTCATCAAGGAAAGATCTGGAGATAGGCAAGCTAGCCATCCTATATAGATCCCACAAGGTGATACTTACTTCTCTGACCAGAAGATGGAAAGAATTTGTAGTGGGAGACTAATACTTCAGAAAGCCGTTATAAATCATCGTGTTTGTTTGGGAGAAATCTGAGGTGGCTTCTATAGCATGATATATTTTTGCTGCATTAAGAACATCTTCATGCTTCTTCAAGATTGCTTTGGTTCATGTGTTGTAATACGAACGATCAGTCCAAAGCCCCTGCATCCTAAATTCTTCCTTTCCCCACAAGGAGTCGCGATTATGAAAACACTGTTGAATCGTTTCGAAGAAATGAGTGAAGTATAAGGAATGAGGATTATAACATGGTGTGGGGAAGCACATATATCTTATTTGCCCAATATTTTGGGTTAAGCCTTTCTTTGTAAGATAACCTTCAAGGATTTGCAGCTCTTTGATCACCCAATTTGACACATACAGGAGCCTATTCTGTGCCATATAGTCGGTCGGTTCACTTTGAAGTATAGACTGGTGGCACTAAAGTTGGAAAGGGAGAGTAATAGTCTTGCTTTATAAGGGTTACGAAATTTAATCGCCTCGACATTTAACTTGATTGAATCCCAGGCATTCTGAAAATGCCTCCGATTATGTTCCTAAATCTTTCTTGAAAAGCTTCATCTTTACTCTTTTCTCTTGTTCGCTTTGAAATTGTCAGAGCTGGAGAAGCTTCAACAAGAGAAGGACGAGTGTCATCTATGCAAAAATTGGTTGTGCATTTTAACCAATCGTTCTAATCAGATTCTTATCCTATAGTAAGAGGTCCCTTTATCTCCTTCATCAGTACAGCCATGCAGATATGTTTAGATGAGTGTTGGATACGATCAGCAAAGTTAATAATGACAGGAGCTGGTGTAACACCCTGAAATTCGGGGGTCGTGTATAAACTCAACTCCCGAGTTCCAGACCGTCACTTATGCAACAAAAATGGTTATGATTCAATGTTGTCTGATTTAAAGCATTCGCATGAGTAAAAGTATACCAAAACTGCAATTCATACTTCAGATCCAGTGATAAAAGCAAGCGGAAGACTAAACAAGATATATATCACTGTATGAAAAAACAAAGTAATCTCAACTGTCTCCAAAGTATGACTACATCTCTGAGTCTCATATACATGTACATAACAAAAGAATAATGTTCAAAAAGAAAAGTCCCACTGATGTCCCCTCGATCCAGGTCACCTACGGGAAGCCGTCATGATACTGCATATACGAGAACTCATCCTGGTCCTCGTCATCATCTAGCTCCACCTCCTGGATCTCATCGTCACCTGCAACTACAACAGGGTCTGGTGGGTGTTGCAAACACCATCTCGTAACGTGGGAATGAGTGATCAACTCAGTGGAATCATAGAGCAAAGATTAGCATGTTCACAATTCAGTCACGCGATAATAGTAAAGCAGTAAATCAGACAAGTCCTAATACTGTTGTTAATGCAAGATGATATGACGTGATGTATGCCCTCACCGACGATCACCCTCATACGGTAACATCTTACGACCGCGGCATGCCACACTCCCTAGAGTGCTCCACATCTTCCAGGCACATGCAATGCTATGGTGATATGATTACCAAGTTGTTATTAGTCCATTCAAACAGCAGGATTGGGAAACTAAGGTACCTCCCTTGTATCAATCCCAACACGGATCCTGTCTAGGGTCGTCACTCCTAGTAATCTCATACGATGTACATTTCGTAGGTCACTGCAAGGGCTGCCAGGGCTGTTGCTCGCACTCGTTGCACCGCTCCCCCATCACCTTATCAATACAGGCCTACTGTACTCTACTGCACGGAAGGGTCGTCGCCTCCCGTGAACTCAGAATACGCTCGCGGTCACTACAAAGGGCTCGTCGCCTGATCAGTGTAGGCCGACAGCTAGATATAGTGTCCCATACCACCATAATCTGCTCACGAGTCTAGGTGCTCACTGGTCACTACGGGGAGGTTTGTGGCCCCAGCGTAGGCCGACAGCTCGACCACGGTGTCCCATACCACCATGCCCGGCTCATGAGTCTTCGTGGATCAAGGTACCACGGTTAATAGGGTTTACAATGGTAAGTTCAGTACCCTAGGTTCAAGCAGTTATGATTCATACAAGGTGAACAAACATCGGCCAGTCGGGTTACTTGACGGGCTCGACTAGCGCGATCGCATCTCGAATTGAACGACATGAAGTGCGTAAAACACTTCGCGTGGCCTAACCACTGCCGCCAACTCTCAACACGAATCACATTCATCGACGCGTCGTTCGTGGCTATGACCAGTCAGCCACGAATTCGCTCGGTTACCGACTGCCTGGACTAAGTCAAGTCCCACACATCTATGGAATCACTATAAAAGTATTGGAATTGAAATACATCATGTGAGCATGTTAGCACATGTTATAACATTCAACTTAAGCAAATCTTCAAGGCATACTTCCCATGCATATTCAACTTAAGCAAATCCTCAAGCACATACATTCCATGCATGTAATGAAATCATGCATTTTGTCAACATGTAGAAAATCATTTAGGTCGGCATAATAATTGAAAAATCAATCACAAAGTATCAAATAACATCATTTAATTCAATACATACTAATACAAGCATTTATACAAACACATGCACTACACACTTAGGTCTACATATAGCATGTCGACCCAAAGTGTGCAACTAGGAGAATCTCTTCGCCAAACTAATTATGCACGCATTCCTAACTTCCTAATGCGACAACAAACCATGTCAATCACATCAGCAAAATATGAATGCAAACAGTCCTTCCTACAAATGACTAAAATGCCCTAAATCTCATATTCTTCGTTAGCTTACGAAACGGGAAACGGAGAGCATTTTGAACATGTCAAACGGCGATGCCGTCAAGAATCTACTATTAAACGACATTGAAAGCATTGGGAACCGTCAATCCAAGCGTCTAAAATCCTCACCTAGTGTCTTGTAGACTCGGGAATTGAAGCGGAGTGTATATGCTTCGTCTACGGCGAGTAAGGAGCCTAATACATAAGATCCATAAGCTACATCGCTATGGAAACAAGAAAAACTCAAATCACCAACTATTTAGGGTTTTTACTTACCTAGGATTGCGGTGGAATCGCCGGGAAAGCGGTAGAGGAGTGTTGCTTAAGCATGTGCAACACGTAGCACAAGCGGCGGGAAGAACTCTCTCACTCTCTCACAATCTCTCACTCTTTTTCTCTCTCCCAAGCTAGGTCTTCTCTCAAATTCGGATGGGAGAGAGGAGTGAGGGTTTCAACCCCTTTTATAGCCTAAAACATTCCCAAAATAGGCTTGGGAACAATGTTTACTTGGTGCCTAACCAAATCGGGGCCGTTTCGGTCCAAAAGGGCATTTCTGGAGGTCCCCAGGCCAAATGCGGTCGGACTTAAGCTCATGCATACTGGATCTAGCACACATCCAGTTTTCAGACCGGTTGGGTTCCCAGATCGCACGTGGCGGCCCAGTTTCAGTTTAACGGTCACCGCACCTAGATCAGGCCTATAAGTCTCGTGATATATAATAGATATTTTTCCTGATCCAAGAGTGTAATTTGGCTGTATTCTGACGGTCAGAATGCTTAATACTGATGCGTCAAATTTGTGTGCCAGATTTGAATTTGAAATTCCAACTGTCCCTATTCACACTCTCTTCGGTCCGGGCTCAATGAAATAGCCTGTGATAATCGGTTTGACTTGATTTTTGGAATGAGTGTCAAGCCCAGCTAGACGGTCCTAACGGTCTAAGATAGGAGGTATCGGACTTTCAACGTGCGGTCTAGATCCAATACAAAGATTCAAAGTGGTCCAGAGAACAAACCGGCTTAGAGTTTGATCCGAGGCTTTAGAGCATTATAGCACCCTTAGTTCCACTCGCTTCGGGCCTTGTAGAACGTATTTAAAGTGATCAGGGACCATTTCCCAGCTATTCTAACGTTGCACTAGCTAACCTAGTCAAATTTTTCCAAAGGAATGAATTCTACGCAATCTCGGGTCGAGTTGGTACTCGAGCCCAAGTATGGATTTTTCACGGGCGTTACAGCTGGCTCTTTGAAAAAGGAAGAGTAGCCTTCTACAGATCTGGGTCTTTTCTGACTATGCGTCTCGGTTGGTTGCGAGTCAGAAGACCCAACAGTACTTAGAGAGGTGAGAGGTCTTTTTGAGCTAGCCATCGGATATCTATACAGGAAGAGAAGTTCAATAAGTTAAAGGGGAAGTATAAAAGATTGTTAAGAAGAAAGGGCAAATAAATTCGAAGTCCAAATCTACATTTAAGCACAAGTCATTATGCGTTAAAACGACTGTGCGCAAGACATTGTGTGCTAAAATGATTGTGCGCTAGTTCATTGCATGCAATATCATTGTACGCTACTTATCCTTGCACTTAACTCTAGTTGAGCACAGAGAAGTGTTGCGCACTAAGTCCTGTTATGTGGGATAGGTGTTGTGTGGCACACAACACTATTGACGCACAATGCTATTTGTGTGAAGAATGGCTTGACGTGCAAAAGTGTGAAACAAGCAGAAAATGAAGTGGAAGAAAAAAGAAGTCCTGTATTTACAGGCAAGTTCTTACCTGTTGTGCGTGAGACGTTGTGTAGAAAATATTGTGCACAACTCATTTTGCGCAAAAATGATTGTGCGCCAAAGAATTTAATGAAGCGCACAACAAAGAAAAGGAAAGTAAGAATGGGTTAGCATAAATGAAATAATGATCCCGCATTGTTGATCTTGTAGAAAAAAATAAAAAATGCAAGATCAAGGGGGCATCTTTTGAGGCATAAAAAGAGAGAAAGAAAGATAACAAAAAGATCGTCGTGCGCAAATCATTGTGCGAAAATGGTCATTGTACGTAAATGAGCATTGTGTGCAGATGATTATTGTGTGAAAGGAGTCCACACAAAGTGATCCGCACAGTGGAGTCCACACGTAGCGATCCGGACAATGAAGTTCACATAAAGAAATCTGCACAAAGCAATCCGCATAGTGAAGTCCGCACAAAGCGATCCGTGCAGTGGAGTTCACGTAAAGGAATGTCGCACAATGCCTACGTGGCATGATCACACATGTGAGAGGGCTATAAATACCGCATGACCCCCTCTAAGGGGGTCATTAGCATCTAATCACCGAAAAGGAGAATATTACGAAAGAAGAGAGAGGTAGAGTCTGCAATCATTATGCGGAACAAGTGTTGTGTAGCACGCAATGCTACTAGCGCACAATAGGAGATAACGCACAATAAGATGGAGAGCACAGCCCTGCCATCGCATAATGCTACCGGCTCATAATAGTGCCTAGCACACAATGGCTTCTCCCAGCGCACAATAGCCTCTGCCAGCACACAATGGCTTCTCCTAAGGCACAGTAGCCTCTGCTAGCATACAATCGCTTCTAGCACAGCATTTGACATAGTGTCTTAGTGCTTGATGCCCTTATGCATAATGCTGCTGCCAAATATTTCTTTTATATTATAATTTATAAACATTCTATTTTGGAATCAAAGGAGAAAAAAGGATGTAAAAGAACTTGGAATGAATAAATGATGTGATTATCTTCTTTATCTTTTTTTTTGTTTGTAATTAAGTGAATGACTAAATGAGATTCCAAATTGAATGCATTTGTTTCTTGTTCGAAATAGGAATATGAATGTGAATGATGCCTTGATAATCCTGCTCAACTAAATTTAAATTAGTAGATTTCATAATCTAGTAGGATTAGATATTTTAAAAGTCCAATTTTCCACCTCTAGGACCTTCGCCATACATCTATACTTCAATTCCAATGGTCTAACCGCAATTTCAATTGGTATCAGAGCGAGGTTCCTCTTGAAGGGTTTAACAACCTAAAGGGAGATCCCAACTGAAGTTGGAACTATAGCCAATGGAGGACCATCGGTCTCTTGTCCTCCTATCTTTGATGGTTCAAATTATCCATATTGAAAAGCAAGGATGTACTATTTTCTACAATCTTTGGATCATGACGTTTGGGAGATTGTTGAGAATGGATATGATCAACCAACTGAACAAGTGGTACTTGAAAACAACACAACTATCTCCAAACCTAAACCAAAAGAGAAGTGGACTCAATTTGATAAAGAAAAGAAAACACATTAAGCTAAATCTGTGAATGCTATTTACTGTAGAATTTCACTAGAGGTGTTCAATCAGATTAGCATGTGTGGAACTTCAAAAGAAGCATGGGATTTATTACAAATAATCCATGAAGGAACCAACACAGTAAAAAGCTCAAGGCAGTAACTATTAACATCCCAATTTGAACACATAAGGATGGAAGAACATGAGACATTCATGTAATTTTTCACTAAGATAAATGTCATATGTAACTCCATGGGGGGACTTGGGGGGGAATTTTTTGTACCTAAAATTTGGAGGAAAATTTTGAGATCTTTGCCGGAACGATTTAACTCCAAAGTCACTACAATTGAAGACTGTAAGAACATTGATGAAATGAAAGTTAAAGAATTCGTGGGCTCTTTGCAAAATTTGAATTACACTTCAAACCACCCACAAAATTAAAAAAATAATGTCCTCAAAGCCTTTAAAACCATAACTACAATAGAGGAAGAAGAAAGTGAAAATGAAGATGATGATGACGAAGTGGCTCTCTTAGATAAACGGTTGAAAAGATTTTTCAACAAGAACCGTGGAAAATCATACAATAGCAAGGGGAAACAATCCGACAACGAATGTCAAATAGGTAAACCTTTTAGAAAGTCCAAAGAACCCTAATGTTATAACTGCCGAAAGTATGACCATTTATCTACTGAATGTCCTGCAAAGAAATCAAAAGGAAAGGCTTTGGTAGCCACATGGGATGACATTGATGACTCCAATTCAGAAGCCAGTGAGTCTGAAAGTGATTAAGACCAAAAGTTATTAAAAATACTTTAGCCTCCACCACTACAGTCATCCCCAAACTGAAGGACAATGAGAAAATAAATGAGCAACAAGCCAAAGAGGCATCTTCCTCGGATGGTGAGAGAGAAGAAGAAGAAGAAGAAGAAAAAGAAAAAGAAAAAGAAAGTATACATGATGCTTATGATCAACTCTACATCCATAGCATTAGTGTTCCTTAAAAACTTGGCATTGCAGAAAACAGAAACAATCAATTACAAAAAGATCTGGATGAAACATTAGAAATAAATACCCACTTGATAAATGATTTTCAGCAATATCATACTGAAAATGACAAGCTTGAAAGGACAATAACATCCCTTAAGTCTGAAATACAAAAACTAAACAAACAGATTAAACATTTAGAATCTGAAAATGTAAGTCTAAAGACTTAAAATCGTAAACTGAGATTAGATGTAGAAAAATCAAAACAATTTTTTGAACTTAGTCATAGGTTTTCCCAAAGTAATGAAAAACTGGAGAGACTTCTTGGAATGGGAAGAAATTAGAGGGATAGAAGAGACTTGGGGTATGAAATTTACAAATCCAGTTCCATTCTTACACCACATGTGATTAAGAAAACTGTTGCATCTGGAAGCAACACAAAAAATACTCTAATTCGACATTCATGTGGAGATTTAGGACACTACAAGTTTGAATGTCTTACAATTGGTAGGTCTCACTCCACTTCCGGGTTGAACTATTCTAGTAAATTCAAACCAACCAAAAGAACAATGTAGAAAACAAAGAGTCCTTCAAAATACACACCAAATTGAGGAAGGAAATATCATACTCCACCCAAGATGACTAAAAGGATTAATAAATCAGGTGGCTCAAATGAAATGGAAAACCAAAGAATTGATGAGATAAGGGAATCCGGTTCAGTTGCCCGAGAAATCCAAGTAGATGAAGGTGAAAACAAAGCATCATCTTAAAAGAAGATTGTCACCAAATGGGTAATAAAAAATAAGAACAACTACCTTGTAATTCATACCGCTCTTAAAGCAAGAAATGATTCTAAGTGGTATCTTGATAGCGGTTGCTCCAAATACATGACAGGTCACCAAACTCATTTTTGTAATTATTCAAAATTTGATGGTGGCTTGGTTACATTTGGAGATGGGAGTTCCACCAAGATAATTGGGTAAGGAACAATAGTTGGCCTTAGATTGCCTAAGATTGAAGATGTTCTTTGTGTAGAAGGATTAAAACACAATCTCCTTAGTATTTCACGAATCTGGGATAAAGAACACTTGGTCACATTCTCCATAGATATGTGCAAGATCTTAGACCTTATAGGAAACTTTATTATGAAAGGTCTTCACACAAGTGATAACTGTTACGTAATTAAAAGCAGTGGGAAGAATGTTCTATCTACAAGATACCACATGGTGAAAGGGCCTAGCTATATGCCCTAGAGGGGGGGTGAATAGGGCAATGCCAAATAAAACTAATAACAGCAGAATAATAAAAGAAATAAAGCACGATGCTGAATTTAATGTAATCTCAATAGCCTAAAATAAAGAGAATGATACTTTATCAGTTCTAAGGACAACCTTACACCAAAAACCAAAGGTTTAAGGTAGGACAACCTTATTTCTAGAACGCCCTTTGTATCATAAATCAATGAGGAATAAAAAGCAAGGTGTAACACCCTGGATTTTGGCCAACCTGAAATTAGACGTCCTTAGGCAATGGGTCAACTAAAACACCTGGGAAATCGCTCAGAACCCAATTCCATAGCCAAAGAAATCACGTAGGATTAATTCCTTTAGAAACTAAGCATAAGTTAGCTAGCACTATGCTGGAGTAGCTGTGAAATTGTCCCTGATCGCTTTAAATATGTTCTACAAGACCCAAAACTTGTAGAACCAATGATGCTATAATATCCTAAAACCTTGGATCAAACTCTAAACCCGTTTGCTCTCTGGAGCTCTTTGAAACTTTGTATTGGATCTAGACTGCGCGTCGAAAGTCCAATACCTACAATCTTAGACCATTATGACCGCTTGGTTGGACTTGACAATCGTTTTGAAAATCAAGGCCAACCGACGTTCAGAGGCTATTTCATTGAGCCTAGAGTGAAGAGAGTGAGAATAGGGTTAGATTTGAAAATTTTAATTCAAAGCTGGCACGTGACTTGACGCGTTAGTATTAAGCGTTCTGACCGTCAGAATTCAACCAAATTACACCCTCGGATCAGAAAAAATTTCTATTTCATATCTCGAGACTTGTAGACCTGATCTAGGTGCGATGACCGCTGAACTGAAACTGGACCGCCACGTACGATCTGCGAACCTTGCCGGACTGAAAACTTGATGTGTGCTAGATCCAGTATGCATGAGCTTAAGTCCGACCGCATTTGTCTAGGGGACCTCCAGAAATGCTCTTTTGGATCAGAACAGCCCCAAATTGGTTAGACCTCATGTAAATATGGTTTCCAAGCCTAATTTGGGAAGAAATTAGGTTATATAAGAGGCTTAAACCCTCACTTCTCTCACCCATCCGAATTTGCTAGAAACCCTAGCAAGAGTGAGAGAAAAAGTGAGAGTTTGTGAGAGATGGTGGGAGAGATTTTCCTGCCACCTGCTGCTGCTGCTGTACGTGCTTAAGCGACATATCCCAATCACTTTTCCGGTGATTTCAACGCACTTATAGGTAAGGAAAACCTTCAACACTTGCTGATTTAAGCTTCTGTCAATTCCATTAGCGATGTAGCTTATGTAGCTTGTGTATTAGGTCGCCTGATCGCCGTAGACGAAGCGTATACGCTCCATTCGAAACGATATACATCTAGGGTAAAAGGTGCGGATTTTAGACGCTTTGATTGACTGATTTCAAAGCTTTCAATGTCATTTAATAGTAGATTATCGACGGCAACACCGTTTGACATGTACAACATGCTGTCCGTTAAGCAGACGAAAAATATGAGATTTAGGGCATTTTAGTCATTTGTACGAAATACTGTAAACATCCATATTTTTCTAAAATGATTGACATGGCTTTTTGTCGCCTTCGAATACTAGGAATGCCTGCATAATCTGTCTGGCAAAGAGATTCGCCCAAATGCGCACTTTGAGTCGACATATACTGTGTAGACTTAAGTGTGTAGACTAAGTGTTTGTATAAATGTTTGTATTAGTATGTATTGAATTCAATGGTGTTGTGAATTAGTTTGAGATTGAATTTTCAAGTAATACGCTGATGTAAATGATTTCCTTCATGTTGGCTATATGTATGATTTCATTGTATATATGAAATGCACGTGTTAGATGATTTACTTAAGTTGTATGTTATAACATGTGCTAACATGCTCATATTGTTGTATTTCATTGCCATTACCTTTATATGATTGCTGATGTAGATTCATAAATGTTTGGGACTATGCTTAGTCCAGGCAGTCGGTAACAGAGAAAATTTGTGGTTGGCTTATCTTTGCCACGAAGGACGCGTCGATGAACGCGAGTCGTGTTTTGGAGTTGGCGGCAGTGGTTAGGCCACACGAAGTGTTTTATGCACTTCATGTCGCTCTGCTTGAGATGCGCTCGTGCTAGTCAAGCCCGTTAAGTAACCCGACTGGCCATTGTATGTTCACCATGTATGTGTCGTAACTGCTTGAACCTAAGGTACTGAACTTACCATTGAAAATCCTGTTAACCATGGTACCTTGATCCACAAAGACTCATGAGCCAGGCATGGTGGTATGGGACACCGTAGTTGAGCTGTCGGCCTACGCTGGGGCCATAAACCTCCTCGTAGTGACCGGTGAGCAACCCAGACTCGTGAGCAGATTATGGTGGTATGGGACACTATATTCTTGCTGTCGGCCTACATTGATAAGGTGATGGGGGAGCGGTGCAACGAGTACGAGCAACAGCCCTGGCAGCCCTTTGTAGTGACGTCGAGTGTATTTTGAGTATACAGGAGGCGACAACCCTTCCGTAGCAATGAGAGTACAGTAAGCCTGTATTGATAAGGTGATGGGGGAACGGTGCAATGAGTGCGAGCAACAGCCCTGGAAGCCCTTGCAGCGACCTACAAAATATACATCGTATGAGATTACTAGGAGTGACGACCCTAAACAGGATCTGTGTTGGGATTGATATAAGGGAAGTACCTTAGTTTTCCAATCCTGCTATTTGAATGGACTAATAATAACTCGGTAATCATATCACCATCACATTGCATGTGCCTGGAAGATGTGGAGCACTGTGGGATGAAAGCATGCCGCGAGCGTAAGATGGTGCCGTATGAGAGAGTTCGTCGGTGAGGGCATCCATCATGTCATGTCATATTGCATTAACAACAGTATTTAGGAATGTTTGAATTATTACTTTACTATTATCGCATGATTGATTTGATAACATGCTAATCTCTGCTCTCTTATCCCACTGAGTTGATCACTCACTCCCACATTACGGGATGGTATTTTTGGACACCCACCAGTCCCTATTGTGATTGCAGATGATGGCGCGGCCTGCAAGGCGGAGCCGGACTTGATGATGATGAGAAGAATCCCTCCTTTATGCGTGTTCTGATCGACGGAATTACAGGGAGGTTCATTAGATGTCATGACACTTGTCATTTTATATTTTTAGAGCACTCATGTATATTCTTTCTTTCTATTTTGAGGTATACATGTATATGTTTAACCTGGTAATATGTTCACACTCTGGAGACTTACAATCAATTATATATTATATGTATGTATCACAGTCTTTCGCTTGTTAATTTAACTGTCTCTGGAGTATGATATGTTGTTCTGGCTTAATCCCAATCTTGTTTAATACCTTTTTAAAATACAACATGCATTTTACATTATCTATGTTGCATAAATAACATTTTGAAACTCGGGAGTTGGGTTTCTACCTGACCCCCGATTTTCAGGGTGTTACACAAGAAAATCAAAATCACTTGCAGAAATAAATCCTAAGTTATTACAACATTACCCACACTTGCTTGGAATAAAAAGATTACAACATTCATCCACGAATACAATCCACAAAATTGAATGAATAAAAGAATGAAAGAATAATGCACATACACAATACAACGATATATAGTGGTTCGCCTGTGTACACCAACTGTTATCCAACAGCCACACAGAATGCTACTCCACTCCTAATATCCTCACACAGGGGATATTAGCATGCACTATCAAAATAGGTTTCATAGGTTCACCTAAAACCTTCACAATTGTGTCTTTGATATCGGGCTTACACAATCCAAAAACCCCATAATCTGAGTTTTCTGGCTCTCCTCAGATAACCAATAACAATGAGATTTTTCTGGCAAATCTCAAACAAAACTAAAGAAAGTAAATTACAAAATTGTAAAATACCTGAATCACCTTTTGAACTAGCCCGGTAGAACCAATCAGAGTAGAAGTTAGATTCAACGTTCAAAGTCCAACACTCACTTTAAGAATGGTTCTAAGTTTAATTGATTTTAAATCAAAAGGGCTAGTTCTATTTGATTTTGAATCCAAGAAGAAGGAATATCAAAAATTCCCCTTTTCTTATAAGATTGGAATGTAGATCAAAATCAAATAATAAACAATCTAACAAAAGAAATATTAAATAAGCACAAAGTAGCTTAAAACAAATACAAACTTATCTCAGAGAATAGCCTAAAGAATGCTTGAATAGAGTTGAATTGAATTGCTAAAACTCTGAAGTTTGTGCTCAATTTATATCCTAAAAAATCCCATCTACGACTTGTCTTAGGATCCTAGGACTGGTCATAGCTTCAAAGATTTTCAAAGATTTCCGCAGGATAAGATTTTGCTGTTCCACGACCAGTTTTGAGCCACCTATGACTGGTCGGGGGTCACCTACGACCGGTCGTAGGACCCCCAATTTAGTTGTTGGAGTTTGAGTCGTAGGGCTACGACTGGTCGAAGGATGAGTCATAGAACTTACAGGACTGGTTGTAGGATGTCCAGGACTGGTCGTAGGACAACCAGAAAGATTCAAAAATCTTCAACAACCTCAGACTGGTCCTGAAAAACTTAAGACTGGTCGTAGCAGAGCTAGGACTGGTCTTGAAGTCCCTAGGACTGGTCTTAGAACAGCCCAAACAAGCATATTAAAATATATGAGTTATGTATCCAGAATGACCTACAGTAAAGCCCATCCTAAGGTCAATCTAAGGTCAAACAAACCTTAAAAGTGAGATGGACATTTGAAAGTCTGTACACTCAGATGACCCTTAAGAGAAGCTTGAGAATATACAAATCTTGTAGTAGGCCTTCTTGAGCTTGATCTTGACTTGACAAGGTCTTCTAATATACTTGAACTTGATTGAATCTTGATTGCAATGAATAGTCTCAAACATGAAACACAAGAAATACAAGACATAGATATAGGTTTTGGCACCACAAAATTTGACAACCAAACGGATATGAAATCATAACACTTACACATAGCTCTAAATAATGAGTCTAATCTATGGCACCAAAGACTTGGGCACGTACACTATCGAAACTTAGCTAAGCTAAGCTCATAAAAATTAGTGAGAAGACTCCCCAAGATAGAAAGGAAGAAACAATTGTATGTGGTGATTGTCTCAAAGGAAAGTAGATAAAAGTTGGATATAAAAAGACAACCACCATAAAAACTTCCAAACCACTTGACTTATTTTACGTGGATCACCCACCAAAGTTGAGAGCCATAGTAGAAAGAGATACTTTGTCAAGCCCCAAACTCGAAAAATGGGCTCATAAAATTCTTGATCGCCGAATCAGGCGCCGACAGCCTTCGTAGTGCTCCATTCTTGAATCTCGGCACTCACATGTCAGATTCCGATCCTGGGATCCTACAAGGCGGATTTTCAGTATAATTTTTTTATATATATAATTGAGCATATCCACAAGCATAACCAAGTCAAAAAATAACATCATCATCACATATCCAATAATATAATCATTTGAATACAGTGCTGACAGGGAAATACATATGTTTCAAAATTAAATCTCTAGAAGTCCGCTGCACGGTCCAAGCTCAACGCTGCTGCAACTTAACACCACCTGCACGCATCTGTCGTACATAAGCTTATAAAAAGCTTAGAGGGTGGTGAAAGTGTGTGTAAGGTAAGTGCCAAGTATACAATAAAGCCCATAAATCATACATCATCGGGATAAGCGGAAATACTGACAAAATCATGAATCATACGATATCAAAGTAAGTGGAAATATACTGGTAAGTCCATGAATCATTCAATAACAGAATATGCAATACGGATCAGCTATCCACGTGTGGAAGCCAAATATCAGATGCCGATGATGCAGTGCAATATGCAAATCCTACTAAGTCCGTCTAAGCCATATAAGTGCAAAACATAGTAACCCAAAATGCTATGTACTGCGGATGCAATGTAATATGCGGTGCGAATGAAATAACCATGCTGGAATGTGAAGTCGGGATGATATTACATAGTATTGCAAGTTATGGGGTCTGCCACAAGGGACTTCTATCCAAACCAGTCCCATAACTAAATTTAGATAGTCAGACTCAATGTGGTAAACTCCTGATCTCATGTTAGTCGTGTGCCCAACAAAAATCTTGGTCATGCGAAGGTACACGTAACAAATAGTTACGCACCACCAGCCCAAATGCATAGTGAATGAATGAATGAATGGATATATAATTCTTACTCAATAAGTCCACATATCAATACGGTTGCTCTCTGAAAAATTACCGGTTCTATTACACTTCACACCGACTGCCGCCTCCCTAGCCGCACAGCCTAGTGAGTGGAGTTGACCTCACTATCCGCCTAGTCAGCAATATGCGAATACCTACTCGGCTCGTCGATAGCAGACCCATTTATGAGCTTGTCATACTCAGCCTAGCTTATAGCCCCCTCACTCGGGCGGATAAGGCCACACCCCCTCCCAATCGACCATGACACAGTGGGAGACGAGGCCTACTGGTATTCGGCACTCGGGCGCTCGTGTTCCACTCAGTCTAGATGTTGGGGCACCTCCTGGCCACAGAGTTTCTAGAATTTTCACCCAAGGACATCCTAATGCCCACAGTGCTAGAACAAAGTATTTTTGGTGTCTGGTACGGCCATCCACGATGTACCTGTGGGGCCACAACCCTGATGTTGCTAAGACATACAATGATCAAGTCACACATATGAAAGATGCATGAGTCACACCGTACAGTCATGCAGCAATCCTACGCATACCACCCAATCATGTGGGGCACTCCGTCTCATAAGGAGTCCCGTAAATGTCCCGTAAACATTCCTCATATCAAGCATACATATGATGCATATGAGTATGAATCAAGGAATTATACTAAGGATGTTATAAAGTAATAAACTATCCTTACAACATAAATGGGCCTAGATGGCCCACACACAAGTACGGGCCTATCAATGGGCCCTAGGGGATTTATAATGCAGACATTTAACCAACATTATTCTCACAATGTGGACGTCAAACCATCATTGTTCCCAAGGCACGGCCCGCCATAAACACCATTATATATACCAAGATGAAATCACATATTGCAATGGACCTATATACATCTCTTTGGGCCTCGACCCATGAACCTTGAATACATCACAATGAGCCCTCATATGGTAAGTGGGCCACACCACATGAGCCATATGCATATCAAATGGGCTACACTAATGGGCCCTATGTATATCAAATGGGCCACACCCAAATATAAGTGGTGATAATGATTTTCACTATTAAAATTCCCGTGGCCCACGATAACATTTATTTCCCATCCAATCTAATCATAAGGTCACAATGGCCTGAAAGGGGTTTTAACCTTTTAATGGTGGATGGTCAAACCCACTGACTTCTATAGTGTGGTCCACCTAATCCTAGATCTGTCTTATTTTTAGTCTCAAGCCCTAAAATAAGCTTTCAAAATGGTTGGATAGATTGGATGCAACACATGCATCATAGTGGGTCCTATAGGGATGGACGACATGGATAAAGTATGGACCTCATGGTGGGGTCCCTGCCGTCCAGCAGCCCATCCATTTTGGCTGGACGATAAAAATAAAACACATACGTTAGTGGTCCCACCGTCCAATTGTGTGGACGGTGTGGGTGAAACACATACACCATAATGGGTCCCACGTGAGGCCCACCATAACATTTATTTAACATCCAACCGTTAATAAGGTCACACAGACTTAGATGAAAGGGAAAAATAAATTTTATATTAATCCAAAACTTCTATGAAAACCCCAAATGGGTTTGAATAGCAGACATTCAATCCCAATATTTCCTGTGATGTGGGCCACTTGAGTTCCAAATAGGGCTGATTTTTAGAGGGGGCTCACTTCAAGAAGGGGCCTACAAAATGCATGGTGTAGATGTTCTACACCCATCATGGTGGGGCCCACGGCTGGGACTGTGGGTCCCTGATATCCGACCGTCAAAATGTAGCTGCCTGTTTATTATTATTATTTTAAAATCGTGTTTTCTTGAGGTTTTTCATATGCGGGGCCCGCTTCAGGAGGATCCTCCCTGCCCAATGGCTCCTATGGCTTACGACAAGCTAAACAAGCCCAATATCCGGTATATTTTGGTGTATAGAAACCTTAGTGGGTATTTCAATGGTAAAAATGATGTTTGCTATACTATGGCCCAACAGAAAATCAGATCTGCTTCATTTTTTGACTCAATGCCTAAAATGATTTGGGAAATGGGATGGATAGCGTGGATGGGATCCATACGACAATGTGGGGCCTACATGAGCAACACTCTCCAAAGCTTGAGAATCAAGCTAATATTTTTGTTTTCCCAGTTCAGGTCCATCGTCCCTAGACGCTGGATGGTTTAGGCATAAGACATACATTTGAGGTGGGCTCCACCTATAGACATGGGCCACTAAAAGGTTGGATGGCATGGGTAATACATACATAAAGATGGGGTTCAGCCAGGTGGGCCACACGACCACATCATCACATAACATTCGGGTGGGCCACACGGCCACATCATCACATAAAAAAATGAAAAAGAGAGAAAGAGAGAAATATGGAGATGTGTGATTGAGGGCTCTGCCACTATGAGCCCTCCCTTGTATTTAATCATACATCAAGTGGGTCCCAATACATGTGGGCCCATTAAATCAAAATTCAACGGTGGAGATTCCTTCTCCACTAAAATGGATGGTTTAGATGACCTCTATCTATGCAAGGAAAATAAACATCATGATGAGGTCTATGGAGAATGGCCCCATCAAGGAATGATCATGAGAATCAAGGTGGGCCATCAGCCACACCTAGGGTCCAAAATGAGATCCATACCATCAATCGGTAGGCCTCACTTGGCCATCATCAAAACAAGAAAAATCTAGCCTATAAAGCACCCACCATCCGATCTTCTTAGTCTGATGGAATGCAAGTCTCCTTGTGCTTCACTTTGATGGAAGGTGATGAGAGTTGAATGGCTAGGATGAAGGATTTTGGGATGGGAAAGTTGGCCACACAAAACCACTTTTCTCTCTTGGAATTACTTGGACGTGCACCTCTCTTGCTTGCTTGGTAAATGTGTTGAGAAATGAGAGAGATGGGGGGGAGGGGGGGGGGGGGGGGGGTGGGTTTGTAAGGAGAGAGTGATGGGTGATGGATATGTGGTGAGTGATGGATGAGATGAGAGACTTGTTGACTTTTGGGGTAGGTTGCTTGACTTATGGAGAAAGAAAGCATGGGTTGCTCTTGTACTTGACATGATGTGATTGATTGATTGATTTGAGTGATTGATTGATGGGACATGATGTAGAGATTCTCTTGGGATTACAAACGTGTGGTGTTTCTTCAAAATAAACACGGGCCCACATCTTCTGACTTAGGTATCGGATCGGTATGTAAGACGCGGTGTTGGAACCGTGGCGACAGTGCAATCACAATGGTACAAGTCCCGAATTAAGCCAAATTAAATCAGGATACAACTTAGGGTCATGTACAAACATCGATTATATGTCACGGATTATCGGACTTTGACGGTAAGGATTGTGGGAGTCGACGGAATAGTACGGACTAGGATACGGATCTTACAACTCTCCCCACTTAATAAAAATTTCATCCTCGAAACTTAAAACATGACAAAACCAATATAGAGTTCACTAAGGTAGGAAAATTATAACGTCCTGAAAAATTCATACATTGATCCGTGTACCACCTCTAGCAGAAATCCTTTAGAACCTAATCCTTTAGAAATTAAATGTGAATTAACTAGCGCTAAACTTGATTACTTGTGAATTTAACACCAACCACTTTAAATACGATCTGTAAGACCTAAAACCTATAGAATTGTTAACGCTATATTATCCTAAAATCTAGGATCCAACTCTAAACCCAGTTGCTCTCAAGAGCGTTCGAAAACTTCATATCGGACCTGGACCGCACATTGAAAGTCCGATAGCGATGAGCTTAGACAGTTATGACCGCCTAGTTGGATTTGACTATCACCTCAAAAATTAAGACCAAACGACGTCCTGAGACAATTTGCTTAAGTCCAGAGTGAAGAGTGTGAGAAAATGAAGATTTTTATAAAATTAAATATGAATTTAAGTAATCTGAGTCGTGTTGCTTGCGTGCCTTTTATAAGAATTCTGACCGTTGGTTTTTGACCCAAATACACCCTCAAATCAGGGAAGATGGCTTATACATGTCCAAGTACTTGTGGCCCTGATCGAGTTTTGTTGACCGTTGAAATGAAACTGGTCTGCCACGGTCGATCTAGAAATTCGATCAGACTAAAAACTTAACTTGCTTAAGATTCAATATTAGTAAGCTTAAGTCTGACTATATTTAGTAAAAGGACCTCTAGAAACGTTCCATTGGTTCAGAAAAAGCCTGATTTGGTTATAACCTAAGTATACCTTGGCCGTGGGGCTATTTCCGTTAGTTCGGGGCCTATATAAGGGCATTAAACACTCTCTCACATATCCCATACGAATTTCTAACCCTAACTATTATAAGAGAGAGTAGAGAGAGAGAATGAAGAGTAGTTGGTGTTTTATCTTGGGATTCTTTCCTGTTCCCTCTACGCACCAATTCATCGTATATGAATCATTATTCCAGCGATTCTAATTCCATCTTTAGGGAAGACAATCAAAACCTAACCTGTTTTGGAGCTTGGAGTAGTCTGAGTGTTGTTGTAGCTAACCTGATTCATGCCTTAGGTTGCGTATCTGCCGTTGACAAAGACTTATCGTCTAAATCATATCCGTTATGCGTTTTTTGGTTTAAGGTGCGGATTATATATGTTTAGGTTATGATTTTCAAGACTTCTAATGTTAGATAATGATTTATTCTTGACGTGGATGTTATTACACATACTAAATGCACTATTCATTTTGTTTTACGTATATATATAACCTATATTATAAATAGAATATTTCATGTATATGTTGAAATGCTTGTATGCATATGAAATCTGATGTTGCAATTGTCATGATTAATTATCGTTAGTACATGATTGTTATGTATGCGACAACTCCTTAGTGAAAGGATTTGCCCTAATACGCAATATGGTCGACATCGTGATGTATGTTGAATAGTGTAGTCTAAGTGTTTGTAAAAATGTCTGAATGAGTTAGTATTCAGTAAAGTGTGATTTATAAGTTTGTTGAGATATGAATCTCAATTAACCTGCTTGTGTGTATGATTTCCTCCATGAATTATTTAGCCTATTTTATTCATGTTAACTGTGTGTATGATTTCCTCCATGTACTGTATTTATGTTTAAGTTATATTTCATAACATGTTCATTTGAATGTAAAATATGAATCAAATGTCTATTATTGAGCTTGTATGTGATTGAGACTATATTACAGTCCAGGTAGTCAGTAACAACCTTTAAACTGTTGGTTGAGGTTATTTTCACCACGCAGGATGTGTTCGATAAATGCGAGTCATACTTAGGAGGTTCGACAATGGTTAGGCCACACGGAGTGCTTATGCATTCCATGTCGACAACTCAACGTGCGCTTGTCCTAGTTGAGCTCATCAAATAACTTGATTGACCGATGTATATTCACCATATTTGGACACTACTGTTTGAATCTAAGATACCAAACTCACTAGTGAAATTCCGTTGACCTTGGTACCACGATCCGCTAAGACTCATGAGCCGGACATGGTGGTATAGGACACTATGGTCGAGCTGTCAGCATACGCTGGGGTGACAAGCCTTCTCGTAGTGACTAGTGAGCAACCTAGACTCGTGAGCCGATTATGTTGGTATGGGACACTGTATTCGTGCTATCGACCTACATTAATTGGTGACGAGCACTTTGTAGTGACCTCGAGTATATTCTAAGAGTGCATTTAGGCAACGAGCCTTATTATAGTATTTAGGATATAACTAGACCAGCCTTATTATAGTATTTAGGATATAACTAGACCTATATTGATTGGTGACGAGCCCTTTAAAGCGCTCTAGAACCTTAACATCGTATGAGATTGTCTATGACTGAAGACCCTAGAATGGATCATTGTTTAAAAATTGATATAAGGGAGGTACCTTAGCTTCCCAATCCTGCTATATGAAAAGGACTAATAAGAACTTGATAATCATGCTCATAACATCGCACTACATGTGCCGTTGGCGTTGGTGTAGAGCAAAGTTGTAATGATTTATGCCCCGATCGTTAGATGATGTTGTAAGAGGGAGTTTGTGGTGAGGTCATGCATTATTTTCTCATTCCATTCTTGCATTAACAAGAGTATCTTGGACATGTTTATTGTACTGCTTTATCATTACTACTTAATTGAATTGATAACATGTTAACCTTTGCTGTATAGTTTCACTGAGTTCATCATTCACTCCCACGTTCTGGTATGGTGCTTAAACACCAACTAGACTCTGACTTAGCTGCAGGTGATGGTGGTGCCTGTGAGGTGGAGTCGGAGTTCGATAAGGATGAGGAGGCATTCTCGTTCAGGCAGTTCTCAGGCGGGTTCATGTGATCCATGTCCTGATTGAACTAGATTCAGGTCTTTGTTGTAGTGATTTATCACATTTTGTTATATGTATTTTGAAACACGACTTGTATTTATGACCTGGCAGAGCATACATACATTAGGGACTTATGTTAGTTTATATATTTATTTCATACTTCCGCTTACGTATTCTATCTGTCCCTGAATTATGTTTGTTGATCTGGCTTAATCTACCTCATGTTTTATGCACTAATACAGACAACATACATCCATCATTAGATATGTTGCATAAGTGATGTTTTGGAACTCGGGAGTTAAGTTATGCTCGACCCTCAATTTTTAAGGCGTTACAAGTTGGTATCAGAGCATGATTTGGATTAAACTGGGCTTGGGTTATGGTCACACATTGCACATTGATGCCAGTTTACCGTAGGAGGGTATAAGAAAAAATCATGAAATAGGTTTAGGACTCCCAGTTGTGTCAATCGGCGAAAGTTTACTGAAAATGATCATCGAAATCGGGTCCATACACACCCGAGATCATGCGAAATGATCCCAAACCACTTCTAGACCATCAAGCAACGGGTTTAGACCATTTTTTTTTTTTCCATTTCAGCTGTTTAAAATCAGTAAAATGAAGATATACATCAGAATTTACTCAAAATATCCCGAAACGACTCGAATCGAAAGCAGGGGCCAAACGGGCCACTTCTAGGGGGACCTGAGGTGGGGCCCACACCTTTTTTGGACCCAGGGGGGAGGACATCACCAGAATGGCAAGCCCTCACCAGATTGGTTAGAGATCGGCGAGGGCCTCGCCAGTTTGGTGAGGCCTCACCGACTAGCGGGCCAGGATGGGTCTAGCTGACGCATTTTGGGGCCTAGTGTGGCCCACTGGTCCATGGTCGCCCGAGTAAAACCTTCCCTAACACCCCCTCTCTTCACGATCTCACCCCCAAGCTCTCCTTTTTCTTCAAAACCTCTCATTTCTCTCTCAAATCTCCCTTCCAATCCCTCTTTCCCTCATTTTTCTTCAATCTTTTTTCCCTCCACTGTTCTCAGCAACACCCATCTTCCAACCCCCTCATTTCCTTTTGATTTGAGCTCTTAAAACTCCCAGAGTCTTAAATTCTTGTAAGCCCATTAACCCATCCTATTTTATCCTTTTTTCCTCTTTATCCCCTTTCATTTGAGCCTTTACACCCTCTTTTAAGGCTTAAATCCATGGAGACTTAAAGATCTCATTCATTTCCTTCATTTTATTCACTTTTCCATGGATTTCTTGGAGGTTGTTGCGGCCCTATTCTTGATTTCCTCTATTCTTTCTCTCATGGGAAAGAAAAGAGCCCCTATGGATGAAGTTAGGCCTAGTCACCTCGCTCGCTTGAGGAGATCGAGAGGCGCCACCGTGAGTACTAGCGCCAGTAGGGAGTTACAGACTAAGCAAGGTCTTGATCCCCAGGCTCCCGTTGGAAGAGCTTTGTTGGCAGAGCTATCCCATGGAGTTTACAAGGGTCGTAGGGTCCTTTTTGAAGCGTATGTGGATGGGCGGCTCTTTGGAGAATACTTGTTGTTCGAGCGCTTAGAAGAGGCCAGGTGGGGTCCTCTATTTGAAGGCGAGTCTCGTGCAAATGTGAGCACTATCCGAGCCTTCTATGCCCACATTCAAGAGCCTATGCTAGAGCCCTTATAGTTTAAGATCTCACTTGGCAGAGATCGAGAGGCTACAATCAACGTTGGTTTAATATCTCGGCTCTTAAATGTGCCACTAGGCGAGGTACATGCAAGTGAGAGGAAGCTGAATAGTGTACGTGAAAGGGATCACCGCACTAGGTTTCTATGTGGTCTACTGGTTCGTGGCAGCCTAACAAGAGCCTCTTAGTGACCAATATGACGGGCGACTTTCGCCTGCTTCACCACATCTGCATGTTCAACATCTACCCCAGGTGGAGTAATCACAGCGAGTGCACGCGTCTGATGGTGGATTTCCTATACCAAGTGGGGCAGGGAGTAAAGTTGTGCATGCCTACATTTGTACTGTGATAGATAGTCCTTATCGCACATTCAAATAGAAGGACTGAGTCGTTCCCTTCGGTCGATTCGTATGCAAGATTGCACTTGAGTTTGGCTACAGACTTGGGGGCCAGCGCCGGTCCATTACATCAGCGAGACCACTCTTAATCAGATGAATATCGGGCCACAACAGTTATAGGCTCGACTTGAGGAGAGCGAGGGTGAAATAAAAAGTGAAGGAGAAGGCGGGGCTGAAATAGAAGTAGAGGAAGAACAGGAAGAAAAAGAGGAGGCTCAGGACACGAGTGAGAGCTCTCCCCCTATGGCACTGGAGCAGGGCACTGATCAGGCTGTCAGGGATGCCCGCATAGCTCGACTTGAGGAGGGTCAAGCTGTCCTACGATAGGGTATCATGGATTTTTGGGGTTTCGTGAAGCACAAGTTCAAGAAAGTAACCCGCACTTTGAAATCGATCCTGTGTTGTTTGCAGGATAAGGATGACCCTCCTTCATTACCAGATTCTGATGAATAGTCCTTTATGTAGTTGTTGTTTGTTTGTTTATTACTTGTTCTTGTATGTAGCCTTTCTAGGCTTACTAGTTTGGTAGTTGTTTTAGTATCTGAGGCTTAGTGTTTGAAGCTTAGTTATTTTTCTCACATGCTTTCTCTGTCGTGATTCATGTAATGTTGCACATCATGTATTGTGACAATTTTGATAAATGAAATGCATGTTGTTTCTTGGGCTTGTGAAATGAATGTTGTGTAGATGGACTGTGTGAATGCTTAATCTCACTAGTTGCACCCTCTGTTGTATGTAGGGTATGCCACCTAAGAGCTCGAGGACTTCGACCCTTCTCTCTCTGGGTGAGTCGCTTGACAGGGCCCTTCCCTTGAGTGATAGCCATATGGACCCCCATTCGGGCCCGTCTTTTACTGATCCTATGCCAGATTCTCAGCCTGCTTCTGGCCCTGCTGCTGGGCTGACTCCTGTGACACCTTTTGTGGTGCCTCCTATCACACCTTCAGTTCCTGAGTAGAACCGTGCGTCTGCGTCGACGCCTTATGCATCACAGTCTGCTCCGCCTCATGATAGGCTAGAACAGACGATGTTGTTGATGCAGCAGTAGCAGCAACAACAGTTCTTGACCTCCATGGCTGGTATCTTTGCTCAGTCGATGGGGGTGGCTCCACCTGCCTCGCCTATACACCCAGCTGGGAATGCTAGTGTTAGCGGCACTTTCAAGCGATTCCAGCGCTTACGGCCTCCTACTTTTGCAGGTACTCACAGACTCGAGGAGGCTGAGTTTTGGATTGACCGCATCTCTAAGATGCTGAGACCGCTACACTCTACCAAGGCAGAGTAAGTTAAGCTTGCCACCTTCATGTTTGAGAAGGAGGCTAGCTTATGGTGGGATATCATTCTCCGCACAGTTGTGGAGGGTTTTGAATGGACATGGGAGGCATTTGAGGCCCGCTTCCACAAGAAGTATTTCCTGGTCACTTACCAACACGAGAAGGAGAGTGAGTTCCTTCTCCTCCGTCAGGAAGGAATGTCGGTGACAGAGTATGAGAACCAATTCACGGAGCTGGGCAGGTATGCTCCTTTGATTTTGGGTGATCAACCGTTACAGATGCGGCATTTTTCTGAGGGTCTGCGGCTCAAGATTCGATCGAAGATGTGCTGTGCGAGCATCTCTTCTTATGCGTAGTTGGTGAGCATGTCCCTGCGAGCTAAGCAGGATGGGGATAGGTTGTCCCATATGCGTGCACCTATGGCTCCCAGGCCATGACCTAATTTTTTAAGTAGGCCTTTCTCGGTAACAGGCCTCGTGTAGATTTATCGTCGAGGTTCTTGACATCTCCTGCCCATGTGAGGTGACCTGATGTGTGGTGCAACTACTATAAGAAGCCAAGCCACACTGAGGTGACTTGTTTCTCCAGGATGCGAGATAGTGGTTTCTCGCCGCCTAAGAGAATCAACCGTTCGATGGCTTAGGTTATTTCAGCACCACCCCTTCGATCAGCACCAGCTCATCCTTCTTTTCGGCCTCTCGCACCTCATTTTAGGCCGCCATAATGGCCCATGGTACCTCCACCGCATCGCCCACAGTAGGTTCGGGTTCACGTGCTCACAGCTGAGGTGCCCAAGGCAGATCCAGCACCGACATCTTTTGAGGTTCCCGCTCATATCCAAGGTACGCCTGTCTTCTTATTGGTGGACATTGGGTCCACTATTTCGATCATCTCTTGCACTACAGTCAAGCAGCTAGATTTGGTTATGACTCCTACGAAGGGAGTGAGACTCACGACAGCTACGGGTACTTTTTTTGACATTACACGGACCTGTGAGTCTTGCTCAGTAGATTTGGGTAGCAGGACAGTGGTCGTCGACCTGATTGTCGCCCCACTGTGTTACTACGACGTCATTTTTGGGATGGATTGACTCACGAAGATGAGGGCAGAGATTGATTGCGAGGTCAGAGTCATGACAGCCTATGGACCTGAGGGCAATGTCTTTACATTTCCAATTCAGGTCAATCGGTCCTGTCATGTTAGAAGCTACGCTTCCTTGTTAGAGAGTTCTGATGATCCGATGTTGGGAGTTATGCTAGTGGTTCGAGATTTTCCTATTGTGTTTTTAAAGATCCTGGGACTTCCTCCTTGGCATGAGATCGACTTTACTATCGACCTTGTGCCCAGTACGACACCTATTTCCTTGTCGACGTATCGTATGCCTCCTTGTGAGATGGAGGAATTGAGGAGACAAATTGATGTCTTATTAGAGGTAGGTTTTATTCAACCGAGTGTGTCACCTTGGGGAGCGCCTGTATTTTTTGTGAAGAAGAAAGACGGTTCCTTGTGATTATGCATTGATTATCGTAGGTTGAATCAGGTGACGGTGAAGAACAAGTACCCCTTGCCCAGGATTTATGATTTGTTTGATCAGTTGAAGGGGCACGTTATTTCTCAAAAATAGATTTACAGTTTGGGTATTATCAGTTACGCATCAGGGATGAGGACGTGCAGAAGACTGCCTTCAGGACCAGTTTTGGTCATTATGAGTTCCTTATGATGTCGTTTGGACTCACAAATGCTCCGGCCATATTCATGGATCTGATGAACAGAGTGTTTCGACCGTTTCTATTCTAATTCATCATCGTCTTTATCGATGACATTTTAATATACTCCATGAGTCGGGAAGAGCATGAGGAGCACCTAAGAGTGGTATTGAATGCTCTCAGGGAGAATCAGCTTTTTACGCAGTATAAGAAATGCAATTTCTGGAAGGAAGAAGTCAAGTTCCTGGGACATGTGGTGTCCAAGGAAGGTATTATTGTAGACCTCGGTAATGTAGCTACGATTCAGGATTAGAAGTAGCCCGGTTTAGTTACTGAGGTGAGGAGTTTTCTTGGGCTAAAAGGTTACTATCGATGATTAATTCGAGACTTTTCCAAGATTGCCAGACCGTTGTCTCAGTTAACACGGAAAGACTTGAATTTTTCCTGGAATGGGAAGGCCGAGGTAGCTTTTCTGGAGTTGAAGGACAAGTTAACGTCCGCCCCTATTCTAGTATTACCAGAGTAAGGGGTTAAGTGTATTATTTATACCGACGCGTCTCACGTTTGTCTGGGTTGTGTCCTTATGCAGAAGGACAGGGTGATCGCTTATGCCTCGAGACATTTGAGGAAACACGAGGAAAATTACCCTACACACGACCTAGAGTTGGCAACCATCATTTTTGCATTAAAGCTCTGGAGATATTACCTCTACGGAGAGGAGTTCGAGCTCTTTCGCGACCACAAGATCCTTAAATATATATTCTCACAGTGAGACTTGAATACGAGGCAGCGCCGATGGATGGAAACCTTGAAGGACTTTAAGTTCGAGGTCTCTTACCATCTGGGCAAGGCAAACCTTGTGGCAGACGCATTGAGCCGCAAGAAGACTATAGATTTTGTGGCTCCATTTATGATTGTAGAATGGGATATGGTGGAGTTTGTGTGAGACTTTGAGCAGAAACTCACGGTAGAGGATTCGTATGAAGTCATCACACATGTTCGTGTACAGCCCCTCATTGATGGCAGGATTATCGAGGCTCAGGCAGACGATGAGCTTTTAGTGAATATGAAAGAGCGGGTTGGTACAGATGAGGACTCAGAGTGGACTGTTAGTACGGATGGGGGCTTAATTTATCGAGGACGCCTATGCGTCCCAGACGTTCCTAACTTGAGATGAGAGGTTCTCGAGTCAGCCTACAGTTTGAGGCTTGCGATGCATCTAGGTAGCAAGAAGATTTATCAAAACTTGAAAAGGTCGTACTGGTGGGATAATATGAAGGTTTACATTGCTGAGTTTGTATCCCATTGTCTCATGTGTTAGCGGGTTAAGGCAGAGCACCGTCGACCTCCTGGATTGCTTCAACCCATGGCCATAACTGAATGGAAGTGAGACTTCATTTCTATGGATTGTATTTCAGGACTGCCTAAGACGAGGAAGGGACATGACTCTATTTGGGTAATCGTTGATAAGCTGACAAAATCAGTTCATTTCCTACCGATCAGAGTCACGAATTCTGCAGACGAGTTGGCTAGATTGTACATTAAGGAGATTGTACGTCTGCATGGAGTCCCCTTAGAAATTATGTCAGATCGAGACACGCGATTCACATCTATCTTCTGGACTCGTATCCAGGAAGCCATGGGTGTGAAGCTGAAGTTCAATACCGTGTTCCATCCACAGACAGACGGGCAGATGGAACATGTAAATCAGGTGCTAGAAGACATGTTGTGAGCTTATGTGTTGGATTTTAAGGACAGTTGGGATGACTGTCTTCCTTATGTCAAGTTCGCGTATAATAATAGCTTTCAGGCGAGCATTGGCATGACTCCCTATGAGGCACTATATGGTCGCCCGTGTAGAGCACTGCATTGCTGGATAGAAGTGGGGGAGAAGACTCCGATTGGCCCAAAGTTGGTTCAAGCGACCTTAGAGAAAATTGACATTATTAGACGTCGACTGCTTTTAGCACAGAGCAGGCAGAAGAGTTATGCCGATACGAGACGGCGACCGCTTGAGTTTGAAGTTGGGGACCATGTATTCCTTAAGGTTTCCCCGATGAAGGGAATCCTTCGGTTTGGTAAGAAAGGGAAGCTCACGCCGAGATTCATTAGCCCATTCCGGATACTTGATAGAGTGGGTTAGTAGCGTATCGCCTTGCTTTGCCCACACCACTCACAGGCGTGCATAACGTATTCCATGTGTCCATGTTGAAGAAGTACATTTTTGATCCTTCGCATATTATCAGATGGGAACAGGTGTAGTTGAGTGAGGATGTCACTTATGAACTGCGACCGACGCATATTTTGGATAGGAAGGAGTAGGCACTACGTAGTAATGTTATCCCACTTGTGAAGGTACTGAGGACGCATCATAGCGAAGAAGAGGCTACTTGAGAGACTGAAACTGAGGTAAAAAAGAACTAGCCTCAGATCCTCGAGGAGTATGAGAAGGTACAAATTTTGAGGACAAAATTCTTCTTTAAGGGGGGTAAATTGTAACGTCTTGGAAATCCATACATTGATCCGAGTACCACCTCTAGTAGAAATCCTTTAAAACCTAATCCTTTAGAAATTTAACGTGAATTAACTAGCGCTAAACTCGATTACTTTTGAATTTAGCACCAACCACTTTAAATACGATCTACAAGACCCAAAACCTATAAATTGTTAACGTTACATTACCCTGAAATCTAGGATCCAACTCTAAACCCACTTGCTCTCGAGAGCGTTTGGAAACTTCGTATCGTACCTGGACCACACGTCGAAAGTCCGATAGCGATGAACTTAGACAATTATGATCGCCTAGTTGGACTTGACTAACACCTCGAAAATCAAGACCAAACGATGTCCTGAGACGATTTGCTTGAGTCCGGAGTGAAGAGTGTGAGAAAGTGAAGATTTTTATAAAATTAAATATGGATTTAAGTAATCTGAGTCATGTCGCTTGCACGCCTTTTATAAGCATTCTAACCGTTGGTTTTTGACCCAAATTCACCCTCGGATCAGGGAAGATGGCCCATACATGTCAAAGTACTTATGGCCCTGATCGATTTTCGATGACCGTTGAACTAAAATTGGTCCGCCACAGTCGATCTGAAAACCCAATCAGACTGAAAACTTAACTTGCTTAAGATCCAATATTAGTGAGCTTAAGTCCGACCGCATTCAGTAAAAGGACCTCCGGAAATGTTCCGTTGGATAAAAAAAAGTCCGATTGGGTTATAACCTAAGTATACCTTGGCCCTAGGGCTATTTCCGTCGGTTTTGGGCCTATATAAGGGCCTTAAACCGTCTCTCACATATCCCATACGAATTTCTAACCCTAGCTAATATAAGAGAGAGAAAGTGAGAGAGTAGTTGGTGTTTTATCTTGGAATTCTTCCCAGGTCCCTTTACGCACCAATTCATCATATCTGAATCATTATTTCAGCGATTCCAATTCCATCTTTGGGTAAGACAATCAAACCCTAACCTGTTTTGGAGCTTAGAATAGTCTAAGTGTGGTTGTAGCTAACCTAATTCATGCCTTAGGTTGCGTATCCGCCGTTGACGAAGACTTATTGTCTAAATCATATCCATTACATGTTTTATGGTTTAAGGTGTGGATTATATACGTTTAGGTTATGGTTTTCAAGACTTTCAGTGTTAGATAATGATTTATTCTTGACGTGGATGCTATTACCCATGACAAATGCGCTATTCGTTTTGTTTTACGTATACATATAACCTATATTCCAAATAGAATATTTCATGTTTTTGTTGAAATGCTTGTATGCATATGAAATCTAATGTTGCAATTGTCACGATTAATTGTCGTTAGTACATGATTTTTATGTATGAGACAACTCCTTAGCGAAAGGATTTGCCCTAATTTGAAATATGGTCGATATATATGATGTATGTTGAATAGTGTAGTCTAAGTGTTTGTAAAAATGTCTAAATGAGTTAGTATTCAGTAAAGTGTGATTTATAAGGTTGTTGAGATATGAATCTCAATTACCCTGCTTGTGTGTATGATTTCCTCCATAAATTGTTTAGCCTATTTTATTCATGTTAACTGTGTGTATGATTTCCTCCATGTATTGTATATATGTTTAAGTTATATTTCATAACATGTTCATTTGAATGTAGAATATGAATCAAATGTCTATTATTGAGCTTGTATGTGATTGGGACTATATTACAATCCAGGTAGTCGGTAACAACCTTTAAACTAGTGGTTGAGGTTGTTTTCGCCACACAGGATGTGTTCGACGAATGCGAGTCGTACTTGGGAGGTTCTACAGTGGTTAGGCCACACGGAGTGCTTATGCATTCCATGTCGATCAACTCAATGTGAGCTTGTCCTAGTTGAGCTCGTCAAATAACCCGATTGACCGATGTATGTTCACCATGTTTGGACACTACTGTTTGAATCTAAGGTACTGAACTCACTAATGAAATTTCGTTAACCTTGGTACCGCGATCCGCTAAGACTCATGAGCCGGACATGGTGGTATGGGACACCATGGTCGAGCTGTTTGTCTACGCTGGGGGGACGAGCTTCCTTGTAGTGATCAGTGAGCAACCTAAGCTCGTGAGCCAATTATGGTAGTATGGGACACTATATTCGTGCTGTCGGCCTACATTAATTGGTGACGAGCCCTATGTAGTGACCTCGAGTATATCCTACAACTGCATTTAGGTGAAGAGCCTTATTGTAGTATCTAGGATATAACTAGACCTGTATTGATTAGTGACAAGCCCTTTATAGCACTCTAGAACCTTAGCATCGTATGAGATTGTCTAGGATTGATGACCTTAGAATGGATCATTATTTAAAAATTGATATAAGGGAGGTACCTTAGCTTCCCAATCCTGCTGTATGAAAAGGACTAATAAGAACTTGATAATCATGCTCATAACATCGCACTGCATGTGCCGTTGGCATTGGTGTACAGCACAGTGGTAGTGATTCATGCCGCGATCGTTAGATGATGTCGCAAGAGGGAGTTTGTGGTGAGGGCATGCATCATTTCCTCATACCATTCTTACATTAACAAGAGTATCTAGGACATATTTGATTGTACTGCTTTATCATTACTGCTTAATTGAATTGATAACATGTTAACCTTTGCTGTATAGTTCCACTGAGTTGATCACTCACTCCCACGTTCTGGGATGGTGCTTAAACACCAACCAGACTCTGACTTAGCTGCAGGTGATGGTGATGCCTACGAGGCGGAACCAGAGTTCAATGAGTACAAGGATGCATTCTCGTTCACGCAGTTCTCAAGCGGGTTCATGTGAGCCATGTCCTAATTGATGGGGATTCATGGCTATGTTGTAGTGATTTATCACATTTTGTTGTATGTATTTTGAAACACGACTTGTATTTATGACCTGGCAGAGCATACATACCTTGAGGACTTATGTTGGTTTATATATCTATTTCAGACTTCTGCTTGCATATTTTATTTGTCCTTGAATTATGTTTGCTGATCTGGCTTAATCTGTAACACCCCGGACTTTTACAAACCTGGGTTAGACGTCCTTAGGCAACGGGTCAACCATAGCACCTTGGTAACCTATCAAAATTCGATTCCAAAGCTAAAGAAATCATTTAGAACCTATTTCTTTAGAAATTTAACGTGAATTAGCTAGCGCTACGCTAGATTAGCTGTGAAATTGTCCCTGATCGCTTTAAATACGTTCTGCAGGACCCAAAACTTATAGACCCAATGACGCTACAATACCCTAAAATCTAGGATCAAACTCTAAACCCGTTTGCTCTCAAGAACCCTTTGAAACTTCGTATTGGATTTAGACCGCACGTCGAAAGTCCGATCTCTACAATCTTAGACCGTTATGACCGCTTAGCTGGACTTGACAATCGTTTCAAAAATCAAGCCTAACCGATGCTCTGAGGCTATTTCATTGAGCCTGGAGTGAAGAGAGTGAGAAATGGGTAAAGATTTAAAATTTTAATTCAAATCTGGCACGTATCTTTGCACGTTATTATTAAGCGTTCTGACCGTCAGAATTCAACTAAATTTCAACATCGGATCAGGAAAAATTTCTCTTTCATATCATGAGACTTGTAGACCTGATTTAGGTACGACGACCGCTGAACTGAAACTGGTCCGCCACGTGCGATCCGAGAACTCTACTGGTCTGAAAACTTGATGTGTGCTAGATCCAGTAACCATGAGCTTAAGTCCGAGCGCGTTCGGCCAGGGGACCTCCCGAAATACTCTTTTGAATCGGAACAGTCCCGATTTGATTATAACCCAAGTATACCTTTGTCCCAAGTCTATTTTGGTGAAGTTTTAGCCTATATAAGGGCTTGAAACCCTCTCATATCTCTCTCATCCGAATTTGGATTAAACCCTAGAAAGAGAGGGAGAAAAAGTGAGAGATTGTGAGAGAGTTGTGGGAGGAATTTCTTGCCACTTGCACCAGCTATTGCATGTACCAAAGCAACGTATTCAAATCACTTTCCCGGTGATTTTCAACGCACTTTTAGGTAAGAAAACCCTAACAACTTGTTGTTTTAGGGATTCCTTCGATTCAAATGGCAAAGTAGCTTATGTACTTGTGCATTAGGTCGCATTTACACCATTGACAAAGCGTACACATTCTATTCGAATCATTACGCTTCTACGACAAAAGGTGAATATTTTAGACGCTTTGATTGACTGATTTCAAACCTTTCAATGTCGTTTAATAGTATATTGTCGAAGAGAACGCCGTTTGACATGTAAAACATGTTGTCCGTTTTCCATTTCGTATACGTACGGGAATATGAGATTTAGGGCATTTTGGGTATTTGTAGGAAATACAGTATACGTCCGTATTTTGCTGAAATAATTGCCATGGCTATTTGTCATGTTATGATATTAGGAATGCGTGCATAATCTGTTTGGTGAAGAGATTCGCCTTAATGCGCACTTTGAGTCGACATACGCTATGTAGACTAAAGTGTGTAGACTAAGTGTTTGTATAAATGTTTGTATTAGTAGGTATTGAGTAAATGGTGTTGTGAATTATTTTTGAGATTGAATTCTCAATTAATGTGCTGATGTATATGGTTTCCACATGTTGGCTATATGAATCGATTTCATTATACATATATGGAATACATTTGTTGGTTAATTTGCTTACGTAGTATGATATAACATGTGTCAACATGCTTGTAATGTTTATATTCTTTTCTATTAATCACATATGCTTACTGATGTTGATACACAAATGCTTGGGGCTTTGACCTAGTCAAGGAAGTTGGTAATGGATTGAATTCATGGTTGGTTTGTAATTGCCATGAAGGACGCGTCGATGAACGCGAGTCGTGTTTTGGGTTGGCGGTAGTGGTTAGGCCACACGAAGTGTTTTATGCACTTCATGTCGGTTAGCTTGAGATGCGCTCGTACTAATCGAGCCCGTCAAGTAACCCGACTGGCCATTGTATATTCACCATGTATGAGTCATAACTGCTTGAATCTAGGGCACTGAACTTACCATTAAAAACCCTGTCAACCATGGTACCTTGATCCATAAAGACTCATGAGCTGGGCATGGTGGTATGGGACACCGTGGTCGAGCTGTCGGCCTATGCTGGGGCCACAAACCTCCCCGTAGTGACCAGTGAACAACCCAGACTCGTGAGCAGATTATGGTGGTATGGGACACTATATTCTTACTATCGGCCTACACTGATCAGGTGACGAGCCCTTTGTAGTGACCTCGAGCATATTCTGAGTCTACAGGAGGCAACGACCCTTCCGTAGCGACAACAGTACATTAGGCCTATATTGATAAGGTGATGGGGGAGCGATGCAACGAGTGCGAGCAACAGCCCTGACAGCCTTTGCAGCGACCTATAAATATAACATCGTATGAGATTACTAGGAGTGATGACCCTAGATAGGATCTGTGTTGGGATTGATATAAGGAAGGTACCTTAGTTTCCCAATACTGCTGTATGAAAGGATTAATAATAACTCGGTAATCATATCCACATCGCATTGCATGTGCCTGGAAGATGTGGAGCACTCTGGGAAGAAAGCATGCCGGGGGCATAAGATGGTGCCGTATGAGGGAGAATGTCGGTGAGGGCATCCATCATGTCATTTCATGCTTGCATTAACAACAGTATCTAAGAATGTTTAATTGTTTGCTTTACTATTATCACGTGATTGATTTGATAACATGCTAATCTTTGCTCTATAATTCCACTGAGTTAATTACTCACTCCAATGTTACGGGATGGTGTTTCGGACACCCACCAGTCTCTATTTTAGTTTCAGATGATGGAGCTGCTTGTGAAGCGGAGCCGGACTTGATGATGAGGAGGAGGATCCCTCCTTTATGCGTGTTCTGATCGACGGGATTACAGGGAGGTTGATTAGACGCCTTGACACTTGTCATTTTATATTTTTGGAGCACTCATGTATATTCTTTTCTTTCTATTTTTGGAGTATACATGTATTTAATTAACCTGGTAACATGTTCACACTCTGGAGACTTACAATTACTTATATAATGTATTTATCACAGTCTTCCGCTTACTAATTTAACTGTCTCTAGAGTATGATATGCTATTTTGGCTTAGTCTCAATCTTGTTTAATGTCATTCTACAGAAAACATGAATTTATCATTATCTATGTTGCATAAGTGACGTTCTGGAACTCAGGAGTTGGGTTTCTACTCGACCCCTGATTTTCGGGATGTTACATAATCTTCCTCATGTTTTATGCACTAATATAGACAAATACATCCCTTATTAGATATGTTGCATAAGTGATGTTTTGGAACTTGGGAGTTAAGTTATGCTCAACCCCTGATTTTCAGGGCGTTACAGAAATCTTTATCCGAACACAACATGCCAACATAATTAAACACGTAAGAGATAAGGACAATGCTTGCGAATCTCAACCTCTTTCTCCCAAAACACCTCGTCAATGCTACAATGATCTAACTGGACCTTAGATCTTTGTCAGAAATGATCAAAACTGAAATACCATGCAGCCTCACAATCTCACCGGTAGGGACTTATATCCGAAAATCTGTAAGTTATTTGAACTTGGGAATCTAACCATTGTAAGTTCTCAATAATCATAGTGTGTAGGGTAGTTATCAGCAGATATGTTATGTTATTTTCTGGTATTCCCAAGTTATGCTCTGATACCAACTTTTGTCACGCCCCAAACTTGGGAAACAAGCTCATAAAATTTTTTATTGCCGAATCTGGCGCCGACAGCCTCCGTAGTGTCCCATTCTTGAATCCATGCGCTCACATGCCAGATTCTGATCCTGGGATCCTACAAGGAGGATTTTTAGTATGAAATTTTATTTTTTTTTTATAACAGAGCATAACCCAAGCATAACCAAGTCACAAAATAACATCATCATCACATATGCACTAATATAATCATTTGAATATAGTGTTGAAAGGGAAATACATATGTTTCAAAATTAATGCTCTAGAAGTCTGCTAACGCTCCAAGCTCAACGCTACTGCAACCTAACGTCACCTGCACGCATCTATCATGCATAAGCTTATAGAAAGCTTAGAGGGTGGTGAAAGTGTGTGTAAGGTAAATTTCAAGTATACAATAAAGCCCATAAATCATATATCATCGGGATAAGCGAAAATACTGAAAAAATCATGAATCATACGATATCAGAGTAAGCGGAAGTATACTGGTAAGTCCATGAATCATTCAATAACAGAATGCATAGTATTACAGGCTATGGGGTCCACCATAAGGTACTTCTATCCAAACCAGTCTCATATCTAAATTGGTTAGTCAGACTTAATGTGGTAAACTCCTGATCTTAGGTTAGTTGCGTGCCCAACCAAAATCCTGGCCATGCGAAGGTACACATAACAAATAGTGACGCACCACTAACCCGAGTGGATAGTGAATAAATGAATGAATGAATATGCAACTCCTACTCAATAAGTCCACATATCAATACGGTTACTCTTTGAAAAATCAAAGGGGTCTATTACACTCTACACCGACTACTGCCTCCTTAGCCGCATAGCCCAGCAAGTGGAAGAGACCTCACTATCTACCTAGACAGCAATCTGCCAATACCTACTTGGCTCATGGATAGTGGACCCATTTACGAGCTAGTCATACTCAGCCTAGCTTATAGCCCCCCTCACTCGGGCGGATAAGGCCACACCCCCTCCCAACCGACCACGACACAGTGGGAGACTCAACCTACTGGTATTTGTCACTCGATTGCTCATGTTCCATTCGATCTAGACGTTGAGGCACCTCTTGGCCTCAGAGATTCAGAAATTTTCATCCAAGGACATCCTAAGTGCCCACAGTACTAGAACCAAGTATTTTCAGGCTCTAGTACAGCCATCCACGATGTACCTGTGGGGCCATGACCCTAATGTCACTAGGACGTATAATGATCAAGTCACACATATGCGAGATGCATGAGTCACATCGTACAGTCATACAACAATCCCGTGCATACCACGTGATCATGTGGGGCACTCCATCTCATAAGGAGTCCTGTAAATGTCTCAGCCCAATGACTTATGTTATGATCAAACATTTCTCATATCAAGCATACATATGATGCGTATGGGCATGAATCAAGGAATTATACTAAGCATGTTATAAAGTAATGAACTATCCTTACAATGTAGATGGGCCTAGATGGCCTACACACAACAAGTTCGAGCCTATCAATGGGCCTTGGGGAGAGTTATAATGCGGATATGTAACCAACATTATTCATACAATATGGACGTCAAAGCATCATAGTTCCCAAGGCACAGCCCGCCATAAACATCATTATATATACCACGATGAAATCACACATTGCAATGGACCTATATACATCTCTTTGGGCCTCGACCCATGGGCCTTGAATACATCACAATGGGCCCTCATATGGTAAGTGGGCCACATCACGTGAGCCATATGCGTATCAAATAGGCTACACCAATGGGCCCTATGTATATCAAATGGGCCACACCCAAACATAAGTGGTGATAATGATTTTCACCATTAAAATTCCCAAGGCCCACGATAACATTTATTTCCCATCCGATCTAATCATAAGGTCACAATGACCTGAAAGGGGTTTTAATGGTGGACAGTCAAACCCACTGATTTCTATAGTTTGGTCCACCTAATCCTAGATCTGCCTTATTTTTAGTCTCAAGCCCTAAAATAAGCTTTCAAAATGGTTAGATAGATTGGATGCAACACAAGCATCATGGTGGGTCCTATAGGGATGGACGACATGAATAAAGCATGAACCTCATGGTGGGGTCCCTGCCATCCAACAACTCAGCCATTTTGGTGGGACAACATAGATAAAACACATACGTCAGTGATCCCACCTTCCAATGGTGTGGACGGTGTGGGTAAAACACATACACCATAATGGGTCTCACGTGGGGCGCATCATAACGTTTATTTGACATCTAACCGTTGATAAGGTCACACGGACCTGGATGAAAGGGAAAAATAAATTTCATATTAATCTAAAACTTCTGTGAAACCCTTAAATGGGTTTTAATGGTAGACATTCAATCCCACTATTTCCTGTCATGTGGGCCACCTGAGTTCCAGATAGGGCTGATTTTTGGAGGGGGCCTACTTCAAGATGGGGCCTATAAAATGCACGGTGTAGATGTTCTACACCCATCATGGTGGGGCCCACGCCTAGGACTGTGGGTCCATCCTGTTCTTCTGCCAAAACGCAATAGCATTCTCCTGTTGCGTCAGCAGCAGCAGGCGTTGCCTGTTTTTTTTTTTTTTTAAATCATGTTTTTTTTAGGTTTTTCCTATGTGGGACCCGGTTCAGGAGGATCCACCTCGTCATCCACCTCGTCCAATGGCTCTCATGACTTAAGATAAGCCAAACAAGCCCAATATTTGATATATTTTGGTGTATAGAAACGTCAGGGGGTATTTCAACGGTAAAAACGTTGTTTGATATGCTATGGCCCACTAGAAAATCAGATCAGCTTCATTTTTTGGCTCAACGCCTAAAATGATTTAGGAAATGGGATGCATGACGTGGATGGGATCCGTACGTCAATGTGGGGCATGCATGAGCAACCCTCTCCAAAGCTTGAGAATCAAGCTAATATTTTTATTTTCCTAGTTCACGTCCAGCGTCCCTGGACGCTGGATGGTTTGGGCATAAGACATACATTTGAGGTGGGCCCTGCCTATAGATGTGGGCCACCAAAAGGTTGGATGGCGTGGGTAATACATACACAAGATGGGGTCATCTAGGTCGGCCTCACGGCCCCATCATCACATAAGATTTGGGTGGGCCACATGTAAAAAATTGAAAAAGAGAGGGAGAGAGAGAGAGAAAGAGGGACACGTGCGATGGAGGGCTTCTCCACTATGAGCCCTCACTTGCATTTAATCATACATCAAGTGGGTCCCAATACATGTGGGTCCATTAAATCAAAATTCAATGGTGGAGATTCCTTCTCCACTAAAATGGATGGTCTAGATGACCTCCATCCATGCAAGGAAAATAAATATCATGATGGGGTCCTTGGAGAATGGCCCCATCATGGAATGATCATGATAATCAAGGTGGGCCATTAGCCACACCTAAGGTCCAAAATGAGATCCATACCATCAATCGGTAGGCCTCACTTGGCCCATTTTCAAAACATAAAAAATCTAGCCTATAAAGCACCCATCGTTCGATCTTCTTGGTCCGATGGAATGTCGGTCTCCTTGTGCTTCACTTTGATAGAAAGTGATGAGAGTTGAATGACTAGGATGAAGGATTTTGGGATGGAAAAGCGGGCCACACAAAACCACTTTTTTCTCTTGGAATTCCTTGGACGTGCACCTCTTTTTCTTGCGGAGAGAGAGTGATGGGTGATGGATGTGAGGTGAGTGATGGGTGAAGTGAAAGACTTGTTGACTTTTGGGGTAGGTTTCTTGACTTGTGGAGAAAGAAAGCATGGGTTGATCTTGTACTTATCATGAGGTGATTGATTGATTGATTTGAGTGATTGATTAATGGGGCATGATATAGAGATTCTCTTAGGATTACAAACACGTGGTGTTTTTTTGAAATAAATGCGGGCCCAAATCTTCTGACTTAGGTATCGGATCAGTATGCAAGACGCGACGTTGGAACCGTGGGGACGATACGGTCGCAATGGTATAAGTCTCAAATTAAGCTGACTCAAATCTATGGGATACGACGTAGGGTCATGTGCAAACATCGATTATAGGTTGCGGATTGCTGGACTTCGACAGGAAGGATCGTGGGAGTCGATAAAATAGTATGAACTAGGATACGGGTCTTAAATACTTCCTGGTAGTGGTAGATGATTTCTCTAGATTCACTTGGGTTGCATTTCTTTAAAAAAATTTGATGCATTTGATAAATTCCAAAAGATAGCTGAACGATTTCAAAATGAGAAGGGATACTGTATAAAACGTATACGGAGTGATCATGGTGGGAATTTTGAGAATGATTGATTCCAAAAATACTGTAATGAAAATGGAATCTGACATGAATTCTCAACACCAAAAACACCACAACAAAATGAAGTTGAAAGAAAAAAATCGGTTGTTGTAAGAAATGAACTCGGTTATGCTTAACAGCAAAAATTTGGCTAAAACCTTTTGGGTTGAAGCTGTCAACACTGCCTGCTACATAATTAATAGAGTATACCTTAGGGTAAGATTAACTAAAACCCTATATGAATTATGATATGAAAAAATGTCATGCCCCAAACTTGGGGACCGAGCTCACAAAATTCTCAATTGTCGAATTCGACAATGATAACCTCCTTAGTACCCCATTCTCAACTCCTGGCACCCATATACTAGGTTCCAATCCTAGGGTCATACAAGGAGGATTTTCAGCATTAATTTGTTTGATAAGAAGCATAACCATAAGCATAATAGAGCCACAATAATAAGAACATCACCACATATCCACTAATATCAAAAAATTTTGGGTACAAAGCATGAAGGGAAATACAATATAGATAACGAAACTCTAGAAGCTTAGCTGCACGCTCCTGCCTCAGTGTTGTTATGTCTTATCATCACCTGCATGCAACGATCTTGCATAAATGTATCGAATGCTTAGAGGGTGGTGTAAGTGTGTGCGCAAGGTAAGTGTTAAGTATGCAAAGTCAGAGTATGCAGAATAATGCTGGTAAGTTCATGAATGCTAACAGTCATACCCTATGTGATGTGAGGCCTACATGACCAATGACATATGTGAGATGCAAATCAAGTATACCAATCCTCATCTGAATTCACATATCAATACAACTCATCTCTAAAATATCACTGGGGTCTAGTATACTCTACACCATATCGTCATTCTAACTGGACGTGCAACCATGTAAGTGGAAGAGACCTCACTATCCACTTGATTAGTAGTCAACCAATATTTACCTGACACGTTGATAGTAGACCCATTTACGAGTTGGTCAGACTCAGCCTAGCCTTGCCCCCTACCCTCGGGCGGGCAAGGTCACAACCCCCTTCCAACCGACCACGACACAGTGGGAGACAAGACCTAATGGTATTCGGCACTCGTGCGCTCATGCATGCACTCAGTCTCGACGTTAGAGCATCTACTTGGTACCATAAGGGTTCTGAGACTTTCACCTAGGGACATCCATAGCGCCCCAATGCTAAAAATAAGTATTTCCAATATCTAATCCTGCTATCCATGATATTGTAAGTGATATGGTTTCTAGTTCCTATAATTGTCAAATTTTGCAGTGCCAAAACATCTTAGAATCTGTCTTGTGTAGCACATCAATATATTCTAGACATTGCAAGGACAACGGTCTTTACTTCAAAAGCAAGATTACATGTTCATATTTAAGTACACCATCGAGTGTGAAGTCAATATTTCAAGATTCAAAGTTCAAGCTTCAAGTCAAAATAAAGTTCATGCACTTTGGACCTCAAGCTCAATCTTCAATGTTAGTCAAATTCAAGCTTCATAAGTCTCAAGTTCAAGTTTCTTTACATGTCAAGATCTCAAGCTTCGTGAACTTCAAAGATCATCTATTAACTTAAGGAAAAGAAGTTTCAATGTTCATACATCATGTATAAGCTATGAATGACCTTAGATTGATCATAGGGTAGGTCATTTTGAATACATAATTTAAATTAGGTCATTTTATAAGTGAATAAACTATTTCTCAACTAGTCTTGGACTTTGTTCGACTAGTCCTAGCACTAGCTCGACCAGTCCTAGAATTCCTCGACCAGTCCTAAGGTTGTTACTGATTTTTAAGAATTTTTGTCAAATCCTCGACCAGTCCTAGAGACTGCTCGACCAGTCATTTGAGCAGTGCTCGACTCGTGCTTGACCACTCTACAGCCTCGACTAAAAGTCCAACAACTAAATTAGGTTCCACACGACCAATCGTGGACAGGTCACGACTAGTCGAGAGTACGATTTCCTCACTTATAAATAGAGCACGAATTTAATAGTTTTATATCGAATTCAAGCTAAATCAAAATGGCACTCTGAGAGATAAGTTAGTCATCTTTTTAAGATATATTGTACTCATTTAAAATTCTCTTAATTTAGCTTTGTTATATTTGATTTTTATTCTATATTTCATTCATATTTGAAGAAGGGATTGAGACTTGCCCTTTTCTTGGAATCAAAATCAAATAGAGCTAGCCCAACTTGATTTAATTTAAAATCAACTTAGAACCTAGAACCATATCATAAGTGAGTGTGGACATTGAACTTCTACTCTGATTTGGTTCTTCCGAGCGACATTAAAAAGAGAATATCTAGGTATTTTACATTATGATAAATTTCTGTTTTGATTTTTGAGATTGTGCCAGAAAAATCTCTGTGTTAGTTTGTCTGAGGTGATCCAGAAAACTCAGAGTGTTGGATTTTTTGAATTGTGTAAGCCCACTTGAAAGATATAATTGTGAGGGTTTTAAGTGAACCTTGAAAAACCTATTTTCATAGTGAATGTTAATATCCACTATGTGAGGATATTAGGAGTGGAGTAGTCGTGTGGCTGTTATTTAACAGTTGGTGTGTACACAATCGAACCACTATAATTTATGGTCTTGTAGATTGAATGTTTATTTCTTTTGGTGGATGGTTGTAATTTCCTTTTTTACATTTATGGAGAATGTTGTAATTTCTTTTATGTAAGTGTGGGAATGTTGTAATAGCTTAATTTTATTCCATGCTATTTATTTTTTAATTCCTTTGTATTAGTTTGAGTTTTTGATACACAAACTTTTATAAGAATCAGGTTATCCTACCATAAACCTTTGGTTTTTGGTGTAAGGTTGTCCTTAGAACAACATCTGTATCAATCTCTCAATACTCATACATCTGTATCAACCTTGAAAAACCTATTTTCATAGTGAATGTTAATATCCACTATGTGAGGATATTAGGAGTGGAGTAGTCGTGTGGCTGTTATTTAACAGTTGGTGTGTACACAATCGAACCACTATAATTTATGGTCTTGTAGATTGAATGTTTATTTCTTTTGGTGGATGGTTGTAATTTCCTTTTTTACATTTATGGAGAATGTTGTAATTTCTTTTATGTAAGTGTGGGAATGTTGTAATAGCTTAATTTTATTCCATGCTATTTATTTTTTAATTCCTTTGTATTAGTTTGAGTTTTTGATACACAAACTTTTATAAGAATCAGGTTATCCTACCATAAACCTTTGGTTTTTGGTGTAAGGTTGTCCTTAGAACAACATCTGTATCAATCTCTCAATACTCATACATTTGAGGTTGTATTTAATTTCAGCATTGTGCGATTGTTTATATACTATCTTTATTTAAATTGATTAAATTCTACTGTTAATTTTTAAATTTGGCATAGTCCTATTCACCCCCCCCCCCCCCCCCCCTCCCCTCTAGGACATATATCTCGGCCTTTCAAGTGGTATCAAAGCTTAATAACTTATTTTTAATTATTCTTTTTGGATTTATTTCTAGAGCTAATCGATCTGAGTTATTTGAGATGTCATATTTTGATAACCTTTCAGTCATTAGGCCTCCACCATTTGATGGCTCCAATTATGCCTATTGGAAAGCCAGAATGAGGATTTTCTTAAAATCCATGGATGAGAGCATGTGGTAAGCCACAATGACTGAACGGACCCCTCCTACCACTGAAGTAACTGGTATTGATGGATTCAAATCTATGAAAGTCACACCTTACTTTTCTTCGATAATACTTTAAAAAAATGAGAGTAGTGTCAATGCAAAGGCTTAAAATGTCATAACATGCGCACTATCACCGGATGAATTCAAAAGAATTATATCCTATGATACTGCAAAGTAAGCCTGAGATATTTTAGAAATGACTCATGAGGGAACAACAATTATCAAGAAATTTAAAGTCTAAATCCTCACAACCAAATTTGAAGAAATACGTATGGAGGAAAGTGAAACGTTCATGGACTTTTATACTAGATTAAATGAGATTGTCAACTCTATGTGGGGTCTTAGTGATAAAATCCCAGAAAGTAAAGTTTGTGCAAAGATACTACGCTCACTACCTGAACGGTTAAATTCAAAGGTGACTGCGATCCAGGAACTTTGTGATATAGATAATATGAGGGTAGAAGAATTGGTTGGGCCTTTACAAACCTATGAGTTAACCTTTATGAAATAGCGGTGAAGACCGCTTTAGTTGAATTAAGAATATGCCAATATGTCCTAGAGCGGGCTGAATAGGACTTTTTAAAGTTTTTTTTATGGTTTATTTTAAAATCCTATTACACTAATCCTACCAATAGGCATTTATCAGTATTACTCATAAGTAACCTACTAGCTTCCAAGCCCAGTAGAGGATCCAATCACAAACTACTCAATAAGTGAACAATATGTAACCTAGTTTATGATGGATATGATTATGTATGTGTGTGAGGTGTGATCTCAGACATATAGATAAGAAAGTATTGAAGTAAATCGTAAAAAAAAAAAAAAAAGAATAGCAATCGAAAACATAGTCATTTTTATAGTGGTTCGACTACTTGTTTGCTCCACTCCTAGTAACCGCACTCAACCCTTGAGTGTATCGAATTTCACTTAGGAGGTTTCACAGCGGTCACCTCAAACCTAAGGTTTTAAATCAGGTTCACCTTCAACCTTTACAACCTACCTTGAGGCTGAATGTTTATGCCTTCAAGAGCAAGGGTCAACACAGTGCACCCACTTTTACGCACACTGGCCAAGGATCTTCCATAAGACCCTAACAGAGGTTTCAGACAGTTCACCTCAAACCCAAGGTTTTGACAGGTTCACCTTTAACCAGATGTTTATGTCTCTATAGAGCAGGGGTCCACATAACGCACCCACCATGTACACTCCCACCAGAGGCCTCCTTGAGGACTTGCAAGGGTGAGAAAGACCTTAGACCTAATCCTATAAACGAATGATCAAAGGGTCATCTGTACTCTAGTTACTTATAGATAAGTGGATGAGTCTCTTTTTAGCTCTTGATGAAGATATCCTCCTTTGTTGATGAAGAGTCTTTTGATTCCTTGATTCACAACTTAGAAAATATACGAATGTATGGCGACGGGTTGCGTCAAGGTTATGATGGAATCCTACTCTCAAATATTTTCCTATAAAAGAGATAGAGTGATTCCAATCATCTATGCATTCAAGGCATCCCAACTTAATGATTTGTCATTAAGGCAGTGGCTGGAGGATCTTTGAATGCAGAAGTTTATTCCCCAATCCACCCTATTGAATGTCAATGATAAGGGTGGATTCGAGGATGAACTCCCTTGAGAGAAAGGGCTTTGGGTATATGATCTAAGGTAAAACACTCAAAAGCACTCTCTTATTTCTCTGCCAGCAACAATAGACAAGTCCTCTTTATATAGGCAAAAGGTTCCAACCGATATAAAATGGTCACATTTATGACAGAGTTTGATATCATCGAGCGTATACTCTCGATTGCATCGATGGTCCGCTCGATGACACAATGTCATATGCTTTTGAAATCTCTTGCCAGCTGGTCGAGGGAATCGAAACTTATGTCGATGTCATCAGATTTTGAACTCCGATTTCACTGATGTGAGGTTCAATTCCTCGACATTTGAAAATGAGAGAGACTTGCTTTGAAATATTTCAGGTTTACAAGAATGATCGAGGGACTTTCGAGATCATCAAAATTTGAAAGAATTTTCATTTAAGCTTGCTGGACAGTTTTTACCCCAGTTCGATGCCATCGAGACCGTACCAATATCATCGATATTTGAATATCGATTCTATCGAGTGGCCCTCAGTCATAGATAAACTATCCCAAAATATTTTTTTAGAAAACTTCGCGCCCATGACCGATATCATCAAGAGCCTTCAAATGTCATGGAGATTTAAACTTCGATGGTATCAATGGAGGCTTCGATATATCGAAGCATATAAGATTTTCTTAAGTGAAAACAGGGGTGTCAGAGATCTGCTTGTCGATATTATCAAGTCATCTTCGATGGACTCAAGAATTAAATATCGATGGTATCGATAGGTGTATAGATACATCGATAATTCCGTCCAAAGATATGTGTGGTTGTTGGACACTTATCGTCCTCATTTTGAAGGAATTGATTTGTCATCGAGGACATCGACAACACAAGTCGATCATATCGAGATGTGTTTTGATACAATCAACAAAGCAAGAAAACTTTGAAATTTTCTATCTTTGAAAAAGTTTTCTCACTTAAAAACCCTATGATGTTCTTACTTGTTTTAAGGGTTTTATTTACCTGGTGTTTTTAGGACATAGGATGTGAGGCTTAGATTTACCTATGGTGAGCTTACATACATGCGGTTGAGGCAGATGCTTTGAATTGATCTTCCTATGAGGCTTTGCAGTCTGACTAACACAACACTCACGCTAATTGACAAACCAGGGCACTTTCAATCTCTCCCTTTGTCAATTGTGTGACAAAATACCAAAACACCCTAGACTAGCTTTTATACTGACATCCTAAATTGTGTGTACATATTCTTTATACAATTGTAGAATTTTAACAATGTCATATTCATAACACATCCAGAAGCTGCTCCACCTATTTGTAAATTCCCTCTTGCTTGGTGTAGTTGCTCCCCCTAACACATCCAACACCTTACTCAAGCAGATATACATTTCTTGATAGGGTGTTTGAACTATTCTCCTCCTTGTTGTTAATCATTGACAAAGATTGCATGCCAACAGATATTGACTAAAGTTTTTAAAGACATGGGAGAACACACAAATATAGATGTATAAAGAGAAAATCAGTTTAAGCATACACCATTTTTATAAAGTACGAATATGAATATCAAATCAATTAGAGGAGTGATAAGAACCGATAAAATAATCATGAAAAACACATGCACTCCATATCAGAGACTAGATAAACTAGGAGATCACATATATCAGTCTCGCAGTAAAAATGAGAATTATATCCAGCCACATTTAATAACATCCAACAAGTAGCAGAAAGTTAACAAAGTAATAGACACGCTTAGTATTCCAATGACAACTGCACGTTGCAACTGACGCTTAATGCCCTCAAGGATTGTTATATGTGAGTAGGTCCATCACTTGTTAAGTTGTTGCTTAGAGGACGTCAACTTTCTCTTCAATCGCAGTGAGGCGCCTTTCATAATTGTACAAGCATTCCTCCATCACAGCCATCCCGTTCAATAGATGACGTTCTAAGTGATGGGTCTGGCGGTTTGTGATAGACTCTGGGCTGACCATTGGTGTGCGATTGGACCCCTCACGTGTAGGTCAGACTGATGGTTGAGCATGTTAGACAGCCAGCAACATGGGAAGACTATGCCTGGGAAGAGACGAAGAAGGACACAATTGTTGGGCCTCTTGAACTGCATCACTGTCAAACCATGCAACGTCAGGTGTGGCAAGAAGCCCTGCATGGTGTGTGAGTTTGCATATGAGCAGTGGAAAGGGCAGTGTCACCATCTGATTGCCTTGAATTACACGAATGACTTGGTTGAAGGGAAGAGTCAGCAGGCACACTTGATTTTCTTGATACACATCATAGAGCACATTGATCACAAACGGAGAAAGATGATTACCTTTGACATCGCAAGGATATACATTCGACCCACAAATGCTATGAAGAATTTTAAAAGTGGGTCCAAGATAGTTGATGTGTAGCAAATTTTCATCATTTCGTGGAACAGTAGTGCCTTGACATAATGCATGAGTTATTTCTCCCCACACACCCAAACCATTGAGATTCCTGGTGGTCACTGGGATTATAGTGACATCAAGATCTAGAAGGTACACTAGGGTGATTGGAGTGATAAGCTTTGAGTAATGTGCAAGTTTAACCTGAATGCTGGGGAGATCATCACTAATGACATAACAATGATTGAAGAATTCTTGGATCACACCCAATTGATATGATCCTCCAAGATTTAAAATATTCTGCCAACCTATTACTTCCAAAAGTAGGTCCACTCCAAAAGGTTCTATGGCGCTATTGAGAAGTAGCCATTCAACAATGGTGAATGGACATCCTTCCATAGGTTGATGCCTACTGGATTATGAGTGCATGTTCTTTGATTGCAGAGAGTAAAGAGAAGACTTACCTTTACCCTTGAGCATGTTTTATAAATGTGAGAGGCTGGTAAGGGTGAGAGGAAGTGCTCAGAGAAGAGAAGGAATGAGTTTGAATTCGAATGCAGTCTCTCTCAATATAGCAGATTCGTCGATTATATCGATCAGTTATTGATAGCATCGTCATGACTTTTATCAAGAATTGTGCTGACGGTCGTTGGAAACACAATAATTCATTGAACGCAGCTCGGCCATTGGGATGGACTAGTAGTTAAGGCGTTGTATTCCCAAGACCTGTTGATTGCATCGATAGAGTAACTCGATGGCATCGATGTTCAAATCACGATGGTATTGAAACTGCATAGATATCATCGGAATTGTGAAAATTTTAACATTTTAGTTCATCACTGTTAACTTTAAATGGTTTGGAGGAATATCTCAGACTTAAGATTTACCTGTGTGGATCATTGTCCCTGAGATATCATCAATGAGTACATATGCCAATTGATTTTTGAAGGTCACAAAACCTGTTTGTATCAAGAGGCTTTGTGAGGATATCGGCAAGCTATTTTTCAGTAGTTACATAATCCAATGCAATGATCTTTTCTTCAATAAGTTTTCGAATGAAATGATGACGAATGTCAATATGCTTGGTTCGAGAGTGCTGAACTGAATTTTTTGAGATGTTTATATGACTTATGTTATCATAAAAAAGACACATTGTAGGTTGTACAATCCCATAGTCCAATGGCATCTGTTTCATCCAAAGGAGTTGTGCACAGCAACTACCTACAACTATATATTCAGCCTCCATAGTGGATGATGAGATTAAATTTTATTTCTTACTTTGCCAGAAGACCAAACAATTGCTAATATAAAAATATCCTCCACTCATCAATTTTTTATCATCCAAATTTTCAGCCCAATCTGCATCAGAATAGCCTACAATGATGGTGGATGTTTCAAATGGGTAACATAAACCGAAGGTGGTAGTTTCTGCTACATATTTGATAATCCTTTTAACAGTCATTAGGTAGGATTCCTTAAGATCTGCTTGATACCGAGCACACACTCCCACACTAAAGGATATATCTGGATGACTAGCTGTGAGGTATAGTAGGCTTCCAATCATACTCCGATAGAGATGTTGGTCCAAACTTTTGCCGTTAGTATCGTTAGAAAGTTTAAGTGTGGTACTCATGGGCATGTGATAAGTGCGTCCAGACTCAAGCCCAAATCCTTTCACAAAATATTTTGCATACTTGGTCTGATTTATAAAAATTTCATCATTTAATTACTTGACTTGTAATCCTAGAAAGAAGTTCAATTCGCCGACCATGCTCATTTCAAATTTTGATTTCATGAGGTTGGTGAATTTGTATGTAGCATCTCCACATGTTGACCTAAACAATATATCATCCACATAAATTTGTGCAATAAGAAATGAGTTCTTAATTCTTTGGGTAAATAGTGTCTTATCTACACTTCCTCTGTACAATTCATGGTATAAATGAAATTTTGTTAATCGTTCATACCAGGTACGTGGTGTTTAAGACCATACAGAGCTTTGGCCAGACGATACACAAGAATGGGGTGCTTAGGATCTGAAAATCCTTTTAGTTGTTCTACATAAACTTCTTTAGCAAGATACCCATTAAGAAAAGCACTCTTAACATCCATTTGAAACAGTTTAAATTTTAGTGCGCATGCAATGGACATAAGAATTCTAATAGACTCAAGAGAAATGACAGGAGAAAATGTCTCATCAAAATCAATTCCTTCTATCTGTGCGTATCCTTAAGCGACTAGCCTTGCTTTATTTCTGATCACATTGCCTGCCTCGTCGAATTTATTCTTGAAGACCCATTTGGTTCCAATGACATTTGTATCAGTTGGTCTGGGAACCAATTTCCATACTTCATTTCTCTGGAATTGTTGAAGTTCTTCTCGCATAGCATTTATCCAGTGTTCATCTTGAAGAGCTTCTACAATATTTTTGGGTTCAATTTTTGAGGTAAAGAAAAAATGACTATAGATATTTTCTATCTACCGTCTAGTTTTCACACCGTCATTAGGATCTCCAATAATTTACTCTCGAGGGTGATCCTTTATGATGGGTATGTCAGATAATGGTTGAGGTTCAATGGATGATGGAGATTTGTTATCAGATTTTTCTGGTATGCATGAATCTACATCATCTTCTAATTCATTTACCGGGGTATCTTCTTCATGATGATGATCATCAATTACCACATTGACAGACTTTTGAATAATGAGAGTTCTTAGGTTGTACACTCTATATGCACGACTATTCATGACATACACCAGAAAAATACCTTCATCACTTTTAAACTCGAATTTTCCAAGGTGATCTCTATCACTTAAAATGTAGCATTTACTACCAAACACCCGAAAATATTTCACACTTGGTAGTTTTCCATACCATAATTCATATGGAGTTTTGTTCAAACCTACTCTAAGATATACTCTATTAATGATGTAGGAGGTGGTATTGATGGCTTCTGCTCAGAAACTTTGTACCATGTCTTTCCCATTTAGCATAACTGACCCCATGTCTTGCAATACTCAATTTTTCCTTTCAATGACTCTATTTTGTTGTAGGGTTTTTGGGGCTGAGAATTCATGACAAATTCCTTTCTCATTGCAATATTTTTTAAAATTTTCATTTTCAAATTCCCCACCATGATCACTTCTGATGTGATTGATGCAATATCCTTTTTCATTTTAAAGTCGCTTTGCCAAAATTACAAATTCTTTAAAGGCATCTGATTTCTCTTGAAGGAATGCAACCCAAGTAAATCTGGTGTAGTCATCTACTACCACCAGGAAGTATCTTTTCTTACCATGGCTTTTCACTTTGGTCGGGCCAACTAGGTACATATGAAGCAAATCCAAAGGCTTTGTTGTTGCTATGGTGGTTATCTTTTTGTGGCTAACTTTTATCTGTTTTCCTTTTAAACATTCTCCACAAACAACTTTTTCCTCTTTTCTAATCTTTGGAAGACCTTTAACTAAATTTTTTGAACTCAACTTATCTAAATTTTGGTAGTAAATATGTCCCAACCTTTGGTGCCATAATTTGGATTCATTCTTTACAGTCATATTACATTTTGTGGATAACTCACTCTCATTTGTACTCTCAATAATATAAAAGTTATCATTAGTACGCAAACCTTTCATGAGAGATTTTCCTATATGATTTAAAATCCTACACACATCTTTTGAAAAAGTGACTAGATGTTCTTTATTACATATTTGAGAGATATTAAGGAGAATATGTTTCAGACCTTCTACACAAGAATATGTTTAATTTTTGAAAGGCCTGGTACAGTTATTGTTCCTTGTCCAACAACTTTGGAAGAGTTATCATCTCCAAATGTGACTGATCCTCCATCAAAGTCTGAATATTCACAAAAGTGAGTTTGATCACCAGTCATGTGTCTGGACCATCCACTATCAAGGTACCATTTTGAACTATTGCCAACTTTCGGAGCAGTATGGATTACTAGGCAATTGTTTCGATTTGTCACACCTTATGAGACACTGTTGACCATGATTCCAACTTCAGTCAAGATCACTCTCTAGGCAGTGAAGCCCTTAAAGAGAGACCTCCTCTGATACCAATTAAAATAGCAGTGAAGATTGCTTTAGTTGAAGTAGGAATATGCCAATATGTCCTACAGGGGGGTGAATAGGACTTTTTAAAGTTTTTTATGGTTTATTTAAAAATCCTATTACACTAATTCTACCAATAGGCACTTATCATGATTACTCAAAAGTAACTCTGCTGGCTTCCAAGCTCGGTAGAGGATCCAATCATAAACTATTTAAGAAGTGAACAATATGTAACCTAGTTTATGATGGATATGACTATGTATGTGTGTGGAGTGTGATCTCAGAAATATAGATATGAAAATATTGAAGTAAATCACACAAATAAAAGAATAATAATTGTAAACACTGTCATTTTTATAGTGTCTCGACTACTTGTCTACTCCACACCTAGTAACCATACTCAACCCTTGAGTGTACCGGATTTCACTAAGGAGGTTTCACAGCGGTTCACCTCAAACTTAAGGTTTTAAATCAGGTTTACCTCCAACCTTTACAACCTACACTGAGGCTGATTGTTTATGCTCTCACGAGCAAGGGTCAATACAACGCACTCACTTTTAGGCACACTGGCCAAGGATCTTCCATAAGACCCTAACAGAGGTTTCACATGGTTTACCTCATACCCAAGGTTTTAACTTATTCACCATTAACCAAATGTTTATGCTCTCCACAGAGTAAGGGGTCCACACAACACACCAACCACATACACTCCCACCTCCTTGAGGACTTATAAGGGTGAGAAACACCTTAGACCCAATCCTACAAAGGAATGATCAAAGGGTCCTGTAGACTCTAGTTACTTACAAATAAGTGGATGAGTCCCTTTTTAGCTCTTGATAAAGATCTCCTCCTTTGTTGATGAAGAGTCTTCTGCTTCCTTGATCCGCAACTCATAAGATATATCGATGTATGGCGACGGGTTGGGTCAAGGTTATGATGGAATCCTACTCTCAAATATTTTCCTATAAAGGAGATAGAGTGATTCCAATCATCTATGTATTCAAGGCATCCCAGCTTAATGATTTTCCATTAAGGTAGTTGCTAGAGGATCCTTAAATGTAAAAGTTCATTCCCCAATCTACTCTATTGAATATCAATTATGAGGGTGGATTAGAGGATGAACTCCCTTGAGAGAAAGGGCTTTGGGTATATGATCTAAGGTAAAACACTCAAAAGCACTCTTTTCTTTCTTTGTCAGTAACAATAGACAAGTCCTCTTTATATAGGCAAAAGGTTCCAACAGATATAAAGCGGTCACATTTATGATAGAGTTCGATATCAACAAGCGTATACTCTCGATTGCATCGATAGTCCACTCGATGACACAAACTCAATGTCATATGCCTTGCCAGCTGGTCGAGGGAATTGAAACTCGTGTCGATGTCATCAGATTTTGAACTCCAATTTCATCGATGTGAGGTTTGATTCCTCAACATTTGAAAATGAGAGAGAGTTTCTTTAAAATATTTCAGGTTTACAAGAATGATCGAGGGACCTTCGAGATCATCTGAATTTGAATGTCGATGATATCGATAGCTATGTCGAAGCATCGATAAATCGAAATAATTTTTGTTTAAGCTTGTTGGACTGTTTTTATCCCTGTTCGATGCCATCGAGACCGTACCGATATCATCTATATTTGAATATCGATTCTATCGAGTGACCCTCGATCATAGATTAACTATCCTGAAATATTTTACTGGAAAACTTTGCTCCCATGACCGATATCATTGAGAGCATTTCAATGTCATTGAGATTTGAACTTCGATGGTATCGATGGAGGCTTCAATATATCGAAGCATATAAGATTTTCTTAAGTAAAAATAGGGGCGCCAGAGATCTGCCTGTCAATATTATCGAGTCATCTTCGATGGACTCGAGAATCAAATATCGATGGTATCGATAGGTATATGGATACATCGATAATTCCATTCAGAGATATGTGTGGTTGCTAGACACTTTTTATCCTCATTCTGATGGAAACGATTTGTCATTAAGGACATCGACTTTGCAAGTCGATCATATCCAAATGTGTTTCAATAAAATCAATAAAGAAAGAAAACTTAGAAATTTTCTATTTTCAAAAAAGTTTTCTCACTTAAAAATCTTATGATGTTCTAACTTATTTTAACGGTTTTATTTACCTGGTGTTTTTGGGACATGGGATGTGAGGCTTAGATTTACCTATGGTGAGCTTGCACACATCCGGTTGATGCAAACGCTTTGAATTGATCTTCCTATGAGGCTCTGTAGTCTTATTGACCCAATGCTCACACTAATTGACAAACCAAGGAACTTTCATTTTAAAGCTCCTAAAGGTAAATCTATTGCTCTTAAATCTTCTAAATGTATTTCTCAAGAAAATTGTAATTCTGATTTAAAAAATTCTGAAGATGATATGTAACACCCCGGATTTTGGCTAACCTGGGATTTGACGTCCTTAGGCAGTGGGTCAATTAAAACACCTGAAAAATCGTTCAGAACCCAATTCCATAGCCAAAGAAACCACTTAGGATAAATTTCTTTAGAAACTAAGCATAAGTTAGCTAGCGCAATGTTGGAGTGGCTGGGAAACAGTCCCTGATCACTTTAAATACGTTCTACAAGACCCAAATCGAGTAGAACCAATGACTCTAGAATACTCTATAACCTCGGACCAAACTCTAAGCAGCTTTGTTCTCTAGACCACTTTGAATCTTTGTATTGGATCTAGACCGCACGTCGAAAGTCCGATACCTCCTATCTTAGACCGTTAGAACCGTCTAGCTGGACTTGACACTCATTCCAAAAATTAAGTCAAACCGATAATCACAGGCTATTTCATTGAGCCCAGACCGAAGAGAGTGAGAATAGGGTTAGAATTGGAATTTGAAATTCAAATCTGGCACACAATTTGACGCATCAGTATTGAGCGTTCTGACCGTCAGAATACAGCCAAATTACACCCTTGGATCAGGAAAAATATCTATTATATATCACGAGACTTATAGGCCTGATCTTGGTGCGATGACCGTTAAACTGAAACTGGACCGCCACGTGCGATCTGGGAACCCTACCGGTCTGAAAACTGGATGTGTGCTAGATCCAGTATGCATGAGCTTAAGTCCGACCACATTTGGCCAGGGGACCTTCAGAAATGCCCTTTTGGACCGAAACGGCCCCGATTGGGTTAGGCACCAAGTAAACATTGTTCCCAAGCCTATTTTGGGCATGTTGTAGGCTATAAAAGGGATTGAAACCCTCACTCCTCTCTTCCATCCAAATTTGAGAGAAGCCCTAGCTTGGGAGAGAAAAAAAAGTGAGAGATTGTGAGAGAGTGGGGGAGTTCTTCCTGCCACTTGTGCTACGTGTTGCACGTGCTTAAGCAACACACCTCTACCACTTTTCCGGCGATTTCACCGCGATTCTAGGTAAGTAAATACCCTAAATAGTTGTTGATCTGAGTTTCCCTTGTTTCCATAGCGATGTAGCTTATGGATCTCGTGTATTAGGTTCCTTATTCGCCGTAGACGAAGCGTATACGCTCCGTTTCAATTTCCGAGTCTACAAGACATAAGGTGAGGATTTTAGACGCTTTGATTGACGGTTTACAACACTTTCAATGTCGTTTAATAGTAGATTATCGACGGCATCGCCGTTTGACATGTACAACATGCTCTCCGTTTCCTGTTTCGTAAATTAACGAAGAATATGAGATTTAGGGCATTTTAGTCATTTGTAGGAAGTACGGTCTACGTGCATATTTTGCTGACGTGATTGACATGGTTTGTCGCCGCATTAGGGAGTTAGGAATGCTTGCATAATCAGTTTGGCAAAGAGATTCGCCAAGTTGCGCACTTTGGGTCGACATACTATATGTGGACTTAAGTGTGTAGTGTATGTGTTTGTATAAATGCTTGTATTAGTATGTATTGAATTAAATGATGTTATGTAGTAGTTTGAGATTGATTTCTTGATTAATATGCTGATCTAAATGATTTCCTACATGTTGACCTTATGCATGATTGCATTACATGCATGGAATGTATGTGGGTGAAGATTTGATTAAGTTGAATATTATAACATGTGTTAACATGCTCACATAATCCTGTTTCAATTCCAATACCTTTGCATATGTTGTTAATGTGATTCCATAGATGTGTGGGACTAGACTTAGTCCAGGCAGTCGGTAACCGAGCGAATTCGTGGCTGACTGGTCATAGCCACGAACGACGCGTCGATGAACGTGATTCGTGTTGAGAGTTGGCGGCAGTGGTTAGGCCACGCGAAGTGTTTTACGCACTTCATGTCGTTCGACTTGAGATGCGATCGCGCTAGTCGAGCCCGTCAAGTAACCCGACTGGCCGATGTATGTTCACCTTGTATGTATCATAACTTCTTGAACCTAGGGTACTGAACTTACCATTGTAAACCCTGTTAACCATGGTACCTTGATCCACGAAGACTCCTGAGCCGGGCATGGTGGTATGGGACACCGTGGTCGAGCTGTCGGCCTACGCTGGGGCCACAAACCTTCCCATAGTGACCAGTGAGCACCTAGACTCGTGAGCAGATTATGGTGGTATGGGACACTATATTCTAGCTATCGGCCTACACTGATCAGGCGACGAGCCCTTTGTAGTGACCGCGAGCGTATTCTGAGTCCACGGGAGGCGACGACCCTTCCGTGCAGTAGAGTACAGTAGGCCTGTATTGATAAGGTGATGGGGGAGCGGTGCAACGAGTGCGAGCAACAGCCCTGGCAGCCCTTGCAGTGACCTACGAAATATACATCATATGAGATTACTAGGAGTGACGACCCTAGACAGGATCTGTGTTGGGATTGATACAAGGGAAGTACCTTAGTTTCCCAATCCTGCTGTTTGAATGGACTAATAACAACTAGGTAATCATATCACCATGACATTGCATGTGCCTGGAAGATGTGGAGCACTTGAGGGAGTGCGGCATGCCGCGGTCGTAAGATGTTGCCGCATGAGGGTGATCGTCGGTGAGGGCATACATCACGTCATGTCATCTTGCATTAACAACAGTATTAGGATTGTCTGATTTACTGCTTTACTATTATCGCGTGATTGAATTGTGAACATGCTAATCCATGCTCTCTTATCCCACTGAGTTGATCACTCACTCCCACGTTACGGGATGGTGTTTCCGGACACCCACCAGTCCCTTTTGTGATTGCAGATGATGGCGCGGCCTGTGAGGCGGAGCTGGACTTGATGATGAGAAGGAGGATTCCTCCTTTATGCGTGTTCTGATTGACGGGATTGCAGGGAGGTTGATTAGATACTTTGACATTTGTCATTTTGAATTTTTAGCGCTCTCATGTATATTCATTTTGTTTACTTTTGAAGTATACATGTATGTGCATAACCTGGTAATATATTCACACTCTGGAGACATACAACAGTTTATGTACGTTATACATACTATTACAGTCTTCCGCTTGCAAATTTCACTGTCTCTGGAGTATGATATGCTGTTCTGGCTTAATCTCACTCATGTTAATACATTATCATAGACAACATTCAATCATACATATCCATGTTGCATAAATAACATTTTGGAACTCGGGAGTTGGGTTTTTGCTCGACCCCCCAATTTTCGGGATGTTACATGATATGGCCCTTTTAGCTAAAAAATTTTATAAGATTCTTAAAAGTAAAAAGAGGGTTGATTTTTAAAAATCTAATGATAAGAAAAGATCTAAATCTAAACCTTGGAAATCTTTAAAAGATAGTTATTTCTACAACTCCCATGAATATAGACATTTAACGAATAAGTGTCCTAAAAAGGACAAACCTAAAAAGAATAGTATGTTGGCTACTTGGGATGAATCTTCCAGCTCTGAAGCCTCTTATGAATCAGAAGATTTTGAAACCGAGTCGGGCAATGAAGTTAAAGCCCTTATGACTCTAGCCAAGTTCACTTTTTCAGATCATGATGATTCAACTAGTGAAGAAAATTTGAATAGTGATCATGAAAATGAAGAAGATCTTTAAGATGCTTGTAATGCCCTATACAAGGAAAGTTGTAAAATTACCGTAAAACTAAAACTTCAGAAAGAAAAGTTTTTGAAACTTAAAAAAAAAAATTAATACTCTTGTTTAGAAAAATCTCACATTTCAAATTGTTTTGAAAAAACTAAATGCGATTTAGATTTCAAAACCTCTCTTATTGAAAATCTAATATCTGAAAATGAAAAACTAAAACTTAAAGTCTCTCCAATTTTGAGTTTAAAAGACACTTGGAGGTATGCCTAAGGTGATCCTAAGTTAGAAAATTTCTTATCCGGATCCAGAAAATGTGACGACCAATCCAGTTTGGGCTACGACAAAAGTATTCCTCCCAAACATAAGAATATGCCTCCTAAGTTTGTAAAAGGAGAGTTGTCAAACTCAAAAGGGAAAAATCTAAATCAAAATTATCCTAAAAATGTTTAAACTTTTCAACCCTTAAAACCTAAAAGCAACCATATAACTATAAAAATCAGAATCGTAATCCTTTAGCTGAGAAAATTGTTGATTTACATAAGGAGTTGTTAAAATCCAACTCAGTGGGTCAGTCTTATAATAACTACAAACATAAGAAGACCAACTATTCTCCTAAACCTAAGACTGTAATAACATGTGTTCATAAGGTTACCTGCTTGGTTGCCCACACTGCTTTCAGAGCTACAATCCATTCAAAGTGGTACATAAACAGTGGATGCTCCAGACGCATGACTGGTAACAAAGGTCTGTTTACCAATCTTACAGATATAACTAATGGTTTAGTTACTTTTGATGATGGTAATAACTACAGGATTGTTGGCCAGGGTACGGTTCAACTCTATAACCTCCCTTTATTTGAGAATGTTTTATATGTAGAAGGGTTAAAACACAACTCATTAAGCATTTCTTAAATATGCGATAATAATCATAGTGTAAAATTTACCAACCTAGGGTGTGAAATTTTAAATAAAAAGGGTTCTGTAATATTAACTGGTCGCAGAACTTTTGAAAACTACTATATTATAAGTGATTCTAGCTCATCTAATTTATCATGTTACATGGTCCATACCGATGAGACCGAGTTATGGCATAGACGCCTTAGACATGTACACTACCACAACTTATATAGATTGAGTAAAAGAGAGTTAGTAAGAGGCTTAACCAAAATATAAAAAATAGATAAAATATGTGGTGAATGTCAGATTGGCAAGAAAACTAGGAGTTCTCACAAAAAGGTGGACTCCAATGCCACATCTAAACCACTCGAACTCCTCTATATGGATCTTATTGGACCAGCTAGAATGGAGAGTCGAGGTGGCAGGAAGTATATATTGGTAATTGTTGATGACTTTACTAGATATACTTGGGTAGTCTTCTTAAGAGACAAAACAGAAACTCTCGATAAAGTTAAAAGGGTACTTATACGTATCTAAACTGAAAAACATTCTCAAGTTTATAAGATTTGTAGCGATCATAGATTAGAATTTGAGAATAATGGTTTTGAAAAGTTTTGCAATGATCACGGAATATCACATGAATTCTCTCTGCCCACAATGCCACAACAAAATGGTATAATAGAAAGAAAATATAGAGTGCTTCAAGAAATGGTTAATTTAATGTTAAATAGTATGAAGCTCCCTAAAAATCTTTGGGCCAAAGCTGTAAGTACTACATGTTATATAATTAACTGCGTTTATACTAGAAAATTAAATAGTAAAATGGCTTACGAAATGTGGTTTGATAAGAAGCCTACTGTCAAATACTTTCAGGTTTTTGGAAGTAAGTGTTATATTTCATGAGACCGAGAAAATCTGGGTAAGTTTGACACCAAAAGTGATGAAGGGATATTTTTAGGGTATTCTCTGAATAGTCGAGCATATCATGTTCTTAATAAGAGAACCGATATTATTCAAGAGTCTATTAATATGGTCATTGACAATCACTTGAATACACCTGCCTCATATTCAGAAAATGATGAAGTTCTTTTAATTGATAAACCATATACTTCATCAAGTTAAAATAATTCTGAACTAAGGATGTAAGTGTTATGGTTTCTTGCTCCTTTGTTTGTCAAATTTTGTTGTGCCAAAATCTCAATTTGTGTCTTGTGTAGCACGTTGATGTTCAAGGCATTGCATCACAATGCTTCATGTCAAGAACGAAGATCTACTTCAAGAAATGCAATGTTAAGTACATTGTCCACTCCTGTATGCTTCAAAGTTTAGAGTTTTTAAAGAGCTACATCAAAAGGCAAGTTCATGTTCAACTCAAGATAAAGTACAACTCAAGATAAAGTATAACTCAAATCCAAGCTTTAAAAGATCTCTAGTTCAAGTTACACCTTGTGTAGAGATCTCAAGCTTCATAATCTTCAAAGGTCAACAATCATCTGAAGAAATGAAGACTCAATGTTCATACATCACTTTCAAGGTATGATTGACCTTAAATTGACCTTAGGGTAGGTCATTTTGTATACATAATTCAAATTGAATCACTTTATAAGTGTTTGGACTATTCTAAGAATAGTCCTGAACCTTGTTCGACTAGTCCTAGCACTGGCTCGACCAGTCCTAAGTTTGTTACAATTTTTTAGAATTTTTTTTTCATCTATGACTAGTCCTGGACTCTGCTCGACCAGTCATATGAACAATAAACGATTCAATCCATGACCAGTCCAGCAGTTTCGACTCAAACTCTAACAACTATTCCTGGCTCCTCACGACCAATCGTGAAGGACTTACGACTGGTTGTGGATAGCCTTTGACAAGTCGTGGAACGATTTTATCCGATCGTGCTCAAAAATTCAAAAATCTGTTCGACCTTCGACCAGTCGAAGTGTCCTCAAGACCAGCTGTAGGTGCGATTTCTCCAACTATAAATAGAGCACAAATTTTAGAGTTTTGATAATCCAATTCAAGGAACTTTAAGGCATCACTCTGAGAGATAATTTTATGTTTTTTTTAAAGCTACATTGTGCATATTCAATATTCTCTTTTGTTAACTTTTTATATTTGATTTTGTTTCTACATTTCAATCTGATTTGAAAGAGGAATTGTGATATTCCACTTCTTGGAATCAAAATCAAACAGAGCTAGCCTGACTTGATTTAATCTAAAATCAACTTAGACCTATAACCATTTTAAAGTGAGTATTGGACATTGAACTTCTATATTCGAACTTCTACTCCGACTTGGTTCTTCTGGCCTGCAACAAAAGAAGAAATCTAGGTATTTTACATTTGTGTAAATCTTCTGTTATTTTGGTTTCTTTTGAGATTAAGCTAGAAAAATATCATTTATTGGGTTATCTAAGGAGAGCTAGAAAACTCAGAGTGGGGTTTTTTAAATTGTGTAAGCCCATTTGAAAGACATAATTGTGTGGGTTTTAAGTGAACCTAAGAAAAACCTATTTTTCATAGTGATCACTAATATCCGCTATGTGAGGATATTAGGAGTGAAGTAGCAAGTTGTGTGGCTGTTGTTTAACAGTTGGTGTACACACAGGCGAACCACTGTAACTCTTTGTGTTTTGTGAATGTGTGATTTATTTTCTAAATCTTTTATCATTCAATATTGTGGGATGTATGTGTGGATGTGAATGTTGTAATCTTTCATTTCAAGCATTGTGGGAATGTTGTAATAACTTAGAATTTCTTTATTGTAATTTCCTTTCTTCATTTCCAGTTTGAGATTTTGTTTCTCTAATTGTTCTAGTAAGGTTGTCCTGCCATAAACCCTTGGTTTCTATGATGAAAGGTTGTCCTTAGAACAACTAGAATTTACGGTTGCTTTACATTCTATATTGTGGATTATTATTGTTTGTTTACTTAGCTATCTTATTGTTTTATTCCACTGTTATCTTTTCAAATTTGGCATAGTCCTTTTCACCCCCCCCCCCCCCCCCCCCCCCTCGTCTAGGACATATAGCTTAGCCTTTTCAAGTGGTATCAGAGCCTAATAGCTTGTTTTAATTGTTATATTTTTGGATTTATTTCATGATCTAACCGATCTAAGCTATTTATAAGATGTCAAATTTTGATAGTCTTTCAGTCATTAGGCCTACACCATTTGATGACACCAATTATGCTTATTGGAAAGCCAGGATGAGGATTTTCCTTAAATCCATGGATGAGAGTGTGTAACTAGCCACAGTGACTGAATGGACCCCTCCTACTACTGAAGTAACTGGAATTGGTGGATGCAAATCTATGAGAATTATACCTTATTTCTCTTGGACCACACTTCAGAAAAGTGAGAGTAGTGCAAATCTAAAAATACTAAATGCAATCACTTACGCTCTATCATCGGATGAATTCAAAAGAATTATATCCTGTGATTTTACAAAGTAAGCCTAGGATATTTTAGAAATGACACACGAGGGAAAATTAATTATCAAGAAATCTAAGATTCAAATCCACACAACCAAATTTGAGGAAATACGTATGAAAGAAAATGAAATGTTCATGAACTTCTATACAAGATTAAATGACATTGTGAACTCTATGTAGGGTCTTAATGATAAAATCCTAAAAAGTAAAATTTGTTAAAAAATACTACGCTCACTTCCTGAACGGTTCAATTCTAAGGTAAGTGCGATCTAGGAACTTCCTGATATGGACAACATGATAAACGATAGGAAATATAAATCACACATCCACAAAACACAAGGGATTATTATGGTTCGCCTGTGTGTACACCAACTGTTAATAAATATCCACATAGCTACTCCACTCTTAATATCCTTACACAGTGGATATTAGCATTCACTATCAAAGATAGGTTTTCTAGGTTCGCCTAAAAACTTCACAATTGTGTCTTTCTTTGTGGGCTTACACAATTAAAAAAACCCCAATTCTGATTTTTCCTGACTCTCCTCAGTTAACCAATACAATGAGATTTTTCTGGCAAATCTCAAATTAAAACCAAATGAAAGTAAATTACACAAAAGTAAAATACTTGAATTTCTCCTTCGTTGTAGCAGCCCAAAAGAACCAAGCAGGAGTAGAGGTTCGAATGTCAAAGTTCAATGTCCAATACTCACTTTATAATGGTTCTAAGTTCTAATGGATTTTAAATTAAACCAGATAGGTTAGCTTTAATTGATTTTGATTCTAGAAAAAGGAAAATAAAACTTCCTCTTTTCAGATCAGATTGGAATACAGGAAACAAAATCAATTTAAAAAGCTAAAGAAAGAGAATATTAAATATGCACACTTAGCTTAAATGGAGCACAGACTTATCTCTCAGAAGGCCGAATTAAAAAAGGTTAAGTTCTATCAAATATTCTAAGATTCGTGCTATATTTATAGGTAAGAAAATCACATCTTCGACTAGTCCAAAGATGTCTATGACTGGTCATAGAACCAACGGATATTTGAAATTTCGGGCACGATAAGATAAGACAGTTTCACGACTGGTTGTAGGTAGTCTACGTGTAACGTCCCAAAAATATTTGTACAAAGACACGAGTACCACCTTAAGCAGAAATCACTTAGGACTAAATCCTTTAGAAATTTAATGAGAATTAACTAGCGCTAAACTAGATTACCTGTGAAATTTGGTACTGAATTCCCAATTGACGGTCCCGGCTGCTTCTTCTGCGATCGATCGACAACAGTTAGGATTCTTCCCATTTTATCTTCCCCTCTTGATCCAGCTGGTCGAACAGCAGGAATGAGGGCGATCTTCAACGAAGTGCCACTTTAGGTAATAACGGACTTGAACCGCTGACTCTCTCGGTGTAAATGAGGCACTATAATTTCGGGCGCGATAAGATAAGACGGTTTCACAACTGGTTATAGGTAGTCTATGTGTAACATCCCGAAAAAATCCGTACAAAGACCCGAGTACCACTTCAAGAAGAAATCACTTAGGACTAAATCCTTTAGAAATTTAACGAGAATTAACTAGCGCTAAACTAGATTACCTGTGAAATTAGCACTAAACACTTTAAATACATTCTGCAAGACCCAAAACTTGCAGAATCATTAACACTACATTACCCCAAAATCTAGGATCAATCTCTAAACCCAGTTGCTCTCAGGAGCATTCAAAAACTATGTATTGGACCTAGACCATACATCGAAAGTCTGATAGCAACAAACTTAGACAATTATGACCACCTAGTTGGACTTGACAATCACCTAGAAATTAAAGTCCAGATGACGTCCTGAGACTATTTTATTGAGTTCAGAGTGAAGTGTGTGAGAACGTGAAGATTTTTATGAAATTAAATATGAATTTAAGTAATCTGAGTTGTGTCACTTGTGGACCAATTATAATATTTCTGATTGTTGAATTCTGACCCAAATTTACACTTAGACCAGGGGAGATGTCCCACACATGCCAATGTACTTATGGTCCTGATCAAGTATCAGTGACCATTAAACTGAAATTGGTCCGTCACGGTCGATCTGTAAACCTGCTCGGAATAAAAACTAAACTTGATCATGATCCAATATTTGGGAGCTTAAGTCCGACTACATTAGCAAAGGGATCTCTAGAAATGCTCCGTTGGATCGGAATAAGCCCGATTTGGTTATAAACTAAGTATACCTTGGCCCTGGGGCTATTTTCGGTAGTTTTGGTCCTATATAAGGGCTTTAAAACCCCTCTCACATATTCCATACGAATTTGGGAAAAATTCCAGGAGAGATAAGAGAGTAAAGAGAGAGAAAGTGAGAGAGAAGTTGGTGTGGCTTCCTAGAATTCTTCCTTGCTAATCCACCTGCTGAAACGGCAATCCCGTATAGTTCTTTTGGTAGCTCCAACGCCGTACTTGAGTAAGTAATCCTAACCCTAATCCATTCTAGGGTTTCAAATAGCCTAAGTACCGAAATAGCTAACATATTACATGTTATAGGTGGCCCTCGCATCGTAGGAAGTGACTTGACATACAAACTGAGTTCGATGCGCATTTACAGGCGTATGGTGCGGACTATATGCATATAGGTTATGGTTTTCAAGGCTTTCAATGTCGGTTAATGATTTATTACTGACATGGATGCTATTTCACATGCCAAATGCAATGTTAGTTTCGCGTTTCAGTTATATATGAACTATGTTATGTTTAGTGTATTTCATGTATTTGTAGAAAGGATCGTATACGTATGAAATTTGGAATTATGTTTACCATAATTAATTGTCATGTATATATGCTAGTTGTATGTGTAACAATTTCTTGGCGAAAGGATTTTTCCTAATATGTTTTATAACCAAAGTATATTATATACGTTGGAAGGTGTAGTCTAAATGTTTGTAAAATGTCTGAATGAGTTAGTCGTTAGTAAATTGTGATTTATAAGGGAGTTGAGATAAGAATGCCAACTACCTTAACTGTGTGTAAGATTTCCTCCATGTACTGTATAGCCTGTTTAGTCATGTTAAACTGTCTAAGATTTCCTCCATGTACTGTATATTCATGTTTAAGTTATATTCCATAACATACTCAAATGATTGTAGGATTTGACTTAAGTATTCATTACTGCTTTGATTTTCTCATATGCTTATTTGTTGTAATTGAATGTGGTGGGGACTATGACATAGTCTGGGCAATCGGTAACAGGCCTTGATTTGGTGGTTAAAGTTATTTCACCACACAGGATGTGGTCGACGAATTCGGGCCGTGCTTGAGATGTCGACAGTGGTTAGGCCACACGGAGTGCTTACACACTTCATGTCGATCATCCCGATGTACAATTATCCTAGTCGAGCTTATCAATTAACCCGATTGATTGATCTATGTTCAGCATGTATGGACGTTACTGCTTGAACCTAAGATACCAAACTTACCAGTGAAATGCCCGTTTAACATTGGTACCACGATCCGTTAAGACTCATGAGCTGGGCATGGTGGTAAGGGACACCGTCGTCAAGCTGTCGGCCTACGCTGGGGCGACGAGCCTCTCCATAGTGACCAGTGAGCAACACAGACTCATGAGTCAAATATGGTGGTATGGGACACTGTATTCGAGTTGTTAGCCTACACTAGCGTAGCCTAGTGTGGTCCCCAGTCGGGTTGGTGACGAGCCTTTGAAAATAGACTGCCAGTTGGCAGGGCATTAGTGGAGTGACCTCGAGTATGAATAGGCCTACCTCAGCGCATCCTAGCTGTGGTCCCCAGTCTAGTTGGTGATGAGCCTTCGAAAATAAACTTCTACTTGGTAGGGCATTTGTGGTAGTGACCTGAACTTTCTTGTCGTATGTAATTAACTAGGATTGATGACCCTAAATGGATCAATGTTGGGCATTGTGGTAGTGACCTTAACTTTCTAATCCTGCTGTATGAAAAGGACTAATAAGAACTTGGTAATCATGTACATACACCGCACTGCATGTGCCATTTGGCGTTGGGCAGAGCACTGAGGAAGTGACTAACATGCGCGACCGTAAGATGAAGATCGTAGAGGGAGTGTGGGTGACAGCATGCATCATTTCTTCATACACTCTTGCATTAATTACAGTAATTAGGGATGTTTGATTATATTGCATTATCTTTACTGCTTGATTGAATTGATAACATGTTAACCTCTACTGTATAGCTTCACTAAGTTGATCACTCACTCCCACGTTACGGGACGGTGTTTTAAACACCGACCAAACCCTGTTTTCATTTCAGATGATGACGATGCTTGTGAAGTGGAGCCAGAGTATGAGGATGAAGAGGAGGCGTTCTCCTACATGTAGTTCTTAGGCGGGTTCATGTGAGCTGTGTCCTTCTTAACGGGGATTCAGGGATTATACTTGTAGAGGACTATTACATTCCTTTTGACATTTTGTGTCTTGACACAACACTTGTAAATATTGACCTGGCAACGCTTACATACTCTGGGGACTTATATTGGTTAATATATTCATTTCAGTCTTCCACTTGCGTATTCTAACTGTCCCTGGGTTATGTTTTACTATTTTGGCTTAATTTACTTCATGTTTTATGCACTAACACAGACAACATTACATTCATCATTGAAAATGTTGTATAAGTGATGTTCTGGAACTCAGGAGCTGAGTTATGCTCGACCCCCGAATTTTAGGGCATTACAAGTTAGTATCAGAGCATGATTTGGATTAAACCGGACCTGGGTTATGGTCACACAATGTACGCTGACACCAAATGATCGTTTGAGGGTGTGAGAAAAATCTAGAAACAAGTTTAGGTTTCTCAGTTTCACCAAATGGCTAAGGATTACTGTAAACAATATTCGAGATCGGGCCCGTACACACCCATGATCATGCAAAATGATCCCAATCCACTTCGAGACCATCAATCGGCAGGTTTAGACCGTATTTTATCCCATCCCAGTTGTTTAAAAATTGGTAAGTGTGAATATGCATCAGATTTTATACGAAATAACCCGAAATGAGTCGAAACGGAGTAGGGGGCCTAATTGGACATCTTTGGGGGGACCCAGTGTGGGACCCACACCTTTTTTGGACTTTGGGGGAGGACGTCACCCCACCGGTAAGCCATCACCGGACAGTCCAGAGACCGACGAGGGCCTCGCTAGTTCGGAGAGGCCTCGCCGCCCAATGGGCTTGGACGGGCTGGGCCGATCGGGCCAATTTTTTTAGGGCCTTGTGTGGCCCACTGGTGCATGTTTGGTCAAATAAAACCCCTTCTACAGTGTCTTCCCTTCATAAACCACCCCTCCAAGCTCTCCTTTCTTCAAAAACCTCTCAAATCTTCCCAAAAATCACTCTCCAAACACTTTTTTCTTTCATTTTTCGTGCACCTTCACTCTACCCATCTCAAAACCCACCTCCATTGCCAATTTAATTTTCTTTTCATTCCATTTGGGCACTCAAATACCTACTTTGAGTCTCAAATTCGTGGGAACCCACTATCTCATCCCATTCTTCTTTTTCTACAGTTTTCCATAGCCCTATTCGAGCTTGTTATGGCCATATTCTCTATTTCCACCATTCTCTCTTTCATGGGAAAGAAGAGAGCTCCTGTAGATGAGGCCAGGCCTAGTCGCCCCACCCGTTCTAGGAGGTCGAGAGGTGCCGCTGCGAGTTCAAGCGCCAGTCGGGAGTTGTAGACGAAGCGGGATCTAGATCCCCATGCTCCTATAGGAAGGGCTTTGTTGCTAGAGTTGTCTCATGAAGTTTATGAGGGCCGTAGGGTCCTTTTTGAAGCTCATGTAGATGCATGGCTATTTGGAGAATACTTGATATTTGAGCACCTGGTAGAAGCCAAGTGGGGTCCTCTATTTGAGGGTGAGCACCGTGCAAATGTGGGCACTGTCCGAGCTTTCTATATCCACATTCGAGAGCCAACGCTGGAGCCCTTACAATTTAAAATTTTAGTTGGAAGAGATCAAGAGGCCATAATCGACGTTGGTTTGATATCTCAACTTATGAATGTGCCACTTGGCAAGGTACATGCAAGTGAGAAGAATCTGAGTAGTGCACGAGTGGTCGTCTGGTTGAATGACAGCCTAACAAAAGCCTTTTAGCGACCAATATGACGGACCACTTCCACCTGCTTCTTCACATCTACACGATCAACGTCTATCGCAGGTGGAGCAACCGCAGTGAGTGCATGCGTCTGATGGTGGACTTCCTGTATCAGGTGCGGTAGGGAGAGAAGTTGTGTGTGCCTACATATGTCTTGCGACAGATAGTCTTTACCTCATGTTTTAATGGAAGGACTAAATGGCTCCCATTCGGCCGACTCATATGCAGGATTGCACTTGAGTTTGGCTACAGACTTGGGGCAGAATTTCCGGTGCCGATCCATTACATCAACGAGACTACTCTCAATCAGATGGATATTGGGCCACGACAACGACAAGTCCTACTTGAAGAAAGAGAGGATGAGACCGAAAGTGAAGAGGAAGAGAGTGATGAAGAAGGTGGAGCCGAAATATAAGGAGAAGAAGAGCATGACGAGGAAGAAGAGGAGGCCCAGGATACGGATGAGAGCCCTTCTCCTGCGACTTGAGAACATGATCCTGATCGGGCTGATAGGGAAGCCCGTTTAGTTAGACTTGAGGAGGGCCAGGCCATCCTATGACAGGATATTATCGATCTGCGGGGCCTCATGAAACACAAGTTTAAGATAGTAACTCACACTTTAAAGTCTATCCTGTGCTACCTACAGGATAAGGGTGCCCCTCCTCCATCGCCAAATTCTAACGAATAGTTGAATATGTAGTCGTCCTTTATTTTGTTTTGTAGCTTGTCCTTGTGTGTAGCCTTTATAGGTGTAGTAGTTTGGTAGTTGTTTTAGAGTTTGAAGCCTCAGTTGTATTAGCTCACATGCATTCTCTGTCGCAATCCATGTAATGCTATGCCTCGTGTATTGTGACAATTTTGTTAAATGAAATGCATGATGTTTCTTTAAGTTGAGATGTGAATGCTGTGAGGATGGATTGTGTGTATGTTAATCTCATGGGTTGCACCCTCTGTTGTACGTAGGGTATGCCACCTAAGGGCACAAGGACTTCGGCCCGTCTCTCTTTGGGCGAGTAGCTTGACGGGGTCTCTCCCCTAAGTGATAGCCATACGGACCCCCATTCGGGCTTGTCTCATTTTGATGCTATGCTGGATTCTCAGCCAGCTACTGGTCCCACTGCTGGGCCCACGCCTATGACACCATCAGTGGTACCACCTATCACACCTTTGGTTCCTGTGCCGAACCGTGCGTCTACGTCGACGCCACATGCATCTCAGTCCGCTCCGCCTCCTGATAGGCTAGAGCAGATGGTGCTGTTGATGCACCACCAGCAGCAGAAGAAGCAGTTCTTGACCTCCATGGCTGGTATTTTTGCCCAGAATATGAGTGTGGTTCTGCCTGCATCATATACGCACCCTGCTAGGAACATGAATACCAGAAGACTTTTTGAGCGCTTTCAGTGTTTCCATCCTCCCACTTTTGCAGGTACTCATGGACCCAAGGAGGCTGATTACTGGCTAGATCGCATCTCTAAGATGTTGAAGCCATTACACTGCAATGAGGTAGAGCAATTTGTGCTAGCCACCTATATGTTCGAGAAGGAGGCTGGTTTATGGTGGGACAACATCCTATGAATAGTTTCTGCAGGACATGTGTGGACCTGAGATGCATTTGAGACACGCTTCCATAAGAAGTACTTTTCCCTCACATACCATGATGAAAAGGAGGGTGAGTTTCTTAGACTCCGACAGGGAGGGATTACCGTGTCAGAATATGAGAACAGATTCATGGAGCTAGCCAGACATGCTCCTTTGATCCTAGCTGATGAACCGATGAAAATGTGACACTTTTCAGATGGGTTGCGGTCTGATATCCACGCTTAAATGAGTTGCACTAACATTCCTAATTACGTCGAGCTAGTCAACTTGTCTCTACAAGCTGAACAACATAGTGACGAAGTTTCCCAGAAAAGCAACCCAATGGGCATGAGGCCTTGTCCTGAATTGCAACACCGGCCAGTCCTGGGTAAGAGGCTACATGTAGACTCGCCTCCCAGGCTAGTGGCTCCGCCGACCCAACAAAGGCGAGCGAAATGTTGGTGTTCATATTGCAATAAAGGGGGACACACTGACCCCTTCTGTTTTACCAAGATGAAAGATAATGGTATCGCGCCACCTCAGAAGATCACCCGTCAGCCACCACGTGGTATAACGACTCCACCTCTACGATCTATACCACCAATGCAGCCATATTATCGATCGCCTGTACCTTAAAATAGGTCATCTCAACGACCTATGGTAGCGCAACCAAATCATCCTCAACAAGCCCGTGTGCATGCATTTGTAGCTGAAACATCTGAGTCAGTAAGCGCAACACCTTAGACCTTTGGGGTCACTGCCCACATTCAAGGTACACTTATTTTCCTATTGGTAAATGATGAGGGTCGAATATTGCATATCAGACCCTGATAAATACCTAATTTGATGTATATGATAATGTTTAATGTCGTATTTTAAATGTGTTTTTGTTGCAGGTAGTAACTAGGAGCGTGGACTGAAAAAGAGATTAAAAGCATAGATCTAATGCTCCGAAGTCACCAGAGTAAGGGACGGACTCCAGAGAACCAAGATTGAAGAATTTACACGCCAGGGATCCAAGGAAATCAAGCCATTGACGTTAAACAGGCCTAAAATTGGTCCAAAATACAAGATCATAGGGTTCCTGCCATCTGATTGACTCGAAACTTTATACATGTGATGAGGGCTATAAATTAACCGTACATATCAAATTTCAGCCATTGAACTCTCGGAAAGTGGGACAACAGACAGATCATCCCATTAATCTTCAATTTGGGGCCCACCTGATATCTGGAACTGCCTTAACTTTGGTATTGACGGCTTAAATAATATGAGAAGAAGAATGACTGGATCATATTTCAGAAACACATCATCATGGACCCCACATGTACGGAATGTGCATAGTGCATATATGCACTAGCCGTGCACGGCAAGCATCAGAGTCGGTTTGACTGTCTCTGACCGAAAGAAAAAAAGAAAGTGGAAATAGCCAACGTAACGGACGGTCGGCGTCATTTTACGATTAGTTGTGGGCCCCACACGTGCCCCGTAAGCTCAATCCAAACCGTCCACCGTGTAGAAGGCTGTGAATACTACAAAACCTAGCTGATAGTTTTCAGCCATGCATACACGTGTGTGATACAAGGGCCACAAAAGGGCTACCCTGAAATGTTCAAATCTAATCTTTTAGTGATTTATCCTCTAAGCCGCATCAATGGACATTCAAAACCACCCATTCTTGACTGAAATTTCATTCTGAATGCAATGTACGGGGTAGATTTTCCATAAAATGCTTTTATGGAGCTCACCGATCACAATAGAGAAATGGTACGAAAGGTTTCGCACATCCGCGAAAACTGACTTTTCTAGGCAGTTTTGGTCCACCATCTTTGATCATATGGCAGATCTGAATCGTCTATCATATAGAGGACCCAATAAAGTCCTAAGGGATGGTGTTTTTTTTAGAAATTGAGCGAGAAAAGTGGCGTGTTTTGAAGAACCGAACTTGGCTGCGAAAAAGCTTTAGTTGGGTATGCATAGCTTTCCAAATCTGATTCAAATCTGATTTTCACCACTCCAGCAGCTATATAAGGAGGTTTTGGATGTGGGGAGCATTCATTGAGAGCCAGGAAGGAAGATCCAGAGCCAAGGAGAAGAAAGAGAAGAGAGAGAGAAGAAGGAAGAAGAGAGATAAGGGAGATATTTTTAATGTTTTTATTTTATATTTCTTTTTTCCTAATTAATTTTATAGATAGCTAATTCTTCTTAGCTAGGGCTAAGATAAAAGGAGATGTTTTTAATATTTTTATTTTATATATTTTTTTTTCTAATTAATTTTATGGATAGCTAATTCTTCTTAGCTAGGGCTGAGATGAAGCACCTAATTTGATTGACACTTGTTTATGTTGAATTTATTTTAATTGGATTGATTTGTTTCTTTTTCTAGTGTGTTTTCCTGAGATTTCCGTACTTCTTCATTCTATGAGCTCGACCAAAGTCTAGATATGGATGTTGTTTGGAATATTATTCTAGGTGCTTGTGTCTGACCATGAACAGGTTTCCTATGGAGGAAGAAACAGGATTTACATCTCTTCATGCCTGACCATGGATGGAAAGATGTGATCCATATGATTTAAAAGATTATACATTCTGTGTGCCCGACCAAGGATATAGGATGTGCTTTGTTTATTAAATTTATATCAATCTGAATTAGAATAAATCAACAGGTAAAAGAAGGGTTAGGATAACTAGGGGTGGATTCGAAAGTCCTAGTCTTCTCCTGGATTGAATTTTTCTCATAGTTCTCAGTTATTTTCCATAGATTTGTGTTAGTTTACTTATTAGTTTGCTAAAATATTTGTTGGATTAGTTAAGAAGAGTCTTAAATTTTGAATTGCAACAACCAGTCCTCGTGGGAACGATCTCGTAATACGTACCATATTTATATCTGATTCGTATACTTGCGAGTTAAAATCATTTAAATCAAATTGGTTTAAATAAAAACATCAAGTTTTTGGCGCCGTTGCCGGGGACTGTTTCGGTCCAAATTGGATTTACGATTCTCTTATCATAATTCATAGCCTTAGGATTTTATTAACTTTAGGTTAAAGTTTTTTTTATTTTATTTTAGAAACTAACATATTTTCTGTTTTGTAGGGTCCTGACTTGAACTTCTAATTTGCTAATCCCTTTCTAAATTCTCTACTTTTTCTAATTTTTATTTTTAGAATTAAGGTTTTATTTTTTAGAAATTTTCTAAGTCTGGGATTTCTTTTTAGAAATTTTCTATTTTCTAATTTTAGATTTAGATTCTTCTTTTAAGTGGCTTTTTATTTTCTAGTTTTAGAATTTTTTTTTCTTTTTAGAAACTAACATAGCTTTTTATTTCTAATATTAGAAACTCTCTTTTTTTTAGAAACTAACTTTTCATTTTTATTTTTAGTAACTTTCTAATTCTAGCATTTCCTTCCTTTTTATAAACTAACTCTTCTTTGTTGTTCTTTAGAAAAATTTTAATTTTAGATTTTCTATTTTTTAGTAACTAACTTGTTTTGTTTTCTTTTGCAGGATTCTAACATAGATCTTCAAATTGGTAATTTCTTTCTAATTATCTCTCTTCCTATTTCTAGATTGGTGTAGGATTTTTTCTTTAGAACTAGATTCAGAGTTAGAGTTTCACCATGTATATGCACGGGTGGGAATATCAGTATGCTGAGAAGAGTAACATATATAGGAATGATGATTATGATAAAAATCCACCAATGTCTCAAAACTTTTCTGAAACTATCATCGAGAACCAACCGGAATCTAATGATCCACCAGTTAAGAAGTCCTTACTCGATCATATACGGGAGAATAATTACACCCCACGGATTAATAAGACAGTACGTGAGTGCCGTGATTATCATAACTATAGGCATGAGGACTATTATCAACCATCAGATTCTCCCACCTTTGATCCGTATGACTATAATTAATGGAAACATCAAAATTGGGGAAATGAAGCAACAACATATTATAATGATTATTCTCTTGGGTTCCTTACTTCTGAATATCCACCAGAAATGATCCAAGAAGAGTCATCTCCGAGTTACACAGCCTATGACATAATGAAATTTTTATATGCACTTGAATCACGCATTGATAGGTTAATGGAGACTAATTCATCCCGATCACAACCCGTTGATTATTCCTTTGGATTCCCTACTTATGATGCACTAATGGAATCTAGTTCATCTCAGCCACAACTTAATCCAGAAATACAATGCGAGGAAGATGAATCGATCTCGATGACGGTTCAAAGGAATGGTGAAGAGACATGGGTGTCTTTCGAATACAATGATGATAACACATTTCACTCACATGAGACACTCGAGTTGAATGATGATGAAGAGGTTAACTCATTTGAACCTCCGCCCAATTTAGGAATAGAATGTGAGGAACGCAATCTCATCCCAAGTGTGCATGACAAGGAATTAGACGATGATATGTATTGGGATAATGATCATGAATGTTCAGCCCAAATTTTCCCAGAATCAATCTCAAGTATGGTCGAGGTCAATGATCAAGAAGTACACGAAGTGGTCGGTCAAAATGAGTCACTCCTCTCATCTAACATGTATGATTTAAAAGTGGAGGATGAGCCCATTACAACCGACCCTTCTAACTCTCATGAAACATGTTTGGGCCACTCCTCTGAATTGAATGATGATATGATTCGGAAAATGAACGAATCGCATGATATGACTCTTCAAGTTGAAACCACCCAGTTGAGGCCACCATCTAAGTCATACACTTTTGACAATTCAATACCTCTTCTGAGTAGTATCAATGAGCAGAGTCCTCACAACAATACTTCATTTCTTGATCATCAAAATGTTTGCGCAGGGTTGGAGCAAGAGAGTGTACTTCCATCCACTTTCAAAGACAATGGATTCCTTGGGCAGATCATCACAATCTCCAATGTGGAAAATAAATCATACTTAGCTGAACATCCCGACTCTTTAGATGATTGCTTAGTGCATTTTACAGATTCAAATGATCCCCTGTTACAAGAAATAGTAAATTCCTTACAAAATAATACCTCGACAATTGTCATGAATCGAGGGAACCCGTATTCTAATGTACCTCCTTCCCCGGATCCTGAATGTTTACCATTAAATGAGGAAGAGTTGAAAATTGAACTACAGAGTGAAGTATCGGCGCTTGTCGAGACTACACCACCTACTACAAATTTTTTTGAATTTCATCTACATGTAGTCTCCGATGCATCATGGTGTACTAACTTCAAAAATTTTTCTGCCACAGGTGAATCATATATACTTTGGACACTTCAGCCCATAAAAAGAATACTTCATACTGAGGTCTTTCAATTTCTTTGGTTATTAACACTCCAGGACATCCAAGCCTACTGCAAAAAGGGCTTTTGGATGATCCTATTGAGGAACTTACTGAGAAACTTATCAAGATATTAGCCAGAAGAGGAACCTTGCGGCATGATCAAGTAGTTTTTCCCTGCTTTCATAGACTAGGGTAGTTTGTTTTATGTTGTTTTAGGGTAGATGGTAAACTTAGCACTCCTGGGAGGCAACCCAGCCTTTTAATTGTATGTTATTTTATTTTTATTTTTTTTCTAGCTAGTTCAATGTTTGTGGGTAACATTGCTGCAAACCCTCACGAGACTACAACTCATCCACTAGGGGAAAACTAGGGGTTTAAAGGCTTATTGCATACGCTAAATGCAATCGAGAGCACCTACGAAAGTGGTATAGGTAGGATCTTATTTTTATTATTTTGCTTTTACTGATTTCTCTCTTGGGCTGATTCATTGATATTTTTGGGCAAACCTCTTGATTTTTTCGTCCAGGTACTATCTTTCCATCACTCCTCTTTTACTTTCGTTGTCCTATGTGCATTGCATGCTTATTTCTTTTACATTGAGGACAATATAAATTTTAGGTTGGGGGTGGGAGATTAGGTTACCTATCAGTATTTTCTTGGTCTTGAGTAAAAATTATGAAAATTTTTAAAATTTTATGGAATTTCTTGTGAATTTGAAGTGATTTTGAAAGATAATTGTGATTTTCAAATTAAAAGACATAGAATGTTGGTAATTTATAACTCTTGGAGTTAGTTGCCTATTAGATTTCACAGTTAAGTTTAAATTGTTAACCCATGATTAGACGTTTTAAACATTGATTGAGTCATGATCTCATAAGACACATCTCGCTTACACATTAAATAATTAACTTGGTAATCTCTAAGCATGAATGAAATCAGCTTGAAAAAAATAATATTTTGTTCAGTAAAAGAAGAATTAAAAGGGTAAGTCGCATAATCTTTACCATAGGTTTACTCCCTATAGGTGTAGATTCGATCCCCCATGGTTGATAGTTAGACAAAAATTTTGGTGACAAGTTTTCACCATAGGTTTGCTCCCTATAGGTGAGGATTTGATTCCCCTCTTTGGCATTACTGTTTATGAACAAAATCAAAGGCTGGTATAATGAAAAGTTAACCTGTCAGGCATGCGTTGGTTTTAGTTGTCATGCATTCCATTGTTAATTACCAATGATATCATAAATTTGACAATTGGATCTCTTAATGAATGTAAGACGAGATTACACTATACACTCATGGAACTCAATGTTTGGAATGTTCTAATTAATGGATTAATATTTTGAATTTGATTATGAAGTATACCATGAGCTTGATTCCTGGAGAAAATTCCACACACCATTCATGAATCTTAGAATTCTCACATCTCAACTATTTATTCACAAGTTACTCAGGTTTACTGAAATTGTCGTATATTTCTGAAATTATTTTTCGCATGTTTTGCTCGGGACTAGCAAAATGCTGGTTGGGGGTTGTGATGAGGGTCGAATATTACATATCAGACCCCGATAAATACCTAATTTGACGTATATGATAATGTTTAATGTTGTATTTTAAATGTGTTTTTGTTGCAGGTAGTAACCAGGAGTGTGGACTGAAAAAGAGATTAAAAGCATAGATCTAATGCTCCGAAGTCACCAGAGTAAGGGACGGACTCCAGAGAACCAAGATTGAAGAATTTATACGCCAGGGATCCAAGGAAATCAAGCCATTCACGTTAAAGAGGCCTAAATTTGGTCCAAAACGCAAGATCACAGGGTTCCTGCCATCCGATTGACTCGAAACTTTATACACGTGATGAGGGCCATAAATTAACCGTACATATCAAATTTCAGCCATTGAAGATCTCGGAAAGTGGGCCAACAGATAGATCAGCTCATTAATCTTCAATTTGGGGCCCACCTGATATCTGGAACTGCCTCAACTTTGGTATTGACGGCTTAAATAATATGAGAAGAAGAATGACTGGATCAGATTTCAGAAACACATCATCATGGACCCCACATGTACGGAATGTGCATAGTGCATATATGCACTAGCCATGCACGACAAGCATCAGAGACGATTTGACTGTCTCTGACCGAAAGTAAAAAAGAAAGTGGAAATAGCCAGCGTAATGGACGGTCGGCGTCATTTTTACGATTAGTTGTGGGCCCCACACGTGCCCTGTAAGCTCAATCCAAACCGTCCACCGTGTAGAAGGCTGTGAATACTATAAAACCTATCTGATAGTTTTCAGCCATGCATACACGTGTGTGATACAAGGGCCACAAAAGGGCTACCCTGCAACGTTCAAATCTAATCTTTTAGTGATTTATCCTCTGAGCCGCGTCAATGGGCGTTCAAAACCACCCATTCTTGACTGAAATTTCGTTCTGAATGCAATGTACGGGGTAGATTTTCCAGAAAATGCTTCTGTGGGGCCCACCAATCACAACAACGAAATGGTGCGAAAGGTTTCGTACATCCGCAAAAACTGACTTTTCTAGGCAGTTTTGCCCCACCATCTTTGATCATATGGCAGATCTGAACCGTCTATCATGTAGAGGACCCAATAAAGTCCTAAGGGACGGTGTTTTTTTAGAATTTGAGCGAGGAAAGTGACGTGTTTCGACGAATCGAACTTGGCTGCGAAAAAGCTTTAGTTGGGTATGTATAACTTTCCAAATTCGATTCAAATCCGATTTTCACCACTCCAGTAGCTATATAAGGAGGTTTTGGACGTGAGGAGCATTCATTGAGAGCCAGGAAGGAAGATCCAGAGCCAAGGAGAAGAAAGAGAAGAGAGAGAGAAGAAGGAAGAAGAGATATAAGGGAGATGTTTTTAATATTTTTATTTTATATTTCTTTTTTCCTAATTAATTTTATGGATAGCTAATTCTTCTGAGCTAGGGCTGAGATGAAGCCCCTAATTTGATTGACTCTTGTTTATGTTGAATTTATTTTAATTGGATTGATTTGTTTCTTTTTCTAGTGTGCTTTCCTGAGATTTTCGTACTTCTCCATTCTATGAGCTCGACTAAAGTCTAGATATGGATGTTGTTTGGAATATTATTCTAGGTGCTTGTGTCTGACCATGAACAGGTTTCCTATAGAGGAAGAAACATGATTTACATCTCTCCATGCTTGACCATGGATGGAAAGATGTGATCCATATGCTTTAAAAGATTATACATTCTGTGTGCCTGACCAAGGACAGGATGTGCTTTGTTTATTAAATTTATATCAATCTGAATTAGAATAAATCAACAGGTAAAACAAGGGTTAGGATAATTAGGGGTAGATTCGAAAGTCCTAGTCTTCTCCTGGATTGAATTTTTCTCATAGTTCTCAGTTATTTTCCAAAGATTTGTGTTAGTTTACTTATTAGTTTACTAAAATATTTGTTGGATTAGTTAAGAAGAGTCTTAAATTTCGAATTGCGACAATCAGTCCTCATGGGAACGATCTTGTAATACGTACCATATTTACATCTGATTCGTATACTTGCGAGTTAAAATCATTTAAATCAAATTGGTTTAAATTAAAACATCAGTAAATACTGGGTCCACTATTTTGATAGTGTCATGTTCTATAGTCAAGCGTTTGGGGGTTGAACACTACCCCTATGGGTGTGTTGAGAGTCCTTACTACGACAGGGATCTTCTCTGACACTACCAAACTCTGTAAGGATTGCTCGATAAACTTAGGAAATAGAAAGGTGCGCATTGACCTGATAGTCTACCCACTCATAAGTGCGATGGGTGCTTGGTGGGCTAATAGCCACTAGCACGGGGTCGAAGGAAACTAATCTAGGTTATATTTAAAGTTAGGTCACTAGATAGGAGCTGGATCTTCCTTGATAGGTCAATAACGAAGTCGTTGAAGGAAAGCAACTAAGATCCAAGTATTAAACTAATTCATATGAAAGAATAGGACTAACGATGGATTAAAAATAATATGGTAACTAGAGGTAACAAATAAAGGAGGGGTTGACAAATATTTATACACAAACAAAATCTACAACTTCGAGTTACCAATAGACTGGTCATACCTTTTCATATTAAAGTTTAGTATTCGATGTCTATTTAGGAATTATTTATAGTCATACTATGAATTATCCTATAATTAAATTTGATTATACGTAAAGATGTATATGTTTTTTTTTAGTCATTTTTGGTACAATTAAATTAGGACCCTCAAGTAGGATTGGGTTTATAGCTTAATACTCCGTAAGCTCATTTCGGAGGTGTACCATAGTAAAAGATAATAAGTTTCTTATTCCCTTGTAGATTCAAGGTTCACACAGTGTCGACGACATGTCCCTCTTCTTTCCTGTCTCGCGGCCTTATGGCACTAACATTCTAAACTTCTAAAATATTTTTAGAACTCTCGACTCTTCCTTCCCTTCCAAAGTTAAGAAAATCAAAGTGCAATCTGCCCTTAACCCCCTAGCCATATGATCAAAATGGTGACATGCAAATATAATTTTAAGAGGCTGAAAACCTTTCTAGCATAGCCTTCTAACTATGAGCACCATGGAAGAACTTATTATCAACCAAGTTAAACATAGGTTGAATAAGAACACTCGTTGAACAGGACCCGAAGGACAACCTTATAAACATAAGGCTTGAACCTCCTAATAAATTATAATACCCCTTAAATACTTAGGATGAGCAGATTTCAGAATTTCATAACCATATCCCTACGAGGCATTCGCGGCTTAACTCAATTCTTAATCCTGGGTGATTACCAAAGGACTCACTCTTTGATCGAGCAGAAGACAAGGATCCATCAGGATTAGGAAGGGATACAACGTTGTCTACCTTGGTCAGGCGAACAATCGATGTATCGGATTTGAGCCTACAACAACTGTCTTTCTGTATTAGCCCAATCATAAAGAGTAAATTATACCACCCTTAAGTAAACTTTATTATCAAACACTTAGCACGATAATAATGAATTAGACATTTATTTTTAAACTTCAAAGGTAGAAACTTTTAAGGGGGGTAGACTAATATGAGATAGGCTTATGTAGTTATTATATACCCTAAGTAAATGAATTACTGGTTACCCTTAGGCAATTTCAGGGACAAAATTGTTCTTTAAGGGGGGTAGATTGTAACGTCCTGAAAAAATCCGTACAAAGACCCGAGTACAACCTCAAGCAGAAATCACTTAAGACTAAATGATTTAGAAATTTAAAGAGAATTAACTAGCGTTAAACTAGATTACCTATGAAATTAGCACCAAATATATTAAATACGTTCTGTAAGACCCAAAACTTGTAAAATCATTAACGCTACATTACCTTGAAATCTAGGATCAATCTCTAAACCCAGTTGCTCTTGGGAGCATTTAGAAACTCCGTATTGGACCTAGACCGCACATCAAAAGTCCGATAGCGACGAACTTAGACAATTACGACTGCCTAGTTGGACTTGACAATCACCTCAAAAATTAAGTCCAGATGATGTCCTAAGACTATTTTATTGAGTTCGAAATGAAGTGTGTGAGAACGTGAAGATTTTTATGAAATTAAATATGAATTTAAGTAATCCGAGTCATTTCACTTACAGACCGATTATAAGCTTGCTGACCGTTGGATTCCAACCCAAATTTATCCACAGACCAGGGGAGATGTCCCACACATGCCAATGTACTTGTGGCCCTAATCGAGTATCGGTAACTGTTAAATTGAAACTTGTCCACCACGGTCGATCTGTAAACTCGATCAAACTGAAAACTTAACTTGATTAAGATCCAATATTTGGGAGCTTAAGTCCGACCGTATTTAGCAAAGGGACCTCCAGAAATGCTCCGTTGGATCGAAATAAGCCCGATTTGGTTATAACCTAAGTACACCTTGGCCCTGGGGCTATTTTCATTAGTTCTGGGCCTATATAAGGGCTTTAAAACCCCTCTCACATATTCCATACGAATTTGGGAAAAACCCTAGGAGAGAGAAGAGAGTAAAGAGAGAGAAAGTGAGAGAGAAGTTGGTGTGACTTCCTCGGATTCTTTCCTGCTAATCCACCTGCTGAAACGCCAATCCCGTATAGTTCTTTTGGTAGCTCCAACGCCGTACTTGAGTAAGTAATCCTAACCCTAATCCATTCTAGGGTTTCAAATAGACTATGTGCCGAAATAACTAACCTATTGCCTGCTATAGGTGGCCCTCCCGTCGTAGGCAGCGACTTGACATACAAACTGAGTTCGATGCGCATTTATCGGTGTAAGGTGTGGACTATATGCGTATAGGTTATAGTTTTCAAGGTTTTCAATATCAGTTAATGATTTATTACTGACGTGGTGCTATTTCACATGTCAAATGCGATGTTAGTTTCGTGTTTCAATTATATATGAACTATGTTGCGTTTAGTATATTTCATGTATTTGTAGAAAGGATCGTATACGTATGAAATTTGGAATTATGTTTACCATGATTAATTGTCGTGTATATATGTTAGTTGTATGTGTAACAATTTCTTGGAGAAAGGATTTGCCCTAATATGTGTTATAACCAACGTATGTTATATACGTTGGAAGGTGTAGTCTAAGTGTTTGTAAAATGTCTGAATGAGTTAGTCGTTAGTAAATTGTGATTTATAAGGGAGTTGAGATATGAATCCCAACTACCTTAACTGTGTGTAAGATTTCATCCATGTACTGTATAGCCTGTTTAGTCATGTTTAACTGTGTGTAAGATTTCCTCCATGTACTGTATATTCATGTTTAAGTTATATTCCATAGCATGCTCAAATGATTGTAGGATATGACTTAAGTATTCATTACTGCTTTGATTTTCTCATATGCTTATTTGTTGTAATTGAATGTGGTTGGGACTATGACACAGTCCGAGCAATCGGTAACAGGCCTTGATTTGGTGGCTGAAGTTATTTCACCACACAGGATGTGGTCGACGAATCCGAGCTGTGCTTGAGATGTCGACAGTGGTTAGGCCACACGAAGTGCTTACGGACTTCATGTCGATCATCTTAATGTGCGATCATCCTAGTCGAGCTTATCATTTAACCCGATTGACCGATGTATGTTCACCATGTATGAAAATTACTGCTTGAACCTAAGATACCAAACTTACTAGTGAAATGCTCGTTTAACCTTGGTACCACGATCCGCTAAGACTCATGAGTCAGACATAGTTGTATGGGACACCGTGGTCGAGCTGTTGGCTTACGCTGGGGTGACGAGCCTCCCCATAGTGACCAGTGAGCAATCCAGACTCGTGAGCCGAATATGGTGGTATCGGACACTATATTCGAGTTATCAGCCTACACTGGCGCAGCCTAGATGTGGTCCTCAATCAGGTTGGTGACAAGCCATCAAAAATAGACTGCCAGTTGGTAGGGCTTTAGTGGAGTGACCTTGAGTATGATTAGGCCTACCTCAGTGCAGCTTGGCTGTAGTCCCTAGTCAGGTTGGTGACGAGCCTTTGAAAATAGACTACCAGTTGGTAGGGCATTGGTGGTAGTGACCTGAACTTGCCTATCGTATGTGATTAACTAGGATTGACGACCCTAGATGGATCAATGCTGGGTAAATGATATAAAGGGTGGTACTTTGGCTTCCTAATCCTACTGTATGAAAAGGACTAATAAGAACTTAGTAATCATGTACATGCACCACACTACATGTGCCGTTTGGCGTTGGGCAGAGCACTGAGGAAGTGACTGACATGTGCGACCATAAGATGAAGATCGTAGAGGGAGTGTAGGAGATGGAATGCATCATTTCTTCATACATTCTTGCATTAATCAGAGTAATTAGGGATGTTTGATTGTATTGCATTATCATTACTGCTTGATTGAATTGATAACATGTTAACCTCTGCTTATAGCTCTACTGAGTTGATCATTCACTCCCACGTTACAGGACAGTATTTTAAACACCCACCAGACCCTGTTTTTGTTTTAGATGATGACGATGCTTGTGAAGCGGAGTCGGAGTATGAGGATGATGAGGAGGCGTTCTCCTACATGTAGTTCTCAGGAGGTTTCATGTGAGTCATGTCCTGCTTGAAGGGGATTCAGGGATTATACTTGTAAAGGACTATTACATTCCTTTTGACATTTTGTATCTTGACACAACACTTATAAATATTGACCTGACAATGCTTACATACTCTGAGGACTTATATTGGTTTATATATTCATTTCAATCTTCTTCTTGCGTATTTTAACTATCCCTGGGTTATGTTTTGCTATTTTGGCTTAATCTACTTCATATTTTATGCACTAACACAGACAAAATTACATCCATCATTAAAAATGTTGCATAAGTGATGTTCTAGAACTCAAGAGCTGAGTTATGCTTAACCCCTGAATTTTAGGGCGTTACACTATGACTGGTCGAAGGTCACCTTCGACTGGTCGAAGCTTTCTCACGACTAGTCGATGCTAGTCGAATTTCAATGCTATAGTTCGAGTTGTAGGTTCATGACTGGTCGAAGGAGCTGTCGACTCTATTCATACGACTTGTTGAATAGTCCCTAGGACTGGTCGAAGCTTAACAAAAAAATCTGAATTATTACAAAAAACTTATGACTGGTCTAGAAATAGTTTGGACTGGTCAAGGTAGTGCTAGGACTAGTCGAATAAAGTCCAGGACTGGTCTTAGAACAGACCGAACTTACTTATATAAAACATATGAATTATACATCCAAAATGACCTAATCTAAAGGTCAACCTAAGGTCAAACATACCTCAATAGTGAAGTAAGGACATTAAAATTTAAAGACGAGTGACCTTTGAGAATAATAAAGCTTAAAATCTTAGTGTAGCTTGAACTTGAAAGTTTCTTCAGATCTCGATGTCAAACTTGAACGACCAGTCGTGTAGCGCGCTGTGAAATAGCGGTGAAGATCGCTTGAGTTGAAGTTGGAATACGCCAATATGTCCTAGAGGGGGGTGAATAGGACTTTTTAAAGTTTTTATGAATTAATAAAAATCCTATCACAGAGTACAGAATAGGATTACTCAAAATGAACTCTACTGGCTTCCAAGCCTGATAGAGGATCCAATTACAAAGCTATTTAAATGATAATCATGGTGCAATTATAGTCTATGATGGATGTGACTGTGTGTGAAGTGTGTGAAGGTATAAATGCAGTTAATATAATCGTACAAAAGATCAAACATAAGAATCAATCTTAAACACAGTCATTTTATAGTGGTTCGACTACTTGTCTACTCCACTACCGGCTTCCACACTCAACCCTTGAGTGACCGAATTTCACTAAGGAGGTTTTTCATGGTTCACCTCAAACCTAAGGTTTTAAAATAGGTTCACCTTCAACCTTTATAGAGGTTTCTACTTGGTTCACCTCAAACCCTAGAGTTTTGCTGGTGCACTCCTAACCAGATGTTTATGCCCATATAGAGCAAGGGTCCACACAACGTACCTGGATGTTTATGCTCTCCACAGAGCAAGGGTCCACACAATGCACCCCGCACACACTCCCGTCGGAGGCCTCCTTTGAAGACTTTAAAGGGTGAACAACACTTAAGACCCAATCCTATAAAGGAATGATCACAAGTGTCCTCTGGATTCTAGATACTTACAAATAATTTAATGAGTCCCTTTTTGGCGCAATGATGAAGATCACCTTCTTGTTGATGATGAGTCTTCAGCTCCCTTGATCCGCAACACAAAAGATAAACCTATTTTAGGCTTTAGGTTGGGTCAAGGTTGTGATGGAATTCCACTCTTTAAGGATTTTTCTATTAGGAAGATAGAGTGGTTCTGATCATCTATGCATTCAAGGTATCCCAGCTTAATGATTTGTCATTAATGTAGTAGTTGAAGGATCCTTGAATGCGGAAGTTCATTCCCCAATCCACTCTATTGAATATCAATGATGACGGTGGATTGGAGGATGAACTCCCTGAGAGAAAGGGCTTAAGGTAAATGATATGAAGGTTAAAACACTCAAAAGCACTTACTGCTTTCTCTCACAGCAATAAAGGCAAGCTTCTCTATATATAGGCAAAAGGTTCCAATAGATATAAAATAGTCATATTTATGACAGTGTTCGATATCATCAAGAAAGTGTCGATATGATCGAGCGTATACTCTCGATTATATCGATTGTCCTCTCGATGATACAAACTCAAATATCATTTTCACTTTTGGAAACCTTTTGTCAACTAGTCGATGGGATCGAGTCACACATCGATGTTATTGGATTTCGAACTCCGATTCCATCGATAGATGAATCGATCTATCGACAGGTGAAAATCAAGAGAGACAAGCCTTAAGGAATTTTAGGTTCTAACGATATGATCGGGGAACAGTCGATGTCATCGGAATTTATATATCGATGATATCGGAGACTGTGTCGATGGGATCGATAAATCGTATAGATTTACCTATAAGCTTGCTGGACGGTTTGTGTCCAGTATCGATCCAGTCGACCATGTCTCGATATGATCAACATATGAATATCGATTTCTCGACGGGAACCCCGATCAATATTTAAAACATCCTGAAATTTATGCTGGAGGAAACATGCGCCCACTATCGATATGATTGACTGACTTCCGATATGATCGGTATTTGAGTTTAGATTGATCATACAGTCATCGATATATCGAAGTACATAGAAGTTTTCTTTAGAAAAATAGGGGTGCTAGAAAACTGTCTGTCGATATTATTGATCCACTTCCGATAGGATCGATATTCGAATATCGATGATATTGATTCACATTCCGATATATTGATAAATCATCCAGATGAATGTTTGATTGCTGGATGCATTTTGTCCTCACTCAATTGTATCGATTGATATGCCGAGGACATGGTCGACTGGATCGATAAATATTCCTACAAATAGGGGTTATGTGAAGTGTAGTTCAAAAGTTTATAGGGAACCTACTAGTTCTTCTACTTTCATCTCATAAATATTCCTACACTTCTCAATTGTTATTACCTTAGGATTAAACCATTTCAGTGGGGATCTTAAGATTTTCCTACATATTTTAGGTGCAAGAACCTTCTCTCCCAGTCCACCCATGGAGTTACGAATGATATTCAATTTGGTGAAAAACTCCATAAATGTCTCATGCTCTTCCATCATGAGATTTTTGATCTGTGAAGTTAAAAGTTGTAGTTAGAGCTCTTCACAGCGTTTGTGCCTTCATTGGTTGTTTCCAATAAGTCCCATGCTTCTTTAGAGGTCCCACATATACTTATCTGATTGGAAATATCTTGGGACACTGCACAGTAGATGGCGTTCATTGCTTTTGCTTCAGCATTTCGTTATTCTTTATCAAACGCCGTCCACTTTTCATTAGGTTTGGGTATAGAGATTGTGGTTTCATTTTCAAGTACAATTTATTCAGATGGTACCGCATATCCTTTTTCAACTACATCCCAAACTTCATGATCCAAAGATCTCAGGAAGTAATGCATTCTAGCCTTCCAGTAAGCATAATTTGAACCATCAAATACTGGAGGTCTAGTGACAGATGAGCCCTCTCCTTTGACCATATTTCAACTTCAGTCAAGATCACTCTCTAAGCGATGAAGCCCTTAAAGAGCGATCTGCTCTGATACCAATTGAAATAGCAGTGAAGACTGCTTGAGTAGAAGTTGGAATACGCTAATATGTCCTAGAGGGGGGTGAATAGGACTTTTTAAAGTTTTTATGAATTATTAAAATTCCTATCACACTAATCCCATGACAAAGTACAGATTAGGATTACTCAAAATTAACTCTACTGGCTTCCAAGCCTGTAAAGGATCCAACCACAGAGCTATTTAAATGATAATCATGATGCAATTATAGTCTATGATGGATGTGACTGTGTGTGAAGTGTGAGCAGGTATAAATGTAGTTAATATAATCACACAAAATATTAAACACAAGAATCAATCTCAAACACAGTCATTTTATAGTGGTTCGACTACTTGTCTACTCCACTACCGACTTCCACACTTAACCCTTGAGTGACCAAATTTCACTTAAGAGGTTTCCCATGGTTCACCTCAAACCTAAGGTTTTAAAACAGGTTCACCTTCAACCTTGACAGAGGTTTCTACTTGGTTCACCTCAAACCCTGGAGTTTTGTTGGCGCACTCCTAACCAGATGTTTATTCCCACATAGAGTAAGGGTCCACACAACGCACCCAGATGTTTATGCTCTCCAAAGAGCAAGGGTCCACACAACGTACCCCGCACACACTCCTGTCAAAGGCCTTCTTTGAGGACTTCAAAGGGTGAGCAACACTTAAGACCCAATCCTAGAATGATCACAAGTGTCCTCTAGACTCTAGATACTTACAAATAAGTTGATGAATCCCTTTTTGGTGCAATGATGAAGATCACCTTTTTGTTGATGAAGAGTCTTCAGCTCCCTTGATCCGCAACACGAAAGATATACCTATTTTAGGCTTTAGGTTAGGTCAAGGTTGTGATGGAATTCCACTCTTTAAGGATTTTCCTATTAGGAAGATAGAGTGGTTCCGATCATTTATGCATTCAAGGTATCCCAGCTTAATGATTTGCGATTAAGGTAGTAGCTGGAGGATCCTTGAATGCGAAAGTTCATTCCCCAATCCACTCTATTGAATATCAATGATAAGGGTGGATTGGTGGATGATATGAAGGTAAATGATATGAAGGTTAAAACACTCAAAAACACTCTTTTCTTTCTCTCACAGCAATAAAGGCAAGCTTCTCTATATATAGGCAAAAGGTTCCAACGGATATAAAATGGTCATATTTATGACAGAGTTCGATATCATCGAGAAAGTGTCGATACGATAGAGTGTGTACTCTCGATTGTATCGATTGTCCTCTCGATGATACAAACTCAAATGTCATTTTTGTTTTTAGAAACTTTTTACCAACTAGTCGATGGGATCGAACACACATCGATGTTATCAGATTTGAATTTCGATTCCATCGATAGATGAATCGATCTATCGACAGGTGAAAAATAAGAGAGACAAGCCTTGAGGAATTTCAGGTTCTAATGATATAATCGGGGAACGGTCGATATCATCAGAATTTGTATATCGATGATATTGGAGACTGTGTCGATGGGATCGATAAATCGTATAGATTTACCTATAAGCTTACTGGATGGTTTGTGTCTGGTATCGATCCAATCGACCATGTCTCGATATGATCGACATATGAATATCGATTTCTCGATAGGCACCCCAATCAATATTTAAAACATCCTGAAATTTATGCTAGAGGAAACATGCACCCACTATCGATATGATCGACTGACTTCCGATATGATCGGTATTGAAGTTTAGATTGAATTGGACAGTCATCGATATATCGAAGTACATAGAAGTTTTCTTTAGAAAAATAGGGGCACCGAAAACTGTCTGTCGATATTATCAATCCACTTTCGATAGGATCGATATTCGAATATCGATGATATCGATTCACATTCCGATATATCGATAAATCTTCCAAATGAATGTTTGATTGCTGGACGCATTTTGTCCTCACTCGATTGTATCGATTGATATGCCGAGGACATCGACAGAGCAGGTCGATCATATCGAGAGATGAATCGATATAATCGACAGTGTAAGAAAAACTTGAAGATTTTTCTATTTGGTAAAAAGTTTTCTTACACAAAAACCCTAAGATATTCTACTTATTTTTAAGGGTTTTAATCACCTGGTGTTTTGGGACATGGGATGTGAGGCTATGATTTACCTATGGTGAGTTTCCACACATCCAGTTGAGGCAGACACTTGAGTTGATCTTCTTGTTAGGCGCTGTTATCCGACTAACTCAACTTATATCGTAATTGACAAACCAGGGCACCAGTAGGTGCACTTCCACGCTAGACCTTTTTAATTTGGGAAAAACCTTTTCTTCTTCATTTCCTCTTTCTTCTCCAACGGGGCGTGCCATGACTAGTCATGCCCATATTTTTGATTCTTTAAGGTGAGTGTATTATTTTAGTTTTCCTTATAGATTCAAGCTCTAATCTCTTCATTTTCCTCATTGGAGTGCTAATTTCAAGTTTTCTTGAAGTTTTTGAGTTTTTCTTCTCCAAAATCTGATTTTGAAGAAACTCACTCTACATCTTCTACAACCTCTTGATTCCTTCATTTCTTAGTTGTAAATGGACGCTAGAGGTAAAAAAAAAAAACTTCCCGTGGTGCTTCCTCATCTAGATCTACTCCTTAAACAAGGCGCCATCTTCGGTCACCCTAAGATGATCCCTCATATGTTCGGTATATAAGAGTGTGCAATGTTATTGTTGAGTGACCTGTGTGTATTGAACACATTGCTCCTTTTGGTCTCCTTCCACTTCTTCAAGTTGTAGGATGGGATAACAACTTACATCGGGGTGGGCCGGCATACCGGTCTATTTCTCAATCCATGTTTGCATGTGTTTCTGATTTTTTGACTAAGAATTTAACGTTTAAAATTATTACTAGAGAAGGTCCATTTGAGATTGACCGTCATCTAATTTTAGCTCTAATGGACATACCTGTTAATGACGAGGGTATTCCTATTCATACTATAGTTGAGAAACCCTCAAAATTAGAAAAACGTGTGCTCATTAGAGCATTATGTTATATGGATGTGCAATGGAGTCAGAAGGGAAATGTGCTTACTTCCAAGTACCTGTTACCCAGATACAGGGTTTTGCATCAAATTTTTAGTTCCAATCTGTATCCTCGTTCTGGTAACAAAACAGAATTGACTTCCTTTATTGTCCGTATTTTGTATTCCATCATCACTGGTGCAAATGTCTGTCTGCATTCTTTAATATGTCATTCCATTATTCAGTTTCGTCTCCATCCAGGAAACAGTGATATTTCATTTGCCTATCTTATGACTGTGTTAGCTACTCACATGTTAGTTGTTATGCCTGTTGGAGAGGTTCCTATCCATCATCTTATTTTCAACAACTTCAATATAAACAAGATGAAATTGAACTTGGCTCCTAGCCAAGTAGATGTTGGTGGTGGTAGAGCTGAAGGAATGAATGATGACGAAGCTGATGATCTTCCTCCTGATGATATAAATATGGATGACATTTTTGATGAAATTGAATCAGACTCTGCAAATGATCCTGACTATGAGCCATCAGATTTTGATGCACGTCTTTGTGCACTTGAGGAAAAGGTAGAGAATATGAATGTTACCCATGATTTGCAATTTAAATATATGCGAAAGTATATCAGGCGCTTAAATAAGGGCCTTCATCAAATTAATCCTACCATACCTGCTCCTTCTTCAGGATCTGATTAAGTGATTTACCCTTTGATCTGTAATAACTCTAATACTATTTTTCTTTTCATGGTATGTGAACTTTGATTTTACTTCAGTTTGTGAGACTGACTTTTGTTTAAGCTGGTTATTGATATGAGAACTTTGATTTTGCTTATATTTCTTTCATATCTTGACTAGTCAACTCCCTCATTACTCTCTTGTTCATTTTTCCTCTTCCATATCTTACTTACTTCCTTTGTCATATTGCGACAAAAAGGGAGAGAATGGATTATATGGAAATGGATATGGATGGATTATGGATAGCAACAATTTTTTTGGATATCAATTTTTTTGGATATATGTGTGTTACTCAGGGGGAGTAAGTAAGGAGGTGTTGTGACTGGTTCATTATGCTATGTGCTAGTTGATGATAACTGGTGCACGACTCTTTAACCAGGCCGTAGCTATTTTTTATTTTTTATTTTTTATAACTAATGCATGATTCTTTATGTGTATACTGGTTATATTTTTATTGAGTGTGTTTTGTGATAAATTTGACAAGGGGGGAGATTGTAAGTGTTATGGTTTCTTGCTCCTTTGTTTGTTAAATTTTGTTGTGCCATAACCTCAATCTGTGTCTTGTGTAACATTGATGTTCAAGGCATTGCATCACAATGCTTCAAGTCAAGAACAAAGATCTACTTCAAGAAATGCAATGTTAAGTACATTGTCCACTCATGTATGCTTCAAAGTTCAGAGTTCTTAAAGAGCTACATCAAAAGAAAAGTTCTTGTTCAACTCAAGATAAAGTATAACTTAAGATGAAGTATAACTTAAATCTAAGCTTTAGAAGATCTCAAGTTTAAGTTACACCATGTGTAGAGATCTCAAGCTTCATAATCTTCAAAGGTCAACAATCATCTGAAGAAATGAAGATTCAATGTTCATACATCACTTTCAAGGTATGATTGACCTTAGATTGACCTTAGGGTAGGTCATTTTATATACATAATTCGAATTGAATCACTTTATAAGTGTTTGGACTGTTCTAAGACTAGTCTTGAACCCTGTTCGACTAGTTCTAGAACTGACTCGACCAGTCCAAGAAATTTCAGGACCAGTCCTAAGTTTGTTACAATTTTTCAGAATTTTTTGTTCATCCATGACCAATCCTGGACTCTGCTCGACCGGTCGTATAAACGGTACATGATTTGATCCACGACCAGTCCAACACTTTCGACTCAAACTCTAGCAAATATTCCCGGCTCCTCACAACTAGTCATGGAGGACTCACGACCAGTCATGGATAGCCTTTGACCAGTCGTGGAACGGTTTTATCCGATCGCGCTAAAAAATTCAAAAATCTGTTCGACCTTCGACCAGTCGAATTATCCTCAAGACCAGTCGTGGTGCAATTACTACAACTATAAATAGAGCATGAATTTCAGAGTTTTGATAATCTAATTAAAGGAAATTCAAGGCATCACTCTGAGAGATTAGTTTGTGTTCTTTTTAAAGCTACATTGTGCATATTTTTATATTCAAACTTCTACTCCTACTTGGTTCTTTCGGGCTGTAATAAAAGGAGAAATCCAGGTATTTTATATTTGTGTAAATCTTCTGATATTTTGGTTTCTTTTGAGATTAAGCAAGAAAAATCTCATTTGTTCTGTTATATGAGGAGAGCCAGAAAACTCAGAGTGGGGTTTTTTAAATTGTGTAAGCCCATTTGAAAGACAAAATTATGAGTGTTTTAGGTGAACCTGAGAAAAACCTTTTTCATAGTGAACAGTAATATCCACTTTGTGAGGATATTAGGAATGGAGTAGCTAGTTGTGTGGTTGTTGTTTAACAGTTGGTGTACACACAGGCAAACCACTATAACTCTTTGTGTTTTATGGATGTATGATTTATTTTTTAAATCTTTTATTATTCAATATTGTAGGATGTATGTGTGGATGTGAATATTGTAATCTTTCATTTTAAGCATTGTCAGAATGTTGTAATAGCTTAGAATTTCTTTCTTGCTTTTTCCTTTCTTCCTTTCTAGTTTAAGATTTTATTTCTCTAATTGTTCTAGTAAGGTTGTCCTGCCATAAACCCTTGGTTTTTATGGTGAAAGGTTTTTCTTAGAACAATTAGAATTTGAGGTTGCTTTACATTCTGTATTGTGGATTGTTATCTTTTGTTTACTTGGCTATCTTATTCCACTCTTATCTTTTTAAATTTAGCATAGTATTATTCACCCCCCCCCCCCCCCCCTCTAGGACATATGGCTTAGCCTTTTCAAGGACTGTTAAAGATCATCCAACTAATCAGATTCTTGGAAACCCTCTCACTGGTGTGCACACTCGTAGACAACTAGAAGACATGTAATTACGTGTGCTTACATCTTAGATAGAATTGGCTAATGTAAAAGAAGCTCTTTCTGACGAAAACTGGATAGTTGCGATGCAAGAAGAGCTTAATCAATTCATAAAAAATGATGCTTGGTACTTAGATCCTCGACCAAAAGATAAACATATTATCAGAGCTAAGTGGATTTTCAAAAATAAGTCTGATAAACTTGGTAATATAATTAGAAACAAGGCTAAGCTGCTTGTACAAGGGTATACTCAAATTGAAGGAATCCATTATGATGAAACTTTTTCCACAGTAGCTCGTCTTGAATCAATCAGAATATTTATATCCATTGCTTGCTTTAGAAAGTTCAAAATATATCAAATGGATGTAAAGAGTGCTTTTTTAAATGGAAATTTGCATGAAGTGTATGTTGAACAACCAACGGGTTTTGAAGACCCTAAGCATGGTAATCCTGTATACCACCTAAAAAAGGCCCTCTACGGTTTGAAACAACCTCCCAAGGCATGGTTTGAAAAATTGGCTAAGTTTTTACTAAGTCATAACTTTATAATGGGAAGTGTTAATAAGACTCTATTTGTAAAGAAATGTAATGATCACATTTTAATAGTACAAATTTATGTTGATGATATTATTTATGTATCTACCTATACTAACAGACTGTTGAGTTTGCAGATCTTATGAAATCTAAGTTCGAAATGAGCATGGTTGGGGAATTGAATTATTTTCGAGGCTTGCAAGTTAAAAAGTAACCTGATGGTTTCTTTATTTCTCAAACCAAATATGCTCTGAACTTATTTAAAAAGTTTGGATTTGAGAATGGGAAAACTTTTGATACTCGTATGAGTACGTATTTAAAACTCTCAAAGGACTCTATAGGTAAGAGTGCAGATCCTAAATTATATCGCAGTATGATAGGTGGTTTGTTGTATTTAACTGCATGCCGACCTTGTATTGCATTTAACATAGGAATTTGTACTAGATATCAATCTGACCCTAAAAAGTCACATTTAACTGTTGTTAAGAAGATTATGCGATATGCCGCAAGTTCAGCTAATCTGGATCTTTGGTATCCATATGATACTAGTTTTCAATTAGCTAGTTACTCTAATGCTGATTGGGATGGTAATGTTGATGATACAAAATCAAACAGTTGTGGTAATTTCTATGTAGGGAACTGTTTAGTTTTTTGGCAAAGTAAGAAATAAAGTTTCGTATCGCTCTCAACTGCTGAAGCTGAATACATTGCAGTTGGTAATGCATGTACTCAACTTGTATGTATGAAAAGAATGTTAAGCGATTATGAAATTACACAAGATTCTATAGTTTTATATTGTGATAATTCCAGTGCAATTAATATATCTAAAAATCCAATCCAGCATTCATGAACCAAGCATATTGACGTTAGATATAACTACATTCATGAATTAGTGGAAGAAAAGATAATTTCTTTGGAAAACATTCCGACTGAGACTCAACTTACTGACATATTCACAAAATCGTTTAACAAATGCTGGCTTTCTAAATTGAAATTTGATCTTGGTATGTGCAATATAAATTGATTAGTCATACACTTCTATATCATAATGTATATACTTGTTAGTTTGAATGTTTAAATTTTAAAATTTAATGAAAATTGCACATTTTTGGCTATGCACGACCAGTCAAGTACATACTCGACCAGTCGTGGCACGACCGTTCGAGCATGTTCACGACCAGTCGTGTCACACGAACTGATGCTTTATTTGGAGGAAAAATTTTTTGTCTTCATTGTGGGTTTCTTCTCCAACGAGTCCTCTCACAACCGGTCAAACCCATCTTCTTAGTTCTTTAAGGTTAGTGCCTTAGTTCCATTTTCCTTGTAGATTCAAGTTCACATCAATTCCTTTTCATCTATGGAGTGATTTATTTATTTTTTCCTTGAGGTTTTTGGGGTTTTCTTCTCTAAAATCTTATCTTGAAAAAACCCACTCTACTTCTCTTGCAACCACTTGGTTCCTTAATTTCCTAGTTACAAATGAAAGGTAGAAGCGAAAATAAAAGTTCTCATGGTTCTTCATCTTCTACATCGACACCTATCACAAGGTGCCACCTTCGGTCACCCGAAGATGATCCCCCCTATGTGCGGGATATTAGGTTGCATAATGTGATAGTTGAACGACTTATTCATGTTAAACATCTTGCTCCATTTGATATCCTTCCTCTTTTCCAATCGTAGGATAGGATAACATTCAACATTGGGGTGGGCCGGCATGCCTGTAATGCCCCAAAAATTGAGGGTCGAGCAAATCTCAACTCTCGAGTTCCAATGCATCACTTATGCAACATAGATAATGATGATTAAATGTTGTGCATATTAGTCCATTAAACATGAGTGAGATTACACCAAAATGGCATATCATACTCTAGAGTTACTTAAATTGAGCAAGGGGAAGACTTAGATGAACTTATAAAGTATGCAAGTGTTTATCAATCCCCAGAGTATGAGCACACTACCAGGCTAAATAAATACAAGTGTTTGTTCCAAAATTTATAAATATCAAAATGTGATTGTCCAACTAGTCCATGTAACCCAGTAATCACGTCAAATTAGAAGGTCTACAGAGACCCGCCTGATAGCTGAAAATAGGAGAATTCTTCCTCCTCATCCATGAAGTCTGGCTCCATCACATAAGCCGCATCACAACCTGCGTCTAAATCAGAGTCTGGTTGGTGTTTTAAATCACCGTCTCAGAGTGGGAGTGAGAGATCAACTGAGTGGTACTATAAGACAAAGGTTAACATGTTATCAATTTAGTCAAGCAGTAATGATAAAGCAGTAAAACAATCATATCCTAAGTACTCTTATTAATGTAGAAATTGTATGCTTTAATGATGCATGCTCTTGATTGCACTCCCTCAGCAACACCATCTCACGATCGCGCATGCACAACTCCTTACGCATGCTCTTCCTCGCCAAAGCACATGCAATGCGATGCATGGTCATGTTAACCAATATTTAATTAGGCTAATTAATATAATAGATTCATGAAGTTAAGGTACCTCCCTTTATATCATTTACCCAAATAAGGATCCATCTAGGGTCGTCAATCCTAATTAATTACATACGATAGACAAGTTGTAGGGCATCACCCTGATGAAAGCAGTGGATAGGTAAGTTTACGAGTTTACACTCAAGGTCACTATGAAGAGGCTCGTCACCTCAACGTAGGCCTAATTTATACTCGTGGTCACTACGGGAGGCTCGTCACCTAAATGTAGGCCGATAATTCGAATATGGTGTCCCATACACTACCATATTCAGCTCACTAGTTTGGGTTGCTCACTGGTCACTACAGGGAGGCTTGCCACCTAGCGTAGGCTGACAGCTCGACTACGGTGTCTCATAAACTATCATGTCTAGCTTATGTGTCTTAGCAGATCTTAGTACTATGGTTAAACGGGCTTTACATTGCTAAGTGGTACCTTAGATTCAAGCAGTAGTGTCCATACATACTGAACACACAATAGGCCAGTGGGGTTATTTGACAAATAAGGTTAGTATGAGTGTACATTAAATTAATTGACATGAAGGTGAAAGCACTCCGTGTGGCCTAACCACTGTCGACAATTAGCGTACGACTCGGATTCATCGAACGTGTTTAATGTGGCGAAACGTCTTCGGCCACCAAATTGGGAATCGTTACCGATTGCCTGGACTACATAGTAGTCCCAAACATACTCAAACGCAGCATGTGGATACATGTGATATTCATAACAGCATTTAACAGATAATTTAAATATAATTCCCATTCGAGCATTTTATCGAACACATTGAACATATTGTTATAAATATGCATTTAAACCATAAATCACATAATAAAAAATTATATTACATGAAAAAAACTATGACTGTGGATAAGGTAGTTGAGAATCATATCTCAACACCCTTGTTGGAAGCAATTTATTAACCACTTTCTCATTTAAACATTTTATCAAACACTTAAACTACATAATATTATATACACAAACTAAATTAGTTATATCATATATTTTGACAAATCTTTTCATAAAGGAGTTATCATACACACAACACACATGTATTCTAGATTAATAGTCATGGAAAACATAAATCATAATTTCACCAACATTTCAACAAACACATAGAATGCATTTTATATTCACATAGTTCACACACATGTATAGTTTATCGAATACATCGTCACTAAGATCATATGGCAGCAATCAAGTCAGATATAAATCATTGCTAACATTAAAATCCTTTAAAACCATAACCTAAAGTTTATAGTCCATAAATTTTGTCGATTAACTTGTTATAAATTCGGTTCGTACACTATGCTTCCGTTTACAGCACAACGGCTACGTAAATCATGAAATAGGTTAGCTGTTTTATTATTTTCTTAATTTGAATCTCTAAAATAAGATTAGGATTAGGATTTCTTATCCAAGTCGTATTTGGAATCAATGGTGCAGATATGGGGTGGTGGAGATTCGGCACGTGGAGTAGTGGGAATGAATCCTAGTGATAATCCACAGATCTCTCTCTTCTCCTCACTCTTTCTTCCTCTTTTCTCTCTTCTCTCTCCTAGGGTTAGAGAAATTCGTATGGAATGAGAGATGAATGGTTTAAGGTCCTTATATAGGCCCAGAACTGATGTCAATGGTACCATGGCCATGGTATACTTAGGTTATAGCCAAAGTGTAACGCCCTGAAAATCGGGGGTCGAGCATAAACTCCACTCCCGAGTTCCAATGCATCACTTATGCAACATAGATAATGATGATTGAATGTTATTCATATTAGTACATTAAACATGAGTGGGATTAGACCAAAATAGCATATCATACTCCAGAGACAGTTTAATTTCGTAAGTGGAAGACTGTGATAGATATATAAAATATATAAACTGTTGTAGGTCTCCAAGGTGTGAACATGTTACCAGGTTAAATATATACATGTATACTCAAAAATGAACAAAATGAATATACATGGGTGTTCCCAACAGTGCAAAATAACAAGTGTAATGGCGTCTAATCAACATCCCTGTGACCTCGTCGATCAGAACATGTTCTACATAGACCTGCCTGATAGCTGCATATAGGAGAAACCCTCATCATCGTAAAAGTTTGGCTCCCCTTCACAAGCATCGCCATCATCTGAAACTAAAATAGGGACTGGTTGGTGTTTCAAACGTCGTCCCATAATGTGGGAGTGAGTGATCAACTCAGTGGGGCTATAAAATAAAGGTTAACATGTCATAAATTCAATCAAGTAGTAATGATAAAGCAATACAAGCAAACATCCTTAAGTACTCTGATTAATGCAAGATTGGTATATATAAATGATGCATGCCCTCGCCTGTACTCCCTCTGCGATCTTCATCTCACGGTCGCGCATGTCAGTCACTTCCTCAGCGCACTACCCAACACCGAACGACACATGCAGTGCGGTGCATGAACATGATTACCAAGTTCTTATTAATCCTTTTCATACAGTAAGATTGGAAAGCTAAGGTACTTCCCTTATATCATTCTCAAATAATGATCCATTCTAGGGTCGTTAGTCCTAGTAAATCTCATACAATATTACGGTTTTAGGTCACTACAAAGGGCTCGTCACCTTATCAGTGTAGGCCTAGTTTATACTCTAGTTGTTACGGAATGGATCGTCGCCTCAACGTAGTCTCAGAGTATGCTCGAGGTTACTACAAAGGGCTCGTCACCTTATCAGTTCAGGCCGACAGCTCGAATACAGTGTCCTATACCATCGTATTTAGTTCCTGAGTCTGGGTTGCTCACTGGTCACTACGGGGAGGCTCGTCGCCCCAGCGTAGGCAAACAGCTCAACCACGGTGTCCCATACCACCATGTCCGGCTCATGAGTCTTAGCGGATCGAGGTACTAAGGTTAAAGGGGCTTTTCCACTGGTAAGTTTGGTATCTTAGGTTCAAGAAATAGCGTCCATACATGGTGAACATACATTGGGCCAATCGGCTTATTAGACGACTCCGACTAGTACGAGCGCTTGTTGAGTTGATCGACATGAAGTGCATAAGCACTTTGTGTGGCCTAACCACTGCCAACATCCCAAGTACAACTTGGATTCATCGAACACATCCTGTGTGGCAAAAATAGCCTCACCCACCAGTTCGAGGCCTGTTACCGATCGCTCGGACTATAATATAGTCCCAACCACGTGCAATTACAACAAGTAAGCATATGAGATTGTCAAAGTAGTAATGAATAAATAAGTCCATCTTACAATCATTTGATCATACTATGGAAACATGAATATACAGTATATGGAGGAAATCATACACACAGCTAAACAAGAATCATATACAGTACATAGATGAAACCATACACATAGCTAAGGTAGTTGGGATTCATATCTCAACTCCCTTATAAATCACAATTTACTAACTATTAACTCATTCAAACATTATTACAAACATTTAGACTACACCTTCCAACATACATCACGTATATTGGTTATATTACGTATTAGGGAAAATCCTCTTACCAAGGAGTTGTTGCATATATAACAAGCATGTACCTATGACAGTTAATCATGGCAATCACAAATCCAAATTCCAAATGCATACAAACATTTCAACAAACACGTATTAAACATGTTATCATACTTAGGTAATTTGCCCATAAATCACATAGTAGTAAGATAGGTTACATAGAGGAAACTGTAACTATGTATGAGGGGATTGAGGATCACATCTCAACATCCTCATTAAATACATTACAACGTGCATTTTCTCATTCAGGCATTTTATCAAACACTTAGGCTACACATATTCACATATATATAATAGCTTAGTCAAACACATATTACAGCAATTCCTTCCACATAGGAGTTGCCACGCATACACTAATCATGTATTTCTAAGCATCAATCCTAATAAGTGCAAACCATAATTCCATATTGATTCAGGCAATTCAATAATCACATGGAATGCATTTAAAAATCAATAGAGTATATATATTTATGTAATATATGGAAGAAAATGTATCTAGCATGTGTGATAGCAATCGAGTCAGATATAAATCATTCTTGACATTGAAAGCCTTGAAAATTATAACCTAAGTATTTATAGTCCGCACCTTTTGTCGGTAGACTCATAATGACTCGGTTCGAACACTATTACTTCATCTACGGAATAACAACCACCTATAACAGGAAATAGGTTAGCTATTCCAGCACTTACACTATTTGAAACTTTAAAACAGATTAGGGTTAGGTTTTCTTACCCAATTTCATAATCGAAATTGCCGGAATAGCGATGCAAAAGTGGTAATTTAGCCCGTGGAGAGATAGGATCGAATCCCAGGAACTCTCTACCACTCTCTCACTCACTTTCTCTGTCTTTCCTTCTCTTTTTGCTCTCTTCTCTCTCTTAGGGTTGTAAAATCGTATGGAATATAAATGGGGTGGGTTTAGGCCTTTATATAGGCCCATGACTGATGGAAATGGCCCCAAGGCCAAGGTATACTTAGGTTATAGCAAAAACTCATTCGTTTTGACTCAACGAAGCATTTCTGGAGGCCCCTTTGTTGAATGTGGTCGGACTTAAGCTCCCTAACCATGGATCTAGGTCAGACTAAGTTTTTAGTCCAATCGGATTTACAGATCAGACGCGCCGAACCAGTTTCTATTTAACGGTCACTGGAACTCGATCAGGGCCATAAGTGCACTGACATGTGTGGGACATTTCCCCTGATTTGACAGTGTAATTGGGTCATATTTTGACTATCTGAAATATTATATTTGGCCCGCAAGCGACACGACTCAAATTACTTAAATTCAGATTTAATTCTAAAGAAATTCATGTCTCTCACTCACTTTGCTCCTGGCTCAAGGAAATAGTTCCGGGATACCATCTAGACTTGATTTTTGAGGTGGTTGTCAAGTCCAATAAGACGGTCATAACCATATAGTTTCGAGGTAATCGGACTTTCGACGTGCGGTCCAGGTCCGATATGAAGTTTCACGATGCTCTCAGGAGCAACTGGGTTTAGAGATTGATCCTAGGTTTCTAGTAATGTAGTATTAGTGGTCCTACTCATTTTGGGTCTTGTAGTTCATATTTAAAGTGGTTCAAGCTAATTCTACTGAGTATTCAGTTTAGTACTTAACCAAATTCTACCCTAATTATGGCAGAATACGGTTCAGGAGAAATTCAATGCCCCATTTTTAGCACTTTTTGTTCATATATTATTTTAATTATTTTTATAATATTTTATCATTAATTTTACCCCATCTCTACCAAATTTCATGAGATTTTGTGTTGTAGAAAAATTCTAAAAATTCCCAAAGCTGCAGCTGTCCAATGAATAATTTTTGGATAGTTGTCACAATGACCTACTTTAAACTATATTATATATTTTATTATATTTTTTACTTTTTTTTATATAATACTAGACTCATTTATCTTCAATTTTATTTTTGAATCACCTAAATCGGAGTTATAACGAGAGAGATATGATTTCTTAAAGTTGGACGAAATGCACAGAAAAATGCAGAAAATGGGCCACCCGACCTTTGTACGGATTAGGCCTCTCCAAACCGGCGAGCCCCTCGGTGGTCACTGGTCATTTTAGCGAGGACTCCCCCCCTCCCGGGTGCCGAAAACATACGGGACTCACCCCGGGTCCTCCTGAATTGAGTCTTTTGGGCCCATGAGTCTGTCGAGACATTATCGGGTCTCATTTGCAAACCGGAACGAGTTACGCGATATACAATATATGATTTTAGGGTAGAAGAAGATAATCTATCCAAATATTCTATCTATATCATGAAATTCTAAAGGTTCAATAGTTTAAATCTAATTTTATTCATGTATGTACAATTTACAGTAAATTTTAGTTTAAGTATAGTTCTTCACCATTTAAACTTTAGGATTTATGTCTAATATGAAAGTACTTGGAGAAATTTGAAGAATGAGGTGGTGAAAGGTGAGATTTTGAAGAAAATGGGTTGAAAAGTGATTTTTAAACTTTAGAATTGAGCTTTGAGAGTGTTATGGTTGACCCATTGCCTAAGGACGTCTAACTCCAGGTTGGAAAAAAATCTGGAGTGTTACACAAAGAGTGTCTGTTTCGGGCAAAAGGGACTTATCTGGAGGTCCATTACTCACCTTTGTCATGGAGTAAGTTTTCTGACCATGGATCCAAGTCAAGTTATGATTTCAGTCCGATCGGATTTATAGATCAACCGTGGAGGACCTGTTTCAGTTCAACGGTCATCGTCACTTGATCAGGGATACAAGTATATCGACATGTGTAGGGAAATTTCCCTGATCCAAGGGAATGGTCAGAATCTGACAATCTGAAACCTTCAATTTCACCCACAAGCGAATGGTCCAATTTACTTAAGTTTGATTTCATTCTTGAAAGATATTCGCGTTTCTCACACACTTTGCTCAGAGATTAAGTTGTGTATTTTTGGATACTATTTGGTATCGATTCTCGCGCTGCTTGTCAAGCCTAATATGGCGGTCATAACCTTATAGTTTTGTGATAATCGGACTTTTGACGCACGGTCCAAGTTTGATACCGAGTTTCAATGTGCTCTCGAAAGCAACTGGGTTTTGAAATTGTTCCTCGGTCTTTAGGTAATGTCGAGTTAGCGATTCTAATGGTTTTAGGTCTTGCAATTCATATAGATAGTGATTCAAGATAATTCACCGATTAATTTAGTTTATTACTTAATAAATTTTTGTTTAATTTCTAAAGGATTCGCTCATTAAAGATTTTTGCCTGAGGTGGTACTCGGTTCTTTGTATGAATTTTTCAGAGATGTTACAATCTACCCCCCTTAAAGAAAAATTTTGTCCTCGAAATTAATACCTTTCCGTAGTCCTCAAGAATCTGAGGGTAGTTTTACGGACTTCGGCTTCCATTTCCTAGGTAGCCTCTTCCTCTGTGTGGTGAGTCCACAATACCTTCAGAATCACTTTACTGCGTAGCACGTGCTCCTTCCTGTCTAGAATATGTGTCAGTCGTAGTACATAGGTAGCATCTTTACTCAACTGTACCTGTTCTGTAACACCCTGAAAATCGGGGGTCGTGTATAAACTCAACTCCCGAGTTCCAGACCGTCACTTATGCAACAAAAATGGTTATGATTCAATATTGTCTGATTTAAAGCATTCACATGAGTAAAAGTATACCAAAACTGCAATTCATACTTCAGATCCAGTGATAAAAGCAAGCGGAAGACTAAACAAGATATATATCACTGTATGGAAAAACAAAGTAATCTCAACTGTCTCCAAAGTATGACTACATCTCTGAGTCTCATATACATGTACATAACAAAAGAATAATGTTCAAAAATAAAAGTCCCACTGATGTCCCCTCGATCCAGGTCACCTACGGAAAGCCGTCATGATACTGCATATACGAGAACTCATCCTGGTCCTCGTCATCATCTAGCTCCACCTCCTGGATCTCATCGTCACCTGCAACTACAACAGGGTCTGGTGGGTGTTGCAAACACCATCCCGTAACGTGGGAATGAGTGATCAACTCAGTGGAATCATAGAGCAAAGATTAGCATGTTCACAATTCAGTCACGCGATAATAGTAAAGCAGTAAATCAGACAAGTCCTAATACTGTTGTTAATGCAAGATGATATGACGTGATGTATGCCCTCACCGACGATCACCCTCATACGGCAACATCTTACGACCGCGGCATGCCACACTCCCTAGAGTGCTCCACATCTTCCAGGCACATGCAATGCTATGGTGATATGATTACCAAGTTATTATTAGTCCATTCAAACAGCAGGATTGGGAAACTAAGGTACCTCCCTTGTATCAATCCCAACACGGATCCTGTCTAGGGTCGTCACTCCTAGTAATCTCATACGATGTACATTTCGTAGGTCACTGCAAGGGCTGCCAGGGCTGTTGCTCGCACTCGTTGCACCGCTCCCCCATCACCTTATCAATACAGGCCTACTGTACTCTACTGCACGGAAGGGTCGTCGCCTCCCGTGAACTCAGAATACGCTCGCGGTCACTACAAAGGGCTCGTCGCCTGATCAGTGTAGGCCGACAGCTAGAATATAGTGTCCCATACCACCATAATCTGCTCACGAGTCTAGGTGCTCACTGGTCACTACGGGGAGGTTTGTGGCCCCAGCGTAGGCCGACAGCTCGACCACGGTGTCCCATACCACCATGCCCGGCTCATGAGTCTTCGTGGATCAAGGTACCACGGTTAATAGGGTTTACAATGGTAAGTTCAGTACCCTAGGTTCAAGCAGTTATGATACATACATGGTGAACAAACATCGGCCAGTCGGGTTACTTGACGGGCTCGACTAGCGCGATCGCATATCGAATTGAACGACATGAAGTGCGTAAAACACTTCGCGTGGCCTAACCACTGCCGCCAACTCTCAACACGAATCACATTCATCGACGCGTCGTTCGTGACTATGACCAGTCAGCCACGAATTCGCTCGGTTACCGACTGCCTGGACTAAGTCAAGTCCCACACATCTATGGAATCACTATAAAAGTATTGGAATTGAAATACATCATGTGAGCATGTTAGCACATGTTATAACATTCAACTTAAGCAAATCTTCAAGGCATACTTCCCATGCATATTCAACTTAAGCAAATCCTCAAGCACATACATTCCATGCATGTAATGAAATCATGCATTTTGTCAACATGTAGAAAATCATTTAGGTCGGCATAATAATTGAAAAATCAATCACAAAGTATCAAATAACATCATTTAATTCAATACATACTAATACAAGCATTTATACAAACACATGCACTACACACTTAGGTCTACATATAGCATGTCGACCCAAAGTGTGCAACTAGGCGAATCTCTTCGCCAAACTAATTATGCACGCATTCCTAACTCCCTAATGCGACAACAAACCATGTCAATCACATCAGCAAAATATGAATGCAAACAGTACTTCCTACAAATGACTAAAATGCCCTAAATCTCATATTCTTCGTTAGCTTACGAAACGGGAAACGGAGAGCATTTTGTACATGTCAAACGGCGATGCCGTCAAGAATCTACTATTAAACGACATTGAAAGCATTGGGAACCGTCAATCCAAGCGTCTAAAATCCTCACCTAGTGTCTTGTAGACTCGGGAATTGAAGCGGAGTGTATATGCTTCGTCTACGGCGAGTAAGGAGCCTAATACATAAGATCCATAAGCTACATCGCCATGGAAACAAGAAAAACTCAAATCACCAACTATTAAGGGTTTTTACTTACCTAGGATTGCGGTGGAATCGCCGGGAAAGCGGTAGAGGAGTGTCGCTTAAGCATGTGCAACACGTAGCACAAGTGGCGGGAAGAACTCTCCCACTCTCTCACAATCTCTCACTCTTTTTCTCTCTCCCAAGCTAGGGCTTCTCTCAAATTCGGATGGGAGAGAGGAGTGGGGGTTTCAACCCCTTTTATAGCCTAAAACATTCCCAAAATAGGCTTGGGAACAATGTTTACTTGGTGCCTAACCAAATCGGGGCCGTTTCGGTCCAAAAGGGCATTTCTGGAGGTCCCCAGGCCAAGTGCGGTCGGACTTAAGCTCATGCATACTAGATCTAGCATACATCCAGTTTTCAGACCGGTTGGGGTCCCAGATCGCACGTGGCGGCCCAGTTTCAGTTTAACGGTCACCGCACCAAGATCAGGCCTATAAGTCCCGTGATATATAATAGATATTTTTCCTGATCCAAGGGTGTAATTTGGCTGTATTCTGACGGTCAGAATGCTCAATACTGATGCGTCAAATTTGTGTGCCAGATTTGAATTTGAAATTCCAACTATGTCCCTATTCACACTCTCTTCGGTCCGGGCTCAATGAAATAGCCTGTGATCATCGGTTTGACTTGATTTTTGGAATGAGTGTCAAGCCCAGCTAGACGGTCCTAACGGTCTAAGATAGGAGGTATCGGACTTTCAACGTGCGGTCTAGATCCAATACAAAGATTCAAAGTGGTCCAGAGAACAAACCGGCTTAGAGTTTGATCCGAGGCTTTAGAGCATTATAGCACCCTTAGTTCCACTCGCTTCGGGCCTTGTAGAACGTATTTAAAGTGATCAGGGACCATTTCCCAGCTATTCTAACGTTGCACTAGCTAACCTAGTCAAATTTTCCAAAGGAATGAATTCTACGCAAATTCGGGTCGAGTTGGTACTCGAGCCCAAGTATGGATTTTTCACGGGCGTTACAATCTACCCCCCTTAACAAATAATTTCGTCCTCGAAATTTTGTACCTTTTCGTACTCCTCGAGAAGCTGTGGGTAGTTCTTTCTGATCTCGGCTTCTGTCTCCCAAGTAGCCTCCTCCTCAGTATGATGCGTCCATAGTACCTTCACAAGGGGAATCACCTTGCTACGCAGTACCTGCTCCTTCCGGTCTAAGATGCGTGTCGGTCGCAGGATATAAGTAACATCCTCTCCTAACTGCACCTGCTCCCATCTGATGATATGAGAAGGATCAGCAACGTACTTCTTCAGCATAGAAACATGAAATACGTTGTGGACGCTCGCGAGGGGCGTGGGTAAAGCCAATCGGTAAGCCACTGCTCCCACACGATCGAGGATCTGAAATGGACCAATGTATCGCGGTGCCAGCTTCCCCTTCTTCCCGAACCGAAGGACTCCCTTCATAGGGGAAACTCGCAAAAACACATGATCCCCGACTGTGAACTCTAGTGGTCTCCGTCTCGTATCGGCGTAGCTCTTCTGTCTGCTCTGCGCTGTAAGAAGCCGACGTCGAATAATATCAATCTTCTCTGACGTCGCCTGCACCAACTCTGGGCCAATCAAGCTGCGCTCACCGACCTCTAACCAGCAATGCGGTGCGCGACAAGGTCGCCCATACAGCGCCTCATAAGGTGCCATGCCGATACTCGCCTGGAAGCTATTGTTGTATGCAAACTCCGCATATGCAAGACAGTCATCCCAACTGTCCTTGAAGTCCAATGCGCAAGCTCGCAACATGTCCTCCAGGATCTGGTTCACTCGCTCTGTCTGTCCGTCCGTCTGTGGGTGGAAGGCAGTACTGAACTTCAACTTCACACCCATAGCCTCCTGAATGCGAGTCCAGAAAATAGAAGTGAACCGCGTGTCTCTGTCCGACACGATCTCCAACGGAACTCCATGCAGACGCACGATCTCTCTAATATACAATCTAGCCAGCTCGTCTGCAGAGTTCGTAACTCTGATCGGTAGGAAGTGCGCCGACTTCGTCAATCGGTCGACGATCACCCAAATAGAATCATGCCCCTTCCTCGTCTTCGGCAACCCAGAAATGAAGTCCATGGAAATGAAATCCCACTTCCACTCTGCAATCGGCATAGGCTGCAAAAGTCCAGGTGGTCGGCGATGCTCTGCCTTCACCTGTTGACAAGTGAGACAACGGGACACGAACTCAGCAATGTGGGTCTTCATACCTTCCCACCAGTACGTCCTCTTCACGTCACGATACATCTTCGTGCTGCCAGGATGCATCGCGAGTCTAGTAGAATGCGCAGCCTCGAGAATCTCTCGTCTCAAGTCAGGGACATCAGGAACGCATAGGCGGCCACGGTAACGTAAACCCCCATCCATGCCAACTCGCCAGTCGGCGTCATCATCATCACTGGCCTGCTCTCGAAGCTCAGTAAGATGCGCGTCGTCCCTCTGCGCCTCGATGACACGGTCATCGATCGGAGATCGCACCTGAACATGTGCGATGAACTCGAATGGCTCCTCTACGGTGAGTTTCTGCTCAAAGTCTCGCAAAAACTCAACCATATCCCACTCGGCAACCATCAGCGGAGCCGCAAACTCTATCGCCTTCTTGCGGCTCAACGCATCAGCCACAAGGTTCGCCTTCCCAGGATGGTAAGAGACTTCAAACTTGAAGTCCTTCAGCGTCTCCATCCATCGCCGCTGCCTCATATTCAAGTCCCGCTGTGTGAATATGTACTTGAGGCTCTTGTGGTCGCAAAAGAGCTCGAACTCCTCTCCATAGAGGTAATGTCTCCAGAGTCTCAGTGCGAATATCACGGCTGCCAACTCCAGGTCGTGTGTAGGGTAATTCTCCTCGTGCTTCCTTAATTGTCTCGAGGCATACGAAATTACCCTGTCCCTCTGCATAAGGACACAACCCAAACCAACGCTAGACGCGTCAGTGTATATAGTGTATTTAACCCCTTGCTCTGGCAATACTAGCACAGGGGCGGACGTAAGTCTGTCCTTCAGCTCCTGAAAAGCTGACTCCGCCTTATCATTCCAGGCGAACTTCACGTCCTTCCGTGTCAACTGAGATAAGGGTCTCGCGATCTTCGAGAAATCCTGAATGAAGCGCCGATAGTAGCCAGCGAGACCCAAGAAACTCCTCACCTCAGTGACAGAACCAGGCTGCTCCCAGTCCTGCACCGCAGCTACCTTAGACAGGTCAACTGCCATGCCATCCTTGGACACCACGTGTCCCAGAAACTTCACCTCCTGCTTCCAGAAGTCGCACTTCTTATACTGTGCGAACAACTGATGCTGTCTGAGCGTATCAAGGACCAAACGCAAGTGCTCCTCATGCTCCTCTCGACTCCTAGAGTATACCAAAATGTCGTCGATGAAGACAACGACGAATCGATAGAGGAAAGGCCGTAGTACCCGGTTCATCAGATCCATGAACACAGCCGGTGCGTTCGTGAGACCGAACGACATCACAAGGAACTCGTAATGACCAAAACTGGTCCTGAACGCTGTCTTCTGCACGTCCTCATCTCTGACGCGCAGCTGATGATATCCTGACTGAAGATCAATCTTCGAGAAGTACTGCGCTCCTCTCAACTGATCAAATAAGTCATCGATCCTGGGCAAAGGGTACTTGTTCTTCACTGTGAGTTGGTTCAGCCTGCGATAATCAATACACAATCGCAGCGAACCATCCTTCTTCTTCACGAACAAGACCGGTGCTCCCCAAGGAGATACGCTAGGCCGTATAAGGCCAAGCTCTAGTAGACCATCAATCTGCGTCCTCAACTCCTCCATCTCACATGGTGCCATGCGATACGTCGGCAGTGAGACGGGTGTAGAACCAGGAATCAGATCGATAGTGAAATCGATCTCACGTCGGGGCGGCAAACCAGGGATCTTCCTGAACAGATCCCCGAACTCAGAAACAACTGGCGTCTGCTCAAGTACCTGGGCACCAGCGTCGTGCAACAGGGTGGCGTAGCTAAGAATGCGGAAAGGAAGATTTACCCGCACTGAAAATGTGAAAGGCGTGCCCTCAGGCTCGTACACCGTCACCACACGAGCCTCGCAGTCAATCTCGGCTCTCGCTGCAGTCAACCAGTCCATGCCAAGAATGACGTCGAGATATACGAGCGAGGGATCGACGACCAAATCAAGAGTCATCGTCCTGCCTCCCAGATCAAGTAAACAACCCTCACACATCTGGGTGACATCCGAATAATCTCCATGAGCTGCAAGGACTCGCACGCTATCCATAGTAATAGTCTGCAACCCAAGACGTCTGACTACGGCACGCGATATCAAAGAAATCGTGGAACCAGTGTCCACCATGACAAGAACGGGAGTACCTCCGATATGGCCCGTGACCTCGAAGGCTGAATGCTGGAAAGTCGGCATCGTAGCTGCCTCAGCGGTCAGTGCATGAACTCGAGCCTGCTGTGGCCGGTTCGGCCGCTGTGTCAAGGGCCGTGGGGGCTGTCGAATCTGCGATACTGTGGGTCTGAAAGAGGACTGCGCAGGAGCTGACCGTATAGGCGGTGCTGATATCGCCTGTGGACGTACACGATCAATCTTCTGCGGCGGCGAGAACCCACTGTCCCGCATCCTCGTAAAGCAACTCGGCGCTAGGTGGCCCGTCCTCCCACAGTATGTGCATGATAGATCAGGGCGTCGAAACGGTCCTACTGGCGCCGTGGTCCTGGTAGGAGGATCAATGCGAGGCCTCTTGCCCGCGAAGGGCCTATCTGGCAACTCCGGTCGCGGCCTAGAAGTAGTCGGGCCTCGTGATCGCGCAAGTCGATCCACGTCCTGCTCTGCCCGCATGGACATGTGAACCAACTCCGCATAGGAGGAGAAACTGATACAGCACATCTTCGACCGAATATCCGGTCGCAAGCCCTCCAAAAAGCGCCGTATGCGCATCTGCTCATCAGCTAAAATCGTCGGGACGTACCTGCCCAACTCTGTGAACCGATGCTCATACTCGGTGACCGTCATCGCTGCCTGCCTGAGACGGAGAAACTCATTCTCCCTCTCGTGTCTGTAGGTCTGAGGATAATACTTCTCATGGAAGCGAAACTCGAATGCTGCCCATGTCCATACGAAGTCTGCGGTAACAGTCCGCAATACACTATCCCACCACATACTGGCCTCTCTCTCAAACTGGAAGGTAGCCAGCTCTACCTGCTCTGCCTCAGTACAGTGCAACATGCGCAGAATCTTCGACACTCGGTCGAGCCAAAACTCAGCCTCCTCGGGTCTGTGAGAACCCGTGAAAGTAGGAGGCCGCAAGCGCTGAAATCGCTCCAGAAGGCCCCGTGTGTCGGCAGGGTTCCCCGCAGGGAAAGCAGGCTGCGCAGGAAGTGCTATGCCCTCATCCTGGGCGTAAGCATAGGCATCCTCAGCTGGATGCGCAGGTGGTGCAGGCGGAGTAGATGCAGTCGCACCCCCACCCTGGGCTAAGGTCCCGACTATAGTAGTCAATAGCTGCTGCTGCTGTAGCATCATAGCCATCATCTGCTCGAATCTATCAGGTGGTGGAGCAGGCTGTGGCGGATGAGGTGCGGAAGTAGATGCGCGCTGTGGCTCTCTAACTGATGGTGTAAATGGCGGTGGTCCATCTGTAGGACCAGTAGCAGGCTGAGACGATCGAACAGTCTCAGGAATCGGGCCCACAGCAGGGTCCGGACGAGTGCCAGACTGAGAAGGAGCCTGATCCATCTGCTCTAACAATGAAAGCCGAACCGCGCTCCTCGTAGTCTTAGGTGGCATTCCCTATATTCAAAATAGGGCGCAACCTTGTCAGTCTCAATTGCACAAATACACCACAATCATTCACTAAAGAGTCAAAGGCATTCCATGCATTTCAATTAATCAAAATTGTCACAATACAAGGGATATATCCTTACAAGCATCATGACTAGAATGACATGGAAATTAAGACAGTCAAGCAACAGCGACAAAAGCAAAGCACTAGCCCTAATAGGCTTTACACACATGAAACAGAAAATAGTTAACTATTCATAACAACATCTAAGATCGCGTCGCTAGTCGGAGTCTGGCGACGGAGGAGGAGCACCCTTATCCTGTAAGCAACACAGGATTGCCATCAAGGTGCGAGTCACCTTGCCAAATTTCTTCTTCGTAACGGCCTTGGCATCAGCGACCTCTGCTCGAAGTTCTTGGACTTCCCTTCGCAAAGCGGTCTGACTCTCCTCCATCCGAGCAATGCGATCGTCAATAGTAGTCTGCGCAGAAGGAGGACTCTCATCAGTATCCTGAGCCTCCTCTTCTGCTTCTTCCTGAGTCTCTTCCTGAACTTCTGCACTAGGTTCTCCTTCGCTTTGATCTTCCTCTTCATCAAAGTCGTCCCCACTATCCCTTTCAAGTTGATTTTCACGATATTGCGACCCAATCTTCATCTTAACCATCGTCGACTCATCGATGGTGTGAATCGATACCGGCAACTCGGGTCCAAGTCTATAGGCAAACTCAAGCGCAATTCTGCAAATGAGTCGGCCAAAGGGAAGGGATTCGGATGTTCTTCTCGACCTGGCTATGAGAACTATCTGCCGTAAGATGAAAGTGGCCATACATACGTTCTCTCCCTGAGCCACCAGAAATAAGAAATCGACCATAAGACGTGTACATTCAATGCGGTTCGTCGACCTAGGATAAACATTGAACGTGCAGATGTGATGCAGCAGACGCAAATCCTCAGACATGTACGTCGCCTTGAGGCTATTATTAGGCTGCCATGGAACCAACTTACCGCACAGAAACCTGGTGCGGCGATCTCGTTCACGTCTAGTCCTCAAATTTTTCTCACTTGGATGTACATCACCTAGAGGCACGTTGAGAAGTCGCGCAACCAACTGGACGTCGATCGTAGCCATCCGATCTCTACCAAAAGGGATTTTGAACTGCAAGGGCTCCAAGGTAGGACTCTGGATGCTAGCATAGAAGGCACGAACAGTGCTCACATTAGCACGAGCGCGAGCTTCAAAGATCGGTCCCCAGTGCGCAGCTTCAATGCGTTCGAACAACAGATATTCGCCGAACAATCGCCCATCTACGTCCGCCTCAAATAACACTCTACGATCAGTGTATTCACCATGAGGCATCTCTGATAGGATGGTTCGTCCAAGGTGTGCATGGGGATCCAAATCCCGCTTCGTACGGCACTCCAGGACTGCAGCTGGACCTGCGGCGGCGCTTGAACTTGCGGCACCACCCCGCGGTCTTCTCGATCGAGCAGGGCGGCTCGGCCCAGCCTCGTCTGTTGCAGTTTTCCTCTTACCCATCAAAGACAGGATGGATGAGAGTGACAAAAGTCCCAAAATAGCTTCCACGAAAGCCATGGAAAACGCCGAGAATGCGGAGAAATGGCTGCCCAATCTGACAAAAGGAAATCTAGGCGTCGTAGAGGGATGCTTCAAGCTTCCCAAGGCTGTACTTTCAGGGAAAAATAAGAACAAAAAGGTGGAATGGAGCTGCTCACGATTTCAGCACTATTTGGGGGATTTTGGAGCTCCAAATGGGAAAATCTTCAAGGAAAGAGGCTGCCAACACCCAATAATCGATGGGTGGTGGTCGGTTTTGGCCAAGGAAGGGATTAGGAGGGGTTTGGGTCGCCGGGATTTGGAATGGAGCGCTGAAAATCAAATCTAGGGCATGCAAGGGGGCTGTTTGTGAAGGAGAGGGGTGTTTTAGGGGTTTTCGTGGGATGGGAGGTAGCTAGGGGTGTTGTGGGAGGCATTTAAGTGGGTGCGCCCAAAGGGCAGCACCATCGGAGATGGCCGGCCGGCGATGCATCGCCCGGCCGGCGATGGCATCGCCGGCCAACCTCCAGGTTGGCCAGCGGGACCCCATGGGTCTGGTCCCCCATGGTCCCAGGGTCCCAAAAAGTCTAGTCCCACCCCTTAGTTCATAGTATTTTGGTCCCTATGGGCCCAAACATGTTTTTGGGGCTTTCCGGGTCCACATCGCAATCCCGAATACCAAACCATATGATGCAGCATATGAATTTGGGGTAGAAGGATCCAGTACATCTTTCTAGCTCCTTAGTTGCTAAAGAAAGTGAAGTTAGAATGGCCTTATGGCCATTTTTCATGAAATTTTACTATTCACTGTAAAATTTGGTGAATGTACTAATTTGTGTTATTTTCACATTAGGTTTGATGCCTAACATGAAATGGATACAAAAGAACTGAAGGTTGAAGTGTTTAGAGAAGGAATTTTGAGAATTTTTGGCAAAACGGGGTTTTTAAGCCCTGGCGATTGATTACTAGAGTCGTGGTCATTCCACGGCCCATGGATTCACTTTTGCGGTTTAAAACCGCTCATAGGACATCTCCACCCGACTTCCTACAGCTTAGAAGTGATTCGGGTCGCTTTACGCGACCCGAGATGCGTTACAGACTCGATCTTGCGATCGATCCTTATAGACTTCGCCTATCGGCGAATCTGTGATCCTAGAAGTGTTTCTAGATCCTTCTCGCACCCACCTAAGTCAAAGGAAGCGACAGCGTACGTCGCAAGACCATAACCCAGGCCCAGTATACTCTCATTCATGCTCTGATACCAACTTGTAACACCCTGAAAATCGGGGGTCGTGTATAAACTCAACTCCCGAGTTCCAGACCGTCACTTATGCAACAAAAATGGTTATGATTCAATATTGTCTGATTTAAAGCATTCACATGAGTAAAAGTATACCAAAACTGCAATTCATACTTCAGATCCAGTGATAAAAGCAAGCGGAAGACTAAACAAGATATATATCACTGTATGGAAAAACAAAGTAATCTCAACTGTCTCCAAAGTATGACTACATCTCTGAGTCTCATATACATGTACATAACAAAAGAATAATGTTCAAAAATAAAAGTCCCACTGATGTCCCCTCGATCCAGGTCACCTACGGAAAGCCGTCATGATACTGCATATACGAGAACTCATCCTGGTCCTCGTCATCATCTAGCTCCACCTCCTGGATCTCATCGTCACCTGCAACTACAACAGGGTCTGGTGGGTGTTGCAAACACCATCCCGTAACGTGGGAATGAGTGATCAACTCAGTGGAATCATAGAGCAAAGATTAGCATGTTCACAATTCAGTCACGCGATAATAGTAAAGCAGTAAATCAGACAAGTCCTAATACTGTTGTTAATGCAAGATGATATGACGTGATGTATGCCCTCACCGACGATCACCCTCATACGGCAACATCTTACGACCGCGGCATGCCACACTCCCTAGAGTGCTCCACATCTTCCAGGCACATGCAATGCTATGGTGATATGATTACCAAGTTATTATTAGTCCATTCAAACAGCAGGATTGGGAAACTAAGGTACCTCCCTTGTATCAATCCCAACACGGATCCTGTCTAGGGTCGTCACTCCTAGTAATCTCATACGATGTACATTTCGTAGGTCACTGCAAGGGCTGCCAGGGCTGTTGCTCGCACTCGTTGCACCGCTCCCCCATCACCTTATCAATACAGGCCTACTGTACTCTACTGCACGGAAGGGTCGTCGCCTCCCGTGAACTCAGAATACGCTCGCGGTCACTACAAAGGGCTCGTCGCCTGATCAGTGTAGGCCGACAGCTAGAATATAGTGTCCCATACCACCATAATCTGCTCACGAGTCTAGGTGCTCACTGGTCACTACGGGGAGGTTTGTGGCCCCAGCGTAGGCCGACAGCTCGACCACGGTGTCCCATACCACCATGCCCGGCTCATGAGTCTTCGTGGATCAAGGTACCACGGTTAATAGGGTTTACAATGGTAAGTTCAGTACCCTAGGTTCAAGCAGTTATGATACATACATGGTGAACAAACATCGGCCAGTCGGGTTACTTGACGGGCTCGACTAGCGCGATCGCATATCGAATTGAACGACATGAAGTGCGTAAAACACTTCGCGTGGCCTAACCACTGCCGCCAACTCTCAACACGAATCACATTCATCGACGCGTCGTTCGTGACTATGACCAGTCAGCCACGAATTCGCTCGGTTACCGACTGCCTGGACTAAGTCAAGTCCCACACATCTATGGAATCACTATAAAAGTATTGGAATTGAAATACATCATGTGAGCATGTTAGCACATGTTATAACATTCAACTTAAGCAAATCTTCAAGGCATACTTCCCATGCATATTCAACTTAAGCAAATCCTCAAGCACATACATTCCATGCATGTAATGAAATCATGCATTTTGTCAACATGTAGAAAATCATTTAGGTCGGCATAATAATTGAAAAATCAATCACAAAGTATCAAATAACATCATTTAATTCAATACATACTAATACAAGCATTTATACAAACACATGCACTACACACTTAGGTCTACATATAGCATGTCGACCCAAAGTGTGCAACTAGGCGAATCTCTTCGCCAAACTAATTATGCACGCATTCCTAACTCCCTAATGCGACAACAAACCATGTCAATCACATCAGCAAAATATGAATGCAAACAGTACTTCCTACAAATGACTAAAATGCCCTAAATCTCATATTCTTCGTTAGCTTACGAAACGGGAAACGGAGAGCATTTTGTACATGTCAAACGGCGATGCCGTCAAGAATCTACTATTAAACGACATTGAAAGCATTGGGAACCGTCAATCCAAGCGTCTAAAATCCTCACCTAGTGTCTTGTAGACTCGGGAATTGAAGCGGAGTGTATATGCTTCGTCTACGGCGAGTAAGGAGCCTAATACATAAGATCCATAAGCTACATCGCCATGGAAACAAGAAAAACTCAAATCACCAACTATTAAGGGTTTTTACTTACCTAGGATTGCGGTGGAATCGCCGGGAAAGCGGTAGAGGAGTGTCGCTTAAGCATGTGCAACACGTAGCACAAGTGGCGGGAAGAACTCTCCCACTCTCTCACAATCTCTCACTCTTTTTCTCTCTCCCAAGCTAGGGCTTCTCTCAAATTCGGATGGGAGAGAGGAGTGGGGGTTTCAACCCCTTTTATAGCCTAAAACATTCCCAAAATAGGCTTGGGAACAATGTTTACTTGGTGCCTAACCAAATCGGGGCCGTTTCGGTCCAAAAGGGCATTTCTGGAGGTCCCCAGGCCAAGTGCGGTCGGACTTAAGCTCATGCATACTAGATCTAGCATACATCCAGTTTTCAGACCGGTTGGGGTCCCAGATCGCACGTGGCGGCCCAGTTTCAGTTTAACGGTCACCGCACCAAGATCAGGCCTATAAGTCCCGTGATATATAATAGATATTTTTCCTGATCCAAGGGTGTAATTTGGCTGTATTCTGACGGTCAGAATGCTCAATACTGATGCGTCAAATTTGTGTGCCAGATTTGAATTTGAAATTCCAACTATGTCCCTATTCACACTCTCTTCGGTCCGGGCTCAATGAAATAGCCTGTGATCATCGGTTTGACTTGATTTTTGGAATGAGTGTCAAGCCCAGCTAGACGGTCCTAACGGTCTAAGATAGGAGGTATCGGACTTTCAACGTGCGGTCTAGATCCAATACAAAGATTCAAAGTGGTCCAGAGAACAAACCGGCTTAGAGTTTGATCCGAGGCTTTAGAGCATTATAGCACCCTTAGTTCCACTCGCTTCGGGCCTTGTAGAACGTATTTAAAGTGATCAGGGACCATTTCCCAGCTATTCTAACGTTGCACTAGCTAACCTAGTCAAATTTTCCAAAGGAATGAATTCTACGCAAATTCGGGTCGAGTTGGTACTCGAGCCCAAGTATGGATTTTTCACGGGCGTTACATGTTCCCATTTAATTATGTGAGTAGGATCAAGAACGTATTTCTTCATCATCGATACATGAAATACAATGTGCACGCCTGTGAGTGATGTGGGCAAAGAAAGTCGGTACGCTACTAGCCCACTCGGTCTAGAATTTGGAACAGACTAATAAATCATGGCGTAAGCTTCCCTTTCTTATTAAAGCAAAGGATTCCCTTCATTGGAAAAACTTTCAGAAACACGTAGTCCCCAACCTCAAACTCTTGCTGTCTCCATCTCGTATCGGTGTAACTCTTTTGTTTGCTTTGTGCTGTAAGAAGTCGACGCCTAATAATGTCGATCTTCTCTGAGGTCGCCTGTACCAAATATGGGCTAATCAAACTCTTCTCACTAACCTCTACCCAACAATGCAGCGCTCGACATGGATGCCCGTATAAGGCCTCGTAGGGAGCCATGCCAATGCTCGCTTGAAAGCTATTGTTATAAGAGAACTTGGCATAAGGAAGACGGTCATCCCAACTGTCTTTGAAATCAAACACAGATGCCCACAACATGTCTTCTAACACTCGATTTACCCGTTCCGTCTGCCCATCAGTCTGTGGGTGGAATGCAGTATTGAACTTCAATTTAACCCTCATTGCTTCCTTGATTCGAGTTCAGAAGATAAACATGAATCGTGTGTCCCGATCCAACACAATCTCTATAGGAACTCCATGCAATCGTACAATCTCCTTGATGTACATCTTGGCTAAATCATCTGCGGAGTTCGAAACTTCAATAGGGAGAAAATGAGTTGATTTCATCAATTGGTCCACAATCATCTAAATGGAGTCAGGCCCCTTCCTTATCTTCGGTTACCCAGAAATAAAATCCATAGATTTGAAATCTCACTTCCATTCAGCTATGGGCGTGGGCTGAAGTAGTCCAAAAGGTCGACAATGCTCGGCCTTGACCTGCTAGCACATGAGACAACGAGATACAAAATCTGTTATGTGGGCCTTCATGTTGTCCCACCCGTACAAACGCTTCATATCGTGATACATTGTTGCATTACCAGGATGTATCGCCATCTTTGAATTGTGAGCAGCTTCGAGAACTTTCTTTCTCAAGTCATGAAGATTCGGGACACATAGGCAGCCATGATAGCGTAAACCCCCATCTAAACCAACTCTCCATTAAAAGTCTTCATTGTCACTAGCTCGATTTCTCATCTTCACCAACCATTCATCTTCTCCCTGAGCCATAATGATCCAGTCATTAATAAGTGGTTGTATACAAATATGTACGACGCTCACGAACGGCTCCTCTACTGTAAGCTTTCGCTCGAAGTATCGTACAAATTCCACCATATTCCATTCTTCAATCATTAGTAGAGCTACAAATTCTATCATCTTCTTGTGGCTCAATGCATCTACCACAAGGTTAACCTCACCAGGATGGTAGGAGACCTCAAACTTGAAGTCTTTCAAGGTTTTCATCCATCGTTGCTGCTAGGGATGGGCAAAATAGATCCGATCTGGTGGATCCAACTCGATCAGACCTGATCCGATGGTCTGGATTAGTCAGGATCGGCTTAGGTAATTCAAATCCAAATGAATTTTGGATCAGATTCGGCTATGGGTGGATCCCGACCGACGACTCGACCCAATCCGAAATTAGTTATTATATAAAGGAATTTTACATTTTACCCTACTGTAAAAATGCCCGATCCCTCTCTGTCTCTCTCTCTCGCTCTCTCTCTCAACGCTCACCCCTACCGATTCCCTCTCCCAAAGCCTCATCGCCTCCTCTCTCTCTCTCGCTCTCTCTCTCTCAACGCTCACCCCGCCGATTCCCTCTCCCAAACCCTCACTGCCTACTCTCTCTCTCTCTCTTAAAGCTCCAACCCCCACCTCCTATGTTGATATGTGTAACGCCGTTTCGAAGGTGACCCCGCACCGGCTACACGTCGATTGGAAGGTGACCCAGCACCAGCCAGCTACCTAGCGTCAAAGCTCTCTAGTCCACCATGATGTATTTTTAAATCCACATCGTTCAAAGCTTTCACGCACCATCAGGCGTCAGGTATCTCTCTCCCATTCTTTCTCTATCTTTCATTCTCTCAAAAAGCAGAAATTGGAGAGTTAGGGCTTCCAATTTTGGGAGTTTTAAGGCCATAGATTTAGGGTTTCTATGGTTATGGAATCCATCATTCAATAGTGATTTTAGGGTTTTGAGATAGAATTTAGAGCTTTTTTTAGAGTTTTAGGGCTACAGATTTAGGGTTTTGAGATAGAATTTAGGGCTACAGATTTAGGGTTTTCTTTTCTTCTTTTCTACTTCTTCTTCTTCTTCTTCTTTTTGTCTGTGATTTTAGGGTTTTGAGATAGGATTTTAGTCAGACTCGGATCGAATCAGATCATACACATTCCGGATCTGTTCGAGTCAGGTGACCCGGACTCAGTCCCGGATCGGAACGAGTTCAGGTCAGGTTATCGAGATTTTGGATCTGGTCGAGTTGGACCCAATCCAATCCGACTCGGTTTGATGCCCAGCTCTAGCTGTTGCCTCATATTCGGGTCCCTCTATGTGAATATACTTGAGGCTTTTATGGTCACAAAAGAGCTCGAACTCTCTCCGTAGAGGTAATGTCTCCAGAGCTTTAATGCGAAAATAACTGCTACCAATTCCAGGTCGTGCGTAGGGTAGTTTTCTTCATATTTCCTCAACTGTCGCGATGCATAGGCAATTACTCTGTCCTTGTACATAAGAACATAACCTAAACCAGCACGAGATGCGTCGATGTATATCTTATATCTAACCCCTTGCTCTGACAGTACTAGCATGGGTGCGGACGTCAACTTGTCCTTCAATTCCTGAAAGGCTACTTCTGTCTTCTCATTCCAGGCAAACTTAATATCTTTTCAAGTAAGCTGAGATAATGGTCTACCTATCTTGGAGAAATCTTTAATGAATCATCGGCAGTAGCCAGCAAGTCCCAAAAAACTCCTCACTTTTGTAACTGAATCGGTCTGCTCCTAGTCTTGAACTGCGGTCACCTTGGCAAGGTCCACAACAATACCTTCCTTAGACACAACATGTCCCAGGAACTTGACCTCTTCTTTCCAGAAGTCGTATTTCTTGTACTGAGCAAATAACTGGTTCTTCCTCAGAGTATCGAAGACTTCTAGCAGGTGCTTTTCGTAATCCTTTCAGCTCTTGGAGTATATCAAAATGTCATCTATAAATATGATGACGAACCAGTACAGGTACGGTGGAAACACCCAGTTCATGAGGTCCGTGAACACTGCCGGTGCATTTGTGAGTCCAAACGACATCACAAGGAATTCATAGTGCTCAAAACTAGTTCTGAATGCCATCTTCTTCGTGTCTTCATCCCTGACATGCAACTATGGTATCCAGACTATAAGTTAATCGTCGAGAAATACTTTGCCCCTTTCAACTGGCCAAACAGATCATCTATCCTGGGTAAAGGATACTTGTTCTTGACTTTCACTTCGTTCAACCTATGATAATCAATACACAATCATAGTGAACCATCCTTCTTTTTCATAAACAACACAGGTGCCCCCCAAGGAGACACACTCGATCGTATGAAACCTAAATCCAATAAATCATCAATCTGTCTCCTTAATTTCGCCATTTCACATGGAGACATGCGATACGTTGCAAGAAAATGGGTGTCGCACCAGGTACAAGGTAGATAGTAAAGTCGATCTCGCACTGAGGAGGTAATCCAGGGATCGTCTTAAATACTTCACAGAAGTCCCGGATCACGGGCGTGTTTCCAAGTGTTGGACCATTATGATCTTTCAATAGGGTAACATAACAAAAAACCTGAAAGGGGCAACTAACCTGAATGAGGAAAGTGAAGGTGGTGTTTTCAAGTTCGTGTGCCGTCACCAGTCGGGTCTCACAGTCAATCTCGGCCTTCATTTCAGAAAGCCAATCCATGCCAAGGATGACATCATAATGGTATATAGTGGTGATGATCAGGTCAACGGAAACCACCCTGCTTCCTAAGTCTATCAAGCAATCCTTAAAAAAGCTTAGTGTGAAGGTTCTTGTTGCCGTAATGACTCTCACCCCAACCATAGTGGTAGTATTCAACCCTAAATGCTTGACCGTAGAGTATGATATATTGAAATAGTGGACCCGGTGTCCACCAACAGAAAAACTGGTATACCTTGGATGTGGGCAGTGCTGCGAAGGCTAAAGGTAATGTAGCTGCAGACTCAGATGCTTCAGCTGCAAGCGCATGCACATGCGCTTGCTGAGGATGATTTGGTTGTGCTACCATTGGTCATTGAGGTGACCTACTTCTAGGTACATTCAGTCTATAAGGAGGTTGGGCTGGCGGTACTGATCGTAGAGGTGGAGCTAAAATGGCTTGAGGTAATTGACGTTTGATCCTCTGAGGTGGTAAAAAACTATTGTCCCTCATCTTGGTAAAGCAGTAAGTGTTTGTATGGCCCAACCTCTTACAGTAGGTGCACCACGAATCTAATCGCCTTAGCTGGGTCGGTGGAGCTGTAAGCCTAGGAGGCGAATCTACACGTGGCCTCTTGCTGAGGAATGATCGGTTCGGCAAGTCAAGTCGAGGCCTTGGGCCCATGGGAATATGTGTACGGGACAGTCTATCCACATCCTGCTCAACTCACGGGGACATGTTCACTAGCTCAATATAATTGGGAATGCTAGCGCAACACATCTTTGTACGAATTTCAACCTGTAAACCCTTAGAAAATTATCACATATTCATCGGCTTGTTTGCTAATATCAAAGGAGCATATCTAGCTAGCTCTGTGAAGTGGTCTCATACTCTTCCACGGTTATCCCTCCCTGTCGGGAGTGAAGAAACTCACCCTCCTTTTCATTATGGTAAGTGAGGGAGGAAGTATTTTTCATGGAAGCGGGTCTCAAACGCATCCCACGTCCATACATAACCAAGAGAAATGTTGGCAGGACGTTGTCCCACCAGAGACTAGCCTCCTTCTCGAACATGTAGGTAACTAACTCTACCTACTCTACCTCAGTGTAGTGCAGCAGCTTCAACATCTTAAAGATGTCGTTGAGCTAATATTCGGCCTCCTCGGGCCTATGAGTGCCTGCGAAGGTGTAACGCCTCGAAAAACCAGTACAGAGACTCGAGTACCAACTCGATCAGAAATCACTTAGGATTAATCCCTTTAGAAATTAAGCGTAAGTTAACTAGCGCTATACTAGAATAGATGTGAAATTAGTGCTGATCGGTTTAAATACGTTCTACAAGACCCAAAACTTGTAGAAGCAATGACGCTATAGTACCCTGAAATATAGGATTAAACTCTAAACCCATTTTCTCTGAGGAACCCTTTGAAACTTCATATTGGATTTAGACCGCGCGTCGAAAGTTTGATATCCACAATCTTAGACTGTTATGACCGCTTAGCTGGACTTGACAATCATTTCAAAAATCAAGCCCAACTGATGTTCTGAGGCTATTTCATTGAGCCTGGAGTGAAGAGAGTGAGGAAAGGTAAAGATTTAGAAATTTAATTCAAAATATATCACGTGTCGTTACGCATTATTATTAAGCGTTCTGACCATCAGAACTCAGCCAAATTTTACCCTCGGATCAGGAATAATTTCTCTTTCATGTCATGAAACTTATAGACTTAATTTAGGTTCGATGACCGCTGAACTGAAACTGGACCGCCACGTGCGATCTGGGAACACTATCGGGCTGAAAACTTAATGTGATCAACATCCGACATCCATGAGCTTAAGTCCGACCGCGTTCGGCTAGGGGACCTCCCGAAATGCTCTTTTGGATCAGAAAAGTCCCGATTTGGTTATAACCCAAGTATACCTTAGTCTAGAGTCTATTTAGGTGAGGTTTTAGCCTATATAAGGGCTTTAAACACTCTCATATCTCTCCCATCCGAATTTTCAAGAAACCCTAGAAAGTTGTGAGAGAGAAAGAGTTAGTGAGAGAACTTCCTGCCGTTTGCTGCAGCTTCTACACATGATTTATCACCGCATTCAAATCATTTTTTCAGCGATTCCAATTCATTTCTAGGTAAGAAAACCCTACCCTCTAGCTGTTTTAGGGATTCCTTTGATACAAGTAGCGATGTAGCTTATGTATCTTGTGCATTAGGTCGTCGTAACGCCGTTGACGAAGCGTAGACTTTCTATTCGAATCGATACGCGTCTAAGGCGAAAGGTGAGAATTTTAGACGCTTAGATTGACTGATTTCAAAGCTTTCAATGTCATTTAATAGTAGATTATCGACGAGAACGCTGTTTGACATGTAGAACATGCTGTCCGTTTTCCATTTCGACTGCGTACGGGAAATATGAGATTTAGAGTATTTTAGGTATTTGTAGAAAATAATGTTTACGTCTGTATTTTGCTGAAATGATTGCCATGGGTATTTGTCGTGTTATGATATTAGAAATACGTGCATGATCTGTTTGGCGAAGAGATTCACCCTAATGCACACTTTGGGTCGACATACGCTATTTAGACTAAAGTGTGTAGACTAAGTGTTTGTATAAATGTTTGTATTAGTATGTATTGAGTAAATGGTGTTGTGAATTAGTTTTGAGATTGAATTCTCAATTACTATGCTGATGTATATGATTTCCACCATGTTGGTTATATGAATTGATTTCATTATATATATGAAATGCATGTGTTGGTCGATTTGCTTACGTTGTATGTTATAACATGTGACAACATGCTTATATTGGTTGTATTTCATTTTTGTTACTCTCATATGATAGATGATGTTGATTTACAAATGCTCGGGGCTATATCCTAGTCCAGGCAGTCGGTAATGGATTGAATTCTTGGTTAGCTTTTATTTGCCATGAAGGACGCGTTGATGAACGCGAGTCGTGTTTTGGGCAGGCGGCAGTGGTTAGGCCATACGAAGTGTTTTATGCACTTCATGTCGCTCAGCTTAAGATGCGCTCATACTAGTCGAGCTCGTCAAGCAACCCACATGACCGTTGATTGTTCACCTTGTACTGGTCATAACTGCTTGAACCTAGGGTACTGAACTTACCAGTGGAACCCCTGATAACCATGGTACCTTGATCCAATAAGACTCATGAGCCGGGCATGGTAGTATGGGACACCGTGGTCGAGCTATCAGCCTACGCTGGGGCCACAAACCTCTCCGTAGTGACCAATGAGCACCTTTGACTCGTGAGCCGATTGTGGTGGTATGGGACACTACGTTCGAGCTGTCGGCCTACACTGATTGGTGACGAGCCCTTTGTAGTGACCTCGAGCGTATTCTGAGTCTGCGGGAGGCGACGACCCTTCCGTAGCAATGAGAGTACATTAGGCCTGTATTGATAAGGTGATGGGGGAACGGTGCAACTAGTGCGAGCAACAGCCCTGACAGCCCTTGCAGCGACCTATAAATAAAACATCGTATGAGATTACTAGGAGTGACGACCCTAGACAAGATCTGTGTTGGGATTGATATAACGAAGGTACCTTAGTTTCCCAATACTTCTGTATGAAAGGACTAATAACAACTTGGTAATCATGTCCACATCGCACTGCATGTGCCTGGAAGATGTGGAGCACTAAGGGAAGAAAGCATGCCGCGGACGTAAGATGGTGTCGCATGAGGGAGTATGTCGGTGAGGGCATCCATCATGTCATTTCATGCCTACATTAACAAAAGTATCTAGGAATGTCTGATTGCCTGCTTTACTATTATCGCGTGATTGATTTGATAACATGCTAATCTTTGCTCTATGATTTCACTGAGTTGATCACTCACTCCCACGTTACAGGACGGTGTTTGAAACACTTACCAGACTCTGTCTTAGATGCAGGTGACGAGGTGATTCAGGACGTAGAGCCGGACTTCTACGAGGACCAGGACGAGTTCTCGTATATGCAGTTTGCGACGACTTTACGTAGGTGGCCTGGATCAGCGGGACTTGCTAGTTGGACAGTTATATGACATTTTTTTTTTGGTTTGATTTATGTATATGTGACTCAGAGATGTATTCATACTATGGAGACAGTTCGAGAAAATTTTATTTTTCATACAGTGGTATATATATATATATATATATATATTCTTCAGTCTTCTGCTTGCGTTTTATCACTGGATTTGGAGTATGAATTGCAGTTTTGGTATAATCTTACTCATGTGAATGCTCTAACTCAGACAACATTGAATCATAATCATATTTGTTGCATAAGTGATGGTCTGGAACTTGGGAGTCGGGTTTCTACACGACCCCCGATTTTCAGGGTGTTACAGAAGGTGGGAGGTCAGAAACGCTGAAAGCGTTCGAATAAACCGCAGGCATTCATATTTATAACAGGATGCACAGGTGGTGCAGGCAAGATCATATTCATGTTCTGGGCAAGGGCCCCCATAATCATGGTCTAAACTTGCTGCTGTTACTGTTGCATTAGGAGCATCATCTGTTCCAACCTATCAGGAGGAGGAGCCGCCTAAGGCATGGGTGGCGTCAAGGTAGACGCACAATTTTGTTTTGGAATCGGTGGTACACTAGGTGTTGGCCCATTTGTGGTGTCACTATCAGGGCCCAAAGTAGGGTCCGTGTGGCTCTCGCTTAGGGGAGGTGCCCCGTCAAACAATCCGCCAAGTACATGACGTACAGTGCTCCGAGTGCTCTTAGGTGGCATTCCCTAAATACAACATAGGGTGCAACCCATGTAAGATAAGAACACAGTTATCCAAATATCATCCACATTTCAAATCAAAAGAAGCTTCATGTATTTCATTTTACCAAAATTATCACAATACATAAAATAGTCTTGCATGAATCATGACAAAAGATGCATGAGAGCTATTCTAACACAAGTTCTAAACAGTAAATACACTAACAACCAACCAAGCCTACTAAGGCTTTTACAAAAGAAAATAAAAAACAAAACAAACTAAAAGATGACTGCATCATATGACTAACCGTCCAAATCTTGTGATAGTGGAGGAGTACCCTTGTCCTGCATACAGCATAGGAGGGCCTTCAGAGTGCAGGACATCTTCTTAAATCTTTGCTTCATGTAATCCTGACTCTCTTCAGGCTTTTGCTTCAGTTCAACCTGGGTCTCCTTTACCTCTTGCTTCAGGGTGGCCTGGTTCTCTTCAATCTGAGCCAGGCGAGCTTCCAAGTCATCCTGATCATGGTGATGCCCATGTGTAGCAGTAGGAGGACCCTCATCTGAATCTTGGGCCTCCTCCTCTTCTTCCTCACTCTCTCCATCCTCACTTCATTCTTCTGTCTCATTTTCTTCCTCTTCTTCATTACTCTCTTCCTCTATTTCATTACTTTCTTTCTCTTCACTTTCTGTCTCACCCCCATAATCATCGTGTCGGGCTTGGCATTATTGAGGACCAATTCTCATGTTGTTGAGTGTAGTGTCATTAATAAAGTGGATCAGCGCAAGCTCATCCATGTTAAGTCTGTAGCTGAACTCTCAAGCAATCTTGCATATAATTGGCCAAATGGAAGTGAGACATCGCTCCTGACAGAGCGTACAGTCTGAATTATATGTAGTAAGGTGAACATAGGCAGACACAACTTGTCTCCCTGCCCAGCTTTATACAGGAAGCCTACCATCAAGCGAGTGCACTCGAAACGGTTGTCCTGCCTAGTATACATATTGTATGTGAATATGTGGTGGAGTAGCGGAAGTCTACCATCAGCTTGGTTAATGGGAGGTAATTTCCTCACTTCCAATGAACCAATCAGCCACAAAGATACCATGTGCGGCGATCTCTTTCTGCATACTCTTGAGATGGGATTCGTGAGCATGTACTTCACCACGTGGAATTCCCATAATCCGGGCCATCACATCTACATTGACTATTGCTTCCTGTTTTCTTACGGAAATAGTGAACTATAAAGGCTCCAGTAGGGGATCCTGTTTGTGAGCATAGAAGGTTCGGATAGTGTTTTCACAAGCATGAGACTTTCCTTCAAATATGGGACCCCACCCGGATTCCAACAAGAGGTCCATTATAGGATGTATCCCAAAAAAAACATTCATCCACATGTGCTTCAAACAACTTTATGGCCATGAAACTTACTGTGTTCGATGCCCGTCGGTAGAACTCTTTCAAGTGGAATCTGGGGATTAAGATCCTTCTTTGTCCGTTACTCTCGTGCTGCGCTTGTACTTACTTTTGCACCCACTTTCTTCCTCGATTGGGTTGGGCGGCTAGGCCCTGCTTCATCCATGGATGCTCTTTTCTTTCCCATGAGGGAAAGGAGTGTGGAGAGTGAAAAGATGGCAACCACTAGCTCAAAAAGAGCCATGAAGTAGAAAATACTTGATAAAGGAGATGGGTTGGTGGGTTTTGGGGTTTATGAGACACAAAGAGGGATTTATGTGCTCAAATGAGAAGAAATAGGAAGATAGAAAGTGGTATGAGATGGGTTTTTGAGGGAAACGGTGGTGGGTTTATGTGTATTGAAGAAGAAGAAGGAGTATGGGAGAGTCGACTTGCAAGAAAAAATGAAGTTTTTTTGGGGGGGGTTTAGAGGGTTTGAGAGCTTGAAAATGGAAGAAATGAAGCAAAGGGGACAAAATAGAGGGCCCCACATGTGTCTGGTTGGCCCCACACATGTGGGAAAGGCGGCTGGCCACCGGACCAGCGGGCCCGCCACAGGTTGCTGGAGCAGACTGTGGTGGGCCATAGTCGACGTGGTGTCGTCGCAGTCTGCTGGACCAGGCAAGGTGTCGTTGCCCCTGGGCGGTGGCCACCCCTCTTTCAGGGTGCCAAAAATGTGGGGATTTCCCCCTAGGTCCCACCGATTTGGGTGGTTTGGGTCCCCTCATCCGTTGAGGTAGTTTTGGGTCCCAACGAATGCGTATTCATGTATTTTGAATTATTTGAGTATGGGATGCGCTGAATTATCATCTAAACATGTCGATTGATGATTTAGAAAGGAATCGAGATCATTTCACATGATCACAGTTGTATACGGGTCACATTTCAAGAGTTAGTTTCGCCTGTCGATGAAACTTGGGATCCTATGATCATTTCTATGTTTTATCGCACCCACCTAAGTCAAAGTATGTCAGTGTGCATTCAAGCTTCAATGTTAGTCGATTTTAAGCTCCAATGTTAGTCAGTTTCAAGCTTGAAGAGTCATATGTCAAGCTTCATCCTATGACAAGATCTAAAGCTTCGCCAACTTCAAAGAACGATTATCAACTAAAAGAAAAAGAAGCTCAATGTTCATACTTCACTAATAAGGTATAAATGACCTTAATTTGACCTTAGGGTAGGTCATTTTAAATATATAAGAAGCTCAATGTTCATACTTCAAAGCACTAAATGCAATCACTTGCGCACTATCACCGGATGAATTCAAAAGAATTATATCCTGTGATTCTGCAAAGCAAACCTGAGATATTTTAGAAATGACACACGAGGGAACATCAATTGTTAAGAAATCTAAAGCCCAAATCCTCACAACCAAATTTGAAGAAATACGTATGGAAGAAAATGAACTGTTCATGGACTTCTTTACAAGATTAAATGACATTGTGAACTCTATATAGGGTCTTGGTGATAAAATTTCAGAAAGTAAAGTCTGTGCAAAGATACTACGCTCACTTCCTGAATGGTTCAATTTTTAGGTAACTGCGATTCAAGAACTTCGTGATACGGATAATATGAGGGTAGAAGAATTAGTTGGCTCTTTACAGACTTATGAGTTAACTTTTAAAGCTCCTAAAGCTAAATCTATCACCCTTAAATCTTTTAAAAGTTTTTCTTAAGAAAATAGTAGTAATTCTGATTTAGAAAATTCTGAAGATGATATGGCCCTTTTAGCTAAAAAATATAATGACAAGAAAAGATCTAAATTTAAAACTCGAAGATCTTTAAAAGATAGTCAGTGTTACAACTGCCATGAATATGGGCATTTAGCATACAAGTGTCTTAAAAAGGACAAACCTAAAAAGAAAGGAATGTTAGCTACTTCGAATGAATCTTCTGGCACTGAAGCCTCTTCTGAATCAGAAGATTGTGAAACTAAGTCGGGCAATGAAGTTAAAGCCCTTATGACTCTAGCCAAGTTCACTTTTTTAGATAATGATGATTCAACTAGTGAAGAAAATCTGAATATTGATCATGAAAATGAAGATGATCTTCAAGATGTTTATAATACCCTTTATAAGGAAAGTTGTAAAATTATTATTAAACTAAAACTTCAAGAAGAAAAGTTTTTAAAGCTTAAAGAAAATTTTGATTATCTTGTTTTAGAAAAATTCCACATTTCAGATTGTTTTGAAAAAACTAAATGTGATTTGGATTTCAAAACCTCCGTAATTGAAAATCTAAAATCTGAAAATGAAAAACTAAAACTTGAAATCTCTTCACTTTTGAGTTTAAAGGACATATGGAAGTATGCCCAGGGTGATCCAAAATTAGAAAAACTTCTATCTGGATCTGAAAAATGTGGCAACCGATCTGGTTTGGGCTACAAAAAAAATATTCCTCCCAAAGATAAGAATACTCCTCCTAAGTTTGTGAAATGAGAGTCTTTAAACTCAAGAGGGAAAAGTTCAAATCAAAATTATTCTAAAAATACTAAAACTTTCAATCCTTAAAACCTAAAAGAAACCATATCAACTATAAAAATCATAACTATAATCCTTTAGCTGAGAAAATTGTTGATTTACATAAGGAGCTCTTAAAATCTAACTCAATGAGTTGGTCTTATAACAACTACAATCATAAGAAGACCAAATATACTCCTAAACCCAAAATTGTAATGAAATGGGCACCTAAGGTTACTTGCTTAGTTGCCCACACCGCTTTCAAAGCTTTAAGCCATTCAAAGTGGTACCTAGATAGTGGTTGCTCCAGGCATATGATAGGTGACAAGGGTCTATTCACCAATCTTAAAGATATGACTGACGATTCAGTCGCATTCGGTGATGGTAATAACTGCAAGATTGTTGGCCAAGGAACGGTTCAACTCTATAACCTCCCTTTAATTGAGAATGTTTTATACGTTGAAGGGTTAAAACATAACTTGTTAAGCATATCTTAAATATGCAATAACAATTATAGCGTAAAATTTACTAACCAAGGGTGTGAAATATTAAAGAAAAATGGTTTAGTAATATTAACTGGTCATAGAACTTCTGAAAACTTCTACATTGTAGGTGATTCTTGCTCATCTAATCAATCGTGTTACATGGTCCATACCGATGAAACTGTGTTATGGCATAAACCCACTGGACATGTACACTACCACAATTTGTATAGATTAAGCAAAAGAGAACTAATAAGAGGTCTACCTAAATTATAGAAAGTAGATAAAATATGTAGCAAATGCCAGATTGACAAGCAAACTAAGAGTACTTACAAAAAAAGTGGACTCCAATGCCACATCCAAACCGCTCGAACTTCTCCACATGGATCTTATAGGACCAACCAGAATGGAGAGTCAAGGTGGGAAAAAATATATACTAGTAATCATGGATGATTTTACCAGATTGACTTGGATAGCCTTCTTAAGGGATAAATCAAAAACCCTTGATGAAGTAAAAAGGATTCTCAAACGGATCCAATTGGAAAAAGGTTCCCAAGTCAATAAGATCTGTAATGATCACGAATCAAAATTTGAGAATAGCAGTTTTTAAAAATTTTGTTGCGATCAGGGAATATCACATGAATTCTCTGCGTCTAAAACACCACAACAAAATGGAATTGTTGAAAGAAAAAATAGAGTTCTTTAAGAAATGGCAAATGTAATATTGAATAGTATGAAGCTCCCTAAAAATCTTTTGGCTGAAGCCATAAATACCGCCTGTTATATAATCAACCGGGTTTATACAAGGAAGTCAAACAGTAAAATAGCTTATGAAATGTGGTTTGATAAGAAGCCTATTGTCAAATATTTTCAAGTTTTTGGCAAAAAGTGTTATATTTTACGTGACCGTGAAAATCTGGGTAAGTTTGACACCAAAAGTAATAAAGGGATCTTTTTATGACATGCTTTGAACATTCAAGCATATCGTGTACTGAATAAGAGGACCGATGTAATTCAAGAGTCCATCAATGTGGTCATTGACGATCACTTGAATACACATGCCTCAAGTTCAGATTATGATGAAGTTCTTCTAATTGACAAACCAGATACTTCATCAAGTCAAAATAACTCTAAACTGGGGACTATTAAAGATCATCCAACCACTCAGATTCTTGAAAACCCTCTCACTGGTGTGCACATTCGTAGACAACTAGAAGATATATGTAATTACATGTACTTTACATCTCAAATCGAACCGGCTAACGTAAAAGAAGACCTTATTGATGAAAATTGGATAGTAGCGATGCAAGAAGAGCTTAATCAATTTATTAGAAATGATGTTTGGTATCTTGTTCCTACACCTAAAGATAAACATATAATCGAAACTAAGTGAATTTTTAAAAATAAGTCTAATGAACTTGGTAATATAATTAGAAACAAGGCTAGACTAGTTGTACAAGGGTACATTCAAATTGAAGGAATCAATTATGATGAAACCTTTGCCCTAGTAGCTCGTCTTGAATCAATCAGACCATTTACATCTATTGTATGTTTTAGAAAAATCAAAATATATCAAATGGATGTAAAGAGTGTTTTCTTAAATCACGATCTGCATGAAGAAGTATATGTTGAACAACCAATGGATTTTGAAGACTCGAAGAATGCTAATCATGTCTATCGATTAAAAAAGGCTCTCTACAGGTTGAAATAAGCTCCCAGGGCATGGTACGAAAAATTGACTAAGTTTCTTCTAAGTCATAATTTTCTAATGAGAAGTATTAATAAGACTCTTTTGGATCAGAAACATAACGATCATATCTTAATAGTGCAGATCTATATTGATAATATTATTTATGGACCTACCTGTACTAACTTGACTGTTGAGTTTGTAGATCTTATGAAATCTAAGTTTGAAATGAGCATGGTTGGGGAATTGAATTATTTCTTAGGATTGCAAGTTAAACAGCAACCTGATGGTATCTTTATTTCTCAAACTAAATATGCTTTGAACTTAGTTAAAAAGTTCAGATTTAAGAATGGAAAAAATTGTAATACTCCTATGAGTAATACAGTAAGACTCTCAAAGGGTAAAAGTGTGGGTCCTAAATTATATCATAGTATGATTAGTAGTTTACTTTATTTAACTACAAGTCGAACCGATATTGCATTTAGCGTAGGAATTTGTACTAGATATCAATCTGACCCTAAAGAGTCATATTTAACTACTGTTAAGCAGATTATGCGATATGTCACAAGCTCAGATAATCTGGGTCTTTGGTATCCACATGATACTAGTGTTCAATTAGCTAGGTACACTAATGCTGATTGGGCTGGTAATGTTAATAATAGGAAATCAACCAATGGTGGTTGTTTCTATATCAGAAACTGTTTAGTTTCTTGGTTTAACAAGAAGCAAAGTTCCATATCGCTCTCAACTGCTAAGGCTAAATACATTGTAGCAGGTAATGCATGCACTCAGCTTGTATGGATGAAAAAAATGTTAAGCGATTACGGAATTGCACAAGATTTTATGGTTTTATATTATGATAATTCCAATGCAATAAATATATCTAAAAATTCAATCCAGCATTCCCATACTAAGTACATTGACATTAGATATCACTACATTCATAAATTAGTGGAAGAAAAGATAATTTCTTTGGAATACATTCCAACCGAGAATCAACTTACTAACATTTTCACTAAACTGCTCGACTAAAGCAGTTTTAATAAATTAAAATTTGATCTTGGTATGTGTAATTTAAATTGATTATTCATGCATGTATGTGTTATAGTGTGTATATTTGTTAAATTAATTGTTTAAATTTCTAAATTATGTGTAAAATGCATATTTTTGGCTGTGCACGACCAGTCGAGGACGTACTTGACCAGTCGTGGCATGACCAGTTGATGACGTACTCGACCAGTCGTGTAGCATGTCTGGTGCTTTAATTTGGGGGAAAAACCCTTTTCTTCCTCATTTATACTTCCTCTCCAATGAGTTTAAGCTCAACCGGCCGTACCCACCTTCCTAGATCTTTATGGTTAGTGCATTGTTTACATTTTCCTTGTAGATTCAAGTTCATATCACTTCATTTTCACACTTGGAGTGATTTATTTCTTTTTTCTTGAGGTTTTTGGGGTTTCTTCTCCAAAATCTGATTTTATCAAAACCCACTCTACATCTTTTGCAACCTCTTGATTTCTTGTATTCCTAGTTGCCAATGGATGCTAGAGGCAGAAAGAAAAACACTCGTGGTCCTTCAACATCCAAATCATCTCTAATAACAAGGTGCCACCTTCGGTCACCTGAAGATGATCCTTCTTTTGCGTAGGATTTACGGTTGCACAATGTTATTGTTGAATGACCTGTTCATATTGAACATATTTCTCCTTTTAAACTTCTTCCTCTTCTCCAATCTATAGGATGGGCTAACATTCTACATTGGGGTGGGCCGACATACCGGTCTATTGCGTAGGCTATGTTTACTTGTATTTTTAAATTTTCAGCTAAAAATTTAATGTTTATAATAGTAACTAGAGAAGGCCCATTTAAAGTTGATCGCCATCTGATCTATGGCCTAATGGACATACCTGCCAATGATGAAGGTATTCTTATTATCACTCTAACTGATAAACCATCTGAATCAGAAAAACATATGCTTACTAGAGCATTATGCAACATAAATGCACAATGGAGTGAAAATGGGAATGTGCTTGCTTCAAAGTACTTGTTACCCAGATACAGGGTCTTTCACATGATATTTATTTCAAATCTTTATCCACGTTCTGGCAATAAAACCAAACTCACCTCTTTCATGGTTTAGATCTTGCATTCCATCATTTCTAGTACAAATGTCAGTCTTCCTTCTTTAATTTGTCATTCGATCATACAATTACATCTCCATCCTGGACACAGTGATATTCCTTTTGCATATCTTATGACTTTGTTAGCCACTCATATGTTAGTAGTTATGCCTGTTGGAGAGGCTCCTATTCATCACCTTATTTTTAACAACTGTAATATCAACAAGATGAATTTGAGGTTGGCTGATGGCTAAGTGAATGTGGGTGATGGTGGAGCTGAAGCAGTGAATGGAGAAGAAGGTGATTTACCTCCAGATGATATAAACATGGATGATATCTTTAATGAGATTAAATCAATTCTAAGGCTGACCCTGCCTATCAGCCTTCTGATTTTGCTGAGAGGTTGCATTCTCTTGAGGAATAGGTGGCTTAGATTCGTGTAACCCAGGATTCTCAATTTGCTTATATACGTAAATATATGAGGCGCATTAATAAGGGTTTACATCAAATTGATCCATCTATTCATGCTCCCTCTTCTGGATCTGATTAGTATTTTTTAATTTTGGTTTGTAATAACTTTAATGCTACTCGGTTTATTTTGTCTTATGAGGTTATTCTTGACTTAACTTGATAGTTCTTGGTTAAACTTGTTTAATTATGTTTGACTATGACTTGCTTATGGATTTCATATCATTTATTCCTCAATACTCTTCTTATTATTCATTCTTTATATAATTCTACTTCTATTTCTTGATTTCTTCCTTTGTCATATTGTGTAACACCCCAGATTTTTACCAACCTGGGGTTAGATGTCCTTAGGCAATGGGTCAACCATAACATGTAACGCCCGTGAAAAATCCGTACTTGGGTTCGAGTACCAACTCGACCCGAAATTGTGTAGAATTTATTCCTTTAAAAAAATATGACTAAGTTAGCTAGTGCAACGTTAGAATAGCTGGAAAATGGTCTCTGATCACTTTAAATACGTTCTACAAGGCTCAAAGCGAGTGGAACCAATGGTGCTATAATGCTCTAAAGCCTCGAATCAAACTCTAAACCGGTTTATTCTCGGGACCTCCTTGAAACTTTGTATTGGATCTAGACCGCGCGTCGAAAGTCCGATACCTACCATCTTAGACCGTTATGATCACTTAGCTGGGCTTGGCAATCATTTTGAAAATCAAGTCCAACTGACATTCAGAAGCTATTTCGTTGAGCATGGAGTGAAGAGAGTGAGAATAGGTTAGAATTGAAATTTAAAATTTAAATCTGGCACACGAATTGACGCATCAGTATTAAGCGTTCAGACCGTCAGAATTCATCCAAATTACACCCTTGGATCAGGAAAATTTTCTATTACATATCACGAGACTTATAGGACTGATCTTGGTACGGTGACCGTTAAACTGAAACTGGACCGCCACGTGCGATCTGAGAACCCTACCGGTCTGAAAACTGGATGTGTGCTAGATCCGGTATGCATGAGCTTAAGTCCGACCGCATTTGGCCAGGGGACCTTCAGAAATGCTCATTTGGACCGAAATGGCCCCGATTTGGTTAGGCACCAAGTAAACATTATTCCCAAGCCTATTTTGGGCATGTTTTAGGCTATAAAAGGAGTTGAAACCCTCACTCCTCTCTCCCATCCAAATTTGAGAGAAACCCTAACTTGGGAGAGAGAAAAAGGTGAGAGATTGTGAGAGAGAGTGGGAGAGTTCTTCCTGCCACTTGTGCTACGTGTTGCACGTGCTTAAGCAACGCACCTCTATCGCTTTTTCGGCGATTACACCGCGATTCTAGGTAAGCAAATACCCTAAATAGTTGCTGATTTGAGGTTCCTTTATTTCCATAGCGATGTAGCTTATGGATCTTGTGTATTAGGTTCCCTATTCGCCGTAGACGAAGCGTATACGCTCCGTTTCAATTCACAAGTCTACAAGACATAAGGTGAGGATTTTAGATGCTTTGATTGACGGTTTACAATGCTTTCAATATCATTTAATAGTAGATTCTTGACGGTATTTCCGTTTGACATGTACAAAATGCTCTCCGTTTCCCGTTTCGTAAATTAACGAAGAATATGAGAATTAGGGCATTTTAGTCATTTGTAGGAAGTACTGTTTACATTCATATTTTGCTGATGTGATTGACATGGTTTGTTGTCGCATTAGGAAGTTAGGAATACGTGCGTAATTAGTTTGGCGAAGAGATTCGCCTAATTGCGCACTTCGGGTCGACATACTATATGTAAACTTAAGTGTGTAGTGTATGTGTTTGTATAAATGCTTGTATTAGTATGTATTGAATTAAATGATGTTATGAATTAGTTTGAGATGGATTTCTCAATTAATATGCTGACCTAAATGATTTCCTACATGTTGACTATATGCATGATTTCATTACATGCATGAAATATCTATGTTTGAAGATTTACTTAAGTTGAATGTTATAACATGTGCTAACATGCTCACATGACTGTATTTCAATTCCAATACTCTTACATAATTTGCTGATGTGATTCCATAAGTGTTTGGGACTAGACTTAGTCCAGGCAGTCGGTAACCGAGCGAATTCGTGGCTGACTGGTCTTAGCCACGAGCGACGCGTCGATGAACGCAAGTCGTGTTTGAAGTTGGCGGCAGTGGTTAGGCCACGCGAAGTGTTTTACGCACTTCATGTCGTTCGACTTGAGATGCGATCGCGCTAGTCGAGCCCGTCAAGTAACCCGACTGGCCGATGTATGTTCACCTTGTATGAGTCATAACTTCTTGAACCTAGGGTACTAAACTTACCATTGTAAACCCTGTTAACCATGGTACCTTGATCCATGAAAACTCATGAGCCGGGCATGGTGGTATGGGACACCGTGGTCGAGCTGTCGGCCTACGCTGGGGCCACAAACCTCCCCGTAGTGACCAGTGAGCACCTAGACTCGTGAGCAGATTATGGTGGTATGGGACACTATATTCTAGCTGTCGGCCTACACTGATCAGGCGACGAGTCCTTTGTAGTGACCGCGAGCATATTCTGAGTCCACGGGAGGCGATGACGCTTCCGTTACAGTAGAGTACAGTAGGCCTGTATTGATAAGGTGATGGGGGAGCGGTGCAACGAGTGCGAGCAATAGCCCTGGCAGCCCTTACAGTGACCTACGAAATATACATCGTATGAGATTACTAGGAGTGACGACCCTAGACAGGATCTGTGTTGGGATTAATACAAGGGAAGTACCTTAGTTTTCCAATCCTGTTGTTTGAATGGACTAATAAAAACTTGGAAATCATATCACCATAGCATTGCATGTGCCTGGAAGATGTGAAGCACTCTAGGGAGTGTGGCATGCCGCGGTCGTAAGATGTTGCCGTATGAGGGAGATCGTCGGTGAGGGCATACATCACATCATGTCATCTTGCATTAACAACAGTATTAGGATTGTCTGATTTACTGCTTTACTATTATCGCATGATTGAATTGTGAACATGCTAATCCTTGCTCTATGATTCCACTGAGTTGATCACTCACTCCCACGTTACGGGATGGTGTTTGCAACACCCACCAGACCCTGTTGTAGATGCAAGTGAGGCTGAGATCCAGGAGGTGGAGCCAGACTTCGACGGGGACCAGGACGAGTTCTCGTACATGCAGTATTACGATGGCTTTGCGTAGGCGACCTGGATCGATGGGACTTCAGTGGGACCATTTTGGACATTTACTTTTGTTCATGTATATGTATATGAGACTCAGAGATGTATTCATACTTTAGAGACAGATGAGATTTACTTTATTTTTCCATACAGAGATATATATATATTGTTTAGTCTTTCGCTTGCTTTTATCACTGGATCTGAAGTATGAATTGCAGTTTTGGTATACTTTTACTCATGTGAATGCTTTAAATCAGACAACATTGAATCATAATCATTTTTGTTGCATAAGTGACGGTCTGGAACTCGGGAGTTGAGTTTATACACGACCCCCGATTTTCAGGGTGTGACAAGTTGGTATCAGAGCATGAATAAGAGTATACTGGGCCTGGGTTATGGTCTCGCGACGTACGCTGTCGCTTCCTTTGACTTACGTGGGTGCGAGAAGGGTCTAGAAACATTTCTAGGATCGCAGATTCGCCGATAGGCGAAGTCTATTTCAATCGATCGTACGATCGAGTCTGTAACGCATCTCGGGTCGCGTAAAGCAACCCAAATAGCTTCTAAGCCATAGGAAGTCGGGTTGAGACATCCTATGAACGACTTTAAACCCGTAAAAGTAAATTCTTGGGCCGTGGGATGACCACGACTCCTGTAATCAATCGCCAGGGCTTAAAAACCCCGTTTCACCAAAAATCTTCAAAATTCTTCCTCTCACCACTCCAATATTCATTTCTTTCTTATCCAATTCATGTTAGGCATCAAACCTAATGTGAAAATAACACAAAATAATACTTTCACAAAATTTTACAGTGAATAGTAAAATTTCATGAAAAATAGCCATAAGACCATTCTAACTTCACTTTCTTTAGCTAATAAGAGTCTAGATAGATGTACTAGCTCCTTCTACCCCAAATTCATATTCTGTATCATAGGGTTTGGTATTCGGGATTACGGAATGGTCTCGAAAAGCCCCGAACACATGTTTGGGCTCACATAGGCCAAAATACTATGAACCAGGGGTCGAACCATATATATCTGGGGTCCTTGGACCATGGGGGACTGAACCCATCCGGTCCCACCGACCGGATGCATCACCGGTCGGCAATGCCATCGCCGTACAGGTGGGCCCGTTCGCTGTGAATTTTGGGCGCACGCCCTTAAATATCATGTGCACCCTCCCCATATAGGTCCAGTCCAACGAAAACTCCCAAATCACACCCCTCCTTCACAAACAGACCTCCCCATAGCCCTATTTTTATTTTTCAGCAACCATCCCCAAATTTCGTGGTTCCAAATCACCTCTAGATCCCTCCTTGGCCAAAAACGACCATCATCCATCACTTCTTTGGAGTTGGCAGCCCTTCTTCTTGAAGATTTCATCATTTGGAGCTCCAAAAACTCCCAAATCGAGCTGAAATCGTGAGGTGCTCCATTCCACTTTTTCATTTCCATTTCTCCTTGAAAATATATCCTTGGGAAGCTTGAAGCATCCCTCTACGACGCCTAGATCTCCTTTTTCCAGATTGGACAGCCACTTCTCCGCATTTTCACCATTTTTCATGGCTTTTGTGGAAGCCATTTTAGGCCTTTTATCACTCTCATCCATCATATCTTTGATAGGTAAAAGGAAAACCGCAACAGACGAGGCTGGGCCAAGTCGCCCTGTTCAATCGAGAAAATCGCGGGGTGGTGCCGCAAGTTCAACCGCTGCCGCAGGTCCAGCTGTAGCCCTAGAGTGTCGTATAAAGCGGGATTTGGATCCCCATGCTCACCTTGGGCGAGTAATTCTATCAGAGATGCCTCATGGCCAATACACTGATCGTAAAGTGTTATTTGAGGCGGACATGGAAGGGCGACTGTTCGGTGAATTTTTATTGTTCGAGCGCATTGAAGCTGCGCATTGGGGTCCGATCTTTGAAGCTCGCACTCGTGCTAATGTGAGCACCACTCGTGCCTTCTACGCTAGTATCCAGGATCCTACCTTGGAGCCATTGCAGTTTAAAATCCCTTTTGGTAGAGATCGGATGGCTACGATTGATGTGTGACTGATTGCGCGACTTCTGAACGTACCTTTTGGTGATGTTCATCCTAGTGAGAAGAACCTGAGGAGTAGGCGTGAATGAGAGCTCCGCACCAGGTTTCTGTGCGGTAAGTTGGTTCCATGGCAGCCTAATAATAGCCTTAAGGCGACGTATATGTCTGATGATTTGTGCCTGTTGCACCATATCTGCACGTTCAATGTTTATCCCAGGTCGACGAATCGCATTGAATGTACACGCCTTATGGTTGATTTCCTGTATCTGGTGGCCCAGGGAGAGAACGTATGTATGGCTACTTTCATCTTACGAAAAATAATCCTCATAGCCAAGTCAAGAAGAACATCCAAATCGCTTCCTTTTAGCCGACTGATTTGTAAGATTGCGCTTGAGTTTTCCTACAGACTTGGGCTGGAATTGCCAATTTCAATTCATACCATTGATGAGTCGACTATGGTCAAGATGAAGATTGGGTCGCAGTACTGTGAAAATCAGCTTGAGGAGGACAGCGAGGATGACTTTGATGATGAGGAAGATCAAAGCAAAGAAGAACCAGGAGCAGAGGTCCAGGAAGAAGCTTAGGAAGAGGCAGAAGAGGAGGCTCAGGATACAGATGAGAGCCCTCCTCCTTCTGCGTAGGCTACTAGCGACGATCGCATTACTCGGATGGAGGAGAGTCAGATCGCTTTACGAAGGGAAGTTCAAGAACTTCGCGCTGAAGTCGAGGATGCCAAGGCCGTTACAAAGAAGAAATTAGGCAAGGTGACTCGCACCTTGAAGGCGATCCTGTATTGCTTGCAGGATAAGGGTGCTCCTCCTCCGTCCCCTGACTCAGACTAGCGATGCAACCTTTGATGTAGTTGTCAGTAGTTAGTCATTTCCTGCTTTATGTGTGTAATCCTGTTAGGGCTAATGCTTTGCTTATGTTGTTGTTGCAATTTTAACTATCTTAGTTCCCATGTATTTCTCGTCATGATGCTTGTAGGGATATATCCCTTGTATTGTGACAATTTTGATTAAATGAAATGCATGGAATGCCTTTGACTCCTTGAGTAAATGATTGCGGTGTGATTATGCTATTAAGACTGATAAGGTTGCGCCCTATTTTGAATATAGGGAATGCCGCCTAAGGCTACGCGGAGCACGGCTCGGCTTGCACTGACCGAGCATATGGATCAGACTCCTTCGCAGTCTGGCACCCATGTGGACCCTGCTGTGGGCCCGATTCCTAAGGCAGTTCGATCGTCTCAGCCTGCCGCGGTCCTACAGTTGGACCACCGCCATTTATGCCGTCAGTCCGAGAGCCTCATCGTGCATCTACTTCCACACAGCATCTGCCACAGCCTGCTCCACCTCCTGACAGATTTGAGCAGATGTTGGCTATGATGCAGCAGCAGCAGCAGCTTCTGACTACCATCGTGGGGACATTAACACAGGGTGGGGGTGTGGCTCCACCTGCACCACCTGCGCATCCAGCTGAGGATGCTTATACATACGCCCAGGATGAGGGCATGACTCATCCTGCGCCGCCTGCTTACCCTGCGGCGAATGCCGCAGATACACGGGGCCTATTAGAGTGATTTCAGCGCTTACGGCCTCCCACTTTCACGGGTTCTCACAGACCCGAGGAGGCTGAGTACTGGCTCAACCGTGTGTCGAAGATTTTATGGATGTTACATTGCACAGAGGCTGAGCAGGTAAAGCTGGCTACATTCCTATTTGAGTGAGAGGCCAGCCTGTGGTGGGATAGCGTACTGCGGACCGTTGCCGCCGATTTTGTATGGACATGGGCCGCGTTTGAGTTCCGCTTCCATGAGAAGTATTATCCCCAGACTTACAGGCACGACTGGGAGAATGAGTTTCTCCGCCTCAGACAGGCAGTCATGACAGTTACAGAGTATGAGCATCGGTTCACGGAGTTGGGCAGATACGTCCCGACGATTTTGGCTGATGAGCAGATGCGCATACGGCGCTTTTTGGAGGGTTTGCGACCGAATATTCGGTCGAAGATGTGCTGTTTGAGCATTCCCTCTTATGCGAAGTTGATTCACATGTCTATGCGGGCAGAGCAGGATGTGGATCGACTTGCGCGATCTCGTGGCCCTGTTACTTCTAGGCCGCGACCAGACATGCAGGACAGGCCCCTCGCGGGCAAGAGGCCTCGCATTGATCCTCCTACTAGGACTATAGCGCCTGTACCACCGTTTCGGCGCCCTGATTTGACATGTACATACTGTGAGAGGACAAGCCACTTGGTGTAGAGCTGTTTCTCTCGGATGCGAGACAGCGGGTTCTCACCGCCGCAGAAGATTGAACGTGCTCGTTCACAGGCGATATCAGCACCGCCTCTACGGTTAGCTCCTACGCACCCTTCTTTTAGACCTCCGGTATCGCAGATCAAACAGCCTCCACGGCCCTTGACACAGCGGCCGAACCGGCCACAGCAGGCTCGGGTTCATGCATTGACAGCTGAGGCAGCTGCGACACCGACTCTTCAGCATTCAGCCTTCGAGGTCACAGCCCATATTGGAGGTACTCCTATTCTTGTGATGGTGGACACTGGTTCCACGATTTCTTTGATATCGAGTGCTGTAGTCAGGCGTCTTGGGTTACAGACTATCACTATGGATAGCGTGCGGGTCTTTGCAGCTCATGGAGATTATTCGGATGTTACCCAGATGTGTGAGGGTTGTTTAGTTAATCTGGGAGGCAGGACGATGGCTCTTGATCTTGTCGTCGATCCCTGGCTCGTTTATCTCGACGTCATTCTTGGCATGGACTGGTTGACTGCTGGGAGGGCCGAGATTGACTGCAAGGCTCGTATGGTGACGGTGTACGAGCCTGAGGGCACACCTTTCACATTTTCAGTGCGGGTAAATCTCTCTTTCCGCATACTTAGTTACGCCACTTTATTGCGCGACGCTGGTGCCCAGATACTCAAGCATGTGCCAGTCGTTTCCGAGTTTGGGGATCTGTTCAGGAAGATCCCTGGTTTGCCGCCCCGACGTGAGATCGATTTCACTATCGATCTAGTTCCTGGTTCTACACCCATCTCACTGCCGACGTATCGTATGACACCAAGTGAGATGGAGGAGTTGAGGACGTAAATTGATGGTCTGCTAAAGCTTGGCCTTATACGGCCTAGTGTGTCTCCTTGGGGAGCACCGGTCTTGTTCGTGAGGAAGAAGGACGGTTCGATGTGATTGTGTATTGATTATGGCAGGCTGAACCAGGTTACGGTGAAGAACAAGTATCCTTTACCCAGGATCGATGACTTATTTTATCAGTTGAGAGGAGCGCAGTACTTCTCGAAGATTGATCTTCAGTCAGGATATCATCAGTTGCGCGTCAGGGATGAGGACGTGCAGAAGACAGCATTCAGGACCAGTTTTGGCCACTACGAGTTCCTCGTGATGTCGTTCGATCTCACGAACGCACCAGTCGTGTTCATGGATCTGATGAACCGGGTATTTCGACCTTTCCTCTATCGATTCGTCATTGTATTCATTGACGACATTTTGGTGTACTCTAGGAGTCGAGAGGAGCATGAGGAGCACTTGCGTTTGGTCCTGGATACGCTCAGACAGCATCATTTGTTCGCACAGTACAAGAAGTGCGACTTCTGGAAGCAGGAGGTGAAGTTTCTGGGACACGTGGTGTCCAAGGATGGCATGACAGTTGACCTGTCTAAGGTAGCTGCGGTGTAGGACTGGGAGCAGCCTGGTTCTGTCACTGAGGTGAGGAGTTTCTTGGGTCTCGCTGGCTACTATCGGTGCTTCATTCAGGACTTCTCGAAGATCGCAAGACCCTTATCTCAGTTGACACGGAAGGACGTGAAGTTCGCCTGGAATGACAAGGCGGAGTCAGCTTTTCAGGAGCTGAAGGACAGACTTACGTCCGCCCCTGTGCTAGTATTGCCAGAGCAAGGGGTTAGATACACTATATATACTGACGCGTCTAGCGTTGGTTTGGGTTGTGTCCTTATGCAGAGGGACAGGGTAATTTCGTATGCCTCGAGACAATTAAGGAAGCACGAGGAGAATTACCCTACACACGACCTAGAGTTGGCAGCCGTTATATTCGCACTGAGACTCTGAAGACATTACCTTTATGGAGAGGAGTTCAAGCTCTTTTGCGACCACAAGAGCCTCAAGTACATATTCATGCAGCGAGACTTGAATATGAGGCAGCGGCGATGGATGGAGACGTTGAAGGACTTTAAGTTTGAAGTCTCTTACCATCCTGGGAAGGCGAACCCTGTGGCTGATGCGTTGAGCCGCAAGAAGGTGATAGAGTTTGCGGTTCCGCTGATGGTTGTCGAGTGGGATATGGTTGAGTTTTTGCGAGACTTTGAGCAGAAACTCACCGTAGAGGAGCCGTTTGAGTTCATCGCACATGTACAGGTGCGATCTCAGATCGATGACCGAGTCATCGAGGCGCAAAGGGACGATGCGCATCTTACTGAGCTTCGAGAGCAGGCCAGTGATGATACTGACACCGACTGACGAGTTGGTATGGATGGGGGCTTACGTTACCGTGGCCGCCTATGCGTCCCAGATGTCCCTGACTTAAGACGAGAGATTCTCGAGGCTGCGCATTCTACTAGACTCACGATGCATACAGGCAGCACAAAGATGTATCGTGATGTGAAGAGGACGTATTGGTGGGAAGGTATGAAGACTCACGTAGCTGAGTTCGTGTCCCGTTGTCTCACTTGTCAGCAGGTGAAGGCAGAGCATCGCCGACCACCTGGACTTTTGCAGCCTATGCCGATTGTAGAGTGGAAGTGGGATTTCATTTCCATGGACTTCATTTCTGGGTTGCCGAAGACGAGGAAGCGACATGATTCCATTTGGGTGATCGTCGACCGTCTGACGAAGTCGGCGCACTTCCTACCGATCAGAGTTACGAACTCTGCAGACGAGCTGGCCAGATTGTACATCAGAGAGATTGTGCGTCTGCATGGAGTTCCGCTAGAGATCGTGTCGGACAGAGACACGCGGTTCACTTCTATTTTCTGGACTCGCATTCAGGAGGCTATGGGTGTGAAGTTGAAGTTCAGTACTGCCTTCCACCCACAGACAGACGGACAGACAGAGCGGGTGAACCAGATCTTGGAGGACATGTTGCGAGCTTGCGCATTGGACTTCAAGGACAGTTGGGATGATTGTCTTGCATATGCGGAGTTTGCGTACAACAGCAGTTTTCAGGAGAGTATTGGTATGGTACCTTATGAGGCACTGTATGGGCGACCTTGTCGCGCACCGCATTACTGGCTAGAGGTCGGTGAGCGTAGCTTGATCCGCCCAGAGTTAGTGCAGGCGACGTCAGAGAAGATTGATATTATTCGACGTCGGCTCCTTACAGCGCAGAGCAGACAGAAGAGCTACGCCGATACGAGACGGAGGCCACTAGAGTTCACAGTTGGGGATCATGTGTTTTTACGAGTTTTTCCTATAAAAGGAGTCCTTCGGTTCGGGAAGAAGGGGAAGCTGGCACCGCGATTCATTGGTCCATTCCAGATCCTCGATCGTGTGGGACCGGTGGCTTACCGATTGGCTTTACCCACGCCTCTCGCGAGCGTTTACAACGTATTTCATGTTTATATGCTGAAGAAGTACGTTGCTGATCCTTCCCATATCATCAGATGGGAGCAGGTGCAGTTAGGAGAGGATGTTACATATATCCTGCGACCGAAACGTATCCTAGACAGGAAGGAGCAGGTACTGCGTAGCAAGGTGATTCCCCATGTGAAGGTATTATGGACGCATCACTCTGTGGAGGAGGCTACCTAGGAGACAGAAGCCGAGATCAGAAAGAACTACCCACAGCTTCTCGAGGAGTACGAAAAGGTATAAAATTTTGAGGACGAAATTATTTGTTAAGGGGGGTAGATTGTAACGCCCGTGAAAAATCCGTACTTGGGTTCGAGTACCAACTCGACCCGAAATTGTGTAGAATTTATTCCTTTAGAAAAATATGATTAAGTTAGCTAGTGCAACGTTAGAATAGCTGAGAAATGGTCCCTGATCACTTTAAATACGTTCTACAAGGCTCAAAGCGAGTGGAACCAATGGTGCTATAATGCTCTAAAGCCTCGGATCAAACTCTAAACTGGTTTATTCTCGGGACCTCCTTGAAACTTTGTATTGGATCTAGACCGTGCGTCGAAAGTCCAATACATACCATCTTAGACCGTTATGACCACTTAGCTGGGCTTGGCAATCGTTTCGAAAATCAAGTCCAACTAACATTCAGAGGCTATTTCGTTGAGCCTGGAGTGAAGAGAGTGAGAATAGGGTTAGAATTGGAATTTGAAATTCAAATCTGGCACACGATTTGACGCATCAGTATTAAGCATTTAGACCATCAAAATTCAGCCAAATTACACCCTCGGATCAGGAAAAATTTCTATTACATATCACGAGACTTATAGGCCTGATCTTGGTACGGTGACCGTTAAACTGAAACTGGACCGCCACGTGCGATTTGGGAACCCTACCGGTCTGAAAACTGGATGTGTGCTAGATCCGGTATGCATGAGCTTAAGTCCGACCGCATTTGGCCAGGGGACCTTCAAAAATGCTCATTTGGACCGAAACGGCCCCGATTTGGTTAGGCACCAAGTAAACATTGTTCCCAAGCCTATTTTGGGCATGTTTTAGGCTATAAAAGGGGTTGAAACCCTCACTCCTCTCTCCCATCGGAATTTAAGAGAAACGCTAACTTGGGAGAGAGAAAAAGGTGAGAGATTGTGAGAGAGAGTGGGAGAGTTCTTCCTGCCACTTGTGCTACGTGTTGCACGTGCTTAAGCAACGCACCTCTATCGCTTTTCCGGCGATTACACCGCGATTCTAGGTAAGCAAATACCCTAAATAGTTGCTGATTTGAGGTTCCTTTATTTCCATAGCGATGTAGCTTATGCATCTTGTGTATTAGGTTCCCGATTCACCGTAGACGAAGCGTATACGCTCTGTTTCAATTCACGAGTCTACAAGACATAAGGTGAGGATTTTAGACGCTTTGATTGACGGTTTACAACGCTTTCAATGTCGTTTAATAGTAGATTCTTGACGGTATTGCCGTTTGACATGTACAAAATGCTCTCCGTTTCCCGTTTCGTAAATTAACGAAGAATATGAGAATTAGGGCATTTTAGTCATTTGTAGGAAGTACTGTTTACATTCATATTTTGCTGATGTGATTGACATGGTTTGTTGTCGCATTAGGAAGTTAGGAATACGTGCATAATTAGTTTGGCGAAGAGATTCGCCTAATTGCGCACTTCGGGTCGACATACTATATGTAAACTTAAGTGTGTAGTGTATGTGTTTGTATAAATGCTTGTATTAGTATGTATTGAATTAAATGATGTTATGAATTAGTTTGAGATGGATTTCTCAATTAATATGCTGACCTAAATGATTTCCTACATGTTGACTATATGCATGATTTCATTACATGCATGAAATATCTGTGTTTGAAGATTTACTTAAGTTGAATGTTATAACATGTGCTAACATGCTCACATGACTGTATTTCAATTCCAATACTCTTACATAATTTGCTGATGTGATTTCATAAGTGTTTGAGACTAGACTTAGTCCAGTCAGTCGGTAACCGAGCGAATTCGTGGCTGACTGGTGTTAGCCACGAACGACGCGTCGATGAACGTGATTCGTGTTGAGAGTTGGCGGCAGTGGTTAGGCCACGGGAAGTGTTTTACGCACTTCATGTCGTTCGACTTGAGATGCGATCGCGCTAGTCGAGCCCGTCAAGTAACCCGACTGGCCGATGTATGTTCACCTTGTATGTATCATAACTGCTTGAACCTAGGGTACTGAACTTACCATTGTAAACCCTGTTAACCATGGTACCTTGATCCACGAAGACTCCTGAGCCGGGCATGGTGGTATGGGACACCGTGGTCGAGCTGTCGGCCTACGCTGGGGCCACAAACCTCCCCGTAGTGACCAATGAGCACCTAGACTCGTGAGCAGATTATGGTAGTATGGGACACTATATTCTAGCTGTCGGCCTACACTGATCAGGCGACGAGTCCTTTGTAGTGACCGCGAGTGTATTCTGAGTCCACTGGAGGCGACGACCCTTCCGTTGCAGTAGAGTACAGTAGGCCTGTATTGATAAGGTGATGGGGGAGCGGTGCAACGAGTGCGAGCAACAGCCCTGGCAGCCCTTGCAGTGACCTACGAAATATACATCGTATGAGATTACTAGGAGTGACGACCCTAGACAGGATCTGTGTTGGATTAATACAAGGGAAGTACCTTAGTTTTCCAATCCTGTTGTTTGAATGGACTAATAACAACTTGGAAATCATATCACCATAGCATTGCATGTGCCTGGAAGATGTGGAGCACTATAGGGAGTGTGGCATGCCGCGGTCGTAAGATGTTGCCGTATGAGGGAGATCGTCGGTGAGGGCATACATCACGTCATGTCATCTTGCATTAACAACAGTATTAGGATTGTCTGATTTACTACTTTACTATTATCGCATGATTGAATTGTGAACATGCTAATCCTTGCTCTATGATTCCACTGAGTTGATCACTCACTCCCACGTTACGGGATGGTGTTTGCAACACCCACCAGTTCTGTTGTAGATGCAGGTGAGGCTGAGATCCAGGAGGTGGAGCCAGACTTCGACGGGGACCAGGACGAGTTCTCGTACATGCAGTATCACGATGGCTTTGTGTAGGCGACCTGGATCGATGGGACTTCAGTGGGACCATTTTGGACATTTACTTTTGTTCATGTATATGTATATGACACTCAGAGATGTATTCATACTTTAGAGACAGATGAGATTTACTTTATTTTTTCATACAGTGATATATATATTGTTTAGTCTTCCGCTTGCTTTTATCACTGGATCTGAAGTATGAATTGCAGTTTTAGTATACTTTTACTCATGTGAATGCTTTAAATCAGACAACATTGAATCATAATCATTTTTGTTTCATAAGTGACGGTCTGGAACTCGGGAGTTGAGTTTATACACGACACCCGATTTTCAGGGTGTTACATAACACCTTGGTAACCTCTCAGAACCCAATTCCAAAGCCAAAGAAATCACTTAGGATTAATTCCTTTAGAAATTAAGCGTAAGTTAACTAGCGCTACGTTGGATTAGCTGTGAAATTGTCCCTGATTGCTTTAAATACATTCTGCAAGACCCAAAACTTGTAGAAACAAAGATGCTACAATACCCTAAAATCCAGGATCAAATTCTAAGCCGGTTTGTTCCCAGGAACCCTTTGAAACTTTGTATTGGATCTAGACCGCACGTCGAAATTCCGATACCTACAATCGTAGACCGTTATGACCGCTTAGCTGGACTTGACAATAATTTCAAAAATCAAGCCCAACCGACGTTCAGAGGCTATTTCATTGAGCCTGGAGTGATGAGAGTGAGAAATGGGTTGGATTTGGAAATTTTAATCCAAATCTGGCACGTGACTTTGCGCATTATTATTAAGCGTTCTGACTGTCAGAATTCAACCAAATTACACCCTCGGATCAGGAAAAATTTCTCTTTCAAATCATGAGACTTGTAGACCTAATTTAGGTGCGATGACCGCTGAACTGAAATTGGACCGCCACGTGTGATCTGTGAACTCTACTGGACAGAAAACTTGGTGTGAGCAACATCCAGTGATTATGAGCTTAAGTCCGATCGTGTTCGGCCAGGGGACCTCCCAAAACACTCTTTTAGATCGAAAAAATTTCGATTTGGTTATAACTCTAGTACACTTTGTTCCCAAGTCTATTTCAGTGAAGTTTTAGCCTATATAAGGGATTTAAGCCCTCTCACAACCCTCCCATCCGAATTTTCTTGAAACCCTAGGAAAAGAGAGAGAGAAAGTGAGAGATTGTGAGAGAGTGTGGGAGAGATTCTCCCGCCACTTGCTATAGTTATTGAACGTATCGAAGCACCGCACTCCAATCACTTTCCCGACTATTCCAACGCACTCCTAGGTAAGAAAACCCTAACCTATGGCTGTTTTAGGGAATCCTTTGATGCAAGTAGCCGTGTAGCTTATGTAACTTGTGATATAGGTCGCCTTAACGCCGTTGACAAAGCGTACTCATTCTATTCGAATCGATACACTTCTACGACAATAAGTGAGGATTTTAGATGCTTTGATTGACTGATTTCAAAGCTTTCAATGTCATTTAATAGTAGATTATCGACGGCAACGCCATTTGACATGTACAACATGCTGTTCATTTTTCATTTCGTAAACGTACGAAAAATATGAGATTTAGGGTATTTTAGTCATTTGTAGGAAATAATGTTTACATCCACATTTTTCTGAAATGTTTGCCATGGCTATTTGTCGTGTTATGATATCAGGAATACGTGCATGATCGGTTTGGCGAAGAGATTCGCCCAAAAGCACACTTTGAGTTGACATACGCTATGTAGACTAAAGTGTGTAGACTAAGTGTTTGTATAAATGTTTGTATTAGTATGTATTGAGTAAATGGTGTTGTGAATGAGTTTTGAGATTGAATTCTCAAGTAATATGCTGATGTAAATGATTTCCATCATGTTGGCTATATGTATTGATTTCATTATATGTATGAAATGCATGTGTTGGATGATTTGCTTAAGTTGTATGTTATAACATGTGTCAACATGCTTACAATGTTGTATTTCATTTCTGTTACTCACATATGCTTACTGATGTTGATACACAAATGCTTGAGGCTATGACCTAGTCCAGGCAGTCGGTAATGGATCGAATTCGTGGTTGGTTTCTATTTGTCACGAAGGATGCGTCGATACCAACTGTAACATCCCAAAAATCAGGGGTTGGGAAGAAACCCAACTCCCGAGCTCCAGAACGTCACTTATGCAACATAGATAATGATAAATGCATGTTGTCTGTAGAATGGCATTAAACAAGATTGAGACTAAGCCAAACAGCATATCATACTCTAGAGAGAGTTAAATTAGCAAGCGAAAGACTGTGATAAATACATAAAATATATAATTGATTGTAAGTCTCCAGAGTGTGAACATGTTACCAGGTTAATTAAATACATGTATACTCCAAAAATGAAAAGAAAAGAATATACATGAGTGCTCCAAAAATATAAAATGACAAGTGTCATGACGTCTAATCAACCTCCCTGTAATCCCGTCGATCAGATCACGCATAAAGGAGGGATCCTCATCATCATCATCATTCCGGTTCTGCCTCGCAGGCCGCGCCATCATCTGTAATTACAAAAGGGTCTGGTGGTGTCTGGAACACCGTCCCGTAACGTGGGAGTAGTAATTAACTCAGTGGAATCATAGAGCAAAGATTAACATGTTATCAAATCAATCACGTGATAATAGTAGAGCAGTCAATCAAACATTCCTAGATACTGTTGTTAATGCATGCATGAAATGACATGATGGATGCCCTCACTGACATACTCCCTCATGCGGCACCATCTGCGTCCGCGGCATGCTTTCTTCCCGCAGTGCTCCACATCTTCCAGGCACATGCAGTGCGATATGGATAATGATTACCGGGTTGTTATTAGTCCTTTTCATACAGCAGGATTGGGAAACTAAGGTACCTTCCTTATATCAATCTCAACACAGATCTTGTTTAGGGTCGTCACTCCTAGTAATCTCATACGATGTTATATTTGTAGGTCGCTGCAAGGGCTGCCAGGGATGTTTCTCACACTCGTTGCACCGCTCCCCCATCACCTTATCAATATAGGCCTATTTATATCCTTAAGACTGCATCAGGACTCGTCGCCCCCATGCGGTGTCAGGATAAACTCAAGGTCACTACAAAGGGCTGTCAGGGCTGTTGCTCGCACTCGTTGCTCCACTCCCCCATCACCTTATCAATGTAGGCCGACAGCAAGAATATAGTGTCCCATACCACCATAATCTGCTTAGAGTAGGGTGCTCACTAGTCACTACGGGGAGATTTGTGGCCCCAGCGTAGGCCGACAACTCGACCACGGTGTCCCATACCACCATGCCCGACTCATGAGTCTTTATGGATCAAGGTACCATGGTTAACAGGGTTTCCAATGGTAAGTTCAGTACCCTAGGTTCAAGCAGTTATGACTCATACATGGTGAACATACAATGGCCAGTCGGGTTACTTGACGGGCTCGACTAGTACGAGCGCATCTCAAGCTGAGCGACATGAAGTGCATAAAACACTTCGCGTGGCCTAACCACTACCGCCAACCCAAAACATGACTCGCGTTCATCGACGCGTCCTTCGTGGAAAATAGAAACCAACCACGAATTCGATCCATTACCGACTGCCTGGACTAGGTCATAGCCCCAAGCATTTGTGTATCAACATCAGTAAGCATATGTGAGTAACAGAAATGAAATACAACATTGTAAGCATGTTGACACATGTTATAACATACAACTTAAGAAAATCATCCAACACATGTATTTCATACATATAATGAAATCAATACATATAGCCAACATGATGGAAATCATTTACATCAGCATATTACTTGAGATTTCAATCTCAAAACTCATTCACAACACCATTTACTCAATACATACTAATACAAACATTTATACAAACACTTAGTCTATACACTTTAGTCTACATAGCGTATGTCAACTCAAAGTGCGCTTTTGGGTGAATCTCTTCGCCAAAATGATCATGTACGCATTCCTGATATCATAACACAACAAATATCCATGGTAAATATTTTAGCAAAATGTGGATGTAAACAGTATTTCCTGCAAATGACTAAAATGCCCTAAATCTCATATTTTCCGTACGTTTACGAAACGAAAAATGGACAACATGTTGTACATGTCAAACTGCGTTGTCGTCGATAATCTACTATTAAACGACATTGAAAGCTTTGAAATCAGTCAATCAAAGCGTCTAAAATCCTCACCTTTTGTCGTAGAAGTGTATCGATTCGAATAGAACGAGTACGCTTTGTCAACGGCATTAAGGCGACCTATATCACAAGTTACATAAGCTATACCGCTACTTGCATCAAAGGATTCCCTAAAACAGCCATAGGTTAGGGTTTTCTTACCTAGGAGTGCGTTGGAATCGCCAAGAAAGTGATTGGAGTGCGGTGCTTCGATACGTGCAATAGCTATAGCAATTGGCAGGAGAATCTCTCCCACACTCTCTCACAATCTCTCACTTTCTCTCTCTTTTCCTAGGGTTTCAAGCAAATTCGGATGGGAGGGTTGTAAGAGAGCTTAAAGCCCTTATATAGGCTAAAACTTCACTGAAACAGACTTGGGAACAAAGTATACTAGAGTTATAACCAAATCGGGACTTTTTCGATCCGAAAGAGTGTTTCGGGAGGTCCCCTGGCCGAACACGATCGTACTTAAGCTCATAGTCACTGGATGTTTCTCACACCAAGTTTTCAGTCCGGTAGAGTTCACAGATTGCACGTGGCGGTCCAATTTCAGTTCAGCGGTCATCCCACCTAAATCATGTCTACAAGTCTCATGATATGAAAGAGAAATTTTTCCTGATCTGAGGGTGTAATTTGGCTGAATTCTGACGGTCGAAACGCTTAATAATAATGCGCAAAGTCACGTGCCAGATTTGGATTAAAATTTCTAAATCCAACCCATTTCTCACTCTCTTCACTCCAGGCTTAATGAAATAGCCTCTGAATGTCGGTTGGGCTTGATTTTTGAAATGATTGTCAAGTCCAGCTAAGCGGTCATAACGGTCTAAGATTTTAGGTATCGGACTTTCGACGCACGGTCTAGATCCAATACAAAGTTTCAAAGGGTTCCTGGGAACAAACCGGTTTAGAGTTTGATCTTGAATTTTAGAGTATTGTAGCGTCCTTGTTTCTACAAGTTTTGGGTCTTGCAGAACGTATTTAAAGCGATCAGGGACAATTTCGCAACTAATCCAACGTAGCACTAGTTAACTTACGCTTAATTTCTAAAGGAATTAATCTTAAGTGATTTCTTTGGCTTTGGAATTGGGTTCTGAGAGGTTACCAAGGTGTTATGGTTGACCCATTGCCTAAGGACGTCTAACCCCAGGTTGGCAAAAATCTGGGGTGTTACATATTGTGACAAAAAGGGGGAGAATTTTGGCATGCTTAATATATGGTGATTGTGGTATATATTGGTATATTAGCATGTGGATTGTGGATATGTAGCTTTTCTTTGTGAAAGGGGGAGGAGTTAAGTGAGGGGGAGTATTGTTGATGCAAGTCGATAATAACTGGTGCATGATTCTTTAATTAGGTTGTAACTGGTTTCTTTTTATAACTAGTGCATGATTCTTTTTTATGAAGTGTGTTTTGTCGTAAATTTGACTTTTTTTTATGAAGTGTGTTTTGTCACAAATTTGACAAAGGGGGAGATTGTAAGTGTTAAGGTTTCTAGCTCCTATATGGTCAAATTATATAGTGCCAAAACCTCTCTTAGAATCTGTGTTTTGTATAACTCATCTACATAATGAAATCTGTGCGTCTCTCAAGAACAAGGGTATTATGTTCAAGAACTTCAACGGTAAGTGTACTAGTTCATGTTTATGTACAACATCAATAGTGAATTCAATCTTTTAAGATTCAAGAGTTCAAAGCTTCGTACTAATCTAGACAACATACTCAAGTTCAAGCTTCAATGTTAGTCAGTTTCAAGCTCCAATGTTAGTCATTTTTAATCTTAAAGAGTCTCAACTTAAGCTTTATCCTATGATAAGATCTCAAGCTTCTCCAACTTCAAAGAACGACTATCAACTAAAAGAAAAAGAAGCTCAATGTTCATACTTCACTAACAAGGTATAAATGAACTTAGATTGACCTTAGGGTTGGTCATTTTAAATACATAATTCAATTATATCATTTTATAAGTGAATAGTCTATTTCTCGACTAGTCTTGGACTCTGTTCGACTAGTCCTAGCACTGGCTCGACCAGTCTAAGAAATTCCATGACTAGTCCTAAGGTCATTGTAAATTTTTAAAATTTTTTACTAAGCCACGACCAGTCCTGGAGACTGCTCGACCGATCGTGTGAACTGTGCATGACTCGTTCACGACCAGTCCTACAGCTATGACTTAAAGTCCACGACTAGTCGTGCATAGGTCACGACCAGTCGTGGAGGTCCCTCGATCGGTTGTGAAGGTCCTACAACCAGTAGTGGAACGGCTTTATCCGATCGCGCTCAAAATTTTAAAAATCCGTTGGTCCTATGACCAGTCGTAGTGTCCACAGGACTAGTCATGAACATGATTTCCTCACCAATAAATAAAGCATGATTTTTAGAATTTGATATTCAATTCAAGTAAAATCAAGACACCACTCTGAGAGATAAGTTTGTAAACTTCTTAAGATATATTATGCATATTTAATATTATCTTTTATTAGCTTTGTTATATTTGATTTTGTATTCTGCATTCCAATCTGATCTAAAAGTGGGATTGAAGTATTCCCACTTCTTGGAATCAAATCAAATAGAGCTAGCCCAACTTGATTTAATTTAAAATCAATTTAGAACCTAGAACCATTTCATAAGTGAATTTAGACATTGAAGTTCAACGTTGAACTTCTACTTCGACTTCTTTCTTCCAGGCTGCAACAAAAGGAGAATACCCAGGTATTTTACAGGTTTGTAAATTCCTTTGTTTTGGTTTCTTTGAGATTAAGCCAGAAAAATCTCACAGTTTTGGTTATCTAAGGTGATTAAGAAACCTCAGAGTGTGGGATTTTTTGAATTGTGTAAGCCCACTTGAAAGACACAATTGTGAAGGTTTTAGGTGAACCTGGAAAAACTTATTTTCATAGTGAACGCTAATATCCACTGTGTGAGGATATTGAGAGTGGAGTAGCTGTGTGGTTGTTGTTTAACAGTTGGTGTACACACAGGCGAACCACTATAATTCTTTGTGTTTTGTGGTTTTGTGGTTTCCTTTCTTTATTCTTTTTGGTTCAAGATTGTGGGATGTATTTGTGGATGTGAATATTGTAATCATTTCATTTCAGCATTGTGGGGAATGTTGTAATAGCTTTAGATTTCCTTTCTTGCTATTTCCTTTTTATTCCTCTCCAGTTTGAGTTTTTAATACATAAATTGTTCTAGTAAGGTTGTCCTACCATAAACCCTTGATTTTTATGGTGTAAGGTTGTCCTTAGAACAACATTTGTATCAACCTCTCAATACTAGAAATTTGAGGTTGTTGCTTCCTTTGAACATTTGTAATTCATTTGGCTATCTTATTGTTCAATTCTGCTGTTATTTTTATAATTTGGCATTGTCCTATTCACCCCCCCCCCCCCCCCCTCTAGGACATATATCTCGGCCTTTTCAAGCTTATTCATACGGTAGATTCGGAAAGCTAAGATACCTTCCTTTATATCATTTACCCAAACAAGGTTCCATCTAAGGTCGTCAATCCGAGTTAATCACATACGATAGGCAAGTTGTAGGGCATCACCCCTAATGAGAGCAGTGGATAGGTAAGTTCACGAGTTTACACTCAAGGTCACTACAAAGAGGCTCGTCACCTCAGCATATGCCTAATTCATACTCGAGGTTACTACCGAAAGCTCATCACGTGAACGTAGGCTGACAGCTTGAATACGGTGTCCCATAAACCACCATATTCAGCTCATGACTTTGTGTTGCTCACTGGTCAATACGAGGAGGCTCGTCACCCTAGTGTAGGCTGACAGCTCGACCACACTGTCCCATACACTACCATGTACAGGTCATGAGACTTAGTGGATCTTGGTACCATGGTTAAACAGGTTTTACATTGGTAAGTGGTACCTTAGATTAAAGCAGTAGTGTCCATATATGGTAAAGACACAATAGGCTAGTCGGGTTATTTAATAAGTGAGACTGGTACAAGCGCACGTTGAATTGATCGACATGGAGCCTGTAAGCACTCCGCGTGGCCTAACCACTATCGAAAATCAGCGTACAACTCGAATTCATTGAACGTGTCTAATATGTGAAACGACTTCGGCCACCAAATCGGGAATTGTTACCGATTGCCTGGAGTACGTAGTAGTCCCAAACATACTCAAACGCAGCATGTAGATACATGTGATATTCATAATAGCATTTAACAGATAATTTAAATATAAATCCCATTTGAGCATTTTATTGAACACATTGAACATATTGTTGCACATATGCATTTCAACCATAAACACATCGTATCAAATTATATTACATAAAAGAAACTATCACGTGGACAAGGTAGTTGAGAATCCTATCTCAAAACCCTTGTTGGAAGTAATTTATTTACCACTTTCTCATTCAGACATTTTATCAAACACTTAAACTACATAATTCTATATATACAAATTAAACTAGTTATAACATATATTTTGGCAAATCCTTTCAGAATGGAGTTTTCATGCACACAACACATATGTATTCTAGATTAATAGTCATGGCAAGCATAAATCATAATTTCACTTTCATTCAAATATTTCAACAAATATATAGAATGCATTTTATATTCACATAGTTCACACACACATATCAAAATATCGTAACTAAGATCATATGGCAGCAATCAAGTCAGACGGAAATCATTGCTAAGATTGAAAGCCTTGAAAACCATAACCTAAACGTTTATAGTCCGCACCTTTCGTCGGTTAGCTCGTTACGAACTCGGTTCATACACTACGCTTCCGTATATAGCACAATGGCTACTTAAATCACGAAATAGATTAGTTATTTCATCGTTTCCTCTAGTTGATCCCTAACACAAGATTAGGGTTAGGATTTCTTACCCAAGTTGTATTTAGAATCGATGGTGCAGCGATGGGGTGGTGGAGATTTGGTACGTGGAGTAGTGGGAATGAATCCCAGTAAAAATCCACACATCTCTCTCTCTTCTCCTCACTCTTTCCTCCTCTTTTCTCTCTTCTCTCTCTTAGGGTTAGAGAAATTCGTATGGAATGAGAGAGGGTGGTTTAAGGTCCTTATATAGGCCCAGAACCGATTTCAATGGTCCCAGGGCCATGACATACTTAGGTTATAGCCAAAGGGTGTATGTTTCAGGCAAACAAGACTCATCTGAAGGCCCATTACTCACCTGCATCATGGTGTAAGTTCCTTGACCATGGATCTAAATCAGGTTATGATTTTGGTCTGATCGAATTTGTAGATTGACCATGGGGAACCTGTTTCAGTTTAATGGTCATCGTCACTCGAACAAGGCCACAAGTATACCGACATGTGAAGGAAAATTTTCCTGATCCAAGGTTATAGTTTGGTCAAAATCTGACAGTATGAAACCTTCAATTTCTCTCATAAGAGAATGGTCTAATTTACTTAAGTTTGAGTTCATTCTCTAAAGATATTCGTATTTCTCACACACTTTGCTCAGAGCTCAAGTTGTGCATTTTTAGAGACTAGTTAGGTTCGATTCTTATAATGCTTGTCAAGCCTAGTATGGCGGTCGTAACCTTATAGTTTTGCGGTAATCAGACTTTCAACACACAGTCCAATTTCGATATGGAGTTTCAATGTACCCCCGAGAGCAACTGGGTTTTGAGATTGCTACTAGGTCTTTAGGTAATGTTAACTTAGCGATTCTAATGGTTTTAGGTCTTACAGTTCGTATAGATAGTGATTCAAGAAAATTCACCTATTAATTTAGTTTATTACTTAATAAATTTTCATCTAATTTCTAAAGGATTCGCTCATTAAAGATTTATGCCTGAGGTGGCACTCGGTTCTTTGTACGAATTTTTTCGAGATGTTACAATATCAGTCCATTGCGCAAGCTATAAACGCATGTATTTCATATTTTTCTACTAAAATTTTACATTTATTATTGCAACTAGAGAAGGTCTATTTGAAGTAGACCGACATTTGATCTCTGGTCTAATGAACATACATGTCAATGATAAAGGTATTCCCATTAGCAATCTAGTAGCTAAACCATCTTAATATGAAAAATGAATGGTTGTTAGAGATTTGTGCAATATAGGTGTGCAATGGAGTAGTAATGGAAATGCGCTTGCTACAAAGTATTTGTCACCTAGATACAGAGTCCTTCACAGGATATCAATTTTGAATGTGTATCCTTGTTCTGGTAACAAAACCTAACTCACTACTTTTATGATTTAGATTCTTCATTCCATTACTTCTGGATCCAATGTATGTCTTCCTTCTTTAATCTGTCATTGCATCATCCAATTCCATCTCCATCGTGGACACAGTGATATCCCTTTTGCTTATCTAATGATTGTGTTAGCCACCCATATGTTAGTGGCTATGCCTGTTGGACAGGCTCCCATTCAACACCTTATTTTCAACAACTCCAAAATTAACAAAATGAATCTAAGGTTGGTCGCAGGCCAGGTCAATGTGGGTGTTGGTGCAGCTGAAGCAGTAAATGAAGAAGAAGGCGACTTACCTCCAGATGACATTAACATGGATGATATCTTTAATGAAATCGAATCATATCTGAGGCTAACCCTGATTATCAACCTTTTGATTTCACTAAAAGGTTACATACTCTTGAGGAATAGGTGGCTCAGATTCGTGTAACCCAGGATTCTCAATTTGCTTATATGCGTAAATATACGAGGGACATTAATAAGGATTTACATCAAATTGATCCATCTATTCCAGCTCCCTCTTTCAGGATCTGATTAGTATGTTTCTCATATGGATTGTAATAACTCTTATTTTACTTAGCTTTCTTTCAGTATGTGGGATTGAATTTGGTTGAACTTTGTTGATGTTGGTTGGTTATGCTTGAACATGATTTGCTTATGGATTTCTAATATTGTTATCTTGCTCAATTAGTCCTCATCATCCTTCTTCTTCTTCCTTAAATATCTACTTCCACTTCTTTTTTGGTTTCTTCCTTTGTCATATTGTGACAAAAAAGGAGGAGAATTTTGTCATGCTTGATATATGGTGTTTATGATATATGGCATGTGGCATGTGGATTGTGGACATGTAGCCTTGTTTGTGTAAGGGGGAGGAATAAGTAAAGTGGAGTTTTTTTGGAGGCATTAATGCTTTGGTTTGAACTGTTGATAACTGATGTGCATGATTCTTTAACCAGGTTGTAATTGGTTTCTTTTGATAACTGATGCATGATTCTTCGTGTGTATAAATGTGTATGTTATTATGAAGTGTTTTTTTTCACAAATTTGACAAAGGGGGAGATTGTAAGTGCTATGGTTTCTAGCTCCTATAATTGTCAAATTTTGTAATGTTAAAACATCTTGGAATTTATGTCTTATGTAGCGCATCAATATATTCTAGACATTGCATGGACGATGGTCTTTACTTCAAAAGCAAGATTACATGTTTATGTTCGAGTACAACATCGAGTATGAAGTTAATATTTCAAGATTCAAAGATCAAGCTTCAAGTCAAGACAAAGTTCATGTACTTTGGACTTCAAGCTCAAGCTTCAATGTTAGTCAAATTCAAGTTTTATAGGTCTCAAGTTCAAGCTTCTTTACATGTTAAGATCTCAAGCTTCGTGAACTTCAAAAACATCTATCAACCTAAGGAAATGAAGTTTCATTATTCATACATCATATATAAGGTATGAATGACTTTAGCTTGACCATAGGTTTGGTCATTTTGAATAAATAATTTAAATTAGATCATTTTATAAGTGAATAGACTATTTCTCGACTAGTCTTGGACTTTGTTCGACTAGTCCTATCACTAGCTCGACTAGTCCTAGAATTCCTTGACCAGTCCTAAGGTTGTTACTGATTTTTGAGAATTTTTGTTAAATTCTCGACCAGTCTTGGAGGCTGCTCGACTAGTCCTGGAGACTGCTCGACCGGTCGTATAAATAGTGCTCAACTTGTGCTCGATCAGTCCTACAACCTTGACTCAAAGTCCAGCAACTAAATCAGGTTCCACACGACCATGACTAGTGTATAGTGCAATTTCTTCACTTATAAATAAAGTACGAATTTCAGAGTTTTATATTGAATTCAAGCTAAATCAATATGCCACTCTGAGAGATAAGTTAGTCATCTTTTTAAGTTATATTGTGCTCATTTAAAATTCTCTTAATTTAGCTTTGTTATATTCGATTTTGTATTCTATATTTCATTCATATTTGAAGAAGGGATTGAGACTTTCCCTTTTCTTGGAATCAAAATCAAATAGAGCTAGCCCAACTTGATTTAATTTAAAATCAATTTAGAACCTGGAACCATATTATAAGTGAGTGTGGACATTGAACTTCTGCATTGAACTTCTACTCTGATTTGCTTCTTCTGGGTGGCATCAAAAAGAGAATATCCAAGTATTTTACATTATTATAAATTTCTATTTTGGTTTTTGAGATTGTGCCAGAAAAATCTCTATTTTGGTTTGTCTGAGGTGATCCAGAAAACTCAGTGTGAGGTTTTTTGAATTATGTAAGCCAAGTTGAAAGACATAATTGTGAGGGTTTTAGGTGAACCTTTAAAAACCTATTTTCATAGTGAACACTAATATCCACTGTGTGAGGATATTAGGAGTGGAGTAGTTGTGTGGCTATTATTTAACAGTTGGTATACACACAAGCGAACCACTATAATTTCTGGCCTTGTGGATTAAATCTTTATTTCTTTTTGTGGATGGTTATAATTTCCTTTTTTTGCATTTGTGGAGTATGTTGTAATTTCTTTTATGTAAGTGTGGGAATGTTGTAATAGTTTAGATTTTTATTATATCAGTTTGAGTTTTTGATACACAGACCTTTCTAAGAATTAGGTTGTCCTACCATAAACCTTTGGTTTTTGGTGTAAGGTTGTCTTTAGAACAACATTTGTATCAATCTCTCAATACTCATACATTTGAGGTTGTATTTAATTTCAGCATTGTGAGATTGTTTATATACTACCTTTATTTAAATTGTTTAAATTCTACTGTTAATTTTTAAATTTAGCATAATCCTATTCACCCCCTCTAGGACATATAGTTTAGCCTTTTCAAATATGCCTGTGAAGGCCACAACTCTGATATCGTTAGGGCTTACAGTGATTGTATCACACAAATGCAAGGTGCATGAGTCACACTATCCAGTCATGCATCAATTCTGCGCGTACCGCGTGCTCATGTGGGACAACTCCATCTCTAAGGGAGTCCCATAACAATCCGCCCAATGGCATATGTTATGATCAATCACTCCTCATATCAAGCATGTATATATATAATACGCATGGGCATGCATCATGAAGTTAAACTAAGCATATTCTACAATGATGATGTACTCTCCTCATATTAAGGATGAGCCTTGATGTCCTGCTCGTATCAAGAATGAGCCCAAGAACAAGGAGTGGGCATCCTCACTCGTTCCATCACGTAGTTAAACTGGGCTTCCTATGGGGCCCAATAAGTAAAAGGTGGGCTCTATGACTTGGACAAGTCTACAAGGCATAGAGGAAGCATAATCAATGGTGGGGCCCAATGGTTTGGGTTAACACACTTGAAAGGGCCTAGCTATATGCCCTAAAGGGGGGGGGGGGGGGGTGAATAAGGCAATGCCAAATAAAACTAATAACAGCGGAATAATAAAAGAAATAAAGCACAATGCTGAATTTAAAGAAGCCTAAATAAAGAGATTGATACTTTATCAGTTCTAAGGACAACCTTACACCAAAAACCAAAGGTTTAAGGTAGGACAACCTTATTTCTAGAACATCCTTAGTATCACAACCCAATGAGGAATAATAAGCAAGGAAATCAAAATAACTTGCAGAAAATAAATCCTAAGTTATTACAACATCCATCCACACTTGTTTGAAGTGATTACAACATTCATCCACAAACACTCTTCACAAAAAAGATTGAATAAAAGAATGAAAGAGTAAAACACATCCACAGCACAACGATATATAGTGGTTCACCTGTGTGTATACCAACTGTTATCCAACAGCCACACAGATTGCTACTCCACTCCTAATATCCTCACATAGGGGATATTAGCATGTACTATCAAAATAGGTTTCACAGGTTCACCTAAAACCTTCATAATTGTATCTTTGATCTCGGGCTTACACAATCCAAAAACCCCACAATCTGAGTTTTCTGGCTCTCCTCAGATAACCAATACAATGAGATTTTTCTGGCGAATCTCAAACAAAAACCAGAGAAAGTAAATTACAAAAATGTAAAATACCTGAATCACCTTTTGAAGAAGCCCGGTAGAACCAATCGGAGTAGAAGTTCGATTCAACGTTCAAAGTCCAATACTCACTTTAAGAATGGTTCTAAGTCTAATTGATTTTAAATTAAAAGGGCTAGTTCTATTTGATTTTGAATCCAAGAAGAAGGAATATCAGAAATTCCCTTTTTCTAATAAGATTGGAATGTAGATCAAAATGAAATAAAAATAAGCTAGCAAAAGGAATATTAAATAAGCACAAAGTAGCTTAAAATAAACACAAACTTATCTCAGAGAATAGCCTAAAGATTGCTTGAATAGAATTGAATTGAATTACTAAAACTCTGAAGTTCGTGCTCTATTTATAGCCTGAAAAATTCCGTCTATGACTGGTCTTAGGATCCCAGGACTGGTCGTAGCTCCAAAGATTTTCTCAGGATTTAATTTTCTGTTCCATGACCAGTTCTGGGCAGTCTACGACCGGTCATGGGCCACCTACGACTGGTCGTGAGACACCTACGACCGGTCGTACGACCCCAAAATTGGTTGCTGGAGTTTGAGTCGTAGGGCTACGACCGGTCGAAAGATGAGTCGTAGAACTCACAGGACTGGTCGTAGGATGTCCAAGACTGGTCGTAGGATAGCCAGAAAGATTCAAAAATCTTTAACAACCTAGGACTGGTCCTAAAAAACTTAAGAATGGTCGTAGCAGAGCTAAGACTGGTCTTAAAGTCCCTAGGACTGGTCTTAAAACACCCCAAACAAGCATATTGAAATATATGAATTATGTATCCAGAATGACCTACTGTAAAGCTCATCCTAAGGTCAATCTAAGGTCAAACAAACCTTAAAAGTGAGATGGACTTGAAAGTCTGAACACTCAGATGACCCTTAAGAGAAGCTTGAGAATATTCAAAACTTGTAGTAAACCTTCTTGAGCTTGATCTTAACTTGACAAAGTCTTCTAATATACCTGAACTTGATTGAATCTTGAACATGCAAACTTGAAGACTTCAATTCTTGAATTCTTCATCCATATCTTGAAAACTTTCTTCATTTAAGATCTTGTCTTGAAATGCGATGTCTTGATTGCAATGAATAGTCTTCAAACATAAAATACAAGATATACAAGACATAGATATAGGTTTTGGCACCACAAAATTTGACAACCAAAGAGATATAAAATCATAACACTTACAATCTCTCCCTTTGTCAAATTTGTGACAAAACACATAGCATAAAAGATAATTAGGAATCATGAGTCATAAAATCACAAATCACTCTACTCCCCCTGAGTAATACGAGTACTACTTATGAAAACAATCAATAACATCAATACTACATATTCTCATCCACATATCCTTCTTAATCAAATCAAACAAATTACTCATCCTTTCCATACTACTCCCCCTTTAAGCTTTAACTCTTACTACTCCCCCTTTTTGTCACAAAATGACAAGGAAAAGTCACAATAGGAAGGAGAACATAAAGAGTAATAGACAGATAATGAGAAAGTGATATGAAAGAACATAATATAAACTTGAAGCATCAAGCCATAATCCATAATCCAAAATATAATATCCAAAAGACAATGTTATCAAACCATAATCTATAATACATATCCAAAATAAAAAGATAATGTGATATTATCCAAAAGATAATTCACCTAATCTGATCCAGAGGAGGGAGCAGGGATAGTCGGATCAATCTGGTGTAACTCCCTATTAATGCGATGAAGATATTTTCGCATGTACTTAAATCGCATATCGTGGGCTATATTCATATTATCAACCTTTTCCTCCAATGCATGAAGGCGTGCATCATAACCAGATGGATCATAATCTGGATCATTAGGTGAATCAGTTTCTATATCATCAAATAAGTCATCCATATTAACATCTTGTTGAGGAAGATCGCCAGCTTCCCCTTCGTTTCCAGCTTCACCACCATCACCACCAACACCACCTTCATCAACTTGGCCAGGGAGCAGATCCAATTTCATCTTATTAAGATTGGAATTGTTGAAAATAAGATGATGAATCGGTGCCTCATTAACAGGTTTATCGACAAGCATGTGACTGGCTAAAACAGTCATAAGATAACCGAACGGAATATCACGATAACTCGGATGGAGACGAAACTGAATAGTGAAATAATAAATCAAAGAAGGAAGACAGACCTTGGTACCAGAAGTAATATAATGCAACACATGAACCATGAAAGAAGTCAACTCGGTTTTATTACCGGACCAAGGATATACATTAGAAATGAAGAAATGATGTAACACTCTGTATCTAGGCAACAAATACTTTACAGGGAGCGCATTCGCTTTGTGTGTCCATTGCACATCAATTTTGCATAAATCTCATGTTAACATACATTTTTTCGATTCAGATGGTTTGTCTTATAAAGTATGAATCGGTATACCTTCATCATTAACAGGTATATCCATAATACCTGATATCAAATGACGGTCTATTTCAAATTTTCCTTCTCTAGTATCAATTGAAAATGTTAAATTATCAAGAGAAAATTCTTAGATGCATGCTACCATTGATTGGGAAATGGACTGGTATGCAGGCCCACCCTAAAGAAAAATGTTAGTCCAGCCAACAGATTCAAGGAGGGAGACAATACCAAATGGAGCAATGTGATTGAGATCAGTGGTATGCTCAACGATAATGTTACGGACATGTAAATCTCTTACATCTTGAGAATCATCTTCAGGTGAACCAAGGTGCCGTTTAGTTATCGGTGCAGATCTAGAAGAAGATGGACCACGGAATGTTTTCTTTTTCCCTCTAGCATCTATATTCAACAAGATATACAAAGAGCAAACAAGATACATAAAAGAAGGATGGGTTTTCTCTATATCAGCAAATTAAGAGGAAACCCTTGAAAAACCCAAGAAGAGATGAAATCTAGCTATACTATGAAAGGGCCTAGCTATACTATGAACAAATCAAAACATAGAGGCATGAATCTTCAAGAAAGATGATGAAATAAGACTTACCTTGAAGAACAACAAGAAATCCTATGACTGGTCGAGCCATGACTCATCGTAGGTGGGTGTGAAAATGAAGAAGGGAATTTTTTCCAAATTATATCATGTTCACTAGTACCACGACCGGTCGAGTGCTGTTCACCAGTCGAGTATTGATAAAAAATAATTTTTAATGTAAAAATTTAAAATTTAAACAGATATAATATGAAATATGATACACTATGATACATGCAAGCAAGAATATTTAATATAAAATGCACATACCAAGATCAAATTTCAATTTATTAAACCTGCTTTTGTCGAGAGGTTTAGTAAATATATCAGCAAGTTGATTTTCGGTTGATATATATTCCAAAGAAATAACTTTTTCTTCAACCAACTCATGTATGTAATGATACCTAATGTCAATGTGCTTAGTACGTGAATGCTGAAATGGGTTTTTAGAAATGTTTATAGCACTGAAATTATTACAATGTAAGATCATTGAATCTTAATTCCATAATCGCTAAGTATGCATTTCATCCAAACTAGTTGAGTACATGCATATCCAGCTGCAATATACTCAGTCTTAGCCATGGAGAGCGATATTGAGCTATGCTTCTTGCTGAACCAAGAAACTAAGCAATTTCCAATGTAAAAACAACCACCACTGGTTGATTTTCTATCATCAATATTTTCAACCCAATCAACATCTGAGTACCCGGCTAATTGAACACTAGAATCAAAAGGATACCAAAGTCCCAAATTTATAGAACTTGTGACATATCTAATAATCCGTTTAACAATAGTAAGATGTGATTCCTTAGGATTAGACTGATATCTCGCACAAATACCAACACTAAATGCGATATCAGGTCTACTAGCAGTTAGATACAACAAACTACCAATCATACTGCGATATAGTTTAGAATCTATATCTTTACCTGTAGAGTCTTTTGAGAGTCTTAACGTTGTACTCATAGGAGTATCAAAGTTCTTACCATTCTCAAATCCAAACCTTTTGACCAAGTTTGAAGCATATTTGGTCTGGGAAATGAAAATTCTATCAGGTTGTTGTTTTACTTGCAACCCTAGGAAATAGTTAAGTTCACACCAACCATGCTCATTTCAAACCTTGATTTCATTAACTCTGCAAACTTAATAGACATGTTAAAACAAGTAGATCCATAAATAATTTCATCGACATAAATTTGAACCATTAAAATATCATTATTATTCTTCTTAACAAAGAGTGTCTTATCGACACTTCCTACTTGAAAGCTATGACTAAGTAAGAATTTAGTTAACTTTTCATACCATGCCCTGGGCACTTATTTTAGACCATAGAGAGACTTTTTGAGACGAAATACATGGTCAGACAACTTGGGGTCTTCAAACCCTGAAGGTTGTTCAACATACACTTCTTCATGTAAATCACCATTCAAGAAGGCACTCTTTACATCCATCTGATAAATTTTAAATTTTCTAAAGCATGCGATGGAAATAAAAAGTCTGATTGATTCAAGGTGAGCAACTGGAGCAAAGGTTTCATTGTAATCGATACCTTCAATTTGAGTGTACCCTTGTACAACCAGTTTAGCCTTATTTCGTATAATATTTCCAAGTTCATCAGACTTATTTTTAAAGATCCATTTTGTTCCAATAATGTGTTTATCTTTAGGTCTAGGAACAAGATACCAGACATCATTACGAATAAATTGATTAAGCTCATCCTGCGTAGCAACTATTCAATTTTCGTCAGAAAGTGCTTCTTTTACGTTGACCGGTTCTATTTGGGATGTAAAACAAACATAATTACATATGTTCTCAAGTTGTTTGTGAGTACGAACTCTAGTGAGAGGGTTTCCAAGTATTTGATTGGTTGGATGATCTTTAACAGTCCTTGGTTCAGATTCTTTTTGACTCGATGAGATATCTTGATTGTCAATAATAAGAGCTTCATCATCATCTGAACTCGGGGCTGGTGTATTCAAATGATCATCAATGACCACATTGATGGACTCTTGAATCACACCAGTTCTCTTATTTAGTACCCTATAAGCTCGATTGTTCAAAGAATAACCAAGAAAAATACCTTCGTCACTTTTCGTATCAAACTTACCCAAATTTTCATGATCTTGTAAAATATAACACTTACTGCCAAAAACTTGAAAGTATTTGACAGTAGGTTTCTTTTCAAACCATAATTCATAAGCAGTCTTATTATCAGATTTACTGGTATAAACCTGATTAATGATATAACACGCGGTATTAACTGCTTCGGCCCAAAGATTTCTAGAGAGCTTCATGCTATTCAACATAACATTAGTCATATCCTGAAGAACTTTGTTTTTCCTTTCAACAATACCATTTTGTTGCGGTGTTTTGGACGCAGAGAATTCATGTGATATTCCCTGATCGCTACAGAATTTCTCAAAACTACTATTTTCAAATTCAGATCAATGATCACTACGGATCTTACTAACATGAGAACCTTTCTCATTTTGAATTCGTTTGATGACCTTTTTCACTTCATCCAGGGTTTCAGTTTTATCTTTTAAGAACGATACCCAAGTGAATCTGGTATAGTCATCTACGATAACCAAGATATATTTTTTACCACCTCGACTCTCCGATCTAGTTGGTCCAATAAGATCAATGTGGAGAAGCTCGAGTGGTCTAGATGTGGTATTGGAGTTCACTTTCTTGTGAGAGCTCCTAATCTGTTTGCCCAACTGGCATTCACCACATATTTTGTCTACTTTTTGCAATTTGGGTAGACCTCTAATTAGTTCTCTTTTGCTCAATCTAAATAAGTTCCGATAGTGTACATGTCCAAGGCGTTTATGTCATAATTCAGTCTCATCGGTATGGACCATGTAACATGATTGAGTAGATGAACTTGCATCACTAACTATGTAACAGTTTTCAGAAGTTTTGCGACCAGTTAATATAACAGAACCCTTTTTATTAACTATCTCACAACCTTGATTAGAAAACTTTACACTATGGTTGTTATCACATATCTGAGAAATGCTTAGAAGGTTGTGTTTTAAGCCCTCAACATATAAAACATTCTTAAATAAGGGAAGGTTATAAAGCTGAACCATACCTTAGCCAATGATCTTGCAATTGCTTCCATCACCAAATGTGACTAACCCGTCAGTCATATCTTTTAGATCGGTGAATAAAGCTTTATCACCTGTCATATGCCTGGAGAAACCACTATTTAGGTACCACTTTGAATGGCTTGTAGCTTTGAAAGCAATGTGGGCAACCAAGCTGACAACTTTAGGAATCCATTTCAGAACTGTTTTGGGTTTAGGAGTATAGATGGTCTTTTTTTGTCTGTTGTTATAGGAGTGACCTATAGAGTTAGATAGCTCCTTGAGAAGATCAATTATTTTTTCAGCTAAAGGATTTCAGTTTTGAAAATTAAATTTGACATGGCCACCTTTAAGTTTTTGAAAAGACCTTGAATTTTTGGAAAATCCTTGATAGGTATTTTTTTCTTTTGAAGTTGAAGACTCTCCTTTTACAATTTTAGGAGCAATGTTCTTTTGTTTGGGAGATGTATTCTTATCATAGCCCAACCCGGATCGATCGCCACATTTTGTTGATCCGGACAATAATTTTTCAAATTTTGGATCACCTTGAGCATATCTCCATGTGTCTTTCAAACTCAGAAGAGAAGCTACCTCATTTTTGAGTTTTTCTTTTTCGGATTTCAAATCTTCAATTTGGGAGGTTTTGAAATCTAAATCACATTTGGTCTTTTCAAAAGAATAAGAAATATGAGACTTTTCTAAAATAAGAGACTCATAATCTTCCTTAAGCTTAGAAAATTTTTCTTTTTGTAATTTAAGCTTAACTGCAATTTTACAACTCTCTTTATAAAGGGCATTATAAGCATCTTGAAGATCATCTTCATTATCGCAATCACTATTCATATTTTCTTCACTAGATATATCATCATGATCTGAATAAGTGATCTTGGCTAGAGTCATAAGGGCTTTAACATCATCGCCAGACTCGGTTTCGGAATCTTCTGATTTAGAAGAGGATTCAGAATCAGACGATTTATCCCAAGTAACCATCATGCTTTTCTTTTTTGGTTTGTCCTTTTTAGGACATTTGTTAGCTAAGTGCCCATACTCTTGACAGTTGTAACATTGATTATCTTTCAATGATTTTCGAGCTCTAGGTTTAGATCGTCTCTTATCATTTGACTTTTGAAAATCGGCTTTTTTCTTGTTTTTGAAAATTTTGTAAAACTTTTTTGCTAAAAGCGCCATATCATCTTCGGTATTTTCAGAATCCGAAGTACTCTCTTGTGAAGCATTTTTAGATGATTTGAGAGAAATTAATTTTCCTTTAGGAGCCTTAAAGGATTACTCATAGGTTTGAAGTGAACTAACTAGTTCCTCAACCCTCGTGGTATCCGTATCACGAAGTTCCTAAATCGTGGTTACTTTAGAATTGAACCGTTCAGGAAGTGAACGTAGTATCTTTGCGCACACTTTACTTTCTAGGATTTTATCACCAAGACCCCACATAGAGTTCACAATGTCATTCAATCTAGTGTAGAAGTCCATAAACATCTCATTCTCCTCCATAAGGGCTTTAACATCATCGCCCGACTCGGTTTCGGAATCTTCTGATTTAGAAGAGGATTCAGAATCAGACGATTTATCCCAAGTAGCCATCATGCTTTTCTTTTTTGGTTTGTCCTTTTTAGGACATTTGTTAGCTAAGTGCCCATACTCTTGACAGTTGTAACATTGACTATCTTTCAATGATTTTCGAGCTCTAGGTTTAGATCGTCTCTTATCATTTGACTTTTGAAAATCGACTTTTTTCTTATTTTTGAAAATTTTGTAAAACTTTTTTGCTAAAAGCGGCATATCATCTTCGGTATTTTCAGAATCCGAAGTACTCTCTTGTGAAGCATTTTTAGATGATTTGAGAGAAATTAATTTTCCTTTAGGAGCCTTAAAGGATTACTCATAGGTTTGAAGTGAACTAACTAGTTCCTCAACCCTCGTGGTATCCGTATCACGAAGTTCCTAAATCGTGGTTACTTTAGAATTGAACCGTTCAGGAAGTGAACGTAGTATCTTTGCGCACACTTTACTTTCTAGGATTTTATCACCAAGACCCCACATAGAGTTCACAATGTCATTCAATCTAGTGTAGAAGTCCATAAACATCTCATTCTCCTCCATAAGGGCTTTAACATCATCGCCCGACTCGGTTTCGGAATCTTTTGATTTAGAAGAGGATTCAGAATCAGACGATTTATCCCAAGTAGCCATCATGCTTTTCTTTTTTGGTTTGTCCTTTTTAGGACATTTGTTAGCTAAGTGCCCATACTCTTAACAGTTGTAACATTGACTATCTTTCAATGATTTTCGAGCTCTAGGTTTAGATCGTCTCTTATCATTTGACTTTTGAAAATCGGCTTTTTTCTTGTTTTTGAAAATTTTGTAAAACTTTTTTGCTAAAAGCGCCATATCATCTTCGGTATTTTCAAAATCCGAAGTACTCTCTTGTGAAGCATTTTTAGATGATTTGAGAGAAATTAATTTTCCTTTAGGAGCCTTAAAGGATTACTCATAGGTTTGAAGTGAACTAACTAGTTCCTCAACCCTCGTGGTATCCGTATCATGAAGTTCCTGAATCGTGGTTACTTTAGAATTGAACCGTTCAGGAAGTGAACGTAGTATCTTTGCGCACACTTTACTTTCTGAGATTCTATCACCAAGACCCCACATAGAGTTCACAATGTCATTCAATCTAGTGTAGAAGTCCATAAACATCTCATTCTCCTCCATATGAATTTCTTCAAATTTAGTTGTGAGGAGTTGGACTTTAGATTTCTTGACAATAGATGTACCCTCGTGTGTCATTTCTAATACATCTCATGATTGTTTTGCACTTTCACAAGAGATGATTCTTTTGAATCCATCTGGGGATAATGCACAAGTAATTGCATTTAGTGCTTTTGCATTGGCAGTACTTTCACTTTTCTGAAGTGTGGTCCTAAGAGAATAAGCTGTTACTGTCATTGATTTTGAACCATCTTCATTAGTAACTTCAGTGATAAGAGGGTTCCATTCATTCACTGTGGCCAGCCACACACTTTCATCCAAGGATTTGAGGAAGATCTTCATCCTGGCTTTTCAATAAGCATAGTTTGTGCCATTAAAGGGTGGTGGCCTAGTGACTGATAGGCTATCAAAATTTGACATCTTAATATAACTTAGATCGTTAGCTTAGGAAATAAATGCAATAAATAAACAATAAGCACGAGCTATTAGGCTCTGATACCACTTGAAAGGGCCTAGCTATATGCCCTAGAGGGGGGGTGAATAGGGCAATGCCAAATAAAACTAATAAAAACGGAATAATAAAAGAAATAAGGCACAATGTTGAATTTAAAGAAGCCTAAATAAAGAGATTGATACTTTATCAGTTCTAAGGACAACCTTACACCAAAAACCAAAGGTTTAAGGTAGGACAACCTTATTTCTAGAACGTCCTTAGTATCACAACCCAATGAGGAATAATAAGCAAGAAAATCAAAATAACTTGCAGAAAATAAATCCTAAGTTATTACAACATTCATCCACACTTGCTTGAAGTGATTACAACATTCATCCACAAACACTCTTCACAAATCAGAATGAATAAAATAATGAAAGAGTAAAACACATCCACAACACAACGATATATAGTGGTTCGCCTGTGTGTACACCAACTGTTATCCAACAGCCACACAGATTGCTATTCCACTCCTAATATCCTCACACAGGGGATATTAGCATGCACTATCAAAATAGGTTTCACAGGTTCACCTAAAACCTTCACAATTTTGTCTTTGATCTTGGGCTTACACAATCCAAAAACCCCACAATCTGAGTTTTCTGGCTCTCCTCAGATAACCAATACAATGAGATTTTTCTGGCGAATCTCAAACAAAAACTAGAGAAAGTAAATTACAAAAATGTAAAATACCAGAATCACCTTTTGAGGAAGCACGGTAGAACCAATCGGAGTAGAAGTTCGATTCAACGTTCAAAGTCCAATACTCACTTTAAGAATGGTTCTAAGTCTAATTGATTTTAAATCAAAAGGGCTAGTTCTATTTGATTTTGAATCCAAGAAGAAGGAATATCAGAAATTCCCCTTTTCTAATAAGATTGGAATGTAGATCAAAATTAAATAAAAATAAGCTAGCAAAAGGAATATTAAATAAGCACAAAGTAGCTTAAAATAAATATAAACTTATCTCAGAGAATATCATAAAGATTGCTTGAATAGAATAGAATTGAATTACTAAAACTCTGAAGTTCGTGCTCTATTTATAGCCTGAAAAATCCCGTTTACGACTGGTCTTAAGATCCTAGGACTGGTCGTAGCTCCAAAGATTTTCAAATATTTTTGCAGGATTTGATTTTCTATTCCACGACCGGTCCTGGGCGGTTTACGAACGGTCGTGGGCCACTTACGACTAGTCGTGAGACGCCTACGACCGGTCGTAGGACCCTAAAATTGGTTGCTGGAGTTTGAGTCGTAGGGCTACGACCGGTCGAAGGATGAGTCGTAAAACTCACAGGACTGGTCGTAGGATGTCCAGGACTGGTCGTAAGATAGCCAGAAAGATCTGAAAATTTTCAACAACATAGGACTGGTCCTAAAAAAGTTAAGACTGGTCGTAGTAGAGCTAGGACTGGTCTTGAATTCCCTAGGACTGGTCTTAGTACACCCCAAACAAGTATATTGAAATATATGAATTATGTATCCAGAATGACCTACTGTAAAGCTTATCCTAAGGTCAATCTAAGGTCAAACAAACCTTAAAAGTGAGATGGACTTGAAAGTCTAAACACTCAGATGACCCTTAAGAGAAGCTTGAGAATATACAAAACTTGTAGTAGGCCTTCTTAAGCTTGATCTTGACTTGACAAAGTCTTATAATATACTTGAACTTAATTGAATCTTGAACATGCAAACTTGAAGACTTCAATTCTTGAATTCTTCATCCATATCTTGAAAACTTTCTTCATTTAAGATCTTGAAATGCGATGTCTTGATTGCAATGAATAGTCTTCAAACATAAAACACAAGATATACAAGACATAGATATAGGTTTTGGCACCACAAAATTTGACAACCAAAGGGATATGAAATCATAGCACTTACAACACTAAGGATAGATAGGTAACACTATGGGGGCCCAAATTGATGAGAATGGACCTAACAATGGGCCCTAGGGAGGTTCATAACATGGACATTTAACCACCATTATCTCTTAGAATGCGGCCCATCAAGAAATCTAACTTATAACAGGGCCCATGGCTCGAATACAACTTAGAAAACAAATGGGCAACACTCATAACATCTCACACAACATGGTGGGCCTCAAGAAATGGCCCAACATCTATATATATCAAAATGGACTATTTGGGACAACCCATAGCCTAAAAATACCATGGTCAAAGGAAACATACAATACATACATTATGGTGGACTCACACATCACAATTGGGCCTCACATATACAATGTAATGGGTCTACATCACAATGGGCCTCACACAAGGGCCTCCTATACATCACAATGGGCCTCATCACTTGGGCCTCATATTCATCACAATGGCCTCATCACAAGGGCCTCATGTATGAAATTGCGGTAATGACCACTTTAGTTGAAGTAGGAATATGCCAAGATGTCCTAGAGGGAGGTGAATAGGACTTTTTAATATTTTATGATCATTTAAAAACCTATAAACCCTATCCTGAATAAATATGCAAGTATCTAGATTTCTTCAAAGTAACTCTAATGGCTTCCGAGCCAAATAGAGGATCCAATCACAAAACTATTCATAACATAGATAAGATAAGAAACATAGTTCATGATGGATGTGACTGTGTGTGAGGTGTGATTCTACTTAGTTCTAGATAATCATGTACACATGCAATATGAGAACATTCAGAAAAATCACACAAGAAGAAGTAAATGCTAATCTTAAACACAGTTGTTTTTATAGTGGTTCAACTACATGTTTACTCCACTTCCAGCGGACGCACTCAATCCTTAAGTGTATCGGATCTCACTAATGGAGGTTTTAAATTAGGTTCACCTCAAACCAGTACAACCTACACTAAGCTAACTCTAACGTGTCTCCATGATACAAGTTTATGCCCCACACAGGAGCAAGGGTCAACACACAACACCCAGATTTTAGGCCACATAGGCCAAGGATCCACACAAGGAACCTGACAGTTTATGCTCCTATGAGCAAGGGTCAACACACAACACCCAGGTTCTAGACCACATAGGTCAATGTAACACCCCGGATTTTGGCCAATTTGAGATTTGACGTTCGTAGGCAATGGGTCAATTAAAACACCTGGAAAATTGCTTAGAAACCAATTCCATAGCCAAAGAAACCACTTAGAATCAATTCCTTTAGAAAATATGACTAAGTTAGCTAGTGCAACGTTAGAATAGCTGGGAAATGGTCCCTAATCACTTTAAATACGTTCTACAAGGCCCAAAGCGAGTGGAACCAAGGGTGCTATAATGCTTTAAAGCCTCGGATCAAACTCTAAGCCGGTTTGTTCTCGGGACCTCCTTGAAACTTTGTATTGGATCTAGACCGCGCGTCGTAAGTCAGATGTCTACCACCTTATACCGTTATGACCACTTAGCTGGGCTTGGCAATCGTTTCGAATATCAAGTCCGACTGACGATCACAGGCTATTTCATTGAGCCCGGACCGAAGAGAGTGTGAATAGGGACATAGTTGGAATTTCAAATTCAAATCTGGCACACAAATTTGACGCATCAGTATTAAGCATTCTGACTGTCAGAATACAGCTAAATTACACCCTTGGATCAGGAAAAATTTCTATTACATATCACGAGACTTATAGGCCTGATCTTGGTGCGGTGACCGTTAAACTGAAACTGGGCCGCCACGTGCGATCTGGGAACCCAACCGGTCTGAAAACTGGATGTGTGCTAGATCCAGTATGTATGAGCTTAAGTCCGACCGCATTTGGCCAGGGGACCTCCAGAAATGCTCTTTTGGACCGAAACAGCCCCGATTTGGATATACTTTAAGTATACCTTGACTTGGAGCCTATTTTGGGCATGTTTAGGCTTATAAAAGGGGTTGAAACCCTCACTCCTCTCTCCCATCCGAATTTGCAAAAATCCCTAGATTGGGAGAGAGAAAAGGTGAGAGTTTGTGAGAGAGATTGGAGGAGAATTCCTTGCCGCTTGTGCTACCTGTTGCAAGTGCCTAAGCAACGCAACTCAATCACGTTGCCGGTGATTTCTCCGCTTTTCTAGGTAAGAAAGTACCCTAAATAGTTACTGATTTGAGTTTCCTTTGTTTCCATAGCGATGTAGCTTATGGATCTCGTGTATTAGGTTCCTTATTCGCCGTAGACGAAGCGTATACGCTCCGTTCGAATTCTCATCCCTAAAAGGGAAAAGGTGCGGATATTAGACGCTTTGATTGACTGTTTTCAAAGCTTTCAATGTCGTTTAATAGTAGATTCTTGACGGCAACGCCGTTTGACATGTACAACATGCTCTCCGTTTCCTGTTTCGTAAATTAACGAAGAATATGAGATTTAGGGCATTTTAGTCATTTGCAGGAAGTACCGTTTACATTCATATTTTGCTGATGTGATTGACATGGTTTGTTGTCGCATTAGGAAGTTAGGAATGCGTGCATAATTAGTTTGGCGAAGAGATTCGCCTAGTTGCGCACTTTGGGTCGACATACTATATGTAGACTTAAGTGTGTAGTGTATGTGTTTGTATAAATGCTTGTATTAGTATGTATTGAATTAAATGATGTTATTTGATAGTTTGTGATTGATTTTTCAATTATTATGCTGACCTAAATGATTTTCTACATGTTGACAAAATGCATGATTTCATTACATGCATGGAATGTATGTGCTTGAGGATTTGCTTAGGTTGAATATGCATGGGAAGTATGCCTTGAAGATTTGCTTAAGTTGAATGTTATAACATGTGCTAACATGCTCACATGATGTATTTCAATTCCAATACCTTTGTATAGTGTTAATGTAATTCCATAGATGTGTGGGACTTGACTTAGTCCAGGCAGTCGGTAACCGAGCGAATTCGTGGTTGACTGGTCATAGCCACGAACGACGCGTCGATGAATGTGATTCGTGTTGAGAGTTGGCGGCAGTGGTTAGGCCACGCGAAGTGTTTCACGCACTTCATGTCGTTCAATTCGAGATGCGATCGCACTAGTCGAGCCCGTCAAGTAACCCGACTGGCCGATGTTTGTTCACCTTGTATGTATCATAACTGCTTGAACCTAGGGTACTGAACTTACCATTGTAAACCCTATTAACCGTGGTACCTTGATCCACGAAGACTCATGAGCCGGGCATGGTGGTATGGGACACCGTGGTCGAGCTGTCGGCCTACGCTGGGGCCACAAACCTCCCCGTAGTAACCAGTGAGCACCTATGACTCGTGAGCAGATTATGGTGGTATGGGACACTATATTCTTGCTGTCGGCCTACACTGATAAGGTGATGGGGGAGCGGTGCAACGAGTGCAAGCAACAGCCCTGGCAGCCCTTTGTAGTGACCGCGAGCGTATTCTGAGTCTACGGGAGGCGACGACCCTTCCGTAGCAGTAGAGTACAGTAGGCCTGTATTGATAAGGTGATGGGGGAGCGGAGCAACGAGTGCGTGCAACAGCCCTGGCAGCCCTTGCAGCGACCTACAAAATATACATCGTATGAGATTACTAGGAGTGACGACCCTAGACAGGATCTGTGTTGGGATTGATATAAGGGAGGTACCTTAGTTTCCCAATATTGCTGTATGAAAAGGACTAATAACAACTCGGTAATCATATCACCATGACATTGCATGTGCCTGGAAGATGTGGAGCACTTGAGGGAGTGCGGCATGCCGCGGTCGTAAGATGTTGCCACATGAGGGTGATCGTCGGTGAGGGCATACATCACGTCATGTCATCTTGCATTAACAACAGTATTAGAAATGTTTGAATTACTGCTTTACTATTATCGCGTGATTGATTTGATAACATGTTAATCTTTGCTCTATTATTCCACTGAGTTAGCTACTCACTCCCACGTTACGGGACGGTGTTCCTGGACACCCACCAGACCTTTTTGTGATTGCAGATGATGGCGCTGCCTGTGAGGCGGAGCCGGACTTGATGATGATGAGGAGGATCCCTCCTTTATGCGTGTTCTGATTGACGGGATTACAGGGAGGTTGCTTAAATACCTTGACACTTGTCATTTTATATTTTTAGAGCACTCATGTATATTCTTTTGGTTACTTTTAAAGTATACATGTATGTATATAACCTGGTAACATGTTCACACTCTGGAGACATACAACAGTTTATATATGTTATACATACTATTACAGACTTCCGCTGGTTAATTTAACTGTCTCGGGAGTATGATATGTGGTTCTAGCTTAATCTCACTCATGTTTAATATGTTATCACAGACAACATTCAATCATACATATCTATGTTGCACAAATAACATTTTGAAACTCGGGAGTTGGGTTTTTGCTCGACCCCCCGATTTTCGGGATGTTACAGTCAAGAACCAATATAACGACCTAAGTTTATGCTCTCCACAGAGCAAGGGTCAACACACAACACCCCCACATAAACTTCCGTCGGAGGCCTCCTATGAGGAATTGAAAGGGGTGAGAAGCACCTTTGAGCCAATACTATAAAAGGAATGATCAAAAGGGTCTCTAACTCTAATAACTTATAGATAAGTAGATGAGCCACATTTAGCACATTGATGAAGATCTCCTCCTTTGATGACAAAGAATCTTCAGCTCCCTTGAACCGCAACACAGATGATGCTCCAATGTAAGGCAACGGGTTGAGTCAAGGTTATGATGGAATCCTACTCTATTAAATGTTTTCCTATATTAGAAACAGAGTGATTCCAATCATCTACGCGTTCAAGGTATCCTAGCTCAATGATTTACCATTAAGATGGTAGTTGTGGGATCCTTGAATGTGAAAGTTCATTCCCCAATCCACTCTATTACGTATCAATGATGAGGGTGGATTGGAGGATGAACTCCCATGAGAGAAAAAGGCTTTGGGTATATGATTTGAATTTAAACACTCAAAAGCTCTATCTATTTTCTCCACTAACAACCAAAGGTAAGCTCTCATTAAATAGGTAAAAAGTTTCAATGGATATAAAACAGTCATATTTTGATAGAGTTCGATATCATCGAACAGGGTTCGATATCATTAAAGGTCTGTCAATATCATCGAGGTTTAAATTTTAAGGATATCAAGGCTCTCTTCGATATATCAAAAATCACATGATTTACCTTAACAACATATTAGACACATCTGACCAGATGTCAATTTTATCTAGTCGTCTTGATGAACTCGAGATTCAAAATTTGATGATGTCAAACAGTCGATCGAGTCATCGATAATTCAATCTAGAATTCTTTGTAGTTATTGGACATCTGAAGTTCTCAATTCGATATTATCGATTGAGTTTCGAGGACATTGATAACAGGGTTTGATTTCATCGAACCACGTATCGATAAATTGACAAAGGTAGAAAACTTAGAGATTTTTCTAATTTTACACAACAGTTTTCTCACCTTAAACCTTAAGATGTTCTATCCATTTTTAAGGGTTTTATGTACCTGATGTTTTGGGACATGGGATGTGAGGCTAAGGTTTACCTTTGACACATTTAGGCACACATTCTATTGATGTAGATGCTTGAATGATCTTCCTATGGGGCTCCTTTGTCTTGCTGACTCAACACTCACGCTAATTGTCAAACTAGGGCACTTTCAATCTCCCCCTTTGTCAACTACATGGCAAAACACCTTGAAGTCCTAGAAAAACATCTAGACCAACACCCTAAATTGTGTGTACATTAACTTTACATAATTTTACAAAGCTATTGAGTTCACACACACGATTGTATCATTCAGTAGTAGTTGCTCCCCTTATTTTCTTGCAGCTGCTCCCCCTAACACATGTACCACCATTAACATATAGATACACACAATTTTTCTCCGTGTGGGGATTTGTTCTCCCCCTTTTTATCAGTTATTGGCAAAGGGTAATATAGCAAAACTAGTTGACTGAAGTTGAAGCATAAGGAAATGGGAGAATTAAAAGAGATCTAGAGAGTTCAATGCATACTAGATACATCTTTAAAATGCATAATCAATAAGAGACGGATGTATAATAGATAACGACACTCTATTTGTAAGGAAACCATTTATGCATAATAGGTCAAAGGGAGAGAGATAAGTTTAACAGACAATAGCAGTATAGAGGTAAAGGGCATAAATCACAAAACCAATTCTCAATTGTTAAGGAATATACAGAAGAAGACAATTACAACTTAGACCAACATGTCTCAGAATTTCACTCATAATTGAGAACAGAGAGATATGACAGTAAAGAGATATCTATATTATCAATCAGCCATTAACCAAAAACATCCAAAATAAAAACTACTCAAGCATAACAGTATTTCATCATCCATCCCAAAACATTCTAACAAAATATCTAGCCCAACCATAACCCAAAGTATGCAAGAAAAAAAATATGTGGGCTTGGCAAAAAGGTGATCACATTGTCTATGCCCAGACACATCCATACGCCTACACCTCCACTAGCTAGAGTGCATGAGGTCCGTCAACCGTCAATGATTTAAGAATCTATTGCATAGTGTTTTAGAGAGCGTCCAACCGGTCCTCTATCCCTGACAATCACTGTTCACAGTTGTGGAGCTGCTTGTCCATCCCGGCTAGTTGATTTAGCAGATGACATTCAAGTATGTGATGTCGGTGATTTGTGACTGACTTTGAATTGCGGAGGGGTGTCCGATTAGATCCCCAAGGTGTATACACATTTGGCTACTGGCTGCTTGCACCTATTGGTGGAGGACTATCTGCATGAGAATAGGTTGAAACGTACACCTATTGAACTGCATCATGGTTGAACCATACTTCAGGATGTACTTTATCTGATGTCACCGGTAGTCCTACCAAGTGTACAAGTTTGCAGATGAGGGATGGAAATGGAAGTGTATCACGATGATCCCCCTTGATTATACGAATTAGTTGCTCTAGGATAAGAGTGGGCAGACACATAGGAACCTCTTGATACACATCATACAGACATTTAACACAAAGGGGTTTAGTCCGATGTCTTTACCGTCACATGGATACACGTTCGTATTGAAGATACTGTGGATGATTTTGAACAAGGTTCCTAGATATTTCATAAGAAGTATTTTTTCATCATTCCTAGGAATTGTAGCACCTTGGCACAGTGCACGCGTAATTTCCCCCCACATTCCTAATGCATGTAGACTTCTCGCAGTGAGTGGGTTCCGAGTCATACCAATGTCTAGAACATGTCCAATGAGTTTGGTTTGGTGCACAAATTCCAGATGAATACATGGAAGATAATCTCGAACAATGTGGCAATAATTAAAGAATTGCTGGATTATTTTGTATTAGTAGGGACCACCAATGTTGAGTACATTTTGCCAGCTAATTGCTTCTAACAAGAGATCCACCCCATAAGGTTCAATAGCACTGTTGAGAACAATAAGATCCACGATCGTGACTTGTTCCCAATCCGATTAGTTTGGAGGTGATCGAGTTCCTATAGAGTTTACATTTTTCCCTTTCTTGGCTTTGGAAGATTTTGAGGAAGAGAGATCCTTACCTTTGCCCTTAACCCTCTTTCTTTCTCCTCTTGATTGTTTGAAGGCAGGAAGGAAATGGAAGAAACCAGAGAAAATGAAGGCAAATGTGTGTGCCTTTCATGCTTCCATTCGACTTTTATAATAGATTGGTCGATGTCATTGAAGTGGTTTTGATGGCATCGAACACAGGCTCATAAATTCATTGAAGACCGTGTCGATGACTGTTGGGAAAACCTAACAATCATTGGCAAATTCCAACTGTCACTAGCTTATCTTTCTAAAAGTCGTCAATTACATCGATAGTGAACTTCGATATCATCGACATTTGAACCTCGATGATATTGAAAATGACCTGATATCATCAAGTATGTCAAGATTTAGCATGTCTGTTGACATAACTAACACGGTTAATTCATGAAGATTTGACTCTGGTGTTTATAATTAACCAAGAATATCTCAGTTTGAATATTTTCCTATGTAGATCATTTTAATTAAGTCTTTCATCAATGTGCACATATTTTGATTAATTTCTGGAGATCACTAAACCTGTTTTCATCAAGAGGCTTAGTTAGGATATCGACAAGTTACTTTTCTGTAGACATAATCCAACACAATAATCTTATCTTCAATAAGTTCTCGGATAAAATGATGACGGATGTCAATATGTTTGGTCTGAGAGTGTTGAACAGGATTTTCTAAAATATTGATAGCACCTGTGTTGTCACAAAAGGGGGTCATTGTGGATTGCTCAATCCCATAATCCAACAGCATTTATTTTATCCAGAGGAGTTGTGTACAACAACTACCTGTAGCAATATATTTAGCCTCGGCAGTGAACAGAGATATTGAATTTTTCTTCTTGCTCTGGCAAGAGACTAGATAATTTCTGATATAAAAACATCCTCCACTTGTTGATTTGTGATAATCCAAATTTTTAGACCAATCATCGTCAGAATATCTAGCAGTGGTGGTGGATGTTTCAAATGGATACCATAGGGTGAAAGAGGTTGTTCCTGCTATATATTTGATGATTCTCTTAACAGTTGTTAGATGGGATTCCTTAGGATCTGCCTGATATTGAGCACACACTCCCACACTCAATGATATATCTGGAAGACTGGCTGTGAGATACAATAGGCTTCTTATCATACTTCGATAGAGATGTTGATCCACACTTTTACCATTAATGTCTTTGGAGAGTTTGAGTGTGGTTCTCATGGGAGTATGATAAGTATGACCAGACTCAAGTCCAAATCTTTTCACCAATTCAGTTGCATATTTGGACTAACATATAAAGATTCCATTGTTTAATTGCTTCTCTTGTAAGCCTAAAAAGAAATTCAATTCATCGACCATACTCATTTCAAATTCAGACTTCATGAGATCAGTAAATTTATATGCAGTATCTTCACATGTAGAACTGAAGACTATATCATCCACATAGATATGGGCAATGAGCAATGAATCCTTTATCTTTTGAGTGAACAGTGTTTTATCTACACTCCCCCTACTGAATTTATGATCCAAAAAAAATTTCGTCAAACGTACATACCAAGCATGTGGTGCTTGTTTGAAACCATAAAGTGCTTTGCTTAGACAATAGACATGATGAGGATACTTAGGATTTGAAAATCCCTTAGGTTGTTCCACATAACCTTCTTCATCAAGTTCCCCATTAAGAAATGCACTTTTCACATCCATCTAAAATAGTTTAAATTTTTATGCACATGCAATAGACATGAGAATCCTGATAGACTCAAGACGAGCTACAGGAGCAAATCTTTCATCAAAATCAATGCCTTCTATCTGTGAATATCCTTAAGCTACCAAGCTTTCTTTATTCCTAATCACATTACTACATTCATCGAATTTGTTCTTGAAGACACATTTAGTTCTAATGATATTTGTATCAAGTGGTCTGGGAACCAATTGTCATACCTCATTTCTTAGGAATTGTTGAAGTTCTTCTTTCATAGCATTTATCTAATGTTTATCTTGAAGAGCTTTCACAATGTTCTTAGGTTCAATCTTTGAGGTAAAATAAAAATGACTATAGATATTTTCTATTTTTCGTCGAGTTCTTACACCATCATTAGGATCTCCAATGATTTACTCTTGGGGTTGATCCTTAATGATGGGTAGGTTGGATGATGGTTGTGGTTGTTATCTGATTTATCTATAATGCATGAATCCACGTCATCTTCTAATTCATTCAAGGGGCTATCTTTTTCATGGGGCTGGTCATCGACCACCACATTGACTGATTCTTGAATAGTGAGGGTCCTTAGATTGTATACCCTATAAGCACGACTATTCGAGGCTGTAACGCCCGTGAAAAATCCATACTTGGGCTCGAGTACCAACTCGACCCGAAATTGCGAAAAATTCATTCCTTTAAGAAATATAACTAGGTTAGCTAGTGCAACATTAGAATAGCTGGGAAATGGTCCCTGACCACTTTAAATACGTTCTACAAGGCCCGAAGCGAGTGGAACCAAGGGTGCTATAATGCTCTAAAGCCTCGGATCTAACTCTAAACCGGTTTGTTCTCTGGACCACTTTGAATCTTTGTATTGGATCTAGACTGCACGTCGAAAGTCCGATACCTCCTATCTTAGACCGTTAGAACCGTCTAGCTGGACTTGACACTCATTCCAAAAATCAAGTCAAACCGATAATCACAGGCTATTTCATTGAGCCCGGACCGAAGAGAGTGAGAATAGGGTTAGAATTGGAATTTGAAATTCAAATCTGGCACACAATTTGACGCATCAGTATTGAGCGTTCTGACCGTCAGAATACAGCCAAATTACACCCTTGGATCAGGAAAAATATCTATTATATATCACGAGACTTATAGGCCTGATCTTGGTGCGGTGACCGTTAAACTGAAACTGGGCCGCCACGTGCGATCTGGGAACCCAACCGGTCTGAAAACTGGATGTGTGCTAGATCCAGTATGCATGAGCTTAAGTCCGACCGCATTTGGCCTGGGGACCTCCAGAAATGCCCTTTTGGACCGAAACGGCCCCGATTTGGTTAGGCACCAAGTAAACATTGTTCCCAAGCCTATTTTGGGCATGTTTTAGGCTATAAAAGGGGTTGAAACCCTCACTCCTCTCTTCCATCCGAATTTGAGAGAAGCCCTAGCTTGGGGGAGAGAAAAAGGTGGGAGATTGTGAGAGGGTGGGAGAGTTCTTCCTGCCACTTGTACTACGCATTGCACGTGCTTAAGCAACGCACCTCCACCGCTTTTCCGGCGATTCCACCGCGATCCTAGGTAAGTAAAAACCCTAAATAGTTGTTGATTTGAGTTTCCCTTGTTTCCATAGCGATGTAGCTTATGGATCTTGTGCATTAGGCTCCTTATTCGCCGTAGACGAGGCGTATACGCTCCGCTTCAATTCCCGAGTCTACAAGACATAAGGTGAGGATTTTAGACGCTTTGATTGACGGTTCCCAACGCTTTCAATGTCGTTTAATAGTAGATTCTTGACGGCATCGCCGTTTGACATGTACAAAATGCTCTCCGTTTCCCGTTTCGTAAGCTAACGAAGAATATGAGATTTAGGACATTTTAGTCATTTGTAGGAAGTACTGTTTACATTCATATTTTGCTGATGTGATTGACATGGTTTGTTGTCGCATTAGGAAGTTAGGAATGCGTGCATAATTAGTTTGGCGAAGAGATTCGCCTAGTTGTGCACTTTGGGTCGACATACTATATGTAGACTTAAGTGTGTAGTGTATGTGTTTGTATAAATGCTTGTATTAGTATGTATTGAATTAAATGATGTTATTTGATAGTTTGTGATTGATTTTTCAATTATTATGCTGACCTAAATGATTTTCTACATGTTGACTAAATGCATGATTTCATTACATGTATGGAATTTATGTGCTTGAGGATTTGCTTAAGTTGAATGATATAACATGTGTTAACATGCTCACATGATTGTATTTCAATTCCAATGCTCTTACATAACTTGTTGATGTGATTCCATAAGTGTTTGGGACTAGACTTAGTCCAGGCAGTCGGTAACCGAGCGAATTCGTGGCTGACTGGTCATAGCCACGAACGACGCGTCGATGAACGTGATTCGTGTTGAGAGTTGGCGGCAGTGGTTAGGCCACGCGAAGTGTTTTACGCACTTCATGTCGTTCAGCTTGAGATGCGATCGCGCTAGTCGAGCCCGTCAAGTAACCCGACTGGCCGATGTTTGTTCACCTTGTATGTATCATAACTGCTTGAACCTAGGGTACTGAACTTACCATTGTAAACCCTATTAACCGTGGTACCTTGATCCACGAAGACTCATGAGCCGGGCATGGTGGTATGGGACACCATGGTCGAGCTGTCGGCCTACGCTGGGGCCACAAACCTCCCCGTAGTAACCAGTGAGCACCTTGACTCGTGAGCAGATTATGGTGGTATGGGACACTATATTCTAGCTGTCGGCCTACACTGATCAGGCGACGAGCCCTTTGTAGTGACCGCGAGCGTATTCTGAGTCCACGGGAGGCGACGACCCTTCCGTGCAGTAGAGTACAGTAGGCCTGTATTGATAAGGTGATGGGGGAGCGGTGCAACGAGTGCGAGCAATAGCCCTGGCAGCCCTTGCAGTGACCTACGAAATGTACATCGTATGAGATTACTAGGAGTGACGACCCTAGACAGGATCCGTGTTGGGATTGATACAAGGGAAGTACCTTAGTTTCCCAATCCTGCTGTTTGAATGGAATAATAACAACTTGGTAATCATATCACCATAGCATTGCATGTGCCTGGAAGATGTGGAGCACTCTAGGGAGTGTGGCATGCCGCGGTCGTAAGATGTTGCCGCATGAGGGTGATCGTCGGTGAGGGCATACATCACGTCATATCATCTTGCATTAACAACAGTATTAGGATTGTCTGATTTACTGCTTTACTATTATCGCGTGATTGAATTGTGAACATGCTAATCTTTGCTCTATGATTCCACTGAGTTGATCACTCATTCCCACGTTACGGGATGGTGTTTGCAACACCCACCAGACCCTGTTGTAGTTGCAGGTGAGGACGAGATCCAGGAGGTGGAGCTAGATGATGACGAGGACCAGGATGAGTTCTCGTATATGCAGTATCATGACGGCTTCCCGTAGGCGACCTGGATCGAGGGGACATCAGTGGGACTTTTCTTTTTGAACATTATTCTTTTGTTATGTATATGTACATGAGACTCAGTGATATAGTCATACTTTGGAGACAGATGAGATTACTTTGCTTTTCCATACAGTGATATATACATTGTTTAGTCTTCCGCTTGCTTTTATCACTGGATCTGAAGTATGAATTGCAGTTTTGGTATACTTTTACTCATGTGGATGCTTTAAATCAGACAACATCAAATCATAACCATTTTTGTTGCATAAGTGACGGTCTGAAACTCGGGAGTTGAGTTTATTCACGACCCCCGATTTTCAGGGTGTTACAAGTTGGTATCAGAGCGTGAATGAGAGTATACTGGGCCTGGGTTATGGTCTTGCGACGTACGCTGTCACTTCCTTTGACTTAGGTGGGTGCGAGAAGGGTCTAGAAACACTTCTAGGATCACAGATTCGCCGATAGGCGAAGTCTATAAGGATCGATCGCAAGATCGAGTCTGTAACGTATCTCGGGTCGCGTAAAGCGACCCGAATCACTTCTTAGCCTTAGGAAGTAGGGTGGAGACGTCCTATGAGTAGATTTAAACCACAAAAGTGAATCCTTGGGCCGTGGGATGACCACGACTCCAGTAATCAATCGCCGGGGCTTAAAAACCCCGTTTTGCCAAAAATTCTCAAAATTCCTTCTCTAAACACTTCAACCTTCAGTTCTTTCTTATCTATTTCATGTTAGTCATCAAACCTAATGTTAAAATAACACAAATTAGTACATTCACCAAATTTTACAGTGAATAGTAAAATTTCATGAAAAATGGCCATAAGGCCATTCTAACTTCACTTTCTTTAGCAAATAAGGAGCTAGATAGGTGTACTGGCTCCTTCTACCCCAAATTCATATGCTGCATCATATGGTTTGGTATTCGGGATTACGATGTGGACCCGAAAAGCCCCGAACACATGTTTGGGCTCATAGAGACCAAAATACTATGAACCAAGGGGTGGGACCTGCCTTTTTGGGACCCTGGGACCATGGGGGACCAGATCCATGGCATTCCACTGGTCAACTTGCGAGTTGACCGGCGATGCATCGCCGGCCGGCGAGCTCCGTTGGCGCTGTCCTTCGGGGGCACTCCCTTAAATGGGGTCCACATCACCCCTATGTACCTCCCACATCACGAAAACCCCCAAAACCCACCTCTCCTTCACAAACAGCCCCCTTACATAGCCTAGAATCGATTTTCAGCAACCCATTCCAAACCCCGGCGACCCAAACCACTCTTAAACCCTTCCTTGGCCAAAACCGACCACCACCCATCATTTATTAGGTGTTGGCAGCCCCTTTCCTTGAAGATTTCCCCATTTGGAGCTCCAAAATCCCCCAAATATAGCTGAAATCGTGAGGTGCTCCATCCCATCTTTTTGTTTGTATTTTTCCCTGAAAGTACAGCCTTGGGAAGCTTGAAGCATCCCTCTACGACGCCTAGATTTCCTTTTGTCAGATTGGGCAGCCATTTCTCCGCATTTTTGACATTTTCCATGGCTTTCGTGGAAGCCATTTTGGGTCTTTTGTCACTCTCATCCATCCTGTCTTTGATGGGTAAGAGGAAAACTGCAACAGACGAGGCTGGGCCGAGCCGCCCTGCTCGATTGAGAAGACCGCGGGGTGGTGCCGCAAGTTCGAGCGCCGCCACAGGTCCAGCTGCAGTCCTGGAGTGCCGTACAAAGCGGGATTTGGATCCCCATGCACACCTTGGACGAACCATTCTATCAGAGATGCCTCATGGTGAATACACTGATCGTAGAGTGTTATTTGAGGCGGATGTAGATGGGCGATTGTTCGGCGAATATCTGTTGTTCGAACGCATTGAAGCTGCGCACTGGGGACCGATCTTTGAAGCTCACGCTCGTGCTAATGTGAGCACCGTTCGTGCCTTCTATGCTAGCATCCAGAGTCCTACCTTGGAGCCCTTGCAGTTCAAAATCCCTTTTTGTAGAGATCGGATGGCTACGATCGACGTCCGGTTGGTTGCGCGACTTCTCAACGTGCCTCTAGGTGATGTACATTCAAGTGAGAAGAATTTGAGGACTAGACGTGAACGAGATCGCCGCACCAGGTTTCTGTGCGGTAAGTTGGTTCCATGGCAGCCTAATAATAGCCTCAAGGCGACGTACATGTCTGAGGATTTGCGTCTGCTGCATCATATCTGCACGTTCAATGTCTATCCCAGGTCGACGAACCGCATTGAATGTACACGTCTTATGGTCGATTTCTTATTTCTGGTGGCCCAGGGAGAGAACGTATGTATGGCCACTTTCATCTTACGGCAGATAATTCTCATAGCCAGGTCGAGGAGAACATCCGAATCCCTTCCCTTTGGCCGACTCATTTGCAAGATTGCGCTTGAGTTTGCCTATAGACTTGGACCCGAATTGCCGGTATCGATTCACACCATCGATGAGTCGACAATGGTTAAGATGAAGATTGGGTCACAATATCGTGAAAATCAACTTGAAAGGGATAGTGAGGACGACTTTGATGAAGAGGAAGATCAAAGCGAAGAAGAACCTAGTGCAGAGGTTCAGGAAGAGACTCAGGAAGAAGCAGAAGAGGAGGCTCAGGATACTGACGAGAGCCCTCCTCCTTCTGCGCAGGCTACTATCGACGATCGCATTGCTCGGATGGAGGAGAGCCAGACCGCTTTGCGAAGGGAAGTCCAAGAACTTCGAGCAGAGGTCGCTGATGCCAAGGCCGTTACGAAGAAGAAGTTTGGCAAGGTGACTCGCACCTTGAAGGCAATCCTGTGTTGCTTACAGGATAAGGGTGCTCCTCCTCCGTCGCCAGACTCTGACTAGCGACGCGATCATTGATGTTGTTATGAGTAGTTAGCCATTTTCTGTTTTATGTGTGTAAAGCCTATTAGGGCTAGTGCTTTGCTTATGTTGCTGTTGCTTAACTGTCTTAATTTTCATGTCATTCTAGTCATGATGCTTGTAAGGATATATCCCTTGTATGGTGACAATTTTGATTAATTGAAATGCATGGAATGCCTTTGACTCTTTAGTGAATGATTGTGGTGTATTTGTACAATTGAGACTGACAAGGTTGCGCCCTATTTTGAATATAGGGAATGCCACCTAAGACTACGAGGAGCGCGGTTCGGCTTTCATTGTCAGAGAAGATGGATCAGGCTCCCTCTCAGTCTGGCACTCGTCCGGACCCTACTGTGGGCCCGATTCCTGAGACGGTTCGGTCGTCTCAGCCTGCTGTTGGTCCTACAGATGGACCACCGCCATTTACACCATCAGTTAGAGAGCCACAGCGCGCATCTACTTCCACACCTCATCCGCCACAGCCTGCTCCACCCCCTGATAGATTCGAGCAGATGATGGCTATGATGCTACAGCAGCAGCAGCTTCTGACCACCATAGTTGGGACTTTAGCCCAGGGTGGGGGTGCGACTACATCTACTCCACCTGCACCGCCTGCGCATCCAGCTGAGGATGCCTATACTTACGCCCAGGATGAGGGCATAGCACACCCTGCGCAGCCTGCTTTCCCTGCGGGGAATCCTGCCGACACACGGGGCCTTCTGGAGCGATTTCAGCGCTTGCAGCCTCCTACTTTCACGGGTTCTCACAGACCCGAGGAGGCTGAGTTCTGGCTCGACCGAGTGTCGAAGATTCTACGCATGTTGCACTGTACCGAGGCTGAGCAGGTAGAGCTGGCTACCTTCCAGTTTGAGAGAGAGGCCAGTATGTGGTGGGATAGCATATTGCGGACTGTTGCCGCAGATTTCGTATGGACGTGGGCAGCATTCGAGTTCCGCTTCCATGAGAAGTATTATCCTCAGACCTACAGGCACGAGAGGGAGAATGAGTTTCTCCGTCTCAGGCAGGAGCGATGACGGTTACCGAGTATGAGCATCGGTTCACAGAGTTGGGCAAGTACGTCCCGACGATTCTAGCTGATGAGCAGATGCGCATACGGCGCTTTTTGGAGGGCTTGCGACCGGATATTCGGTCGAAGATGTGCTGTGTCAGTTTCTCCTCCTATGCGGAGTTAGTTCACATGTCCATGCGGGCAGAGCAGGACGTGGATCGACTTGCGCGATCTCGAGGCCCGACTACTTCTAGGCCGCGACCGGATTTGTCAGACAGGCCCTTCGCGGGCAAGAAGCCTCGCATTGATCCTCCTACCAGGACCACGGCGCCAGTAGGACCGTTTCGGCGCCCTGATTTATCATGCACATACTGTGGGAGGACGGGCCATTTAGCGCAGAGTTGCTTTTCCAGGATGCGGGACAGTGGGTTCTCGCCGCCGCAGAAGATTGATCGTGTACGTCCGCAGGCGATATCAGCCCCGCCTATACGGTCAGCTCCTGCGCATCCTTCTTTCCGACCTACGGTATCACAGATTCGACAGCCTCCACGACCCTTGACACAGCGGCCGAATCGGCCACAGCAGGCTCGAGTTCATGCACTGACCGCTGAGGCAGCTACGACGCCGACTTTCCAGCATTCAGCCTTCGAGGTCACGGGCCATATCGGAGGTACTCCCGTTCTTGTCATGGTGGACACTGGTTCCACGATTTCTTTGATATCGCGTGCCGTAGTCAGACGTCTTGGGTTGCAGACTATCACTATGGATAGTGTGCGAGTCCTGGCAGCTCATGGAGATTATGCGGATGTCACCCAGATGTGTGAGGGTTGTTTAGTTGATCTGGGAGGCAGGACGATGACTCTTGATCTGGTCGTCGATCCCTCGCTCGTTTATCTCGACGTCATTCTTGGCATGGACTGGTTGACTGCAGCTAGAGCCGAGATTGACTGTGAGGCTCGTGTGGTGACGGTGTACGAGCCTGAGGGCACGCCTTTCACGTTTTCAGTGCGGGTAAATCTTCCTTTCCGCATACTTAGCTACGCCACTCTATTGCGTGACGCTGGTGCCCAGGTACTTGAGCAGACACCAGTTGTATCTGAGTTCGGGGATCTGTTCAGGAAGATCCCTGGTTTGCCGCCCCGACGTGAGATCGATTTCACTATCGATCTGGTTCCTGGTTCTACACCCGTCTCACTGCCGACGTATCGCATGGCACCATGTGAGATGGAGGAGTTGAGGACGCAGATTGATGGCCTACTAGAGCTTGGCTTTATACGGCCTAGCGTGTCTCCTTGGGGAGCACCGGTCTTGTTCATGAAGAAGAAGGATGGTTCGCTGCGATTGTGTATTGATTATCGCAGGCTGAACCAGCTCACGGTGAAGAACAAGTACCCTTTGCCCAGGATCGATGACTTGTTTGATCAGTTGAGAGGAGCGCAGTACTTCTCGAAGATTGATCTTCAGTCAGGATATCATCAGCTGCGCGTCAGAGATGAGGACGTGCAGAAGACAGCATTCAGGACCAGTTTTGGTCACTACGAGTTCCTCGTGATGTCGTTCGGTCTCACGAACGCACCGGCCGTGTTCATGGATCTGATGAACCGGGTATTTCGGCCTTTCCTCTATCGATTCGTCGTTGTCTTCATCGATGACATTTTGGTATACTCTAGGAGTCGAGAGGAGCATGAGGAGCACTTGCGTTTGGTCCTTGATACGCTCAGACAGCATCAGTTGTTCGCACAGTATAAGAAGTGCGACTTCTGGAAGCAGGAGGTGAAGTTTCTGGGACACGTGGTGTCCAAGGACGGCATGGCAGTTGACCTGTCTAAGGTAGCTGCGGTGCAGGACTGGGAGCAGCCTGGTTCTGTCACTGAGGTGAGGAGTTTCTTGGGTCTCGCTGGCTATTATCGGCGCTTCATTCAGGATTTCTCGAAGATCGCGAGACCCTTATCTCAGTTGACACGGAAGGACGTGAAGTTCGCCTGGAATGATAAGGCGGAGTCAGCTTTTCAGGAGCTGAAGGACAGGCTTACGTCCGCCCCTGTGCTAGTATTGCCAGAGCAAGGGGTTAAATACACTATATACACTGACGCGTCTAGCGTTGGTTTGGGTTGTGTCCTTATGCAGAGGGACAGGGTAATTTCGTATGCCTCGAGACAATTAAGGAAGCACGAGGAGAATTACCCTACACACGACCTGGAGTTGGCAGCCGTGATATTCGCACTGAGACTCTAGAGACATTACCTCTACGGAGAGGAGTTCGAGCTCTTTTGCGACCACAAGAGCCTCAAGTACATATTCACGCAGCGGGACTTGAATATGAGGCAGCGGCGATGGATGGAGACGCTGAAGGACTTCAAGTTTGAAGTCTCTTACCATCCTGAGAAGGCGAACCTTGTGGCTGATGCGTTGAGCCGCAAGAAGGTGATAGAGTTTGCGGCTCCGCTGATGGTTGCCGAGTGGGATATAGTGGAGTTTTTGCGAGACTTTGAGCAGAAACTCACCGTAGAGGAGCCGTTTGAGTTTATCGCACATATACAGGTGCGATCTCAGATCGATGATCGAGTCATCGAGGCGCAGAGGGACGACGCGCATCTTACTGAGCTTCGAGAGCAGGCCAGTGATGATGCTGACGCCGACTGGCGAGTTGGTATGGATGGGGGCTTACGTTACCGTGGCCGCCTATGCGTCCCAGACGTCCCTGACTTGAGACGAGAGATTCTCGAGGCTGCGCATTCTACTAGACTCGCGATGCATCCAGGCAGTACGAAGATGTATCGTGACGTGAAGAGGACGTATTGGTGGGAAGGTATGAAGACCCACATTGCTGAGTTCGTGTCCCGTTGTCTCACTTGTCAGCAGGTGAAGGCAGAGCATCGCCGACCACCTGGACTTTTACAGCCTATGCTGATTGCAGAGTGGAAGTGGGATTTCATTTCCATGGACTTCGTTTCTGGGTTACCGAAGACGAGGAATGGGCATGATTCCATTTGGGTGATCGTCAACCGATTGACGAAGTCGGCGCACTTCCTACCGATCAGAGTTACGAACTCTGCAGACGAGCTGGCTAGATTGTATATCCGAGAGATTGTGCGTCTGCATGGAGTTCCGTTGGAGATCGTGTCGGACAGAGACACGCGGTTCACTTCTATTTTCTGGACTCGCATTCAGGAGGCTATGGGTGTGAAGTTGAAGTTCAGTACTGCCTTCCACCCACAGACGGACGGACAGACGGAGCGAGTGAACCAGATCCTGGAGGACATGTTGCGGGCTTGCGCATTGGACTTCAAGGACAGTTGGGATGATTGTCTTGCATATGCGGAGTTTGCGTACAACAATAGCTTCCAGGCGAGTATCGGCATGGCACCTTATGAGGCGCTGTATGGGCGACCTTGTCGCGCACCGCATTGCTGGTTAGAGGTCGGTGAGCGTAGCTTGATTGGCCCAGCTTGGCGCCCGTCGCGCCGGGGGTGGTTCGCCTTCCACCCATAGACAGACGGACAGACGGAGTGAGTGAACCAGATCCTGGAGGACATGTTGCGGGCTTGCGCATTGGACTTCAAGGACAGTTGGGATGACTGTCTTGCATATGCGGAGTTTGCGTACAACAATAGCTTCCAGGCGAGTATCGGCATGGTACCTTATGAGGCGCTGTATGGGCGACCTTGTCGCGCACCGCATTGCTGGTTAGAGGTCGGTGAGCATAGCTTGATTGGCCCAGAGTTGGTGCAGGCGACGTCAGAGAAGATCGATATTATTCGACGTCGGCTCCTTACAGCGCAGAGCAGACAGAAGAGCTACGCCGATACGAGGCGGAGGCCACTAGAGTTCACAGTTGGGGATCATGTGTTTTTGTGAGTTTCCCCTATGAAGGGAGTCCTTCGGTTCGGGAAGAAGGGGAAGCTGGCATCGCGATTCATTGGTCCATTTCAGATCCTCGATCGTGTGGGAGCAGTGGCTTACCGATTGGCTTTACCCACGCCCCTCGCGAGCGTCCACAACGTATTTCATGTTTCTATGCTGAAGAAGTACGTTGCTGATCCTTCCCATATCATCAGATGGGAGCAGGTGCAGTTAGGAGAGGATGTTACTTATATCCTGCGACCGACGCGCATCTTAGACCGGAAGGAGCAGGTACTGCGTAGCAAGGTGATTCCCCTTGTGAAGGTACTATGGACGCATCATACTGAGGAGGAGGCTACTTGGGAGATAGAAGCCGAGATCAGAAAGAACTACCCACAGCTTCTCGAGGAGTACGAAAAGGTACAAAATTTCGAGGACGAAATTATTTGTTAAGGGGGGTAGATTGTAACGCCCGTGAAAAATCCATACTTGGGCTCGAGTACCAACTCGACCCGAAATTGCAAAAAATTCATTCCTTTAAGAAATATGACTAGGTTAGCTAGTGCAACGTTAGAATAGCTGGGAAATGGTCCCTGACCACTTTAAATACGTTCTACAAGGCCCGAAGCGAGTGGAACCAAGGGTGCTATAATGCTCTAAAGCCTCGGATCTAACTCTAAACCGGTTTGTTCTCTGGACCACTTTGAATCTTTGTATTGGATCTAGACCGCACGTCGAAAGTCCGATACCTCCTATCTTAGACCGTTAGAACCGTCTAGCTGGACTTGACACTCCCAAAAATTAAGTCAAACCGATAATCACAGGCTATTTCATTGAGCCCGGACCGAAGAGAGTGAGAATAGGGTTAGAATTGGAATTTGAAATTCAAATCTGGCACACAATTTGACGCATCAGTATTGAGCGTTCTGACCGTCAGAATACAGCCAAATTACACCCTTGGATCAGGAAAAATATCTACTATATATCACGAGACTTATAGGCCTGATCTTGGTGCGGTGACCGTTAAACTGAAACTGGGCCGCCACGTGCGATCTGGGAACCCAACCGGTCTGAAAACTGGATGTGTGCTAGATCCAGTATGCATGAGCTTAAGTCCGACCGCATTTGGCCTGGGGACCTCCAGAAATGCCCTTTTGGACCGAAACGGCCCCGATTTGGTTAGGCACCAAGTAAACATTGTTCCCAAGCCTATTTTGGGCATGTTTTAGGCTATAAAAGGGGTTGAAACCCTCACTCCTCTCTTCCATCCGAATTTGAGAGAAGCCCTAGCTTGGGAGAGAGAAAAAGGTGGGAGATTGTGAGAGGGTGGGAGAGTTCTTCCTGCCACTTGTACTACGCGTTGCACGTGCTTAAGCAACGCACCTCCACCGCTTTCCCGGCGATTCCACCGCGATCCTAGGTAAGTAAAAACCCTAAATAGTTGTTGATTTGAGTTTTCCTTTTTTCCATAGCGATGTAGCTTATGGATCTTGTGCATTAGGCTCCTTATTCGCCGTAGACGAGGCGTATACGCTCCGTTTCAATTCCCGAGTCTACAAGACATAAGGTGAGGATTTTAGACGCTTTGATTGACGGTTCCCAACGCTTTCAATGTCGTTTAATAGTAGATTCTTGACGGCATCGCCGTTTGACATGTACAAAATGCTCTCCGTTTCCCGTTTCGTAAGCTAACGAAGAATATGAGATTTAGGGCATTTTAGTCATTTGTAGGAAGTACTGTTTACATTCATATTTTGCTGATGTGATTGACATGGTTTGTTGTCGCATTAGGAAGTTAGGAATGCGTGCATAATTAGTTTGGCGAAGAGATTCGCCTAGTTGCGCACTTTGGGTCGACATACTATATGTAGACTTAAGTGTGTAGTGTATGTGTTTGTATAAATGCTTGTATTAGTATGTATTGAATTAAATGATGTTATTTGATAGTTTGTGATTGATTTTTCAATTATTATGCTGACCTAAATGATTTTCTACATGTTGACTAAATGCATGATTTCATTACATGTATGGAATTTATGTGCTTGAGGATTTGCTTAAGTTGAATGATATAACATGTGTTAACATGCTCACATGATTGTATTTCAATTCCAATGCTCTTACATAACTTGTTGATGTGATTCCATAAGTGTTTGGGACTAGACTTAGTCCAGGCAGTCAATAACCGAGCGAATTCGTGGCTGACTGGTCATAGCCACGAACGACGCGTCGATGAACGTGATTTGTGTTGAGAGTTGGCGGCAGTGGTTAGGCCACGCGAAGTGTTTTACGCACTTCATGTCGTTCAGCTTGAGATGCGATCGCGCTAGTCGAGCCCGTCAAGTAACCCGACTGGCCGATGTTTGTTCACCTTGTATGTATCATAACTGCTTGAACCTAGGGTACTGAGCTTACCATTGTAAACCCTATTAACCGTGGTACCTTGATCCACGAAGACTCATGAGCCGGGCATGGTGGTATGGGACACCGTGGTCGAGCTGTCGGCCTACGCTGGGGCCACAAACCTCCCCGTAGTGACCAGTGAGCACCTTGACTCGTGAGCAGATTATGGTGGTATGGGACACTATATTCTAGCTGTCGGCCTACACTGATCAGGCGACGAGCCCTTTGTAGTGACCGCGAGCGTATTCTGAGTCCACGGGAGGCGACGACCCTTCCGTGTAGTAGAGTACAGTAGGCCTGTATTGATAAGGTGATGGGGGAGCGGTGCAACGAGTGTGAGCAACAGCCCTGGCAGCCCTTGCAGTGACCTACGAAATGTACATCGTATGAGATTACTAGGAGTGACGACCCTAGACAGGATCCGTGTTGGGATTGATACAAGGGAAGTACCTTAGTTTCCCAATCCTACTGTTTGAATGGAATAATAACAACTTGGTAATCATATCACCATAGCATTGCATGTGCCTGGAAGATGTGGAGCACTCTAGGGAGTGTGGCATGCCGCGGTCGTAAGATGTTGCCGCATGAGGGTGATCGTCGGTGAGGGCATACATCACGTCATATCATCTTGCATTAACAACAGTATTAGGATTGTCTGATTTACTGCTTTACTATTATCGCGTGATTGAATTGTGAACATGCTAATCTTTGCTCTATGATTCCACTGAGTTGATCACTCATTCCCACGTTACGGGATGGTGTTTGCAACACCCACCAGACCCTGTTGTAGTTGCAGGTGAGGACGAGATCCAGGAGGTGGAGCTAGATGATGACGAGGACCAGGATGAGTTCTCGTATATGTAGTATCATGACGGCTTCCCGTAGGCGACCTGGATCGAGGGGACATCAATGGGACTTTTCTTTTTGAACATTATTCTTTTGTTATGTATATGTACATGAGACTCAGTGATGTAGTCATACTTTGGAGACAGATGAGATTACTTTGCTTTTCCATACAGTGATATATACATTGTTTAGTCTTCCGCTTGCTTTTATCACTGGATCTGAAGTATGAATTGCAGTTTTGGTATACTTTTACTCATGTGGATGCTTTAAATCAGACAACATCAAATCATAACCATTTTTGTTGCATAAGTGACGGTCTGAAACTCGGGAGTTGAGTTTATTCACGACCCCCGATTTTCAGGGTGTTACAGAGGCATACCCCAGAAAAATACCTTCATCATTTTTAGACTCAAATTTTTCCTAGGTGATCTCTGTCTCTCAAGATATAACATCTACTGCCAAAGACACAAAAGTATTTTTCACTAGGTTATTTTCCATACCATAGTTCGTATGGTGTTTTGTTCAAACCTAATCTAAGATATACTCTATTTATCATGTATCAAGCAGTATTAACTGCTTCAGCTCAGAAGCTTTTCACCATATCTTTTCAATTTATCATAACTGACCCCATTTCTTGTAGTACACGATTTTTCCTTTCAACAACTCCATTCTGCTGTGGAGTTTTTGGGGCTGAGAATTCATTACGGATTCCTTTCTCATCACATTATCTTTCAAATCACTCATTTTCAAATTCACCACCATGATCACTCCTAATGTGATTTATGCAATATCCTTTCTCATTTTGATGTCACTTCGCTAAGATTAAAAATTCATCAAAAGCATCAGATTTTTCCTAAAGAAATGAGATGTCACGCCCCAAACTCGAAAATTGGGCTCACAAAATTAACGATTGCTGAAATCAACGCGGATAGCCTTCGTAGTACCCCATTCTCGGCTCCCAGCAGTCATATACCAGGTTTCGATCCAGGGATCCTACAAAGAGAATTTTTTTAACATAAATTTGATTCATAATGAGCATAACCATAAGCATAAGTCACGAACAACGACCATAAGAACACCATCACAAAATCCACTTTGATAAAAAACTTTGAGTATAATGCGTATGAAGGGAAATACAAGATAATGATAACAAAAACTCCTGAAGCTCGACTGCACGCTCCTATTACGGTGAAGCTATGGCCGCATCCTAGCGTCGCCTACACGCATCAATCATGCATAAGCTTATAAAATGCTTAGAGGGTGATGTAAGTGTGTGCGCAATATGAGTGTGCTCAGAATATAATGTTAGAGTAATGCAGAATCATACTGATGAGTACGCGAATGTAATCAGTCATGCCAAGGCTATGCGATGCAAAACCTGAATGCTATCAGACATATCAAGGCCAGCGATGCGAAATGTAACTCATGCATGTCAATCCTCATCCACATATCAGTGCAGAGCATCAAATATCAGTACAGTTCTAATTCTGGATAATCACAGAGGTTTAGTACACTCCAAATGACACTGCCCCTTTCCCAGGCGTGCAGTCCAAGTGAGCGTAAGAAACCTCACTATTCGCCTGGCCAATAGTTTTTCAATACCTATCCAACATGTCGATAGCAGGCCCATTTACAAGTTGGTTAAACCTAGCCTAGTAATGCCCCCTACCCTTGGGAAAGTAAGGCAACACCCCATTCCAACCGACTATGACATAGTTGGACACACGACTTTTTAGTTTTCGGCCCTCGTGCATTCATGTATCCACTCGGTCTTAACGTTGGAGTCATCATTTGGTACCATTGTGTAAAGCCCTGAAAATCGGGGGTCGAGCAAGAGCTCAACTCTCAAGTTCTAATGCATCAATTATGCAACATAGATAATGATAATTAAATGTTGTCTGTATTAGCACATTCAATATGAATGGGATTACACTAAATCAGCATATCATACTTTAGAGACAATTAAATTATGCAAGTGGAAGAATGTGATAAATATATAAAACATATAAGTGATTGTAAGTCTCCAGAGTATGAACGTCGCCAGGTTAAATAATTACATGTAAAATTCTAAAATATACAAAATGGTAAATATAATGTCATCTAATCATATCCCTGTAGCCCCGATACACAACTCCAGGTCTACATAGACCCGTCAGAGAGTTGCATGTAGGAGAACTCATCATCATAGAAGACAGGTTCCATCTTGTAAATCCTCATAATCACCTGAAACTATAACAGAGTCTGGTTGGTGTTTTAAAACACCATCCCAGAGTGAGAGTGAGTGAACAACTCAGTGGAGCTATAGGGCAAAGGTTAACATGTTATCAATTCAGTCAAGTAGTAATGATAAAGTAATACAACAAGCATTCCTAGGCACTCTGGTTAATGCAAAGATGATATGTGTTAATGATGCATTCCCTCGCCTACACTCCCTCTACGACATCATCTCACGATAGTGCATGCACCCCATCCATTGTGCTCACCTCCTATACCAAAGGCACATGCAATGCGGTGCATGAGCGTGATTAGCTAAGTTCTTAATTAGACTTATTCATACAGCAGGTTTGGGAAGGCACCCTCCTTTATATCATTTACCCAAACAATGTCCCTCTAGGGTCATCAATCCTAGTTAATCACATACAATAGAAAAGTTCGTGAGTTTATACCATAGGTTTCTATGACAGGCTCGTCACCTCAGCGTAGGCTTAATTCACACTCGAGGTCGCTACGAGAGGCTCATCACCTAATCTTAGGCCTATTTTGTACTCAAGATCACTATGACAAGGCTTGTCACCTTAGCATAGTTTTAGTGTATACTCGAGGTCACTACGAGAGACTCGTCACCTGGTCATAGGCCGACAGCTCGAATATAGTATCTCATACACCACCATATTCGGCTCATGAGTTTGGGTTTCTTACTGGTCACTACGGGGAGGCTCGTTTCCCCAACGTAAGCTAACAGCTCAACCATGGTGTCCCATACACCACCATGCTTGGATCATGAGTCTTAGCGGATCATGGTACCATGGTTAAATGGGCTTTTCACTAGTAAGTTGGTACCTTAGATTCAAGTAGTAGCGTCCACACATGGTGAACATATAATGGCTAATCGGGCTACTTAACAAGCTCGAATGGTATGAGCGCACGTTGACTTAGTCGACATGGAGCGCGTAAGCACTCCACCTGGCCTAACCACTGTCGACAAGCAGCGTAAGACTCTTATTCCTTGAACCTATCTTGTGTGGCGAAACGACCTTGGTCACTAACTCGAAAATCATTACTGATTGCCTAGTCCTAATCATACTCAAACACAATAGGCATTCATGTTTAATAGTCAAAATAGCATGTAGGAACCAATTCAAATATAAATCTCACATAAACATTTTAACGAACAGATAGAGTACATGTTTGCATACAGAGGCATTCATCTATAAAGCGTGTAGTAGTAAGATAGGTTATATGAAGGAAACTGTAACTATAAAAAAGTTTATTGAGAATCCTACCTCAATGCTCTCATTACATACATTTCCACGAGCATTTCCTCACTCAGGCATTTTATCAAACACCTAGACTACACATGTTAACATATGTGTAATATATTAGTTATAACATATATGATAGCAAATCCTTTCACAAGGAGTTGTCATACGTACATCAATCATGTAATCTCAATCAAATACTCATAGTAAGCACAAATCATAAATCCATATTCATTCAAACATTTTAACAAACACATGGAATTCATTATTTTCAATATAGTTCATATATATGTGCAATACACGGAAACGTTGCATATATGATAGCAATTAAGTCAGTCATAAATCATTAACTGACATTAAAAGCCTTAAAAACCATAATATAAATATTTATTGTCTGCACCTTTCATCAATATACTCGAATCGAACTCATCTTCTACACTAAGTCTTCGCCTACAACACAACGGCTACCTGAATCACGAAATAGGTTAGCTATTTCGCTGATTCTACTATTTAGATTCCTAAATCAGATTAGGATTAGGATTTCTTACCTGAAAATGGAATCTAAATTGCCGGTGTGGTGACACAGGAGAGGCGATTCAGCTCGTGGAATGGTGGGATCGAATCCCAGCAATGATCTCTCGTTTTCTCTCATTTCTCCTCACCTTTTTCTTCTCTTTTCTCTCTTCTCTCTCCTAGGGTTTAGGAATTTCGTATGGAATGAGAAAGAGGTGGGTAAAGGTGCTTATATAGGCCCATAACTAATGAAAATAGCCCCAAGGCCATGGTATACGTAGGTTATAGCCAAAGAGCGGCTGATTCAGTCTAACGGGGCTCATCTAGAGGCTCATTTTCTGTATACAGTCTGGAGAAAGTTCCCTGACATTGGATCTAGGTCAGGTTAAGTTTTCAGTCTGATCGGATCAGTGGATTGACCATGGAGGACCTATTTCAGTTCAACGGTCACCGGCACTCGATCTGGGCCACAAGTGCACTGACATGTGTTTAAAATTTTTCCTAATCCGAGGGTGTAATTGGGTCAGAATCTAATGGTCTGAAACCTTAAAATTGGCCTGCAAGCGAACGACTCAATTGACTTAAGTTTGAGTTCATCTTTTAAAGATATTCACGTTTCTCACGCACTTCGCTCCGAACTCAAGTTATGCATTTCGGGATACCATTTGGACTTGATTTCTAAGGTGGTTGTCAAGTCCAACAAGGTAGTTATAACTGTATAGTTTCACAGTGATTGGACTTTCGACGCGTGGTCCAAGTCCGATACGAAGTTTCATGATGCTCCTAAAGGCAACTGGGTTTTGAGATGGATCCTAGATTTTTAGGTAATGTAGCGTTAGCGATTCTACTTGTTTCGGGTTTTACAGTTCGTATAGAAAGCAGTTCAAAATAATTCATCGATTAATTTAGTTTAGTACTTAATTAATTTTCAGCAAATTTCTACATAATTCGACTCTTAGCGATATCTGCCTGAGGTGGTACTTGGGTCTTTATATGAATTTTTCAGAGACGTTACAATCTATCCCTATTAAAGAAAAATTTCATCCTTAAAATTAGTACCTTTTCGTACTCCTTGAGAATCTGCGGTAGTTCTTACGGACCTTAACTTCCGTTTTCTAAGTAGCTTCCTCTTCAGTGTGATGTGTCCACAATACCTTCACAAGTGGAATGACTTTACTGCACAACACTTGTTCCTTCCTATCTAGGATACGCGTCAGTCGCAGTACATAAGTAGCATCTTCACTCAACTGTACTTGCTCTCATCTGATAATGTGGGAAGGGTTAGAAACATATTTCTTCAACATCGATACATGAAATACATTGTGCACGCTTGCGAGTGGTATGAGCAAAGCAAGGCGGTACGCTAGCACACCCACTCAATCTAAAATATGGAATGGGCCAATGAACTATAGTGAGAGTTTCCCCTTCTTGCCAAACCGAAGGACTTGCTTCATGGGAGAAACCTTCTGGAACACATGGTCCCCAACCTCGAACTCTAGCGGTCACCGCCTAGTATCGGCATAACTCTTCTTCCTACTCTATGCTGAAAGAAGTCGATGCCTGATAATGTTGATCTTCTTTAAGGTTGCATTCACTAATTTTGCGCCAATCAAACTCTTCTCGCCAACTTTTGCCTAGCAATGCGGTGCTCTACACGGACACCTATACAGTGCTTCATAAGGGGTCATACCAATACTCGCCCGAAAGCTGTTGTTATAAGCAAACTCAGCATAAGGAAGATAATCATCCCAACTATCCTTGAAATCAAGCACACAAGCTCGCAACATATCTTCCAACACCTGATTCACCCCTTCCGTCTGCCTATCAGTTTGTGGGTGGAACGCGGTTTTGAACTTCAGTTTCACACCCATTGCTTCCTGGATATGAGTCTAGAAGATAAATATAAATCGAGCATCTCTATCTGACACAATCTTCATAGGAAATCCATGCAGACGTATAATCTCCTTGATGTACAACCTGGCTAAATTTTCTGCTAAGTTTGAGACTCTAATAGGGAGAAAAAGATCCAATTTCATCAACCGGTCCACGATCACCCAAATGGAGTCATGTCCCTTCCTCATCTTCGACAACCCTAAAATGAAATCCATAGAGATGAAATCTCATTTCAATTCATCTATGGGCATGGGCTGAAGCAGTCCAGGAGGTCGGCGATGCTCTACCTTGATCTGCTGGTATGTGAGACAACGGGACACATAATCTGCTATGTGGGCCTTCGTGTTGTCCCACTTGTACGAACACTTCATGTCTTGGTACATCTTCATACTACCAGGATGCATCGTCATCCTCGAATTGTGAGTGTCTTAGAGAACTTCCCTTCTCAAGTCATGAAGACTTGGAACGCATAGGCAGCCTCGATAACCCAAACCCCCATCAGAACCAACTCTCTATTCAGAGTCTTCCTCGTTACTAACTCGTTTCCTCATCTTCACCAACCATTTATCTTCCATAAGTGGTTGCACACGAACATGTGTGACGCTCTCGAACGGCTCACCACCGTAAGCTTTTGCTCGAAGTCTCACACAAATTCCACTATATTCCATGCGTTTATCATCAGCAGAGCCGCAAATGCTATAGTCTTCTTATGTCTCAATGCGCTGCCATAAGGTTAGCCTTGCCAGAATGGTAAGAGACCTCAAACTTGAAGTTCTTCAAGGTTTCCATCCATCGTCGCTGTCTCATATTCAAGTCTCTCTACGTGAATATGTACTTGAGGCTCTTATGGTCACAAAAGAGCTCGAACTCCTCTCCATAGAGGTAATGTCTCCAGAGCTTTAATGCAAAGATGACGGCCGCTAACTCTAGGTCATGTGTAGGGTAGTTTTCCTCATGTTTCCTCAACTTTCAAGATGCATAGGCAATAACCTTATCCTTCTGCATAAGGACACAACTCAAACCAACACGAGACGCGTCGGTGTATATCGTATACTCGACCCTTTACTCTGGAAATACCAGCACAGGGGTGGACGTTAACTTGTCCTTCAGTTCCTGGAAAGATGCTTCTACCTTCTCATTCTAGGCAAACTTGAGATCATTCCAAGTCAGTTGAGACAACGGTTGGATATCTTCAAAAAATACTTGATGAATCGACGATAGTAACCAACAAGTCCAAAAAACTCCTCACCTCTGTAACCGAACCGGGCTGCTCTCAGTCCTGAACTGCTGCCACCTTGGTGAGGTCCACAGCTATCCCTTCCTTGGATACCACATGTCCCAGGAACTTAATTGCTTCTTTCCAAAAGTCGCACTTCTTATACTGCGCAAACAACTGGTTGTTCCTGAGAGTATCAAAGACTGCTCATAGGTGCTCCTCGTGATCTACTCGACTCTTAGAGTAAATCAGGATGTCATCTATAAACACAATGACCAATCGAAATAGATACGGCCGGAACACCCAGTTCATAAGGTCCATGAACATAGTTCGTGTATTTCTGAGTCCAAATGATATCACAAGGAACTCGTAGTGTCTAAAACTGGTCCTGAAAGTTGTCTTCTACACGTCCTCATCCCTGATGCACAACCGGTGATACCCTAACTGTAAGTCAAACTTTGAAAAATACTGTGTCTTTTTCAATTGATCGAACATATCATCTATCCCAGGCAAAGGATACTTGTTCTTCACTATAACTTGGTTCAGTCTACAATAATCAATACACAATTACAGTGATCCATCCTTCTTCTTCATAAACAACATGGGTGCTCCCTAAGGAGATACACTCGGTCGTATAAATCCCGCATCCAACAGATCATCGATTTGTTTCCTCAGTTCCTCCATTTCACATGGAGGCATGTGATATGTGGGTAATGAAATGGGTGTCGCACTAGGCATAAGGTCAATAGTGAAGTCGATCTCGTGCCGAGGAGGTAATCCAGGTATCATCTTAAACACTTCCCAAAAGTCATGGACCACGAGTGTGTTTCCAAGTGTCAGACTGCTATGATCCTTCAATAGGGCAGCATAACAAAGAACTTGGAAGGGACAACTGACCTGAACCAGGAAAGTGAAGGTTGTGTTTTCGGACCCATGTGCCATCACAAGTCGGGTCTCACAGTCGATCTCGACCTTCATTTTCATAAGCCAATCCATGCCGAGGATGACGTCGAAGTGGTATATCGTGCTGACAATCAGGTCAATACGTATCGTCCTGCTCCCTAAATCTATCAAGCAACGCTCACATGACTTAGTGGCATCTGTAAAAGTTCTTTCCGCTACGATAACTCTTACCCCAACCATAGGGGTCATACTCAGCCCTAAGCGCTTGACTGCAGAACATGATATCATCGAAATAGTGGACCTAGTGTCCACCAATAAAAAGACTGGTGTAGCTTAGATGTGGACAATGACCTCGAAGGCTAAAGGCACTGTAGCTGCTGAATCAGACGCTTCCGCTGAAAGTGCATGTACTCGTGCCTATTGGGAATAGTTCAATTGATGTGCCATAAGCCGTTGAGGTGGCCTAAATCGAGGTGCAGATGGCCTGTAAGAAGGTTGTGCAGGTAATATAGAACACAGAGGTGGAGCTAATATGGCTTGGGGAAGTTGATGATTGATCTTCTGAGGAGGTGTAAAACCATTATTCCTCATCTTAGTGAAGCAATACGTGTCAGTGTGGCTCGACCTCTTGCAGTATGTTCACCACAAGTCTAATAGCCTCATTCTGGCTGGTAGAGCCGTAAGTCTGGGAGGTGAGTCTGCACGGGGCCTCTTTTAGAGAAATGGTATGCCTGGTAAATCCGGTCGATGCTTAGAAACGATAGGCACACATGTACGGGACAACCTGTCTTCATCCTGCTCTGCTCACAGAGACATGCCCACTAGCGCGACACATCTTTAACCATATTTTAGGTCACAAATCCTCAGAAAACTGCCACATTCACATCGGCTGGTCTGTTAATATCAGAGGAGTATATTTGGACAGCTCCGTGAACCTATTCTCATACTCTGCAACTATCATCCCTCCCTGACGGAGGTGAAGAAATTCACTCTCATTCTCATTACGATACATGAGGGGAAAGTACTTTTCATGGAAGCGTGTCTTAAAAGCTTCCCACGTACATATATATCCAGTAGCCATGGTCCGAAGGATGCTGTCCTATCAGAAACTGGCTTCTTTCTCGATCTTGTATGTGACCAGCTCAACCTGCTCTCCCTGAGTGTAATGTAGCAGTTTCAGCATCTTAGAGATGCGGTTAAGCCAATACTCGGCCTCCTCGAGTCTGTGAGTGACCATAAAAGTAGGAGGTCGAAAGCACTGGAATCACTCGAATAAGTCGTTGGCACTCATATTTCCAGCAGGCTGCACTGGTGGGGCAAGTGGGATCGTGTGTATGTTCTGAGCAATGGCCCCTACAATGGTGGCTAACAACTGTTGCTGCTGCTATTACTGTTGCTGCATCAAGAGCATCATCTTCTCTAACCTATCTGGAGGAGGAGCTGACTGAGGCATGTGTGGCGTCGAGGTATGTGCGCGGTTTTGGTCAGGAACCGGTGGTGCAACAGGTGTCAGCCCATTAGTGGGGCCAGTGGCGGGCTGAGAATCTGGTAGTCTCGTGAGTCGGGTCCAAACTGAGGTCCGTATGGCTATCTCTTAGGGGAGTGCCCTGTCAATTGAGTCACCAAGTGTAAGACGTGTCGTACTCCATGTGCTCTTAGGTGGCATTCCCTATATATAACATAGGGTGAATCCGTGTAAGATTTAGCATAGAAATACTCAATTTGTCAAGCATTTTGCACATTTCATAGCAAAATGAGTTGCATGCATTTCATTTAACAAAATTTATCACAATTTATCACAATACATGAGATATAGTTTTACATGAATCATAATAAGAAATGCATGTGAGCTAATATAATCAAAGCCTTAAATACAAACACAACACCAACCTACTCTACTACTAAGCCCATCAAGGCTAAAACATAGAAAATAGGAAAGCAAAGAAAACTCAAGGCAGACTACAACATAAGACTAGTCATCAGAATCTGGCGATGGTGGAGGAGCACCCTTGTCCTATAGACAACACAGGAGCATGTTATTTTATTAAAATTTTACTTCACAAAGGCCTTTTCAAGCTTGGTTCGGGTCTCTATGATCTCTTGTTTCATGGTGACTTGGCCCTCCTCGATCTGAGCCAATCAGACTTCTATAGTAGCCCGATCGCTATCGCGCTCACGTGTACCAGGAGGAGAGCCCTCATCAGTGTCTTAGGCCCCCTCTTATTCCTCTTCCCGCCCTTCCTCTATCTCATCCTCACTCTCATCGAGTCGGGCTTGACGTTGTCATGGCCGAATATTTATGTTGTTGAGAGTAGCGTCATTAATGAAAGGATTGGCACAGGAATTTTTATGCCAAGTCTGTAGCCGAATTCATGAGCAAGCTTGCATATGAGTTGGTCGAATGAGAGTGAAGTGGTTGTCCTAGTAGAGCATGTGGTTTGAACTACATGTAGTAAGACAGACGTAGGTAGGCACAACTTGTCTCCCTACCCAACTCGGTACAGAAAGTCTACCATCAAACGTGTGCACTCACTGTGATTGCTCCATCGGGGCTACACATTATATGTGAATATATGGTGGAGCAGGTGAAAGTCATGAGTCATCTCGGATGCCAGAAGGCAATGGCCTCGATTCTAGTGGACCAATCGGCCACAAAGGAATCACATACGTCGATCTCTTTCACGCACACTCCTAAGGTTCTTCTCGCTAGCATGAACCTCCCCATGTGGCATCCCTATGACTCAAGCTATCAAGTCCACATTGACAACAACTTCCCACCTTCCCACGAGGATGGAAAACTATAGAGGCTCCAACAGTGGATCGCGTATGTGGGTGTAGAAGGCTCAGACAATGCTATCATTCGCGTGAGACTTGCCCTTAAATATAGGACCCCACCCGGTATCTGTCAGGAGGTCCATCACCGGATATAGACCAAATATCTTCTCATCCACATGTGCTTCAAAAAGAACCCTATAGCCTTGAAATCTTCTGCATGACATATCCGCCAGTAGAGCTCTTTCGAGGGGAGCCTGGGGATCGAGGTTCCGCTTTGTCCTTATCTCCCAATCGACGCTTGTGCTAGCCTTAACACCTTTTTACCTCCTTGAACAGGTAGGGCAACTAGGAGCCCTCTTCTTCCCCACGAGAGAAAGAAGTGTGGAAATGGAGAAAATCACTGCCACAAGCTCGAAAAGAGCCATTTGAGTGAAACAAGATGGAGGGATAGAATGGGTTGAACTTTGAGGTTTTTGAGACACAAAGAAGTGTTTGTGTACTCAAATGAGAGGGATTAAGGGAGATAGGTGGTTGAAGAAAACAGGTTTGAGGGAGTGGTGGAGGTGGTGCAAGAAGGAATAAGATGAGATTGGAGAGGTGATTTGAGAGAGAAAAATGGAGATTTAAGAGATTTGGAAAGCTCTAAGTGGTGTAAGGGGAGGAAATGAAGCAAATGGGGTGAATAAAAGGGGTCCCACATGATTTCATGGGGCCCACTGCTGTGTACATGTGTCGGCCCTATCGTCCCGGCACGGCCTTACAGGCCCGGACGGCCTAATCAGTGAGGCCTCACCGATCCAGCAATGCCATCATGGGTCGCTGGACATCTGGGCAAGGGCTTGACCCAGGGGTGATGCTATCCCCCTCCCTGTGCAGGGTCCACTTTGGATCCCCCAATTTGCACTATTTAGGCCCCTGAGTCCATTTGAGGCATTTTAAGTTCCATCTCACGTATATTCGTGCCTTTTGGTTTGTTTAAGTGTGGAATAGACTGAATTATGGTCTAAACCCATCGATTGACGATCTGGAAAAGGATTGGGGCCATCTCGCATGATCATAGATGCCAATGGGTCCGATGTCAATGGTCAGTTTCACCTGTAGGCGAAACTGGGAACCCTACGACTGTTTCTACATTTTATCGCTCCCTCCTAGGTCAAAGTATGTCAGTGTGCATCATGTTTCAAAAACCCAAGTCCAGTTTAATCCAAATCATGATCCGAAACCAACTTGTAATGTCCTGAAAATCTGGAGTTGAACAGGAGCTCAACTCCCGAGTTCCAACGTATCACTTATGCAATATAGATAATGATGATTAAATGTTGTCTATATTAGCACATTGAAGATGAATGGGATTACACTAAATTAGCATATCATACTCTAGAGACAATTAAATTACATAAGCGGAAGACTGTGAAAATTATATAAAGCATACAAGTGATTGTAACTCCCCAGAGTATGAACGTCGCCAAGTTAAATAATTACAAGTAAAATTCCAAAATATACAAAATGGTAAAGTATAATGTCATCTAATCATATCCCTGTAGCCTCGATACACAACTCAAGGTCTACATAGACCCGTCAGAGAGTTGCATGTAGGAGAACTCATCATCATAGAAGACAGGTTCCATCTCGTAAATCCACATAATCACCTGAAACTACAACAGAGTCTGGTTGGTGTTTTAAAATACCATCATAGAGTGAGAGTGAGTGATCAACTCAGTGGAGGTATAAGTAAAGGTTAACATGTTATCAATTCAGTCAAGCAATAATGATAAAGCAATACAATAAGCATTCCTAGATACTCTGGTTAATACAAGGATGATATGTGTTAATGATGCATTCCCTCGCTTGCACTCCCTCTGTGATATCATCTCATGATCGCTCATGTACCCCTTCCTCTGTGCTTAACTCCTATGCCAAAGGCACATGGAATGCGGTGCCTGGGCATGATTAGCCAAGTTCTTGATTAGACTTATTCATATAGAAGGTTTGGGAAGCTAAGGCACCCCCCTTTATATCATTTACCCAAACAATGATCCATCTAGGGTCGTTAATCCTAATTAATCACATACGATAGGCAAGTTTGTGACTTTATACCATAGGTAGCTAGAGGAGGCTTGTTACCTCAGCATAGGCTTAATTCACACTCGAGGTCTCTATGAGAGGCTTGTCACATGATCGTAGGCCTATTTTATACTCAAGATCACTATAGCATCATGAGTTTGGGTTGCTCACTGGTCACTACGGGGAGGCTCGTCACCCCAGCGTAGGCCGACAGCTCGACCGGTGTCCCATACACCACCATGCCTGACTCATGAGTCTTAGCTAATCATGGTACCAAGGTTAAACGGGCTTTTCATTGGTAAGTTTGTACCTTAGATTCAAGCAGTAGCGTCCATACATGGTGAACATACAATGGCCAACGGGGTTACTTGACAAGATCGACTGGTACGAGCGCACGTTGACTTAGTTGACATGGAGCGCATAAGCCCTCCGCGTGGCCTAACCATGTCGACAAGCAGCGCATGACTCGGATTCCTCGAACCTATCTTGTTTCGAACAAGAAACAAATGTGTTGATTTGGGAGATTAACTTATTTAAACATAATAGAGAAAGAGCATTTAAAACTATCATCACACTTTATTAATACTGAGTTCATTTACATCCTTTAAATGTCTCTTGATTCTAAGATAGATTACTTGGAATAAAGGAATTATTATAAGTTTAACTATTATAGCCAAATATTAAATTCGACAGCATTTCATCAGCGATTCAGTCATCTCCTAGGACTTAGGAGGAATATTCTCTTCCACTGATTATTCTCCTTTATATTTGAATAGAGGGAACTCGAAGACTCCAGCCATTCCGTCAGCATAATGGACCTTATCTTCACAGACTGCAGAGCAGTCTGGTTGTGTGGTCCCATGTAAATGATGTTAGTTGTGAGGACTCGCACAAACCACTGTCTCTCTCTCTCACCATTGATCTTCCTCCTTACTCTGCTTCCTCTTAAAAATCCTCAATCGGTCTAAATGAAGGAGGTGAGGGAGTATTTATAGACCTTCGTATTGGTTGCACAAACCTCAATTTAAGGCCTTTATATGAAATCACACCTGGAACTCATTGCAAAAACCTGCACAACGTCACTTTTGGTTGCGCGGTCCCGCTCAACACTTATTTGGTTGCGTGGTCTTGCACATCGAATATCTGTTTGCGTGGACCCGCGCAAACCATCCTCAAGTCAGCTCACACTTCTCATTCTTCTTTCCCTTTGTAAGTGCTATAGTGAATAGCCCCTTGTGATTGTCAAATTTATGGTGACGAAGACACTGCTTTGAAGCTTGTTTATGTGATGAACAAAAGATCATTTCAAGACACAAGATTGGCTTCGAGTAGACAAGCACAGCTATTCAAGTTGAAGATCTCGAAGGTGAAGATTTTAGAAGCTTTCAAGTTCTCATAAGTTGAAGATCTCAGAAGCTTTTAAGTTCAAGTTCTCAGAAGTTTTTCAAGCTGAAGATCTCAAGTTCAAGAACTCAATATTCATGATTCTCAAGGTCACTGGTATTCAAGTTTCAATGTCCTTACTTCACTATTGAGGTATGACTGACCTTAGGTTGACCTTTAGAGTAGGTCACTTTGGATACATAATTCATATATCTTTTATAAGTGACTTTGATCTGTTCTAAGGCTAGTCCTGGACCTTGTTCGACTAGTCCTAGCATTGGTTTGACCAGTCAAGGAAATTCCTCGGCTAGTCCTAGTACTGGTTCGACCAGTTTAGAAAATTCCTCAACTAGTCCTAGCACTGGTTCGACTAGTCCAGGAAATTCCTCGACTAGTCCTAGCACTGGTTCAACCAGTCCAGGAAATTTCTCGACTAGTCCTAAGTTGTTGAAGATTTTTGAGATTTTCTAGTTATTCTTCGACCAGTCCTGGAGACTGTTCGACCAGTCCTATGAATAGTGTCGACTGATTCTTCGATCGATCGTGGTTCTTCGACTCAAAGTACAGCGTTGAGATTGGGCCATCTTCAACCAGTCGTATGAAACTTACGACTAGTCAAAGGGGACCTTCGACTAGTTGTAGGGTACCCACGACCTGTCGTGCAACTGAAAATCTTATCACGCCTAATTTTTTCTAAATTCTATTGGTTCTTCGACCAGTCGTAGAAGTCTTAAGACCAGTCGAAGACGTGTTTTTCTCAGCTATAAATAGAGCACGAATCTAAGATTAATTCATATGTAGAAAAAAAAAGAAGAAAAGAAAGTTCAAGCTAATTATTATTCTGGCCTTCTGAGAGATAAGTCTGTGCTTCATTTTAAGCTAAGTGTGCTTATTTAATATTCTCTTTCTTTAGCTTTATTTAGTTGATTTTATTTCTTGTATTCCAATCTAATCTGAAAAGAGGAATTGTTATTTTCCTTTCTTTGGAATCAAAATCAATTAAGGCTAGCCCTATGTTGGTTTAATTTTAAAATCAATTAGAACTAGAACCTTTGTAATCGAGTACTGGACATTGAACTTGGACATTCAATCATCTACTCTGACTTGGTTCTTCCGGGCTGCTACATCGAAGGAGAAAATTAGGTATTTTTCATTTAATTGTAAATTCCTTTCTGTTTTGGTTTCTTTCGGGATTTGCTAGAAAAATATCATTGCTTTGGTTATCTGAAGAGAGCAAGAAAAACTCAGAAGTGGGGTTTTTTAATTATGTAAGCCCACAGATAAAGACACAATTGTAAAGGTTTTTGGTGAACCTGTGAAAATCTACATTGTTAGTGAACACTAATATCCCCTGTGTGAGGATATTATGAGTGGAGTAGCATTCTGTGTAGCTGTTGTATAACAGTTGGTGAACACACAGGTGAACCACTATAATCCCTTGTGTTGTGGTTGAATGGTTTATATTTCATATCTTTATTTATTCATTTGAGGGATGTATATGTGGTTGTGAATGTTGTAATCTTTTATTTCAAGCATTGTGGGGAATGTTGTAATAGTTTAGAATTTATTTCTTGTTATTCATTTATCAGCTTGATATTAAATTGTTCCAGTAAGTTTTCCTTGTCATTCTTATGGTGCATGTTTGTCCCTAGAACAATACATATTTGTGATTACAAGTTATTCTTCAGTGCAGTTTGTATTTTTTTTTTTATTCCTCTTCGGTTTGAGACTTGATACAAAGACCTTTCTAGAAATCAGGTTGTCCTACCATAAACTCTGGTTTTTGGTGTAAGGTTGTCCTTAAAACAACATTTATATCAACCTTTTAAGATCTGAATTTTGAGGTTGTTTTACAATCTTACATTGTGGTTTATTTAGTTATCTTATTGGCTATCATATTCCTTTAATTTTCGCTGTTATAAATTTTTATTTAGCATAGTCCTATTCACCCTCCCTCTAGGACATATAGCTAGGCCTTTTCAAGTGGTATCAGAGCCTAATAGCTCATTTTTTCTTAATTCTTGGATTTAATTCTTGAGTTAACGATTTAAGTTATTTAAGATGTCAAATTTTGATAGCCTATCAGTCACTAGGCCTCCACCCTTTGATGGCTCCAATTATGCCTACTAGAAAGCCAGGATGAGGATCTTCCTCAAATCAATGGATGAGAGTGTGTGCCAAGCCACAGTGATTGAATGGAAACCTCATACCACTGAAGTGACTGGAGTCGATGGTTCAAAATCAATGAGAGTAACTCCTTATTTCTCTTGGACCACCCTTCAAAAAAATGAGAATAGTGCCAATGCAAAGGCACTAAATGCAATCACTTGCGCACTATCACTGGATGAGTTCAAAAGAATCATATCCTATGATACTGCAAAGCAAGATTGGGATATATTAAAAATGGCACAAGAGGGTACTACAATTGTCAAAAAATCTAATGTCCAACTCCTCACAACCAAATTTGAAGAAATTTATATGGAGAAAAATGAAACATATGTGGACTTTTATACAAGATTAAATGACATTGTAAACTCTATGTGGGGTCTTGGTGATATAATCCCAGAGAGTAAAGTGTGTGCAAAGATACTACGCTCTCTTCTTGAACGGTTCAACTCCAAAGTAACTACGATCTAGGAATTTCGTGATACGGATAATATGAGGGTAGAAGAACTAGTTGGTTCTTTACAAACCTATGAGTTAAGCTTTAAAGCTCCTAAAGGTAAATCTATCGCTCTAAAATCTTCTAAATGTAATTCTGAAGAAAATTCTGATTTCGAAGATGATATGGCTCTTTTAGCAAAAAAGTTTTATAAAATATTCAAAAGCAAGAAAAGGGTATATTTTTAAAAATTAAATGAGAAGAAAAGATCTAAACCTAAATCTAAAACTTGGAAGTCTTTGAAAGATAGTCAATGTTGCAACTGCCAAGAATATGGGCATTTAACAAACAAATGTCCTAAAAAGGACAAACCTAAGAAGAAGTGTATGTTGGTTACATGAGATGAATCATCTGATTCTGAAGCTTCTTCTAAATCAGAAGATTCGGAAACCGAGTCGGGTAATGAAACGAAAGCTCTTATGACTCTAGCCAAGTTCACTTTTTCAGATCATGATGATTCAACTAGCGAGGACAATCTGAACAGTGAATGTGAAAATGAAGATGATCTTAAAGATGCTTACAATGCCCTATATAAGGAAAGTTATAAAATTGTTGTTAAACTTAAACTTCAAAAAGAAAAGTTTTTTAAACTCAAAGAATGTTTTGAGTCACTTGTTTTAGAAAAATCTCAAATTTTAAATTGTTTTGAAAAATAAAAATACGATTTAGAATTCAAAACGTCCAAGATTGAAAATCTGAAATCTGAAAATGAGAAACTTAAAAATGAAGTATCTTCTCTTCTGAGTTTAAAGGACATATGGAGATATGCCCAAGGTGATCCTAAGTTAGAGAAACTATTATCCGGATCAAGAAAATGTGGCGACAAATCTGGGTTGGGCTTTGATAAGAACACACCTCCTAAATAAAAGAATACTCCTCCTAAGTTTATGACAGGAGAGTCCTCAAACTCAAAAGAAAAAAGTACTTATCAAGATTTTTCTAAAAATTCAAAAACTTTTCAAAAACTGAAAAGCAGCCATGTCAACTTTAATTTGAAACAAAATCCACTAGCTGAAAAGATAGTTAATTTACTCAAGGAGCTCTTAAAATCTAACTCTATAGGTCATTATTACAACAACAGATATAAGAAGACCAACTATCCTCCTAAACCCAAAATAGTGCTGAAATGGGTTCCCAAGGTTGCCTGCTTGGTTGCCCACATCTCTTTCAAAGCTTCAAGCCATTCAAAGTGGTATCTAGATAGTGGATGCTCCAGGCACATGACAGGTGACAAGGCCTTATTCATCGATCTAAAAGATATGACTGATGGGCCAGTCACTTTTGGTGATGGCAGTAACTGTAAGATTATGGGCCAAGGTATGGTTCAACTTTGTAACCTTCTTATGTTTAAAAATGTCATATATGTTGAAGGTCTAAAACATAACTTACTTAGGATATCTCAAATATGCAATAATAACCATAGTGTACGGTTTTCTAATCAAAGTTGTGAGATTTTAAACAATAAAGGTTCTGTAATACTAAGTGGATGTATAACATCTAAAAACTGCTATATTATTAGAGAATCCAGCTCATCTAATCAAACATGTTACATGGTCCATACAGACGAGACTAATTTGTGGCACAAACGTCTTGGACATATACATTATCGAAATTTATATAGATTGAGTAAACGGGAACTTATAAGAGGTCTACCTAAGCTTCAAAAATTAGATAAAATATGTGGTGAATGCCAGATAGGCAAACAAATAAGAACCTCACACAAAAAGGTGAATTCAAATATCACATCAAGACCACTCGAACTCCTCCACATGAATTTCATAGGACCTACCAGAATGGAGAGTCGAGGTGGCAAAAGGTATATCTTGGTAATAGTGGATGACTTTACCAGAAACCCTTGAAAAAGTAAGAAAAGTTCTCAAAAGGATTCAAACGGAAAAAGGTTCTCAAATCAGTAAGATTCGTAGTGATCATGGATCTGAATTTGAGAATAGCGATTTTAAGAAGTTCTGTAGTGACCAAGGAATATTACATGAATTCTCAGCACCCAAAACTCCACAACAAAATGGTATAGTGAAAAGGAAGAATAGAGTGCTTCAAGAAATGACTAATGTCATGTTGAATAACATGAAGCTCTCTAAGATCTTTAGGCTGAAGTGGTCAATACAACTTGCTATATTATTAACCGAGTCTACACTAGTAAAGATAATAATAAAATGACTTACAAAATGTGGTTCGATAAAAAGCCTACTGTTAAATACTTTCGAGTTTTTAGAAACAAGTGCTATATTTTACGAGATCGTGAAAATTTGGGAAAGTTTGATATGAAGAGTGATGAAGGAATTTTCCTAGGATATTCCTTAAATAGTCATGCTTATAGGGTTCTGAACAAAAAAATTGGTATGATTCAAGAGTCCATCAATGTTGTCATTGATGATCACTTAAACACACCTGTCTCAAATTTAGATAATGATGAAGTTCTAGTAATTGATAAATTTGATACTTCATCTAATTAGAATGATTCTGCATTAAGGACTGTTAAAGATCATCCAACCACACAAATTCTTGAAAACCCTCTCACTGTTATTCACACCCGTAGACAACTTGAGGATATATGTAATTATGTGTGTTTTACATCCCAAATAGAACCATCTAACGTAAAAGAAGCTCTTGTTGATGAAAAATGGATAGTTGTGATGCAAGAAGAACTTAACCAATTCGTAAGAAATGATGTTTGGTATCTCGTACCAAGACCTAAAGATAAACACATCATTGGAACAAAATGGATCTTCAAAAATAAGTCTAACAAGCTTGGAAATATAATTTATATAATATAATATAAATAAGCCAGACTAATGGTACAAGGTTATACTCAAATTGAAGGTATTGATTTTGATGAAACCTTTACACCAGTAGCATGTCTTGAATCAATCAGACTGTTTATATCCATTGTGTGTTATAGAAAGATTAAGATTTATCAAATGGATGTGAAAAGTGCATTTTTAAATGGCGATTTTCATGAGGAAGTTTATGTGGAACAACTGATGGGTTTTGAAGATCTCAAGAATACTAATCATGTGTATAGGCTTAAAAAGGCACTTTATGGATTAAAACAAGCACCTAGGGCATGGTATGAGAAACTAACAAAATTTCTGTTAAGCCATAATTTTTAAATGGGATCTGTTGATAAAACTCTGTTTGTTAAAAAACATAATGATCATATTTTGATGGTACAGATTTATGTTGATGATATCATTTATGGATCTACTTGTACTAACATGACTACTAATTTTGCACATTTGATGAAATCACAGTTTGAAATGAGCATGGTTGGAGAATTGAATTATTTCCTAGGATTGTAAGTAAAGCAACAACCTGATGGAATATTCATTTCTCAATCTAAATATGCCTTGAATTTAATTAAGAGATTTGGATTTAAGAATGGTAAGAACTTCGATAGTCCTATGAGTACTACCTTGAAACTCTCAAAAGACTCTGAAGGTAAAAATGTTGATCCAAAACTTTATTGGAGTATGATTGGTAGTTTATTGTATTTAACTTCTAGTAGACCTAATATTACGCTAAGTGTTGGTATTTGCGCTAGATATTAGTCTAGTCCTAAAGAATCGCACTTGATTGCTGTCAAGCGGATTATGCGATATGTCGCAAGTACTGTGAATCTCGATCTCTGGTATCCTCATGAGACTAGCGTTCAATTAGCTGGGTACTCATATGCTGACTGGGCTGGTAATCTTGATGATAGAAAATCAACCAGTGGTGCTTGCTTTTATATCGAAAACTGTTTAGTTTCTTGGTCTAGCAAGAAACAAAGTTCTATACCACTTTTAACAGTTGAAGTTGAATACATCGCAGCTGAAAATGCGTGTACACAGCTTGTTTGGATGAAGCGAATGCTAAGTGACTATAGAATTAAACAGGATTCTATGTTGTTATATTGTGATAATTTTAGTGCCATTAATATTTTGAAAAATCCTATTCAGTATTCTTGTATTAAGCACATTGACATTAGATTTTATTATATCCGTGAATTAGTAGAAGAAAAGGTTATATCTCTGGAATATATACCTACCGAGAATCAACGTGCTGATATTTTCACGAAACCGCTCAACAAAATTCAGTTTAATCAAATGAAAATTGATCTTGGCATGTGCATTATAAGATGATATTTTATGCATTTTTGTATCATATTGTATATGCTTGATAGGTTAGATTTCAATTTTTATAAAATATTCTGAAAAATCTTAATTATTTTTTTTTTTACATTTTTGGCTTGTACTCGACCGATCATGGAAATACATGACCAGTCGTGGTTCGACCAGTCGTGTACATCCATGACCAGTCGAGGAACTCGTGAAACCCTTTTAATTTAGAGAAATCCTTCATCTTCCTCATTTCTATTTCTCCCTCCAACCGGTCGAAACCTCGACTAGTCGAAGCCAACTCCTAAAATCTTCATTGTAAGTGCTCCATTTGCATTTTTTCTTCTAGATTTGAGTCTAGAATACTTCTCTTTTACTCTTGAAGCTATTTATTTTGAGTTTCATTGTGATTTGGGAAAGTTATTCTGAAAAATCTGATATTAGAAAAACCCATTTTCTTTCATTTGCAACTCCTTTTATTCTTTAACTCTTTGTTGCAAATGGCTTCTAGAGGAAGGAAATCAACTTCTCGTGGTCCATCATCTTCCTCCAGATCAGCCCCTCTCACTAAACGTCATCTTACGAATTTTGAGGATGATCCATCATATATTCGTGACATCCGTATGCGAAATGTAATCGTTGAACATCTTGTTGATCTTAATCATACAGCTCCATTTGATATCTTTTCCATGCTACAAGCTGTAGGTTAGGATAACTTACTACATTGGGGTGGGCCTACATACCGGTCCATTGGCCAATCCATGTTTGCATGTATATGTGATTATTCACTTGAAAATTTGACATTTAAAATTGTCACAAGAGAAGGACCATTTAATGTTGATCATCACTTGATTTCTTCTCTTATGAAAATTTCAGTTAATGATGAGGGAGTTCTCATCCATACATTGACTGAAAAATCCTCTCAAACTAAAAAAAATGCATGCTTTCTAAGGATTTATACAATTTGGATGCTCCATGGACGGATAAAGGAAATGCGCTCCCCTTAATGTATCTGTTACCCAAATACAAAGTTTTGCACAGGATTTTTGTGTCTAATCTGTATCCTCGGTCGAGTAATAAAACTGAGTTAATGGCTTTTATGGTTTGTATTCTTCATAATGTAGCCCGAGGTGCTCATTTTATCATTCAGTTCAGACTCCATCCTGGTTATAGTGATATTTCCTTTGGATATTTGATGACCGTATTGGCTTCTCATATGTTAGTCGATATGCTGGTCAGAGAGGCCCCTATCCATCACTTGATATTTAATAATTCTAATCTCAACAAGATGAAGCTGGAATTTCTTCCTGGCCAAGTTGATGGTGGTGGTGTAGCTGAAGCTGTACATGAGGAAGAAGCTGGTGATCTTCCTCCAAATGATACTAACATGGATAATATCTTTAAAGAGCTTGATTCTGACTCTGCAGATGATCCAGATTATCCACCTTCTTCTTTCGATGCACGCTTTGTTGCATTGGAAACTAAGGTTGAATCTTTAAATGCTACGATGGAAAATATGTCTGTTACCCATGATTTACAATTCAAGTATATGCGCAAATATCTTAAGCGCTTGAACAAGGACATGCACAAACTTGATCCCTCCATCCCTGCTCCTTCATCTGGGTCAGATTAGTTCATTTTCTATTTTCTAGTTTGTAATAACCTTCTTTATATCATGTTCACTTGACTGGATTTGCTATTGTCACTATCGTTATTTGTGGCTCAGTTTATCTATTATATGTGTTGCTTATGCTATGGTTTCAATTCTTATTTGGTAATCTCTTCTTTTACTCCTTTCTAATCTGCTTTGTTCTTCCTTTGTCATATTGTGACAAAAAGGGGGAGTAGATATATACTTTGCTTCTTAGTAGTTTAAAGTTGGATTGGTGAAATATGTTACTTAGGAGGAGTATGTACAGTGGCGGTCTGTATGCACATGAGTATATTAGTTGAATATTGATTTCATGTTTATGAATGTGTGTCGGTTTAACAACTGGTGCATGATTCTTTAATCAAATATTCTGTGATATGTATCCTATCTCGAAAGTGTGTTTTGTCACTAATTTGACAAAGGGGGAGACTGTAAGTGCTATAGTGAATAGCCCATTGTGATTGTCAAATTTGTGGTGACAAAGACACTACTTTGAAGATTTTTTATGTGATGAACAAAAGATCTATTCAAGACACAAGATTGGCTTTGAGTAGATAAGCACAACTATTCAAGTTGAAGATCTCGAAGGTGAAGATTTCAGAAGCTTTCAAGTTCTCGTAAGCTATTCAAGTTGAAGATTTCAGAAGCTTTTAAGTTCAAGTTTTCAGAAATTTTTCAAGCTGAAGATTTCAAGTTCAAGAACTCAATCTTCATGATTTTCAAGGTCACTGGTATTCAAGTTTCAGTGTCCTTACTTCACATTGAGGCATGACTGACCCTAGGTTAACCTTTAGAGTAGTCACTTTGGATACATAATCCATATATCTTTTATAAGTGACTTTGATCTGTTCTAAGGCTAGTCCTGGACCTTGTTCGACTAGTCCTAGCACTAGTTCGACCAGTCTAGGAAATTCCTCAACCAGTCCTAAGTTGTTTAGAATTTTTAGGATTTTCTGGTTATTCTTCGACCAGTCCTGGAGACTGTTTGACCAGTCCTATGAATAGTGTCAACTGGTTCTTCGACCGGTCATGGTTCTTTGACTCGAAGTACAGCGTTGAGATTGGGCCATTTTCGACCAGTCGTATGGAGCCTATGACCAGTCAAAGGGGACCTTCGACCAGTCGTAGGGTACCCACGACCGGTCATGCAACAGAAAATCTTATTGCACCCGATTTTTTTTAAATTCTGTTGGTTCTTCGACCAGTCGTAGAAGTCTTAAGACCAGTCGAAGACGTGTTTTGCTCAGGTATAAATAGAGCACGAATCTTAGATTAATTCATATGGAGAAAAAAAAAGAAGAAAAGAAAGTTCAGGCTAATTATTCCGGCCTTCTGAGAGATAAGTCTGTGCTTCATTTTAAGCTAAGTGTACTTATTTAATATTCTCTTTCTTTAGCTTTATTTAGTTGATTTTGTTTCTTGTATTCCAATCTAATCTGAAAAGAGGAATTGTTATTTCCCTTTCTTTAGAATCAAATTCAATTAAGGCTAGCCCTATGTTGGTTTAATTTTAAAATCAATTAGAACTAGAACCTTTGTAATCGAGTACTGGACATTGAACTTGGACATTCAATCATCTACTTTGACTTGGTTCTTTCGGGCTGCTACATCGAAGGAGAAAATCAGGTATTTTACATTTAATTGTAAATTCCTTTCTGTTTTGGTTTCTTTCAAGATTTGCTAGAAAAATCTCGTTGCTTTGGTTATCTGAGGAGAGCCAGCAAAACTCAGAAATGAGATTTTTTAATTATGTAATCCCACAGACAAAGACACAATTGTAAAGGTTTTTGGTGAACCTGTGAAAACCTACATTGTTAGTGAACGCTAATATCCCATGTGTGAGGATATTAGGAGTGAAGTAGCATTTTGTGTGGCTGTTGTATAACAGTTAGTGAACACACAGGTGAACCACTATAATCCCTTGTGTTATGGTTGAATGGTTTATATTTCATATCTTTATTTATTCATTCGAGGAATGTATATGTGGTTGTGAATGTTGTAATCTTTTATTTCAAGCATTGTGGGGAATGTTTTAATAGTTTAGAATTTATTTCTTGCTATTCATTTATCAGCTTGATATTAAATTGTTCCAGTAAGGTTGCCCTGCCATTCTTATGGTGCATGGTTGTCCCTAGAACAATACATATTTGTGATTACAAGTTATTCTTCAGTGCAGGTTGTATTTATTTTTTATTCCTCTTCAGTTTGAGACTTGATACAAAGACCTTTCTAGAAATTAGGTTGTCCTACCATAAACTCTGATTTTTGGTGTAAGGTTGTGCTTAAAACAACATTTGTATCAACCTCTTAAGATTTGAATTTTGAGGTTGCTTTCCAATCTTGCATTGTGGTTTTTTTAGTTATCTTATTGGCTATCATATTCCTTTAATTTTCGCTTTTATAAATTTTTATTTGGTAGAGTTTGTGTGGACTTGCGCAACTGAAACCCATGCACTACAGTCGGTCCCTAAAAATGTATAAATACCCTAGATTCTCTCTCCATTCGCACATTGCTTCCGCCCACAACAAACCTTTTCTTTTACGATTCCTTTCTGTGCAACAAATCTCTGTTGGGCAGACCCGCGCAATGAATCTCATCGTTGGCGCAAGTCTCCCATTGGTTGCGCCATTCCATGCAAGAGACTTTGGTTGTACGGACCCGTGCAACCCAGGACTTGGTGATTTTCCTAGTTTCAATCTTTCCTTCAAAACTTGGTCAAATTTTCAACTTTCAAGTAAACCTGTCCTTCAATCACCCTCAAGTTTGCAATTCCTTATTCATCATGGCCCGTACCAAGTGAACATATAGAATCATGGACCCTCTTACTGACTAACCTTTTCATCAAGACCTACTAGACTTATCTTCCTTCCATCCCTCTCCTTCTTCAGATCAACCACCTACCAAACGCACGAAGACCACAACCCGCAACCTAGCATATTTCAAAGAACCAGTGCTTCTGACTTTTGATTTTACTCACCGAATTGAATCACTACCATCTCCCATTCATCGAGTTATAGTGATGAGAAACTTAGAGCGGCCTCCGAAGCATGGTCGTGTGTAACATCCCGAAAATCGGGGGTCGAGTAAAAACTCCACTCCCGAGTTCCAGAATATCACTTATGTAACATAAATGTGTATGATTGAATGTTGTCTGTGTTAATGTATTAAACATGAGTGGGATTACGCCAGAACAACATATCATACTCCAAAGACAGTTAAATTAGCAAGTGGAAAACTGTGATAGTATGTATAACATATATAAACTATTGTATGTCTCCAGAGTATGAACATGTTATCAGGTTATATACATACATACATACTCTAAAAGTAAACAAAAAGAATATACATGAGTGCTCTAAAAATATAAAATGACAAGTGTCAAGGCATCTAATTAACCTCCCCATAATCCCGTCAATCAGAACACGCATAAAGGAGGGATCCTCCTCATCATCATCATGTCCAGCTCCGCTTCTCAAGCAGCGACATCATCTGCAACCAAAATAGGGATTGGTGGGTGTCCGAAAACACCATCCCGTAACGTGGGAGTGAGTGATCAACTCAGTGGAATAATAGATCAGAGATTAGCATGTTCTAAAATCAATCATGCGATAATAGTAAAGCAATTAATCAAACATTCCTAAATACTGTTGTTAATATAATATGACGTGACATGATGGATGCCCTCACCGACGATCTCCCTCATACGGAACCATCTTACGCTCGCGGCATGCTTTCTTCCTACAGTGCTCCACATCTTCCAGGCACATGCAATGTGATGGTGCTATGATTACCGAGTTATTATTAGTCCTTTTCATACAGCAGGATTGGGAAACTAGGGTACCTTCCTTATATCAATCCCAACACAGATCCTGTCTAGGGTCGTCATTCCTAGTAATCTCATACAATGTTATGTTTGTAGGTCACTGCAAGGGCTGTCAGGGCTATTGCTCGTACTCGTTGCATCGCTCCCCCATCACCTTATCAATACAGGCCTAATTATCCTTAAGACTGCATCAGGACTCGTCGCCCCCATGCAGTGTCAGGATAAACTCAAGGTCACTACAAAGGGCTCGTCACCTGATCAGTGTAGGCCGACAACAAGAATATAGTGTCCCATACCACCATAATTTACTTAGAGTAGGGTGCTCACTGGTCACTACGGGGAGGTTTGTGGCCCCAGCGTAGGCCGACAGCTCGACCACGGTGTCCCATACCACCATGCCCGACTCATGAGTCTTTATGGATCAAGGTACCATGGTTGACAGGGTTTACAATGGTAAGTTCAGTACCCTAGGTTCAAGCAGTTATGATTCATACAGGGTGAACAATCAATGGCCAGTCGGGTTACTTGACGGGCTCGACTAGCACGAGCGCATCGTAAGTCAAACGACATGAAGTGCATAAAACACTTCGCTTGGCCTAACCACTGCCGCCAACTCCAAACACGACTCACGTTCATCGACGCGTCCTTCGTAGCAAATACAAGCTACCCACGAATTTTCTCTATTACCGATTTCCTGGACTAAGTATAGCCCCAAACATTTGTGATTCCACATCATCAATCATATAAGAGTAATGGAAATGAAATACAACAATATAAGCATGTTGTTGCATGTTATAACATACCACTTAAGCAATTCATTCAACACATGCATTTTGTACATATAATGAAATTCATAACTTAACCAACATGATGAAAATCATTTACATCAGCATGTTACTTGAGAATTTAATCTCAAAACTATTTCATAACACCATATACTCAATACATACTAATACAAACATTTATACAAACACTTAGTCTACACACTTAAGTCTACATAGTGTATGTCGACTCAAAGTACGCATTTGGACGAATCTCTTCGCCAAACTGATTATGCACGCATTCCTAATATCCTAATGCGACAAAAAGCCATGTCAACCATTTCAACAAAATATGGATGTATACAGTAATTCCTACAAATGACTAAAATTCCCTAAATCTCATATTTTTCCTACGTTTACGAAACAGGAAACGGACAGCATGTTGTACATGTCAAACGGCGTTGCCGTCGATAATCTACTATTTAACGACATTGAAAGTGTTGAAAACAGCCAATCAAAGCGTCTAAAATCCGCACCTTTCACTTTATATTTGTATCATTTTGAACGGAGCGTATACACTTCGTCAACGGCGTACAGGCGACCTAATGCACACTTACATCAGCTACTTTGCTATTTGAATCAAAGAAATCCCCAAATCAGCAAGCGGTTAGGGTTTTCCTTACCTAGAAGTACATCGGAATCACCAACAAAGTGATTGGAATACGTCGCTTAAGCACGTGCAGCAGCAGCAGCAGCAGCAGGTGGCAGGAAAATCTCTCTCACCCTCTCTCACAATCTCTCACTTTTTCTCTCACTCTGCTAGGGTTTCTAGCAAATTCGGATGGGTGAGAGAAGTGAGGGTTTAAACCCCTTACATAACCTAATTTCTTCCCAAATTAGGCTTGGGAACAATATTTACTTGAGGTCTAACCAATTCGGGGTTGTTTCGATCCAAAAGAGCATTTCTGGAGGTCCCCTGGCCGAACGCGGTTGGACTTAAGCTCATGCATACTGGATCTAGCACACATCAAGTTCTCAGACCGGAAGAGTTCGCAGATTGCACGTGGCGGTCCAATTTCAGTTCAGCGGTCACCGCACCTAGATCAGGTCTATAAGTCTCATGATATGAAAGTGAAATTTTTCCTGATCCGAGGGTGTAATTTGGCTGAATTCTGATGGTCAGAACGCTTAATAATAACGCGTCAAGTCACGTGCCAGATTTGAATTAAAATTTTCAAATCTAACCCTATTCTCACTCTCTTCACTCTAGGCTCAATGAAATAGACTCTGAACGTCGGTTGGCCTTGATTTTTGAAACAGTTGTCTAGTCCAGCTAAGCGGTCATAACGGTCTAAGATTGTAGGTATCGGACTTTCGACGAGCGGTCTAGATCTAATACAAAGTTTCAAAGAGTTCATGAGAGCAAACGTGTTTAGAGTTTGATCCTAGGTTTCAGGGTATTATAGCACCATTGATTTTACAAGTTTTGGGTCTTGTAGAACGTATTTAAAGCGGTCAGGGACAATTTCACAGCTACTCCAGCGTAGCGCTGGCTAACTTATGCTTAATTTCTAAAGGAATTAATCCTAAGTGATTTCTTTGGCTATGGAATTGGGTTCTGAGCGGTTACCAAGGTGTTTTGGTTGACCCATTACCTAAGGACGTCTAACCCCAGGTTGGCAAAAATCCGGAGTGTTATAATCTACCCCCCTTAAAACACAATTTTATCCCCGAAATTGGCCAAGGGTAAGGAGTACTTTTCTAAGGAAGGTTCAAATCCTATTTAATAACCTAATCTTACGTAGAACCTAACTCAGCGGTTTCGATCTTGGGCCAGTGGGGAAGAGGCTAACCATGCTTCCGCTGTGCCACTCTGATCGAACGGTTGTATTGGCTGACCTAACTAGATTGGACTCAATACGTTCTACCCCCCTTAAAACTTGGTTCTACTTAAAGTTCAAGAATCTATGCATCGCTCCGTATATCGGAACGAGGTGCAACTTAGGGGCTATCCTTGACATGAATTAGGAAACAACCTCTCATTACAGTGGTTTTCCTTTGCTAATGATGTGTTGTATGGCATTGGTATCTATGGTGATAAAGATGAGCCTAATCTCTATTGTGGTTGAGTTCAGGGGCAGGTATGAGTTGGTGGCAAGATGTCTAATTCTCTACTGGCTTTAAGTCCTCACCATTTCCCAAAGGCAATGTGATCACGTTTGGTTGTAGGTGGTTGGGCCATCACAGAAGAAAGGTTGTGTAGTGGGTCTAAGCCGGATACATTGACCTTCTGCCAAGACTCTGACAGAAAATTCTTCGTATCAGTTCTTAATCCTAGCCGATGCCGACCCTCTGCTTGATCAGAGCATTGGATTTATTGGTAACTACCAGGATTAAGAGGTCAAGTCAAACCGCGAATACATGCTTACATATACCGTTCCTTTACTCCGTGTTCCCGAATGCAATAAGCCCTTGGGGAAGGCAATTCTAAGGGGTGTGTTGGTTTATTCTAAGTTCAATCTTAGGGATGTAGAAGTTTTCCCTAAGAATGAATAGTTCTAAGGTAAATAAGCCTCCTGAGAGTTACTAAAGGCGCCTAGGAATGTTATGAGGATCTACCCAAGGAAGGGAGTCCCATTCCAACCAATTCTAACTTACTATTCCTTAGCATATACAGGCTTTACACTACTTAAGGTAACTAATAGACTAGTCTGTAACTCAGTAGCTATAATCCAAAGCCTAAGTTTATACGCTAAATGGTTCCATACCATTATTAATACAGGGAATTGCTCTATCGCTTAGGGTCAAGATTATCTAAATGGAATTGGATTTCCTAGATCGTCAGATCCTTCAAATCTAGGAGTGCTAACACTAGGTCCAAAACGCCAAGGGCCTATGTGGCCAGTAGCATTAAGTTGCATTAAATGGAACTGCATTCCTAATCCCATGTCGGGATTGGGTGTGGCATGCTTGGTAAGAGGGTAGGTTGGGATAAAAATCAATTTGTAGGCTGAATCCCAGGATTTACAATATGGCAGTGGCAACCATAGGATACTCCCAATCTAGGGACAATACCTTACAGCAAACGAAACGGCATGCACTCCATTCAATAAAATTTGTCACAATACATGGAATAAAGTTCCACATGGATTATGATAGGAACGCATTCAGCTATGCTAAGGCCAAACCACTAACACAAACACATTTTCTACCTCTGACTTCACTAAACCTAATAACAACAAAACACAAAAATTTTAAAATGGTAATCAAACAATCTACAAGACAACGACATAAATGCCTAATTCTACTAAAGGACTCTACCACAGTCCTGACTTACCTTCTTTAACACTGTCGAGTCTAATACTGTCTGTCGCTCACTAGAGCTCTCTCGGCCATATATTTTCAATATTCCTTAAGCAAAGAAAATGGAGAAATAGGATTGAGAGGGAGGATGGTGGAAAGAGAGAAAAAAAAGCTAAAACAGCCTTAACAATAACCATAGAAAGCGGAGGAAATGCGGAGAAATGGTTGCCCAAATGGACTGAAACGATTCTAGACCCTGTAGAGGGATAAAACAAGCTTCCAAAGGCTGAATTTTTAAAGGAAAAAGAGAACTGTAAAGGGAAATGGAGCTCCACACGATTTCAGCCACATTTAAGGGTTGTAGGAGCTCCAACGGACGAGTTTTGAGAGAGGAGTTGCAAATCATGTTGGAGGGATGGGATAGGGTCATTTTTAGCAATGGGAGGAATTGAGAGTGATTTGGGGTCGTGGTTTTGAGATGGGCAGCAAGAAAAATGAGCAAGGGAGTTTGGGAGGGGGCTGTTTGTGAAAGAAGTACCCTTTTTAGGGGTTTTCGACGGACGGGCGCTATGTGGGAGGGGTGTACTAGCCACATAAGGGCGTGCGCCCAATTTTTTACAGCAAGTGGGACGCACTGTATGGCGATGCATCGCCGGATCGGTGATGGCATCGATGGCCGGCCACCAATCCAGCCGGTGGGACCACATGGGTTGGGTCCCCCCTGCCCTAGGGACCCCTAATATATATGGACCCCACCCCAGATCATTGTATATTGGCCTAGGGAGGCTCAAAACTCCATTCAGGGTGTTCTGGGGCTAGTCTGTAAACCAGAATAAACTTATAGGCCATGTAACATATGATTTTGGGGTAGGAGGAGCCAATCCATCCAACTAACCCATTATTTATAAAATATTTTAAGGTTGGAATGGACAAAAGGCCAATTTTTACATATTTTTACTATTCATTATAAAATTTTGTCGAAGTATGATTTTATATCATTTTCACATTATGATTAATTCCTAACATGAAAGGACTGAAAAAGAATTAAAGAATGGGGCAGTGAGAGGAAGAATTTTAAAGGAATTAGGTGAAACGGGGTTTTTAAGCCCTAGCGGTTGAATGTAAGGGTTATGGTTGCCCCACAGCCCAAGGATTCACATTTTCAGGTTTGGAACCTTTCAAAAAATGTCTCAAACCCACCTACTTACAACCTAGGAGCTACTTAGGTCGCTTCACGTGACCCTAGATGCGTTATGGACTCGATCGAATGATCGACTTGAGTAGACTTCACCTATTAGCGAAACTACGATCCTATAAGTGTTTCTAGGTTCCTTTCGCACCCACCTAAGTCGAAGGAGTGATAGAGTATGTCGCGTGATCATAACCCAGGCCCGGTTTAATCTAAATCATGCTCTGATACCATCTATAACATCCCAAAAATTGGGGGTCGAGTAAAAACTCCACTCCCGAGTTCCAGAACATCACTTATGCAACATAAATGTGTATGATTGAATGTCGTCTATGTTAATGTATTAAACATGAGTGGGATTATGCCAGAACAGCATATCATACTCCAGAGACATTAAATTAGCAAGCGAAAAACTGTGATAGTATGTATAACATGTATAAATTGTTGTATGTCTCCAGAGTGTGAACATGTTAGCAGGTTATATACATACATGTATACTCCAAAAGTAAACAAAAAGAATATACATGAGTGCTCTAAAAATATAAAATGACAAGTGTCAAGGCATCTAATTAACCTCCCTGTAATCCCGTCAATCAGAACATGCATAAAGGAGGGATCCTCCTCATCATCATCAAGTCCAGCTCCGCTTCTCAAGCAGCGCCATCATCTGCAACCAAAATAGGGACTGTTGGGTGTCCTAAAACACCATCTCGTAATGTGGGAGTGAGTGATCAACTCAGTGAAATAATAGAGCAGAGATTAGCATGTTCTCAAATCAGTCATGCAATAATAGTAAAGCAATTAATCAAACATTCCTAAATACTGTTGTTAATACAATATAGCGTGACATGATGGATGCCCTCACCAACGATCTCCCTCATAAGGCACCATCTTACGCCCGCGGCATGCTTTCTTCCCACAGTGCTCCATATCTTCCATGCACATGCAATGTGATGGTGATATGATTACCGAGTTTTATTAGTCCTTTTCTTACAGCAGGATTGGGAAACTAGGGTACCTTCCTAATATCAATCCCAACACAGATCCTATCTAGGGTCGTCACTCCTAGTAATCTCATACGATGTTATATTTGTAGGTCACTGCAAGGGCTGTCAGGGCTGTTGCTCGTACTCGTTGCATCGCTCCCCCATCACCTTATCAATACAGGCCTAATTATCCTTAAGACTGCATCAGGACTTGTCGCCCCCATGCGGTGTCAGGATAAACTCAAGGTCACTACAAAGGGCTCGTCACCTGATCAGTGTAGGCCGACAGCAAGAATATAGTGTCCCATACCACCATAATCTGCTCAGAGTAGGGTGCTCACTGGTCACTACGGGGAGGTTTGTGGCCCCAGCGTAGGCCGACAGCTCGACCACGGTGTCCCATACCACCATGCCCGACTCATGAGTCTTTATGGATCAAGGTACCATGGTTGACAGGGTTTACAATGGTAAGTTCAGTACCCTAGGTTCAAGCAGTTATGATTCATACAGGGTGAACAATCAACGGCCAGTCGGGTTACTTGACGGGCTCGACTAGCACGAGCGCATCGTAAGTCAAACGACATGAAGTGCGTAAAACACTTCACGTGGCCTAACCACTGCCGCCAACTCCAAACACGACTCACGTTCATCGACGCGTCCTTCGTGGCAAATACAAGCTAGCCACGAATTTTCTCTGTTACCGATTGCCTGGACTAAGTATATCCCCAAACATTTGTGATTCCACATCATCAATCATATAAGAGTAATGGAAATGAAATACAACAATATAAGCATGTTGTTGCATGTTATAACATACCACTTAAGCAATTCATTCAACACATGCATTTCGTACATACAATGAAATCCATAACTTTGCCAACATGATGAAAATCATTTATATCAGCATGTTACTTGAGAATTTAATCTCAAAACTATTTCACAACACCATATACTCAATACATACTAATACAAACATTTATACAAACACTTAGTCTACACACTTAAGTCTACATAGTGTATGTCAACTCAAAGTGCGCATTTGGGCGAATCTCTTCGTCAAAATGATTATGCACACATTCCTAATATCCTAATGCGACAAAAAGTCATGTCAAACATTTCAACAAAATATGGATGTATACAGTAATTCCTACAAATGACTAAAATACCCTAAATCTCATATTTTTCCTACGTTTACGAAACAGGAAATAGACAGCATGTTGTACATGTCAAACGGCATTGCCGTCGATAATCTACTATTAAACAATATTGAAAGCATTGAAAACAGCCAATCAAAGCGTCTAAAATCCACACCTTTCACTTTATATGTGTATCATTTCAAACGGAGCGTACACGCTTCCTCAACGGCGTACAGGCGACCTAATGCACACGTACATCAGCTACTTTGCTATTTGAATCAATGAAATCCCCAAATCAGCAAGTGGTTAGGGTTCTCCTTACCTAGAAGTGCTTCGGAATCACCAACAAAGTGATTCGAATACGTCGTTTAAGCACGTGCAGCAGCAGCAGCAGCAGGTGGCAGGAAAATCTCTCCCACCCTCTCTCACAATCTCTCACTTTTTCTCTCACTCTGCTAGGGTTTCTAGCAAATTTGGATGGGTGAGAGAAGTGAGGGTTTAAACCCCTTATATAACTTAATTTCTTTCCATATTAGGCTTGGGAACAATATTTACTTGAGGTCTAACCAATTCGGGGCTGTTTCGATCCAAAAGAGCATTTCTGGAGGTCCCCTGGCCGAACGCGGTCGGACTTAAGCTCATACATACTGGATCTAGCACACATCAAGTTCTCAGACAAGAAGAGTTCACAGATCGCACGTGGCGGTCCAATTTCAGTTCAGCGGTCACCGCACCTAGATCAGGTCTACAAGTCTCATGATATGAAAGAGAAATTTTTCCTGATCCAAGGGTGTAATTTGGCTGAATTCTGACGGTCAAAATGCTTAATAATAACGCGCCACGTCACGTGCCAGATTTGAATTAAAATTTTCAAATCTAACCCTATTCTCACTCTCTTCACTCCAGGCTCAATGAAATAGACTCTGAACGTCGGTTGGCCTTGATTTTTGAAACGGTTGTCAAGTCCAGCTAAGCGGTCATAATGGTTTAAGATTGTAGGTATTGGACTTTCGACATGCGGTCTAGATCCAATACAAAGTTTTAAAGAGTTCCTGAGAGAAAACGGGTTTAGAGTTTGATCCTAGGTTTCAGGGTATAATAGCACCATTGATTGTACAAGTTTTGGGTCTTGTAGAACGTATTTAAAGCGGTCAGGGATAATTTCACAGCTACTCCAGTGTAGCGCTAGCTAACTTACGCTTAATTTCTAAAGGAATTAATCCTAAGTGATTTCTTTGGCTATGGAATTGGGTTCTGAGCAGTTACCAAGGTGTTTTGGTTGACCCATTGCCTAAGGACGTCTAACCCAGGTTGGCAAAAATCCGGGGTGTTACATCGTGAGTATGATTGGGATGAATGGTTGAAGACAACTGCCCACACCCACACACAGCGAAAGGCCCCCTTCTCGAGAAGACACGCCTCCCGCTTCATGCTCTAAGAAGTCTCACTGAAACAAGGCGAAGGAATTTGAAGAAAAGATCAAGGAACACAATAAAAAGAAGCTCCAAAATTCATGGGAATCAGTTTGAGGCATTGAGGGTATTATAAAGTTTGAAAACCCTCGCTCAAAAGGCATAACAGTGATTCCCATCAATGTGCATCACCACCAATCCATCCTTGACTGTGAACTGAAGGATTACGTAGATGGAGAAAAGCTTATGTACACTGCTTCATGGCTGATGAGAGAATCGCGAATCCTCAAGGGGAGATTACAAGTGCACAAACCACGACAAATCATTTACGAAGTCCACCCCGTGATCTTTTTGACCCCTTTTCGTTGTCCACATTACTTCTTTCCTACATATTTTTACGAGACTATTAGACAGCGCTTCAGAGATTGCGATTAACTCTGGGGACCAGAAGATTTCTGAACAAGAGGTCTGTTGACTTCTTGATCCTATTATTTTATTTGGGCAGAAGCCATCTTGAAGAAGCATGCAAGTACACTTGTCAAGGTCGACCTATATGATGCTATAGAAGTTACATCCAAATACTTCTATAAAGAGCCCACCGTGATTAAGGGTTTTCTTGAATACTGGTCACCTACCACCAATTCTTTTCACCTACCATATGGGGAGATGAGCATCACGCTTTGGGATCTGCATCGAATAGCAGGCCTTCCATTAATAGGCAAATTTTATGATGAATTTATTCCGTCGAATACAGAACTATCATTTGTATCTTCTTCCAATCGTAAACCTTCCATTTCTAAAACTACCATTGAACTTTTTAAAGAGATGGGGAAATTTCTGAATTTCCACAAGCTTTCTCCTCTGCAGTGGCTGGCACACTTCTCTAGAATGCTTAGGCATGTCCAAGTCCAGAAATCAACTTTCCCTTTTCTATTACACATTCCTTCATACCAATCTTATATCTTTTTCTACAGATTCCGTAATTGCCGCTGCAAGGAGCTAATGGAACTTCGTGATGACATGAGAGATAGAGAGTAGATTATTGTTCTTTTGGGGAACTTACAGCTTTTCTAGCTTATTGGCTAAGCATCGTAGAACTTCCAAGTTCCAAATGGGCAGACGCAATTCATCCCACCGTCTTTGTTGTTGCCAGTGCTCTAACAGTTGGGCAAAAGTATTCCCTTGCACCCTCAGTGTTATGCTTTACCTACAGAGCCTTTGGAGAAATACCCACGCACATCAACAACCCCATCATTGGATCTTCCTCGGCATATACTGTGTCCTACTATTTTATTGGCTGGTTGGGAGTTTACTTCCCTTGGGCTTTTGAAGCACCAGAGAAGGCATATATTCATCCTATGCATCTCCCACTCTGGTTCTTTCAGCAAAGGGCTATGGCCAAAAGGTCATACGAATGGGTAGCCAACAAAATTCGAGATGATGATAAAAAAGACTTCTTCCAATTTCCTCTTCATAGCTACATTGAGGACACTGACATGGTGGATCAAGGAACACTTACTGTAGCGGAAAGAGCTTTCTTTCTCTCTATTCGCTCCTGCAGCTTACCTCTCCGAGAAGGGACGAAATTTTGGCAAGAGCCCTATTATCCTAGTCGCTTTGCTAGCCAATTCGGTTATGACCAAGCAATGTCGAAAGACTGTGGATTGGTCACCAAAAGGATGCGTTACTAAGGAACTAGTCCTATTAATTGGGCCATGATATGGAAGCAATTACTAGGCGGTCGTATTAATTTTTCCTTTATAATTCTCAGCTGCGACCACATGGTTCACACTTCATACAGCTGGATGCGGTGGTGGGATCATCAGTCATACTTGGTCAACAAGTGTTTACCCGTGGACTCCACCATCTTTCTTCATCCACCCCATCTAAGGGGTAGAAAATTTGAGGACGGAATTGGCTTTATTCCGGAGAAGAGCCATGCATCTCATCACGGTGAGATTTGTAGGAAAATATCAATAGAAGAGCCGATCCGCGAGACGAAACCCATTCATACCCAAGATGGCTGGTTTGCCCACGGGGTTTTGATGGAATTTGAACAAGTTCCTTGTGACTTTGGTGGTCCGGCCATAGAAAATGTTTAAGGAACATCTTCTCCTATCCTTGTAGAAACTACAACAACTTAAGAAGGACCAGTTCAGGATGAACCAGCCCCTCCTGCACAACCTACTCCTCCTAGCTCATCGTCCCCTATGACCTGATTACCATCACGCTTGCAGGTGTCATTACCTATTTCTCACAAAGGTGACAGGAAGGCATCTACATCCCCTTCCATTCCCACTGATAGAGAGCTTCAACCAACAAGTAGCCGAGCCGCCTCTTATAAGGGAAAGCAGGTCATAATTGATGAAGTGGAAGAGGAGAGCTTAGAGGATGAAAGCTTGACCTCTTCATCAGAGGGTATAACCTCTACAGACTATGAGGATGATGAAGATGCTGTGAGTAATGAGGACAAAGATGATGACTTTGAGGAAGGAGAAGTCAATATAGATGAAGAGGAGGATACAAATACTAAAAATATTGTAAAAGAGCACCCTCCTATGGCTTCCGAAATCCCTCCCAGTGCCAACATTCCAGCAAAGTCTCCTGCAACAATTGAGGAAGAAGAGGAACCCTTAGATTATGGGGAATACGGATATTCTCCTGGTAAGGATTTTTTAAAAAAATTCTTTAGATATTTATATGTATATTTGGCAATAATTATCTCATCATGATTGCCATATCTTCATTTTAGACGCTCAAGTTGCTAATATTGAAACGGACAGTGATCCTTCCTTAAATCCTCCTCTAACTGCACCAATGACTTCACTAAGGGTCCCTCCAATTCCATTGACAACACTAAAAAGGGTAGCTCATGAAATTATCTTTCCTGTAGAGGCTACCAATTTACCTACTACTACCAGAGATTCAAGCACGGAGGCCAGAGCACCCTCTTTCGTTGATATGTTAAGAGTTGTCCCCTCTACAGTCAAAGAAATCCTTCCTCCCGTCAGTCACATGTCTGCAGCAGGTGTATATATACATATATTGACTTTTTAGTAACTGCTCATCTTCTAACTCATATTGCTTATCTTAGCTTTCTTCCATCTTAATATTACAGGGACCCCTCTTCGTAGTAGAGCGAAAAGTTCTGAATCCATGGTCACTGCTTCCGAGCTATCATCTCTTGCAAAGATCCCCATCCACAAGATGCTTTTAATGAAGAATTCTTTATAAGTGATAGTTCACATTTTTAAAGATCTTGAACAATGGCTAGACCTAGATATTGCCATTGAAATTCTCAAAAGTTCTGCGAGAATGAAAAGAATTAAAATCTCTGCTCAGCGCGATTCTCTTCTCAGATTTCACGATTCAATAATCTCTTTGGCATCAACAGAGAATGTTACAATTGCTCCTGTGATTCTGGAGTATGAGAAGTAGTTAACTTTGTCTAAGGAAAAGGCTTCCCTCATTGCTTCCACTATCTCTGAATTTGACCAGGAACAACTAGCTCTTCAAGAATAGCCGAAGATCTATATTGATGACAGAGTGATTATTCAAGATCGCATCACTGCTCTGAAGGAAGAGATCTCGCAACTAGAATTGAAAGGTCATGAAAAAGAACTATCCATAAAGGAGATTGAGGCAAAGATTCAAATTAATATTTTGTCCGTTAATGCTGAGAAGTCTGATCTACTCAAGAGTGAAGAAATGATTGCGTCCTTGGAAGGTAAACCAGCCGACCTTCTTGACCAAGCAAAAGTAATACTTAGGGAAAAGTCAAAGCATGTTATAGCTTAGATGCAATTAAAAGAATACTTACAGAAATATATGAAGATAGTGGGAATCATAGAAGAACTTTAAACATGTAATTCCTTAATATATATATATATATATATATATATATATATATATATATATATATATATATATATACACACATACTCTTTTCCCTCTTTTTATTTATTTTTTAAACAAGTAATCTCTTATAACTTTTGATGATTTTTTAAGTAATCCCTCTTTTTTATGCATACCTATATCATACATTATTCTAAATATGTCATTCATGCAGTAATCTTAGCACTTCTAATTGATGGATTAATATAAACATTAGTATTTTATGCTTGTCAATGTGGGATTTCCTATATGACTTCATTTATCTATATATATATATATATATATTCATTGGCGGTGCTAAATTTCAATTCAGTTAGTCACACACAGTTCAGGCTCTTGAGTAGTGGAGCCGAGTCTCACGTGACGGCCTCTGTAACTCTTAAGAGTTCACTGGACTTCTCATAGCATAGGGAGTTCACCAACCGTCATCCATCAGAGGGGCCTAGTGAAGCTATCGAGGCTGTGAACTCGGTTAGAATTACGCACAGGGTTGGCCGCAGTAACTCTCTAAAGTTCACGGGGTGCACAAGGAAACCTTTGGGGTACCAAATCCAAGGCTGTCAATCCGTCAATGAGTAGGTTTAAGCCCTTCCTCATGAATTAGTACTGAAATCAAACCATAAATCTGGGGGCCTTACGCATGGTTGGCCTATCTAAAGCTCACACTTCGGCTCTCATTTTCTTCGTCTACAAGGTTGAGCCCATTCACGGGAGGGTATTTTCCTCCATTCCCCATGACGCTACCGAAAATCTATATAGACAGCATGGGTTTACGCGTGACTGGCCATTGAGGACTTTTGGCCTTTTAGGCTTTTGGTCATTGGCTCTATCAGCCGCCCACATGGGTATGCATACGATGGCCTTCACGGGCTTTTTAGGGCCACTGGCTTCTCACCGCTACCCAAATGGCACTCTTGATAGGTCTCAGGCGCGATCGGCCATTGGCTTAACTAGGCTGCCTTAAAATGCCTCATAAGAAAATGATAGGTATGATCAGTTGTTGTTAGAATGAAAAACATCTCTGCCTGAAATTGACATGTCACCCCTTCTATTAATATCTTCAATTATGCACATTTGTTCGTCTGTGTTGTTTGTAATATACCAACTTGGTAAAGGTATCAATTTCAGGCAGGATTTTGTAAGGCTAACCTGATGATGGTGATGTTCACCTTTTCTTTTGTAATATTTATTATTTCATGGCCTTGATATGTTTGTAAACTTCTTCTTTATCCACTCATCTTGCCCCCTTTTGATACAGAATTATTATTCTGATGATATTCTGGATCAAAATCAGCAGTATTTCCAAGAATAATATCTTTTTGACAAAGCAAGCATTGACCGACATATGCTTTTGTTTGCTCCATTAAAGTATACTTCTTTCATCAAGTACAACTTATCTTATTTAATCTTGAATTTTCCCCCTGATATGATTGCAACTACTGTTAGGCAGCCAAGTATCTCTTATTAAACAAATTCCACTCTTTTAGGTTTACTTTCATATTTTCATCCTTGGTTATGAACTGATGCACTGACATTACTTTTACTTCAACCAGGACCAATGCTTACACACTGTAGGATCCATGTGGTGCTCTCGGCATCATTAACCCTCCTTATAAATTCGACCTGTATTAGCTTATTCATTGCTTCTTCTATCAAGGGAACCAAATCTTGACGGAATCGCCCTTGCGTTTGTTTAATCGACTCTTCCCCCATAGAGATATTGAAGCAGTGCATTACCGCAGAAGACTGCACGACTGTAATCATATTTATTAATGAGTCTGCCCCCAATCCTTGAAATTTTATTCACTTATCCTGACCAATTCTGTAACGTCTTGGAAAAATCCATACATTGACCCGAGTATCACCTTTCGCAGAAATCATTTAGAACCAAATCCTTTAAAAATTTAACGTGAATTAACTAGCGTTAAACTAGATTACTTGTGAAATTAGCACCAACCACTTTAAATATGTTTTGTAAGACCCAAAAGCTATAGAATTGTTAACGCCATATTACCATGAAATCTAGGATCCAACTCTAAGCCTAGTTACTCTCGAGAACATTCGAAAACTTCATATCGGACCTGGACTATACGTCGAAAGTCCGATTGCGATGAACTTAGGCAGTTATGACTGCCTAGTTGGACTTGACTGTCACCTCGAAAATCAAGCCCAAACGATGTCCTGAGAGCATTTCCTTGAGTCAGAGTGAAGAGTGTGAGAAAGTGAAGATTTTTAAGAAATTAAATATGAATTTAAGAAATCTGAGCTGTGTCGATTGCGCGCCATTTATAAGCATTCTGACCATTATTTTTTGACCCAAATTCACCCTTGGATCAGGGAAGGTGGTCCATGCATGTCAAAGTACTTGTGGCCCTGATTGAGTTTTGGTGACCGTTGAACTGAAACTGGTCCACCACGGTCAATCTGGAAATCTGATCAGACTGAAAACTTTACCTGCTTAAGATCCTCTACTAGTGAGCTTAAGTCTGACCACATTTGATAAGAGGACCTCCAAAAGTGTTCCGTTGGATTGGAAAGAGCATGATTTGGTTATAACCTAAGTATACCTTAGCCCTAGGGCTATTTCCATTAATTTTGTGCTTATATAAAGGCCTTAAACCCTCTCTCATAAGTCCCATACAAATTTCCAACCCTAGCTAATATAAGAGAGAGAAAAGAGAGAAAAAGTAAGTGTGAACCTAGTGTTTCATCTTGGGAATCTTCCCAGTTCCTCTACGAATCAATCCATCATATCTCAATCGTTATTCCGGCGATTCTAACTCCGTTCTTGGGTAAGTCAATCAAACCCTAACCCATTTGAAGCTTATAATAGTTTAAGTGATATTGTAGCTAACCTATTTCATACCTTAGGTTGCTTATCCGCCGTTGATGAAGACTTATCGTCTAAATCATATTCATATCGCGCTTTCCGGGTAAGGTGCGGACTATATACACTTAGGTTATGGTTTTCAAGACTTTCAATGTTAGATAATGATTTATTCATGACATGGAGGCTATTACACATGTTAAATGCGCTATCTATTTTGACTTACGTATATGTATAACCTATGCTGTAAATAGAGTATTTCATGTATATGTTAGAATGTCTGTATGCGTATGAAATTTAATAATGTGATTGCCATGATTTATTATCGTTAGTACATGATTGTTATGTATGCAACAACTCCTTGACGAAAGGATTTGCCATAATATGCTCGACATACGTAATGTATGTTGAATAATGTAGTCTAAGTGTTTGTATAAATGCCTGAATGAGTTGGTATTCAGTAAAGTGGGATTTTTAAGGTTGTTGAGATATGAATCTCAATTACCTTACTTGTAAGTATGGTTTCCTCCATGAATTGTTTAGCCTATTTGATTCATATTAACTGTGTGTGTGATTTCACTGCATTTATGTTTAAGTTATATTTCATAACATGTTTATTGGAAAGTAGAATATGAATCAAATGTGTATTTTTGAGCTTTTACGTGATTGAGACTATATTACAGTTGGTAACAGCCTTTAAACTGGTGGTTGAGGTTGTTTTCACCATACAGGATGTGTTCAACGAATGCAAGTCGTACTTGGGATGTTCAACAGTGGTTAGGCCACACGGAATGTTTATGCATTCCATGTCGATCAACTCAACGTGCGCTTATCCTAGTTGAGCTTGTCAAATAACCTGATTGACCGATGTATGTTCACCATGTTTGAACGCTATTATTTGAATCTAGTGTACCAAACTTACCAGTGAAATCCTATTAACCTTGGTACCTCGATCCCCTAAGACTCATGAGCCGGACATGGTGGTATAGGATACCGTGGTCGTACTGTCGGCCTACGCTGGGGGGACGAGCCTCCCTGTAGTGACCAGTGAGCATCCTACACTCGTGAGCAGATTATGGTGGTATGGGACACTATATTCGCGTTGTTGGCCTACACTGATTGGTGACGAGCGCTCTGTAGTGACCTCGATCATATCTTGATACTGCGGACAGGCGACGAGCCTTTTTACAACATCTAAGGTATATTAGGCCTGTATTGATTGGTGATGAGCCCTTTATAGTGACCTATAACAGTAATATTGTATGAGATTTCCTAGGACTGACGACCTTAGAATGGATCATTGTTTGAAAATTGATATAAGAGAGGTACCTTAGCTTCTCAATCCTGTTGTATGAAAAGGACTAATAAGAACTTGATAAACATGTTCATAACATTGCACTGCATATGCCATTGGCGTTGGTGTAGAGCACAGTCATAGTGATTCATGTCGCGATCATTAGATGATGTCGCAAGAGGGAGATTTTGGTGAGGGCATGCATCATTTCCTCATACCATTGTTGTATTAACAAGTGTATCTAGGACATGTTTGATTGTACTGCTTTATCATTACTGCTTGATTAAATTGATAACATGTTAACCTTTGCTGTATAGTTTCATTGAGTTGATCACTCACTCCCATGTTCTGGGACGGTGCTTAAACATCAACCAGACTCTGACTTAGCTGTAGGTGATGGTGATGCCTGCGAGGTGAGCTGGAGTTCAATGAGGAAAAGGAGGCATTCTCGTTCATGCATTTCTCAGGCGGGTTCATGTGAGTCGTGTCCTGATTGAAGGGAATTTTGGGCTATGATTGTAGCGATTTATCACATTTTTTTATATGTATTTTGAGACATGACTTGTAACTATGACCTGACAGAGCTTACATATCTTGGGGACTCATGTTGGTTCATATATGTATTTCAATTTTTTGCTTGCATTCTTAGATTGTCCCTGAACTATGTTTGCTGATTTAGCTTAATCTACCTCATGTTTATGCACTAATACAGATAACATAAATCCATCTCTAAATATGTTGCATAAGTGATGTTTTGGAACTCTGGAGGTAAGTTATACTCGACCCCAATTTTCAGGACATTACAAGTTTGTATCAGAACATGATCTGGATTAAACTGGACCTGGGTTATGGTCACACGATGCACGCTGACGCCACTTTAGCATAGGAGGGTGTGAGAAAAATCTAAAAATAGGTTTAGGACTCCCAGTTTTGTTTGTTGGCGAAAGTTTACTGAAAATGATCGCCGAGATCGAGTCCCTGCACACTCCTGATCAACGCGACAACCCCAAATCACTTCTAGACCGACAATTGATGGGTTTAGATCACGTTTCATTACATCTCAGCTGTTAAAAATTGGCAAATATGCATATGTATCATTTTTGTTCCAAAACGACCCGAAACGAGCTGAACTAGAGTAAGGGCCCAATCGAGGCTATTTTAAGGGGACCCAGGGTAGGACCCACATCATTTTGGACCCAAGGGGGGGAGGAGGACCTCGCAAGAGGGGCGAGCCCTCGCCGGGAGGTCCAGAGAGCAGCGAGGCCTCGTCGACCGGCGGACCAGGTTAGGGCGGGCCGTCGAGCCGATGCCCTTAGGGGTCTAGTGGGACCAACTGGTCCACGGTTTCTCATCTAAAACCCGCCCAAACATCTCCTTCCTTCACAAAACCCACCTCTAAGCTCTCATTTTTCCTCAAAACATCTCATTTCCCTCTCAAATCGCCCTTCTAATCACTCTTTTCCTCATTTTTCTTCAAGCCATACATCCTTCCACCATTCTTAGCAATACCCATCTTCCAACCCCCTCATTTCCTTTAATTTGAGCTCCTAAACCCCCCATTTGAGTCTCAAATTCGTGTAAACCCACTAACTCATCCTATTTTGTCATTTTGAATCTTTAAATCCCCTTCATTTGAGCCTTTACACCTTCTTTTGAGGCTCAAATCCATGGAGACCCAAATATCTCATTCCTTTCTTTCCTTTTCTTCACTTTTCCATGGCTTTCATGGAGGTTATTGTGGCTCTATTCTCCATTGAAAGGGCCTCGCTATATGCCCTAGAGGGGGAGTGAATAGGGCAATGCCAAATAAAACTTATAACAGCGGAATAATAAAAGATATAAAGCACAATGCTGAATATAAAACAATCACAATAGCCTAAAATAAAGAGATTGATACTTTATCAGTTCTAAGGACAACCTTACACCAAAAACCAGAGGTTTAAGGTAGGACAACCTTATTTCTAGAACGTCCTTTGTATCACAAATCAATGAGGAATAATAAGCCAGAAAATCAAAATAACTTGCAGAAAATAAATCCTAAGTTATTACAACATTCATCCACACTTGCTTGAAGTGATTACAACATTCATCCATAAACACTCTCCACAAAACAGAATGAATAAAAGAATGAAAGAGTAAAACACATCCACAACACAACGATATATAGTGGTTCGCCTGTGTGTACATCAACTATTATCCAACAGCCACACAGATTGCTACTCCACTCCTAATATCCTCACACAGGGGATATTAGCATGCATTATCAAAATAGGTTTCACAGGTTCACCTAAAACCTTCACAATTGTATCTTTGATCTCGGGCTTACACAATCCAAAAACCCCACAATCTAAGTTTACTGGCTCTCCTCAAATAACCAATACAATGAGATTTTTCTGGTGAATCTCAAACAAAAACCAGAGAAAGTAAATTATAAAACATGTAAAATACCTGAATCACCTTTCGAAGAAGCCCGGTAGAACTAATCAGAGTAGAAGTTTGATTCGACGTTCAAAGTCTAATACTCACTTTAAGAATGGTTCTAAGTCTAATTGATTTTAAATCAAACGGGCTAGATCTATTTGATTTTGAATCCAAGAAGAAGGAATATCAGAAATTCCCCTTTTCTAATAAGTTGGAATGTAGATCAAAATCAAATAAGAATAAGCTAGTAAAAGGAATATTAAATAAGCACAAAGAAGCTTAAAATAATCACAAACTTATCTCAGAGAATAGCCTAAAGAATGGTTGAATAGAATTGAATTGAAGTACTGAAACTCTAAGTTCATGCACTATTTATAGCCTGAAAAATCCCGTCTATGACTGGTCTTAGGATCCTAGGACTGGTCGTAGCTTCAAAAATTTTCGAAAGATTTTTGCAGGATAAGATTTTCTTTTCCACGACCGGTCCTAGGTGGTCTATGACCGGTCGTGGGTCACCTATGACCTGTCGTAGGACCCCAAAAATGATTACTAGAGTTTGAGTCGTAGGTCTACGACCGGTCGAAGGATGAGTCATAGAACTCACAGGACTGGTCGTAGGATGTCCAGGACTGGTCGTAGGACAACAAGAAAGATCTAAAAATCTTCAACTACCTAGGACTGGTCATGAAAAACTTAAGACTGTTCGTAATAAAGCTAGGACTGGTCTTGAAGTCCCTGGGACTGGTCGTAGAACACTCCAAATAAGCATATTAAAATATATGAGTTATGTATCCAGAATCACCTACAGTAAAACCCATCCTAAGGTTAATCTAAGGTCAAATAAACCTTAAAAGTTAGATGGACATTAAAAGTCTGTACACTCAGATGACCCTTAAGAGAAGCTTGAGAATATACAAATCTTGTAGTAGGCCTTCTTGAGCTTGATCTTGACTTGACACAGTCTTCTACTAAACTTGAACTTGATCGAATCTTTGAACAAGCAATCTTGAAAACTTCTATTCTTGAATTCTTCATTCATATCTTGAAAACTTTCTTCATTTAAGATCTTGTCTTGAAATGCAATGACTTGATATGTCTTGATTGTAATGAATAGTCTTCAAACATAAAACACAAAACATACAAGATAGATATAGTCTTTGACACCACAAAATTTGAAAATCAAAGGGATATGAAATCATAGCACTTACATCCATTTTCTCCATCCTTTCTTTCATGGGGAAGAAAAGAGCCCCCGTAGATGAAGCCGGACCTAATCGCCCAACTTGTTCTAGAAGAACGAGGGGTGTCACCGCTAGTTCAAGCACCACTCGTGAATTGCAGACGAAGCGGGATCTAGATCCCCATGCTCCCATGGGAAGGTCCTTGTTGGCGGAGTTGTCTAATGGTGTTTTCGAAGGCCGCAGGGTCCTTTTTGAAGCTCATGTTGATGCGTGGCTATTTGAAGAGTTCTTGTTGTTTGATCGTCTGGTTAAAGCCCAGTGGGGTCCGCTATTTGAGGGTGAGCATTGTGCTAATGTGGGTACTGTCCGCACTTTCTACATCGACATCCGAGAGCCAACGCTGGAGCCCTTACAGTTTAGAATTCTAGTCGAAAGAGATCAGGTGGCCATAGTTGACGTTGCTTTAATATCTCAGATTCTGAATGTGCCACTTGGTGAGGTTCACACAAGTGAGAAGAATCTGAGTAGTGCACGCGAGAGGGATGGCAGCACACGATTCCTTTATGGTTGTCTCGTTGAATGACAGCCTAACAGAAGCCTTCTAGTGACAAATATGACAAATGACTTCCGTTTACTTCACCGCATTTGTACGTTCAACGTCTATCCCAAGTGGATCAACTGCAGTGAGTGCACGCGCCTGATGGTGGATTTCTTGTATCAGGTGGGGTAGGGAGAGATGCTTTGTGTGCCTACATATGTCTTGCGATAGATAGTCCTTATCGCACGTTTGAATAGAAGGACTAAATCTCTCCCATTTGGCTGACTTATATACAGGATTGTACTTGAGTTTGACTATAGACTTGGGGCGGAATTGCCAATGCCAGTCCATTACATTACTAAGACTATTCTCAAACAGATGGAGATCGGGCCTCGGCAGCGACAAGCCCTACTTAATGAGAGTGAAGATGAGTCAGAAAGTGAAGAAGAAGAGGAGAGCAATGAAGAAAGTGGAGCAAAGATAGAAGAGGAAGAAGAGCAGGACGAAGAAGAAGAGGAGGCTCAGGATACTGATGAGAGTCCTCCTACTACTCAGGAGCATGATCCTGATAAGGCTGATAGAGAAGCCCGTTTGGTTAGGTTTGAGGAGGGCCAAGCCACTCTTCGGCAGGATATTATGGATCTACGGGGCTACGTGAAGCACAAGTTTAGGAAAGTAACCCGCACTTTGAAGACGATCCTATGTTGTTTGTAGGATAAGGCTGCCCCTCCTCTATAGCCAGATTCTAAGGAATAGTCCTTTATGTAGTCATTGTTTGTTTGTTGTTACTTGTTCTTGTGTGTGGTTTGGTAGTTGTTCGGTAGTTTGGTAGTTAATTAGTGTTTAAAGTTTAGTGTTTGAAGTTTAGTTGTTTTGCTCACATGCTTTCTTTATCGCGATTCATATAATGCTGCACATCATGTATTGTGACAATTTTGTTAAATGAAATGCATGTTATTTCCTTGGCTTGTGAAGTGAATGCTATGTGGATGGGCCTGTGTGAATGCCTAATCTCACTGGTTACACCCTCTGTTGTACGTAGGGTATGCCACCTAAGGGCTCGAGGACTTCGGCCCGTCTCTCTCTGGGTGAGTCGCTCAACGGGGCCCTTCCCCTAAGCGATAGCCATATGGACCCCCATTCAGGCCCATCTCGTTCTGATCCTATGCCAGATACTTAGCCGGCTTCTGGCCATGCTGCTGGGCCACCTCCTGTGACACCTTTTGTAGTATCTCCTGTCACACCTTTGGTTCTTGAGCAGAATCGTGCGTCTGCATCAACGCCTTATGCATCGCAGTCCGCTTCGCCTCTTGATATGCTAGAGCAGATGATGTTGTTGATGCAGCAGCAGCAGCAGCAATAGTAGTTCTTATCCTCCATGGCTGGTATCTTTGCTCAGTCGATGGGGGCGACTCCACCTGCCTCGTCTTTACGTCCAGCTGGGAATACTAGTGCCAGCGGCACATTCGAGCTATTTCGACACTTATGACCTCCTACATTTGTGGGTACTCATAGACCCAAGGAGGCTGAGTATTGGATTGACCACATCTCTAAGATGCTAAGACCGTTGCACTATTCTGAGGTGGAGCAAGTTGAGCTTGCCACCTTCATGTTTGAGAAGGAGGCCAGCTTATGGTGGGATAACATTCTCCGCACAGTTGCAGAGGGATTTTTATGGACGTGGGAGGTGTTTAAGGCCCGCTTCCACGAGAAGTATTTTCCGGTCACTTACTGACACGAGAAGGAGAGTGAGTTCCTTCGCCTTCGTCAGGGAGGAATGTCAGTGACAGAGTATGAGAACCAGTTTACGGAGCTGGGCAGGTATGCTCCTTTGATTTTGGGTGATCATGCCGTTGCAGATGCAGCATTTTTCTGAGGGTCTGCGGCCCGAGATTCGATTGAAGATGTGCTGTGCGAGCATCTCTTCTTATGCTGAGTTGGTGAGCATGTCCCTGCGAGCTGAGCAGGAACGGGGTAGGTTGTCCCATATGCGTGCACCTATGGTTCCCAGGCCGCGACCTGATTTTTTGAGTAGGCCTTTCCTCGGTAAGAGGCCTCGTGTTGATTCACCGTCGAGGTTTTTGCCATCTCCTGCCCATGTGAGGTGACTTGATGTGTGGTGCAACTACTGTAAGAAGCCAGGCCACACTGAGGTGACTTGTTTCTCCAGGATGCGAGATAGTGATTTCTCGCCGCCTCAAAGGATCAATTGTCTGATGCCTCAGGCTATTTCTGCACCACCCCTTCAATCAGCACCAGCTCATCCTTCCTTCAGACCACCAGCACCTCATTTCAGGCCTCCACAATGGCCCATGGTACCTCCACCGCATCACCCACAGCAGGCTCAGGTTCATGCGCTCACAGCTGAGGCGCCCGAGGTAGATTCAGCACCGACATCTTTTGAGGTTCTCGATCACATTCTATGTATGCCTATCTTTTTATTGGTGGACACTAGGTTCACTATTTTGATCATCTCTTGTGCTGCAGTCAAGCGGTTAGGTTTGGTTACGACTCCTATGAAGGGAGTGAGACTCACTGCAGCTACAGGGACCACTTCAGATATCACTCGGACCTGTGAGTCTTGCTCGATAGATTTGGGTAGCTGGACAGTGGTCATCGACCTGATTGTAGCCCCACTGTGTCACTATGATGTTATATTCGGGATGGATTGGCTCACAAAGATGAGAACAAAGATTGATTGCGAGGCCAGAGTTGTGACAGCCTACGGACTTGAGGGCACAGTCTTTATATTTCCAGTTCAGGTCAGTTGGTCCTGTCGAGTTAGCAGTTACGCTTCTTTGTTAGAAAGTTTTGATGATCCGGCGTTGGGAGTTATGCCAGTGGTTTGTGATTTCCCGGATGTATTTGAGAAGATTCTGGGACTTCCCCCTCGGCGCGAGATTGACTTTACTATCGATCTGGTGCTCGGTACGACACCTATTTCCCTGCTGACGTATCATATGCCTCCATGTGAAATAGAGGAACTCAGGAAATAGATTGATGTCTTGCTTGAGGTAGGCTTTATTCGACCGAGTGTCTCACCTTGGAGAGCGCCTGTCTTATTTGTGAAGAAGAAAGACGGTTCCCTATGGTTATGTATTGATTATCGCAGACTGAATTAGGTGACAGTGAAGAACAAGTATCCCTTGCCCAGGATCGATTATATGTTTGATCAGTTGAAGGGGGCACGTTATTTCTCAAAGATAGATTTATAGTCTGAGTATCATCAGCTGCGCATCAGGGATAAGGACGTGTAGAAGACTGCGTTCAGGACCAGTTTTGGTCATTATTAGTTCCTTGTGATGTCTTTTGGACTCACTAATGCTCCGACCGTGTTCATGGATCTGATGAACAGAGTATTTCGGCCATTTCTGTTCTGATTCGTCATCATCTTTATCGATGACATCTTAATATACTCCCCGAGTCGGGAAGAGCACGAGGAGCACCTGAGAGCGGTATTGAATACTCTTAGGGAGAATCAGCTTTTTGCGCAGTATAAGAAGTGCCATTTCTGAAAGGAAGAAGTCAAGTTCCTTGGACATGTGGTGTCCAAGGAAGTTATAGCAGTCGACCTCGCCAAGGTAACTGTGGTTTAGGATTGGAAGCAGCCTGGTTCAGTTACTGAGGTGAGGAGTTTTCTTGGGATGACAGGTTACTATCGACGATTCATTCGAGACTTTTCCAAGATTGCCAGACCGTTGTCTCAATTGACACGGAAAGACTTGAAGTTTGCCTAGAATGAAAAGGCCGAAGCAGCTTTTCAGGAGCTGAAGGACAAGTTGACGTCCACCCCTATGCTAGTATTACCAGAGTAAGGGGTTAAGTATATTATATATACTGACGCGTATCACGTTGGTCTAGGTTATGTCCTTATGCAAAAGGACAGGGTGATTGCTTATGCCTCGAGACAATTGAGGAAGCACAAGGAAAATTACCCTACACACGACCTAGAGTTGGAAGCTGTCATTTTCGCATTAAAACTCTGGAGACATTACCTCTACGGAGAGGAGTTCGAGCTCTTTTGCGACCACAAGAGCCTTAGATATATATTCTTGACTTGAATATAAGGCAGCACCGATGGATGGAAACCTTGAAGGACTTTAAGTTCGAGGTCTCCTACCATCTAGGCAAGGCAAATCTTATGGCAGATGCATTGAGCCGCAAGAAGACTATAGAATTTGCGGCTCCTCTTATGATTGCAGAATGGGATATAGTGGAGTTTTTGCGAGACTTTAAACAGAAACTCACGGCAGAAGATCCGTATGAAGTCGTCTCACATGCTCGTGTACAAACCCTCGTTGATGGCAGGATTATCGAGGCTCAGGCAAACGATGAGCTTTTGGCGAAGATGAAGGAGCGGGTTGGTGCAGATGAGGACTCTGAGTGGACTGTTAGTACGGATGGGGGCTTACGTTATCGAGGCCGCCTATGTGTCCCAGACATTTCTGACTTGAGGTGAGAGGTTCTCGAGTCAGCCCACAGTTCAAGGCTTGCGATGCATCCAGGTAGCACGAAGATGTATCAAAACATGAAAAGATCGTACTGGTGGGACAATATGAAGGTCTACATTGCTGAGTTTGTATCTTGTTGTCTCATGTGTCAGCAGGTTAAGGTAGAGCATCGTCGACCTCCTGGATTGCTTCAACCCATGCCCATAACTGAATGGAAGTAGGACTTCATTTCTATGAAATTTATCTCTGGACTACCGAAGACGAGGAAGGGACATGACTCTATTTGGGTGATCGTTGATAGGTTGACAAAGTCAGCTCATTTCCTACCGATCAGAGTTACGAATTCTGCAGACGAGTTGGCTAGATTGTAAATCAAGGAGATTGTATATCTACATGGAGTTCCCTTGGAAATTGTGTTAGATCGAGACATGCAATTCACATCTATCTTCTGGACTCGTATCCAGGAAGTGATGGGTGTGAAACTGAAGTTCAGTACCGCGTTCCATCCACAGACAGATGGGCAGACGAAGCATGTAAATCATGTGCTGAAAGATATATTGGGGGCTTTTGTGTTGGATTTCAAGGACAGTTGGGATGACTGTCTTCCTTATGCAGAGTTCGCGTATAACAACAGCTTTCAGGCAAGTATCGGTATGGCTCCCTATGAGGCACTGTATGGTCGCTCGTGTAGAGAGCCGCATTGTTGGGCAGAAGTGGGCGAGAAGACTCTGATTGGCCTAGAATTAGTTCACGCGACTTCAGAGAAAATTGACATTATTAGGAGTCGACTGCTCTCAGCATAGATCAGGTAGAAGAGCTACGCCGATACAAGACGACGACCGCTTGAGTTTGATGTTAGGGACCATGTATTCCTTAAGGTTTCTCCAATGAAGGGAGTTCTTCAGTTTGGAAAGAAAGGGAAGCTCACGTCGAGATTCATTAGCCCATTCTAGATACTTGATCGAGTGGGGGCAGTAGCGTATCGCCTTACTTTGCCCACACCACTCACAGGCATGCATAACGTATTCCATGTGTCTATGTTGAAGAAGTATGTTCCTGATCCTTCGCATATTATTCCACGTCTGCACGTTCAACGTCTACCCCAGGTGGATCAACCGCAATGAGTGCACGCATCTTATGGTGGATTTTCTGTACCAAGTGGGGTAGGGAGCGAAGTTGTGTGTGCCTACATTTGTACTGCGACAGATCATCCTTATCGCGCGATCAAATAGAACGACTCGGACTCATAATGAACTCAGTTCAAACACTATTCCTTCATCTACAACATATCAACCACCTATAACAGGGAATAAGTTAGTTATTCCAGCACTTACACTATTTAAAACCCTAAAACAGATTAGGGTGAGGTTTTCTTACCTAATTTTGGAATCGAAATCGCTGGAATAGCAATGCAAAAGTGGTAATTTAGCCCATGGAGCAATGGGATCGAATCCCAGGAACTCTCTCCCACTCTCTCTCTCTCTCACTTTCTCTCTTTCCTTCTCTTTTTGCTCTCTTCTCTCTCTTAGGGTTGAAAAATCGTATGGAATAGAAATGGGGTGGGTTTAGGCCTTTATATAGGCCCACGACTAATGAAAATGGCCCCAAGGCCAAGGTATACTTAGATTATAGCCAAAACTCATCTGTTTTGACTCAACGAAGGATTTCTGGAGGCCCCTTTGCTGAATGTAGTCAGAATTAAGCTCCCTGATATTGGATCTTGATCAAGCTAAGTTTTCAGTCCGATTGGGTTTACAGATCGACCGTGGTGAACCAGTGTCAGTTCAACGGTCACCGACACTCGATCAAGGCCACAAGTATATTGGCATGTGTTGGACATTTCTCCTAATATGAGGGTGAATTTGGGTCGTATTTTGATGGTTTGAATGCTTATAATCAGCCCGCAAGCGACACGACTCAGATTACTTAAATTTATATTTAATTTCTAAAAACACTCACGTTTCTCAAACACTTCGCTCCGGACTCAAGAAAATCATCACGGGATACCATCTGGACTTGATTTCTGAGGTGATCGTCAAGTCCAACAAGACGGTCATATTTTTCTAAGTTCGTCGCTAGCGGACATTCGACGTGCGGTCCAGGTCCGATAGAAGTTTCACGATGCTCCCAAGAGCAACTGGGTTTAGAGATTGATCCTAGGTTTATAAAAAACATAGAATTAGCGTTCCTACTCATTTTGGGTCTTGTAGTTCATATTTAAAGTGGTTCAAGCTAATTTTACTGAGTATTTAATTTAGTACTTAACCAAATTCTACCTTAATTATGGCAGAATACAGTCTTAAGGCCGTTCTATGCCCCATTTTTGGCACTTTTAGTTATTATATTATTTTAATTATTTTTTTAGCAGTTCATCATCAAGTTTAACCCATCTCCACCAAATTCCATGAGATTTCGTATTGTAGAAAAATTCTAAAAATTCCAGAAGCAACAGCTACCCAACAAGTGATTTTCGGACAGTTGTCACAATGACCTAATTTAAACTTATTAAATATTTTATTATATTTTTCACATATTTTTATATAAAACTAGACTCATTTATCTTCAATCTGGTTTTGAATCACCTAAATTAAAGTTATAATGAAGGATATATGATTTTTCAAAGTTGGACAAAATGCGCAGAAAAAATGCACAAAATGGGCTGCCCAATCCACTATACGGACGAGGCCTCGCCAAATCGGCGAGCCCCTCACCTGTCATTGGACATTTGGGCAAGGGCTCACCCCAAGGGCGATGTCCTCCCCCCCCCCCCCCTCATGGTTACCGAAAACATGTGGGACCCACCCCGGGTTCCCCCAAATTGAGTCGTTTGGGCCCACAATTCCGTCGAGGCAATATCAGGTCTCATTTGCAAATTGGAATGAGTTATGCGACATACTGTAAGTGCTATGATTTCATATCCCTTTATTTGTCAAATTTATTCGTGCCAAAACCTATATCTATGTCTTGTATATCTTCTGTTTCATGTTTGAGACTATTTATTGCAATCAAGACATCGCATTACAAGATAAAAACTTAAATGAAGAACGTTTCAAGCCATGGATGAAGAATTCAAGAATGGAAGTTTTCAAGTATGCATGCTCAAGATACAATCAAGTTCAAGTATAGTAGAAGACTGTGTCAAGTCAAGATCAAGCTCAAAAAGGCCTACTACAAGATTTGTATATTCTCAAGCTTCTCTTAAGGGTCATCTGAGTGTACAGACTTTCAATGTCCATCTCACTTTTAAGGTTGGTTTAACCTTAAATTGACCTTAGGATGGGCTTTACTTTAGGTCATTCTGGATACATAATTCATATATTTTAATATGCTTGTTTGGGCTATTCTAAGACCAGTCCTAGGGACTTCAAGATCAGTCCTAGCTCTGCTACGACTAGTATTAAGTTTTTTAGTATCAGTCCTAAGTTGTTAAAGATTTTTGGATCTTTCTGTTTGTCCTACGACCAGTCCTGTGAGTTCTACGACTCATCCTTCGACCAATCTTAGCCCTACGACTCAAACTCCAGCAACTAAACTAGGGGTCCTATGACCGGTCGTAGGTGACCCACGACCAGTCGTAGGTGTCCCACGACCGGTCGTAGGCTAACTAGGACCGGTCCTGGAATAGCAAATCTGTAAGTGCTATGATTTCATATCCCTTTGGTTGTCAAATTTTGTGGTGCCAAAACATATATCTATGTCTTGTATATCATGTGTTTTACGTTTGAAGACTATTCATTGCAATTAAGACATCGCATTTCAAGACAAGATCTTAAATGAATAAAGTTTTCAAGATATGGATGAAGAATTCAAGAATTGAAGTCTTCAAGTTTGCATGTTCAAGATTCAATCAAGTTCAAGTATATTAGAAGACTTTGTCAAGTCAAGATCAAGCTCAAGAAGGCCTACTACAAGTTTTGTATATTCTCAAGCTTCTCTTAAGGGTTATCTGAGTGTTCAGACTTTAAAGTCCATCTCACTTTTAAGGTTTGTTTGACCTTAGATTGACTTTAGGATGAGCTTTACAGTAGATCATTCTGGATACATAATTTCTATATTTTAATATGCTTGTTTGGGGTGTTCTAAGACCAGTCTTAGGGACTTCAAGACCAGTCCTAGCTCTGCTACGACCAGTCTTAAGTTTTTCAGGACCAGTCATAGGTTGTTGAAGATTTTTGGATCTTTCTGGCTGTCCTACGACCAGTCCTGGACATCCTATGACCAGTCCTATGAGTTCTAAGACTCATCCTTCGACCGGTCATAGCCCTACGACTCAAACTTCAGCAACCAATTTTTGGGTCCTACGACCTGTCGTAGGTGTCCCACGACCAGTCGTAGGTGGCCCATGACCGGTTGTGGAATAGAAAATCCAATCCCGTGGAAATCTTTGAAAATATTTGGAGCTACGACCAGTCCTTGGATCATAAGACCAGTCGTAGACGGGATTTTTCGGGTTATAAATAGAGCACGAACTTCAGAGTTTTAGCAATTCAATTCAACTCTTTTCAAGCAATCTTTAGGCTATTCTCTGTTATAAGTTTGTGTTTATTTTAAACTACTTTTTTCTTATTTAATATTCCTTTTGCTAGCTTATTTTTATTTGATTTTGATCTATATTCCAATCTTATTAGAAAAGGGGAATTTCTGATATTCCTTCTTCTTGGATTCAAAATCAAATAAAACTAGCCCTTTTGAATTAAAATCAATTAGACTTAGAACCATTCTTAAAGTGAGTATTGGACTTTGAACGTTGAATCGAACTTCTACTCCGATTGGTTCTACCGGGCTTCTTCAAAAAGTGATTCAGGCATTTTACATTTTTGTAATTTACTTTCTCTGATTTTTGTTTGAGATTTGCCAGAAAAATCTCATTGTATTGGTTATCTGAGGAGATCCAGAAAACTCAGATTGTGGGGTTTTTGGATTGTGTAAGCCCGAGATCAAAGACACAATTGTGAAGGTTTTAGGTGAACTTGTGAAACCTATTTTGATAGTGCATGCTAATATCCCCTGTGTGAGGATATTAGGAGTGGAGTAGCATTCTGTATGGCTGTTGGATAACAGTTGGTGAACACACAGGCGAACCACTATATATCGCTATGTTGTGGATGTGTTTTACTCTTTCATTCTTTTATTTATTCTGTTTTGTGGAGAGTGCTTCTAAATGAATGTTGTAATAACTTCAAGCAAGTGTGGATGAATGTTGTAATAACTTAGGATTTATTTTCTGCAAGTTATTTTGATTTCCTTGCTTATTATTCCTCATTGGGTTGTGATATTAAGGACGTTTTAGAAATAAGGTTGTCCTACCTTAAACCTTTGGTTTTTGGTGTAAGGTTGTCCTTAGAACTGATAAAGTTTCAATCTCTTTATTTAGGCTACTTTAAATTCAGCATTGTGCTTTATTTCTTTTATTATTCCGCTATTATTAGTTTTATTTGGAATTGCCCTATTCACCCTCTCTCTAGGGCATATAGCTAGGCCCTTTCAAGTGGTATCAGAGCCTAATAGCTCATGCTTATTGTTTATTTATTAGATTTATTTCCTGAGATAACGATCTAAGCTATATTAAGATATCAAATTTTGATAGCCTATCAGTCACTAGGCCACCACCCTTTAATGGCACAAACTATGCTTATTGAAAAGCCAGGATGAAGATCTTCTTCAAATCCTTGGATGAAAGTGTGTGGCTGGCCACAGTGAATGAATGGAACTCTCCTATCACTGAAGTTACTAATGACGATGGTTCAAAATCAATGAAAGTAACGGCCTATTCTCTTTGGACCACACTTCAGAAAAGTGAAAGTAGTGTCAATGCAAAAGCACTAAATGCAATTAGTTGTGCATTATCCCCAGATGAATTCAAAAGAATCATCTCTTGTGAAAGTGCAAAACAAGCATGAGATGTATTAGAAATGACACACGAGGGTACATCTATTGTCAAGAAATCTAAAGTCCAACTCCTCACAACTAAATTTGAAGAAATTTATATGGAGGAGAATGAGATGTTTATGGACTTCTATACTAGATTGAATGACATTGTGATCTCTATGTGGGGTCTTGGTGATATAATCTCAGAAAGTAAAGTGTGCGCAAAGATACTATGCTCACTTCCTGAACGGTTCAATTCTAAAGTGACCGCGATTCAGGAACTTCGTGAAACGGATACCATGAGGGTTGAGGAATTAGTTGGTTCACTTTAAACCTATGAGTAATCCTTTGAGGCTCCTAAAGGAAAATCAATTGCTCTCAAATCATTTAAAAATGCTTCATAAGAGAGCACTTCGAATTTAGAAAATTCCGAAGATAACATGGCGCTTTTAGCAAAAAGGTTTTACAAAATTTTTAAAAACAAGAAAAAGGTTAATTTTCAAAACTCAAATGATAAGAGACAATCTACACCTAGAACTCGAAAATTCTTGAAAGATAGTCAATGTTACAACTGTCAAGAGTATGGGCACTTAGCTAACAAATGTCCTAAAAAGGACAAATCTAAAAAGAAAAGCATGTTGGCTACTTGGGATGAATCGTCTGATTTTGAATCCTATTCTAAATCAGAAGATTCTGAAACCGAGTCAGGCGATGATGTTAAAGCCCTTATGACTCTAGCCAAGATCACCTATTCAGATCATGATGATATATCTAGTGAAGAAATTCTGAATAGTGATTGCGATAATGAAGATGATCTTCAAGATGCTTATAATGCCCTTTATAAAGAGAGTTGTAAAATTGCAGTTAAGCTTAAATTACAAAAAGAAAAATTTTTTAAGCTTAAGGAAGATTATGAGTCTCTTGTTTTAGAAAAGTCTCATATTTTTTATTCTTTTGAAAAAATCAAATGTGATTTAGATTTCAAAAACTCCCAAATTGAAGATTTGAAATCCGAAAAAGAAAGACTCAAAAATGAGGTAGCCTCTCTTCTGAGTTTGAAAGACACATGGAGATATGCCCAAGGTGATCCAAAATTGAAAAAATTATTGTCCGGATCAAGAAAATGTGGCGATCGATCCGGGTTGGGCTATGATAAAAATACATCTCCTAAACAAAAGAACATTGCTACTAAATTTGTTAAAGGAGAGTCTTCGACATCAAAAGAAAAGAATACCTATCAAGGTTTTTTCAAAAATTCTATGTCTTTCCAAAAACTTAAAGGTGGCCATGTCAACTTTAATTTTCAAAACCGAAATCCATTGGCTGAAAAAATAATTGATCTACTAAAGGAGCAATTAAAGTCTGACTCTATGGGTCACACCTATAACAACAAACAGAAAAAGACCATCTATCCTCCTAAACCCAAAACAGTTCTGAAATGGGTTCCTAAAGTCGCCAGCTTGGTTGCCCACACTGCTTTCAAAGCTACAAGTCATTCAAAGTGGTACCTAGATAGTGGTTGCTCCAGGCATATGACAGGTGACAAAGCATTATTCACTGATCTTAAAGATATGACTGACGGGTCAGTCACATTTGGTGATGGAAGCAATTGCAAGATTATTGGCCAAGGTACGGTTCAGCTTTATAACCTTCCCTTATTTAAGAATGTTTTATATGTTGAGGGTTTAAAACACAACCTATTAAGCATTTCTCAGATATGCGATAACAACCATAATGTGAAGTTTTCTAATCAAGGTTGTGAGAAACTTGATAAAAGGGTTCTGTTATATTAACTAGTCGCAGAACTTATGAAAACTGCTATATAGTTAGTGATGAAAGCTCATCTACTCAATCATGTTACATGGTCCATACCGATGAAACTGAATTATGGCATAAACGCCTTGGACATGGACACTATCGAAACCTATTTAGATTGAGTAAAAGAGAACTAATTAGAGGTCTACCCAAATTGCAAAAAGTAGACAAAATATGTGGTGAATGCCAGTTGGACAAAGAGATTAGGAGCTCTCACAAGAAAGTAAACTCCAATACCACATCTAGACCACTCGAGATTCTCCACATGGATCTTATTGGACCAACCAGATCGGAGAGTCGAGGAGGTAAAAAATACATCTTGGTTATCGTAGATGACTATACCAGATTCACTTGGGTATCGTTCTTAAAAGATAAAACTGAAACCCTGGATGAAGTGAAAAAGGTCATCAAACGAATCCAAAATGATAAAGGTTCTCATGTTAGTAAGATCCGTAGTGATCATGGATCTGAATTTGAAAACAGTAGTTTTGAGAAATTCTGTAGCAATCAATGAATATCACATGAATTCTCTGCGCCCAAAACACCACAACAAAATGGTATTGTTGAAAGAAAAAATAGAGTGCTTCAGGATATGGCTAATGTTATGTTGTATAGCATGAAGCTCTCTAGAAATCTTTGGGCTGAAGTAGTTAATACCGCATGTTATATTATTAATCGGGTTTATACCAGTAAATCTGATAATAAGACTGCTCATGAATTATGGTTTGAAAAGAAACTTACTGTTAAATACTTTTAGGTTTTTGGCAGCAAGTGTTATATTTTACATGATCGTGAAAATTTGGGTAAGTTTGATACAAAAAGTGACGAAGGTATTTTTCTTAGTTATTCTTTGAACAGTCGAGCTTATAGGGTTCTACATAAGAGAACTGGTGTGATTCAAGAGTCCATCAATGTAGTCATTGATGATCATTTGAATACACTAGCCCCAAGTTCAGATGATGATAAAGCTCTTATTATTAACAATCAAGATATCTTATCAAGTCAAAAAGAATCTGAACCAAGGACTGTTAAAGATCATCCAACCAATCAAATACTTGAAAACCTTCTCACTGGAGTTTGTACTCACAAACAACTTCAGAAAATATGTAATTATGTTTGTTTTACATCCCAAATAGAACCGGTCAACGTAAAAGAAGCACTTTCTAACGAAAATTGGATAGTTTCTATGCAGGTGAACTTAATCAATTTGTTCGTAATGATGTCTGGTATCTTGTTCCTAGACCTAAAGATAAACACATTATTGGAACAAAATGGATCTTTAAAAATAAGTCTGATGAACTTGAAAATATTATACGAAACAAGGCTACACTAGTTGTACAAGGGTACACTCAGATTGATGGCAACGATTATGATGAAACCTTTGCTCCAGTCGCTCGCCTTGAGTTAATCAGACTTTTTATTTTCATCGCATGCTTTAAAAAATTTAAAATATATCAGATGGATGTAAAGAGTGCTTTCTTGAATGACGACTTATATAAAGAAGTGTATGTTGAACAACCTTCAGGGTTTGAAGACCCTAAGTTATCTGACCATATATTTCGTCTCAAAAAGGCTCTCTATGGTCTAAAACAAGCGCCCAGGGCATGGTATGAGAAATTGATTAAATTCTTACTTAGTCATAGCTTTCAAGTTGGAAGTGTTGATAAAACACTCTTTGTTAAAAAACATAATAATGATATTTTAATGGTTCAAATTTATGTTGATGACATTATTTATGGATCTACTTGTTCTAACATGTCTATTGAGTTTGCAAAGTTAATGAAATCAAGGTTTGAAATGAGCATGGTTGGTGAACTTAACTATTTCCTAGGGTTGCAAGTAAAATAATAACCTGATGAAATTTTCTTTTCCCAGACCAAATATGCTTCAAACTTGGTGAAAAGGTTTGGATTTGAGAATGGTAAGAACTTTGATGCTCCTATGAGTACAACGTTAAGACTCTCAAAAGACTCTACAGGTAAAGATATAGATCCTAAACTATATCCCAGTATGATTGGTAGTTTGTTGTATCTAACTGATAGTAGACCCGATATCGCATTTAGTGTTGGTATTTGTGCGAGATATCAGTCTAATCCTAAGGAATTACATCTTACTGCTGTTAAACGGATTATTAGATATGTCGTAAGTTCTATAAATTTGGGACTTTGGTATCCTTTGGGTACTAGTGTTCAATTAGCCGAGTACTCAGATGCTGATTGGGCCGAAAATATTGATGATAGAAAATCAACCAGTGGTGGTTGTTTTTACATTGGAAATTTCTTAGTTTCTTGGTTCAGCAAGAAGCAAAGCTCAATATCGCTCTCCATGGCTGAGGCTGAGTATATTGCAGCTGGATATGCATGTACTCAACTAGTTTGGATGAAACGCATGCTTAGCGATTATGGAATTAATCAAGATTCAATGATCTTACATTGTGATAATTCCAGTGCTATAAACATTTCTAAAAACCCAATCCAGCATTCACGTACTAAGCACATTGACATTAGGTATCATTACATACGTGAGTTGGTTGAAGAAAAAGTTATTTCTTTGGAATATATATCAACCGAAAATCAACTTGCTGATATATATACTAAATCGCTCGACAAAAGCAGGTTTAATAAATTGAAATTTGATCTTGGTATGTGCATTTTACATTAAATACTCTTACTTGCATGTATCATAGAGTATCATATTTCATATTATATCTATTTAAATTTTAAATTTTTGCATTAAAAATTATTTTTTGGTCGATACTCGACCGGTCGTGTATGTACACAACCAGTCATGGTACGACCGGTCGTGAACCACACTCGACCGGTCGTGGTACTCGTGAACATGATATATTTGGGAAAAATCCCTTTCTTCTTCATTTCCACTCCGACCTACGATGAGTCGTGGCTTGACCAGTCATGGGATTTCTTGTTGTTCTTCAAGGTAAGTCCTATTTCATCATCTTTCTTGAAGATTCATGTTCTCTATGCTTTGATTTGTTCATAGTATAGCTAGATTTCATCTCTTGTTGGGTTTTTCAAGGGTTTCCTCTCAATTCGATGATCTGGAGAAAACCCATCTTTCTTTTGTGCATCTTGTTTTCTCTTTGTATATCTTTTTGAATATGGATGTTAGAGGGAAAAAGAAAACTTCATGTGGTCCATCTTCTTCTAGATCTGCACTGATAACTAAACATCACCTTCAGTCACCCGAAGATGATTCTCAAGATGTAAGAGATTTATGTGTCCGTAACATTATCGTTGAGCATACCGCTGATCTCAATCACATTTCTCCATATGGTATTGTCCCCCTCCTTGAATCTGTTGGTTGGACTAACATTTTGCTTTGGGGTGGGCCTGCATACCAGTCCATTGCCCAATCAATGGTAGCATGCATCTCAGAATTTTCTCTTGATAATTTAACATTTTCAATTGATACTAGAGAAGGAAAATTTGAAATAGACCGTCATTTGATATCAGGTATTATGGATATAGCTGTTAATGATGAAGGTATATCGATTCATACTTTATATGACAAACCATCTAATTCAAAAAAATGCATGTTAACATGAGATTTATGAAAAATTGATGTGCAATGGACAGACAAAGCGAATGCGCTCCCTGCAAAGTATTTGTTACCTAGATACAAAGTGTTACATCGTTTCTTCATTTCTAATGTATATCCTCGGTCCGGTAATAAAACCAAGTTGACTTCTTACATGGTTCGTTTGTTGCATTCTATTGCTTCTGGTACCAAGGTCTGTCTTCCTTCTTTGATTTGTTATTTCATTATTCAGTTTTGTCTCCATCCAGGTCATAGTGATATTCCATTCGATTATCTTATGACTGTTTTAGCCACTCACATGCTTGTCGATAAACCTGTTAATGAGGCAGCAATTCATCATCTTATTTTCAACAATTCCAATCTTAATAAGATGAAATTGGATCTGCTCCCTGACCAAGTTGATGAAGGTGGTGTTAGTGGTGTTGGTGGTGATGGTGGTGAAGCTGGAAATGAAGGGGAAGCTGACGATCTTCCACAACAAGATGTTAATATCGATGAGATTTTTGATGAGATAGAATCTGATTCACCTAATGATCCAGATTATGATTCATCTGGTTATGATGCACGCCTTCATGCATTGGAGGAGAAGGTTGATAATATGAATATAGCCCACGATATGCGATTCAAGTACATGCGAAAATATCTTCGTCGCATCAATAAGGGCTTACACCAGTTGATCCGACTATCCCTGCTCCCTCCTATGGATCAGATTAGGTGAATTATCTTCTGGATAGTATCACATTATCTTTTATTTTGGATATGTATTATGGATTATGGTTTGCTAACATTGTCTTTTGAATATTATATTTTGGATTATGGATTATGGCTTGATGCTTCAGGTTTATATTATGTTCTTTCATATCACTTTCTCATTATCTGCCTATTACTCTTTATGTTCTCCTTCCTATTGTGACTTTCCCTTGTCATTTTGTGACAAAAAGGGGGAGTAGTAAGAGTTAAAGCTTAAAGGGGGAGTAGTATGGAAAGGTAGAGTAATTTGTTTGAATTGATTAAGAAGGATATGTGGATGAGAATATGTAGTATTGATGTTATTGATTGTTTTCATGAGCAGTACTCATATTACTCAGGGGGAGTAGAGTGATTTGTGATTTTATGGCTAATGATTCCTTATTATCTTTTAAGCTATGTATTTTTTCACAAATTTGACAAAGGGAGAGATTGTAAGTGATATGATTTCATATCCCTTTGGTTGTCAAATTTTGTGGTGCCAAAACATATATCTATGTCTTGTATATCTTGTGTTTTACGTTTGAAGACTATTCATTGCAATCAAGACATCGCATTTCAAGACAAGATCTTAAATGAATAAAGTTTTCAAGATATGGATGAAGAATTCAAGAATTGAAGTCTTCAAGTTTGCATGTTCAAGATTCAATCAAGTTCAAGTATATTAGAAGACTTTGTCAAGTCAAGATCAAGCTCAAGAAGGCCTACTACAAGTTTTGTATATTCTCAAGCTTCTCTTAAGGGTTATCTGAGTGTTCAGACTTTCAAGTCCATCTCACTTTTAAGGTTTGTTTGACCTTAGATTGACTTTAGGATGAGCTTTACAGTAGATCATTCTGGATACATAATTTCTATATTTTAATATGCTTGTTTGGGGTGTTCTAAGACCAGTCTTAGGGACTTCAAGACCAGTCCTAGCTCTGCTACGACCAGTCTTAAGTTTTTCAGGACCAGTCATAGGTTGTTGAAGATTTTTGGATCTTTCTGGCTGTCCTACGACCAGTCCTGGACATCCTATGACCAGTCCTATGAGTTCTAAGACTCATCCTTCGACCGGTCATAGCCCTACGACTCAAACTTAAGCAACCAATTTTTGGGTCCTACGACCTGTCGTAGGTGTCCCACGACCAGTCGTAGGTGGCCCATGACCAGTTGTAAACTGCCCAGGACCAGTCGTGGAACAGAAAATCCAATCCCTCAAAAATCTTTGAAAATCTTTGGATCTACGACCAGTCCTAGGATCCTAAGACCAGTCGTAGACGGGATTTTTCAAGCTATAAATAGAGCACGAACTTCAGAGTTTTAGAAATTCAATTCAACTCTTTTCAAGCAATCTTTAAGCTATTCTCTGAGATAAGTTTGTGTTTATTTTAAGTTACTTTGTGCTTATTTAATATTCCTTTTCCTAGCTTATTTTTATTTGATTTTGATCTACATTCCAATCTTATTAGAAAAGGGGAATTTCTGATATTCCTTCTTCTTGGATTCAAAATCAAATAGAACTAGCTCTTTTGATTTAAAATTAATTAGACATAGAACCATTCTTAAAGTGAGTATTGGACTTTGAACGTTGAATCAAACTTCTACTCCGATTGGTTCTATCGGGCTTCTTCAAAAGGTGATTCAGGTATTTTACATTTTTGTAATTTACTTTCTCTGATTTTTGTTTGAGATCCGCCAGAAAAATCTCATTGTATTGGTTATCTGAGGAGAGCCCGAAAACTCATATTGTGGGGTTTTTAGATTATGTAAGCCCGAGATCAAAGACACAATTGTGAAGGTTTTAGGTGAACCTGTGAAACCTATTTTGATAGTGCATGCTAATATCTCCTGTGTGAGGATATTAGGAGTGGAGTAGCATTCTGTATGGCTGTTGGATAACAGTTGGTGAACACACAGGCGAACCATTATATATCGTTGTGTCGTGGATGTGTTTTACTCTTTCAATCTTTTATTCATTCTGTTTTGTGGAGAGTGTTCGTGAATGAATGTTGTAATCACTTCAAGTAAGTGTGGATGAATGTTGTAATAACTTAGGATTTATTTTCTGCAAGTTATTTTGATTTCCTTGCTTATTATTCCTCATTGGGTTGTGATACTACGGACGTTCTAGAAATAAGGTTATCCTACCTTAAACCTTTGATTTTTGGTGTAAGGTTGTCCTTAGAACTGATAAAGTATCAATCTCTTTATTTAGTCTACTTTAAATTTAACATTGTGCTTTATTTGTTTTATTATTCCGTTGTTATTAGTTTTATTTGGCATTGCCCTTTTCACCCCCCCTCTAGGGCATATAGCTAGGCCCTTTCAAAATTCTCATCCCGCGAAAATCTTTGAAAATCTTTGAAGCTACGACCAGTCCTAGGATCCTAAGACCAGTCGTAGACGGGATTTTTCAAGCTATAAATAGAGCAAGAACTTCAGAGTTTAGAAATTCAATTCAACTCTATTCAAGCATTCTTTAGGCTATACTCTGAGATAAGTTTGTGTTTGTTTTAAGCTACTTTGTGCTTATTTAATATTCCTTTTGCTAGCTTGTTTTTTATTTGATTTTGATTTACATTCCAATCTCATTAGAAAAGGAGAATTTCTGATATTCCTTCTTCTTGGATTCAAAATCAAATAGAACTAGCCCTTTTGATTTAAAATCAATTAGACTTAGAACCATTCTTAAAGTGTGTATTGGACTTTGAACGTTGAATTGAAATTCTACTTCGATTGGTTCTACCGGGCTATTTCAAAAGGTGATTCAGGTATTTTACATTTTTGTAATTTACTTTCTTTGGTTTTGTTTGAGATTTTCCAGAAAAATCTCATTAATTGGTTATCCGAGGAGAACCAGAAAACTCAGATTGTGAGGGTTTTTGGATTGTGTAAGCCCGAGATCAAAGACACAATTGTGAAGGTTTTAGGTGAACCTGTGAAACCTATTTTGATAGTGCATGCTAATATCCCCTGTGTGAGGATATTAGGAGTGGAGTAGCATTCTGTGTGGCTGTTGGATAACAGTTGGTGTACACACAGGCGAACCACTATATATCGTTGTGTTGTGGATGTGCTTTATTCTTTATTCTTTATTCATTCATTTTTGTGGATTGTATTCGTGGATGAATGTTGTAATCTTTTTATTCCAAGAAAGTGTGAGGAATGTTGTAATAACTTAGGATTTATTTCTGCAAGTTATTTTAATTTCCTTACTTTTTATTCCTCATTGGTTTGTGATATAAAGGACGTTTTAGAAATAAGGTTATCCTACCTTTAACCTTTTGTTTTTGGTGTAAGGTTGTCCTTAGAACTAATAAAGTATCATTCTCTTTACTTTAGGCTATTGAGATTACTTTAAATTCAGCATTGTGCTTTATTTCTTTTATTATTCCGCTGTTATTAGTTTTTATTTGGCATTACCCTATTCACCCCCCCTCTAGGGCATATAGCTAGGCCCTTTCAAGTGGTATCAGAGCCTAATAGCTCGTGCTTATTGTTTATTTATTGGATTTATTTCCTGAGCTAACGATCTAGGCTATATTAGGACGTCAAATTTTGATAGCCTATCAGTCACTAGGCCACCACCCTTTAATGGCACAAACTATGCTTATTGAAAAGCCAGGATGAAGATCTTCCTCAAATCCTTGGATGAAAGTGTGTGGCTGGCCACAGTGAATGAATGGAACCCTCCTATCACTGAAGTTACTAATGACGATGGTTCAAAATCAATGAAAGTAACGGCATATTCTCTTTGGACCACACTTCAAAAAAGTGAAAGTAGTGTCAATGCAAAAGCACTAAATGCAATTACTTGTGCATTATCCCCAGATGAATTCAAAAGAATCATCTCTTGTGAAAGTGCAAAAAAAGCATGAGATGTATTTGAAATGACACACGAGGGTACATCTATTGTCAAGAAATCTAAAGTCCAACTCCTCACAACTAAATGTGAAGAAATTTATATGGAGGAGAATGAGATGTTTATGGACTTCTATACTAGATTGAATGACATTGTGATCTCTATGTGGGGTCTTAGTGATAGAATCCCAGAAAGTAAAGTGTGCGCAAAGATACTACGCTCACTTCCTGAACGGTTCAATTCTAAAGTGACCGCGATATAGGAACTTCATGATACGGATACCATGAGGGATGAGGAACTAGTTGGTTCACTTCAAACCTATGAGTTATCCTTTAAAGCTCCTAAAGGAAAATCAATTGCTCTCAAATCATCTAAAAATGTTTCACAAGGGAGCACTTCGTATTTAGAAAATTCTGAAGATGATATGGATCTTTTAGCAAAAAAGTTTTACAAAATTTTCAAAAGTAAGAAAAAATATAATTTTCAAAAGTCAAATGATAAGAGACAATCTAAACATAGAATTCGAAAATCCTTGAAAGATAGTCAATGTTACAACTGTTAAGAGTATGGGCACTTAGCTAACAAATGTCCTAAAAAGGACAAATTAAAAAAGAAAAGCATGATGGCTACTTGGGATGAATCGTCTGATTCTGAATCCTCTTCTAAATCAGAAGATTTTAAAACCGAGTCGGGCGAAGATGTTAAAGCCCTTATGACTCTAGCCCAGATCACCTTTTCAGATAATGATGATATATCTAGTGAAGAAAATCTGAATAGTTAATGAAGATTGCCTTCAGGATGCTTATAATGCCCTTTATAAGGAGAGTTGTAAAATTGCCTAAAGCTTAAATTATAAAAAGAAAAATTTTCTAAGCTTAAGGAAGATTTTGAGTCTCTTGTTTTAGAAAAGTCTCATATTTCTGATTCTTTTGAAAAAATCAAATGTGATTTAGATTTCAAAATCTCCAAAATTGATGATTTGAGATCCGAAAATGAGAAACTCAAAAATGAGGTAGCTTCTCTTTTGAGTTTGAAAGACACATGGAGATATGCCCAAGGTGATCCTAAATTGAAAAAATTATTGTCTGGATCAAGAAAATGTGGTAATCGATCTGGGTTGGGCTATGATAAGAATATATCTCCTAAACAAAAGAACATTGCTCCTAAATTTGTAAAAGGAGAGTCTTCAATCTCAAAAGAAAGGAATGCTTATCAAGGTTCTTCCAAAAATTCAAGAACTTATCAAAAACCGATAGGTAGTTATGTTAACTTCAATTTTCAAAACCAAAATCCTTTGGCTGAAAAAATAATTGATCTTCTCAAGGAGCTATTAAAGTCTAACTCTATAGGTCTCTCCTATAATAACAGACAGAAAAAGACCATCTATACTCCTAAACCTAAAACAGTTCTGAAATGGGTTCCTAAAGTTGCCTGCTTGGTTGCCCACACTGCTTTCAAAGCTACAAGCCATTCAAAGTGGTACCTAGATAGAGGTTGCTCCAGGCATATGATAGGTGATAAATTTTTATTCACCGATCTAAAACATATGACTGACAGATCAGTTACATTTGGTGATGGAAGCAATTGTAAGATCATTGGCCAAGGTACGGTTCAGATTTATAACCTTCCCTTATTTAAGAATGTTTTGTATATTGAGGGCTTGAAACACAACCTACTTAGCATTTCTCAGATATGTGATAACAACCATAGTGTGAAGTTTTCTAATCAAGGTTATGAGATACTTAATAAAAAGGGTTCTGTTATATTAACTGGTCGCAGAACTTCTGAAAACTGCTACATCGTTAGTGATGCAAGCTCATCTACTCAATCATGTTACATGGTCCATACCGATGAGACTGAATTATGGCATAAACGCCTTGGACATGTACACTATCGGAACTTATTTAGATTGAGCAAAAGAGAACTAATTAGAGGTCTACCCAAATTGTAAAAAGTAGATAAAATATGTGGTGAATGCCAGTTGGGCAAACCGACTAGGAGCTCTCACAAGAAAGTGAACTCCAATACCACATCTAGACCACTCGAGCTTCTCCATAAGGATCTTATTGGACCAACCAGATCAAAGAGTCGAGGAGGCAAAAAATACATCTTGGTTATCGTAGATGACTATACCATATTCACTTGGGTATCGTTCTTAAAAGATAAAACTGAAACCCTATATGAAGTGAAAAAAGTCATCAAACGAATCCAAAATGAGAAAGGTTCTCATGTTAGTAAGATCCGTAGTGATCATAGATCCGAATTCAAAAACAATAGTTTTGAGAAATTCTTTAGCAATCAAGGAATATCACATGAATTCTCTGCGCCCAAAACACCGGAACAAAATGGTATAGTTGAAAGAAAAAATAGAGTGCTTCAGGATATGGCTAATGTTATGTTGTATAGCATGAAGCTCTCTAGAAATCTTTGGGCTGAAGCAGTTAATACGGCATGTTATATTATTAATTAGGTTTATACCAGTAAATATGATAATAAGAATGCTTATGAATTATAGTTTGAAAAGAAACCTACTGTCAAATACTTTCGGGTTTTTGGCAGCAAGTGTTATATTTTACGTGATCATGAAAATTTGGGTAACTTTGATATGAAAAGTGATGAAGGTATTTTTCTTGGTTATTCTTTGAATAGTCGAGCTTATAGGGTTCTAAATAAGAGAACTGGTGTGATTCAAGAGTCCATCAATGTGGTCATTGATGATCATTTGAATACACCAGCTCCGAGTTCAGATGATAATGAAGCTCTTATTATCAACAATCAAGATACCTCATCAAGTCAAAAAGAATCTGAACCAAGGACTGTCAAAGATCATCCAACCAATCAAATACTTGGAAACCCTCTCACTGGAGTTCGTACTCACAAATAACTTGAGAACATATATAATTATGTCTATTTTACATCCCAAATAGAACCGGTCAACGTGAATGAAGAACTTTCTGACGAAAATTGGATTGTTGCTATGCAGGATGAACTTAATCAATTTGTTCGTAATGATGTCTGGTATATTGTTCCTAGACCTAAAGATAAACACATTATTGGAACAAAATGGATCTTTAAGAATAAGTCTGATGAGCTTGGAAATATAATACGAAACAAGGCTAGACTGGTTGTACAAGGGTACACTCAGATTGAAGGCATCGACTACGATGAAACCTTTGCTTTAGTCGCTCGCCTTGAATCAATCAGACTTTTTATTTCCATCCCATGCTTGAGAAAATTTAAGATTTATCAGATGGATGTAAAGAGCGCCTTCTTGAATGGCGATTTACATGAAGAAGTGTATGTTGAACAACCTTCAGGGTTTGAAGACCCCAAGTTATCTGACCATGTATTTCGTCTCAAAAAGGCTCTCTATGGTCTTAAAGAAGCGCCCAGGGCATGGTATGAGAAATTGACTAAATTCTTACTTAGTCATAGCTTTCAAGTAGGAAGTGTCGATAAGACACTCTTTGTTAAGAAGCATAACAATGATATTTTGATGGTTCAATTTATGTTGATGATATTATTTATGGATCAACTTGCTTTAACATGTCTATTGAGTTTGCAGAGTTAATGAAATCAAGGTTCGAAATGAGCATGGTTGGCGAACTAAACTATTTCCTAAGGTTACAAGTAAAACGATAACCTGATGAAATTTTCATTTCCCAGACCAAATATGCTTCAAACTTGGTTAAAAGGTTTGGATTTGAGAATGGTAAGAACTTTGATGCTCCTATGAGTACAACGTTAAGACTCTCAAAAGACTCTGCAGGTAAAGATATAGATCCTGAACTATATCCCAGTATGATTGGTAGTTTGTTGTATCTAACTGATAGTAGACCCGATATCGCATTTAGTGTTGGTATTTGTGCGAGATATCAGTCTAATCCTATGGAATCACATCTTACTGCTGTTAAACGGATTATTAAATATGTCGCAAGTACTATAAATCTAGGTCTATGGTACCCTTTTGATACTAGTGTTCAATTAGCCGGGTACTCAGATGCTGATTGGGCCGGTAATATCGATGATAGAAAATCAACCAGTGGTGGTTGTTTTTACATTGGAAATTTCTTAGTTTCTTGGTTCAACAAGAAGTAAAGCTCAATATCGCTCTCCACTGCTGAGGCTGAGTATATTTGTTGCTGGGTATGCATGTACACAACTAGTTTGGATGAAACGCATGCTAAGCGATTATGGAATTATTCAAGATTCAATGATCTTACATTGTGATAATTCCAGTGCTATAAATATTTCCAAAAATCCAATCCAGCATTCACGTACTAAGCACATTGACATTAGGTACCATTATATTCATGAGTTGGTTGAAGAAAAAGTTATTTCTTTGGAATATATATCAACCGAAAATCAACTTGCTGATATATTTACTAAACCGCTCGACAAAAGCAGGTTTAATAAATTGAAATTTGATCATAGTATGTGCATTTTACATTGAGTATACTTCCTTGCATATATCATAGTGTATTATATTTAATATTATTTATGTTTAAATTTTAATTTTTTCATTAAATATGTATTTTTGGTCGATACTTGACCGGTCGTGGCTGTACACGACCAGTCGTGGTACGACCGGTCGTAGTGCTCGTGAACATGATATAATTTGGAAAAATTCCCTTCTTCTTTATTTTCACTCCGACCTACGACGAGTCGTGGCTCGACCAGTCATAGGATTTCTTATTTTTCTTCAAGGTGAGTCCTATTTCATCATTTTTCTTGAAGATTCATGCTCTCTATGCTTTGATTTGCTCATTGTGTAGCTAGATTTCATCTCTTGTTGAGTTTTTCAAGGGTTTCTTCTTAATTTGCTGATCTAGAGATAACTCATCCTTCCATTTGTGCATTTCTCTTGTTCTTTGTATATCTTTTTGAATATGGATGCTAGAGGAAAGAAGAAAACATCCCGTGGTCCATCTTCATCTAGATCTACACCGATAACAAAATGGCACCTTCGGTCACCCGAAAATGATTCTCAAGATGTACGAGATTTACGTGTCCGTAATATTATCATTGAGCATACCGCTGATCTCAATCACATTGCTCCATATGGTATTGTCCCTCTCCTTGAATCTGTTGGCTGAACTAACATTTTGCTTTGGGGTGGGCCTACATACCAGTCCATTGCCCAATAAATGGTAGCATGCATCTCAGAATTTTCTCTTAATAATTTAACTTTTTCAATTGATACTAGAGAAGAGAAATTTGAAGTAGACCGTCATTTGATATTAGGTATTATGGATATACCTGTTAATGATGAATGTATACCGATTCAAACTTTATACGTCAAACCATCTAAATCGGAAAAATGTATGTTAATAAGAGATTTATACAAAATTGATGCACAATGGACACATAAAGGGAATGCGCTCCCTTTCAAGTATTTGTTACCTAGATACAAAGTGTTACATCATTTCTTCATTTTCAATGTGTATCCTTGGTCCGGTAATAAAATCAAGTTGACTTCTTTCATGGCTCGTGTGTTGTATTCTATTGCTTCTGGTACCATGGTCTGTCTTCCTTTTTTGATTTGTTATTTCATTATACAGTTTCATCTCCATTCGGGTCATAATGATATTCCGTTTGGTTATCTTATGACTATTCTAGCCACTCACATGCTTGTCGATAAACCTATTAATGAGGCACCAATTCATCGTCTTTTTTTCAACAATTTCAATCTTAATAAGATTAAGTTGGATTTGCTTCCTAGACAAGTTAATGAAGGTGGTGTTGGTGGTGATGGTGGTGAAGCTGGAAATGAAGGGGAAGCTGGCGATCTTCCTTAATAGGGTATTAATATGGATGAGATATTTGATGATATAGAAACTGATTCGCCAAATGATCCTAATTATGATCCATCTAGTCATGATGCACACCTTCGTGCATTAGAGGAGAAGGTTGATAACATGAGTATAGCCCATGATATGCAGTTTAAATATATGCAAAAATATCTTCGTCACATTAATAGGGGCTTACATCAGATTGATCCTTCTAACCCTGCTCCCTCCTCTGGATCTGATTAGGCGAATTATCTTCTGGATAATATAATATTATCTTTTATATTGTATTGTCTTTTTAATATTGTATTGTGGATTGATAACGACTTGATGTTTCTGGTTTATATTTTGAAATATGCTATGACCTTCCATATTTCTTTCTCATTATTTGCTTATTATTACTCTCTATGTTATTGTTCTCTTTCCTATTGTGACTTTCCCTTGTCATTTTGTGACAAAAAGGGAGAGTAGTATGGTAAAGGGGAATAGTATGGAAAGGGAGAGTAATTTGTTTGAATTAATTGATTGAGAAGGATATGTGGATGAGAATATGTTGTATTGATGTTATTGATTGGTTACATGAGCAGTATTTGTATTACTCAGGGGGAGTAGAGTAATTTGTGATTTTATGGCTCATGATTCCTTCTTATTCTTTATGTTATGCTTTTTGTCACAAATTTGACAAAGAGGGAGATTGTAAGTGCTATGATTTCATCTCCCTTTGTTTGTCAAATTTTATCATGCCAAAACCTATATCTATGTCTTGTATATCATGTGTTTCATGTTTGAGACTATTTATTGCAATCAAGACATTGCATTACAAGACAAGAACTTAAATGAAGAACGTTTCAAGCCATGGATGAAGAATTCAAGAATAGAAGTTTTCAAGTATGCATGCTCAAGATACAATCAAGTTCAAGTATAGCTGTGTCAAGTCAAGATCAAGCTCAAGAAGGCCTACTACAAGATTTGTATATTCTCAAGCTTCTCTTAAGGATCATTTGAGTGTACAGACTTTCAATGTCCATCTCACTTTTAAGGTTTGTTTGACCTTAGATTGACTATAAGATGGGCTTTACTGTAGGTCATTCTGGATACATAATTCATATATTTTAATATGCTTATTTGGACTCTTCTGAGACCAGTCCTAGGGACTTCAAGACCAGTCCTAACTCTACTACGACCAGTCTTAAGTTTTTCAGGACTAGTCCTAGGTTGTTAAAGATTTTCAGATCTTTCTAGTTGTCCTACGACCAGTCCTAGTCATCCTACGACCAATCCTGTGAGTTCTACGACTCATCCTTCGACCAGTCTTAGCCCTACGACTCAAACTCCAACAACTAAACTGGGGGTCCTACGACCGGTCGTAGGTGACCCACGACCAGTCGTAGGTGGCCCACAACCAGTCGTAGGCTACCTAGGACCGGTCGTGGAACAGCAAATCCTTATCCCGCGGAAATCTTTAAAAATCTTTGAAGCTACGACCAGTCCTAGGATCCTAAGACCAGTCGTAGATGGGATTTTTCAAGCTATAAATAGAGCAAGAACTTCAGAGTTTAGAAATTCAATTCAACTCTATTCAAGCATTCTTTAGGCTATACTCTGAGATAAGTTTGTGTTTGTTTTAAGCTACTTTGTGCTTATTTAATATTCCTTTTGCTAGCTTGTTTTTTATTTGATTTTGATCTACATTCCAATCTCATTAGAAAAGGGGAATTTCTGATATTCCTTCTTCTTGGATTCAAAATCAAATAGAACTAGCCCTTTTGATTTAAAATCAATTAGACTTAGAACCATTCTTAAAGTGAGTATTGGACTTTGAATGTTGAATCGAACTTCTACTCCGATTGGTTCTACCGGGCTACTTCAAAAGGTGATTCAGGTATTTTACATTTTTGTAATTTACTTTCTTTGGTTTTGTTTGAGATTTGCTAGAAAAATCTCATTGATTGGTTATCTGAGGAGAGCCAGAAAACTCAGATTGTGAAGGTTTTTGGATTGTGTAAGCCTGAGATCAAAGACACAATTGTGAAGGTTTTAGGTGAACCTATGAAACCTATTTTGATAGTGCATGCTAATATCCCCTGTGTGAGGATATTAGGAGTGGAGTAGCATTCTGTGTGGCTGTTGGATAACAGTTGGTGTACACACAGGCGAACCACTATGTATCGTTGTGTTGTGGATGTGTTTTATTCTTTATTCTTTATTCATTCAGTTTTGTGGATTGTATTCATGGATGAATGTTGTAATCTGTTGTAATCTTTTTATTCCAAGCAAGTGTGGGGAATGTTGCAATAACTTAGGATTTATTTCTGCAAGTTAATTTGATTTCCTTACTTTTTATTCTTCATTGGTTTGTGATACAAAGGACGTTCAAGAAATAAGGTTGTCCTACCTTAAAACTTTAGTTTTTGGTGAAGGTTGTCCTTAGAACTGATAAAGTATCATTCTCTTTACTTTAGGCTATTGAGATTACTTTAAATTCAGCATTGTGCTTTATTTCTTTTATTATTCCGCTGTTATTAGTTTTTATTTTGCATTGCCCTATTCACCCCCCCTCTAGGGCATATAGCTAGGCCCTTTCACATACAATATATAATTTTGGGGTAGGAGAAAATAATCTATCTAAATGTTCTATCTATATCATGAAATTCCAAAAATTCAATAGTCGAAATCCCATTTTATTCATGTACCATTTACAGTAAGTTTCAGTTTAAGTATAGTTCTTCACCATTTAAACTTTAGGATTTGTGTTTAATATGAAAGTACTTGGATAATTTTGAAGAATAAGGTGGTGAAATGTGAGATTTTGAAGGAAATGGGTGGAAAAGTGATTTTTTAGACTTTGGGATTGAGCTTTGAGAGTGTTATGGTTAACCCATTGTCTAAGGACGTTTAACTCTAAGTTGGAAAAAATCTGGGGTGTTACATTAAAACCCTATAACATGTTGATCACTCTGTTCATGTACCGAGAGGGATAATTGAGGAAGTGTTGGTCTTGCTCGATAGATATTACTACCTTGTATATTTTATCATCCTGGACATCGAACCCTTTAGTAACATAAGCACTCAGATTCCTGTCATTCTTGCTCACCTGTTCCTTGCCACTTCAAACGTAATTATCAATTGTAGGAATGGTGTCATGACTATGTCTTTTGGGAATATGACATTGGAGTCAAACAGACTTTTCACTAACGGCAGAAACTTAGAGGATGATGACGATTTTCACGACATTTACATGATTTGACTCTTTCGTGGAAGATACGACACCTCTAACCTTATCCTCTGACCCTCTAGAGACGTGCCTGGTCCACTCCCATGATTTTAATGATGACATGATTAGGGAGACATGTGCCTTGCTTAATACTGCATTGATACTTAAAGTTAACTGGTGGAGGCTACAATTTGAAGAATTGCCCCAAACTGATGTAATGCCTCTTCCATCTAACCTCAAACCACTGAATCTTAACTTAAAACCTTTACCCTCTAATTTGAAATATGTCTATATAGGTCAATATGAGACATACCCGGTGGTGATCTCTGCCCATCTAGAGAAAGAATAGGAGAGTATGCTCATATCTACTCTCATTGAGCATAAGGGAGCCCTTGGATGGACGATAGCGGACCTCAAGGGAATCAACCCCTCGATTTGTACTCACTATATATATCTTTAGGATAATGCGAAGACTACTAGACAATCACAACGTAGACTAAATCCAAACATGAAGGAAGTGGTTAAGATGAGGTTTTTAAACTATTAGATGTGAGTATCATATACCCTATATCTGATAGTCAATGGGTGAGTCCAACTCAGGTGGTTCCTAAGAAGTCCGGGATCACCATCATATCCAATGCCAATAATGAATTCGTGCCAATTAGAGTTACTACTGGTTGGAGAATGTGCATTGACTACAGGATGTTAAATACCATCATGAGGAAGGACCACTTTCCTTTGTCCTTCATAGATCAAATCTTCAAAAGGTTACCTGGTCATTCCTATTACTATTTCCTTGACGGATATTCGGGCTACAATCAGATTGAAATCACCCCTGAGGACCAGGAAAAGACCATATTTACATGTCCCTATGGCACCTTTGCTTATAGAAGGATGTCATTTAGGTTATGTAATGCCCCTGCCACCTTTCAGCGATGTATGATGAGTATCTTTTCTGACATGGTGGGAAAATATCTAGAGGTCTTCATGGACGATTTCTCTGTTTTCAATTCATCTTTCAACGAGTAATTAGAGAGTCTTAAATGTGTGCTGAAAAGATGTTAAGAAATGAATCTGGTACTTAATTGGGAGAAGTGTCATTTCATGGTTCAGAAGGGACATTTCCTTAGGCATATCATCTCGTCCAAGGGAATCAAAGTAAATAAGGTAGAAATCAATCTTATCTCTAACCTACCTCCACCCAAGAACATCAGAGATGTGCAATTCTTCTTAGGACACGCAGTATTTTATAGGCGATTCATAAAGGACTTTAGTCTCCTCACTCGTCCTTTATGTAATCTTCTGCAAAAGGATGCACCATATGAGTGGATTGAGCAACGCCAGGAAGTTTTCACCAAGCTTAAGGGTATGTTAACCATTACACCTATCATGCAGCCACCCGACTAGAACATTCCTTTCGAGTTTATATGCGATGCTGCTGATCATGCTCTCATAGTAGTTTTAGGTCAGAGAAAAGATAAGTGGTCGTACGTCATTCATTACCTGAGTAAATCTTGCTCAAGTGAACTATTCGAATACAGAAAAGGAACTCTTAGTTGTAGTATTCGCTTTGGACAAATTTAGGTCCTACCTGATTGGATCCAAGATCATTATCTACACAAATCATACGACACGCAAGTATTTTTTTTCTAAGAATGATTCTAAGCCTCGCCTGATAAGATGGATCCTTCTACTTCAAGAATTTGATTTGGAAATTAAAGATAAAAAGGGAGTGAAGAACGTAGTGACCGATCACCTTTCTCGCCTTAATACCTCTGATTCTCTTAAGGCGACCCATATCAATGACATATTCCCTGATGAAAAACTGTTTAAAGTCTTCCATTCACCTTGGTTTGCTAATATTGCTAATTATCTTGCCATAGGTTCCGTACTGACACATTGGACTGCACATGATAAGAAGAAATTCTTTACCAAGGTGTGTAACTTTTTTTGGGATGATCCATATTTGTTTAAATATTGTCCAGACCAAATCCTAAGGAAATGTGTACCAGATGATGAGCATCAGAATGTCATCTCCTTTTGTCACTCACAGGCCTGTGGTCATCATTTTTCTGCTAAAAAGATCATGGCCAAGATTCTACAGTGTAGCTTTTATTGGTCTACTATGTTCAGGGACACTCATGAGTTTTGTGAGGCTTATGAGCATTGTCAGAAATTGGGAGCATTGTCCCATCGAAATATGATGCCTTTGAATCTCATCTTTATCATAGAAGCATTTGATTACTGGGGCATTGATTTTAAGGGACCATTTCACCAATCCTTTAAAAATTTATATATTTTGCTCGTGGTAGACTATGTCACTAAATGGGTCGAAGCGATTCCATGCCGAAACAATGACCATCACACAGTCATTAAATTCTTAAAAGAGAACATCCTTTCTCGGTTTGGAACGCCTTGATCCATTATTAGTGATGGGGGCTCGTACTTTTATAATAGACTATTTGAGAGCCTAATGAAGAAATATGGTATCTCTCATAAGGTGAGCACCCCATACCATTAATAGACAAGTGGACAAGCTGAGATTTTTAATAGGAAGATCAAACATATACTAGAGAAAATGGTTAACCCTGATTGTAAGGATTGGTCAACCTGATTAACCGATGCCTTATGGGCGTACCGTACTGCTTAAAAAACCCTATTGGAATGTCTCCCTTTAGATTTGTCTATGGGAAGGCTTGTCACTTGCCTGTGGAGTTGGAATATAAAGCATATTGGGTGATCAAAAATTTGAATTTCAATCTGGACAACACTGGCTCGCTAAGCAAACTTCAGTTAAATGAACTTGAAGAAATTCAGAATGATGCATACGAGAACTTGAGAATTTACAAGGATAGGATGAAGGCGTTTCATGATTAGCATATTCTGCGGAAATAATTCACACCAGGTCAGAAAGTCCTTTTGTATGACTCTCGACTACATCTCTTTCTGGGTAAGCTTCGATACGTTAGACTGGCCCTTACATTGTTGTTACTGCTTATCCTCATAAGGCCGTCGAGATAAGAGATTCCGACAATGGCAAGGAGTTTAAAGTAAATGGACATTGATTAAAACCATTTGTCAAGAAATTTGATTCAGAGGACATGTCCATGCCTCAGACTGATCCTATTTACCAGGCTTGATCTCCTAGCCTGATGGGGTATAGGTAGGTTTATCACTTTCCTAAGACTAGGATAGTTTGCTTTATGTTGTTCCAGGATTGATGGTTTTATGCCGTTAGCTTAGTTTGCTTGATACGTTGTTTAATAATAGTTTGATTTTGTTAGTTTCACTCTTATTCTGAGCCGCTCTCATGCTACAATTTTTATGGAAAAGTCTCTCGATTCCTTCATCCAAGTACTATCTGCCCATCACTTCTCCATTACTTTCGTTGTCTAATGTGCATTGCATGCTCATATTTTTTACATTAAAGATAATGTAGATTTTATGTTGGGGGTGGGAGATTAGGTTACCTAATCAGTATTTTCTTGGTCTTGAGCAAAAATTTGTGAAATTTTTTTCAATTTTTTTCTCAAATTTTTGTGAAATTGAATTAATTTTGATGGATATCATTGATTTAGAATTTCAAGATACATGATGTTGGTAATTTATGACTATTGGATTTAGTTATCTACTAGATATCACAGTTAAGTTTGACCCATGATTAGAAGTTTTAAACATTGATTGAGTCATGATTTCACAAGACACATCTCACTTGCACATTAAGGTTTCAGTTTGATATTGAAGGGTTAACCTGGTAATCACTATGCATGTAAGGAACTAGCCTGAAAAATTTTCCCTTCATGATCAATTGAAGAAAAAGAAAATACCTAACAAAAAAAAAAAAAACAGAGACCTTTAGAAAGTGTTGGGTGAATAATCTTCACCATAGGTTTGCTCCCTATAGGTGTAGATGTAATTCCCCATAGATGATATGTGAAAAGGGTTGGGTGTATGTGTAACACCCTGAAAATCGGGGGTCGTGTAGAAACCCAACTCCCGAGTTTCAGACCATCACTTATGCAACAAATATGATTATGATTAAATGTTGTCTGAGTTAGTGCATCAACATGAGTGAGATTTTACCAAACTGTAATTCATACACTAGATCCAGTGATAAAACGCAAGCAGAAGACTGAAAGATATATATATCATTGTATGAAAAACAAAACAATCTCGAACTGTCTCCAAAGTATGAATATAACTCTGAGTCACAAATACATATAACAAACAAAAATCAAAGGTCACATGATAGTCCAACTAGCAAAATCTGGCTGATCCAGGCCACCTATGCAAAGCCATCATAAAAATGCATGTACGAGAACTCATCCTGGTCCTCGTAGTAGTTCGGCTCCAGCTCCTGAATCGCCTTGCTATCTACATCTAAGATAGAGTCTGGTAAGTGTTGCAAACACTATCCCGTAACGTGGGAGTGAGTGATCAACTCAGTGGAATCATATAGCAAAGATTAGCATGTCATCAAATCAATCACGCGATAATAGTAAAGCAAACAATCAGACATTCCTAGATACTGTTATTAATGCAAGTATGAGATAGAGTAATGATGCGTGCCCTTACCGACATACTACCTCATGCGACACCATCTTACGTCCGCGGCATGCTTTCTTCCCTCAGTGCTCCAAATCTTCCAGGCATATGCAGTGCGATATGAATATGATTATCGAGTTTTTTTATTAGTCCTTTCATACAGCAGTATTGGGAAACTAAGGTACTTCCCTTATATCATTCCCAACACAGATCCTATCTAGGGTCGTCCCTCCTAGTAGTCTCATATGATGATATATTTCTAGATCGCTACAAGGGCTGCTGGGCTGTTGCTTGCACTCGTTGCACCACTCCCCCATCACCTTATCAATACAGGCCTAGATGTATTCTTGTTGCTACGGAAGGGTCGTCGCCTCACGTAGGCTCAGAATACGCTCGAGGTCACTACAAAGGGTTCGTCACCAATCAGAGTAGGCCGATAGCTCGAATGTAGTGTCTCATACCACCACAATCGGCTCATGAGTCTAAGGTGCTCACTGGTCACTACGGGAAGGTTTGTGGCCCCAGCATAGGCCGACAGCTTGACCATGGTGTCCCATTCCACCATGCACTGCTCATGAGTCTAAATGGATCAAGGTACCATGGTTATCAGGGTTATCACTGGTAAGTTTAGTACCCTAGGTTCAAGCAGTTATGACCAATACAAGGTGAACATACAATGTTCAGTCGGGTTGCTTGACGAGCTCGACTAGTACGAGTGCGCCTCAAGCTGAACGATATGAAGTGCATAAACACCTCGTGTGGCCTAACCACTGCCGTCAACCCAAGCACGACTCGGGTTTGTCGACGCGTCCTTCGTGGCGAATAGAATCTAACCATGATTTCGAATCTGTTACCGACTGCCTAGACTAGATTATAACCCCAAGAACTTGTAATCTAAATCAATGATCATATGAGAGTGAAAAAAATGAAGCGCAAATAATCCAAGCATGTTAACATGTTATAACATACAACATAAGCAAATCAACCAAACACAAGCATTTCATATATATAAGGAAATCAATTCAATATAACAACATGGAGGAAATCATGTACATCATCATATTAGTTGAGAATCCAATCTCCAAACTAATCTACAACACCATTCACTCAATACTTACTAATACATACTCTTATACAAACACTTAGTCTACACACATTTGTCTACATAGCATATGTCGACCCAAAGTGTGCATTAGGGCGAATCTCTTCGCCAAACAGATCATACACGCCTAACTAGTATAGTAACATGACAAATACACATGGCAATCATTTTAGCAAAATACATACGTATACAGTATTTCCTATAAATACCTAAAATACCTTAAATCTCATATTTTCCGTATGTAATCGAAATGAAAAATAGACATTATGTTCTACATGTCAAACAGCATCCTTGTCGATAATCTACTATTAAACGATATTAAAATCTTTGAAAACAGGTAACCTAAGCATCTAAAATCCTCACATTACGCCGTAGAAGTATATCGAATCAAATAGAAACTCTATGCTTCGTCAACGTCAATATGACGACCTATATCACAAGATAAGTCAGATACTTCGCTACTTGTATTGATAGAGTTCCTAAAACAGGCTAAGGTTAGGGTTTTCTTACCTAGAATGAAGTCAAAATCACCGGAGGAGTGATTAGAACACGATGGTTAAGCACGTGTAGTAGCAAGATCGAGTGGCAGGAACTTTTCCTCACAACTTCCACACAATCTCTCTTTTCTCTCTCCTCTTTCCTAGGTTTTCTTGCAAATTCGTATGGAAGGGATGTGAGAGGGTTTAAGGTCCTTAAATAGGTTAGAAACTCACCTATTTAGGGTATACTTGGGTTATAGCCAAATCAGGTCCTTTCTGATCCAAAAGAACTTTTTTGGAGGTCCCCTGACTGAATGCAGTCGGACTTAAGCTTATGGATATTGAATCCTGATCACATTAACTTTTCAGTTCGATAGGGTTTCCAGATCTCACATGGCAGACCAGTTTTAGTTCAGCTGTCACTGAGATTCAATCATGGATTTCAAGTACACTGACATGAGTGAAAAATGTTCCTTGATTCGAGGGTGTATTTGGGTCAGATTCCAACAGTCTGAATGCTTATAATTAACCCACAAGCGACACATGCCAGATTTATTTAAATTACATTTAATTTATAAAGAATTCTACTCTCTCTCACACTCCTTGCTCCAGGCTCAATGAAATAGCCTCAGGACATCAGTTGGGCTTGATTTTCGAAACGATTATCAAGTCCAACTAAGCGGTCATAATGGTCTGAGATTGTAGATATCGGACTTTCGACGCACGGTCTAGATCCAATACAAAGTTTTAAAGGGTTCCTGAGAAAAGACGAGTTTAGAGTTTGATCCTAAGTTTCAGGATGTTATAGCGTTAACAATTCCACAAGTTTTGGGTCTCGCAGAACGTATTTAAAGCGATCAGTGCTAATTTCACAGCTAATCTAACAAAGCGCTAGTTATCTTACGCTTAATTTCTAAAGGAATTAATCCTAAGTGATTTCTGATCGAGGTGATACTTGGGTCTTGGTACAGGATTTTCCCTAGACGTTACAATCTACCCCCCTTAAATAATAAATTTTGTCCTTGAAATTTGTACCTTTTCGTACTCCTCGAGAAGCTGTGGGTAGTTCTTTCTGATTTCGGCTTCTGTCTCCCGTGTAGCCTCCTCTTTAGTGTGATGCATCCACAACACCTTCACAAGGGGGATGACCTTGCTATGCAATACCTGCTCCTTCCTGTCTAATATACGCGTCGGTCGCAGTATATATGTAACATCCTCACCTAACTGCACCTGCTCCCATCTAATGATATGGGAAGGATCAGGAACGTATTTCTTCAACATAGAAATATGAAACACGTTGTGTACGCTTGTAAGAGGCGTAGGAAAAGCTAGATGATATGTCATTGCACCTATAAGATCAAGTATCTGGAATGGGCCAATGAATCGCGGTGCTAGCTTCCCCTTCTTCCCGAACCGAAGAACTCCCTTCATAGGGGAAACTCTCAAAAATACGTGATCTCCAACCGCGAACTCTAGTGGGAACCGTCTCGTATCGGCATAACTCTTCTGTCTGCTCTGCACTGTAAGAAGTCGACGTCTGATGATGTCAATCTTTTCCGAGGTCGCCTGCACTATCTCTGGGCCAATCAATCTGCGCTCACCGACCTCTGCCCAGCAATGCGGAGCTCAGTAAGGACCCCCATACAAGGCCTCATAAGGTGTCATACCGATACTGGCCTGAAAACTGTTGTTGTACACGAAATTCGCATATGGAAGATAATCATCCCAACTGTTTTTGAAATCCAACACGCAAGCCCAAAGCATGTCCTCTAGAATCTGATTCACCAGCTCTGTCTGTCCGTCCGTCTGTGGGTGGAAAGTAGTACTGAACTTCAACTTCACACCCATAGCTTCCTGGATGCGAGTCTAGAAAATAGAAGTAAAGCGCGTGTCTCTGTCCGACACGATCTCTAAGGGAACTCCATGCAGATGCACTATCTCCCTGATGTATATTCTAGCCAACTCGTCTGTAGAGTTCGTAACTCTGATCGGTAGGAAGTGCGCCAACTTCGTCAAACGGTCGACGATCACCGAAATAGAATCATGTCCCTTCCTCATCTTCGATAATCCCGAAATGAAATCTATAGAAATAAAGTCTCACTTCCACTCAGCTATAGGCATAGGCTGAAGGAGACCAGGAGATCGGCGATGCTCTGCCTTCACCTACTGACAAGTGAGACAACGGGACACGAAATCTGTGATGTGGGTCTTCATGTCATCCCACCAATAGGTCCTCCTCATGTCACGATACATCTTTGTGTTACCCAAGTCTAGAACTGTGCGCAGCCTCGAGAATCTCTCATCTCAAGTCAAGGACATCTGGGACGTATAGGCGGCCACGATAACGTAAGCCCCCGTCCTTTCCAACTCGCCACTCGGCGTCTGCATCATCACTAGCCTGCTCTCGAAGCTTAGTCAGACGCTCGTTGTCCCCCTGTGCCACGATGACCCTGTCATCGATAAGAGGCCTCACCTGAACATGTACGATAAACTCAAATGGCTCCTCCACAGTGAGTTTCTGCTCAAATTCTCATAAAAACTCAACCATGTCCCACTCAGCTACCATCAGTGGAGCCACAAACTCTATCACCTTCTTATGGCTCAACGCGTCAGCCACAAGGTTTACCTTGTCCAGATGGTAGGAAACTTTGAACTTAAAGTCCTTCAAAGTCTCCATCTATCGCCGCTGCCTCATATTCAGGTCCCGTTGCGTGAATATGTACTTGAGGCTCTTGTGGTCGCAAAAGATCTCGAACTCCTATCCATAGAGGTAATGTCTCTAGAGCTTCAATGCGAAAATGACAGCAGCCAACTCAAGGTCATGTGTAGGGTAATTCTCCTCGTGCTTCCTTAATTGTCTCGAGGCATATGAAATCACCCTGTCATTCTACATAAGGACACAACCCAGACCAACGTTAGATGCGTCGCTGTATATCATGTACTTAACCCCTTGCTCTGGAAATACTAGCACGGGGGCCAACGTCAGCCTATCCTTCAGCTCCTAAAAAGCTGCCTCCGCCTTCTCATTCCAAGCGAACTTTAGATCCTTCAGTGTCAACTGAGTCAAGGGTCTGGCTATCTTGGAGAAGTCCTGAATGAATCGTTGATAGTAGCCAGCAAGTCCTAGGAAACTCCTCACCTCGGTAACCGAACCAGGCTGCTTCCAATCCTGCACCGCGGCTACCTTACCAAGGTCCACCGCCATCCCATCCTTGGACACCACATGTCCGAAGAACTTGACTTCCTCCTTCTAGAAGTCACACTTCTTATACTGTACGAACAACTGGTGCTGTCTCAGAGTATCCAGGACTGATCGTAAGTGCTCCTCATGCTCCTCCCGACTCCGAGAGTATACCAAAATGTCATCTATAAACACGATGATGAATCGATAGAGGAACGCCGAAATACCCTATTCATCAGGTTCATAAACACGGTTGGTGCGTTCGTAAGATCGAACGACATCACGAGGAACTCATAATGGCCAAAGCTAGTCCTGAAAGCCATCTTCTGCACGTCCTCATCCCTGATGTGCAACTGGTGATACCCTGACTGCAGATCAATCTTCGAGAAGTAATGCGCTCCTCTTAGTTGATCAAACAGGTCATCAATCCTGGGCAAAGGGTACTTATTCTTCACCATAATCTGATTCATCCTACGATAATCAATACATAATCGCAGTGAATCATCCTTCTTTGTCACAAATAGCACCGGTGCTCCCCAACGAGACACACTCGGCCGTATGAAGCCAGTTTCCAACAGATCATCGATCTGTTTCCTCAACTCCTCCATCTCACACGGGGCCATGCGATACGTCGGCAGTGAGATGGGCGTCGAAACGGGTACCAGGTCGATAGAAAAATTAACCTCACACTGAGGTGGCAACCCAGTAATCTTCCTGAACAGATCCTCATAATCACGAACTACTGGCGTGCTCTCAAGTGTCGGGGCATCAACATCCCTCAATAAGGAAGCGTAGCAAAGTACTCGAACGGGAAGATTAACCTGCACTGAAAATGTAAAGGACGTGCCCTCCGGCTCGTAGACTATCACTATACGGGTATCGCTGTCAATCTCGGCCCTCCCTGCAGTCAACCAATCCATGCCAAGAATGACGTCTAAATAATAGAGAGAGGGGTCGACGACAAGGTCAATAGCCATCGTCCTGTTCCCTAGATCCAGTAAACAACCCTCACACATCATAGTGGCATCAGAAAAGGTCCCGTGTGCTGTAAGAACTCGCACCCCATCCATCCGAGTAGTCGGTAGCCCAAAGTGCTTAACTACTGAATGAGAATTCAATGAAATCGTGGATCCTGTATCCACCATCACGAATATAAGAGTACCTCCAATGTGGGTTGTGACCTCAAAGGCCAAGGGTGGGGCAGTCTCTGTCCTGGATGCATCTATTGTCAATGCATGTACCCGAGTCTGCTGTGGACGGTTCGGTCGCGGTACCATGGGCCGTTGAGGCGACCGGAACTGAGGTACGGGAGGTCTGAAAGAAGGATGCGCAGGAGCCGACCATAATTATGGAGTGGATAGAGCTTGTGGGTGAGGACGGTCGATCTTCTACTGTGGTGAAAATCTGCTATCTCTCATCCGAGTAAAATAGCTCTTTGCAGTGTGACCCGATCTCCCTCAGTAAGTACAGGTCACACCTGGGTGCCTCATCGGAAGTACTGGCGCTGTGGCCCTGGGAGGAGAATCGATGTGAGGCCTCTTACCCAGGAATGGCCTGCTCTGGGTGTCTGGTCGTGGCTTAGCAACCATAGGGCCACGAGAACGTGTCAAGCGATCTACATCCTGCTCTGCCTGCATAGATATGTGTATCAGCTTGGCATAAGAGGGTATCTGACACAACACATCTTCAACCGAATATCAGGTCGCAAACCCTCAGAAAAATGTAGTATCCACATCTGCTCATCCGCCAGTATCGTAGGGACATATCTGCCCAATTCTGTAAATTGATGCTCGTACTCCGTAACTGACATGCCTCCCTGCCTGTAACATCCCAAAAATCGGGGGTCAGGTAGAAACTCAACTCCTGAGTTCCGGAACATCACTTATGCAACATAAATAATGATAAATGCATGTTGTCTGTAGAATGGCATTAAACAAGATTGAGACTAAGACAAAACAGCATATCATACTCCAGAGACAGTTAAATTAGCAAGCGAAAGAATGTGATAGATATATAAAATATATAAATGATTGTAAGTCTCCAGAGTGTGAACATGTTACCAGGTTAACTAAATACATGTATACTCTAAAATAGAAAGAAAAGAATATACATGAGTGCTCCAAAAATATAAAATGACAAGTGTCATGGCATCTAATCAATCTCCCTGTAATCCCGTCGATCAAAACACGGAGGAGAAGTCCTCAGCATCATACAAGTTCAGCTCCGTTCCACAAGCAGCGCCCTCATCTAAAACTAAAATAGGGACTGGTGGGTGTTCAGAACACCATCCCGTAACGTGGGAGTGAGTAGCTAACTGAGTGGAATCATAGAACAAAGATTAACATGTTATCAAATCCATCACGCGATAATGATAAAGCAAACAAAATAAACATTCCTAAATATTGTGATTAATGCATGGATGAAATGACATGATGGATGCCCTCACTGACATACTCCCTCATGCGGCACCATCTGCGTCCGCGGCATGCTTGCATTCCTCAGTGCTCCACATCTTCCAGGCACATGTAGTGCAATATGGATAATGATTACCGAGTTGTTATTAGTCCATTTCATACAGCAGGATTGAGAAAATAAGGTACTTCCCTTATATCAATACCCAAACAATGATCTTGTATAGGGTCATCACTCCTAGTAATCTCATACGATGATATATTTCTAGGTTGCTGCAAGGGCTGTCAGGGCTGTTGCATGCACTTGTTGCACCGCTCCCCCATCACCTTATCAATACAGGCCTAATGTACTCTTGTCGCTATGGAAGGGTCGTCGCCTCACGTAGACTCAGAGTACCCTCGAGGTCACTACAAAGGGCTGTCAGGGCTGTTGCTCGCACTCGTTGCACCGCTCCCCCATCACCTTATCAATGTAGGCCGACAGCTCGAATATAGTCTCCCATACCACCATAATCGGCTCACGAGTCTAAGGTGCTCACTGGTTACTACGGGGAGGTTTGTGGCCCCAGCGTAGGCTGACAGCTCGACTACAGTGTCTCATACCACCATGCCTGGCTCATGAGTCTTAGGGGATTGAGGTACCAAGGTTATCAGGGTTATCACTGGTAAGTTCAGTACCCTAGGTTCAAGCAGTTATGACGAATACAAGGTGAACATACAATGGTCAGTCGGGTTACTTGACGAGTCTGACTAGCATGAGCGCACGTCAAATCGACCGACATGAAGTGCACAAGCACTTCGTGTGGCCTAACCATTGCCGACGACTCTAGTACAACTCGAGTTCCTCATATACATCCTTCATGGCGAATGGAATCCAACCACGAATTCTAAACTGTTACCGACTGCCTGGACTAGAGTATATCCCCAAGCACATGTAATGTGAATCAGTAATCATATGAGGTAAACATAATTGAAATAACAAGTAATTTAAGCATGTTAGCAACAGGTTATAAGATGCAACATAAGCATTTTAACCATACACAAGCATTTCATATATATATAAGATATCAATTCAAATATAACACCCATGGAAGAAATCATATACATCATCAAAATGGTTGAGAATCCTATCTCAACACTAGTCTACAACACTATTTACTAAGTACTTACTCACGCAAGCATTTATACAAACACTTAGACTGCACAACTTCAACGTACTTGACATATGTTGATTTCAACATATAATATGATAGATCCTTATATCAAGGAGATGTCTAATACACAACAATCATGTTCTTACATTCAAAACATATGGCAGGCATAAATCATATTAATTTAGGCATTTCAACAAACACTTAGTCTACACACATTAGTCTACATAGCATATGTCGGCCAATATGTGCATTAGGGCGAATCTCTTTGCCAAACAGATCATACATCCATAACTAGGATAAATATACGGCAAATACCCATAGCAATCATATCGGTAAAATACGTATGTATACAGTATTTCCTATAAATACCTAAAATACCCTAAATCTCATATTCTTCGTACGTATACGGAATGAAAAATGGACAGCATGTTGTACATGTCAAATAGCATCCTCATTAGCAATGTACCATTAAACGGCATTGAAAGTTTTGAAAACAGGTAACCTAAGCGTCTAAAATCTGCACATTTTGCCGTAGAAGCATATCGATTCGAATAGAAAGTATACGCTTCGTCAACGCCTGTATGAAGACCTATATCACAAGATACATCAGCTACATCGCTACTTGTATCGAAGGAATCCCTAAAAAAGGTTAGGGTTAGGGTTTTCTTACCTAGAACGAAATCAGAATCGCTAGAATAATGATGCAGGTAGGTGGCTTTGGCACGTGGAGTAGCAGGGAAGAATCACCAACTTCTCCCTCACTTTCTTTCTCTTTTCTCTCCTCTCTCATAGGGTTTTCCCCAAATTCGTATGGGTTAGAAGGCTAAGGGTTTAAGCTCCTTTTATAAGCCCAAACATAACCAAAAAAGACCTTAAGTCAAGGTATACTTGGGTTATAGCCAAATTGGGTCTTTTCTAATCCAAAAGAGTATTTCGGGAGGTCCCCTGGCCGAACGCGGTCGGACTTAAGCTCATGGATACTTGATCGCACTCACACCAAGTTTTCAGTCCGGTAGAGTTCCTAGATCGCACGTGGCGGACCAGTTTTAGTTCAGTAGTCACGGAGACTCGATCGAGGATTCCAAGTACACTGACCTGAGTGAGAAATGTTTCCTGATCCGAGGGTGTATTTGGGTCAGATTCCGACGATCTGAATGCTTATACTTAACCCGCAAGCAAAACGTGCCAGATTTATTTAAATGACATTTAATTTTTAATGAATTTTACTCTTTCTCACACTCCCAGCTCCAAGCTCAATGAAATAGCCTCAGAACATCAGTTGGGCTTGATTTTCGAAACGATTGTCAAGTCCAACAAGGCGGTCGTAATGGTCTAAGATTGTAAACATCAGACTTTCGACGCGTGGTATAGATCTAATACAAAGTTTCAAAGGGTTCCTGAGAAAAAACGGGTTTAGAGTTGGATCCTAGATTTTAGGGTAAGATAACATGAATGATTCTATAGGTTTTAGGTCTTACGGATCGTATTTAAAGTGGTTGGTGACGATTTTACAGGAAATCTAGTGTAACGCTGGTGAATTCACATTAAATTCTAAAGAATTAGGTTCTAAATGATTTCTTTGGCTTTGGAATTGGGTTCTGAGAGGTTACCAAGGTGCTATGGTTGACCCATTGCCTAAGGACGTCTAATTTCAAGTAGGAAAAAATCCAGGGTGTTACACTGCCTGAAGCGTAAAAACTCATTCTCCCTCTCGTGTCGGTAGGTCTGCGGATAGTATTTCTCATGGAAACGGAACTCGAATGTTGCCCAAGTCCATATGTAGCCAACTGCAACCGTCCGCAATACGCTATCCCACCATAAACTGGGCTCGCTCTCGAGCATGAAAGTGGCCAACTCAACCTGCTCAGACTCCGAGCAGTGCAGCATCCTTAGCATCTTGGAGATGTGATCGAGCCAGTACTCAGCCTCCTCGGGTCTGTGAGAACCTGTAAAAGTATGAGGCCGCAAGCGCTGAAATCGCTCAAGTAGGTCTCTGGTATCAGCAGCATTTCCCGTAGGGTAGGTAGATGGTGCAGGATGAGTCATACCCTCATCTTGAGTCGAAGTCCCAGCATCCTCAGCTGGATGCACAGATGGCACAGGTGAAGTCCCACTCCCACCCTGGGCTAAGGCCCCTGCTATAGTAGTCAAAAGCTGCTGATACTGCTGGTGCATCATAGTCATCAACTACTCAAACCTATCAGGAGGTGGAGCAGGCTGAGGCATATACTGCATCGAGGAAGACGCACGGTACTGCTCACGAATTGGTGGTGTGAAAGGTGGTGGTCCGACTGCAGGACCTGCAGAAGGCTGAGACTCAGGTGTAGTCTCACGAATCAGGCCCACAGTAGGACCCACATGATCATCACTCTGGGGAGGGTCTCGATCCATCGGCTCACCCAGCGTAAGACGTGCCGTGCTCCGAGTAACCTTAGGTGGCATTCCCTATATTCAAAATAGGGTGCAACCCAGTCAGTTTTAGCAATAGCACAAACACACTACACAATCATTCACATAACAAATCGAAGAAACTCCATGCATTTCATTTAATCAAAATTTGTCACAATACAAGAGATATAACTTTACATGCATCATGACAGGAAGCGCATGGGAAACTAAGCTAGTGAAACCTACAACTGCAACACAAACCAAATACTAAGCCTTCTCAGGCTCACACACAAAAAACACAAGACAACCTACATACTACCAACAACATCTGCAATCCAATCACTCGTCTGAGTCTGGTGATGGAGGAGGGGCACCCTTATCCTGTACGTAACACAGGATGGCCTTCAAGGTGCGAGTCACCTTGCCAAACTTTCGCTTCATGACAGCCTTGGTACCCTCAAGCTCTTATTTTACCTCGGCCCGAAGTTCTTGGACTTCTCATCACAAAGCAACCTGACTCTCCTCATGTCGGGCTATGTGAGCATCCCTAGCAGCCTGAGTCGCAGGAGGAGGGCTCTCATCAGTATCCTGAGCCTCCTCTTCTTCTTCTTCCTGGGCTTCTTCCTCTATTTCTGCCCCACCTTCTTCTTCACTTTCATCCTCTTCACTATCATATTCACCCTCGCTGTCATCATCAAGCTGAGCCTCACGCTGCCAAGGCCCTATCTTCATTTGGTTCATAGTAGCCTCGTTGATGTAATGAACCGGCACAGGCAACTTCGGTCCAAGTCTGTAAACAAACTCAAGCGTAATCTTGCATATGTTCCGGCTAAAGGGAAGTGACTTAGACGTTCTTCTCAATTTCACTACGAGGATGATCTGTCGCAGCACAAACGTGGGCATGTACACATTCTCTCCCTAGCCCACTTGATACAGGAAATCTACCATGAGATGCGTGCATTCACTGTGATTGTTCCACCTAAGATAAACATTAAACGTGCAGATGTGGTGAAGCAGACGAAAATCATCTGACATGTGGGTCGCTAAGAGGCTCTTATTACGCTGCCACTCAACTAAACCACCACATAGAAACCTGGTGCGGCGATCTCGCTCACGAACACTCTTCAGGTTCTCAGCACTTGGATGTACCTCGCCAAGAGGCATGTTCAGAAGTCGAGCTATCAACCGAACATTGATCGTGGCTTCCCGATCTCTATCAAAAGGAATCCTAAACTACAGTGGTTCCAGCGTAGGGTCCCGAATATGAGTATAAAAGGCACGAATAGTGCTCACATTAGCATGAGACTGGCCTTCAAAGAGCGGACCCCACCTGGTAGCCTCGATGCGCTCAAACAACAAAAACTCACCAAAGAGTCGCTCATCCACATGTGCCTTAAAAAGAACCTTACGATCTGTGTACGCGCCATGGGCCAAGTCCGCCAACAGTGCTCTGCCGATCGGAGCTTGGGGATCCAAATCCCACTTCGTGTGTATTTCTCTCCCAACACTTGGACTAGCGGCGACACTTGAACTAGCGACGCCACCCCTTGGCTTTCTTGAACGTGAAGGGCAACAAGGCCCAACTTCATCAGCGACACTCTTCCTCTTTCCCATGAGAGAGAGGACGGTGGAAAGGGAGAAAAAGGCTACAATAGCCTCTATAAAGGCCATGAAAAAGCGATGAAGGGGAGAGAAAGGGCTGATCTAATGGGCTGGCACAAATTTAGGTCTAAGAGAGGAGGGAAATAGACCCTCAAAGGCTGGGATTATAAAGGGAAAAGGATGAAATGGGTTGGGTTAGAAGCTCACACGATTTGAGCTTCAAATGGAGGATGTAAGAGCTCAAACGTGAGAGAATGGGGAGAGAGGGGAATGTGTACCACTGCAAATGATGGAGGGGCGTGGGTTGTGGCCAAAAATGATGATGGGAGCGATTGAGAGTGGGGTTTGAGAGAGAAATCAGCAAATAGGAGAGAAAGGGAGAACTTGAGGGTGTGTTTTGTGAAGGATGTAGGTGTTTTTGAATGAACTAAGGGGCGAACCCTGTATGAAGTGGCCCCATTTAACTCTAAAGGTGATCGGGCCGGGCGGCCCGACCTGACCAGCCCGCTGACCGGCGAGGTCCTCTTCGACCTCTGTGGTGTCCGGTGATGCCTCACCATTTGGGCAAGGTCCTCTTACCCTAAGGGCCTTAAATACATGTGGGTCCCACCTTAGATCATTCTGGATTAACGTGGGTAGGCCCACGACTCCGTTTCGAATCATTTCAGGTTGTTTCGGGTACTAACTGTTGCACATCCACATTTAGTGATGTTTAATAGCTAGGATGGGGTCAACAAGGGTATAGGCTCATCCACACACGAACTAGAAGTGGTCCGGGGTCGTTTTATACGACCATGGATGCACACGGACTCGATCAAAATGATTAATTTTGGTAAACTTTGCCAATTGGCGAAACTAGGATCCTATGAGTGTTGTTATGGCTTTCTCGCACCCACCTAAGTCAAAAGAGCGTTAGCGTATGTCGTGTGACCATAACCCAGGTCCAGTTTAATCCAAATCATGCTCTGATACAAACTTGTAACACCGTGAAAATTGGGGGTCGTGTAGAAACCCAACTCCCGAGTTCCAGACCATCACTTATGTAACAAATATGCTTATGATTAAATATTGTCTGAGTTAGTGCATCAACATGAGTGAGATTTTACCAAACTGGAATTCATACTCCAGATCCAGTGATAAAACACAAGTGGAAGACTGAAAGATATATATATCACTGTATGTAAAATAAAAAAATCTCGAACTGTCTCCAAAGTATGAATATAACTTTGAGTCATAAATACATATAACAAACCAAAATTAAAGGTCACATGATAGTCCAAATAGCAAAATTCCGCTGATCTAGGCCACCTATGCGAAGCCGTCAGAAAACTGCATGTACGAGAACTCGTCCTGGTCCTCGTAGTAGTCCGGCTCCAGCTCCTGAATTGCCTCGCTATCTGCATCTAAGAAAGAGTCTGGTAGGTGTTACAAACACCGTCCTATAATGTGGGAGTGAGTGATCAACTCAGTGGAATCATAGAGCAAAGATTAGCATGTCATCAAATCAATCACGCGATAATAGTAAAGCAAATAATCAGACATTCCTAGATACTGTTATTAATGTAGGTATGAGATGCAATAATGATGCGTGCCCTTACTAACATACTCCCTCATGCGACACCATCTTACGTCTACGACATGCTTTCTTCCCTCAGTGCTCCACATCTTCCAGGCACATGCAGTGCGATATGAATATGATTATCGAGTTTTTTATTAGTCCTTTCATACAGCAATATTGGGAAACAAAGGTACTTCCCTTATATCATTCCCAACACAGATCCTGTCTAGGGTCGTCACTCCTAGTAGTCTCATACGATGATATATTTCTAGGTCACTGCAAGGGCTATCAGGGTTGTTGCTCGCACTCGTTGCATCGCTTCCCAATCACCTTATCAATACAGGCCTAGTTGTATTCTTATTGCTATGGAAGAGTTTCCGCCTCACGTAGGCTCAGAACACGCTCGAGGTCACTACAAAGGGCTCGTCACCAATCAGAGTAGGCTGACAGCTTGAATGTAGTGTCCCATACCACCATAATTGGCTCACGAGTCTAAGGTGCTCACTGGTCACTATAGGGAGGTTTGTGGCGCTAGCGTAGGCCGATAGCTCGACCACGGTGTCCCATACCACCATGCCCAGCTCATGAGTCTTAATGGATCAAGGTACCATGGTTATCAGGATTATCACTGGTAAGTTCAGTACCCTAGGTTCAAGCAGTTATAACCAATATAAGGTGAACATACAATGGTCAGTCGGGTTGCTTGACGAGCTCGACTAGTACGAGCGCACCTCAAACTAAAAGACATGAAGTGCATAAACACCTCGTGTGGCCTAACCACTGTCGTCAACCCAAGCACGACTCGGGTTCGTCGACGCGTCCTTCATGGCGAATAGAATCCTATCACGATTTTGAATCTGTTACCGACTGCCTGGACTAGATTATAGCCCCAAGCACTTGTAATCTAAATCAATGATCATATGAGAGTGACGGAAATGAAGCACAAATAATCCAAGCATGTTAATAACATGTTATAACATACAACATAAGCAAATCAACTAAACACAAGCATTTTATATATATAACTGTAACACCCTGAAAATCGGAGGTCGTGTATAAACTCAACTCCCGAGTTCCAGACCGTCACTTATGCAACAAAAATGATTATGGTTCAATGTTGTCTGATTTAAAGCATTCACATGAGTAAAAGTATACCAAAACTGCAATTCATACTTCAGATCCAGTGATAAAAGCAAGCGGAAGACTAAACAATATATATATCACTGTATGGAAAAATAAAGTAAATCTCATCTGTCTCTAAAGTATGAATACATCTCTGAGTCTCATATACATATACATGAACAAAAGTAAATGTCCAAAACAGTCCCACTGAAGTCCCCTCGATCCAGGTCGCCTACGCGAAGCCATCGTGATACTGCATGTACGAGAACTCGTCCTGGTCCTCGTCGAAGTCTGGCTCTGCCTCCCGGATCTCAGCCTCACCTGCATCTACAACAAGGTCTGGTGGGTGTTGCAAACACCATCCCGTAACATGGGAGTAAGTGATCAACTCAGTGGAATCATAGAGCAAAGATTAGTATGTTCACAATTCAATCATGCGATAATAGTAAAGCAGTAAATCAGACAATCCTAATACTGTTGTTAATGCAAGATGACATGACGTGATGTATGCCCTCACCGACGATCTCCCTCATACGGCAACATCTTACGACCTCGGCATGCCACACTCCTTAGAGTGCTCCACATCTTCCAGGCACATGCATTGCTATGGTGATATGATTTCCAAGTTGTTATTAGTCCATTCAAACAGCAGGATTGGGAAACTAAGGTACTTCCCTTGTATTAATCCCAACACAGATCCTGTCTAGGGTCGTCACTCCTAGTAGTCTCATACGATGTATATTTCGTAGGTCACTGCAAGAGCTGCCATGGCTGTTGCTCGCACTCGTTGCACCGCTCCCCCATCACCTTATCAATACAGGCCTACTGTACTCTACTGCAACGGAAGGGTCGTCGCCTCCCGTGGACTCAGAATACGCTCGCGGTCACTACAAAGGACTCATCGCCTGATCAGTGTAGGCCGACAGCTAGAATATAGTGTCCCATACCACCATAATCTGCTCACGAGTCTAGGTGCTCACTGGTCACTACGGGGAGGTTTGTGGCCCCAGCGTAGGCCGACAGCTCGACCACGGTGTCCCATACCACCATGCCCGGCTCATGAGTTTTCATGGATCAAGGTACCATGGTTAACAGGGTTTATAATGGTAAGTTCAGTACCCTAGGTTCAAGCAGTTATGACTCATACAAGGTGAACATACATCGGCCAGTCGGGTTGCTTGACGGGCTCGACTAGCGCTATCGCATCTCAAGTCGAACGACATGAAGTGCGTAAAACACTTCGCGTGGCCTAACTACTGCCGCCAACTCCAAACACGAATCGCGTTTATCGACGCGTCGTTCGTGGCTATGACCAGTCAGCCACGAATTCGCTCGGTTACTGACTGCCTGGACTAAGTCTAGTCCCAAACACTTATGGAATCACATCAGAAATTTATGTAAGAGTATTGGAATTGAAATACAATCATGTGAGCATGTTAACACATGTTATAACATTCAACTTAAGCAAATCTTCAAGCACATATATTCCATGCATGTAATGAAATCATGCATATAGTCAACATGTAGGAAATCATTTAGGTCAGCATATTAATTGAGAAACCAATCTCAAACTATCTCATAACATCATTTAATTCAATACATACTAATACAACCATTTATACAAACACATACACTACACACTTAAGTCTACATATAGTATGTCGACCCAAAGTGAGCAATTAGGCGAATCTCTTCGCCAAACTAATTATGCACGCATTCCTAACTTCCTAATGCAACAACAAACCATGTCAATCACGTCAGAAAAATATGAGTATAAACCGTACTTCCTACAAATGATTAAAATGCCCTAAATCTCATATTCTTCGTTAATTTACGAAATAGGAAACGGAGAGCATGTTGTACATGTCAAACGGCGATGCCGTCGATAATCTACTATTAAACGACATTGAAAGCGTTGTAAAGCGTCAATCAAAGCGTCTAAAATCCTCACCTTATGTCTTACGGATGCGTGATTTTGAACGGAGCGTGTACGCTTCGTCTACGGCAGTAGGAGAACCTATTTTACAAGTTACATTAGCTAACACGCCATGAATCTAAGTAAACCCTAAATCAGTAAGTTTTAGGGTTGTTTCATACCTGATAAAGCGGAGAAATCACCAGCCAGGTGATTGGGAAGAGTTGCTGTAGCACATGGAAGTAGCGGCACGAAGGCGGGAAAAATCCTCCCACTTTCTCTCTCAAACTCTCTCCTTTTCTCTCTCCCAAATCTAGGTTTTACAATTTTCGGATGGGAGAGAGGAATGAGGGTTTCAACCCCTTTTATAAGCTTAAAAATGCCGGAAACAGGCTCCGAAACGATGCTTACTTATTGCATATCCATTTCGGGGCTGTTTCGGTCCAAAAGATGCTTTCTGGTGGTCCCCTGGTCGAATGCGATCGGACTTAAGATCATGCGTACCAGATATGGCACGTATTAAGTTTTTAGTCTGGCAGGGTTCGCAGATCGCACGTGGCGGACCAGTTTCAGTTCAGCGGTCACCGCACGTAGATCAGGGCTGAAAGTCTCATGATATAAAATAGAAATTTTTTCCTGATCCGAGGGTGTAATCTGGATGAATTCTGACGGTCAGAATGCTTAATACTGACGCGTTAAGTTGTGTGCCAGATTTGAATTTGAAATTTCATTTTTGTCCCTATTCGCACTCTCTTCAGTCCGGGCTCAATGAAATAGCCTGTGATTATCGATTTGACTTGATTTTCGAAATGAGCGTCAAGTCCAATAAGGCAGTTCTAATGGTCTAAGATAGGAAGTATCGGACTTTCGACGTGCGGTCTAGATCCAATACAAAAGTTCAAAGCGGTCCAGAGACCAAACCAGCTTAGAGTTCGATCCGAGGTTATAGAGTATTATAGAGTCGTTGGTTCTACTCAATTTGGGTCTTGTAGAACGTATTTAAAGTGATCAGAGACCATTTCCCAGCCACTCCAGCGTTGCGCTAGCTAACTTACGCTTAATTTCCATAGAATTTAATTCCACGCAATTTTGGGTCGAGTTGGCACTCGAGCCCAAGTATGGATTTTTCACGGGCGTTACAATCTACCCCCCTTAACAAATAATTTCGTCCTTGAAATTTATACCTTTTCGTACTCCTCGAGAAGCTGTGGGTAGTTCTTTCTGATCTCGGCTTCTGTCTCCCAGGTAGCCTCCTCCTCAGAGTGATGTGTCCACAATACCTTCACAAGGGGAATCACCTTGCTACGCAATACCTGCTCCTTCCTGTCTAGGATACGTGTCGGTCGCAGGATATAAGTAACATCCTCTCCTAACTGCACCTGCTCCCATCTGATGATATGGGAAGGATCAGCAACGTACTTCTTCAGCATAGAAACATGAAATACGTTGTGAACGCTCGCGAGAGGCGTGGGTAAACCCAATCGGTAAGCCACCGCTCCCACACGATCGAGGATCTGGAATGGACCAATGAATCGCGGTGCCAGCTTCCCCTTCTTCCCGAACCGAAGGACTCCCTTCATAGGGGAAACTCGTAAAAACACATGATCCCCAACTGTGAACTCTAGTGGCCTCCGTCTCGTATCGGTGTAGTTCTTCTGTCTGCTCTGCGCTGTAAGAAGCCGACGTCGAATAATATCAATCTTCTCTGACGTCGCCTGCACTAACTCTGGGCCGATCAAGCTACGCTCACAGACCTCTAGCCAGCAATGCGGTGCGCGACAAGGTCGCCCATACAGCGCCTCATAAGGTGTCATCCCGATACTCACCTGAAAGCTGTTGTTGTACGCAAACTCCGCATAAGCAAGACAATCATCCCAACTGTCCTTGAAGTCCAATGCACAAGCTCGCAACATATCCTCTAAGATCTGGTTCACTCGCTCTGTCTGTCCGTCTGTCTGTGGGTGGAAGGCAGTACTGAACTTCAACTTCACACCCATAGCCTCCTGAATGCGAGTCCAGAAAATAGAAGTAAACCGCGTGTCTCTGTCCGACATGATCTCCAACGGAACTCCATGCAGACGCACAATCTCCCTGATATACAATCTAGCTAGCTCGTCTACAGAGTTCGTAACTCTGATCGGTAGGAAGTGTGCCGACTTCGTCAATCGGTCGACGATCACCCAAATGGAATCATGTCCCTTCCTCATCTTCGGCAACCCAGAAATGAAGTCCATGAAAATGAAATCCCACTTCCACTCTGCAATCGGCATGGGCTGCAAAAGTCCAGGTGGTCGGCGATGCTCTGCCTTCACTTGCTGACAAGTGAGACAACGGGACACGAACTCAGCTATGTGGGTCTTCATACCTTCCCACCAATACGTCCTCTTCACGTCACGATACATCTTTGTGCTGCCTGGATGCATCCCGAGTCTAGTAGAATGCGCAGCCTCGAGAATCTCTCGTCTCAAGTCAGGGACATCTGGGACGCATAGGCGGCCACGGTAACGTAAGCCCCCATCCATACCGACTCGCCAGTCGGCGTCAGCATCATCACTGGCCTGCTCTCGAAGCTCAGTAAGATGCGCATCGTCCCTCTGCGCCTCGATGACTCGGTCATCGATCTGAGATCGCACCTGTACATGTGCGATGAACTCAAACGGCTCCTCTACGGTGAGTTTCTGCTCAAAGTCTCACAAAAACTCAACCATATCCCACTCGGCAACCATCAGCGGAGCCACAAACTCTATCGCCTTCTTGCGGCTCAACGCATCAGCCATAAGGTTCGCCTTCCCAGGATGGTAAGAGACTTCAAACTTGAAGTCCTTCAACGTCTCCATCCATCGCCGCTGCCTCATATTCAAGTCTCGCTGCGTGAATATGTACTTGAGGCTCTTGTGGTCGCAAAAGAGCTCGAACTCCTCTCCGTAGAGGTAATGTCTCCAGAGTCTCAGTGCGAATATAACGGCTGCCAACTCTAGGTCGTATGTAGGGTAATTCTCCTCGTGCTTCCTTAATTATCTCGAGGCATACAAAATTACCCTGTCCCTCTGCATAAGGACACAACCCAAACCAACGCTAGACGCGTCAGTATATATAGTGTATCTAACCCCTTGCTCTGGCAATACTAACATAGGGGCGGACGTAAGTCTGTCCTTCAGCTCCTGAAAAGCTGACTCCGCCTTGTCATTCCAGGCGAACTTCACCTCCTTCCGTGTCAACTGAGATAAGGGTCTCGCGATCTTCGAGAAGTCCTGTATGAAGCGCCGATAGTAGCCAGCGAGACACAGGAAACTCCTCACCTCAGTGACAGAACCAGACTGCTCCCAGTCCTGCACCGTAGCTACCTTAGACAGGTCAACTTCCATGCCATCTTTGGACACCACGTGTCCTAGAAACTTCACCTCCTGCTTCCAGAAGTCGCACTTCTTGTACTGTGCGAACAACTGATGCTGTCTGAGCGTATCCAGGACCAAACGTAAGTGTTCCTCATGCTCCTCTCGACTCCTAGAGTACACCAAAATGTCGTTAATGAAGACAATGACGAATCGATAGAGGAAAGGCCGAAATACCCGCTTCATCAGATCCATGAACACGGCCGGTGCGTTCGTAAAACCGAACGACATCATGAGGAACTCGTAATGGCCAAAACTGGTCCTGAATGCTGTCTTCTGCACGTCCTCATCCCTGACGCGCAACTGATGATATCCTGACTGAAGATCAATCTTCGAGAAGTACTGCGCTCCTCTCAACTGATCAAATAAGTCATCGATCCTGGGCAAAGGATACTTGTTCTTCACCGTAACCTGGTTCAGCCTGCGATAATCAATACACAATCGCATCGAACCGTCCTTCTTCCTCACGAATAGGACCGGTGCTCCCCAAGGAGACACACTAGGCCGTATAAGGCCAAGCTCTAGCAGACCATCAATCTGTGTCCTCAACTCCTCCATCTCACATGGTGTCATGCGATACGTCGGCAGTGAGACGGGCGTAGAACCAGGAACCAGATCGATAGTGAAATCGATCTCATGTCGGGGCGGCAAACCAGGGATCTTCCTGAACAGATCCCCGAACTCGAAAACGACTGGCACATGCTTAAGTATCTAGGCAGCAGCATCACGCAATAAAGTGGCGTAACTAAGTATGCGAAAAGGAAGATTTACCCGCACTGAAAATGTGAAAGGCGTGCCCTCAGGCTCGTACACCGTCACCATACGAGCCTCACAGTCAATCTCAGCCCTCCCAGCAGTCAACCAGTCCATGCCAAGAATGACGTTGAGATAAACGAGCGAGGGATCGACGACAAGATCAAGAGCCATCGTCCTGCCTCCCAGATCAACTGAACAACCCTCACACATCTGGGTAACATCCGAATAATCCCCATGAGCTACAAAGACCCGCACGCTATCCATAGTGATAGTCTGTAACCCAAGACCCCTGACTACAGCACGCGATATCAAAGAAATCGTGGAACCAGTGTCCACCATCACAAGAATAAGAGTACCTCTAATATGGGCTGTGACCTCGAAGGCTGAATGCTGAAGAGTCGGTGCCGCAGCTGCCTCAGCTGTCAATGCATGAACTCGAGCCTGCTGTGGCCGGTTCGGCCGCTATGTCAAGGGCCGTGGAGGCTGTCTGATCTGCGATACCGGAGGTCTGAAAGAAGGGTGCGCAGGAGCTAACCGTAGAGGCGGTGATGATATCGCCTGTGAATGAGCACGATTAATCTTCTGCGGCGGGAAGAACCCGCTCTCCTGCATCCGAGAGAAACAGCTCTGCGCCAAGTGGCCTGTCCTCCCACAGTATGTACATGTCAAATCAGGGCACCGAAACGGTGGTACAGGCGTTGTGGTCCTAGGAGGAGGGTCAATGCGAGGACTCTTGCCCGCGAGGGGCCTGTCCTGCATGTCTGGTCACGACCTAGAAGTAACCGGGCCATGAGATCGCGCAAGTCGATCCACATCCTGCTCTGCCCACATGGACATGTGAATCAACTCCGCATATGAAGGAATGGTCACACAGCACATCTTCGACCGAATGTCCGGTTGCAAACCCTCCAAAAAGCGCCGTATGCGCATCTGCTCATCAGCCAAAATCATCGGGACGTATCTACCCAACTTCGTGAACCGATGCTCATACTCTGTAACTGTCATGGCTGCCTATCTGAGGTGGAGAAACTCATTCTCCCTGTCGTGCCTATAAGTCTGGGGATAATACTTCTCATGGAAGCGAAACTCAAACGCTGCCCACGTCCATACAAAGTCGGCGGCAACGGTCCGCAGTACGCTATCCCACCACAGGCTGGCCTCTCGCTCAAATAGAAATGTAGCCAGCTCAACTGCTCGGCCTCTGTGCAATGAAGCATCCGTAAAATCTTCGACACACGGTCGAGCCAGTACTCAGCCTCCTCGGGTCTGTGAGAACCCGTGAAAGCGGGAGGCCGTAAGCGCTGAAATCGCTCTAATAGGTCCCGTGTATCGGCAGAATTCCCCGCAGGGTAAGCAGGCGGCGCAGGATGAACCATGCCCTCATCCTGGGCGTATGTATAGGCATCCTCAGTTGGATGCGCAGGTGGTGCAGGTGGAGCCACACCCCCACCCTGTGCTAATGTCCCTATGATGGTAGTCAGAAGCTGCTGCTGCTGCTGCATCATAGCCAACATCTGCTCAAATCTGTCAGGAGGTGGAGCAGGCTGTGGCAGATGCTATGTCGAAGTAGATGCACGATATGGCTCTCTGACTGACGGTGTAAATGGCGGTGGTCCAACTGTAGGACCAGCAGCAGGCTGAGACGCACGAACTGTCTCAGGAATCGGGCCCACAGTAGGGTCCGCATGGGTGCCAGACTGTGAAGGAGTCTGATCCATATGCTCAGTCAGTGCAAGACGAGCCGTGCTCCGCGTAGCCTTAGGCGGCATTCCCTATATTCAAAATAGGGCGCAACCTTGTCAGTCTCAATAGCACAAATTTACCGCAATCATTCACAAGGAGTCATAAGCATTCCATGCATTTTATTTACTCAAAATTGTCACAATACAAGGGATATATCCTTACAATCATCATGACAGAATACATGGGAACTAAGACAGTTAAAATTGCAACAACAACATAAGCAAAGCACTAGCCCTAACAGGCTTACACACATAAAGCAGGAAATGACTAACTACTGACAACTACATCAAAGGTCACATCGCTAGTCTGAGTCTGGGGACGGAGGAGGAGCACCCTTATCCTATAAGCAACACAGGATCGCCTTCAAGGTGCGAGTCACCTTACCTAATTTCTTCTTTGTAACGGCCTTGGCATCCTCGACTTCAGCACGAAGTTCTTGAACTTCCCTTCGTAATGCGATCTGACTCTCCTCCATCCGAGCAATACGATCGTCGATAGTAGCCTGCACAGAAGGAGGAGGGCTCTCATCTGTATCCTGAGCCTCCTCTTTTGCCTCTTCCTGAGCTTCTTCCTGAACCTCTGCCTCAGGTTCTTCTTCACTTTGATCTTCCTCATCATCAAAGTCATCCTCGCTGTCCTCCTCGAGCTGATTTTCACGGTACTGCGACCCAATCTTCATCTTGACCATAGTCGACTCATCAATGGTATGAATCGATACTGGCAATTTCGGCCCAAGTCTGTAGGCAAACTCAAGCGCAATCTTGCAAATCAGTCGGCCAAAAGGAAGCGATTCAGATGTTCTTCTTGACTTGGCTATAAGGATTATCTGTCGTAAAATGAAAGTGGCCATACATACATTCTCTCCCTGGGCCACCAGATACAGGAAATCAACCATAAGGCGTGTACATTCAATACGATTCGTTGACCTAGGATACACATTATATGTGCAGATATGGTGCAGCAGGCACAAATCATCAGACATGTAGGTCGCCTTAAGACTATTATTAGGTTGCCATGGAACCAACTTACCACACAAAAATCTGGTGCGGCGATCTCGTTCACGCCTACTCCTCAGATTCTTCTCACTAGGATGAACATCACCAAGAGGCACGTTCAGAAGTCGTGCGATCAGTCGCACATCAATCGTAGCTATCCGATCTCTACCAAAAGGGATTTTAAACTACAATGGCTCTAAGGTAGGTCTATGGATACTAGCGTAGAAGGCACGAACGGTGCTCACATTAGCACGAGCGCGAGCTTCAAAGATTGGACCCCAATGCGCAGCTTCAATGCGTTCGAACAACAGATATTCACTGAATAGTCCTCCATCTATGTCTACCTCAAATAACACTTTACGATCAGTGTATTGGCCATGAGGCATCTCTGATAGAATTACTCGCCCAAGGTGAGCATGGAGATCTAAATCCCGCTTTGTACGGCACTCTAGGGCTGCAGCTGGACCTGCGGCAGCGCTTGAACTTGCGGTACCACCCCGCGGTCTTCTCGATTGAGCAGGGCGGGTTGGCCCAGCCTCGTTTGTTGTGGTATTCCTTTTACCCATCAAAGATATGATGGATGAGAGCGATAAAAGGCCTAAAATGGCTTCCACGAAAGCCATGAAAAATGGAGAAAATGCGGAGAAATGGCTATCCAGTCTGGAAAAAGGAGATCTAGGCATCGTAGAGGGATGCTTCAAGCTTCCCAAGGATGCATTTTCAAGGAGAAATGGAAATGGAAAAGTGGAATGGAGCACCTCACGATTTCAGCTCGATTTGAGGGTTTTTGGAGCTCCAAATGATGGAATCTTCAAGAGGAAGGGCTGCCAACTCCCAAGGAATGATGGATGATGGCCGTTTTTGGCCAAGGAGGGATCTAGGGATGATTTGGAATCCCAGAATTTGGAGATAGTTGCTGAAAAATGAAAATGGAGCTATGGGGAGGGCTGTTTGTGAAGGAGATACACGTTTTAGGGGTTTTCTACCCACGAACCACACATGTGGGGTGTGAAAAACCCAAAATACCCTCAGATCCCAGACCCCACATCCAACCAACCACATTGGCCGGCGATGGCATCGCCGACCAAAGTTCTAGTCGGGCGGTGGGACCACATGGGTTTGGTCCCCCATGGTCCAAGGACCCCAAATAACTATGGGCCCCACCTTGGTTCATTGTATTTTGACCTATATAGGCCCAAACATGTGTTCGGGGCTTTCCGGGACCATTCCGCAATCCTCAATACCAAACCCTATGATGCAGCATATGAATTTGAGGTAGAAGGATCTCGTACATCCATCTAGACTCTTATTAGCTAAAGAAAGTGAAGTTAGAATGGCCTTATGGCCATTTTTCATGAAATTTTACTATTCACTGTAAAATTTTGTGAAAGTATTATTTTGTATTATTTTCACATTAGGTTTGATGCCTAACATGATTTGGATAAGAAAGAAATGAAGATTTGAGTGGTGAGAGGAAGAATTTTGAAGATTTTTAGCGAAACGGGGTTTTTAAGCCCTGACGATTGATTACAAGAGTTGTGGTCATCCCACGGCCCAAGGATTTACTTTTATGGGTTTAAAATCGTTCATAGGACATCTCAACCCGACTTCCTACGGCTTAGAAGCTATTCGGGTTGCTTTACCCGACCCAAGATGCGTTACAGACTCGATCGTGCGATCGATTCGAATAGACATCGCCTATCGGTGAATCTGCGATCCTAGAAGTGTTTCTAGACCCTTCTCATACCCACCAAAGTCAAAGGAAGCGACAGCATACATCGCGAGACCATAACCCAGGCCCAGTATACTCTTATTCATGCTCTGATACCAACTTGTAACACCCTGAAAATCGGGGGTCGTGTATAAACTTAACTCCCGAATTCCAGACCGTCACTTATGCAACAAAAATGATTATGGTTCAATGTTGTCTGATTTAAAGCATTCACATGAGTAAAAGTATACCAAAACTGCAATTCATACTTCAGATCCAGTGATAAAAGCAAGCGAAAGACTAAACAATATATATATATCACTGTATGGAAAAATAAAGTAAATCTCATCTGTCTCTAAAGTATGAATACATCTCTGAGTCTCATATACATATACATGGAAAAAATTAAATGTCCAAAACAGTCCCACTGAAGTCCCCTCGATCCAGGTCACCTACGCGAAGCCATCGTGATACTGCATGTACGAGAACTCGTCCTGGTCCTCGTCGAAGTCTGGCTCTGCCTCCTGCATCTCAGCCTCACCTGCATCTACAACAGGGTCTGGTGGGTGTTGCAAACACCATCCCGTAATGTGGGAGTGAGTGATCAACTCAGTGGAATCATAGAGCAAAGATTAGCATGTTCACAATTCAATCATACGATAATAGTAAAGCAGTAAATCAGACAATCCTAATACTGTTGTTAATGCAAGATGACATGACGTGATGTATGCCCTCACCGACGATCTCCCTCATACGGCAACATCTTACGACCGCGGCATGCCACACTCCCTAGAGTGCTCTACATCTTCCAGGCACATGCAATGCAATGGTGATATGATTTCCAAGTTGTTATTAGTCCATTCAAACAGCAGGATTGGGAAACTAAGGTACTTCCCTTGTATCAATCCCAACACAGATCCTGTCTAGGGTCGTCACTCCTAGTAGTCTCATACGATGTATATTTCGTAGGTCACTGCAAGGGCTGTCAGGGCTGTTGTTCGCACTCGTTGCACCGCTCCCCCATCACCTTATCAATACAGGCCTACTGTACTCTACTGCAACGGAAGGGTCGTCGCCTCCCGTGGACTCAGAATACGCTCGCAGTCACTACAAAGGACTCGTCGCCGATCAATGTAGGCCGACAGCTAGAATATAGTGTCCCATACCACCATAATCTGCTCACGAGTCTACGTGCTCACTGGTCACTACGGGGAGGTTTGTGGCCCCAGCGTAGGCCGACAGCTCGACCACGGTGTCCCATACCACCATGCCCAGCTCATGAGTCTTCGTGGATCAAGGTACCATGGTTAACAGGGTTTCAATAGTAAGTTCAGTACCCTAGGTTCAAGCAGTTATGACTCATACAAGGTGAACATACATCGGCCAGTCGAGTTGCTTGACGGGCTCGACTAACGTGATCACATCTCAAGTCGAACGACATGAAGTGCGTAAAACACTTCGCGTGGCCTAACCACTGCCGCTAACTCCAAACACGAATCGCGTTCATCGACGCGTCGTTTGTGGCTATGACCAGTCAGCCACAAATTCGCTCGGTTACCGACTGCCTGGACTAAGTCTAGTCCCAAACACTTATCGAATCACATCAGCAATTTATGTAAGAATATTGGAATTGAAATACAATCATGTGAGCATGTTAACACATGTTATAACATTCAACTTAAGCAAATCTTCAAGCACATATATTCCATGCATGTAATGAAATCATGCATATAGTCAACATGTAGGAAATCATTTAGGTCAGCATATTAATTGAGAAATCAATCTCAAACTATCTCATAACATCATTTAATTCAATACATACTAATACAACCATTTATACAAACACATACACTACACACTTAAGTCTACATATAGTATGTCGACCCAAAGTGAGCAATTAGGCGAATCTCTTCGCCAAACTAATTATGCACGCATTCCTAACTTCCTAATGCGACAACAAACCATGTCAATCACGTCAGCAAAATATGAGTATAAACCGTACTTCCTACAAATGACTAAAATGCCCTAAATCTCATATTCTTCGTTAATTTACGAAACAGGAAACGGAGAGCATGTTGTACATGTCAAACGGAGATGCCGTCGATAATTTACTATTAAACGACATTGAAAGTATTGTAAAGCGTCAATCAAAGCGTCTAAAATCCTCACCTTATGTCTTACGGATGCGTGATTTTGAACGGAGCGTGTACGTTTCGTCTATGGCAGTAGGAGAACCTATTTTACAAGTTACGTTAGCTAACACGCCATGAATCTAAGTAAACCCTAAATCAGCAAGTTCTAGGGTTGTTTTATACCTGATAAAGTGGAGAAATCACCGGCCAGGTGATTGGAAAGAGTTGCTGTAGCACGTGGAAGTAGCGGCACGAAGGCGGGAAAAATGCTCCCACTTTCTCTCTCAAACTCTCTCCTTTTCTCTCTCCCAAATCTAAATTTTACAATTTTCGGATGGGAGAGAGGAATGAGGGTTTCAACCCCTTTTATAAGCTTAAAAATGCCGGAAACAGGCTCCGGAACGAAGCTTACTTATTGCATATCCATTTCGGGGCTGTTTCGGTCCAAAAGATGTTTTCTGGTGGTCCCCTGGTCGAATGCGATCGGACTTAAGCTCATGTGTACCAGATATGGCACGTATTAAGTTTTCAGTCTGGCAGGGTTCGCAGATCGCACGTGGCGGACCAGTTTCAGTTCAGCGGTCACCGCACGTAGATCAGGGCTGAAAGTCTCATGATATAAAATGGAAATTTTTTCCTGATCCGAGGGTGTAATCTGAATGAATTCTAACGGTCAGAACGCTTAATACTGACGCGTCAAGTCGTGTGCCAGATTTGAATTTGAAATTTCAATTTTGTCCCTATTCACACTCTCTTCAGTCCGGGCTCAATGAAATAGCCTGTGATTATCGATTTGACTTGATTTTCAAAATGAGCGTCAAGTCCAATAAGGCGGTTCTAACGGTCTAAGATAGGAAGTATCGGACTTTCGACGTGCGGTCTAGATCCAATACAAAAGTTCAAAGCGGTCCAGAGACCAAACCTGCTTAGAGTTCGATCCGAGGTTATAGAGTATTATAGAGTCGTTGGTTCTACTCAATTTGGGTCTTGTAGAACGTATTTAAAGTGATTAGGGACCATTTCCCAGCTACTCCAGCGTTGCGCTAGCTAACTTACGCTTAATTTCCATATAATTTAATTCCACGCAATTTCGGGTCGAGTTGGTACTCGAGCCCAAGTATGGATTTTTCACGGGCGTTACAATAAGGAAATCAAGTCAATATAACAACATGGAGGAAATCATGTACATCATCGTATTAGTTGAGAATCCAATTTCCAAACTAATCTACAACACCATTCACTCAATACTTACTAATACATACTCTTATACAAACACTTAGTCTACACACATTTGTCTACATAGCATATGTCGACCCAAAGTGTGCGTTAGGGCGAATCTCTTTGCCAAACAGATCATACACGCCTAACTAGTATAGTAACACAACAAATACACATGGAAATCGAAATGGAAAATCGACTGCATGTTCTCCGTACGTAATCGAAATGGAAAATCGAAATGGAAAATCGACTGCATGTTCTACACATCAAACAACATCCTTGTCGATAATCTACTATTAAACGACATTGAAAGCTTTAAAAACAGGTAACCTAAGCATCTAAAATCCCCACCTTACGCCGTAGAAGCGTATCGAATCGAATAGAAACTCTATGCTTCGTCAACGAAAATATGACGACCTATATCACAAAATAAGTTAGCTACTTCGCTACTTGTAATGATGGAGTTCATAAAACAAGCTAAGGTTAGGGTTTCTTACCGAGAATAAAGTCAGAATTATCGGAGGAGTGATTAGAACACGATGGCTAAGCACGTGTAGTAGCAAGATCGAGTGGCAGGAACTTTCCCTCACAACTTCCACACAATCTCTCTTTTCTCTCTCCTCTTTCCTAGGGTTTCTTGTAAATTCATATGGGAGGGATGTGAGAGGGTTTAAGGTCCTTAAATAGGTTAGAAACTTACCTATTTAGACATTAAACCAAGGTATACTTGGGTTATAGTCAAATCGGGTCCTTTCCGATCCAAAAGAACATTTCTAGAGGTCTCCTGACTGAATGCGGTCGGACTTAAGCTTATGGATATTGGATCCTGATCACATTAAGCTTTTAGTTCAATAGGGTTTTCAGATCACACATGGCAGACCAGTTTCAGTTAAGCAGTCACTGAGATTCGATCAGGGATTCCAAGTACACTGACATGAGTGGGAAATGTTCCCTGATCCGAGGGTGTATTTGGGTTAGATTTCAACGGTCTAAATGCTTATAATTAACCCGCAAGCGACACGTGCCAGATTTATTTAAATCACATTTAATTTATAAATTCTACTCTCTCTCACACTCCTTGATCCAGGCTCAATGAAATAGCCTCAGGACATCAGTTGAGCTTAATTTTCGAAATAATTGTCAAGTCCATCTAAGAGGTCATAATGGTCTGAGATTGTAGATATCAGACTTTCGACGCGCGGTCTAGATCCAATACAAAGTTTCAAAGGGTTCTTGAGAACAGACGGGTTTAAAGTTTGATCCTAAGTTTCATGATGTTATAGCGTTAACAAATCCACAAGTTTTGGGTCTTGCAGAACGTATTTAAAGCGATCAATGCTAATTTCACAGCTAATCTAACATAGCGCTAGTTATCTTACACTTAATTTCTAAAGGAATTAATCCTAAGTGATTTCTGATCGAGGTGGTACTCGGGTCTTGGTACGGGATTTTTTCGAGACGGTACAGTATGGTCTTCACCATAGGTTTATTCCCTATAGGTGAGGATTTGATTCCCCTTCTGGGCGTTACTTTTAATGGAAAAATCAAAATCTGAAAGAATAAAAAGATGATCTGTGAGGCAAGTTTTAGTTATCATGAATTCTCTTGTTGTTTACCAATGATATCCTGAAATAGAGAAGTGAATTTTAATGATGATAAGCTAGGATTACACTATACACCCATGGAACTCAATGTTTAAGAATTCTCTTGTTGCATTGTATTTCTCTTTAAGTACTAATAAAATGTTGGCCTTCAAAGCATATCAAATTCAAGCAAGTCAATGAAAAGCGCCAATGATTATTGTCATATCGCCAATGGTTATCGCCAAAACGCCAAACAAATATCGCTAAATGCAAATCGCTAATGTGGCAACGACTATCACCGAATCGCTAAAGCTATTATTACTATCATTATCTCGCTAGCACATGGCCATTCAAATTTATCGAAATCAGTGGCACTGCCAAGTTGATATATTATCTTAACTATAAAATTTTGTTTCATATCATCAGCTAGTGCGGTATATTAATTTCGATTTATTATTCTAGCAAGGCCAATTCATCATTTAAAGGTGGAAGTATGGAAATCGCAACAACATGAATGGATAGTGTGGGTGTAGAAATACATCAAGGTAGGTCTCACCTAACTAGGACGGACAGATGGCTGAGATACATCCCATGCTTTATGTGTGTATCACACTGTCGAGATGGACGGTGAAGATACAGGATATATGCATCAAGAGGGTCCCAGCCACACATGTAGGGTGGGCCATGTCCTGGACGGATAGTGTGAAAAAAACACATACATAGTGGTGAGGTCCCACCGTCCTGCCTCAATGGACAATGTGGATATAAAATATATACCTCAAGGTGGGTCCCATCCCACATGTGCAGCACATGTGGGGTGGGCCCCACACAAGCTTGTAAGTGTTATGGTTTGAATCCTCTTTGGTTGTCAACTTTTGTGTGTCAAAACCTCTATATGTGTCTTGTGTTTGTATCCTATTAAATATGTTCGAGACATCACGTCAACACTTCGAGACAAGAAGATGAACTACAATATTGACGATATTAAAGAAGAGTTCAAGTTGAAGACTCTATCTCGAGTTCAAGTTCAAGACTCAAAGTTCACATATATTCAAGATCTAGACTCAAGCATAGTTAGGGAACTGAGCGCAACTCAAATTGACATTGACTTCAAAGCTTGTGAAGTGTTCAAGCTACATCAAGAAGAACTCTAGCTTTGTAACGTTCAAAGTCTAAGCAAATGAAGGTTCAATGTCCTTACTTATTAAGGTTTGATTGACCTTAGGTTAACCTTTAGAGTAGGTCACTTTGGATACATAATTCATATACCTTTTTCAAGTGACTTTGGTCTGTTCTAAGACTAGTCCTGGACCTTGTTCGACTAGTCTTAGCACTAGTTCGACTAGTCCAAGATATTCTAAGACCAGTCGTAGTTTTGTTGTAAATTATCGAATTATGGTGTAAGATTGTCCTTAGAATTGAATTTGTATCAACCTCTCAATGCTTGTTTATTGAGATTGATTTAATTTCAGCATTGTGAATTGATTTATTAGTGTAAGGCTATTTCTTTATTTTATTCCACTGTATTTAATTTTAATTTGGCATAGTCCTATTCACCCCCCCCCCCCCCCCTTTAGGACATATAGCTTGGCAATTTCAAGTGGTATCAGAGCCTAATAGCTCGTTCTTATTACTTTTTATTTGGATTTATTTCCTGAGCTAACGATCTAAGCTATATTATAAGATGTCAAATTTCGATAGCCTTTCAGTCACTACGCCTCCCCCATTTAATGGCTCCAACTATGCCTATTGGAAAGCCAAAATGAGGATCTTCCTCAAATCAATGGATGAGAGTGTGTGGCAAGCCACAGTGACCAAATGGAAACCCCCTACCACTGAAGTGACTGGAACCGATGGTTCAAAAACAATGAGAGTGTCTCCTTATTTCACATGGACTACACTTCAGAAAAGTGAGAGTAGTGCCAATGCTAAATCACTAAATGCTATCACTTGCGCACTATCACCGGATGAGTTCAAAAGAATCATATCCTGTGATACTGCAAAGCAAGCCTGGGATATATTAGAAATGACACACGAGGGTACTTTAATTGTCAAGAAATATAAAGTCCAACTCCTCACAACTAAATTTGAAGAAATTCATATGGAGGAAAATAAAATGTTTATGGACTTTTACACTAGATTGAATGACATTGTAAACTCAATGTGGGGTCTTGGTGATAAAATTCCAGAAAGTAAAGTGTGTGCAAAGATACTACGTTCTCTTCCTGAATGGTTCAACTCTAAAGTAACCGCGATCCAGGAATTTCGTGATACGGATAACATGAGGGTAGAAGAACTAGTTGGTTTTTTACAAACCTATGAATTGAATTTTAAAGCTCCTAAAGGTAAATATATTGCTTTAATATCTTCTAAAAGGTATTTCTCAAGAAAACTCAAATTTAGAAAATTCAGAAGATGATATGGCGTTTTTAGCTAAAAAGTTTTACAAGATTTTTAAAAGTAAGAAAAGGGTCGATTTTCAAAAGACAAACGAAAAGAAACGATCTAAACCAAAGTCTAGAACTTGGAAGTCTTTGAAGGATAGTCAATGTTACAACTGCCACGAATATAAGCATTTAGCAAACAAATGTCCTAAAAAGGAAAAACCTAAGAAGAAGGGTATGTTGGCTACATGGGACGAATCATTTGATTCTGAAGCCTCTTCTGAATCAGAATATTCTGAAACCGAGTCGGGCAATGATGTAAAAGCCCTTATGACTCTAGCCAAGTTCACATTCTCAGATCATGATGATTCAACTAGTGAAGAAAATTTACATAGTGATCATGAAAATGAAGAAGATCTGCAAGATGCTTATAATGCCTTATATAAGGAAAGTTGTAAAATTGTTGTCAAACTTAAACTCTAAAAAGGAAAGTATTCTAAACTCAAAGAATGTTTTGAGACTCTTGTTTTAGAAAAATCCCAAATTTCAGATTGCTTTGAAAAATCAAAATGTGATTTGGAATTCAAAACCTCCCTGATTGAAGATTTGAAATTTGAAAATGAGAAACTTAAAAATGAAGTATCTTCTCTTCTGAGTTTGAAGGACACATGGAGATATGTCCAAGGTGATCCAAAGTTAGAAAAATTATTATCTAGATCAAGAAAATGTGGTGATCGATCTGGGTTGGGCTATAATAAGAATATACCTCCTAAACAGAAGGATACTCCTCTTAAATTTGTGAAAGGAGAAGCCTCAAACTCAAAAGAGAAAAGTACTTATCGAGATTTTTCTAAAAATACAAAAACTTTTCAAAAACCTAAAAGCAGCTATGTCAATTTCAAAAATCAGAACAGAAACCCGCTAGCTGAAAAGATAGTTGATTTACTTAAGGAGATCTTAAAATCTAACTCAATAGGTCATTCTTACAACTACAATCAAAAGAAGACCAACTATACTCCTAAACCCAAAATTGTTCTGAAATGGGTTCCTAAGGGTGCCTGCTTGGTTACCCACGCTGCTTTTAAAGCAACAAGCCATTCAAAGTGTACCTAGATAGCGGATGCTCCAGGCATATGACAGGAGATAAAGTTTTATTCACTGATCTTAAAGATATGACTGATGAGTCAGTCATATTTGGTGATGGAAGCAATTGCAAGATTATTGGCAAAGGTAGGTTCAACTTTACAACCTTCCTTTATTTAAAGATGTTTTATATGTTGAGGGGCTAAAACATAACCTGTTAAGCATATCTCAAATATGCAATAACAACCATAGTGTGCAATTTTCCAATCAAGGTTGTGAGATCATAAACAGAAAGGGTTCTATAATATTAACTGGTCGCGGAACTTCTGAAAACTGCTATATAGTAAGTGATGGTAGCTCATCTAACCAAAAGTGCTACATGGTCCATACCAATGAGATAAAATTATGGCATAAACACCTTGGACATGTGCACTATCAAAATTTATACAAATTGAGCAAAGGAGAACTAATTAGAGGTCTACCTAAGTTACAAAAAGTAGACAAAATATGTGGTGAATGCCAGTATGGTAAATAAACTAGGAGCTCTCACAAAAAGGTGAAATTCAATGCCACATCAAGACCACTCGAGCTTCTCCACATGGATCTTATAGGATCAATCATAATGGAAAGTCGAAGTGACAAAAAATACATCTTAGTTATCATAGATGATTATAAAAGATACACTTGGGTTTCATTCTTAAGAGACAAATTAGAAACCCTTGATGAAGTGAAAAAGATCATCAAACAGATCCAAACTGAAAAATGTTCTCAAGTCAGTAAGATCCGTAGTGATCATGGATCCGAATTTAAAAATAGCAGTTTTGAGAGATTTTATAGTGATCAGGGAATATCGCATGAATTCTCTGCGCCCAAAACACCACAACAAAATGGTATTGTGGAAAGGAAAAATAGAGTGCTTCAATAAATGGGAAATGTTATGTTGAATAGCATGAAGCTCCCTAGAAATCTATGGACTAAAGCAGTGAATACTACCTGGTACATTATTAACCATGTTTATACTAGTAAATCAAATAATAAAATGGCTTATGAAATTTAGTTTGACAAAAAGCCTACTGTCAAATACTTTCATGTTTTTGGCAGAAAGTGCTACATTTTGCATGACCGTGAAAACTTGAGAAAGTTCGACACTAAAAGTGACAAATGGACCTTTTTAGGATATTTTTTAAACAGTCGTGCTTATCGTGTATTGAACAATAGGACTGGTGTGATTCAAGAGTCAATTAATGTGGTCATTAATGATCACTTGAATACACCTGCCCTTAGTTCAGACAATGATGAAGTTCTTGTAATTGAAAAACCAGATACTTCATCAAGTGAAATTAATTCTGAATTAAGAACTGTTAAAGATCATCCAACTACTCAAATTCTTAGAAACCCTCTCACTGATGTGCGCACTCGTAGACAAATAGAAGACATATGTAATTACGTATGTTTTACATCCCAGATTGAACCAATAAACGTAAAAGAAGCACTTTCTGATGAAAACTGGATAGTTGCGATGCAGGAAGAACTTAATCAATTTATTTGTAATGATGTCTGGTATCTTATTCTTAAACCTAAAGATAAACACATTATTGGAACAAAGTCGATTTTCAAAAATAACTCTGATGAACTGAAAAATATAATTCGAAACAAGGCAAGACTGGTTGTACAAGGGTACACTCAAATTGAAGGCATCGATTACGATGAAACGTTTACGCCAGTTGCTCACCTTGAATCAATTAGACTTTTTATATCCATCGCATGTTTAAGGAAGTTTAAAATCTTTCAAATGGATGTAAAGGTGCCTTTTTAAATGACAGTTTACATGAAGAGGTATACGTTGAACAACTGTCATGCCCCAAACTCAGAAAATGGGCTCACAAAATTCCTGATCACCAACAGCCTCTGTAGAACCCCATTCTCGGCTCCCAGCTCACATTCGTCAAGTTCTAATCCTGGGATGCTACGAGGAGGATTTTTAAGATCAGTTTGAATTGTGATAAGCATAACCAAACGCATAACCCACAAACAACAACCAAAAACTCCATTACATTTCCACTATGATTAAAAACTTTACAAGTATAATGAGCATAAAGGAAAATACAATAATGCAGAATAAAAACTCCAAAATGATCTGCAAAGTACTCCTTCCTCAACGCTGCTGCACCCCAACATCACCTCCACGCAACAGTCGTGCATAAGCTTATAGAAAGCTTAGAGGGTGGTGAAAGTGTGTTTGCAAGGTAGTAATATGAACACGCAATATCAGAGAAATATAGAATATGCAGATGGATCCATGAAAACCATTAGCCATACCAAAGCTATGCGATGCAACACATGAATGATATCGGCCATCCCAAGGTCATGCGATGTGAAATGTAACTCAAGCATATAAATCCTCAACATATGTCCACACATCAATACAGCTCAAATCTGGAATATCACCGGGGTCTAGTACACTCTAAACCAGATCGCCGCCTCATCACGCGCAATAAGGTAAGTGGAAGAGACTTCACTATCCGTCTGCCAATATCAGGCGTGACTCATCAATAGCAGACCCATTCCTCGAGCTGGTCAGACTCAGCCTAGCATTGCCCCCTACACTCAGGCGGGTAAGGCCGCACTCCCTTCCAACCGACCATTACATAGTGGAGAGCGTAACCATCTGGTAATCGGCATTCAACGCTCATCTACCCACTCGGTCTAGACGTTGGAGCAACCTCTTGGTACCATAAGGGTTTAGGGACTTTCACCCAGGGATATCTATAGCACCCCATGTAGAATGAGATTTCTAATATCCAATCTTGTAACCACAATATGCATGTGGAGGCTACAGCCCCGATGTCGCTAGGGCGTACAGTAATCCTGTCATACAATGCAAATGCATGAATCACGCTATCCAGTCATGTAGAAAATCCTGCGCATATCGTGCGCTCATGTAGGACAACACCACCTAATTAGGAGCCCATAAACAACCTGCCCGAAGGCATATGCTATGATCAGTCACCTCTCATATCAAGCATACATATGATGCATGTGAATTATGATCATGAGTCATGGAACTATACTAAACATTGTAATAAAGTAATAATCTACCCTTACAACGCGAATGGGTTTAGACGGCCTACGCACAACAAGTACGGGCATATTAATGGGCTCTAGGGAGAGTCGTAATGCGGACATTTAACCAACATTAAACTTGTAATGTGGACGTTAAACCAACATTACTCCCAAGGCGTAGCCCGTAGTGAATATCATTACATGAACTAGGTTGGGATCACACATTGTAATGGGCCTTAGGTATGTCCCATTGGGCCTTAAATACATCAAATGGGCCATATCATATGGGCCTTTCATTCGTCAAGCGGGACACATCAATGGGCCGCAACAATGGGCCTTATGCGCATTGTAATGGGTCATAACCCGTTGGGCCTTGACTACATCAATTGGGCCTAAGCACGTGGGTCTTATGTGTATTAAATGGGCCACACCAATTGGGCCCCATATGCACACCAAATGGGCCTCAACCCATAGGCCATAATACATCTCAATGGGTCTTAACCCATGGGCCCCTAATACAAAAAATGGGCCCCACCCATGGGCCTTACAAATAACAAGGTGGGCCTCAACAGATGGGCCACAAACAAACTAAGATGGGTCTTATGACGTATTAAGGTGGGGTCCACTTGAACAATAGATCTGGCTCATTCTTTAACTCATCCCATAAAATGAGCCTTTAAAATGGATGGACAGGTTAGATGCAGCACCTGCATCAAGGGTGAGGGTCCACATAAAGGCCCACCATCGTGTATACTATATATTATATAATATATAAAATACATAATATATATATATATATAATATATACAATATTATATATAAAATAAAATATAATATATATGTATATATATATACACACACGCTGCACGCACACACACTGCACACACACACACGCTGCATGCACACACACTGCACACACACACACGCTGCACGCACACACACGCGCTACACACACACACACTTCACGCACACACGCACGCACACACATGCACACTGAGGGTTCCACCGTCACGCTGACGGTGGGAATGAAACACATGCATCACTGTGGGTTCCCATGTGGGGTCCATTGTAATGTTTACTTGCCATCCGAACCGTTCATGAGGTCACGTGGACCTGAGTGAAAGAAAAATACAAATTTCATCTTAATCCCAAACTTCTGGGGCCCACAAAAGGATTTTAATGGTAAAGGTTCAATTCCACTGTTTCCTATGGTGTGGGCCACCTGATCAATGGATGGGGCCAAAATTTGGAGGGGGCTCACTGCTAAGGGTGGCTCACCTCATGGAGGGTGTAAATACAAAATATACATCATGGTGGGGCCATGCTGCTCTCCGCCCGCCCGCTCGTCCGTGCAGCAGGCGCTGCCAGCGCTGGCAGCCGCAGCAGCTGCTGCTCCCAACCCCTTTTTTTTTAAAAACCTTTGATTTTGAGATTTTTCAAGTGTGGGGCCCGCTCCAAGTGAATCCACTCCAGCCATGGGATTCTACGGCTCATAACGGTTGAAACGAGTCCAAAGTTCAAAATTTTTGGATGATTAGAAACATCAGGCGAGTCTTTTAATGGTAACCACCAAAGTTTACCATATTATGGCCCACCAGATGATCAGGTCAGCCTCATCCTTCGGCTCAACGGTTCAAATGTTTCAGGGAATGAGGTGAACAACATAAATTGTATACATACACCTAGGTGGGGCCTATGTGAGTGGACCACCCCAAAGGCTTGGAATCAAGATAGTATTTGTGTTTTATCCAACCCACATCCAGCATCCAGGGACGCTGGACATTTCACATAAATACATTGGAGGTGGGCCCTGCTTATGGTGGGCCACCTCATGGAGGATAATGCAGGTACAATACATTTAAGGTGGGCCCCACTTCAGGATAACTTGGATAAAATGAATATACTTCATGGTGGGGTCCATTCAAGTGGGCCACATGGAAAAATCATCACACAAGATATATAAAAAAAGGAAAAGAAGAGAGAGAGAGAGAGATAGAGAGTGGGACACTCTTGTGATGGAGGGCTCCGCCACTATGAGCCCTCTCTTATGTGAAATCATACATTAATGGATCCCTCTACACATGGATTCATCAAAATCAAAAGTCAACGGTGAAGATCCTCTCCCCACCAATATGGACGGTCTAGATGACCTTTTGAATGCAAGGAAAACATCATGATGGGGTCCATGGAGAATGGCCCCATCATGGAATGATCATGATGATCCTAGTGGGCCATCGGCCACATCTTAAGGTCCCAAATGAGATCCAAACCATTGATCAGTTGGCCTCACTTGGCTCATCTTAAAAACATAAAAAACTACTATTATCTAGCACCCACCGTTCGATGTTCTTGCTCCTATGGGTTCTTTAGCTCCTTAGCTTCGATTCCAACGGAGGAGATGAGAAATGGATGGTTAGGATGGGAGATCTTGGGATGTAAAGGTGGGACACACTTGGAGCTTGGAAGGCTTGGAGAATTCTCATACGTATGGGGTTTTGGTTTCTTGGGAATGATTTGAAAAAAATGAGAAAGAGAGTAGTAAAGAGAGAGAGTGATGGGTGATGGATGTGGTGGTGATGGGTGTGTAAGACACTTTTTGACTTTGGTGGCCATTTGTGTAAGAAAGGCATGGGCTTGTAAGACCTTTTTGACTTTTTTGGTTGCTTGGGTATGGGTGAAAGGTGATGTGTACTTGACATGTACTTGACATGTGATGTGATAAGATTTGATTGATTGATGGGATTGATGTGACACCTCGTAGAGATTCTTTTGGGTTTCATAACGCGCGACGTTTTCCTCGCACCGAACACTGACTCACATCTCCTAACCAGGGTATCACCTCGACGCGCGAGTCACGGCATCAGAACCGCAGCGACGGCGCGGTCGCTATAGTAAAGATCTTGAGTTGAGTCGACTCGGGTTGACGGGGTACTGTAACACCCCAAAAATTGAGGGTCAGGTAGAAATCCAACTCCTAAGTTCCAGAACGTCACTTATGCAACATAGATAATGATAAATGCATGTTGTTTGTAGAATGGTATTAAACAAGATTAAGACTAAGCCAAAACAGCATTTCACACTCCAGAGACAGTTAAATTAGCAAGCGGAAGACTGTGATAAATACATAAAATATATAATTGATTGTAAGTCTCCAGAGTGTGAACATATTACCAGGTTAATTAAATACATGTATACTCCAAAAGTGGAAAGAAAAGAATACACATGAGTGCTTCGAAAATATAAATTGACAAGTGTCAAGGCATCTAATCAACCTCCCTGTAATTCCGTCGATCAGGTCATGCATAAAGGAGGGATCCTCCTCATCATCATCAAGTCCGGCTCCGCTTCATAAGCAGCGCCATCATCTACAACTAAAATAGGGACTGGTGGGTGTCCAGAAACACCATCCTGTAACGTGGGAGTGAGTGATCAACTCAGTGGAATAATAGAGCAAAGATTAGCATGTTCTCAAATTAATCATGTGATAATAGTAAAGCAATCAATCACACAATCCTAGATACTGTTGTTAATGCAATATGACATGACATGATGGATGCCCTCACTGACATTCTCTCTCATGCGACACCATCTGCGTCTGCGGCATGCTTGCATACCGCTCAGTGCTCCACATCTTCCAGGAACATGCAATGTGATGTGGATATGATTACCAAGTTGTTATTATTCCTTTTCATACAGCAGTACTGGGAAACGAAGGTACCTTCCTTATATCAATCCTAACACAGATCCTGTCTAGGGTCGTCACTCTTAGTAATCTCATACGATGTTATATTTATAAGTCGCTGCAAGAGCTGTCAGGGCTGTTGCTCGCACTTGTTGCACCACTCCCCCATCACCTTATCAATACAGGCCTAATGTACTCTCGTCAGTACGGAAGGGTCGTCGTCTCCCGTAAACTCAGAATACGCTCGAGGTCACTACAAAGGGCTGTCAGGGCTGTTGCTCTCACTCGTTGCACCACTCCCCCATCACTTTATCAGTGTAGGATGACAGTAAGAATATAGTGTCCCATACCACCATAATCTGCTCACGAGTCTGGGTGCTCACTTGTCAGTACGGGGAGGTTTGTGGCCCCAGCGTAGGCTGACAGCTCGACCACGGTGTCCCATACCACCATGCCCGGCTCATGAGTCTTTTTGGATCAAGGTACCATGGTTAACAGGGTTTTCAATGGTAAGTTCAGTACCCTAGGTTCAAGCAGTTATGATTCATACAGGGTGAACAATCAACGACTAGTCGGGTTACTTGACGGGCTCGACTAGTACGAGCACATCGCAAGTCGAACGACATGAAGTGTGTAAAATACTTCGTGTGGCCTAACCACTGCCGCCAACTCCAAACACGACTCGCGTTCATCGATACGTCCTTCTTGGTCAATACAAGCAAACCACGAATTTACTCTGTTACCGACTGCATGGACTAAGTATAGCCCCAAACATTTGTGAATCCACATCAGCAATCATATAAGAGTAATGGAAATGAAATACAACAATATAGGCATGTTGAAACATGTTATAACATACCACTTAAGCAATTCATCCAACATATACATTTCCTATACATAAAGAAATCAATACATCTAGCGAACATGATGGAGATCATTTACATCAGCATATTACTTGAGAATTTAATCTCAAAACTATTTCACAAAACCATATACTCAATACATACTAATACAAACATTTGTACAAACACTTAGCCTACACGCTTAAGTCTACATAGTGTATGTCGACTCAAAGTGCGCATTTGGACGAATCTCTTCGCCAAACCAATTATGCACGCATTTCTAATATCCTAATGCGACAAATAGCCATGGCAACCATTTCAGCAAAATATGCATGTATACAGTATTTCCTACAAATGACTGAAATGCCCTAAATCACATATTTTTCGTACATTTACGAAACAAAAAACGGACAGCATGTTGTACATGTCAAACGGCATTGCCATCGATAATCTACTATTAAATGACATTGAAAGTGTTAAAATCAGCCAATCAAAGCGTATAAAATCTGCACCTTTTTACCATAGATGTGTATCGTTCCGAACGGAGCGTATACGCTTGGTTTACGGCGAACAGGCGACCTAATACACAAGATGTATAAGCTACTTCACTATTGGAATTGACGAAACTTAAATCAGCAAGTGGTTAGGGTTTTCCTTACCTAGAAATGCATTGGAATCACCGGCAAAGTGATTTGAATGCGATGCTTAGGCATGTGTAGCAGTTGCAGCAAGTGGCGGGAAGATCTCTCCCACACTCTCTCACAATCTCTCACTTTTTCTCTCTCTCTAGCTAGGGTTTCTAGCAAATTCGGATGGATGAGATAATTGAGGGTTTAAAGCCCGTTTATAAGCTAAAACCTTCCCAAATTAGACTTGGGAACAAAGTTCAATTGAGGTATAACCAAATCGGGGCTATTCTGGTCCAAAAGAGCATTTCGGGAGGTCCCCTGGCCGAACGCGATCGGACTTAAACTCATGGTCACTGGATGTTGCTCACACCCAGTTTTCGGTCCGGTAGAGTTCATAGATCGCACGTGGCGGTCCAGTTTCAGTTCAGCGGTCATCTCACCTAGATCAGGTCTACAAGTCTCATGATATGAAAGAGAAATTTTTTCTGATCCGAGGTTGTAATTTGGCTGAATTCTGACGGTCAGAACGCTTAATAATAACGCACCAAGTCACGTGCCAGATTTGGATTAAAATTTTCAGTTCTAACCCTTTTCTCACTCTCTTCACTCCAGGCTCAATGAAATAGCCTCTGAACGTCGGTTGGGCTTGATTTTTGAAATGATTGTCAAGTCCAGCAAAGCGGTCATAACGGTCTAAGATTGTAGGTATTAGACTTTCGACGCGCGGTCTAGATCCAATACAAAGTTTCAAAGGGTTCATGAGAGCAAACAGGTTTAGAGTTTGATCCAAGGTTTCAGGATATTATAGCGTCATTGATTCTTCAAGTTTTGGATCTTGTAGAATGTATTTAAAGCGATCAGGGACAATTTCACAGCTACTCTAGCGTAGTGCTAGCTAACTTACACTTAATTTCTAAAGGAATTAATCCTAAGTGATTTCTTTGGCTCTGGAATTGGGTTCTGAGAGGTTACCAATGTGTTATGGTTGACCCATCGCCTAAGGACGTCTAATCCCATGTTGACAAAAATCTGGGGTGTTACACGTACGGATCAGGATCACGCGCAAATATTGATTAAGGGTCAAAGGTTACCAGAATTTGATCGGTAAGACTGCGGAAGTCTATGAAACGGTACGGACTAAGATACGGGTCTTACAACAACTTACAGGGTTTGAAGATCCTAAGCTTACTAATCATGTATATCGCCTTAAAAAAGCTCTCTATGGTTTGGAACAAGCTCCCAGGGCATGGCATGAAAAATTGACAAAGTTTTTACTAAGTCACAATTTTTAAATGGGCAGTGTCGATAAGACGCTCTTTGTTAAGAAACATGACGATGATATTCTAATGGTTCAAATCTATGTTGATGATATAATTTATGGATCAACTTGTACTAACATGACTGTTGAGTTTGCAGATCTAATGAAATCTGAATTTGAAATGAGCATGGTTGGTGAATTAAATTATTTCCTAGGGTTGCAAGTAAAACAACAACCTGATGGAATTTTTATTTCATAAACTAAATATGCTTTGAACTTGATTAAGAGGTTCGGATTTGAGAATGGTAAGAATTTTGATACACCTATGAGTACAACTCTAAGACTGTCAAAAGACTCTACAGGTAAAGATGTAGACCCTAATTTGTATCGCAGCATGATTGGTAGTTTGCTTTACTTAACTGCTAGTAGACCTGATATTGCTTTAAGTGTTGAAATTTGCGTTGGGTATCAGTCTAATCCTAAAGAATCTCACTTAACTGCTGTTAAGCGAATTATTAGATATGTCGCAAGTTCAGTTAATTTGAGTCTTTGGTATCCTTATGGTACTAGTGTTCAATTGGCTGGGTATTCAGATGCTGGTTGGGCTGGTAATATCGATGACAAAAAATTAACCAGTGGTGGTTGTTTTTACATTGGAAACTGCTTGGTTTCTTGGTTTAGCAAGAAGCAAAGTTCCATATCACTCTCAACTACTGAAGCTGAATACATTACAGCTGGAAATGCATGTACACAGCTGGTTTGGATGAAACGAATGTTGAGTGATTATAGTATCGCACAAGATTCAATGGTTTTATACTGTGATAATTCCAGTGCGATAAATATTTTGAAAAACCCAATCCAACATTCACGTACTAAGTACATTGACATTAGATTTCATTATATTCGTGACTTAGTGGAAGAAAAAGTAATATCCATAGAATATATTCTTACTGAGACTCAACTTGCTGACATATTCACTAAACCGCTCGACAAAAGCAGGTTTAATAAATTGAAATTTGATCTTGGTATGTGCAATTTAAAATGATTGATTATGCATCTCTGTAGCATAGTATATATATTAATATATTAATGATTTATATTTCAAAATTTGATGAAAATTACATTTTTTTATGGTACACGACCAGTCGAGGACGTACTCAACCAGTCGTGTCACGATCGGTCGAGGATGACCCACGAGCAGTCGTGTAGTGCGGTGATTGTCTTTATTTTAGGAAAAACTTCTTCCTCTTCATTCTAACCCTCCTCACCAACGATTCGAGCTACGACTAGTCGAACCCTTGTGTTCGATTCCTTCAGGTTAGAGTACTTTTCCTTACTTTCTTGAATAATCATAGTCTTTTCTCTTCAATTTCTTGATTGTTGTTGTCTGTTTCAACTCTTTCTTCAAGTTTTTTGGGTTTTCTTCCTCATTTGCTGATTCTAGAGAAACCCATCTCTATTTTCTTAAAATTTCTTATATTTCTTCAAGAAAATGGACCCTAAAGCTAAAAAGAAAAATCCTAGAGGTGCTTCTTCTTCTAGATCAAATGTTATCACTAGACGCCATCTTAGGGCTCCTGAAAATGATTCACCGTATGTTCATGATTTATGTATGCGTAATGTGATTGTAGAAAAGGCCGTTGATTTAAACCATATCACTCCTTTCAATCTTTCTCCTCTCCTTCAATCTGTAGGTTGGGAAAACATTTTACGATGGGGCAGGCCGGCATACCAGTCCATAGCGTGGGCCATGGTAGCATGCATAACTGAATTTTCTACTGAGCAACTGACTTTTACTAATGCTACTAGAGAAAGGCCTTGTCCTATTGATCGACATTTAATTTCAGGCCTTATGGACATCAGTAAATGATGATGGTATTCATCCTAGCACACTTGCTGAGAAAGTGTCAGAATCTGAAAAATGCGTTCTTACTAGAGCATTGTGTAACATGGATGCACCATGGAATCAAACTGGGAATGCCCTCGCAACTAGATATTTGTTGCCCAGATACAGAGTCTTACATCATATCTTCACCTCTAATTTGTATCCCCGCTCTAGAAATAAGATTGGGTTGACTCTGCTTATGGTTTATATTTTGTACTCAATCATTACTGGTGATAATATCTATTTGCCCTCTTTAATTTGTTACTATATCATTCAATTCCGTATTCATCCTGGTCATAGTGATATCTCATTTGGGTATCCGATGAATGTGTTAGCCACTCACATGTTAGTCGCTATGCCCGTTAGAGAGGCTCCTATTCAACACCTTACATTCAATAACTCCAACATAAACAAAATAAAGTTGGAGTTGGCTCAAGGACAAGTTGATATTGGTGCGGATGGACCTGCTGCTAAAGCCGGGAATGATGAAGAAGGTGATGCTCTTCCTCCAGATGATATCAATATGGACGATATTGTTAATGAAATTAATTTTGACTCTGGGAATGATCTTGACTATGAACCATCTGATTTTGGTGCACGTCTGAGTGCATTAGAGGAGAAGGTGGAGAATATGAATGTTGGCCATAATCTGCAGTTTAAAAATATGCGCAAGTATTTTAAGCACTTACAAAAAGGCCTTCATCAAATTGATCCTACCATATCTGCTCCTTCTGGATCAGATTGAGGATTTTACTCTTTGGTTTGTAATAACTATAAGACTTTGCGTTATCTCTGTTTGTGTGACTGAGTTTCTTTGACTTGACTTGATAACGTTTTATGATATGATATTCTGACTCCTTGATTAATTATCCTGTTTTTTTATTCTTCCTTTGTGATATTTTTGACAAAAAGGGGGAGAATTGTGGGATTGTGTATGATTGGTACACATTATGATTGATACAGATATGATGATTGGTAGGTGTACTACTCAGGGGGAGTTGGTAAACTTACAGGATGTATTATACTTGGTTATCTCATGATAACTGGTGCATGATTCTTTATTGATGCTTGTGCTCTGCTTCTCTTATTGTATTTTGTGCATTGAACTATAGGAGTGTGTTTTGTCACAAATTTGACAAAGGGGGAGATTGTAAGTGCTATGGTTTGAATCCTCTTTGGTTGTTAAATTTTATGTGTCAAAACCTCTATATGTGTCTTGTGTTTATATCTTGTTAAATATGTTCGAGACACCACGTCAATACTTTGAGACAAGAAGATGAACTACAATATTGATGATATTAAAGAAGAGTTCAAGTTGAAGACTCTAGATCGAGTTCAAGTTCAAGACTCAAAGTTCACATATATTCAAGATCGAGACTCAAGCATAGTTAGGGAACTGAGCGCAACTCAAATTGACATTGACTTTAAAGCTCGTGAAGTGTTCAAACTACATCAAGAAGAACTCAAGCTTCATAAAGTTCAAAGTCTAAGCAAATGAAGGTTCAATGTCCTTACTTATTGAGGTTTGATTGACCTTAAGTTAACCTTTAGAGTAGGTCACTTTGGATACATAATTCATATATCTTTTTCAAGTGACTTTGGTCTATTCTAGGACTAGTCCTGGACCTTGTTCGACTAGTCCTGGACCTTGTTCGACTAGTCCTAGCACTGGTTCAACCAGTCCAAGATATTTCAAGACCAGTCGTAGTTTTGTTGTAAATTATCCAATTTTTTCTGTTCGGCTACGATCAGTCATGGAGTCTGCTCGACCGGTCATGGGATGGTCTCGACTCGACCTTCGACTAGTCATGGAACTATGACTCAAACTCCAGCGACTAAATCAAGTGTCGCACGACCAGTCGTGTAAGGGTCTCGACCGGCCGTGGACTGCCTTCGACAAGTTGTGGACTTCCTACGACCAGTCGTGTAATGGCTTTATCCGATCGCGCCTGAAAATTTAAAAATTTGTTTCTTCTTCGACCAGTCGTGGTGACCCTAGGACCAATCGAACATGAATTTCTGCAGCTATAAATAGCACACAAATTTTAGAGTTTTTCATTAAAAATTAAGTGAATTCGAAGCTCCACTCTGAGATAAGTTTGTGTTTAATTTTAAGCTATATTGTGCATAATTCTATTTCCTTTTGTTAACTTTTTACTATTTGATTTTATTCTATATTCCAATCTGATTTGAAAAGGAAAAATATTATTTTCCTTCTTCTTGGAATTAAAATCAAATAAAGCTAGTCCAATTTGATTTAATTTAAAATCAATTAAAACTTAGAACCATTGTAAAGTGAGCATTGGACATTGAACTTTCATATTTGAACATCTACTCCAATTGGTTCTTCTGGGCTGCTACGAAAGGAGAAATCTAGGTATTTTACAATTCTATAAAATTTCCATTCTTTTGGTTTTTGTTTGGGATTCGTCAGAAAAATCTCAATGTGTATGGTTATCTGAGGAGAGCCAGAAAACTCAGAATAGTGTGGGTTTTTGGATTGTGTAAGCCCAAGTTAAAAAGACACAATTATGAAGGTTTTAGGTGAACCTGTGAAACCTATTTTGATAGTGAACGCTAATATCCCTGTGTGTGGATATTAGGAGTGGAGTAGCATTCTGTGTGGCTGTTGTGAAACAGTTGGTGTACACACAGGCGAACCACTATAACTCCTTATCTTGTGGATTGAATGCTTGCTTAATTCTTTATCTTTCATCATTCAGTTTTGTGAAATGTTCATGTGGATGTGAATGCTGTAACAATTTACATTTCAAGCAAGTGTGGGAATGTTGTAATAAATTAGATTTAAATTTCTACAATTTATTTCAATTCCTTGCTATTTATTTATTTCTATTCAGATTGAATTCTTGATTCAAAAGACATTCTAGAAATAAGGTTGTCCTACCATAAGCCCTTGTTTATTATGGTGTAAGGTTGTCCTTAGAACTGAATTTTTATCAAGCTCTCAATGCTTGTTTAGTGAGATTGATTTAATTTCAGCATTGTGAATTGATTTATTAGTGTAAGGCTATTTCTTTATTTTATTCCGATGCATTTAATTTTAATTTGGCATAGTCCTATTCACCACCCCCCCCCCCCCCCCCTCTAGGACATATAGCTTGGCCATTTCAAAGCTGAAAACGAATGGGCGGTTTGAATATAGCACATACCTCATGATGGGCAACAGAACTTACTGACATCAGCAGGCAGCAGTAACTGCTGCTAGGACTCAGCACAGATGGATGGTATAACACATACCCCATGGCTTGCCCCACTGTCCACGTGGATGGTGGGGATGAAACATATACGTTTGGTGGGTCCCATCATCCCTTGCTAGACGGTGAGGATGCCACACATGCATCATGTAGGGCCCCACACAGATGAACGGTGTAGACATAATACATACACCACACGTGTGGGCTCTAAAATAATTTGGAATTTGGATGGACGATGTAGATATAAACGCACACATCAAGTGGTAGGCCCACCGTCCAGCCCATCTAGACGGCAGGATTAAAACACATATATCATGAGGGGGCCCACAAATGTACGGTTGAGATCTAACTCATCTCATGTGGGCCCCACACATGCTAAAAAAAAATGCAACAACATGCTGCTGGTGTGAGACGCGCTCACCAGGCAGTCTATTCCCAAGAGGGTGTGTCTCACATGGGGCCCACCATATATATACATATGTTATATATATATATATATATATATATATATATATATATATATATATATATATATATATATATATATATATATATATATATATATATATATACTTTTTTTAATGAAAAGAACTAATGTCCAGACGCTCTGGATAGATGGTGTGTACTTAAAACGGATGCATCAAAGAGAATCTCACCGTCCAGGGGTTTGAATGGTGTAGATCTAGCATAGCATCAATGTGGGTCCACACGTGTTGTACGGCGTGGATCAAGTGGGCTACACCCATCACAAGAGAGAGAGAGAGAGAGAGAGAGAGAGAGATCAGAAAAGTGGAGGGACTCCACCACTATGGGTCCCTCTTTGATATAAATCGTACATCAAGATGGGTCCCAACATATGTGGGCCCTCAAATCATTAAAGCCACACAAATCAAAACTAGAAAACACGCACCGATCATCTTCTTGGACTTCTTCTCCCACCGATGCATCCTAGAGCTCCATGAAATGCATTTCAACGATCGAGATGAAGCTTGGATGGTGAAGATGGGAGGTAGGAAGGTGGGCCACACTAGCCTCTCCTCTCACCCATGGAAATGTTGGGCGTTTGGGTTGCTTGGGAAAAAAATGAGAGAATGAGGGTTGTAAGGAGAGAGAGGGATGGGTGAATGATGGGTGTGAGTGATGGGTGAGTGATGGGTGTACTTGGTTATAAGAGAGAGTTGACTTTAGGGGTTGCTTAGGGATGAGGTTGTACTTGACAATGTGAGGTGATTGATGGGATATTTCTCTTGGGTTTTGCAAAGCGTAACATTTTTCCTCGAATTGAACACAGGCCCACATCTACTGGCCTGGATATCACCTCGGTGCAAGAGACGTGACATCATAACCACGGTGACGGCAAGTGTTTCGATAAGAAAACAAATGCGTTTCATTTGGGGGATTTATTCAATGATAACAAAGAATGAATGAGGGAACATTCATCACATTTATCTGAGTTCATTTACATCCTCTGATTCCCTTGATTCTGAAAATAAAGTACAATTAATACAATGTACTAAATGAAAGAGAAGATAGCTCGATGGAAATTTCGGCAGCATAACATCGCTATTTTGATCATCTCCTAGGTACTTAGGAGGAATTGTTGATTTGATCAGCCAGTCTTCAATGAGATAGAGCATCCTTCTGATCATTCTTCCTTAAAATATGAAGTAACCCGTTGAAGTATGGTCAGGCCTTGAAGAAATCGAGCCGATCATGCTAAACGGGCCTGAAAAGTCTCCCAGAATGTAAGATTAAGGGGTTGCCACCTTCCGTTCGGACCAAAACTTTATGTGCAGCCTTAGAACCACAAATTATCCGTACATGTCAAATTTTAGCTCCTGAATCCTTGTAAAAATGGCCGAGCTGACAAATCAGCCCCTGAAATCATGATTTAGGGCCCGCTTGATATCTGGACATGCTTCAGATTTGGTCCTAATGCGCTAAATGTAATGGTAAAGCGGATGGACGGAGCAGATTTCCCACGAACATCACGTTGAAGCCCATATGTACATTGCATGTACATAGTGTGCTCGTGCACTCGTCGCGCACTGCACGAGCTCTCGGTCAATGTTCGATTTGACCTGACCTTCTTCCTCAAAAGCAAACAGCGTCTAGACGTTGTTCACCGTTTCTGCGTAGTGGGGCCTACTCTCTGCTCCATTGAATGATCAGAGTCATCCATCCTCTTCAGATGATGGGCCTTACCCTCACCTAGCTCTCCATTTGTCACCATGCAGGCTCTTGTGAAATCTTAACCGTTAAACATAGGCTGAACAGTTAAGCAGAAAACCTGGTGGACCGCACTACTTTCGCTTCAAAAGCAGTCCTTCCTTGGTGGTTTTTCGTGCTGAACACAATGGATGACATGGATTTCTTACACTGTTTCAATAGATGGGCCGACGAAATTCACAAAGTCGACGTACGTCAACTCTGTTATAAAACAGAGCTTCTGTTCGTGCGTTATGGACCACCATGATACAGGGAGGGGCTGATCTAGTTGTCCATCAGATAGAGGGGGAAAAAATAATCGAGGTGATGTTGAGCTTTAGTGGCCATGTCCAGTCATATAATCTCTGATTGAAAAAGGACCGTTCAGCGGCTTTCAAGGCTTGATTATCCAGGTGGGCCATGTCAACAGACAATGAAAAATCTCCTTTCATGGTCAAAATTTTGAGAGGAAGACATTAGGCGGTGTGGATCTTTCAAGAGATGATCGTACTGGGCATTAACAATGCCTCAGTAAAAGGAAGAATCTTTCTTCCTCTTTTCACATCTGCAGCTCCGCCCGGTTGCGCGGGTATGCACAACAGCAGTCCTCCTTGCGCGACTATGCGCAACAGCAGTCCACCTTGCTTGACTATGTGCAACAACAGTCCTCCTTGTGTGACTATGCGCAACAGACCTTGTTTGTTGCACAGGCTGGCGCAACAGCCAAGCTCTCTCTCTCTCCTGACTTCTCTTCCTCATTTCTTTGGCCCACCATCTGATATAGCTGATCCAACCCCTCAAATGGAGTAGGAGTGGGGTATTTATAGGCCCCACCACTCTTACAGAGTGGTGATCACCATCACCTATCTCTTCACATATGGACTTTCTCTTTCCTTAAACCATGGTGACCACCAAGCTCCCTCTTAAATGGTGGTGTACCACCTTTCTCCTTTCAAATGACACTTTTGCACCCTTCTTTACCAAACTACCCTTTTCAATGCTTTTTTACCAACATACCTAAACTACCCCTGGACTTGAAATTTTACCAAAATACCTAAACTACCCCTGGAATTGGAATTTTACCAAAATATCTAAACTACCCCTGAAATTTTACCAAATTACCTAAACTACCCTTGGAGCTGGAATTTTACAAAAATACTTAAAATACCCCTGGACGTGGAATATTTTTTATGCCTCAACAGCACGGTCGCAAAGATATAAGTCTCGGGTCAAGCCGACTCTGAAATATTGGATACAACTCAGGATCGGGAGCAAACACCGGCTACAAATCGCTGGATGTAACGCCCTGAAATTCGGGGGTCGAGCCTAACTCAGCTCCCGAGTTCCAAAACATCACTTAAGCAACATAAAAAATGATGGATGTATGTTGTCTGTATTAGATCATAAACATGAAGTAGATTAAGCCAAATCAACAGACATAATTCAGGTATTGTGAGAAAATGCAAGCAGAAGACTTAAGTGCATATATAATCCAAAAATAATCCCCAAAAGATGTATGCTCTGCCTAGGGTAATAAGTACAACTGTGTATCAAAATACATATATCAAACTGTGTGAAATTAATATAAACATATCCCAAAAATCCCGCCGGTCAGGACAAGGCTCACATGAACTCACTTGAGAACTGCATGAACAAGAATGCCTCCTCGTCCTCGTCGAACTCTGGCTCCTCCTCGCAGGCATCACCGTCACATGCAGCTAAGTCAGAGTCTGGTTGGTGTTTAAGCACCATCTCAGAACGTGGGAGTGAGTGATCAACTCAGTGGAGCTATATAGTAAAGGTTAACATGTTATCAATTCAATCAAGCAGTAATGATAAAGCAGTATAATCAAATATGTCCTAGATACTCTTATTAATGCAAGAATGATATGAGGGAATGATGCATGCCCTCACCACAATCTCCCTCTGCGATCTTCATCTTACGGTCGCGCATGTCAGTCACTTCCTCAGTGCTCTTACACCAACACTGATAGCACATGCAGTGCGATGATATCAGTATGATTACGAAGTTCTTATTAGTCCTTTTCATACAGCAGGATTGGGAAGCTAAGACACCTCCCTTATACCAATTCCCAAACATTAATCCATTCTAGGGTCGTTAGTCCTAGAAAATTTCATATGATGTATGGTTCTAGATCGCTGTAAAGGGCTCATCACCAATCAATACAGGTCTAGTTATATCTTAAATACTGCAACAAGACTCATCACCCTTTTGCAGTGTCAGGATATACTTGAGGTCACTACAGAGGGCTCATCACCAATCAATGTAGGCCGACAACACGAAATAGTATCCCATACCACCATAATCGGCTCACGAGAGTAGGGTGCTCACTAGTCACTATGGGGAGGCTCGTCGCCCTAGGGTAGGCTGACAGCTCGACCACGGTGTCCCATACCATCATGTCTGCCTCATGAGTCTTAGGAGATCACGGTACCAAGGTTAATGGGATTTTTACAAGTAAATTCAATGTCTTAGATTCAAACAGTAGTGACCAAACATGGTGAACATACATCGGTCAATCGGATTAGTTGATAAGCCCAACTAGGCCAAGTGTACGTTGAGTTGAACGACATGGAATGCATAAGCACTCCGTGTGGCCTAACCACTGTCGAACATCCCAAGCACGACTCGGATTCGTTAAACTCATCCTGCGTGGCGAAAATGACCTCAACCACCATTTGAAGAACGGTTACCGATTACCTGGACTGTAATACAACCCCAATCACATATAAGCTCAATAACAGGCATATGATTCATTTCCTACAATCATATGAACATTTATGAAATATAACATGAACATAAATACAGTACATGGAGGAAATCATGCACACAGTTAACATGAATAATTTAGGCTAATAAATCCATGGAGAAAATCATACACTCAGGTAATGTGATTGAGATTCCTATCTCAACAACCTTAAAAATCATACTTTACTAACTACTAACTTAATCAGGAATTTATACAAACACTTAGACTACATTATTCAACATACACACGTATGTTGACCATACAGCATAATAAGGCGATTCCTTTCATCAAGGAGTCGTCGCATATGTAACAATCATGAATCAATGACAAAGAATCATGGCAATCGTAATGACAAATTTTATACGTATACAGGTATTCTAACATATACGTGAAATACTCTATTTATAACATATCTTATACATATACGTAAATCGAAACAGATAGCGCATTTAGCATGTATAATAGCATTCACGTCATGAATAAATCATTATCTAACATTGAAAGCCTTGAAAATCATAACCTAAACGTATATAGTCCGCACCTTAAACCAGAAAATGCGTAATGAGAATGATTCAGATGATAAGTCTTCGTCAACGGTGGATACGCTACCTAAGGCATGAAACAGGTTAGCTATAACTTCACTACAGCTATTCTAAGCTTCAAAACAGGTTAGGGTTAGATTAACTTACCTAAGAATGGAATCAGAATCACTGGAAGAATGATTCAGATACGCAGGATCGATATGTAGAAGAGCTGGGAAGAATCCCACAAAAAAATAACAGGTTCTCTCTTACTTTCTCTCTCTTTTCTCTCTCTTGAATGGCTAGGGTTTAGGAAATTCGTATGGGATTTGGGAATGAGGGTTTAAGGCCTTTTTATAAGCCTAAAGTCGACGGAGACAGCCTTAGGGCTAAGGTATATTTAGGTTATAACCAAATCGGACTCTTTCTGATCCAACGGAGCACTTCTGGAGGTCCTCATATCAAATGCAGTCGAACTTAAGCTCACTAACATTGGATCTTAAGCAAGTTAATTTTTCAGTCCAATCGGGTTTCTAGATCATCCGTGGCGGACCAGTTTCAATTCAACGATCACCGAAATTTGATCAGGGTCACAAGTACTATGACATGTATGGGCCACTTATCCTGATCCAAGGGTGAATTTGGGTTAAAATCTAACGATCAGAACACTTAGAAATAACGTACAAGCGACACGTCTCAGATTAATTAAAATCATAATTAATTTTCTAAAAATCTTCATTTTCTCACTCTCTTCACTCCGGACTCAAGGAAATGGTCTCAGGACATTGTTTGGGTTTGATTTTTTAGGTGATAGTCAAGTCCAACTAGGCGGTCATAATGGTCTAAGTTCATCGATATCAGACTTTCGATGTACGGTCTAGATCCAATACGAAGTTACAAAGTGCTCTCAAGAGCAACTAGCTTTAGAGTTGGATCCTAAATTTTAGGGTAATATAGCGTCAACGATTCTATAGGTTTTGGGTCTTACAGATCGTATTAAAAGCTATTGGGGCTAATTTCACATGTAATCTAGTTTAGCACTAGCTAATACACATTAAATTTCTAAGGGATTTGATTCTAAATGATTTCTGCTAGAGGTGGTACTCGGGTCTAAGTACGAATTTTTCTAAGGCGTTACACTGGATGCCAGAATTCGACTGGGGGATTCGCATAAGCCTACAGAATGGTACGGGCTAGGATATGAGCCTTACAAGTTTGCTAGGAAAAATAAGATATTTTGAAGTAATGAATGGCTTGGAATACTGGTATTTATAGACCAGTAGGCCTTGCTGAGAGTTACGCCGGTGGGAGTTGCGCGAACCCACGTAACTCAAATTCTACAAGAAGTTGATCCTTCAAGTTGACTTAAAGAAGTCAAATTTTAGATCAAGGGGGCATCTGTTGGGGTATAAAATTTGGTTAAGGAAAGAAGCTTCAAGGAGAAGAATTGGTGAAAGGAGTGAAGGATAGAGATAAAAGGCAAGTGAGTTGCGCGGGACCCGAGTTGTGCGAGAGCTGAGTTGCACGGGTCTATGCAACTCGACATTGTTCATGTTTGGCTGTGCGACTCTCTTCAGAAACAAATGCTCTGGAATGCGAAGTGGTGTCCACGGCACCGAATTCGAGGGCTCACATGTGCGAAAGCCTATAAATACCCCCTACCCCTCATTTGGAGCTTCGGATGTTTAGAAGACCAGTACCTCTGACAGGTATTGGAGATAGAGAATGAGAGGGAGTGCGGAGTGTTGAAGGCCTAGGCCGCACTACTCTTAGCAACTTGCACGGGCCCGCACAACTCCCATGAGTTGTGTGGGTACTCTTTGAGGTAGCTACCATGTTGTAATTTTTCAGATTCTCCGGCTATTCCAGATGTTTCAAAGGGATCCAAGCACTCTTTTATCGTGCCAATAAGGGACGAAATGCATCGGAAGCCGGCACAACTCATCTCCCCTAGAGATATAATCAATATGAACCAGAATGCTGCCGAAATTCATATTTCGAATTTACTTAACTTTTGTATTTCTGGCGATTCTAAGAGATTCTATCCTATAATCAAAGGACTAAAAGGATGTAAATAAACTCAGAATAAATTAAATTGATGATTGTTCTCATCATTGTCTCTTTTGTCAATATTAAGTGAGATATTCTTCATATCAAATTCTTTTCATTTCTGGTCGAAATAGTTAGGCATGTCAGAAGATTTGTAAAAGATTCTATCTTCCCGTTGTCATATGTAATCTATTTTAACTTCTAAGGCATATGAATGAATTACAGCATTTTGAAGCATTTTGAGATAATTATTTCTTTAAAAGTCACACAATCACAATCTATTTTAAGCATGTGTTTATGGAATATTTAACAAGATATTATACTTTATCAAGATATAGTCCCAATTCCTATCACAAAATGAAATGGCAATTTATCTTGATTATTAATATGGTATTTCCTATGTGATATTTATTTTGATAGGCAGAACTAAATTTCAGTTTTAGTTAGTTTTCCACAAAGTTTAGGCTATTGAGTGAAAAGGCCGACCTGAGAGTCTTAGAGGGGGGGGGGGGGGGGGGGGGGCTGAAGGTGCACCTACTAGTGCCCTAGTGTAACATCCCGAAAATTGGGAGTCGAGCAAAAACTCCACTTCCAAGTTCCAGAACATCATTTATGCAACATTTTCAATGATGGATGAATGTTGTTCATATTAGTGCAGAAAACATGAGTGGGATTAGACCAAAACAGCATATCATACTCTAGAGACAGTTAAATTAGCAAGCGAAAGAATGTAATAGATATATAAAGTATATGAACTGTTGTGGGTCTCCAGAGTGTGAACATGTTACCAGGTTAAACATATACATGCATACTCCAAAAATGATAAAAAGAATATACATGGGTGTGTAAGAAAAAGGCAAAATACCAAGTATATTGGCATCTAATTAGTAACCCTGTAACCTCGTCAATCAGAACCTGCATATAGGGGGGATCCTCCTCATCATCATCAAGTCTGGCTCTGCTTCGCAAGCATCGCCATCATCTGCAATTAAAATAGGAACTGTTTAGTGTGCGCAACACCGTCCTGTAACGTGGGAGTGAGTAATTAACTCAGTGGAATCATAGAGCAAAGATTAGCATGTTCTCAAATCAATCATGCGATAATAGTAAAGCAATTAATCAAACATTCCTAGATACTGTTGTTAATGCAATATGACATGACATGATGGATACCCTCACCGACATTCTCCCTCATACGGCACCATCTACGTCCGCGGCATGCTTGCGTACCGCTCAGTGCTCCACATCTTCCAGGCACATGTAATGTGATGTTGATATGATTATCGAGTTATTATTAGTCCTTTTCATACAGCAGTATTAGGAAACTAAGGTACTTTGCTTATATCAATCCCAACACAGATCCTGTCTAGGGTTGTCACTCCTAGTAATCTCGTACAATGTTATATTTGTAGGTCGCTGAAAGGGCTGTCAGGGCTGTTGCTTGCACTCGTTGCACCGCTCCCCCATCACCTTATCAATACAGGCCTAATTATTCTTAAGACTGCATTAGGACTCGTCGCCCCCATGCTGTGTCAGGATAAACTCAAGGTCACTACAAAGGGCTCGTCACCAATCAGTATAGGCCGACATCAAGAATATAGCGTCCCATACTACCATAATCTGCTCAGATTAGGGTGCTCACTAGTCACTACGGGGAGGTTTATGGCCCCAGCGTAGGCCGACAGCTCGACTACGGTGTCCCATACCACCATGTTCGGCTCATGAGTCTTATTGGATCAAGGTACCATGGTTAACAGAGTTTTCAATGGTAAGTTCAGTACCCTAGGTTCAAGCAGTTATGACTCATACATGGTAAACATACAATGGCCAGTCGGGTTACTTGACGGGCTCGACTAGCATGAGTGCATCTCAAGCTGAACGACATGAAGTGCATGAAACACCTCGTGTGGCCTAACCACTGCTGCCAACCCAAAACACAACTCGCGTTCATCGACGTGTCCTTTGTGGTACATAGAAACCAACCACGAACTCGATCCATTACCAACTACCTGGACTAGGTCATAGCCCCAAGCATTTGTGCACCAACATCAATAAGCATATGTGAGTAACAAAAATGAAATACAACATTATAAGCATGTTGATACATGTTATAACGTACAACTTAAGCAAATCATCCCACACATGCATTTCATGTATATAATGAAATCAATACATATAGCCAACATGATGGAAATCATTTACATCAGCATATTACTTGAGAATTCAATCTCAAGACTCCTACACAACACCATTTACTCAATACATACTAATACAAACATTTATACAAACACTTAAACTACACACTGTAGTCTACATAGCGTATGTCAACTCAAAGTGCGCTTAAGGGCGAATCTCTTCGTCAAACCAATTATACACGCATTTCTAATATTCTAACATGATAAATAACCATGACAAACATTTTATCAAAATATGGACGTAAACAATATTTTCTACAAATGACTAAAATACCCTAAATCTCATATTTACCGTATGTTTACGAAACAGAAAACAGACAGCATGTTATACATGTCAACGGTGTTGCCGTCGATAATCTACTATTAAACGACATTGAAAGCTTTGAAATCAGTCAATCAAAGCATCTAAAATCCTCACCTTTCACTTTAGATGTGTATCGTTTCGAACGGAGCATATACGCTTCGTGAACGGCGTACAAGCGACCTAATACACAAGTTGTATAAGCTACTTTACTATTTGAATCGAAGGAATGCTAAATCAGCAAGTGTTTAGGGTTTTCCTTACCTAGAAATGCGTTGAAATCACTGACAAATTGATTGGGATGCGTTGCTTAAACACGTGAAGAGGTTGCAGCAAGTGGCAGGAAGATCACTCCCACGCTCTCTCACAAACTCTCACTTTCTCTCTCACTCTAGCTACGGTTTCTAGCAAATTCGGATGGGTGAGAAAAGTGAGGGTTTCAAACCCTTATATAAGCTAAAACTTTCCCAAATTAGGCTTGGGAACAAAGTTCACTTGAGGTATAACCAAATCGGAGCTGTTTCGGTCCAAAAGAGCATTTCAGGAGGTCCCCTGGCCGAATGCGGTCGGACTTAAGTTCATGGATACTGGATCCTGCTCACACCCAGTTTTCAGTCCGACAGAGTTTGCAGATCACATGTGGCGGTCCAGTTTCAGTTTAGCGGTCATAGCACCTAGATCAGGTCTATAAGTCTCGTGATATGAAAGAGAAATTTTTCCTGATCCGAGGGTGTAATTTGGCTGAATTCTGACGATCAGAACGCTTAATAATAACGCACCAAGTCACATGCCAGATTTGAATTAAAATTTCCAAATCTAACCCTTTTCTCACTCTCTTCACTCCAGGCTCAATGAAATAGCCTCTGAACGTCGGTTGGCCTTGATTTTTGAAAAGATTGTCAAGTCCAGCCAAGCGGTCATAACGGTCTAAGATGGTAGATATCGGACTTTCGACGCGCGGTCTAGATCCAATACAAAGTTTCAAAGGGTTCCCGAGAACAAACTGGTTTAGAGTTTGATCTTGGATTTTAGGGTAACGTAGCATCAATGATTGTATAAGTTTTGGGTCTTGTAGAACGTATTTAAAGTGATCAGGGACAATTTCACAGGTACTCCAGCATAGCGCTACCTAACTTACGCTTAGTTTCTAAAAGAATTCATCCTAAGTGATTTCTTTGGCTATGGAATTGGGTTCTGAGCGGTTACCAAGGTGTTTTGGTTGACTCATTGCCTAAGGACGTCTAATCCCAGGTTGGCAAAAAATTCAGGGTGTTACACCTAGTTTGTCAATTACTGTGTGGGTTGAGTCAGTCGAACAACAGCGCCTAATAGGAAGATCAATTTAATCGTCAACTGGATGTGTGGAAGATCTCCATAGGTAAATCATATCCTCACATCCCATGTCCTAAAACACCAGGTGATTAAAACCCCTAAAACTAAGTAGAACATCTTAGAGTTTTATAGTAAGAAAACTTTTTATCAAACAAGAAAACTTCAAGTTTTCTTACCCTGTCGATTATATCGATTCACCTTTGATATGATCGACCTGCTCTGGCGATGTCCTCGGTATCTCAATCGATTCAATCGAGTGAGGACAAAAAGTGTCTAGAAATCACACATTCATCTGGACGATTTATCGATATATCGAAGTATCAATCGATATCATCGATATTCAAATATCTATCCCATCGAAAGTGGATCGATAATATCGACAGGCAGTTTTCCGACGCCCTAGTTTTTCTAAAAGAAACTACAATAAGCTTCGATATATCGATGACTGTTTCGATTCAACCTGAATTTAAATATCGATCATCTCGGAAGTCGTTCGATTATATTAACAGTGGGCACGTGTTTCCTCCAGCAAATATTTCAGGATGATCTAAAAGTTGATCAGGGGCCACTCGAGGAAATCGATATTCTTATGTCGATGCCATCGAGACCTGGTCGATTGGATCCAACATGCTTATAGGTAAATCTATATGATATATCGATCCTATCGATAAGGTCTCGATATCATCGACATTTAAATTCTGATGACATCGGTTGACCCTGAATCATATCCTATATCCTGAAATATTTCAGCTAGTCTTTCTCATTCTTCAAGTGTCGATAGATCGATCCAAGTATTGATGGAATTGGAGTTCAAAATTTGATGACATTGACACATGTATCGATCCCATCGATCAGCTGGCAATAGGTTTTAAAAGTGTATGACTTTGAAGTTTATGTTATCGAGTGGACAGTTGATTCCATCGAGAGTATACGCTCGACATCGAACTCAGTCATAAATATGACCGTTTTATATCCGTTGAAACCTTTTTGCCTATTTAAAGAGAGACTTGGTCATATTGCCTGTAGAGAAAGAAGAGAGTGCTTTTGTGTGTCTTAGCCTCAGATCATATACCCAAAGCCCTTTCTCTCATGGGAGTACATCTTCCAATCCACTCTTACCATTGACATTGACATTCAATAGAGTGGATTGGAAAATGAACTTCTGCATTCAAGGATCCTCCAACAACTATCTTAATAGCATATCATTAAGCTGGGATTCCTTGAATGAATAAATGACGGGAATCACTCTATTTTCCTTATAGGAAAATTCCAAGAGAGTAGATTTCCATCCTAACCTTGACCCAACCCGAAGCCTAGTACTGGTACATCTTTTGTGTTGCGGATCAAGGGAGCTGAAGACTCTTCATCAACAAGAAGGAGATCTTCATCACTGCGCTAAATGGGACTCATCAACTTATCTGTAAATATCTAGAGTCCAGAGGACACTTGTGATCATTCCTTTCTAGGATTGGGTCTTAAGTGATGCTCACCCTTTGAAGTCCTCAAAGGAGGCCTTTGATGGGAGTGTACGCTGTGGGTGAGTTGTGTGGACCCTTGCTCTGTGGAGAGCATAAACTTTGGGTGAGTTTTATGTGGACGCTTGCTCTGTGTGGGCATAAACATCTGGTTAGGAGTGCACCAGTAAAACTCCAGGGTTAGAGGTGAGCCGAGTAGAAACCTTCATGTAAAGGTTGAAGGTGAACCTAATTTAAAACCTTAGGTTTGAGGTGAACCATGGGAAACCTCCTTAGTGAAATTCGGTACACTCAAGGGTTGAGTGTGACAGCCAGGAGCAGAGTAGACAAGTAGTCAAACCACTATAAATGACTGTGTTTGTGATTGATTCTTGTGCTTGATCATTTGTGTGATTATATTAACTACATTTATATTTGCTCACACTTCACACAGTCACATCCATCATAGACTTTAACTCCTCCATGCTTATCATTTAAATAGTTTTGCGATTGGATCCTCTACCAGGCTTGGAAGCCAGTAGAGTTAATTTTGAGTAATCCTAATCTGTACTCTTTGATAGGATTAGTGTGATAGGATTTTTAATAAATCATAAAAACTTTAAAAAGTCCTATTCACCCCCCTCTAGGACTTATTGGTATATTCCTACTTCAACTCAAGTGGTTTTCACCATTATTTCATTTGGTATCAGAGCCATGGAAGATCTTAGAAAGTGCAAATGAGGATGTGATGACTACAAAGTGTAATATGGCTGTGAAAAATGAATCCAAATTGTGGCATCAAAGACTGGGACATGTTCACTACCGGAATTTAACCAAACTCAGCTCTAGAAATCTGGTTAGAGGTCTTCCCAAGATTAGAAAAGAAGAAAAAGTTGTGTGTGGAGAATGTCTAAAAGGAAAATAAATAAAAATAAGACACAAAAAGACAACCACCATAGCAACAACAAAACCATTAGACCTACTACATATGGATCTGGTTGGCCCAACCAAAGTGGAAAGCCATGGAAGGAAGAGGTACTTTCTTGTTATAGTCGATGATTACACCAGATTTACTTGGGTTGCATCCTTCAGGAAAAATCAGATGCTTTTGAAGAATTTGCAATCCTGGCCAAATGAGTTCAAAATGAAAAGGGATATGACATTAATTGTATTAAAAGTGATCATGGTGGGGAATTTGAAAATGAAAATTTTGAAAGATATTGCAATGAGGAAGGAATCCATCATGAATTCTCAGCCCCAAAAACCCCACAACTAAATGGAAAGGATATGGCAAAAAGTTTTTAGGGAGAAGCTGTCAACACCGCCTGCTACATTATAAATAGAGTACATCTTAGAGCAGGTCTGAATAAAACTCCATACGAACTTTGGTATGGAAAGACACCTAGTGTAAAGTATTTTTGAGTCTTTGGGAGCAAATGTTATATTTTGAGAGACAGAGATCACCTAGGTAAATTTGAGCCTAAAAGTGATGAAGGTATTTTTTTGGGGTATGCCATGAATAGTCGTGCGTATAGAGTATACAATCTAAGAACTCTCACTATTCAAGAGACAGTCAATGTGGTAATTGATGATCATCTTCATGATGAGGAAAAACCTGCAAATGAATTAGAAGATGATGTAGACTCATGCATTTTAGAAATATCAGAGAATAAAACCCCAGCACCAAATTAACCTAGACCGTCTTCTGAAATACCCCTCATAAAGGATCACCCACAGGAACAAATCATTGGAAATCTAAATGATGGCGTAAGAACTCGATGGTAGATAGGAAGTATTTATAGTCATTTCTGCTTTACCTCAAAAATTGAACCTAAAAATGTTATGGAAGCTCTTCAAGATGAACACTGGATAAATGTCATGCAAGAAGAACTTCAACAATTCTAAAGAAATGAGGTATGGAAATTGGTTCCTAAACCAACTAATATAAATGTCATTGGAACTAAATGGGTTTTCAAGAATAAATCCGATGAGTCAGGAAATGTGATCAGAAATGAAGCAAGGTTAGTTACCCAAGGATACTCACAGATAGAAGGAATTGATTTTGATGAGACATTTGCTCCTGTTGCTTGTCTCGAATCTATTAGAATTCTCTTGTCTATCGCTTGCGCATTAAAATTTAAACTGCTTCAAATAGATGTTAAAAGTGCATTTCTTAATGGGGATCTTGCTGAAGGAGTTTATGTAGAACAACCTAAAGGATTTTCAGATCACAAGTTCCCTCATTATGTTTATCATCTTAATAAAGCTCTGTATGGTCTCAAACAAGCACCCTGTGCATGGTATGAATGGCTAACAAAATTTCTGTTAGATCATGAATTTTGCAGAGGAAGTGTAGATAAGACACTTTTTACTCAAAGAACAAAGAACTCCTTACTTATTGCGCAAATCATGTGGATGACATAGTGTTTGGATCAACATGTGGAGATGAGGCACACAAATTTGCCAACCTCATCAAATCAGAATTTGAAATGAGTATGGTTGGTGAATTAAACTTATTTTTAGGGCTCCAAGTCAAGCAACTAGCTGATGGCATTTTCATAAACCAGACCAAGTATGCAAGAGATTTGGTAAAAAGATTTGGGCTTGAGTCAGGTCGTACCTATCACACACCTATGAGTACCACTCTTAAACTCTCTAAAGATATTAATAGCAAAAGTGTGGACCAACATCTTTATCGAAGCATGATCGGAAGTTTACTGTATCTCACAGCTAGTCATCCAGATATATTATTTAGTGTGGGTGTATGTGCTCGATATCAGGCAGATCCTAAGGAATCCCACTTAACAGCTGTTAAAAGGATTATCAAATATGTAGCTGGGACTACCACCTTTGGTCTATGGTATCCATATGAAACATCCACCATCATTGCAGGTTATTCTGATGCAGACTGGGCTGAAAATTTAGACGGTCAAAAATCAACAAGTGGAGGATGTTTTTATATCGATAACTGTTTGGTCTCCTGGTAGAGTAAAAAGAAAAATTCAATCTTGTTATCCACTGTAGAGGCTGAATATATAGTTACAGGTAGTTGTTGTGCGCAACTCCTGTGGATGAAACAAATGTTGTTGGACTACGGGATTGCACAGCCTACAATGAGTCTTTTCTATGACAATACAAGTGCTATAAACATCTCAAAAAATCTTGTTCATCACTCTCAGACCAAGCATATTGACATCTGTCATCATTTTATCCGAGAACTTGTTGAAGAAAAGATCATTGCGTTGGATTGTGTAGCTACCGAAAAACAACTTGCTGATATTCTCACAAACCCTCTTGACACCAACCGATTCTGTGATCTTCAAAAATCCATTGGCATATGTTCTCATTGATAAGTATCTCAAGAACAATGGCTCACATAGATACACTAAAAGTCTGAGATATCCCTGGTCACACTGTTAAGTGAGAAAATGTAAAAATTTTCATAGTAGCGATACCATCCATACAATCTTTGATTTCATCATCAATGTCATCGACAAAGTATATCTATCCAATTGACAATTATGGGAAATACGATGTTTCAACCATAAATTCCTTCCCACAGTCAAACTGCATTCAATTGTCTTCCTTATTTCCAACGTCCATTCGCCCAACTCTTGATGGAAGACATAACGATTCTATCGATAAATGATCAATATGATCGATAAGGGTGCTATATTAAGAGAAGAATTCAAGTTGATTCCTAATACTTCCTTTCCAGTATTTCATCTCTTCACCATGATCAAGGGAAAAGGAAAGTCATCTCTCCATCCTCAGAAATCAAAGAATGTACCATCAGAAACCAACAGGCATCACCTTATGGAAGGACATCCATCTGCTATCATTGAACGTATTGTGCTTAATAGTGTCATCGAATCGTTTGGTGTGATATACTTCTAGAAGTAATCGGCTGGAAAAATATCCTCAATCTTGGAGGATCATATAAGGTAGGGGTGATCTACGAATTTTTCAATCACTGTCATATCATTAGTAATGATCCCCCTAGCATTCAGATTAACCTCACACACCACTCCAAACTGATCACTCCAGTCACCTTGGCTCATCTTCTTGATCTAGAGGTCTCTTGCATTCCCGTGACTTCTCGAAGTCTCAACGGTTTGGGTGTATGGGGAGAAGTAACTCGTGCACTCTATCAAGGCACGACTATTTCGAGGAATGATGAAAATCTGCTCCATGTCAACTATCTAGGCCCCACGTTGAAAATTCTTCATAGCATTCTTGGGTCTAATGTATATCCTTGCGATATTAAAGGGAATCATCTTTCTCCTTTTGTGATCAATGTCCTGTATGATATACATCAAGAAATTCCAGTCTGTCTGCCAACTCTTCTTCTCAAGCAAATCATTCATGTCATCCATGGTAATCATAGGGCGACACTACTCTTCCCTGTGCTCATATGCAAACTCGCTCATCATATGCTTCAAATCTTCAGTCAATATCACTTGTTATGCCTTTGCCAATGATTGACAAAAAGGGGGAGAAAAGTTAAAAACACCCATGTGAAAAATTGGATATTTGTGCTCTTATATGTTGCAGGTGTAAGGGGGAGCAGCTGCACCAAGAAAGGGGTTTTTACAGTAAGGGGGAGAAAATTCTGATTGTGTACATGAATGTGTTAGAATTTATAAATTTGTGTAATCACATGTACACACAATTTAGGATGTATCTGTCTAGATATTCTCCTAGGATGTTTTGGATATTTTGTCACGTAATTGACAAAGGGGGAGATTGAAAGTGCACCTACTAGTACCATGGTTTGTCAATTACTGTGTGGGTTGAGTCAGTCGAACAACAGTGCCTAACAGGAAGATCAATTCAAGTGTCTGCCTCAACTGGATGTGTGGAAGCTCGCCATAGGTAAATCATAGCCTCACATCCCATGTCCCAAAATACCAGGTGATTAAAACCCTTAAAACTAAGTAGAACATCTTAGGGTTTTATAGTAAGAAAACTTTTTATCAAACAGAAAAATCTTCAAGTTTTCTTACCCTGTCGATTATATTGATTCACCTTTCGATATGATAGACCTGCTCTGTTGATGTCCTTGACATGTCAATCGATACAATCGAGTGAGGATAAAAAGCGTCCAGCAACAACACATTCATCTGGACGATTTATCAATATATCAAAGTATCAATCGATATCATCGATATTCAAATATCGATCCTATCAAAAGTGGATCGATAATATCGACAGGTAGTTTTTCAACGCCCCTATTTTTCTAAAAGAAACTACAATAAGCTTCGATATATCGATGACTGTTCCGATTCAATATGAATTTAAATATCGATCATCTCGGAAGTCGTTCGATTATATCAACAGTGGGCGCGTGTTTCCTCCGACAAATATTTCAGGATGATCTAAAAGTTGATCGGGGGCCACTCGAGGAAATTGATATTCTTATGTCGATGCCATCAAGACCTGGTCGATTAGATCGAGTCTGGACATAAACTGTCTAGCGTGCTTATAGGTAAATCTATATGATTTATCGATTCTATCGACACGGTCTCGTTATCATCGACATTCAAATTTCGATGACATCAGTTGACCCTCGATCATATCCTATATCCTGAAATATTTCAGCTGGTCTTTCTCATTCTTCAAGTGTCGATAGATTGATCCAAGTATCGATGGAATCGGAGTTCAAAATTCGATGACATCGACACATGTATCGATCTCATCGATCAACTGACAATAGGTTTCAAAAGCATATGACTTTGAAGTTTATGTTATCGAGCGAACAGTTGATTCCATTGAGAGTATACGCTTGATGATATCGACCATGCTCGATGACATCGAACTCAGTCATAAATATGACCGTTTTATATCCATTGAAACCTTTTTGCCTATTTAAAGAGAGACTTGGTCATATTGCCTGTAGAGAAAGAAGAGAGTGCTTTTGTGTCTTACCCTCAGATCATAAACCCAAAGCCCTTTTCTCATGGGAGTTCATCTTCCAATCCACTCTTACCATTGACATTCAATAGAGTGGATTGGGAAATGAACTTCCGCATTCAAGGATCCTCCAACAACTATCTTAATAGCATATCATTAAGCTGGGATTCCTTGAATGAATAAATGATGGGAATCACTCTATTTTCCTTATAGGAAAATTCCAAGAGAGTAGATTTCCATCCTAACCTTGACCCAACCCGAAGCCTAGTACTGGTACATCTTTTGTGTTGCGGAATAAAGGAGATGAAGACTCTTCATCAACAAGAAAGAGATCATCATCACTGCGTTAAATGGGACTCATCAACTTATCTATAAGTATCTAGAGTCCAGATGACACTTGTGATCATTCCTTTCTAGGATTGGGTCTTAAGTGTTTCTCACCCTTTAAAGTCCTTAAAGGAGGCCTCTGGCGGGAGTGTATGTTGTGGGTGCGTTGTGTGGACCCTTGCTCTGTGGAGAGCATAAACATCTGGGTGCATTGTGTGGACCCTTGCTCTGTGTGGGCATAAACATCTGGTTAGGAGTGCACCAGCAAAACTCCAGGGTTAGAGGTGAACCGAGTAGAAACCTCCATGTAAAGGTTGAAGGTGAACCTAATTTAAAACCTTAGGTTTGAGGTGAACCATGGAAAACCTCCTTAGTGAAATCTGATACACTCAAGGGTTGAATGTGGCAGCCGGGAGTGGAGTAGACAAGTAGTTGAACCGCTATAAATGACTGTGTTTGTGATTGATTCTTATGCCTGATCATTTGTGTGATTATATTAAGTGCATTTATATTTTCTCTCACTTCACACACAGTCACATCCATCATAAACTATAACTCCTCCATGCTTATCATTTAAATAGTTCTGTGATTGGATCCTCTACCAGGCTTGGAAGCCAGTAGAGTTAATTTTGAGTAATCCTAATCCGTTCTCTGTGATAGGATTAGTATGATAGGATTTTTAATAAATCACAAAAACTTTAAAAAGTCCTATTCACCCCCCTCTAGGACATATTGGCATATTCCTACTTCAACTCAAGCGGTCTTCCCCGCTATTTCAGGGGGGGTGTGAATAGGACCATGCCAAATTAAAAATTTAAGTGCAGAATAATAAAGAAATAATTAAAGATAGTACTTATTAATTCAAATAGCAGAAATGAATAACAACCTCAAATGTACAAGTATTGAGAGGTTGATACAGATGTTGTTCTAAGGACAACCTTATACCAAAAACCAATGGCTTATGGTAGGATGACCTGATTTCTAGAACAGTTTGTGTATCAAAAACTCAAAAAAATATAGAGGAATAAAGAATAAATATAGAAATAAATTTCTACTGCTATTACAACGTTCACCACATGTGTAGAAAGTAAATTACAATCACTCACCACAACTCCAACAATTATAGTGGTTTGCTTGTGTGTACACCAACTGTTAAAGAACAACAACACAACTACTCCACTCCCAATATCCTCACACAGTGGATATTGGCTTTTACTATGAAATAGGTTTTCCAAGGTTCACTTAAAACCTTCACAATTATGTTTTCAAAGGGCTACCACAATTAAAAACCCCACTTACTGAGATTTTCTAGCTATCTCAGTCAAAACTAAAAATGAAAGATTTTCTGGCAACCTTACAAATCAAATAACGAAAATAGAAATGCAGTCATCTAAAGATTCTTCTTTTGATGAAGCCCGATTGAACCGATTCGATGTAGATGTTCAATGTATACATTCAATGTACAATCTCACATATGAAAAGGTTCTTAGATCTAAACGATTTTTAGATTAAATTTTCCTGGGCTAGCTTGTTTTGATTTTGATCTCAAAAAAGATAAAATTAATATTCCCTTTATAAAAGAATTAGAATAGAATAGAGATCACAAAATCAAATACAAAAAAGCCATTAAAAGAATCTTAAATACTAACCAATTAGCTTTTCAAATGTGGGGACAAGTTCTCTCAGAGTTGTGACTTGATTATCTTGGAATTGAATGAAAAACTCTGAAAATCGTCCTCAATTTATAGGTAAAAATATTGTTCACTCGACTGGGCCAGTGGTCGGTTCGACTGGTTGAAGGACCAATAAGAATTCAAAATTTTGGGTGCGATAAGATAAGATCGCTACTCAACTAGTCGAGTGGCTTGCTCAACTGGTCGACCCTGCACTCGACTGGTCGAGTGGGATCCAGTTTGGTTGCTTGACTTTGAGTTTAGCCTGATCGACTGGTCAAGCACTGTTCACTCAACTGGTCGAGAAGTCTCCAAGACTGGTCGAGGGTCCAACAGAAATTTTAAAAATTCACAACAAACCTATGACTTGTCGAAAAAATTCTTAGACTGGTTGAGCCAGTACTTAGACTAGTCGAACATTGGCTAAGACTAGTCGAGATAAAGTATATAAAATTATATAATGACCCAAATTAAGTATGCAATCAATATGAGCTATCCTATGGTCAATCTAGGGTCATTCATACCTTATAAGTAAAAATTGAACTTTGAAACATCGTTCGCTTCGGTTGATAGATTATCATGAAGTACTTGAAGTTTGTCAACTTGAAGTACTTTGAAGCTTGAGCTTGAGATCTTGTAACTTTAGTTTCAACTTGAGTATATGAGCTTAAGCTTGAAAATATTACTTGAGCTTGAATTCTTTAAGTAACGCACATTGTCTTAATATAGTTGAAACTTGAAAACTTGATCTAGTACTTGAACTTCTTGCTCTTGAACTTGTACATCTTATACTTGAGCTGCTTGAACTTGAATTTGAACTTCTTGAACTTGTACTTGATTGTAGGTAAGGATGATATAACGTTGAGCTACACAAGATACAGATTCGAAGAGGTTTTGGCACTATAAAATTTGACAATCCTATGAGCTAGATAAGATAGCATTTACAATCTCCCCCTTTGTTAAATTTGTGACAAAACCAAATAAATAATATGATACACATAGTAAAGATATGCACAATAAAGAATCATGCACAAGTACTGAAAGAATTATAATCATGCACCAATACTCAAAGAATCATAATCATGCACCTATACTCCCCCTCAATACATTACTCCACAAAATCCAAGAGGAGAGGAGAAATTACCTAGAGAAATTAGCTACCTAACCACTTCTCTTCTCTACATTTTTAACATACATCCACTCTATAGAATCTAATATCATAATGAAATAGGCATATTAACACAAATTCTCCCCCTTTTTGTCACAATATGACAAAGGAAAGAACGTAAAAATGATGATGGAAACAAGAGAGCAATGAGTGACGATAGAGAGAAGTTAGGTCAAGATAACATAAATATTACAAGATAATCATTCAAACAAGTCCACAATAAGAACAAAACATGTCCAAGCATACAAAGTTAATAGAAATCCATGTATAAAAGTTATTACTAATTAGAAATTCAAAACTAATCTAAACTGGAAGGATCAGGTATGGAAGGATTGATTTCATGTAGTCCCTTGTTAATCTGCCTCAGATATTTTCGCATGTATTTAAATTGATTTTCTTGGGACACATTCATACCTTCTACCTTTTCCTCAAAATCAGACGGTTGAAAATCAGGATCTGCTGCAGAGTCATATTCAATCTCATTAAAGATGTTATCCATATTGACATCATCTAGAGGCAAAGCACCCTGCTCTTCATTTACTTCAACTGCTCCCCCAACACCCTCATCAACTTAGCCTACGACCAACTTCAAATTCATCTTATTAAAATTAGAGTTGTTGAAGGGTAGATGGTGAATTGGAGCTTCTCTAACAGGCTTAACCATTAGACTATGGATGGCTAATAAAGTCATAAGATAAGAAAAAGATATATCACTATGACCTGGATGGAGATGGAACTGAATCATGATATAACAAATCAGTGAAGGAAGACATACAACACCATCATCATTAACTGGAAGGTCCATTAATCCAGAAATGAGGTGACGGTCCACATTAATTGGACCTTTTATAGTAGAAATTGTAAACATAAGATTCTCAATAGAGAAGTTAATAATACAGGCATACATGGCTTGCGCAATAGAGCGGAATGTCGGACCGCCCCAAAGAAAAATGTTATCCTATCCTACAGATTGAAGAAGTGGAAGGATACTAAAAGGAGCCAAATGATTAATGTTAACTGTCCGTTCTACTATCAGGTTACGTAAGCAAATATCCCACACATACTCAGGATCTTCCTCGGGTGACCAAAGATGGCGTACCGCGATAGGAGTGGAATGAGAAGAAGAGGTACCACGAGATCCTTTCTTCTTGTTTCTACCTTCCATTGCAACAAAGGAATCAAGAAATATAAGGATTGTAAAAGAGACAAGAATAGATTCAAGAAAAATAATTTTATAGCTAGAAAACCCACCAAACAACCATAAACCTTGAAATAAATAACACAAACAAGGAAATGGAAGATCAAAGAACTCAAATCTATAAGAAAATTAAAAATAATGCACTAACCATGGAGGAATCGAAGATGGGTTCGATCGGTCGTGGTAGGGCTTGTTGGAGAAGAACAAAGTGAAAAAAAGGTATTTTTCATAAATAAAAAGTAAAACCCGAGTTTCACGACTGGTCGTGTACATACTCGACCAGTCAAGCTACGACTGGTCGAGTGTGTACTCGATTGGTTGTGCACCATTGAAAATTTTCAATTATTCATTAATTTAATTTTTAAATTCTTAAAATAATAAATTTATACATTATGATAAAAAAAAAGCATAAATCATCAGTTCATTTTGCACATAGTAAGATTAAATTTCAAATTTGTAAACCTATTTTTGTCGAGCAGTTTTGTGAATATGTCTGCAAGTTGATTCTTGGTCAGAATATATTCCAATGAAATTATCTTGTCTTCCACCAGTCCACGAATATAATGATATCTAATATCAATATGCTTGGTTCATGAATGCCAAATTGGATTTTTAGAAATATTAATTGCGCTTAAATTATCACAACATAAATCATGGATTCTTGCATAATTTCATAATCGCTTAACATTCTCTTCACCAAACAAGTTGAGTGCATGCATTACCAGTAACAATATATTTAGCCTTAGCTATGGAGAGTGATACAGAACTTTATTTCTTACTTAGCCAAGAAACTAAATAGTTCTCGACATAAAAACAACCACCGCTGGTCAATTTACGATCATCAATGTTACCAGCCCAATCAACATCCATGTAACCACCTAATTGCACACTACTATCATGTAGATACAAGAGGACAAGATTAGCTGAACTATCAACATATCATAAAATATGCTTAACAACAATCGAGTGTGACTCTTTAGGGTCCGACTGATATCTAGTACAAATTCCTACGCTAAAAGTAATATCAGGTCAGCTTGCAATTAAATAATGTAAACTACCTATCATACTGTGATACAACTTAGGATCCACACTCTTACCTGTTGAATCCATGGAGAGTTTTAAAGTAGTACTCATTGGAGTATCAAGATTTTTTTCACTCTCAAATTTAAACTTTTTAATTAAGTTCAGAGCATATTTGGTTGGAGAGATAAAGAAACCATCAAGGAGCTATTTGACTTGCAACCCTAGGAAATAGTTTTTTTCTCCAACCATGCTCATTTCAAATTTAGATTTCATAAGATCTACAAACTCAACAGTCATGTTATCACAGGTAGATCTCTAGATAATGTCATCAACATAGATTTGTACTATTAGTATGCGATCATTATGTTTCTTTACAAACAATGTCTTATCAACACTCCCCATCACAAAGTTATGACTTAGTATAAACTTAGTCAACTTTTCGTACCATGCCCTAGGAGCTTGTTTCAAACCATAGAGTGCCTTTTTCAGGCGATAGACATGATTAGCATGCTTAGGGTCTTCAAAACCCGTTGGTTGTTCAACAGACACTTCTTCATGCAAATTATCATTTAAGAATGCATTCTTTACATCCATTTGGTATATTTTGAATTTTCTAAAGCACGTAATGGATATAAATAGTCTGATTGATTCAAGACGAGCTACTGGGGCAAAGTTCTCATCATAATCAATGCCTTCTATTTGAGTGTACCCTTATACAACCAGCCAAGCCTTATTTCTAATAATATTACCAAGTTCATCAGACTTATTTTTAAAAATCTATTTTGTTTCAATATTGTGTGTATCTTTTGGTCTTCGAATTAAGTACCAAACATCATTTCTAACAAACTGATTGAGCTCTTCTTGCATTACTACAATTCAATTTTTGTGAGTAAGAGCTTCTTTTACGGTAACCGATTCTATCTGAGATGTAAAGCACACATAGTTACACATATTTTCAAGTTGTTTATGAGTGCGCACACCGGTGAGAGGGTTTTCAAGGATTTGATTAGATGAATAATCTTTAATTGTCCTCAGTTTAGTGTTATTTTGACTAGATGAAGAGTCTGGTTTTTTAAATAAAAGGACTTCATCATTTTCTGAACTTAAGACAGGTATATTCAAGTGATCATCTATAAACACATTAATGGACTCTTGAATTACACTGGTCCTCTTATTAAGAACCCGATACACTCAACTATTCAGAGCATACCCTAAAAATACATTTTCATCACTTTTGACATCAAATTTACCCAGATTTTCTCAGTCACGTAAGATGTAGCACTTGTCGCCAAAAACTCGAAAGTATTTGACAGTAGGCTTCTTATTAAACCACATTTCATAAGCCATTTTACTATTTAATTTTCTAGTATAAACATGATTAATTATACAACAAGCAGTATTTACGGTTTCAGCCCAAATATTTTTAGGAAGCTTCATATTATTTAGCATTACATTTGTCATTTCTTGAAGCACTCTATTTTTCCTTTCCACTACCCCATTTTGTTATGGTATTTTAGGTGCAGAATATTCATGTAATATTCCCTGATCACTATAAAATTTCTCAAAGCTACTATTTTTAAACTTAGAACCATGATCACTACAGATCTTAGTGACTTGTGATTCTTTTTCAGTTTGGATACGAATAAGTATCCTTTTTACTTCATCGAGGGTTTCTGATTTCTCTCTTAAGAAGACTACCCAAGTATACTTGGTAAAGTCATCTACAATCACCAGAATATACTTCTTGCCACCTCAACTCTCTATTCTAGTTGGTCCAATGAAATCTATGTGGAGGAGCTCGAGTGGTTTAGATGTGGCATTAGAGTTCATCTTTTTGTGAGCACTCCTAGTTTGTTTACCAATCTAGCACTCGCCACATATTTTATCCACTTTCTTTACTTTGGGTAGACCTCTTACCAATTCTCTTTTGATCAATCAATACAAGTTGTGGTAGTGTATATGTCCTAGGCACTTATGCCATAAATCAGTCTCATCGGTTTGGACCATGTAACACGATAGCTTAGATGAGCTTGAATCACCAACAATGTAGCAGTTCTCAGAAGTTCTGCGACCAGTTAATATTATAGAACCATTTTTATTTAAAATTTCATACCCTTGGTTAGTAAATTTTACACTATGATTATTATTTCATATTTGAGAGATGCTTAATAAATTATGTTTTAAAACTTCTACATATAAAACATTATTAAATAGAGGAAGGTTTAAGAGTTGAACTGTACCTTGTCCAATAAGTCTGTAGTTGCCACCATCACCGAATGTGACTGAACCATCAGTCATGTCTTTAAGATTAGTGAACAGACCTTTATCACCTGTCATATGTCTGGAGGAACCACTATTTAGGTACCACTTTTAATGACTCGAAGCTTTGAAAGTAGTGTGGGCAACCAAACAAGTAACCTTAGGGACCCATTTCATTACAGTTTTGGGTTTAGGAGTATAGTTGATCTTTTTATGTTTATAGTTGTTATAAGTCCTACCCACCGAGTTAGATTTTAAGAGCTCCTTAAGTAAGTCAACTATTTTCTCAGCTAAAGTCTAATGATTCTGATTTTTATAGTTGATATGGTTGCTTCTAGGCTTTGAAGTATGAAAAGTTTTAGTATTTTTAGAATTATTTTGATTTAGACGTTTCCCTTTTGAGTTAGAAGACTCCCCTTAAACAAATATAGGAGTACTCTTATGTTTGGGAGGAATACTTTTATCATAGTCCAATCCAGATCGATCGCCACATTTTTTAGATCTGGACAAAAGTTTTTCCAATTTAGGATCACCTTGGGCATACCTCCATGTGTCCTTCAAAATCAAAAGTGAAGAGACTTCTAGTTTTAGCTTTTCATTTTCAGATTTTAAGTTTTCAACTTGGGACGTTTTGAAATGTAAGTCGTACTTAGTTTTTTCAAAGCAATCTGAAAAGTGTGATTTTTTTAAGACTAGATTATCAAAATTCTCTTTTAATTTTAAAAACTTTTCTTTTTGAAGTTTTAACTTTACAACTATTTTGTAACTTTCCTTGTATAGGGCATCATATGTATCTTGAAGGTCTTCTTCATTTTCATGGTCACTATTTAGATTGTCTTCACTAGTTGAATCATCATTATCTGAAAAAGTAAACTTAGCTAGAGTCATTAGGGCTTTAACATCATTAGTAGACTCGGTTTCAAAATCTTCTGACTCAGAAGAGACTTCAGCATAGGAAGATTCTTCCCATGTAACCAACATACCTTTCTTTTTATACTTGTCCTTCTTAGGACATTTATTTGTTAAATGCCCATATTCATGGAAGTTGTAGCATTGACTGTCTTTTAAAGATTTTTAAGTTTTAGATCTAAGTCTTTTCTTTTCAACAGGTTTTTGCAAATCAACCCTCTTTTTACTTTTGAAAATCTTGTAAAACGTTTTGGCTAAAAGAGCCCTATCATCTTCATAAGTTTCTAAATCAGAATTACTATTTTCATGAGAAATACTTTTAGAAGACTTAAGGACGATGAGCTTACCTTTAGGAGCTTTAAAGTTTAACTCGTAGGTTTGTAAAGAACCAACCAGTTCTCTACCCTCATATTATCTGTGTCACGAAGTTCTTGGATTGTGGTTACCTTTGAATTGAACCGTTCAAGCAATGAGCACAGTATCTTTACATAGACTTTACTTTTTTGGATCTTATCACCAAGACCCCATATAGAGTTAACAATGTCATTCAATCTTGTATAGAAGTCTATGAACGTTTCACTTTCTTCCATACGTATTTTCTCAAATTTAGTTGTGAGGAGTTGAACTTTAGATTTCTTGATAATTGTTATACCCTCGTGTGTCATTTTCAAAATATCCTAGGCTTGCTTTGTATTATCACAGGATATAATTCTCTTGAATTCATCTAGTGATAGTGCGCAAGTAATTGCATTTAAAGCCTTTATATTGACACTACTCTCACTTTTTGAAGAGTGGTCCAAGAAAAGTAAGGTGTGACTTTTACAGTTTTAGATCCATCAGTACCAGTTGCTTCAATTGTAAGAGGGGTCCAATTGGTCGCTGTGGCTTACCACACGCTCTCATCCATGGATTTTTTTTAAAAAAAAATCCTCATTCTGGCATTCTAATAAGCATAGTTGGAGCCATCAAATGGTAGTGGCTTAGTGACTGAAAGGCTATCAAAATTTGACATCTTAAAAAGCTCAAATTGATTAGCTCAGGAAATTAATCCAAATAATAAAAAATAAATCAAGCTATTAGGCTCTGATACCACTTGAAAAGGCCGAGCTAATAGTCCTAGAGGGAGGGTGAATAGGACTATGCCAAATTAAAAGTTTAAGTGCCGAATAATAAAGAAATAATCAAAGATAATACTTATCAATTCAAATAGCAGAAATGAATAGCAACATCAAATGTACAAGTATTGAGAGGTTGATATAAATGTTGTTCTAAGGACAACCTTACACCAAAAACCAATAGTTTATGGTAGGATAACATGATTTCTAGAACGGTCTGTGTATCAAAAACTCAAACAAATATAGAGGAATAAAGAATATAACAGAAATAAACTTCCACTACTATTACAACATTCACCACATGTGCAAAAATTAAATTACAATCATTCACCACAATTGCTGAAAAATAAATTACAACATTCAACCACTTAAGCACATGCAACTATTCACCACAACTCCAGCAATTATAGTGGTTCGCTTGTATTTACACCAACTGTTAAAGAATAGCCACATAACTACTTCACTCCCAATATCTTCACAGAGTGGATATTAGCTTTCACTATGAAATAGGTTTTCTAAGGTTCACTTAAAACCTTCACAATTGTGTTTTCAAAGGGCTACCATAATTAAAAACCCCACTTATTGAGATTTTCTGGCTATCTTAGTCAAAACCAAAAATGAAATTTTTTTTGGCAATCTTACAAACCAAATAACAAAAATAGAAATGTACTTATCTGAAGATTCTTCTTATGATGAAGCTCGGTAGAACCGATTCGATGTAGATGTTCAATGTAAACATTCAATGTACAATCTCACGTATGAAAGGGTTCTTAAATCTAAATGGATTTTAAATTAAATTGTCCAGGGCTAGCTTGATTTGATTTTGATCTTAAAAAGGATAAAATCAATATCCCCTTTATAAAAGAATTAGAATAGAATAGAGATCACAAAATCAAATAAAAAAAAACTATTAAAAGAATCTTAAATACTAACCAATTAACTTCTCAAATGTAGAGACAAGTTCTCTAAAGTTGTGACTTGATTATCTTGGAATTGAATGAAAAACTCTGAAAATCATCCTCAATTTATAGGCAAAAATATTGTTCACTTGACTAGCCCAGTGGTCGGTTTGACTGGTCGAAGGACCAACAAGAATTCAAAATTTTGGGCACGATAAGATAAGATCGCTACTTGACTAGTCAAGTGGCTTGCTCGATTGGTCGAGCACTGTTCACTCAACTGGTTGAGTAGTCTCCAGGACTGGTCGAGGGTCCAATAGAAATTTTAAAAATTCAGAACAAACCTAAGACTGGTCGAGAAAATTCTTAGATTGGTCGAGCCAGTACTTAGACTAGTCGAACATAGGCTAAGACTAGTCGAGATAAAGCCTATAAAATTATATAATAACCCAAATTAAGTATGTAATCAATATAACCTATCCTATGGTCAATCTAGGGTCAATCATACCTTATAGGTGAAAATTGAACATTAAAACATCATTCACTTTGGTTGATAGATTATCATGAAGTACTTAAAGCTTGTCATCTTGAAGTACTTTGAAGCTTGAGCTTGAGAGCTTGTAACTTGAGTTTCAACTTGAGTATATGAGCTTAAGTTTGAGAATATTACTTGAGCTTGAATTCTTTAAGTAATGCACACTATCTTGATATAGTTGAAAACTTGATCTAATACTTGAACTTCTTGTTCTTGAACTTCTAGATATTATACTTGAGCTACTTGAACTTGAATTTGAACTTCTTGAACTTGTACTTGATTGTAGGCAAGGATAATATTATGTTGAGCTAGACAATATACAGATTCCAAAAGGTCTTGGCACTATAAAATTTGACAATCATAGGAGATAGATAAGATAACATTTACATTGAGTAGTGGAGCTATCATAGTTTTTAGACTCATGAGTCGTTGGAGTCAGGTTTTACATGAATGGTCTCTGTAACTCTCATGAGTCCACTGGACTTATTGGGTCCAAGGAGTCCACAGACCGTGATCCATCAGAGGGGCCTAGTGAAGCTACAGTGGTTGTGACCTCAGTGGGATTCACGAACAGGGTTTGCCACAATAACTCTCTAGAGTTCACAGGGCGGGCAAAGCTACCTTAGGATATCAAATCCAAGGTTGTCAGTCCATCATTGAGGGAACTAAAAACTCATCCTCATAAGTTACTACTGGAAGCGATCCAAGAATCTAGGGATTCTTATGCATGGTTAGCATATCTATGGATAAAATCAAAGAGCACACACTACAACTCACTTTTTTTTCATCTACAAGGTGGAAGCTATACAAACGACATTAGTCTCACGCGTGATTAGCCGCCTTTTACTCTTGGCCATTTATGGCTTTTAGTAGTGATCGGCTCCATCCGCTGCCCGCATGGGTCTAAGCATGTGATGGCCTTCGTGAGGTTTTTAAGGTCATTGGCTTCTCACTGCTGCCCGCATAATTTTATATATTGTTGACGATGATAGGTCTTATGTGTAATTAACTATGTATAAGCTTGGCTACACTGCCGTAAATGATGAATTACCATCGCTGTCATAGGATGTGTGGTTGGCCATATAGGCTTGTTCCACTGCCATGATTGTGAATCGACAATTGATATATTGCCACTGCTGATGATGTTTTGATAATGTTCATGATTAAAATAGTGTATTGGCTTGGCGATGATAAAAATTTTGATAATTACAATAGTGTACTAGCAATTAATGCAGCGATGCAATTAATGACTACAGTGATAATTGCTAATTTGGCGATAATCATCGACTCTTGGCAATAGTTAACGATAATACCATTTTTGATGTACTTGATCTTGACATACTTGAGAATTTCCTTTTTCTTGAGAATTCACCTTTTATTCATTCACATGGAGGAGAATACATGGACTTGCCTTCTAAGGCTATTTCATCATTCTATTTGTCTTGCCCACTTTTGATTAAGAAGTATTATGTATAATAGTCTTCGGAATCAAAATTGTAGCTATTGTCAGGGATAATATCTCTTGATGAAGCGAGCATTAACAGGTATACCGATGCCTTGCCCATCCTGATCTACAACTTAGTATGCCCCGTTTGAATACACCTTTGTTATAACATACGGACCGTCCCATTTGGGATCAAATTTGCCCCTAGTTCTTTGAGTGACCACTATGGGTCTTTTCAGCATTAGCGCCAAATTGCCTCTCTTAAAAGCACGATACTTAAGTCTTTTATTGAAGGCGGTAGAAGTTCTCGCCTGATATAGCTCTAATCATTATTGGGTCACATGCCATTTTTCATCAAGCAAGTCTAGCTCAGCTAGTCCTATTTTTACATTGTCATCATCTGTCATTGACTGGTGAATCGCCACTCTGAGTGATGTCACTTGCATTTCGATTAGTATGATAGCTTCAACACCATAGACCAACGAATATGGTGTAGCCTTCGTCGCAGTTCGGTGAGTAGTCCTATAAGCCCATAGAGCTTCTAGCAAATTTTCGTCCCAGTCGCGCTTATTTCCAATTACAGTTTTCTTCAATATTTTCACGATCATCTCATTGAATGCCTCTGCTAACCTGTTGGCCGGCGGATAGTAACGTGTCAAAATGAGTGGTGAATATTGAATTTTTGACATAGCTTTTTCATACCCCTATTCTTGAAAGGAGTACCATTATCATTGACATTTCTTTTCGGGATGCCATGGAGATGTATTATCGCATGCCAGATAAAATTGACGACATCTCTTTCTTTGACGTTTCACAATGTAATCGCTTCCATCCATTTGGAAAAATAGTCTGTCGCTGCCAGTATATATTGTTTTGCTTTAGATGACGGTGGATTTATAAGACTTATAACATCAAGTCCCCAGGCAGCAAAAGGCCAAGAAGCCACTGATTGATGGAGATCTTTAGGAGGCATATGTATGACATAACCATGGATTTGACATTCATGACATCGTCGGATATAATCGATAGCATCTTGGAACATTGTGGGCCAGTAATACCCCATTCAATGAACCCAATGGAATAGATTTCGTCCATCTTGATGTGCCCTACACTCTCCAGAATGAGCTTCATGCAATATTTGGTTTGCTTCATGTCATGCTCCAAACTCAAAAACCGGGCTCACAAAATTCCCGATCACCGAATCCAGCACCGACAGCCTCCGAAGTACCCCATTCTCAGCTCCTGGTACCCATATACTAGGTTTTGATCCTAGGATCCTACCGGGAGGATTTTCAACATAAATTTATTTCATAAGAAGCATAACCCACATAACAACAAGAAACATCACCACATATCCACTATAATAAAAAAAACTTAAGTAGAATGCATAAAGGGAAATACAATGTCAATATTAAAGGCTCCAGAAACTCAGTGGCATGCTCCTGACTCAGTGTTGCTACAGTGTCCCAGCATCACCTGCACGCAAAGATCGTGCATAAGCTTATAAAAAGCTTAGAGGGTGGTGAAAGTGTGTGCACAAGATATGTGTCATGCAAGCAATATCAGAGTAATGCGGAATATGCTTACAAGTCTATGAATACTATCGGTCGTATCAGGGCTATGTAATACAAGAAATGAATGCTATCAGCCATACTAAGGCTATGCGATGCAAGGCATGAATGTTATCAGCCATATCAATGTTATGCGATGCAGGGCCTACATGGCCATATATCATATGCAAGATGAAACACAAGCATACCAATCCTCCTCAGGGACCACATATCAATACAGCTCATCTATGGAATATCATTGGGGTCTAGTACACTCCACATTGGCTGTCGTCTCCATAGTCGTGCAACTAAGTGAGTGAAAGAGACATCACTACCCACCTGGGTAGTAGTCAACCAATATATATCCGGCTCGTCGATAGCGGACCCACTTACGAGCTGGTCAAACTCAGCCTAGCTTAAAGCCCTCTCACGCGGGCGAATAAGGCCACACCCCCTTCCAACTGACTACAACACTATGGGAGACATGACCTATTGGTATACAGCCCTCATGCGCTCATATATCTACTTAGTATAGACGTTGGAGCATCCTCCTAGTACCATAAGGGTTTTGGGACTTTCACATAAGGACATCCTAAGTGCCCACAGTGCTAGAACCAAGTATTTTCGATATCCAATCCTTCCATCCATGATATGCTTGCGGAGGTCACGACCCTGACATCGTTAAGGCATACAATAATCATATCACACAAATGCAAGATGCATGAGCCACACTATCCAGTCAGGCATCCATCATATTCTTATCGCATGCTAATATGGGGCAACTCCGTCTATCAAGCAGTCAAATAAACAATCTACCTAATGGCATATGCTATGATCAATCACTCCTCATAACAAGCATACAAATGATGCACATGGGCATGTATCATAATGTTATGCTAACTCATACTCAGTGTGTACACTAACATAGTCGTAATCGATAATCAGCCCATATATAAGGTGGAGTCCATAGAAGGATAATAGATATAATCATAACATGAAGATCAGTCCTCAAGAATGGATATACCAAATCTGATAACACGAATCCCTCCATCAATGGTGATGATGTACTCTCCTCATATCAAGGGCGGGCTTAGATGGCCTACTCATTTAAAAAATGGGCCTAAGATTGAGGAGCGGGCTTCCTCACCCACCATCATGTAGTAAACTAGGCTTTCTAAGGGGCCCAATAAACATAAGGTGGGCTTAATAACTTGGACAATCTACAAGGCATGATGGAAGCATCAAAAATAATGGGGACCCAACGGTTTAGGGTAAGCCCAATGAGGTGGATCATGTTAATGTCAATGGGGGGCAATGAATTTGGATAACCCAATAAGGTGAGATGGATCATACTAACAACGGTGGGGGGCCCAATGGCTTGGGTTAGTCCACTAAGAGGAGATGAGATTGGGCCTAATCAATGGGCCCTAGGGAGGATTACAATGTGGACACTTAATCACCATTGCTCTTACAATGTGCACATTTAACCATCATTGCTCCTAAGGCATGGCCCATTTAGAACCTATCTTATAATCAGGTCCATGGTCTTATACTAACTAGGAAAATGGATGGGCATCATAAAATCATCACATACATCATGGTGGAATCACACATCACAATTGGGCCTCATCACATAGTCCTCATATGCACCACAATGAGCCTCATCACAAGGGCCTCAAACACATCACAATGGGCCTCACACAAGGGCCTCATGTGCACCACAATGGGCCTCACACAAGGGCCTCACATACATCACATTGGGCCTCACACAAGGGCCTTATATACAACACATTGGGCCTCACACAAGGGCCTCATATACATCACCATGGGCCTTATACAAGGGCCTCACATAGATCACATTGGTCCTTATGAAACAACCGATGATCTAAGCATAATGGGAGGATGGTGTGTAACACATACATCATAGAAGGCCTTATGGGGTAGCCCATGATCTAGCAAAATAAATGGTCAACATGTGTAACATATACATCAAGGTGGACCTCATAGGTTAGCCCTATGGTCCATAAAAAACAAATGGACAGTGTGCTTATAACACACACATTAAGGTGGGCCTTATGCATCATAAAATAGGCCCCCACCAACTAGACAACAGGGATATACAACGCATACATCATGGTGGACCCCACCGTCCATGCACTAGATAGTGCTACACATACAGGATGGTGGGGTCCACATCCTAGCAATGGATGGCATTGATAAAACACAAATATCAAGGTAGGCCCCACCTCCACATGTGCAACATGTATAGGGTGGGTCCCACTGTCCTGGGACTGTTGGCATGAATAAAACACTTACATTATGGTGGGGCCACATGCTGGATACAACACGTACATCAGGTGGATCTCCACCATCTAAAAATCTTTGGACGATGAGGATAAAGCATAGACATCAATGGGTCCCACGTGCGTGGCCCACAACTGGACAGTTGGGGAACCCAGCTGATATCTGTATTTTTCCATCGTCTAGGCCTGCTAGTAGAATGGATGGTGTAGATATAACACATCCATCAGGTCAGGGCCCACCGTCCCAACTTGGATGGTGGGGATGCAATACATACATCAAGGTGGGCCACGTGGATGGGGTCCACGTCCCATGCACGGACTGCATGGATACACACATAAATCATGGTGGGTTCCCACCGTCCAGGGATTGGATGGTGTGGATATACATCATATACATTAAGGTGGGTCCACATAGTGTGTCCCACTAGCTTGGGATATCAAGCTGATATTTGTGTTTTCCCTCCATCAAGGCCTATCCCAGATGGTCCAAGCAGCAGCAATGCTGCTGGATGTCAGCAAGGTGGGCCCCATAAATGGGACAGCATGTTGTCTAGATTGTTGGACAACAATGTTATAAAATACAAGCATCAAGGTAGGGACCGCCTGGATGGGCCACACACATTAGACCAAGCCCCTTTTAATGTCTTTCCTTGCATGTAAAACAGGACCACAAGGTGGACCAACCTGCATCAAGATTGCTGGATTGTAGGGTCGTCCCACCCTGCTGGACGGTCTGGATGTACTGTACACATCAGGTGGGCCACACATCATCATAAAAAAATAGAGAGAGAGAGAGAGAGAGAGAGAGAGAATGGCCATAGGAGGGGGCTCCATCATTATGAGCCCCTTCGAACAATCCAAACCATACATTAATGGGTCCCATGCATGCATGGGCCCTAAATCTAAAAATATGAAGTGGGGATGCTATCCCTACCATGACATTAGGGTCTAGATGACCCATCAAAGCCAAGAATTTAAATAAATCATCATGATGGGGTCCATGGAGAATGCAATAAGGGTGAGCCATTGGCCACACCTAAGGGGTCAAGTAGGACCTCCACCATAGATTGGTGGGTCCTACATGCCCCCATGTAAGAAAAATCAAAGATCTAGGTAAGAAAATATCAAAACTAACCCTAGAGGACCCACCTTGGATCTCCTACTTCTTCTTCCACCCTTAGGTTCTAGTGCTCTAAAAGAAAGGTTTTAATGGTTTTGATGGGTCATTGATAGTTAGATTAGGAGGAATAAGCTTTGAAGAGGGCTGGATTTTTGGGATGGGTTTGTCTCTAATGGTGGGATGTCCAAGCTCCTTGCTAGCAATGGAGAATGAAAGAGAGGGAGAGAGAGAGATGTAGGGAGGAAATGATTAGTTTATAAGAGAGGTAATCATTGTTTTGCAAGAGGCATGACATGCTTGCCATCATTAGGTGTAAGAAGCATGGGGCTAGGGTGACATCATCCTACCCTTGGTAGGCTAGGGTGATGTGACCATTATGATTACTTTTAGGGAATCTACTTGGACACCTAGGGTTTCGTAACATGTGATCAACGGCCGAGATAATGCACGGTCCATATATCTCAATCTAAGCATCGCATTGGCTCACGAGACATGGTGTTGGAACCGCGACGATGGCACGGTCGCAATGGCATAGGTCTCAGGTTGAGCCGACTAGGGTTTACACGATGTGACTTAAGTTCGCATGAAAATGCTATCTACAGGTCTTGGGTTGCCAGAATTTGATGGGGAGGACCGTGAGATCCTAAGGAACAGAATGATAGTAGGACACATGCCTTACACTTCTTCCGTATTCAGACATTGCGTCAACATTTCGTTATGAGACTTTTTGTACAATATTTCATTGCACATAATGAATTTCTTTGATCTTTGTTTTAACTTACAACCTTTGCGCTGAGTCCTTTGGTAAAATATCATATTTGAGATAATCTACAAAAAGCTGGCACTAGTCATCCATTGTGACTTCCAAGGATGATATAGGAAATGCTTCGGTGGCTTTATTAATGATTTCAGATGATGCCAAGAATCTCCTTTCTTCTATTGTTATCTGAAGATGACTTCAATCAGGACTGGATAAAGCTGTTGCCGGGTTAGCTAAAGCATCTGCGCTTGAATTCTCACATCGTGGTACATGTTTGTTTTAACATGATGGAACTACTCTTGCAATTGTTATGCTCGTTGACTGTACGATAGGAGCTCCTATTTTCTTATTTTGAACTCAATTGTCAACTGATTTATGATCAACTTAAAGTCCCCAAAAATCTACAGCATTTTTATTTTCATTTCTTAAGCTATCTCCATTCCAATGATGAGAGCTTTACATTCAGCTTCATTATTTGTACATGCAGTACCCAACGTGAAAGAGTAAGGCAACAAGTCACCCTAAGGAGTAATGAATATCACTCCAGCACCTATTCCTGACATTCGAGAAGCACCATCGAGGTACATTTACCATGGATTTAACAACTCAATCATCATAACCTGTTCATGAGGAAAGTCATCATTGATAACTTCACAGCCTGTTACAGGATGAGCTGCTAAGAAATCTGCCACTGCTTGCTCTTTCACTACTTTTATCGATTTATAAGTAATTAAATATTCTGAAAGCAACAACATCCATTTGGCCAATCTTCCCGATAACATCGGCCTTGCCATTAAGAACTTTATGGGATTTGTTCGCGAGATTAAAAGTGAGAGGGGCAATAATGTCTTAATTTTTGCATTGCAAATATTAATGTTAAGAAAACTTTATCAATTGGCGAATAATTGGATTCTGCGCCTATTAGAGTTCGACTTAAATAATAAAGCATGATTTCCTTACCATGTTTGTTCATCTATGCCAGTAGAGCCCCTAATGATATCTCAGCTACAGATATGTATAAAATGAGTGGTTTACCCTTTATAGGAGCTGCCAGTACCAGAGGTTGTTTCAATAATTCTTTGATTGAATCAAACACATTCTGACAGGACTTATCCTAAACAAATTCTATTCCTTTCTTCATTAGATGCAAAAATGGCTAACATCTTCAGGCGAGATTTGAGATGAAACGGCGAATGTATGCCAACTTTCATTACAAGATTTTTAACTCTTTCAACATTTTCGGAGGTGGCATATCTTGGATTGCTGTGATTTTTCCTAGATCAATTTCGATTCCTCTGTGTCTAACAACAAAACTAAGGAATTTCCCTGACGAGACATCAAAAGTACATTTGGCTAGATTCATTTTTAGTTGTTTCTTTCAAAGTCGACAGAAAACTGAAACCAGGTGTGTGCGAAGTTCTTCGTGATTATTTGATCTCACCACCAGTTCATCGACATAACATTCAACATATTTATGCATCATGTCATGGAAGATATTCTACATTGCTCTTTGGTATGTTGCACCAGCGTTCTTAAGCCCGAATGGCATGACCTTATAACAATAGATCCTTAAAGCAGTTCTGAATGTTGCAGCTTCTTCGTCTTAAGGGGCCATCCTTATTTAATTATAACTAACATAACCATCCATGAAGGACATGACAACATATTTTGTCATGCTGTCGATTAACAATTCGGTTATTAGCAACAAAAAATCATCTTTAGACAAGCCTCATTCAGATCTCTGAAGTCAACACATACCCTAATCTATCCTCTTTTCTTTTTTACTAGGATGACATTTGATATCCATCTAGGATACTTAACCTCTCTGATGAACCCTACTTTTATTAGTTTATTTATTTCTTCTTCTATCAGAGGAACTAGATCTAGATGGAATCACCTCTGCACTTATTTAATCGGCTTCTTATCTTTAGAGATGTTCAGTCGATGCATTACTACTTATGGTTCCATGGGTGGTATTTCTGCATATGTCCAGGCGAATACATCCTTGTTCTCCTTTAATAGCTCGATATATTGATCAGCTTCCTTCTCAGGGAAGTTAGTACTTATAAACGTATTGCGTGGCTCTTCTTTTGTTTCCAAATTTATTTCTCACAAACTGTCGATCGTGGGCTGCCCCTCATCTTCCATCTATTTCGGAGTTGTCTTAGGATGCTTTATCATTTCAAAATTTATTTTTACTACTGAACCAATTGTGGCCATGTTTACTAAAGACTCTGCCCCTAATCCACGAGACTTCTCTCAATTTTTTTTTTACACCTATCTCATTTGGAATTTGGATTCCTCTACTGTAATTTAAACTATTTGGTTCTTCATAATTGAATCCCATGCTCTTCATAATTCTCTTGCTGGCAGGGCTATATCTCTTAAGATCTTCGTATGTGAGTTTCTTGCAACTTAGATTGTTATCAAACCTTTCTTTGTGTTCCATCTCTGAAGGGGCATAAAATTTGATCAGCTCGGGATATTTCGAACTGGATTTGACATGAAATCTCTTCGGAATGACTAGAAATGGCCTATTCATTTCAGCATACAACAATGGTACTGTATAATTTGATTGTAGTATATCAAGCTGTTCGGTTGATAATAGCGTTAACGGAGGCGTTCCTGGCTGTCTTAAGTGTTTTGAAACAAAATAAAATTTCTTTTTTGTGTTTGGGTAATTCATCCTTCATGGCTTCTTTCCCTATCATCTCTGCATGATAACTTTTTAGGGCTTTATTTTTGTCATTCTTCTCCCCTTCTTCCATGGCGAATCTATCATAATAGCTAACATCAGGAAAAAAGGCTTCTGCTTCTGTATACAGTCTCGAATCAACAATCACCTTATACTGAATTCCATCTTTATACTTGAAGCATTAGTGCAAAGTGGAGGGTATAATGCCACACTGGTGCATCCATGGCCTACCCAAGAGGAGGTTCTATGTTGTTACTACATTGATGGAAAGATAAACAACATTTATTGTCAACTCCCCTATTTCTAAGATTAGTGTAATTTTTCTTAACGCACGCTGCCCATCTTGGTTAAAACCCTGTATCATCATTCCATGAGGGTATAAATATGAGCAGTAATATCTGAGTTCATTTAGCACTGTTAATCGTAAAAGATTCACTGTTGATCCATTATCTAACATTATTCGCTTAACCTGTTTACTGCGAATGTGACCCACGATCATTAACTTCCTGTTATGCTCCTTATTGCAAGTCTAATCATCGTCGAAGAAAGAAATTATGGGCATGCAGCTGATTTCTGTTTCTTGTTCTGTATTTTCCATCTCTACGAGTAATGGTTTTCTAACCTCATTTTCGAATAGGGCTTGATTCAGTGTGTGTTTACAGTCTTCTGATAACTATAGTGCATCATACACACTTAACCGAGCTGGTATGCCTTTCAAATGACCTATCACATCATAAGTTACTTTCTTGGCTTCATTCTTTTCCTCTTTTCTATTGTTATCAACATGCATTCCTAATACTCTTTCTCGCCCCACTTCGACTTTTTTTTTTTGGCAAGGACTTGCTAATCTTCTTCCTGAGCGTTACGTGGTCACTGCAGCTTTATTCATCTACTATGTATTGTTGCCAGCATTCATGTTATTTCTTTTCTTCTTTTTCAGCCCTCCCTTTCTCTCATATATAATCTCCTGGCCGAAAATCATATTCATTGATAGTTTTTTTCTTCTTTCCTTTTCTTTGCCCATTATGATCTCACCTCTATTTATCATTTTCTAAATTATGCACTTTAGGGTAAAGCAATTTTTCATGGGATGTCCTAACAGACAGTGATAATGGTAGAAATTTCTTTCTTTAGTCATTTCCGCTTCTTTGGGCCGTTTTGACGGGGGTAATTCTATCGTTCCTACACTTAGAAGTTGTTTCATCATGAGGGCAACATCTTCTTTCTCAAACATGAATCCTTCATGGGATTTAAGAGATCATGGTCTCTTGTCGTTAAACCTACCTTTATAACTATCTAACTCTTCTCTTTTTTCTGTTCTCTTCCTATTACGAGGAATATTGTTCTTCTTTTCTTAGCCCATGACATTGGCCATCAATCTTCGATGCCCTCTTTTCCTGTCTCGTAATGAACTGCTGGCATTTTCTTGGTCATTAGTTCCAATGCATGGGCCTTCATAGCTAGATCATGGAAAGTTCTTATTTCATCACTGGTGAGACCAAATGCAATTTCGGCCTCCTTAGAATTTAGGCACATTCTCACTTTTTCTTTTTCTTCTGGTAATTGTCTGCATGAAGCCCCTAGTGTCTTCAATCAATTTATGAACTTTTCCACTAGTTCGCCTTCTCTCTGTCATACAGAAGCCAGTTCTATAATGCTAACATCACGATATGATGAGAAGAAGTATGACATAAACACATCCTACATTTGTTCCCATGTTCATATCAATTCTAGTGCTAACTAAAGTACCATCGGAAGGATTTTCTTATTAATGAAGAACTGAATAGCCGTAGATAGTACTAGGGGACATTAGTGAAGTTACCCATTATTTTGATGAAATGCATAAGATGCTCATCTGGGGACCCATCGCCGTTGAATTTCTTAAAATCAAGGAGTTTGAAATTTGCTGAGAAAGGTACATCGTCTACTTCTCTTGGATATGGTATTCTATATCGAAACCTCCCAATATTCTCACACTCCTTTTTCGTTCTAACAACATCCACAGCCATTTTTCATACTTCTTCTTGAGTGATTACTCCTGTCATAGGAGTGGATCCGTGTGATCTCAATCTCGGTGGTTAGGAGCCTTCAAGTTGTTGTTCTTGCTCATTCATTGTGGCCATCATTGGAGGGACAACGATTCGAGCCACATTGTGCGCTAGAGTAGTCAAGGATTCTCAAAGACTTCTTCATTCTTCCATCAACATTCTTTTTGTTCGTGTCGTGTCAGCTATGCGATCTTTAGTAGTTAGCCGTGGACCTTGATCGGTTCCTGCCATACATACAATGGCTACTACATTATTTGAAGAGGCAGTCGTAAGAGCAGAGTAGCTGGGGTATGATAGGGCTTATTGAGAAGGGGGCTTCACTCGGATATTCTGTACTCTCACAGAATTCGATCGACTATGATGTTTCTTGTTGATGCGTATCTTAAGGTGAAACAAGAACTTCATTATTCATTGGTGATTTACCTTTCTCTTTTCTCGTCCATCGAGTCTAGGTGAATTAAAACCCACCCGAACCACATTACAACTTGTTATTCGTTTGGTCTGTATACTAAGAGGGATGATCGAAGATGTGTTGGTCCAGGTTGACAAATTCTACTATCCAGTAGATTTTATCCTCCTGGACACTTAACCCATTGTAGATATGAGCACTCAAATCCTTGTCATCCTTGGTTGCCCATTCCTTACTACATCTAATGCCATCACCAACTGTAGGAATGGAGTTATGAATTTGTCTTTCGGGAATATAACGTTGGAGCTTAATATCTTTTTCGATATGAGCAAATAGTCAATGGATGTTGATGATGCCCATGACATTAACATGATCAACTCTTTCATGGAAGATATTGCACTTTTGACTCCACACTTTAACCCTCTAAAGACGTGCTCACCCACTCCACTGATTTGGATGATGAAATGATTATGGAGATGGATGTCATTCTTGATGTTACACCGGTACTTGAAATTAACCGATGGAGGCCATAATTTGAGAAATTAGCCCAAACTAATGTAGTACTTCTACTGTCTAGTCTCAAGGCACCGAAGCTTGACCTAAAACCTTTGTTCACTGAACTTAAATATGTTTACTTAGGTCAAGATGAGACAAACCCAATGGTGATTTCATCCCACGTTGAGAAAGAATAGGAGAGTGTGCTTATTTCTACTCTCATTAAGCATAAAGAAGCCCTTGGATGGTCAATTGTAGATCTCAAGGGAATTAACCCTTTGATTTGTACTCACCTCATTCATCTAGAGGATAATGCGAAAATCTCCCGACAACCACAACGTCGATTAAATCCAAATATGAAAGAAGTGGTTAAGGCCGAGGTCCTTAAGTTGTTGGATGTGAGTATCATATACCCTATATCTGACAGTCAATGGGTGAGTCCAACTCAGGTGGCTCTTAAGAAGTCCGGAATCACCATCGTAGGTAATGCTAACATTAAATATGTGCCAACTAGAGTTACTACTGGTTGGAGAATGTGCATTGACTATAGAAAGTAGAATATTATCAAAAGGAATGACCACTTTCCTTTGCCCTTCATTGATCAATTTTTGGAAAGGCTACCTAATCATTCTTACTACTGCTTCCTTAATGGATATTCGGGCTACAATCGGATAGAGATATCCCTTAAAGATCATGAAAAGACAAATTCACATGTCATTTTGGCACCTTTTCTTATCGAAGGATGTCATTTGGATTGTGTAATGCCCCCGCCACTTTCCAGCGATCCATGTTAAGTATTTTTTTTAATATAGTGGGGAAATATTTAGAAGTCTTCATGGACAACTTTTCTGCCTTTGGTCCATCCTTTAGCGAGTGTTTGAAATATCTTAAAAATGTGCTGAAGTGATGTGAGGAAAAGAATCTGGTTCTGAATTGGGAGAAGTTTCATTTTGTGGTTCCTGAGGGAATTGTTCATGGACATATAATTTCATCCAAGGGAGTCAAGTAAGATAAGTTAAAAATTCATCTTACCTCTAACCTACCTCCACCCAAGAGCATACGTGACATGTGATCCTTTGTAGGACACACAGGATTTTATATGCAATTCAAAATTGATTTTAGTCATCTCTCTCATCCTTTATGCAATTTACTTCAAAAGGATGTACTATACGAGTGGACTGAGCAATGTTAGGAAGATTTTACTAAGCTCAGGGGAATGTTGACTACCTCTCCTATCATGCAGCCACCCAACTGGAGCATCCCTTTTGAGATTATGTGTGATGTGTCTAACTATGTTATTGGGGCGGTGTTAGGATAGAGAAAACAGAAGAAGCCCTATGTTATTCATTATGTAAGTATAACTCCAAATCCTGCCCAAGTGAAGTACTCTACTATAGAGAAGGAACTCTTAGCTGTAGTGTTCTCTTTGGACAAATTTAGGTCCTATTTGATCAGATCTAAGATCATCATCTACATTGATCATACGAGGCTGAAGTACCTTCTTTCTAAGAATGATGTTAAACCCTGCTTAATAAGATGCATCCACTTACTCAAGGATTTTAATTTTGAAATACGACATAAAAAAGTGAGTAGAGAACGTAGTGGTTGACTATCTTTCGAGACTTGATCTCCCCGATTCCCTTAAGATGACACCCATATACGACATGTTCTCTGATGAACAACTGTTTAAAATCTCCCAATTACCTTGGTTTTTTGGCATCACGAATTATCTTGTCATAGGTTTCACACTAACATATTGGACTGCGCAAGATAAGAAAAAAATTTCTTCGCCGAGGTACGTGAGTTTTTCTACGATCATCCTTTTCTATTTAAATATTGTCCAGACCAAATTCTAAGGAGATGTGTGCTAGACAATGAATATCAGAGTGACATCTCCTTTTATCACTTTCAGGCCTGTGGTGATCACTTTTTTGCTAAAAATACCATGGCCAAAATTCTACAGTGCAACTTTTACTGGCCCACTATGTTCAAAGATACTCATAAGTTTTACAAAGCTTGTGAGCGTGGTTAGAAATTGGGAGGGTTGTCCCATCGAAATATGATGCCTTTGAACCGCATTCTTATCATTGAATGATTTGATTGTCGGGGCATCGATTTCATGGGTCCATTCCCCCAATCCTTTGAAAATTTTTACATTTTGCTAGCAGTAGACTATGTCACTAAGTGGTTCGAAGTGATCACGTGCCAGAACAATGATCATCGAACGATCATTAGATTTATAAAAGAAAACATCCTTTCTCAATTTGAAATGCCTCGAGCAATCATTAGTAATGGAGGTGCACACTTTTATAATAGGTCATTTGTGAACTTAATGAAGAATATGACATCTCTCATAAAGTGAGCACTCCACGCCACCTGCAGACAAGCAGGCAAGCTAAGAAAAAAATGGTCAACCCTAACCGTAAGGATTGGTTAATCCACTTGATCGATGCTTTATGGGCTTACAGTACAGCTTTTAAGACCCCAATTGGAATGTCTCCCTTTAAACTCATTTATGGAAAAGCCTGCCACTTTCCTGTAGAGCTGGAGCATAGAGCTGACTGGGCTATCAAAAATCTAAACTTTAACTTGGACAACGCTGGCTTGCTACGTAAACTTCAATTCAATGAACTTGAGAAAATCTGGAATGCTGCATATGAGAACTCAAGAATTTACAAGGATAAGATGAAGGTGTTCCATGATAGGAACATCCTTCAAAAATCATTTACACCAAGTCAAAAAGTCCTATATAATTCTTAGTTACATCATTTTCCGGGTAAACTTTAATCTTGTTGGACCGACCATTTCATTGTTACTAATGTTTATCCTCATGAGGCCGTCGAAATAAGAATTTAACAAATGGAAATATTTTCAAAGTGAATTGACATCGTCTAAAGCTATTTATTGAGAAGTTTGACTAAGAGGATATGTCCATACCTCTGATTGATCCTATGTATCAGGATTGACCTCCTAATCTGATGGAGGTGTAGTTAGGTTTATTGTTTTCATAGGATTTAGGATTAGGATAATTTTCTTTTAGTTTGTTTAGTCGTCATGATAACACATCTATACGTTGAGAACTTTGAAAAAGCTTCAATTCTCCTTCTTCAAGTACTACCTTTCCATCACTTCTCCTTTCTTTTCATTGCCTCATGTGCATTGCATGCTCATATCTTTTACATTGAGGACAATGTGGATTTTAGGATTAGGTAAACTAATCAATGTTTTCTAGTTTTGAGCAAAAAATGTGAAAATTTTCAATTTTCAAGTTAAAAACCTATTCGTTAAATAAAAGTTTGAGTAATTAAGAATGCTTTGAGTATGATAATAAGATAGAAATTGAATTTTGAATTGTTGGAGTTTGTTCAACTAAGTAGTTGTTTCGAACAAGAAATAATTCCATTTAGGGATTTCATTCACTTAATGATAGACAAAAGAAGATAAAGAAGATAATCACATGATTATTTCATTATACGTTCTTTACATCCTTTTTTCTTTCCTTTGATTCCAAAACAAAATGTTCATGACTTATAATAGAAAACAAGTAAAGGTATCATGCACTAAGACAATATGTGCTGGAAGCGCCGTATGTTTAAGACTGTTGTGCACTGAACACTGCTGTGCGCTAAGTATTATCATGCACTTGGGCTATTGTGTGCTCGATGGTAGTGTTGTATGCTCGCCCTATTGTGCACTTAGCATGTTGCACATTCTCTAGTGTTGTGCACTCGACAGTGTTGTGCACTCGCATTTGTTGTGCGTTTGCATTTGTTGTGCGTTAATAGCGTTGTGCGCCAACAGTATTGTGCACCGCACAACACCTGTCCTGCACAATGAATGAGGACTCTACCTCTCTCTCTTCTCAAAATCTTCTTCTTCTCCTTGATTGGTTGTTAATGACCTCCTACTAAGGGGTCGGGGGGTATTTATAGCCTTCTTACATATGTGAACATGCCATGTAGTCATTGTATGGATTCCTTTGCGTGAACTCTATTGAGTGGATTCCTTTGCACAAACTCTATTATGCGGATTCCTTTGCACGAACTCCATTGTACGAATTCCTTTGCGCGAACTCCACTGTGCGAATTGACTCCTCTTGTCGCACAACATCACTTACGCACAATGATCATTTGCGCATAATGGCTATTTGCACATAATGATCTTCTGTGCACAATAGTCATCTATGCACAATGGTCATCTGCGCACAATGATCACCTGATATCTTTCTCTTTTTATGCCTCAACAGTAGTCAATCACTTAGAGTTCTTGCACTCAATTGATTAAGAGGAAGTTTGAATATCTTGATAATCTAAATCACAAGACATGTTCAAATTACTTTCTGTGAATGGTGCTAGAATTTTAGATTGCTAGTATGTGTATCATTAATGGATGTTGAGAATTAAGACTGGAGAATTATATTCACCTTAAAAGATGAAAAGAACCAGTTAAAAAATAATGAGATCGACAAAAAGGTCATGTATGATGAATAGAGTGGAAAAGAATGAAAAATCTGAAACTAATAAAGATGGAAAAAAATCTGAAAAGAATGAATGAATAAAATTGACTATTGATATAAAATCAAAAACTCAAAAAAGAAGGAAAAGGGGATTAGTACGAAATCAGTACTTAAGTTTTTTAATTAATCTTGACGTGGTGAACATGATAACATTGTTTTAACAAGAAAACAAATGCGCTTCAATTCTCGGGGGATTATCTTATTTAAACATAACAGAGGAAAAGTGAAAAGACGATCATCACATTTTATTAATTCCAAGTTCATTTACATCCTCTAATCTCCCTTGATTCTAAGATACATTCATTTAAATATGTATAAACATTAAAACATTAAGTTCAAATAGCAAATTCGGCAGCATTTCAGCCTGAATTTCAATCTTCTCCAAGGACTTAGGAGGAATTGCAATTTGAATCAATCCTTCTTTAGGAAAATAAAGATTTCGACAGCATTCCGGCACTATTTCGATCATCTCCTAAGACTTAGGAGGAATGTGCACTTCAGCGGATTATTCCTCTTTGTACTTGAACAGAGGGACTTGAACAACGGATTATTCCGGCAGCATGTCGACTCCTAAGTGTTATAGACTGCAGAGCAGCCAGTTTGCAAGGACCCGTGCAAAGGATATACTTTGCGCGGCCCGGCGCAAAGTCCCTTTGGACAGCTGCTCTCACCTTCGGTCCTCTCTTCTTGCTTCACTTGTTCTCTGAAATCTTCGAGTAACCAACCCCTAATCAAGGAAGGAACGGGGTATTTATAGGCACTCGCATGTGTGAAAACCTCATCTTTAACGATGTAGGACAAAACAAACCACACTTACCTTGCCTTTATCAACGCAGTGTGATGTCGATTACGTGGTTCCATGCAGATGATATCATTTGTGCGGTTCCGCGCAAAGAATGTCTTGCGCGGTCCTGCACAAAGTCCTTTATGAGCTGATGGCCCATTTCTTCTAACTCAATCTTTCGATCTTCATTTGTTTCCATTTTTCTCTTATTTTTACTCCTCAACAGATGCCCCCTCGATCCGTTCTTTATTTTCCTCAAAATCAAAGGAAAGGATTAATGAAATTCCTCTTCTTTCTATATTGACCCGTGTACCATACTCGACCGGAGATCCTATAAATAGCCCAAGGACCTTGTTATTTGCTTAAGTCTCCCTAGCGTTTATGAAATTTCACCCAACTCATTCCTCTCCGCGTAATCGATATACTTTGCACGGTACCGCGCAACTCGTGTTGCTGCGAAAATTTTCTCCAAGTCCCTTTCGCTCCGCGTAAAGGATATCCTTTTCACGGTTCCTCGCAAAGCACCCTGTCTGTTACTTAGCAATTTCTTGTTTTCTCTCTCCCTTTCAAACTCTTTCTAAACACTTAGTGGCCATTTCTTCCCACTTCCTCCTTTCCTTTACACCCCTTCTCTAATTTCCCCAGACTTAAACACTATTTCCACAATGGCTCGTATCAAGCGAACCTTTCGTCTTGTTAATTCACCTACTGAACAACCTTCTCATCCTGACTTGCCTGATCCATCTTCTTTTCTCCCTTCCCCCTCTTCTGATCAGCCTCCTGCTAAACGAACAAAAAGTACCACCAAGACTCCTTCATACTTTAAAGAGCCTGTTCTACCCACTTTCGACTTTACTGATTGCATTGAATCTCTACCATCCCCTATCCATCGTGCAATAGCACTGGGAAGCCTTAAATGTCCTCCTAAGCATGACAGAGACTATGATTGGGACAAATGGCTGAAAACCACTACCCACATCCTACCGAAAGTCAAAGGCCACCTCCTCGGGAAGACACTCCTCTTGCTTCTCATTCGAAGAAGGTTCGCCGAAACAGGGTGAAAGAATTCGAAGAAAAAATTATTGAACATAAGAAGAAGAGACTCCAGAACTCATGGTACTCGGTACGAGTCATCGAGGGTATCATGAAGTTTGATAACCCCCACTCGGAAGGCATGACAATAATTCTCATTAACGTCTACCGCCACCAGTTTATGCTCGACTGTGAACCAAAGGACCATGTTCAAGATGAAAGACTGATGTACACTGAGTCATGGGCAACGAGAGAACCGCATATCCTTGAAGGGATAATACGGACGGAAAATCTGTGGAAAAAGATCGGAAAAATCCATCCCATGATTTTCCTTATGCCTTTTCATAACCCTCATGATCTTTTTCTTTCTCATTTTTATGAGACCATCCGCCAACGCTTCCGAGATCGCACTCAACTTTGGGGACCAGAAGACTTCTGAACCAGAGGTTTACTAATTGCTCGATGTTATTATTCTGACTGGGCAGAAGCTATCTTGCTGAAGCACGCGAACATTCTTGCCAAAATTGGCCTTTACGATGCTATAGAAGTCACGTCCAAGCACTTTTATAAAGAACCCACTGTGCTGAAAGGTTTCATCGAGTACTGGTCCCCTACTACCAACTCTTTCCACCTTCCATATGGCGAAATGAGTGTAACACTCTAGGACCTTCATCGTATCGTCGGTCTTTCCATAACGGGTAAATTCTATGACGAATTCATCCCCTCCAACATGGAGCTAGCCTTCGTCTCTTCTCCTAATCGCAGGCCTTCCATTTCTGAAACCACTATTGAACTTTTTAAGGAGATGGGGAAATTCCCCAATATTCACAAGCTTTCCCCTTTGCAATGGCTTGGACATTTCTCCAGATCCCTCAAGTATTTATGAACCCGCGACTCAACTCTTTTCTCTTTTCTTCCTTTCTAGAAATTTCAGCATATACATATTCTCCTTTTTTGTAGATTTCACGATTGTCGCTCTAAGGAGTTAACACGGCTCCGTGATGCAATGAAGAAAAGAGCAAAGTATAGTTCATTCGGAGAACTTGTGGCTTTCTTGACCTATTGGATAAGCCTTGTTGTACTCCCTAGCTCCAAATGGGCAGACGTTGTTCACCCTACGGTTTTTATTATAGCCAGTGCCTTGGCAGAAGGCCATAGATATTCCCTTGCTCCTCCGGTGTTATGTTCCATTTACAGAGCCCTTGGGGAGATAGCCACTCACATCAAGGATCCTAGTCTTGGAACTTCATCAGCATACACCGCTTGGCATTACATCACAGGTTGGCTAGGAGTCTACTTCCCCTAGACCTTCGAAGCACCCGAGAAAGGATACGTCCATCCTGCACATCTTCCGCTTTAGTTCTTCCAACAAAGGGCCATGGCCAAGAGGGCGTATGACTAGGTTGTTAATAAGATCCGAGACACTGACCAGATAGATTTCTTTTAATTTCGTCTTCACCGCTACATCGAGGATACAGATATGGTGGATCAAGGAACACTCACCTTAGCAGAAAGGGTGTTCTTTCTTTCTCTTCGTTCTTGCAGTCTACCTCACCGGGAAGGGATAAAATTCTGGCGAGAGCCTTATTATCCCAGCCGTTTTTCTCGCCAATTGAGTTACGATCAAACTGTACCAAAAGACTGTGGACTGGTCACCCAAAAAATGCATTGTTACAGCACGGGCCCTCTCAACTGGGCCATGATATGGAAGCAACTTTTGAATGTCTGTGTTGATTCATCTTTCATAATTCCTAGTTGCAAGCGCGTAGTCCGTACTTCATATAGCTGGATGCGATGGTGGGATCATCAGTCATATCTGGTCGCCAAATGTTTACCCGTGGATTCTTCTATCTTTCTTCATCCACCCAGATTGAAAGGCAAGCTAGAGAGTTGAATCGGCTTTATCCCAGAGAAGAGTCATGCATCGCATAGCGGAGAAATTTGTAGAAAAATACCGCTAGAAGAACCCATTCGTGAGATAAAACTCATTAATACTTTAGATGGCTGGTTTGCCCATGGGGTCATGAGGGAATTTGAACAAGCTCCTCGTGACTCTACGTGTTGGGCTACAGATGATGTGACAGGTACGCCTTCTCCAGTTCCGGTAGAGACTACGGTGATTCAAGAAGAACCAACTCATGATGTTCCAGTGGTTTCTCCACAACCTGCTTGCCCTAGCTCATCATCTCCAATGACAAGATCGAGAGCGCATTCACAAGCATCACCTCACATTCCTCCAGAAGGAACAGGAAAAATATCTGTCTCTCCTCCAATCAAAGAACCCTCACCAGAGAACAGTTGGGCTGCTTCCTCCAAAGGAAAGAAAATTACTATTGAGGAAATTGATGAAGAAACTTTGGAGGATGAAAGCTCAGCCTCATCGTTAGAGAGTACCGCTTCTTCTCAATATGAAGACGATGAAGATGGCAAAAACGGTGAAGATAAGGATGACAATTTTGAGGAAGGAGAAGTTGATATTGACGGAGAAGAGGAAGCAGTCATGGAAGGCGGCAAAACAAAACATCCTGCAACCTCTGAAGCTCCTCCTAGCTCCAGAATTCCTATCAAGTCTCTTATAACTATAGAAGAGGAAGCAGAACCCTTAGATTACGGTGAATATGGATACTCACCAGGTAAAGGAAATTTAAATTTCATATATTTATTTACTTATTTAATAATAATCATTTATTTTTTAAAAAAATATTGTGTCTCCCCCTTTTAGGTGCTCATGTCGCAAATATTGAGATAGGTGAGATTTTGCCTTCAAACCCCCCTGTGACTGCATCAGCGATTTCACCAAGAATCCCTTTAAGTTCATTAGCCACGCCGAAAATAGTAGCTCGTGAAATCATATTTTTAACTGAAGCTGTAAGTGTAAGACCCGTATCTTGGTCCGTACCTTTCCGTAGACTTCCGCAGTCTTACCGGTCGAATTCTGACAACCTTCGACCCTTAACCGATATCGACGCGTGACCCTGATTCATATGCTGACAACCTGAGTCGACTCAACCCAAGACTAATACCATAGCGACCGCGCCGTCATTGCGGTTCCAATGCAGTGACTCGTGCGCCGAGGCGATACCCTGGTCAAGAGATGTGGGCCAACGTTCGGTGCGAGGAAATGCTGCGAGTTGCAAAACCCAAGAGAATCTTTACGATGTGTCACATCAATCACATCAATCCCATCAATCAATCACCCATCAATCCATCACATGTCAAGTACATGTCAAGTACACATCACTTCACCCCTTTTCCCAAGCAACCACAAAAGTCTTCACCTCCCATACCTCTCTTACACAAAAGGCCACAAAAGTCAAAGATTTCTTACACAACCATCACTCACCACATCCATCCATCACTCTCTCTCTCCCTTTACAACTCCTCTCTTTCTCATTTGTAAAAACTCCAAGCAAAAGAAAATCCCACGTATGGAATTTTTCAAGTATCCCTAAGCTTTAAGTGGCCCAGTTTCCTACCCCACCATCTCCCATCTCAACCCTCCATTCCTCATCTCATCCATTGAAGTTGAAGCTAAGGTGCCAAGGAACCTCTAGGAGTAAGAAGATCGAACGGTGGGTGCCTCTATAGGGTAGTTTTTTCTTATTTTTATGATGGGCCAAGTGAGACCCACCGATCAATGGTGTGGATCTCACTTGGGACCCTAAGATATGGCCAATGGCCCACTTGGACCATCATGATCATTCCATGATGGGGCCATTCTCCATGGACCCCATCATGATGTTTATTTCATTGCAAAAGGTCATCTAGACCGTCCATTTTTGTGGAGAGAGGATCTCCACCATTGATTCTCGATCTTGGTGGTCCCATGTGTTGAGGGACCCTTTTGATTGTATGATTTGCTTTTAAGGGTCCATAATGTCGGGGTCCCTCCATCACAAAGCGTGTCCCACTCTCCATGTCTCTCTCCCTCCTTATTTCTTTTTATTTTATTTTATTTTATTTTATGCAATAGGATTGTGTGGCCCACTTGAATAGACCCCACCTTGAGATATTATTTTATTCAAGATTTATTCAAGTGGGGCCCACCATATACGTTGTACCCACGTCACCCATCAGTGGTGGCCCACTTCATCAGGGCCCACCACAATGTATTTTTAAAAGGAACCAAACCGTCCAGCGTCTGGGACGCTGGATGTTTTAAAAAAAAAAAAAAGAAAGGGAAAGAAGAAAAGGAGGCCTTTGGTGGTCCACTTGCTTAGGCCCCACCGTGATGAATATAAACAATCCAAGCCATCCATCCTCTCACCCATCTCTTTTTAAGCGTTGAGCCAATAGTTGGGGTTGATTGGAAGATCTGGTGGGCCATAGCATCAATGAATGCATCATTACCATTCAAGGATCCTTTTTCTTATTTTATTTCATTTTCTATCATCAAAAAAAATTCAACTTTAGACTCTTTGGACTTGTTTCGAGCTAGGGAAACCAATGGATGGAGTGGATTTAGGTGATGTGGACCGCACCTTCGAAAATCTTCAAAACCAAGGATTTTTCAAAAAAAAAAAAAGGAAGAAGAAGTGAAGCAGGCTGCTGTGTCAGAACCGCTGCAGGCGCTGCCTGCAGCGCGTCACGTGGGCGGACAGGCGTCCGTGCAGCCACCCACGGCTACTGCCGTGGGCCCCACCATATTTATATGTTTTATCTGTGCCGCCCATTTGATGGGTCCCCTCCTCAGGTGGGCCCCCTCCAAATTTCAACCCGATCTAGAACTCAGGTGGCCCACACCACAGGAAACAGTGGAATTGTATACCTACCATTGAAATCTTTTTGGGGCCCACAGAAGTGTTGGATCAAGCTGAAATTTATGTTTTCCCTTCATCCAGGTCAGAGTGACCTTATGAATAGCTTGGATGGCATTGAAACATTATGGTGGGCCACGTTTGTGGAACCCATAGTAATGTATGTATTTTATTCACACCGTCCACCGTCCGTGGACGGTGACTCCCACATGAAATTTGTGTTTTACCTCCACCGTCCAGTGGACGATGGAGCCCACCTTACACGTATGTTGTTCACGCCACCCCCTCCCCTGGCTGAACATTTTGGATGGAAATAAACACTACAGTGGGCCTCTCCCTGGCCTATACCCACACTGGGTGACAAATAAACATTGCAGTGGGCCTAGGTCCATGCAATCTCATGGATAATTTGGATGGAAATAAACATTTCAGTGGGCCTCTGGGCCCATGGGTTGAGGCCCATTTGATGGAAATATGGGGCCCAATTGGCGTAGCCCATCTGTTATAACTAAGGTCCACGGGATTAGGCCCATTTGATTTGTAAAAAGGCTTATGGGTCAGGTCCATTTGATTTGTAAAAAGGCCAACGGGATTAGGCCCATTTGATTTGTAAAAAAGGCCTACGGGATTAGGCCCATTTAATTTGTAAAAAGGGCTATGGGTTAGGCCCATTTGATTTGTAAAAGCCCTATGGGTTAGGCCAATTTAAGACATATAAGACCCATGAGATTAAACCCATTTGATGCAATCCAAGGCCCACGGGTTTTGACCCATTGCAATGTACATAAGACCCATTGGTGTGGCCCATTTATGCGGCCCCTCTGATGAATAAAAGGCCCATAAGATATGGCCCATTTGATATATATGTAAGGCCCAATGGGATGAACCTACGGTCCATTGCAATGTGTAATTCCAATACAGACTAAGTAGCGATGTTCATGACGATCGTGCCTTGGGAGCAATGTTGGTTTGACGTCCACATTGCGAGTGTAATGCTGGTTGGATGTCCACATTACGACTCTCCTTAGGGCCCATTGTTAAGCCCGTACTTATTGTGTATAGGCGGTCCAGGTCCATATGCATTGTAAAATAGTTCATTTTATTATAACATGTTTAGTACAGTTCCATGACTCATGATCATACGCATCATATGTATGCTTGACGTGAGAATTGTCTGATCATAGCATATGCCTTCGGGTAGGTTGTTTATGGGCTCCAGATTAGGCGATGTTTCCCTGCATGAGCGCACGATGCGCGCAGGATCTGCTACATGATTGGATAGCGTGAATCATGCATTTCGCATTTGTGTGACATGGTTATTGTATGCCCTAGCGACATCAGGGCCGTAGCCTCCACAGACGCATTATGGTTGGAAGGATTGGATACCGGAAATCTTGTTCTACATGGGGTTCTATAGATATCCCTGGGTGAAAGTTCCTAAACCCTTATGGTACCAAGAGGTTGCTCCAACGTCTAGACCGAGTGGGTAGATGAGCGTTGAATGCCGATTACCAGACGGTTGCGCTCTCCACTGTGTCGTGGTCGGTTGGAAGGGGGTACGGCCTTACCCGCCCGAGTGTAGGGAGTAATCCTAGGCTGAGTCTGACCAACTCAAGGAATGGGTCTGCTATCGACGGGTCGCGCCCGATATTGGCAGATGGATAGTGAGGTCTCTTCCACTTACCTTATTGCGCGCGATGTGGCGACAATCTGGTTTAGAGTGTACTAGACCCCGGTGATATCCCATATTTGAGTTGTATTGATGTGTGGACATAGATGAGGATCTGTATGCTTGAGTTACATTGCACATCGCATAGCCTTGGGTGGCCGATACCATTCATGTCTTGCATCATATAGCCTTAGTACGGCTCATGATATTATGGATCCATCTGCATATTCCGCATTACCCTGACATTGCATATTCATATTACTACCTTGCGCACACACTTTCACCACCCTCTAAGCTTTCTATAAGCTTATGCACGACTGTTACGTGCAGGTGATGTTGGTTCACAGTAGCGCTGAGGCAGGAGCGCATTGCAGATCATTTTGGAGTTTTTATTCTTTACCATTGTATTTTCCTTTATGCGCATTGTACTTGTAAAGTTTTTGATCATAGTGGAAATGTAATGGAGTTCTTGGTTGTTGTTTGTGGGTTATGCCATTGGTTATGCTTATTACGAATCAAACTGACGTTGAAAATCCTCCTCATAGCATCCCAGGATCAGAATCTGGCAAATGGGAGCTAGGAGCCGAGAATGGGGTTCTATGGAGGCTGTTGGCGGTGGATTCGGCGTTTGTAAATTTTGTGAGCCCGTTTTTCGAGTTTGGGGCGTGACGGTAAGACCCGTATCTTAGTCTGTACCGTTCCGTAGACTTCCGCGGTCTTACCGGTCGAATTCCGCAACCTTCGACCCTTAACCGATATTAACGCGCGACCCTGATTCATATGACGTCAACCTGTTTCGACTCGACCCGAGTTCTATACCATAGCGACCGCACCATCACTGTAGTTTCGATGCCGCGACTCTCGTGCCGAGGCGATACCCTGATCGAGAGTTGTAGACCGACGTTCGGTGCGAGGAAACGCCACGCATTGCGAAACCCAAGGAAATCTCTACGATGTGTCACATCAATCCCATCAATCTATCACATGTCAAGTACACATCACTTTCACCTTCTCCCAAGCAAGCCACAAAAGTCTTCCATGCCCATACCCTTCTTACACAAATGCCTCAAAAGTCTTCCAATGTCATACCTCTCTTACACAAAAGGCCACAAAAGTCAAGGTTTTCTTACACAACCATCACTCACCACATCCATCCATCACTCTCTCTCTTTCTCCCTTTACAACTCTCTCTTTCTCTTTCTCATTTCAAACTCAAAAAAAAAGAAAATCTCAAACACCTCCATACGTATGAGCTCTCCAAGCTCTTCCCAAGCAACAAAGGTGGCCCACTTTCCTACCCCATGATCTCCCCATCCTAACCTTCATTCCCCATCTCCTCCATTAAAATCCAAGCTAAGGTGCTAAGGGACCCTTAGGAGCAAGAAGATCGGACGGTGGGTGTTTAATCATACTAGTTTTTCCTGTTTTTAAAATGGACCTAGTGAGGCCAACCGATCAATGGTTTGGATCTTACTTGGGACCCTAAGATGTAGCCGATGGCCCACTAGAATCATCATGATCATTCCATGATGGGGCCATTCTCCATGGACCCCATCATGATGTTTATTTCTTAGAAAAGGTCATCTAGACCGTCCATATTGGTGGGGAAAGGATCCCTACCGTTGATTTTAAACTTTGATGGTCCCATGTGATAAAGGACCCACTTGATTGTATGAGTCATTGCAAGGGAGGGCCCATAATGTCGGGGTCACTCCATCACAAGCGTGTCCCACTTCTCTCTCTCTCTCTCCCTCTCATTTTTATTTGTTTTTCTTGAATGATGATGAGGTCATGTGGCCCACTTGAATGAGCCCCACATGACATATGTATTTTATCCAAGCCCTCCATGAGTGGGGCCCATCTTAGATGCACCACCCACCTTGTAATGGCCCTCCTAAACATAAAAAAAAAAGGGGAGAGGAAACGTCCAGCGTCTGGACGTTGGACGTGGAAAAGGAAAAATAGAATAAAATAATAATATTAGCTTGATTTACAAGCTTTTAGAGTGGTCCACTAATATAGGCCCCACCTTGATGCAAGTATGAAATCCAGGCCGTCCATCTCCTTCCCTAGGTCGTTTTAGGCGTTGAGCCAAGTGATGGGGCTGGTTGAAAGGTCTGGTGGGCCATAGCATTAGAGAGTTGCACCCTTACCATTCAAGATCATTATTGTATTTTATTTTATTTTCTAAACACCAAAAAAAAAATTTGGACTTTAGACTCATTGGGGCGACCTTGAGCCACTGAACGCAATGGCCGGGGTGGATCTTTGTAAAGGGGGCCCCACGTGCGAAAAACCCCCAAAAAATGGGTTTTTTCCTTTTTAAAAAAAAAACATCATGGCAGAGGCTCTGCCTCTTCCTCTGTCAGCGGCAGCAGCTGCACGCTGCTACGTGCAGCGTTGGACGGGCGGGCGGACAACCACCCATGGCCCTGCACGTGGGCCCCAGATCGCCAGTTTTGTGGCCGAGTGTGACACGTGCCAGCGTGTCAAGGCCGATCATCAGAGACCTCCCAGTCTATTGCAGCCGTTGAGCGTCCCGATGTGGAAGTGAGAGCACGTGTCGACTGATTTCATTATGGGCTTGCCGAGGACTCAGCGCGGTCATGACGCCATCTGTGTTGTTGTGGATCGTCTGACGAAGTCGGCACGTTTCCTTGCGATGCGTGCGACTTGGTCTATGGACCAGCTTGCGAGGTTATTTATCGAGGAGATCGTGAGACTGCATGGTGTTCCAGTCTTGATCATTTCTGAACGAGACTCGAGGTTCACGTCTCAGTTTTGGGGGAGCTTCCAGCGAGCGATGGAGACTGATTTGCAGCTCAGCACCGCGTACCATCCGCAGATCGATGGCCAGACCGAGAGGGTCAATTAGATACTAGAGGATATGCTTCGGGCCTGCGCGATTGATTTCTGGGGTAGCTGGGATGAGCATCTGCGATTGGCTGAGTTCGCGTACAATAACATCTATCAAGCGACCATCGACATGGCTCCTTTTGAGGCACTATATGGCAGACCATACAGATCACTGAGTTACTGGACCGAAGTTGGAGAACGCCGTCTCCTAGGTCCCGAGCTTGTGCAGGAGACGTCAGAGGCTATTGACATCATCAGGCAGAGGATGTGCACAGCTCAGAGCCGACAGAAGAGTTTTGCTGATCGTCGGCGTTGTCCCTTGGAGTTTGATATAGGGGACCATGTGTATCTCAAGGTCTCGCCCATGAAGGGCGTAGTTCGATTCAGAACAAAGGGCAAGCTTGCCCCAAGATTCATAAGACCTTTTGAGATCACTGCCCGCTTTGGCACCGTGGCCTATCGACTTGCCTTGCCATCTCAGTTGTCTAGCGTCCACGATGTTTTTCACGTCTCCATGTTGAGGAAGTGTGAGTCAGACATAGTTTCCGTTATTGATTGGCAGCCGTTGAAGGTTCGTGAGGACGCTTCTTACATTGAGCAGCCAGTCCGTATCCTTGATCGGAAGGAAAAGGTCTTCAGAACCAAGGTCATTCCTTTGGTCAAGGTGCAATGGGGTCACCATTCCGTAGAGGAGGCTTCTTGGGAGCGTGAGGCTGAGATTCGAGAGCATTATCCTCATCTCTTTGATGGTTGACCATGTAGTGTATTTTGTATGCTTCCCCTGATTCTATATGATGACGTTATATCTCTTCTTCCTCATGAGTTATGCTTAGTTGCATTGATTGTGTAAATTTTGAGGATGAAATTTTTATTAGGAGGGGAGAGCTGTAAGACCCATATCTTAGTCCGTACCGTTCCGTAGACTTCCGCGGTCTTACCGGTCGAATTTCAGCAACCTTCGACCCTTAACCGATATTAATGCGCGACCCTGATTCATATGACGTCAACCTGTTTCGACTCGACCCGAGTTCTGTACCATAGCGACCGCGGCATTGCTGCGGTTCCGATGCCGCAACTCGCGCGCCGAGGCGATACCCTGGTCGAGAGTTGCAGACCAACGTTCGGTGCGAGGAAACGCCGCGCGTTACGAAACCCAAGGGAATCTCTACGATGTGTCACATCAATCCCATCAATCCCATCAATAAATCAATCCATCAATCCATCACATGTCAAGTACATGTCAAGTACACATCACTTTCACCTTCTCCCAAGCAAGCCACAAAAGTCTTCCATGCCCATACCTTTCTTACACAAATGCCTCAAAAGTCTTCCAATGCCATACCTCTCTTACACAAAAGGCCACAAAAGTCAAGGTTTTCTTACACATCCATCACTCACCACATCCATCCATCAGTCTCTCTCTCTCCCTTTACAACTCTCTCTTTCTCTTTCTCATTTCAAACTAAAAAAAAAAAAAAAAAAATCTCAAACACCTCCATACGTATGAGCTCTCCAAGCTCTTCCCAAGCAACAAAGGTGGCCCACTTTCCTAACCCATGATCTCCCCATCCTAACCTTTCATTCCCCATCTCCTCCATTGAAATCCAAGCTAAGGTGCTAAGGGACCCTTAGGAGCAAGAAGATCAGACGGTGGGTGTTTAATCATACTAGTTTTTCCTTTTTTTGAAATGGACCAAGTGAGGCCAACCGATCAATGGTTTGGATCTCACTTGGGACCCTAAGATGTGGTCAATGGCCCACTAGGATCATCATGATCATTCCATGATGGGGCCATTCTCCATGGACCCCATCATGATGTTTATTTCTTAGAAAAGGTCATTTAGACCGTCTATATTGGTGGGGAAAGGATCCCCACCGTTGATTTTAAACTTTGATGGTCCCATGTGATAAAGGACCCACTTGATTGTATGAATCATTGCAAGGGAGGGCCCATAATGTCGAGGTCACTCCATCACAAGCGTATCCCACTTCTCTCTCTCTCTCCCTCTCATTTTTTTTTATTTTTCTTGAATGATGATGAGGTCATGTGGCCCACTTGAATGAGCCCCACATGACATATGTATTTTATCCAAGCCCTTCATGAGTGGGGCCCATCTCAGATGCACCACCCACCTTGTAATGGCCCACCTAAACATAAAAAAAAGGGGAGAGGAAACGTCCAGCTTCCGGACGCTGGACGTGGAAAAGGAAAAAAAATATATAATAATAATATTAGCTTGATTTACAAGCTTTTAGAGTGGTCCACTAATATAGGCCCCACCCTGATGCAAGTATGAAATCCAGGCCGTTCATCTCCTTCCCTGGGTCGTTTTAGACGTTGAGCCAAGTGATGGGGCTGGTTAGAAGGTCTGGTGGGCCATAGCATTAGAGAGTTGCACCCTTACCATTCAAGATCATTATTGTATTTTATTTTATTTTCTAAACATAAAAAAAAATTGGACTTTAGACTCATTGGGGCGGCCTCGAGCCACTGAACGCAATGGCCGGGGTGGATCTTTGTAAAGCGGGCCCCACGTGCGAAAAACCCAAAAAAAATGAGTTTTTCCCTTTTTTAAAAAAACATCATGGCAGAGGCTCTGCCCCTGCCTCTGTCAACTGCAGCAGCTGCACGCTACTGCGTGCAGCGTTGGGCGGGCGGGCTATAACGCCCTGGAAAAATTCGTACTTGGACTCGAGTACCAACTCGACCAGAAATCGCGTAGGATTAATTCCTTTGAAAAATATGTGTAAGTTAGCTAGCGCAACGCTAGAGTAGCTGGGAAATACTCCCTGATCAATTTAAATACGTTCTATAAGACCCAAAGCGAGTAGAACCAATGACGTTATAATACTCTAAAACCTCGGATCAAACTCTGAGCCGGTTTGTTCTCAGGACCTGTTTAAAATTTTGTAGTGGATCTAGACCGCGCGTCGAAAGTCCGATACCTACGATCTTAGACCGTTATAACTGCCTAGCTGGACTTGACAATCATTTCGAAAATCAAGTCCAACCGACATTCTGAGGCTATTTCATTGAGCCTGGAGTGAAGAGAGTGAGAATAGGGTTAGATTTGGAATTTAAAATTCAAATCTAGCACACGACTTGACGCATTATTATTAAGCGTTCTGACCGTCAGAATTCAGCCAAATTACACCCTTGGATCAAGAAAAATTTCTATTCCATATTACGGGACTTGTAGACCTGATCTACGTACGGTGATCACTGAACTGAAACTGGACCGCCATGTGCGATCTACGAACACTACTGGTCTGAAAATGGGATGTGAGCGACATCCGACGTGCATGAACTTAAGTCCGATCGCGTTCGGCCAGGGGACCTCTAGAAATGTCTTTTTGGACCGAAACAGCCCCGATTTGGTTAGGCATCAAGTGAACATTGTTCCCAAGCCTATTTTGGGCATATTTTAGGTTATAAAAGGGGCTTAAACCCTCACTTCCCTCACCCATCCAAATTTTCTAGAAACCCTAGCTGGTGTGAGAGAAAAGGTGAGAGATTGTGGAGAGAGTGAGAGAGAATTTTCTGCTGCTTGCACTACGTGTTGTGCGTGCCTAAGCGACGTACCTCAATCACTTTCCCGACAATTACACCACATTTCTAGGTAAGAAAAGACCCTAAATACTTGCTGATTTGAGGTTCTGTCATTTCCATAGCGAAGTAGCTTACAGATCTTGTATATTAGGTTCCCGGTTCGCCGTAGACGAAGCATACATGCTCCGTTCGAATCAATACGCTCCTAGGATAAAAGGTGCAGATTTTAGACGCTTTAATTGACTATTTTCAACGCTTTCAATATCGTTTAATAGTAGATTATCGACGGCAACGCCGTTTGACATGTACAACATGCTGTCCGTTTCCTGTTTCGTAAGCAGACGAAAAATATGAGATTTAGGGCATTTTAGTCATTTGTAGAAAATACTGTTTTCATCCATATTTTGCTGATATGATTGATATGGCTTGTTGTCGCATTAGGATACTAGGAATGCGTGCATAATTAGTTTGGCGAAGAGATTCGCCTAAATGCTCACTTTGAGTTGACATACTATATGTAGACTTAAGTGTGTAGTATAAGTGTTTGTATAAATGTTCATATTAGTATATATTGAATTAAATGGTGTTATGAATTAGTTTGAGATTGAATTCTCAAATGGTATGCTGATGTAAATGATTTCCTACATGTTGGCTATATGCATGATTTCATTATGTGTATGGAATGCATGTGCTAGATGATTTACTTAAGTTATATGTTATAACATGTGTTAACATGCTCACATTGTTGTATTTCATTTCCATTACTCTTACATGATTGCTGATGTGAATTCATAAATGTTTGGGACTATACTTAGTCCAGGCAGTCGGTAACTGAGTAAATTCGTGGTTGGCTTATCTTTGCCACGAACGACGCGTCGATGAACACGAGTCGTGTTTTGGAGTTGGCGGCAGTGGTTAGGCCACACGAGGTGTTTTACGCACTTCATGTCGTTCGACTTGAGATGCGCTCATGCTAGTCGAGCCCGTCAAGTAACCCGACTGGCCTTTGTATGTTCACCTTGTATGAGTCATAACTGCTTGAACCTAGGGTACTGAACTTACCATTGTAAACCCTGTCAACTATGGTACCTTGATCCATAAAGACTCATGAGCCGGGCATGGTGGTATGGGACACCGTGGTCGAGCTGTCGGCCTACACTGGGCCACAAACCTCCCCGTAGTGACTAGTGACCACCTATGACTCGTGAGCAGATTATGTTGGTATGGGACACTATATTCTTGCTGTCGGCCTACACTGATCAGGCGACGAGTCCTTTGTAGTGACCGCGAGCTTATTCTGAGTCTACGGGAGGCGACGACCCTTCCGTAGCAGTGAGAGTACAGTAGGCCTGTTTTGATAAGGTAATGGGGGAGCGGTGCAACGAGTGCGATCAACAGCCCTGACAGCCCTTGCAGCGACCTATAAAATATACATCGTATGAGATTACTAGGAGTGACGACCTTAGACAGGATCTGTGTTGGGATTGATATAAGGGTAGTACCTTAGTTTCCCAATATTGCTGTATGAAAAGGACTAATAATAACTCGGTAATCATATCAACATCACATTGCATGTGCCTGGAAGATATGGAGCACTGAGCGGTACGCAAGCATGCCGCGGACGCAGATGGTGCCGTATGAGGGAGAATGTTGGTGAGGGCATCCATCATGTCATGTCATATTGCATTAACAACAGTATTAGGATTATTTGATTTACTGTTTTACTATTATCGCATGATTGATTTGAGAACATGGTAATCTTTTCTCTATTATTCCACTGAGTTAGCTACTCACTCCCACATTATGGGATGGTATTTGCAACACCCACCAGACCCTGTCTTAGATGCAGGTGAGGCAGCGATTCAGGAGGCAGAGCCAGACTATGATGAGGACCAGGACGAGTTCTCATATATGCAGTACCACGACGGCTTTGCTTAGGTGGCCTGGATTGACGGGACTTCTCAGTGGGACTATTTTTGACATTTGATTTCTGTTTATTTACATGTATATGAGACTCAGAGATGTATTAATACTTTGGAGACAGTTGAGATCTATTTTGTTTTCCATACAGTGATATGTATATTTTTTAGTCTTCTGCTTGCTTTTATCACTGGATCTGGAGTATGAATTGCAGTTTTGGTATACTTTTACTCATGTGAATGCTTAAACTCCGACAACATTGAATCATAATCATTTTTGTTGCATAAGTGACGGTCTGGAACTCGGGAGTTGAGTTTATACACGACCCCCGATTTTTAGGGTGTAACACAAGCGGACAGCCACCCACGGCCCTGCACGTGGGCCCCACAGTGATGTTTATTTTCAATCCAATCTGCTCATGAGGTGGGCCACCTCCTGAAGTGGACCCCTGCCAAAATTCAAGCCCATCCAAGGCTCAGGTGGTCCACACCAGAGGAAACAGTGGTGGCTAAAAGCCTACCATTGAAACCATTTTTTTGGCCCATAGAAGTTTTGAATCAAGCTGATTTTTATGTTTTCACTTCATCCAGGTCTGTTTGACCCCATGAACGGATTGGATGGTATATGAGCATTGGGGTGGGCCCCACATGGAGCCCACAGTGATGTTTGTATTGCTCCCACAGTCCGCTGGACGGTGGAGCCCACTCAATACATGTGTTTTGTTCTCGCCACCCACACGCTGTTGGAAAATAAATAATACAGTGGGCCATCCCCTGACCCACACGTTGGATGACAAATAAACATTGCAGTGGGCCCCTCGCCAATTTGGGTGGCAAATAAACATTTTAGTGGGGCCTCTGAGCCCATGGGATTAGGTCCATTTGTCGTTTCTTAAGGCCTATGGATTTAGGCCCATTTGATTTATACAAGGCCTACGGGTTTAGGCCCATTTGATGTACTATAAGGCCTATGGGTTTAGGCCCATTTGGTTCATATAAGGCCTATGGGTTTAGGCCCATTTGATTCATATGAGGCCTATGGGTTGTGGCCCATTTGATGTACATGTGGGGCCCAATTGGTGTAGCCCATTTGTTACATATTAGACTCATGAGACTAGGCCCATTTGATGCAATCCAAGGCCCACGGGTTTTGACCCATTGCAATGCACTTAAGGCCCATTGGTGTGGCCCATTGATGTGACCCATTGATGAATAAAAGGCTCATATGATAGAGCCCATTTGATGTATTTAAGGCCCAATGGGATGTACATAAGGTCCATTGCAATGTGTGAGCCCAACACGGATTATGTAACGATATTTACGACGATCGTGCCTTGGGAGCAATGATGGTTTAACGTCCACATTGCGAGTGTAATGCTGGTTGGATGTCCACATTACGACTCTCCTTAGGGCCCATTATTAGGCCCGTACTTAGTGTGTATATGCCGTCCAGGCCCTTTTGTATCGTAAGGATAATTCGTTTCATTATAACATGTTTAGTATAGTTCCATGACTCATGATCATACGCATCATATGTATGCTTGATATGAGAGGTTAATGATCATAGCATATGCCTTCGGGCAGGTGGTATATGGGCTCCCGGTTGGGCGGTGTTGCCCTACATGAGTGCACAATACGCGTAGGATTACTGCATGATTGGTTAGTGTGATTCACGCATTTTGCATTGTGTGATATGGTTACTGTATGCCCTAGCGACATTGGGGCCGTAGCCTCCACAGGCATATCGTGTTTGACAGGATTGGATACCAAAAATCTTGTTCTACATGGGATGCTATAGATATCCTTGGGTGAAATTTCCTAAACCCTTATGGTACCAAGAGGTTGCTCTAACATCTATACCGAGTGAGTAGATGAGCGTTGAGTGTCGAATACCAGATGGTTACGCTCTCTACTGTGTTGTGACCGGTTGGAAGGGGGTGCGGCCTTACCCACCCGAGTGTAAGGGGCAATGCTAGGCTGATTCTGACCAGTTCGAGGAATGGGTCCGCTATCGACGAGTCATGCCCGATATTGGCAGATGGATAGTGAGGTCTCTTCCACTTACCTTATTATGCGTGATGTGGCGGCAATCTGGTTTAGAGTGTACTAGACCCCGGTGATATCCAAGAGTTGAGCTGTATTGATGTGTGGACATAGATGAGGATCTGTATGCTTGAGTTGCATTTCACATCGCATGGCCTTAGGATGGCCGATATCATTCATGTCTTGCATCGCATAGCCTTGGTACGGCTCATGATATTATGGATCCATCTGCATATTCCGCATTACTCTGATATTGCATGATCATATTACTACCTTGTGCAAACACTTTCACCACCCTCTAAGCTTTCTATAAGCTTATGCACGACCGTTGCGTGCAGGTGATGTTGGATCGCAGCAGCGCAGAGGCTTGAGCATGTGGCAGATTATTCTGGAGTTTTTGGTCTATCATCATTGTATTTCCCTTTATGCTTATTGTACTTGTAAAGTTTTTGATCATAGTGAAAATGTAATGGAGTTCTTGGTTATTGTTTGTGGGTTATGCCTTTAGTTATGCTTATTACGAATCAAACTGACGTTGAAAATCCTCCTCGTAGCATCTCAGGATCGGAACCTGGCGAATAGGAGCTGGGAGCCGAGAATGGGGTTCTAAGGAGGCTATCGGCGTCGGATTCGGCGATCGAAAATTTTATGAGCCCTTTTTCTGAGTTTGGGGCGTGATAGAAACCACGGACTTGCCGACTCCGACCAGCAGGGACTCGAGTACGGAGGCCAGGGCACCTCCCTTGCAGATATAGTGGAGACCGGTCCTTCTATAATTCAAGGAGCTTCTCCTCCTATTAATCGTGTCCCGACAATAGGTACATGCAGATGCATATATATTTATTCGAAATGCATATAACTTTCTATTGACGTCTCTTTATGCTTTCTTTTTTTTTATTATTATAGGAACCCCTCTTTGTAGTGGAGCAGCCAGTTCTGACTCAATAGCCACCACGTCTGAGCTTTCATCTTTTGCAAAAATCTCCACTCACAAGATGCTTTTGATGAGGAATTCTCTGTCAGCAATAATCCATATCTTTAAAGATCCTGAACAATGGTCAGACTTGGATCTCGCTATTGAAATTTTAGAGAGTTCTGCAAGGATGGCTAGAATTAACATATCTTCTTTGCGAGATTCTCTCTTTAAATTCCGCGATTCAGTAATTTCTTTGGCATCGGCGGAAAATGTTGCAATTGCGCCTGAAATTTTAGAATACGGGCAACAACTGGCTACGTCTCAAGAACAAGCCTTTTTGATCGCTTCCTCCATTTCTAAGTTTAAAGAAGAATACTCAATTCTTCAAGATCAATTAAAGGTTTATACTAATGAAAGAGCAATTATTCAAGATCGCATCACTACTCTGAAAGAAGAAATCTCTCAGCTGGAGTTGAGGAATCATGAGAAGGAATCATCCATCCAGGATATTGAGGAGAAGATGCGAATATTCAATCTGCTAACACAGAAAAATCCGTGTTGCTACAAAGTAGAGAAGTAATTACATCTTTAGAGAGTAAACTAGCCAGTCTTCCTAATCAAGCAAAGATTATTCTTGAAGAAAAATCGAAGCATGATGCAGCTCAAGCATGATTAAAAGAAGATTTGTGAAGATATATGGAGGCATTGGGAATGGTAGAGGAACTTTAAGCATGTATTTTCTATTCATATATTTTTTGAACAAGTAACTTATTTGACTTTCTAGAGATATATTTATGACAGCATTTTGAGATATTCCCCTTTTTGCTGAAGCATTATCATATCTCATATCATCGTAATCATATTTGTTTATTCATACTATCATATCGCATATTGTTGCGATTGTATTTATGATGGTAAATTTTTAACCTTTTATATATGTTAGTGCGGGATTTCCTATGTGGGTATTTAAGTTAGCAGTACTATATTCCAATTTAGTCAGTCACACATAGTTTAAGCTCATGAGTAGTGGAGCACACACACAGTTTAAGCTCATGAGTAGTGGAGCTGGTCTTATGTGATAGTCTCAGTAACTCTCAAGAGTTCACTAGACTTCTCACTGCCTAGTGAGTTCACAAGCCGCGATCCATCAGAGGGGCCCAGTGAAGCTATCGGGGCGGTGAACTCGGTTGGGTTTATGCGCAGGGTTGGCCGCGGTAACTCTCTAGAGTTCACAGAGCTCGCAAGGCTACCTTTGGGGTACCAAATCCATGGTTGTCAGTCCATCGATGAGTAGGTTTAAGCCCTTCCTCATGAGTTAGTACTGGAATCGAACCACAAAACTGGTGGGTCTTATGCATGGTTGGCATGGTGCTCACACTGCGGCCCTTATTTCCTTCGTCTACAAGAGCGAGCTCATTCATGGGAGGACATTTTCCTCCGTTCCCCGTGACGCTGCCAGGCAACTATACAGACAGCATGGGAGTTACGCGTGACTAGCCATTTACTTTTTAGCCTTTTAGGCATATTAGTTGTGGGCTTCATCAGCTGCCCGCATGGGCGGGTACGTTAGCCTTCACGGGCTTTTTAGGGCCACTGACTTCTTGTCCGCTTGCCCGAATGGCGAAAATAATAGGACTTATGTGTAGCTGGCCGGCTCTTTTCTCCTTTTTTGATCGATCCTTCCAGGGCTTGATCATTTTAGAGCTTTTAGCCCTTCCTTTAGAGCATAATAATTTTTTATTTTTCTTGACTCTTCCATGATTTTTTAGGATTTCGGCCCTTTTAGGATTTTGACCCTTTGAGGATTTTGCTTGGCTAGGCTGCCTTGGATGATTGTTTATGCGTAGTTAGCCATATAGGCTTGGCTAGGCTGTCCTGTCGTGCTTTGTAAGGCAATAATAATTGTGATCATCGTTATCGCCAAGATGATAAACGTGTCTGACTGAGATCATCGTTACTTCTGATAATATCTTCAAGAGGATTTTCATGATGATACCCGCCAAACTTTGCCACTTGTAGGACTCATTTAGTGATGGCGATGATCGCTTTCATTCAAAATACTTACTAAGTGTAGTCAATATGCTCATGAATTTCTTCTTCATAGATTCTCTTAACATATGGACATGGTCTCATTCCTTCTTGCCCCCTTTTGATATAGAATCATTATGTTGATAATATTCTGGATCAAAATCCGTTGTTACTTTTTAAGGGTAATATCTTTTGATGAAGCGAGCATTGACCGGTATACTGATACCTTTCCCATATTAATCGACGATTCTATATGCTCCATTGGAATAGACTTCATTTATTACATACGACCCGTCCCATTTGGGCTCGAATTTTCCCCCTGTTCGGTGGGTGACCACTATAGGTCTTTTCAACATTAACACCATATCTCCTTTTTTGAAAGAGCGGTGTTTAACTTGTTTATCAAAGGCAGTCGATATCTTGGCTTGATGTGATTGCAATCGCTGTTGGGAGGCCAGACGTCCCTCATCAAGTAGATCCAACTCTTTCAGCCTTATTTTAGCATTTTCATCATCTGTTATGGACTGATGTATCGCCACTCTGAGCGATGCCACTTGTATTTCGATTGGGATAACTGCCTCCACACCATAGATTAATGAGTACGGTGTTACCCCTGTTACTGTGCGCTGAGTAGTCCTGTATGCCCATAACGCTTCTTGTAACTTTTCATCCCAATCACGCCTGTTGCCAGTGACCGTCTTCTTTAGTATTTTGATGATCGTTTTATTAAACGCCTCTGCTAGCCCATTGGCCGGGGGATAGTAAGGTGTTGAAAATGAGTGATGAATGCTGAATTTCTGGCACAGCTTTTCCATGCCTCTATTTTTAAAGGGAGTGCCATTATCAGTAACAATTTTCTTTAGAATACCGTGACGGTATATTATGGCATGCCGGATGAAATTGACCACATCCTTTTCTTTAACGTTGCATAACGCGAGTGCTTCAATCCATTTGGAGAAATAATCCGTTGCTGCCAGAATATATTGCTTTCCTCTGGATGAAGGCGGGTTTATAGGACCAATTACATCTAGTCCCCAAGCGGAGAAGGGCCAAAAGGCAACAGACTGGTGCAAGTCTTCTGGGGGAACATGTATAACGTCTCCATGAATCTGGCATTCGTGGCACTGCTTTGCATAATCTATAGCATCTTTGAACATGGTGGGCCAATAATACCCCATCCGATATATTCTGTGGAATAAATTTTGACCTACCTGATGTACCCCACATTCACCAGAGTGTGCTTCCAGTAATACTTGCCTTGCTTCTTTCTCGTCTAAACAGTGTAACAACATCCCATTGTAAGATTTTCTATATAATACTTCACCGCATATGATGAATCTAACCGACCGCTGTTTGATTTGCTGCTTCATTGCCTGATCCTCTGGCAGGATATCAAATCTGAGGTAATCAACAAAAGGTTGACGCCAATCATCTGTTGTTATTTCTAAGCATGATACAAGAAGCATTTCAACTGCTTCTTCTATGATCTCTGAAGATGGTAAGAATCTTCTTTCTTCTATAGTTACTTGAAGAGGACTCCTGTTAGGGCATGACAGGGTGGCTGCTAGGCTAGCCAAAGCATTCGCTTTTGCATTTTCAGACCGCGGTATATGCTTAATTTCTACATGGCAGAACTATTCTAATAATTGCTGCGTCTTTTGATAATAGGGCAAGAGTTCTTGCTTTCTTACTTCGAACTCGGTTGTCAATTGATTTATAATTAATTTGGAGTCTCCAATGATATGCAGCATTCTTATTTTCAACTGCTGAGCTATTTCCATCCCAATGATGAGAGCCTTATATTCAGCCTCATTGTTTGTGCATGCAGTACCGATTGTGAAGGAGTATGGTAACAAGTCACCTTGAGGAGTAATGAATATCACCCCTGGCCCCGCTCCTGATGCCCGTGAAGCACCGTCGAAGTACATCTGCCACGGACTTTGTGCTTCTGCTAGCATAACGTGCTCATCTGGAAAGTCATCAATGATAGCTTCGCAATCTGCCACGGGGTGTGCTGCAAGGAAATCCACCACTGCCTGTCCTTTCACTGCTTTGGCCGGTTTATAAGTAATGGTGTATTCTGAAAGAAACAGCATCCATTTAGCGAGTCTTCCTGACAGCATTGGCCTTGTCATTAAAAACTTGATCGGGTCCGCTCTTGAGATTAGAGTTATGTCATGAGAGAGACAATAATGCCTTAACTTTTGGACTGCGAATATTAACGCCAAACACTCTTTCTCGATTGGAGAATAATTGCACTCGGCTCCCATCAGTGTTCGACTTAAGTAATAAAGAGCGGCTTCCTTCCCAGCTTCATTTACTTGAACCAGCAAAGCACCTAAGGAATTTTTGACTGCAGATATGTATAAAATAAGTGGTTTTCCTTTTATCGGGGCCGTTAACATCGGTGGCTGCTTCGATTATCTCTTTATTGAGTCGAATGCGTTCTGGCAAGATTGATCCCATACGAAGTCTGCGTCCTTTTTCATCAGCTATGAGAATGGCTGGCATCTTCCTACCAGATTTGAAATAAAATGACGAATGTACGCCAATTTTCCTTGCAAACTCTTCAATTCCTTCAAGGTTGTCGGTGGCGACATATTTTGAATAGCTTTGACTTTCTCTGGTCGATTTTGATACCCCTGTATCGTACAATGAAACCAAGGAATTTTCCTGAAGATACCTCGAATGCACATTTGGCTGGATTCATCTTTAATTATTTCCTTCGTAATCGATAAAAAACTGATTCTAAGTGTTTGTGATGCTCCTGATGATCTCTTGATCTAACCACCAAGTCGTCGACGTAACACTCGACATGTTTATGCATCATGTCTTGAAATATATTTTGCATTGCTCTTTGGTACGTCGCCCCAGTATTTTTGAGACCGAACGGCATGACCTTATAGCAATAAATTCCTAGCAGCTTTCTGAATGTTGTTGCTTCCTCATCTTCGGGTGCCATTCTAATCTGGTTGTATCCTGCATAGTCATCCATGAAAGACATGACAGCATATTGAGTTGTACTATCAATCAGTAACTCTGTTATTGGAAGAGAAAAATCATCCTTCAGACAGGCCTCATTCAAGTCCCTGAAGTCAATGCACACTCTGATTTGTCCATTTTTCTTTTTTACCGGGATAATGTTCGATATCCACTTGGGATACTTGACTTCTCGAACGAACCCGACTTTGATCAGCTTGCTGACCTCTTCTTCAATTAATGGAATTAAGTCTGGATGAAACCGCCTTTATGCCTGTTTAACCGGCCTTTTCTCTTTGGAGATATTTAATCGGTGCATTGCTACGAAGGGTTCCAAACCTGGCATTTCTGCATATGTCCATGCAAAGACATCCTTATTTTCCTTGAGCAGTTGGAAATATTTCTCAGATTCTTGCTCAGAAATACTGCTACTGATAAATGTATTCTGGGGCTCTGTTTCTGTACCCAACTTTATTTCCTTTAGGCTGTCTATCGTCGGCTGTCCCCCATCTTCTATCTGTTTCGGCGTTGTCTCAAGATACTTAACCACCTCAGGATCTTCTTCCACTACCTGCGTGACTGTAATCATATTTATTGACTCCTCTGCTCCTAATCCTTGAAATTTTCTTCGCTTTTCCTGCTCAACCCCAAGAGGGATTTGAATTCCCTTCCCATGATTTAGTCTGGTGGGTTTACTATAATCAAAACCCATGTTTCTCATGATTTTCTTGCTCACTGAACTGTACTTTTCCAGATTTTGCGATGTCATCTTACCGCGGTATACATTGCTCGCGCTATACTTTCTTGCTTTCGTCTTTACTGCTGTTTTGAACTCTATCGGCTCGGGATGCTTAGTACTAGCCTTGACTTGAAATCTTCCTGGGGCTACTAAAAATGGCCTACACCTTTCAGCATTGGGTAATGACATTGTATAATTAGATTGCAGAATTCTTAACTGCTCTGGCGATAATAGTGTTAATGGTAGCTGCCCAGGTTGTCTTAGGTGCTTTGGTACAAAATAGAACTTCTTCCTTACTTCCTCCGTCCCAGAAGATTCTACCCTTTCTTCTCGAGCCTTGTCTATTTGAGCGTCTTTCGAGACTTTGATTTCATTACTATGTCTCACCTCCTCAGAGAACCCTTTGTAATAACTGACATCTGCAAAGAAAGATTTGGCTTCCGTATATGGTTTTGTATCAGCCATCACCTTACACTGTACCCCGTCCTTACAATATTGAAGCATTGATGCAAAGTAGAGGGTATTATACTATATTAATGTATCCATGGTCTTTCCAGAAGGAGATTGTACGTCGTTACGGCGTTTATAACATGACATACAACATCAGTACTTAATTCTTCCACTTCCAGCGTCACTGTAATTTTACTCAGCGCACGCTGCCCATCTTGATTGAAGCCCTGTATCATCATTCCACTGGGGCACAGATCAGAATGGCGATAGCCCAATTTGCCTACCATTGAAAGCGGTAAAAGGTTTACTGCAGATCCATTATCTATCATGATCATTTTTACCCTTGTCCCGCAGACATAACCTTCTATCATAAGGGGTCTGTTATGTTCCGTCTCGCTAATCAAATCATCATCGGAGAATGAAATGACTGGCAGACAATCTGCTTGTTCATTATGTTTTCTTGCTTCATTTCTGTCAGCAGAGTTTCTCTGACATTGTGATTAGATAATGCCTATATTAAACTTTGTCGGAACTCTTCTGATAACTTGAGCGCAACATAGATGCTTAAACGTGCCGGTATCCCTTTCAAATGGCTAACTACGTCATAAGCCACTTTCGCCGTTTCGCCCCCGTCCTCTTTTATATCATCATTATTCTGTTCATTGATTATTTCTTTCCTTACAATCCCCATTTTCTGCTTCACGGGACTTGCCATCTTCTTCCTTGAGTGCAATGTAAGCATTGCCATATTCTTTATCGACTTCTGACTTTCTTTCCTTCCCATCTCTCAAGCTTTTTCTCGAGCTGTAAACATGTTTATTGTTACTCTTATATTCCTTTTCTTTCCTTCACCGGTTATTATTTCACCCTTCTCTATCATCTGCTGTATGATGCATTTCACCATATAGCAATTCTCCGTCGGGCATCCGACTAAGCGATGATATCGACAAAAATCTCTTTCCCTGGTTTTTGTCACATCTTCCGGGCATTTGGGTTCTGGCAATTCTATGGTGCCGGTCTTTAGTAATTCTTTCATCATGGGAACCACATCTTCCTTGTCGAAGTCGAACCCTTCGTGAGAGTCGAGCATCCTGAACTTTTTTCTATTGTATTTATACTTTGATTGATTTTATCCTTCTTTTTGTCCCAGCCTCCTGTCTTTTGAGCCCTTCGTATCCTTGTCTTTATTATCACGATCGACGGTATTCACAATCGTCTAGCCGAATGTCCTTCTAATAGTCTCGTGATGAAAAGATGGCATTTTGCAAGTCATTAATTCCAACGCGTGAGCTTTGGTGGCCAGGTCACGGAATATTCGGACATCGGTACTCGTGAGTCTGAACGTGATTCCTGTTTCCATGGAATTCAAACACATCTTTACCTTTTTTGATTCCTCTGGCAACTGTCTGCATGAAGCTCCCAGTGTTTTCCATCTATCGATGAACTTTTCCACTGGCTCTCCTTCTCGTTGTCGTATAGAGGCCAACTCTTTGATGCTGACGTCGTGTTTCGACGAGAAGAAATTTGACATAAAAGCATCTTGCATTTGCTCCCAAGTCTGCATCGATCCAGGAGTCAGGCTGGAATACCACCGGAATGCTTTATGGGTTAGCGACGACCTGAACAGTCTCAGGCAGTATTGTGGTACTGTGAAAAAATTCCCCATACTGGTAATGAAGTGCATCAGATGTTCTTCCGGTGATCCTTCCCCATTAAATTTCTGAAAATCTGGATGCTTGAAATTGACCGGAAACGGAACATCTTCCACTTCTCTCGGATACGGCGTTCGGTATCTAAAACGGCCAGTATTTTCCCGCTCCCTTTCTGTTCTCACGGTTTCTTCAACAACCTGTCTTATGTCATCATGTGTTATGGCTCTTGCTACTGGAACAGACTTCGCGATCCGATTCCTTGTGGACGAGGACCCTCCTGATGGCTTCCTTGCCCCTTTGTTGCCCCCATCATCGATGGAGCCACTATTTGGGCTACATTATGCGCCAAAGTAGTTAAGGCTTCCCTGAGGTTTCGGCACTCCTCCATTAATGCTCTTTGTGTTTCGGCCATCTGGTTGACATGATCTTCTGTCGTTGGCATGTTCTCTCGATTCTCTCGGCCATATGCACCGTAGCTTCTTTACTGCTTGCAGAAGCTGTTGTTGGCGTAAAATGAGAGTATGTTGATGCAGCAGGGCTTATAAAGAGGGGAAAGATTGGAGTCTCATTCGACTTTTGTGCACTTTCTGTGTTGCTAATTGTTCGGGGTGACACAGTCTTCGACAAACTTACCTCGGTTGACACAGGCGTTGGTGAAATTATTAATGGCGCCTTGCCTTTCTGTTCTTTTGTCCACATATTCCTTGGAGCGACCAGCACCAGAAAATTGGGCGACGCAAACTGTGGGCTTATCTGCTCAGGGTATATCGTAGGAGGAGCGAGCTCAGGGTTCTTCCTGACTGTACTGCACGTTATCGGTCCTCTGGTCTTGGGCAAAGATGGGTTTATTTTATGGTTCCTCATGTTCCTTGCTTTTGTCTTGCGTGACAGGACCATGGTCCAGTCCCCGTCACTTTCCTGCGGTTGAGGTGAAACGGATATGACTCCAGCTGTCATTCGAGTCACTGTATTCTCACCAGTGGGACGCAAACTCCTATGCTTTGGGGCACCAGTTGGCACGTATTCCACTATGAATCCCATGGGGGTGAAGCAAAAATTCACTTTTCTCGTAAAGTTAGCCATCAGTTGTATGCTGTAGTCGAACTCAGGTACCTTCGATAATGAAACACACGTGAAATTAGTATATGAAGGGTTAATATGAACAATCTTAGAGATGAAGGGGAGGATGTTCCCACTGAGAGTCGCCATTTTGGCGTTTGGAAGACCCCAAAAGGTGACAATCGTATTTACACTTTTTCCAAATGTTAATGTTAAGTAAGATAATAAAGAGTCCCCAGTAGAGTCGCCATTTTGTTTTAATAAGAAAACAAATGCGCTTCAATTCTCGGGGGATTATCTTATTTAAACGTAACAGAGGAAAAGTGCAAAGACGATCATCACATTTTATTAATTCCAAGTTCATTTACATCCTCTAATCTCCCTTGATTCTAAGATACATTCATTTAAATATGTATAAACATTAAAACATTAAGTTCAAATAGCAAATTCGATAGCATTTCAGCCTGAATTTCAATCTTCTCCAAGGACTTAGGAGGAATTGCAATTTGAATCAATCCTTCTTTAGGAAAATAAAGATTTCGATAGCATTCTGGCGCTATTTCGATCATCTCCTAAGACTTAGGAGGAATGTATGCTTCAGCGGATTATTCCCCTTTGTACTTGAATAGAAGGACTTGAACAGCGGATTACTCCGGCAGCATGTCGACTCCTAAGCGTTATAGACTACAGAGCAACCAGTTTGCGTGAACCCGCGCAAAGGATATACTTTGCATGGCCCGGCGCAAAGTCCCTTTGGACAGCTGCTCTCACCTTCGGTCTTCTCTTCTTGCTTCACTTGTTCTCTGAAATCTTCGAGCAACCAACCCCTAATCAAGGAAGGAACGGGGTATTTATAGGCACTTGCATGTGCGAAAACCTCATCTTTAATGATGTGGGACAAAACAAACCACACTTATCTTTCCCTTATCAACGTAGTGCGATGTCGATTGCGCGGTTCCATGCAGATGATATCATTTGCGCGGTTCCGTGCAAAGAATACGTCTTGCGCGGTCCTGCGCAAAGTCCTTTATGGGCTGATGGCCCCTTTCTTCTAACTCAGTCTTTCGATCTTCATTTGTTTCCATTCTTCTCTTATTTTTACTCCTCAACAAACATTATGAAATAATAGTATTCTTATGGGAAGTAAGTTGATTTGCACTGAGCTCAATGAAAAACGTGATATATGAACTTAAGCTTTGAAGTAATTGATAAAGAACCTATTTGATTGATTACTTATGTGATTCATCTCTAGGTTTTCAAAATCCCTCTTTCTTATCTTAATCCTATTCATTCATACTTGATTGCACAAAGGATTAATTTCTGAAAAAGGTTTAAACCTTGAGAATTAAGGATCACTTTACGCATGTTATGCTCGGGACTAACAAAATGCTAGTTGGGGAGTGTATTGAGACTCAAATATTGCATATTTAACCCTTGAATTACATTAGTTTTCTTGGCATTTAATTGATAATTTAATTTAATTCTATACGTTTTTGTCATGTGAGGTGATTTAGAAGCTTATGATGAACGTACATTTAAAAATATGGATTTAGAACTCAAAAGAAGATAATGAGAATTGAAGATTTGAAACTCATTAATAAAGAATTCACATACAAAAGATTCAAGAAAATCAAGTGAGGAATGAAGAGAATCGAAGGTTTGAGGTGAAGAAAGGGAATCTTGAAAATTGGCCTAAAAAATATATTCTGAAATTCTAAGTCTAAAACAGAAAAGTGCAAAAACAGGCTTTCAGTCCCACCAAAATTTAACTTAGGTCCCACCGAAATTGGGAAAAATAGTCTAGCGAGAAGCATAATTTTTAGCCTTAATTCGGTCTGACCGAAGCTAACTTCAGTCCGACTGAAATCGCACAGAATTGTCAAGCAAGAAAGTGTAATTTTTAGCCTTAATTCGGTCCAACCAAACCCAACTTCGGTCTGACCGATGTGTAATACGACTGCGTAATTTGAGGCGATTTTAAGCTTGGATTGTGGAAATTCCAAGGCGGTGCATAAGATGGGGCTTCACAACTATAAATAGGAGTCCCTTGGACGTTCCTAGGTGTCTTCTAGGGTTTAAGAAGTGGAGCCAAAGGGTGGAGGAGCTTTCCAAGAGTTTTTCTTCTTCTTCCTTAGTTTATTTTCATGTCTTGTTTAAGAGATTTTGGTTTAATCATGTCTATGGTTAACTAAACTTCTTAGATAGGGCTAAGAGGTGAATCTTGTAGCATGTTGGAATGTTTACCTTACTTTAATTTTTATTTATGTTGAACTTCATTGATTTCTAGTTTGATTTTAAGAAATATTTTCAATTTTCTATGGTTTATTGTGACTTAAATTATAGTAGACATTGTGATAGCTTTGAATATCTTCTTTTCCTATTTGAGATTATGAGATTAGTAAATCCTGTTATTCATCGTCGTCTCATGGGCATGGTAGGGTGATGGAATCCCTTCCAATCATCACAATTCTCATCCTTTAAGGACTAGTTTAATGAAAAGTTTAGAGATTTGATTATCTCTTCTTCGAAGCAGATAAGATAAGACTCTGATTCTGGTTGTGTTTCTTGAATCTGGTAAGGTAACATCTTAATAGCTATAAGTGGATCCTTGGTAACCTAGTTCCCACCTTTCAATTGATAATTTAAATCTACATCATTCACAATTACTCTCTTCTATTTGAAATTTAGATTTAGATCTTCTTCCAGTTCTACTTCTAGTTATTTTCAGAAACGTACAAGATTAGTCCCTATGGATTTGACCTCGATCTCATCAAGTTATTTCTACATCGCGACTCTATACTTGGGGTTGTGAACAACCTTCCTGCATAATCTTTCCACTTAATGCAGGAAACACGGATATCAAACCTAAAGTGATACAACTCCTTAAATTCCATGGACTAGATTCGGAAAGTTCATACTTGCACATCAAAGAGTTTGATGAGATAGTTGCAACATTACACTTTCTAAATGAAGGTTTAGATCTATTTTGCTGAATGAATGATGTTTTAACCACCCCATCATCTGACCGGATAGGATATGACTTCGATTTCAATTGTGTTATCCAATTGAATTAACTAAAGTAACATTATGGAAGTTATAAGTGGATCCTTAGCGCTCTAGTATTTTATCTTGGATAGTTTAGCTTCTAGTTCTAGTTCTAATTTATTTCAAAGATCGCACAAATAGCAAGTCCCTGTGAGTACGACCTCAGTCTCACCGAGTTATTACTACATCGCAGCCCTGCACTTAGTGTTATCATATTAGTTATCTTAGCATGTTGTCTTATTTTAGCTGATTTCAGTAAGACCGAATGTGGATTCAATGGTGGTCGAATGTTGCTAAAATTGTATGGTTTTTTTTTCAACAACTCGGAAGCTATAAAGAAAATTTAAGTATGTTCAATCAAGGCTCCTAAGACTTTGGATGATCAAATAAGGTTTTCTTATTAGGAATGGATCATCTAGAGGCTTAGTTTATTTTGGGTCAAGGGTTAAGGTCATTAAGGCACATCATATACATGTCCTTGATGCTCCGCATCCACTTGTGTCATTGACTTCAGCTTCTAATAGCTCAACCGACTCCCAGACACAATGACTCGTGTCATTGACAAATAAGACACTACACCAAAATTGGTTATTAGGTATGGCTAGTGCTCTGGTTCAGAAACGTTATTAAGCCGTTTCTAATTCAACATGGTTCTAAACTATTTCTGAATGCAACCCTCTTTCCACGAACGTTATTAGGGCTATTTGCTTTCCCCTTTTCTTCAATCTCTTGTCTCACATCTCTCTCTCTCTCTCTCTCTCTCTCTCTCTCTCTCTCTCTCTCTCTCTCTCGTCATTCTTCCCTCCTGCTCATCCTTCTCTTCTTCTTCTCTACACCCTCAACACCAAAACTTCTTCTTTTTCTCTCTCTCACATCTCATTTCGCTCTTTAAATTGTAATGGAGAAATTTCAAAGCCCTAGCTCTCTCTCTCTCTCTCTTCGAAGTTGGAAAGGTGAGCAATTTCTCATTCTCTTTTCTACGATTCCAATCAAAAATCTCGACTTCCATTGAAGAAATGAGATCATTCTTCCATGATTTTGGAATGTCTCTCCTTCCTTGATACATCTATATGTCTTTCTTTTCCCCAATTTTCTACCCTCTAATGATTCATTTAGGGTTTCTTTCATACTAGGCAACAAGGTTGCGAAGTTTTGATGCAGAGCGACGAGGTATAACCTGGGAATGGTCGTAGGATATGAGATTGTCGGAAAACAGGGGCTAATGACTCTGATGGCGAAGTGACGAGTGGAGGCACTTGTAGTTGCGAGAATAGTAGGAGGCAACGATAGAGATGGCGGTGTTGGGTTGGAAAGGGATGGGTATTTGATGGATGATGATGAGGGTTTTGAGGTTCATGTGTGTTGCTAGTGCGGGTGGGTGTTTTGAAGGTTTTTTGAGTTCAGATGTGTTGTTGATGGCGGTGAAAGATGGTGGTGCGTGAAGTGTTTTTTGGATAAGTGAAGTGAGATTTGGGTTCTGGGTAGCGGGAGATGGCGGTTAAGCACCGGATTCAGGTGAGTGGTGGATTTTGGGTAGTGGCAGATGGTGGTGACAGAGTTGGTCAATGATGGATTTTTGAGGTTTTGGAGTGGAGGGGAAGAGGATTTGGGGTTTTAAGGGTTTGAGATTTTTGGTGGATGGGTTCAAGTCCGTTTGTTGGATGATGTATGGGAGCTGAGAAACTGTGAGCCTTCGGGTCTGAGTCATAGGTGCATACAAGATGATCTGGGGAAGATGGGCTATGTGGAAACATAGAAGATGATCCACCGAACCTGGTTGTATAGCTCTGGTCCCATGAAAACCTCATAATAAAGAAGAGTACAAATGAGATGAACATGTGTTCCACTCAACCTGAGAGGGATCATAGCAAGGTATGTATATGTGTGTGTGTGTGTATTAATTTGAGTCTTCTTACATCAGTTGATGAATTTCTTGTGTTTATTATTGCATCTTTGCCTCTTAATCAGAGATTTAAGGTTTGGTTCTACATTTCATCTTATTTTTACATAATCGCTTGAAATCTCTAGAAATCTTTGGTTTTCTTTCAGTTTTTGTAAATCAGATTTTATTTCTATTATTTTTTTTAATTATTATTTTTATTATAATTTGACCCTTATTTTGGAACTTTTGCCTTTGGTTGATGAACAGGCAAATGTGACATGTACAAATCACATCATGTGGACACGGATGATGATTTTGAGTACCAATAGGCTAAATCTTGGTTCAAATAAATGGACAAGTTTATCCATTATGTTCAAGGTAATGCATTAGGACAAAATTCAAATTGCCCTTCAATCTTGGGTGCAAACATGGAAGTACTTCTATTCAACTTTAGAAAATTGTTTCTTTTCTTCTTCTTCTTCTTCTTATATATATATATATATATATATATATATATATATATATATATATATATATATATATATATATATATATATATATATATATATATATATATATATAAGAGCCAATATATGACCAAGAATGTAGGTACTGAATAGTCATACAACAGATTAGCATTACATTTGTTCTTGTTCTAACTTGGAGTTAATACTGTCAATATATACTATTTCTTCTCAAATCATCCCTTCCAAATTGTGTAGATTTGTTGTTGTGCATAGGATCACATCCTTTGACTCATGTCCAGTAGGTCATTGGCAATGATTCATAGTTCTAAGAGGAAGATTGTAGTACACAGTTTATTGGTGTGTCCATGCTCCTATTAGGCAAAGGAATTCATGAGAACTTGTAAGACCCGTATCTTAGTTCGTACCATTCCGTAAACTTCTGTGGTCTTTCCGGTCAAATTCCGGCAACCTTCGACCCTTAAACGGTATCTGCGCCCGACCCTGATCCACATGTCGTCAACCCGAGTCGACTCAACCCAAGACCTTTACCATAACGACTGCGCCGTCATCGCGTTTCCGATGCCGCGTCTTGCACGCTGATGAGGTACCCTGACCAGGAGATGTGGGCCCACGTTCAGTTCAAGAAAAACGCCGCGTGTTGCAAATCCCGAGAAAATCCATTACATCAATCACCTCACTTATCAAAAGTACACCCATCACTCAACCCATTACTCTCCTCATTCCCAAGTACAAAATTACTTCCAAAAGTCAACAATTACCTTACCTCTTATGTCACACCACTCCTCCCTCTCTCCCATCATCTCTCTCTCATCTCTCTCTCTCATTCTCCCAAGAAAGAGAGAATCGTCCATGGCTTCCCAAGGGAGAGGAGAGAAGTTTGTGTGGCCCACTTCCTATCTCTCATCCCCACCCTCCAAAACAAATCTCAACCGTTGAAGTTCGTCCTTTGGAGCTCTAGGATGCGTTGGCAGAAGGAGGAGGAGAAGATCAATGGTGGGTGCTTCTCTCTCTCTCTCTCTCTCTCTCTCTCTCTCTCTCTCTCTCTCTCTCTCTCTCTCTCTCTCTCTCCCCCTTCCCTGTTCGTGGCCCACCTGATGTATGAGTTTACCCATGCTGTCCACGAGTGGTACATCCTTGCTGTTCATTAAGTAGGGCCCACACTGCTGACCTTCCAGCAGCACCGTTGCTGCCCCTTTTTGGACAGGCCCTGTAAGAAGGGAAAGCACAAATATCTCCTTCATCTTTGATTAAGGTGGCCCAACTACAGGGATCCCACCTTGATGTACGTGTGTAGAATCCACACCATCCACCTGGAGAGATCATCTTAGCGTGTGGGTCCACCAGTTGGACAGGCTTAGCAGCAGAAATCTGCCCAGGCGCTGGTCCACCTTGATGCATCTGTTCTATCCTCACCTCACGGCCCTCCTGGTGGGTGGATACGTGGGGATGATCCACTTTCTGAATGGCCTTCTTCCAGTGGGACCCACTGAGATATATGGGTTTTATCCATACAGTCCGTAGGACTGACCCAAGGTGCAGACAGGCCCAATTTTCCTGCTGGACGCCTGTGATTATATGTTTCTTCCACGCCATTCATCCTCTTGTGGCCCATGTGGACGGTCCCACCCTTCTTGTGAACCGTCTTCAGGTGGGGCCCACCATGTATATGTACTTTATCCATGCTGCCCGCCCAACAGAGCCACCTTGCTATCCGTTTAGGGTAGGCTCTGTTTATAGGGAAACCACAGATATCACCTTGATTCCAGTTGGGTGGCCTACCCATGTGGACCCCACCTTATTATATGTGTTGTATCCACCATTCAGCAACATGGGACGCACCATGGTGTGTTTTCATCCTGACCGTTCAGTCATGGGACGTCCAGCAGCAGGGGCTGCCGGACTGTAGTTAGGGAAAACACTAATATCAGCTTGGCCGTGGGGCCCACTGTATGTATTTTATCCACCGTCCAGCAATGGGACGGTGGGATTCACCTTGATATATGTATTTTATCCACACCATTCACCATCCAGCTGAGGATCAAACAATAAATAGTGGTGATGGGCAAGCTGTCGTTGGATTCTTCCTGAGGCTCACCATGATATTCATTTGCCATCCAACGTGTGGAGTAGGTCACGTGTGACCTGGTTGAAGCCACAAGTATCACCTGGTTCATAGCTCCAGTGGACCCCACCGTTACCTGGGATAGTGGAGAATGAATGGCTACCGTTGGAGCCTCCCTGGGATCACCGTGATGCAGTGTTTTTTTTCCTTATTTTCAGCCGTCCACCTGTTTTTCCCAACTTTCTTTAGCGGGCCCATTGGGCAACAGGGTCCACATGATGTGTACTTGTAATCCACACCGTCCATCCAAATGAAGTAGATTCAATTCTCAGGTGGAAACCACCCTGATGTAAGCGTTTCATCTGCATCACCCATCTGACGAGCAGCACCTAGCTGCCGTTGTACTGGACGTCAGCGAATTTTGGGGTCCCACATTATGTATGTTTTATATCCCAACCATCTGTCCATCGGCTCGAGTGGGGCCCATCTTACATGTGTCCCACACGTGAAATATGTGTGGGGGTGGGGCCCACCTTAATGTCTATGGTTTATCACCGTCCACCCTGCACGTGGTCTGGATGCGTCATTTAAAATATAGGTATTATATATATAATAAGATATAATATATATATATATATATATATATATATATATATATATATATATATATATATATACATGTGGTGACCCCATGTGGGACCCATCTGCTGGACGGGTTGATTGGTGTACCTCACACCAGCTATATCGCTGGGTATTGACGTCAGCAAATTCCACGGACCCCACTACGATATGTGTGATATTAGGGCCGTCCATCTATTGCATGGCCAGCAGCCCCACCATGACGGATGTGTTCCATCCAACCGTCCATCCATTTGGCAAGCTCATCATAAGGCTTGGGATAGAAATGAAGCAGATTTGATGATTAGGTGGACCACAACATAGAAGATAGTGTAGAGTGAATGTCAACCATTGAAAACCCTTTTTGAGGTCACGAAAGTTTGGATTAATATGAAATTTGTTTTTTCTCTTAATCCAGGTCTTTGTGACCTTATGATCAGGTTGGACGGAAGATAAAATGGTGGGTCCCATGAATTTAAACTGTGAAAATCATTATCTCCACTGTTATTTGTGGTATGGTCTAGATAATCCTCCGATGAGATCCATTTCTTTTTGGTTAATGCACTAAATGATCTTCAAAAATAGAAGAATGGTGTAGATGGTGCGACCCATATAATGCGGCCCACTTGTTGTATTCGAGGCCCAATGTGATGTATTCGAGGCCCATGCGATGCAGCCCACTTGATGTGTTTATGGCCCATCCATGAGGTCCACCATGACGTACTTGTGGCCCATCTGTGAGGCCCACTTTGATGTATTTGTGACCACCCATGAGGCCCATTTATTGTCTATTTGAAGCCCATTGTATTAGGCTCATTGATGCGCCTCATTGATGCATCCCACCTAATGTGTATGAGGCCCATTAGTGTGGCCCGTACCATGCGGCCCACTGTGATGTGTTTGTGACCTTTGGTGAGGCCTATGATGATGTATATTAAGCCCTTGTGCGAGGGCGTGGGCCCACTATATGTTTGGTTCTATGCGGATTACTCCTTGGGAGCAATGTTGGTTAAATGGCCACATTGATGGGCAATGATGGTTTAATGTCCACATCGTGACCGATTATTGATTCCGATTATTGTAGCCGATTGTCTATTGACGTGGCCGATTTTTGATTCTACTTGTCATGGCCGATTGACCGATTCTGATTATCGAGGCCGATTATCGATCGAGGCTGATTACCGATTCTGATTTGTCGTGGCCAATTGCCGATTATCGATCGAGGCCGATTACCGATTTTGATGGCCGATTGTCGATTATTGATCGAGGCTGATTATCGATCAAGGTCGATTACCTATTTTTGATTTGTCGTGGCCGATTGCCGATTATCGATTGAGGCCGATTACCGATTTTGAATTGTCATGGCCGATTGTTGATTCTAATTGTTGAGGCCCAATGTGATGAACATGCGACCCATATTTGAGGCCCGACGTGATGTGTATTCAGCCTATGTCTAAGGCCCAATGTGATGTATTTTGAGGCCTAGGTGATGAGGCTTATTGTAATTCATTTGAGGGTCGGGCAAAGGAGCCCATTGTGATGTATGTTAGTCCCATGAGTAGGGCCCACCTGTTGTGTACATGTAACCCTTAAGTAAGGCCCATTGTGTTGTATATTAGGCCCTTGTGTGAGGCCGTGGGCACATTATATGTTTGGATCTGTGAGGGTCACTCCTTGGGGCAATGTTAGTTAGATGTCCACATTGTCGAGGCCGATTGTTGATGCTGGTTATTGATACCGATTATGAGTATGTGACTACATAGCATCATGATCCATGTCCATACGCATCATTTGCATGTCTGTTATGAGATATGATTGACCATTGCATATGTCATAGTGCTGGTTGTTATGAGACTCCCTGATAGGCGGAGATCGTCTCACATGAGCGTACGGTTTGCGTAGGATTGATGCATGAATGGATTGTATGACTCATGCATCTTGCATTGTGTGCTGTGATTACTGTATGCCCTAGCGACATTAGGGTCATAGCCTCCACAGGCATATCGTGGATGGCCAGATGGGACACCGAAAATCTATTCTACATGGGGTGTTATAGATATCCCTGGGTGAAAGTCCCTAAACCCTCTTGGTTTCAGAGGTTGCTCCAACGTCTAGACCGAGTGGGTAGATGAGCGCCGAGTGCCGATTACCAGATGGCTGCGCTCTCCACTGTATCGTGGTAGGTTGGAAGGGGGTGCGGCCTTACCTGCCCGAGATGAGGGGGCAAATGCTAGGCTGAGCCTGACCAGCTCGAGGAATGGGTCCGCTATTGACGTGCCGGGCCCGATATTGGCAGGCGGATAGTGAGGTCTCTTCTACTCACCTTGTTGCGCGCGATGGGGCGGCAATCTGGTTTGAAGTGTAATAGACCCTGGTGATTTTTCAGAGAGGAACCGTACTGATATGTGGACTTATTGGATAGGAGTTGCATGCTCATTCATTCATTTATTCATTCACTATCCACTCGGGCTGGTGGTGCGCAACTAATTATTGTGTACCTTCTTTATGGCAAGAATTTCGGTTGGGCGCGCGATTAACCTGAGATCAGGGACTTACCACGTTGAGTCTGACTATCCAAATTTATGTATGGGACTGATTTGAATAGAAGTCCCTTGTGGTGGACCCCGTAGCCTACAATACTACGTACTATCATCCCGACTTCACACTCTAGCATGGTCATTTCATTCGCATCGCATATTGCATTACATTCGTGGGCATATGACACTTTGGGTTGCTATGTTTCTGCACTTATATGTCCTAAATAGATTTAGCAGGATTTGTATATTGCATTGCATCGCATCTTCGCTATTTGATATTTGGCTGTTTACGACTCCTTATCGCATAGCTATTCTATATTGCGTATTCTGATATTGATTGACTCATAGACTTGTCCATATTTTCGTTTACTCTGTTATCATGTGAGTTATATCTTGTCAGTATTTCTTCTTACTCTGATTATTCCTGCTCTTGTCAGTGTTTTTGCTTATTCAGACATTGTATGGTTTGTGGATTACCATTTTTCCGGTATTGTATGATTGTGGCATTGTATTGAATACTTGGCACTTACCTTGTGCACACACTTACACCACCCTCTAAGCTTTCTATAAGCTTATGCACGATAGATGCGTGCAGGTGCCGTTAGGTTGCAGCAGTGTTGAGCTTGGAGCGTGCAGTGATCTTCTGGAGCTTGAATTTTTTATTTATGTATCCCCCCTTTCAGTATTGTAATCAAATGATTATTTTAGTGGATATGTGATGATGATTTTACCTTTGTGAATTGGGTAATCTTGTGGTTATGCTTATTACTAGTTAAATGTACATTGAAAAAAAAATAATAATAATAAATAATCCTACTTGTAGGATCCCAGGATCGGGATCTGACATATGAATGCTAGGAGTCGAGAATGGGGTACTACGGAGGCTGTCGGCACCGGATTCGGTGATCGAGATTCCTATGAATTCGATTTTCGGATTTGGGGCGTGACAGAACTAGTTTAACTGAGAGAATGGTCCTTGATGGAGTGCAATGGTAGAACATGATTCATGTAGCTGGTTCCAGTTGGTCTTCAGATGATGTTGATCTTCTTGGTGAGAACTGCACAGTGAATTTTTTAGAAGTGGTTTTTGTATTCGTTATTGAAAATGGCATTAAATCCCACCAGCATTTATTTCTTTTAGATTGAATGGCAAATCATTTTTAACAATAGAAGTTCTATGATATTTGGTGGAGCTATCCAGAATGGAAAATCATTGTCTACCACTGATTTTTATATAACTATTAACTTGTAGGCTGTTTGGATGGTGATGGTTGCAAGTTAAGAAGTGGACTGGTGAAAATTGCGGAAGGTTTAACTATTGACACATTAATTGCTTGTGACTCATGTGATCTTTAGTTAGTACATTTCTTTGACAAAGCTTCCTAGAAACCAAACTAATGATAATTGCCTACTCTTAAACTCATTGACACATGTGCCCTTAACAACAAGATGAGTCTCATGCACCATCTCTGCAAGGTAACACCTTTCATCCAAAGTGATGCTTTTTCTTCGACTAGGCTATTAGGCAGCCGTCTTTGAAATATAATGCGAACAATTAGTCTCTTCTTTCAGTTTCAGCTGCCAATGTCCGTTTGAATTCCTGGTGCATGTACACATTTCTTTGCTGTATAATCACTTCCCTTTTGACCATTGTCTATAATGTGTTTTTGGGTATCAAGGTGGACTCCTACATGCTGTCCACGCTGGACTGCATGGATAGGTAGGTCACACCTTCAACAAAATGAACGGACGGCACAATTATACAACATATTCATCAAAATGGGTCCCATAATGTGTTTTATCTTGTTCTTTCTATGAATTTGGCTTCTTCGTTTTTCTAAACATGTACCTATTGCATGCATTTTCAGATCCGAATTTGGAGCTATTTTGGCCTACTTCTGCATATGCGGTCGTACAAATCTCTTTGGAGAGTAAAAAAAGTGCAGTTGTTATCCTCTGCCAAATACAAATGCTAGCCCATTGTTAATTGATAGTAGTCTCTAAACCTTTCTTCTTTTTTTTTGGGTGTGTGATATTTGCACATGTATACTTTGGCTTTCAGTTCTGACAAGTTGGGCCTGTGGTCTGGTGGGTCAGACCATTAGTCTATTGCATGTGATCATGGAAGTTTAGTGGTGTTTAAAGAGCAAAACAATTGGTCAAGATAAGCATATGGTATGCCACACCATGAAAAATAGTGCATGGGTAGACATCTATTGAACTACTATCCTGTTTTTTGGGTGAATGGTAATTTAAAATTTTTTAAAAAAAAATTTTAAAAACTGAAGTGGCATAGTGACTTCAACATTGATACAGTTGAAAAGGTGTGCCCCATACCAAGCTCTACAATGATTTCTGCACAAATGAGAGGTTCTAATGAAATTTTAGTTTGAAAATTTACATTATCTTATCCTTCTCTTGTCTATTTGTATCAAAGTTTCAAGGTGATTGTGGTAGCTTTAGTATTTTTTGTGCCAAAAAAAAGGCATACTGCAGCCTTTTCTTATGCAACCTTTTGGAGGATTTGGGATTGCAATATTCATATTCAGAGGTTACTTGTCTAGTTGCTTCCATGTGGGAGTCATGGTGATGTTATTGTTGCATGGTACAAGTTTCATCTGATTCTGGACATTCATGCAAGTAGTATGAGCTGATATACGTCCAGGATGAACCTTTGAGTGTGATTCAACCAGTTCCTTACCAGACTGCGAATGGGACACTATGCATTCTATTGCAATAGTTATGGTGATGTTATTGTTGTAAGGTTTTACTGTTCACAAATTTCATGCAAAATAAGCTTGCACTCTTCATGAAGCTCCTAATTATTATTATTTTTTTCTTTTTTCTGTTCTCTTTTTTTCTTGCATCCATCTCTTTCATGTTTGCAAGTGCAGCAGTTTGTTTTGAAGAGCTTGTGTCTACTTACCCTGGACCTGTAGTGTTTTGAAGACCTGCACTATATGAGCAATATTGGAACTTTTGGCACATGCTTTTGCTAATGATATGCTAGCATGGTTGTGTTGAGTTTTAAAATGGTGTATGTGTTCAATTGGAATGTTGTTTTATTCATAATCCATGTTTGCCTCTTGCGTGGACATTTGGCTGGCATTTCAATGGTTTTCTTGGTGAAAGATTTGTGAAAGAAGCCTTAATCATCGAAGTTCATGTACTTGTATCCCAATAAGCATTTACATGATTGATACCATATTTTAGTATAAAACATCTATTAGTTTGTTTCTAATTCCCCCCTTTAATTAATGGGTTGCTTTGTGGGTTATTGCAGGGAAGGCTTCCTTTTATGGAACCAAGAAGAAAGGTGGATAAAGCCCAAGTATTGAAGAGGTGTTGCTACAGAGTTAAATGTTTTGTGAGTAAAGTGTTTTTTTTTTTTTTTTTGTTAAGAATAAACTCATTTTTGCTTTGGTTTGTGTTACACATTTTTCTTTAGTGCTTTTTCTTTCTTAAAAGCATGCTTCAATAAACTTCATTGTGGTTGCAGAAACTGATGTTGGTTTCTGTCCAACATGCTCGAAGGTAAGTCTCTTACTTGTTCATGAGTCAAATGGTTTTCTATCATGACTTGTAACTTTAATCTTTCAAGAATATGTATGAGTAATGACACTCTTTTTTATGGTTGTAGCTGCCTGTCTCTATTTGTTTTTTCCCTCTTAGCAATGAAAATCTTTACCTATGAAGAAAAAAAAGGAAAAAAAAAGAAAAGAATATGTATCAATAATGACACTTTCTTCCTGGAGATTACTTTTCACGAGTTACTCTAGCAGTTACTGAAAAACAAGAAGCAGGTACCATCTGAGTATGTTTTAATGAAATTCTGTTAAAATTTGCATTTTGTATTATTTAATGTCGTTGATTCTGTTTTCGCTGCAGGAGCACAATGGACAGGAATTGTAACAACCATTGCAGTGGAAATGCTGAAAGCAAATATTATAGATGTCATTTGTGTGCAGAGGTGATAGCAGTGTTTTATTTTACTAAATCAAAGAATAAAGGTTGTTAGTTATTAGCTGACAGTCAGTTATTTCTTTATTATGTCTTTTAGTGATCCAGAGGACAGACTTACTCCAAAGCCAGTCTTGGCCAGGTATGTAAACTGCATTTGAGCTGAAATGTTGACTATGCCACATGTGATTTAAGTTAAGGTATCACCCTTAATAGAGTTGAATGGTTGAATCATTGTGTAGTTAATGTAAAAATCTGATTTCCACCGCGAATAGTGTTCGTTGAGATCAAATTCTATATCTAGATCATTGTGTAGTTATTTGGGGTTTTTTTTGTCTAATACCATCCCCTAAAACCCTATGAAATGCAAAAACAAAACTTAATAAAAAAATAATAAGTTTTGAATAAAAACGTAATTTTGACTCAGATTACTGTCCTTTTTTAAGAGATCTCTCAAGACCAACATACTCCAATTTCCATGCCATAGAGCTTGTTGACATCTTTTCAATGCATATGTACACGCAAATCCAATTACTGGTCACAAAGATATAGTTCACATTAAGGTCACATTTACCCAATCAAGGCCCTTCTAGCCCCAATTCGTGTGATCCTAGTCCTCCATTTGTGCCATTCATGACCTGTTCACGATGCTTTCTACATCATTAGCACATCCACCTATCCATGCATGCATACATATAGACGTAGATGCATAAGTAAAGAGATATTCATTTGTTTTTTTACCGATTCATGTCATTTTTATAGGGAACACTTTCAGATGGACGGGTAATAGCCGTGAATCAACTCTCGGTAGCATCTTGTCAAGGAAAGAGTCAGTTTGTAACAGAGATTGCTACCATATCTGCAGTGCAACACCGGAACCTCATGAAGTTGTATGGATGTTGCATTGAGGGAGATAAGCGGGTTCTGGTTTATGAGTATCTTAAAAGTAGGAGCCTTGATTAGGCACTCTTTGGTATGGGACCGTACCTATTTCCATCTAACCATATTCTTATAACTACCTATCATCGAGTAGGATGTGAAATCCTACCACCCACATGTGCCAATGTGGTGTGTATGTGCCAGGTCCAAGCCATTTATTTGGCGGGTCTCACCATGGATGGGCCATTACACGAATCCAGGCCATCCATTCGTAAGGTGTTCTACATGTTGTATAAAATAAATGGGCAGTTAAGAACCACTTTTTTCATACACGAGTTACGCACTTGATGGTTGGACCGGCATGATATTTGGGCCATGGCAAATGAAAGGTGGGCCTCGCCTGATAAACAGCATATGGTATCAAACACACGTCCTCATTAGCAATTCCATTTCCTTTCAGGAAAGAGAAACTTGAATCTAACTTGGGCCACCTGCTTCAATATATGCTTGGGTACAGCCAGGGGTCTTGCTTATCTTCATGAAGAATCGAGGCTCCGGATTGTCCATAGAGATGTCATGGCCATTCTTCTCAATGTTGATCTTGTCCCCAGGATTTCAGATTTTGGTTTGGCCAAGCTATACGATGATAGCAAATGCACGTTAGCACACAGGTCACAGAGACAATGTAAGAACCACTTGATCATCTACGTTCACCTATTTTCTTTTTCTTCTTTTGGTGTTACAAGTACAAATCGTTCATCAGTTAAGATGTTTAGAAAGGATTTTTATCAAGAGATTCGACTGAGGAATTGTAAGGTAATGCATCATGCCTTTCTTTATTGCTGGTTATTAACAGTCCAACTATCAGAGGAAAATCCTGCCTTTTTTTTTACAGAAAAAATAAAAGTTCTGGAATTTCTTTGCTAATGAAGTGATACTACCAGATCTATCTTTCATAGTTATTCTTTATTGATGGCCATTATAGAATTCATTTCCCATATCCATATGAATCTGATCCGTAGGAAGTATTTTAGGTAGGTTGGAATAAAGGCATTCTGATTTGGCGAACTTTATGTGGTGGCTACTTGGAACTTTAATATGTGTGGTTCTTAAATCGCATTTGTCACTGCTAACTATTGGTCATCTTTGCATTCTTTTGTTGCAGTCTGTTGTGACCTTTTTCAGCCAGGTTATGTCCGCCATTAGAGGCAATATTGCTGGCCCGGGTTTGCAATTTCTCTTCTCATTTCCCCCCTCCGACAATATTACCCTGTCTTTGACTATTCATTGATTCTCGTTGATTTTGCAAGTGATGCAGTTGTTAATGTATACATAAACCATGAAAAGAAATTTGCATTTGTGGAGATGAGATCTGTCAAAGAAGCCAGTCATGCAATGGCCATGGATGACATCATATTCGAGGTTTGAGATTTCTCTAGGCCTTGCAGTCTCCAATAACAACAAGTACAAAGCAGTGCAGTCTCTAGACCTAATGAAGTGAGCAGGTTGCAAGATGCGCAAAAATAAATAAATAATAAACCAGAATTCTGAGGAAGCAAAGTATGTAATAATTGTTAAGCAAATTACCAAAGTATATTTTCTATACGATGTTTTGTTATTTCAGGTTGGTATAACTTAAGAATCTTAGCACATTTTGATGGACCTAATTGTTTCTGTACTTGCAGTTTGTTGATGGTTTGGGCGCTAAAGTTTCATCAACAGATATTGAAGAAGGCATGCATGTCAGGTAAGTTCAATTTTCCACTCTATAATATTTCAACCAAATCTAAATAGGAATTCTTTGTCATCCAACATTTATGCTATTATTTTTACAGAAAATTTATGTATTTTTGTCTGTCTTTTGTAGGACATTGATTGTCAGATTAGGATCTGCAGCCTAAGAATCTGTGCTCATAGTCTAAGAGGGAAGGAGGGAGCTTGAAAGTAAGTGAGATGTGGATGTTACAGCCTAAGAATCTGTGCTAATAGTCTCTCTTGAATGGGTTTTAGGAAGAAATCTTAGTCAAAGTCGTGCATTATCACCCTTCATGTGAATATGAATCCAGATTGGGATGGACACTATTAATTTCACCTGAATTTTCAAGTTTGCTTTTCTCATGTCATTGATTAAACTATTCTAACTGTAGGTACAGGTTTTGGAAATTCATATTCTAGGTATCCATCAAACAAGAGTGAAACAGAATCAGCATTCTCTCATCTTCGGCATTGTCAAGTAATTTTGGTTCCTCTTGTTTTTCAACATGCTTCATGTGCACCAAGAACGCAAAATGCTAATTTAACTAAGTTAACTTAGGGGTACAATGAATCCATGGTATGTTCCATTCGAATAACATGCATGGGTCTCACATGCCCAGATATATTGATGAGAAATTGTAGTCGGATATTCCAATTTCTGAAAGTGGAGTCCATGATCAGTTATCCTTTTGATCACCTAATGGGTTCGATGTCCACAGTTTTATGTAGTTTAATTCATTACTAAGTCTCCATTATCTCCTCTTTTTGATCTTCATAGATCTTGTGTTCTATTGTTTTCAATACTGTGATTAATATGGTGGGCTATTTTCACAGTCTCTACTTACACCTTACTTTTGTGTTCAGGGTTTTCTGAAATATCTGCTGATTTATTGGAGGAAGCAATAGCTCACTGCCAATTAATCATCGTTTACAAGTAAGTTGCCCACATCCATGTTGTCACACATTCCTTCTCTTCATACATGGTGCTGGAGGACCAAACTATTGTGGCAGTCACCTTCTTTTATTTAACTTCTCAGCCACTTGCTTTTTCATGTGGCAAACCTGTTATGAGGTATGCTATTACCTTTTTTTTTTTCAAAAATTTTGAGTGTTCTCTACCATAGTGCAGTTGGTGGGATGCGCTCTCTGCACTTTGGGGGCATCTAAACATTGATTTATTTTTTTTTGAAATATGGGAAACAATCATTGAAATAAAAAAAAAAAAAATTCCAACCGTCCTATTTTAGCCAACAAGTATCCACATATCAGAAGCAAGAACCAGTCAACCTATCTGATTTTGGGCATGTGACATAGTTATGGGGGCTTCTGCAATTTAGACTGTTTAACTTGATATAATATGTGGCATGTGATTGATTAACAATGCCTGTGTATCAAGCATCATAAACTGCCAGAGTATCAAACAATTCCCATTGATTATAAATACAAGGAGAGGTCCTCAACAGCTACAGTGACACTAGGTATTAGTAATAGTGGTGAGAGAGAAAAATACTACACTAGTGTGAGGGATGAAGAGCATAGTAGTGATAGTATAGGAGCTAGTCCATTAGGCCTAGCAACCTCAACATGCCTAAATCACCTTTCCATCTCCAACGTAATCCTAGAAAGAGAAGAGTGGGCTCAAGTTCCCACCCTTCCAACCAGACAAGGTAGTTTACCTAGAATATCTTATTAGACTTTTGCTTTGGGGTGGGCCAAATGAAGATGTGGAACTATTATGAGGACGGTTGATCTTCTTTAATGTTTGTGGAATAAGAAGATCCATGGGCTACAGGGCTAGCTAGCTCACATACTATTTTTCCATTTGCTATTCCAAAAATCACACCAATCTAAAACATATATGGGTCACACCACAATTGGATTTGTTTCACTAGCACAATGCGAAAATCACACAGATTGGATGATTGATTAACATGTTATGTAGGACAGTAAGAGGGAACGATAGAGAGACACTTCTCTCTTACTCTTTAAAATGTACTAGATATAAAGGTTTCTAAAACTGCACATTACAATGGATCTCATTTTTTTAGGTGTTTAGGGTGTATGCAATCTCTGCAGCCTCCCTCTTCTTTTTGTATCTTTCTCTTTTCTTAATGTAATCATTATCTTTAAATAATAATTATAAAAAAAAAAAAACTGCACATTACAATAGAATGACAATTTTCCGAGTAGAAATTGACTTCATTATGTGTTGCTTTGTCTTCACCTACCACTAGTTGCTAGACTAATTGGAGAATTCATGATAGATGGCATTGGGAAGATCTGTTCTATTTTCCATCCAGAGAAAAATATCTACAATTCAAATAGTTTCTATACATAATAGCATCCACAAGTTTACCTTTTCTTCCCATTTTCAAAGTGATATTGTTATCTTTTTTGGTTCAAGCTGGTTTCAATTGTTTTGACAGAACCAACAAGGTCTCTTTAATCAACCCTGCTATTATTGAGGAAAATGGATAAAAAAAAAAACAAACAACAAAATGGAGGCAATCTTTGAAATGTGTATTTCCTCAAATCTTTGTGGCTTAATGAGGGACATGGGTATTGCTCATGGGTTCCTTCATCTCTAACATTAGTGTTGGGTTGACATATCATAATCTTGCAAATGATCAAGTGAACTGATGTGTTTCAGGTGAGCTATTTAGTAACTGATTGCTTATTTCCTGAATGGAAAATTTGGATGCTTTTAGATAAAAGTTGTTTCCATTCTTGGTTAAAATCCATCTAATAGTCTCCTAAGAAAAGTGTAACTTGATTGTGTCACATTGATTGCAATTAAAATTGCACTTGATATATATTTGTTACTTTTTTGTGTTTTTATTCAATCATACTGATGGAATTAATTTCTTCTGTAATTTTATAGCTTGTCGAGGCTAAATTGGTTGTGTGCTTGTGTCATCAAACCATCTAAACTTAAGGTGCATGTTGTATTTATTGATCATTTCCATCAATTCATCATCATCACTATAGCCTTGTCCCAGCTATTAATTGTCAGCTTTACAAATCTTCTGCCACTACTGTCTAAAAATCACAATAGTGGATGATCAAATTTCATTTAGATTGACCAAACTTCATTTAGTACCAATTGAATTGAACTTTCCAGTTGACTATATTCTCATTTAGAACATGTTTATCGAGTTGTTGGCCTTGTTTCTCTTTTCTTTTTTTTTTTTTTTCTTTTTTATTTTTCTTCTTTTTGGTTATATGTGCAGTGGATTCATGGCCTTGATGGAGACTAGGTGTAGGTTAGTGGTAGCTTGATTTTTCTCCAATTTTATGTGCATTCATGGCCTTTTGATGTTGGTATGGTGGTCTTAGATTGACTTTTTTAGATCTTGGAAATGAACCTAGAAGATGAAGATAAGGAAGATGGTGCGAATGTTGATATTGACTCATGAAGGAAGGGGAAATGTGTTGTTCTATAAACATCTACAAGCCAAGTGAGTTTGGATTTCTTTTTTCATTGATTCAGTATCTCTTAGATTGCTTTATCTGGATTAGAGTACTGTTTATTATTATTATTGGATGGTTGCTTAAGTTATATTTTTCTTTTCTTTTTCTTTTTCTGTTAGCTATTTGAGCCAACTTTATTATTGGTTGGTTTTTGTCCTTCACAATTAGCTTTTCTTTGTCGAGTTTTATATGTTGTATTGAGATCATGTTTCAAATTAATGAGATTTTTTCCACCATTTTGTTATGATTTCTTTAGCTAATTGATGACACGTATGGATTGAGCTATTTTCTTACCTTGTATAGAAATTAACAGATCTGTTGGATGCACCTAGCACCAGATTGATCGATGACATCTTGTTCACAAAATTTGATACTATTGTAAATATTTTTAGAAAAATGAACTTAGTTGAATCCTTAAGACGAGCATACCTCTCTACTTATATTTTTCTTTGGATTAATCTCTATTTTGATAGAATGCAATGAACATCTGTTAATTTATTTCCCTTGACCCTAAATTTCGTGTGTTATCAGGTTTGAAATTGTTCCTAAAATTCTATTTTGAAATCTAACTGTTGGCAACATTAAGAATGGTTTAAAAACGTTCCTAAAATGTGACCATTGGCATTAGAACATTTTGAAACCGTTCCTAAAATTCTGTTTCTAAAATTTGAAATAGTACCCAAAACAGTTTTGAACCGTTCCTGTTTTTTGCAATGCCTCATTTAGGAACGGTTTAAAACCATTCCTGAAGCAATTAGGAGCGGTTTTAAACCATTCCTAAATGATGATTTTGGTCTAGTGAGATGCACAAATTAATGCACCAACAGTCAACACGTGGGAGAGTGTGTTGCCCTTCCAGTGCGAGCTTCCATGGGTCCACTCACCAATTGGATGTGTCTAAGTTCTGTATAAGGCAATCTTCATGTTGGCGCCAATATAGTGGACGGATTGGATGTGGCATGCACATAAAATGTTAGTTATCTTTTGGGTAGACCATTAAGAGTTGTTTGGTGGTATAAAGTTGAAGGGATTTGTAGTTTTTTTAGCCTTTGGTAGCTAGGATTTGGAGGATTTGGATTGAAAGGAGTCTACGTCTTTCCGCGCCTTTTCTTTTCTTTTCTTTTCTTTTCCTTCTTTTTTTTTTTTTTATCCTTTTTCTTTTTGAAATCCTACCTGAAAGTTTTGATTTCAAATTCACACAATTAGTTATGAACTGAAACCAACTTAATTTCAGGGAAGTTCAAATCTATGCTGCCAAACGACTTAATTAATTCCATGGGAATTCAAATACATGCTGCCAAACGAACCCTAACTCTCAATCCTTTCAACTCGAGATTTCTATACGCTAAATAGGTTTAAAAAGGATGTAATCTCAACGTAAAATGGGATTACGGAGGGGATAAACGGATCAAAGTAATCTTGAAGAGAGGGAGGGGAATTAAAGAGAAGGGCCAAAAGAGATTGAGACCAGTCGGCGCCAATAAACAAAAAGAGAGGCCCACTTGCTCCACGAGACGAGGGGAGGAAAAGCAGGGTTAGGTTACCTAACTGATAGATTCTCTCCTCCCATTCCCAACACATTGTTGGTAAAGTTTTAGTTTCTAGAACCTTTTTACTCCTCTGCCTACCCTATCGTTATTATCATTATTTGGCCCTTGAGTCACTCCAAAGTGGACCCCACCGACTTAGTGATTCCAACTTTTTTATCTGATTTGACCATTCTGGCCGTTTAACTATTGACTCCAGAGTAAAAAGAGGCAAGATAAATACAGGGGCTTGCATGTCCCTTTCATACACTTCCATTTCTACTCGACCAAGGTGTCGCATGTGTGGAATCGAATCTGTGGAAAATCACTGCATGACTCTCATGATCGCCAGTTTCACTCATTGAGTAAAACGAGTCATAGAATCTGATGTCCGATGATCTTCTTGTTCTGTCCCCTCTCGATGACTTGCTAGCTTGTTAATTTACCAGGTGATCATGATCATTTGGTCCACCTTATACAAGGATATTATGTACACGTGATACCTAGGAGGTAAAGAAATTTATGTGAAAGTTTCTAACGGAGTTGATGGTTCATGGAGTGATGGTTAAAAATAATAATAATAAGCTAAAATAATACCGTGCCTTAAGGGATTGAAGGCTTGGCATATAATCACTACAAGGCTATTTGGATTTGAGCAGAGTTGTATCGTCATAAACAGTAGATGCCCATGGATTAAAAATCCCCTTTTAAACCAGGCCCTGGGATTATTTGTCCATGAATATATGATCATTATATTATGGTTTGAGTGTATCTGACAGATAGGTGGACCTACCTAATAATGAAACTTTACATTTTTAATACATAAGGATTATACTTATATGTGCACATGCGTGTTACATTTTTATATGCCAAGTGTGCAATTGTCCAAGTTCAAACATCCCATGTATGTAAGTGCCACCAAGCACTAAAAAGTGTGGGACGTGTTAATGTGCCTTAAATTAATATTTAATTTAGCTTATGAATGACCTTAAGGTGTTTAATAAACAAAGGACTATGATACAACTATGGTTGTGGATCACTGGCCCGGCTCAAGGAAGCCCGACGATGTTTGTACAAATTCTCGAGTTGGAGATTTGTAAATTTTCTCAACTTTAAAAGGAACACAACAAATCCTCGACCCGAGTATCTGCACAGTATCCTTAGATTTTTACGTTTTTAAAAACTTGTGTAATCCGGACTCTTGATTTGGTGGCTAGGATGTATGTTCATATCCCAATAAGACCACAGATTTAAATATTTTACCCGTCTTTCATCGATAGGTGACAAATTAAAGGATTGTCATGGCCCATATAAAAGATTTTTTAGGAGAAGGTGGCATCTAGTATGGGTGGTATCAGATAAACGGCCTGGATGAATCTAGTACAGGGCCCACCTGTAGGAAATGAAAAGTAGAGAATAGTACTGTAGAGACCCTTGAATTGGGAGCCTGAAAAGTCGGAAGGAAGGCGAGAGTCCGGCGTAAAAAATGTCGGTGAGATAGCCGTGGGTTAAAAAGAATAGGAGAGAGAGAGAAAAAGTAGACGTACCTACCAAATCCAGCTCTCCCTCTTTGGAGCCACTCGTCTGTCTCACCAACTCGGTCAAATAGCCAAAAAGATCGAGTCAATGGGCGCTTCGAATTTCTCCCTTATCTTATATAATCCATCCTTTCCTCTCTTTCCCATCTCTCTTTCTCACCATAACATTTACTACCCTCTCTCTCTCTCTCTCTCACTACATGGGTCGTTCTCCTTGCTGTGAGAAAGCCCATACCAACAAAGGTGCATGGACCAAAGAGGAAGACCAACGCCTCATCTCTTACATCAAAGCTCATGGAGAAGGTTGTTGGAGATCTCTCCCAAAAGCTGCTGGTCTCTCTCTCTCTCTCTCACTCTCTCTCTCTCTCTCAAAGATATGGGCCTCTGAATTTTCTTTGTGCTGTTTTTGTTGTCTTTGTTTTGGCAAGGGTTGTTGAGGTGTGGGAAGAGTTGCAGGCTCAGATGGATAAACTACCTTAGACCTGATCTCAAAAGAGGCAACTTTACAGACGAAGAAGACGAGCTCATCATCAAACTCCACAGCTTGCTAGGGAACAAGTAGCCCCAATTTCCATACCATTTGCATTAGGACTTGAGACAGACTCATCAATCCATCCGTACTGTTTATTCAGTCCAAATCACGCTTTGTAGGCCCCCTAGTAAAAATCACACTGACGGGCAATCCTGACCTTCTAATCCATTTCTATGAAATGGATGGACAATATCAGCCTTAGAAAATGTTAATCATTCACATGGTGTGCGTTTGAAAGAATCAGTTTGTTTCGAGGATAAAATAGAAGGCCCCCCAACGCTTAGACAGAATCAACTAGTTGGTGTAATATTTGTACAGTGGTCTATGAAATATGTACTGGACCTAATGGATTATTCAGATTGATTGTATGAGCTGTTTACATGTCCAAATATAATCCATTGCGCTATTACTTGAGCTTTACAGTACATAAGAGCGTTGGATTACTACTACCAGATAAATAAAATTTTCAACTCTCTCCTTATGATTATTGTTGTTGATGATGATGATTTTGATTATCGCAGATGGTCTCTCATAGCCGGACGCCTGCCTGGGAGAACCGACAATGAGATCAAGAACTATTGGAACACACACATAAAACGGAAGCTCCTTAGCCGAGGGCTTGACCCTCAGACCCACCGTCCGATCGGCGAATCATACTCCGACATGTTAAATTCCACACCTCAAAGAAACTCAACATCACCTGAAATCGCCATCTCCTACACAAATAATAACAAAGGAAATAGCCCCAATCCCATCGATTCTCAAGACGAGGCGAACAGCAGCAGCGTGAGTGAAGGAGCGCAACACTACCCAGAACTCAACCTCGAACTCTCAATCAGCCTTCCCTTCCAATCCAATCCACCTTCAGCCAATACCGCAGAGTCAAAGCAGCAATCCTCATTCAATTCGGCCTTAACTGCAGCACGGACGCCACATCCTTTCTTCACTACGGCTGTTTGTTTGTGTTGCCATTTAGGGTTTCAGAGCAGTCAAGCCTGTCGTTGCCAGAAAATCCCAAACGCTCAAGCACTCAGATAATACACACCTGTGCATTCTTAGTCCCTTGTAATAATACCTCCTTGATATATCTTAGTGAATTTTTGACAGAAGAATGTTGTTGTTCATGGTGGTTGTTTCCACGGTACATTACGATAGCATTGCTTTGAATTTGTGATGTGAATGTATTTACAAGTGGGGTTCATGTTCAAAGATCAGATGGACCCCATCACAGATATGGGAGATGCCCATGAAATCTCCTAGTTTTGAAGATCTTCACCTTTCATCATTGTCCTGCAATTGGACCGTTTAGACAAAGCACAGAAATGGAATGGAGAGGAAAGGTTGGATGGGTGGTTTCTTCCTTTCTGGAACCTTAAGTCTGGTCAAAGACATTGATTAATAGACCACTAGTCGACGTCCAGAGAATGCGGCCATCAAGACTATAATTTCCCATCAAGACCCTTAATTTCCATTGAACTTCTAGTTTTTGGTTAGAAAAACACCTCGAATCAAACGGTGACTCACCCGAGTCAGCTCACTTACTAAAGAAAACCTCTGAATCAACCCAGGACCCGTGTCTAGCTAGTTTTACAAATAAAAAACTCATCACAGTCGAATCAGTTTTATTCTATTGCAAACACCCAACATGTGACTCAACAACTTTACCAACTTAGAAGAGTCTCACAAGTAATTCGATTTATGGTTTTTTATATTTTCTCCTAAACTCGAAAATTCTAGTATTCTACTATCCAGTTTATGTTTCACTTTTGAGTCTCTCTGTATATAGTTAGTGTTTAATGACGAGAAAATCTGGGAGGCAGTCAACATTATGATAACAATTCTAGCAATTTTTAATGATTCACAGAAACAAGGATGTTGGTGTTGTTAGGCTTTATTCGGTAGATGCATAAAAATGATTGCATCTCATTGTAGTCATTAGTAATTATGTATTAGAGATCTTGTTAACTAAAATGACATGATTATGTATTAGAGGTCAAGATATCTTATACATAAATACTATTAATGCCTATCTAAATCGACAATTATCATAATAACATAATGAAAATGTGTAATGATTACAAATTCTTTTACTCATCTCGTGAAAACATCAGTATTTGTTTGAGGATTGTTATGTTTGGTTTATTAGTGCGAAAATTGTGATTACGATTTGGGTCCTTTTCTTAGTCTTGATTGGCCAAGTTTTACTAAAATTTACAAGGGTGCATCTCAAAACGTGTGTGGTACCTAGTTCAATGCATTTATTTATCATGGCATCGTTTCATTTTTTATTAATGGATATTCTTTTCTTTTATAAAAGGGGAGTTTTTTTGGAATGAAAAAACACAGAAGAAAACCATAACCCTAGGGTTGTTTTCTATAAATGATGTCATCTTTCATGTTTTTCTTTGGGCATTTGAAGGATGAGTATTTGTGTTGTGGGATTTCTTTAGGAAAAATATGATTATTGGGCGTTATATCTTGGGGACAGCACATCAGGAGCCTCTACACTAGCTAAAATCATTTGATGGTCACAAACTATCTCAAAGAAAGAGACGCCGTTTGTGCCTTGTCCCAACGGGAGATTGATTCTATACTCATCATCAAATTGGTGTGAAGTTCCATTATTATTATTATTATTATTTTATTTTATTTTTTTTTATTTTTATGGTTTGATTATCTCTTGCTTATGATTTCCTTAAGTTTCTAACAATTCAATTTGAGATATTAGCCCATGTGGGAAATACTCCAACCGATAGCAAATCAATTTGTCCAAATACCTTTGATGTACAACATTACAAGTGATGGAGGCAAAAAAATTTCTTCTACCTCATGACATTTTTATGGCTTACATAATTAATAAGGAAAGGCCTACGAATCTGAATGAACCCGAGTTAACTATTGTCCATTAGAAGTATGATGAAGATGATTGTCTTTGCAAGAATTGCATTCTCGATGCTCTGTCTAATCAACCTCATGTTGTATTTTACAATCTTTCAACTTCTACTAATATATGAAAAGCCCTGGAAAAGAAATACAAGGGCAAAAGAAGAAAGGGTGAAGAAATACGCGGTTGTTATTCCAAGTTGTAGTTGAGTTATTCCAAGTTGTAGATATTTTAAATACCAAATAGTTGATGATAAATTCATAGTTCAACAAGCTAATACATTTAATCTGATAGCCCATGAAATAATCTCCGAGGGGATCAAACTAGACGAGTTATTCCAAGTTGTAGTTGTTATAGAAAAAATTACCTAGATCATGGAGAGATTTTAAAAACTCCATTCAACACAAAACTAAGGAACTTTTTATGAAAAGTCTCATTATGTGTTTTTGCATAGAAGAAGAAGCTAGACTTTAGGATAAAAAATGAAGAGTTAAAGAAGTTTCTAAAATTAATATGGTGAATGAAAAGGTCCAATCTAAGGGAAAACCCTCAAACATGAAATCGAACCAAACCAACCAGTTCAAAAAGAAGTCTAAGTCCAAGTCTGATAACAACAACAACGTGACAACAACAACAACAAAAACAACAACTACAAACCTAGAGGAAATCAGGACAAATCTGCTGGTTGTTACATATATGGAAAACTAAGTCATTTTGGAAGAGAGTGTCATAATGGAAAAAGTAAGGTAAGACTTGCGCGTTAAGTAAATATGACTGAAGAACCTCAAATCATGGTGATGTTTACGAAGATTAACATTGTTCATGTGTGGAACCATGTGATAAGTGGTGGATTGACACAGGTGCTTGTTGGAGAACCGGTCATGAGGAAGCACCTTAATTTGAATTGAAACAAACAATAGAAAATGAAAAATCCAAGCAACTGCAGATAGGGAACACATGATTTTTATATGGAAAACTCTCATGGGAAAAAACCACGGCACAAAGCGACGATCAATCTACTATTCAAAGAAGGTTACAAGGATGGTGTAACACCCCGTAAAATTCACCATACCCAATCGTAGCATATACACCGGTGTTACTGTCAGAGAACTGTACAAGTTCAATTAATTACCCTTAAGAAGCTATAAAATGTGCCTAACAACTTACTTTCAGATCTAGCATTGTGATCTAATCATTTAAGCCCTAGATCTAAATGACATGTTGCTGACTAATCAAGATAACCGTAACCTAATGAAGACCTGCCTAAACCCAAGATAACTAGGGATCACATCTTATTTATCCTGTGTACACAAACTAAATTGACCTATTTACTCTTTTAACACGAGAATCAATGGTTTAGGGTAATTAAGGTCGAATCACTATTTTCAATAATCTCGTAATGGTTAAACGATGAACCTGTCTAATCTAGACCCAACCCATCATACACAAAAAATCAAGCCACTCGAACCATCCTAGAAATAACTAGATTGACTAAACAAGCTCTGGACTGCTCGTTAGTGGGCCACTAAACTGGAAGCTATAGACAAACGTCCATCTTATGTTGCTTTGATATCCCTTGTGAGATAAACAAGTGAGACCATGCACCAAATCATTCAACTTGGAGCCACAAGTGAGCGTATAAGAGGTGTGAAGTTTCTAAAAAGCAACCAAAGTGGTGAGCTAATTACACTCATCCAAACTTACCCAATGTTGAGACATTCAGACTGTTAGTTTGCAGTTAAATTAAATGCACTATACTTAATTACCATTCTACAAATATCCCTATAGTCGTGACCCCAATTGACAATCAGCGACCATCGAACTGATCCCTTAACTATATATTTCTATCAGTGTATTTAAATTATGTGGCAATTATAGCCTTGCATAGATCACCACTTGGGTCAAACATTACATGGCAAAGATCGGCCTATGCACTCTATAGTGGGCACCAAAAGCTGAAATCAACCTACCATAGTGTTAAAAAATCCTTAGACTCATTTTTAGGGCCAACATGCACCCATATGAGACTATAAATACTCCTTTTAGGGCAGCCCTTCTCCCATATGAAATTGCCCTAGAAGAGAGAGAAAGAGAGAAAGAAAGATAATAATTAAAAAAAAAAGAGAGAGAGGGAGAGAGAGATGATATTGGGTTCCCTATTCTGGGAAGGAGATATTTCTACACCACCACACTGGGAGCTACCTATTCCTCCACGAAATCCATATCTACTTGGAATTGGAGGTAAGACATACACCTTGCCTTTCAAATGATCAAACGAATGATATATTCACTATTCTTATTTGGATTTCTTTGAATTTGGATTAGAGAATTAGAGTTTTTTCCAAAATCCCTAACCCCAAGTGTGAGTAAATTGAGTAATCTCCTTCTAAGGTGAGGATCGTTTCTTCTAAGTTTTTTTTCATCAATCCTTGATAGTCTTAGTTAGTGAGTTTGTTGAGTGTGAAATATTGTATATTTCTCCTAGTTATACCTTAGTTTTATGAACATGATAATACTTAATGGATCTATTTATACATGTTTTGTCTTGTGAGGTGATTTTGAAAGCTTGAGTTGAACAGGATGTTAAAAGCATGGATTTGATGCTCAAAGTTACCAAAGCGAGGAGTGGATCTTTTGAGGTCAAGATTGAAGATTTCAAGAGTCCAAGATCTAAGAAAATTAAATGAAGAATGAAGAAATTCGAGATTGCAAAGTGTAGAAATCTAGAACTGTTGAACTTGACAGTTCGATGCCATCGAACACAGGTAAGTGTTCGATGACATTGAAGTAAGTGTTCGATGACATCGATGAAGCTTGATCCCATTGAAAAAGTTAGAAAAATCAAGTTTGGTTGCTGGAGATATGGGTACAATTCTCGATGTCATTGAGGGTAGCTTCGATTCCATCGGGGACCAGTTCGATGCCATCGAAGCCAATTCGATGACATCAGAAAAATTGGAGAAAATTTGATTTACTCGCTAAATAGTTTTGGACATTTTTCGATCTCATTAAGAACATGTTCGATGACATTGAATCCAGTTTAATGCCATCAATGTAAGTAATATAGTTTATAGCCCCTTGTTATTATCAAATTTGTGGTGACAAAGACACTACTTTGAAGCTATTATGTGATGAACAAAAGATCTTAGAAGCTTTCAAGTTCAAGATCTCAGAAGCTTTTAAGTTCAAGATCTCAAAAGTTTTCAAGATCTCAAAAGTTTTCAAGTTCAAGATCTCGAGCTTAATTATACTCAAAGGTCACTTGTCTTCAAGGTTCAATGTCCTTGCTTCACTATTGAGGTATGACTGACTTTAGGTTGACCTTTAGAGTAGGCCATTTTGGATATATAATCCATATGTGTTTAATAAGTGAATTTGGTCTGTTCTAAGACTAGTCCTAGAACTTGTTTGACTAATCTTAGCACTGGTTCGACTAGTCCAAGAAATTTCATGACCAGTCCTAAGTTGTTGAAGATTTTCAGAATTTTTTGGTTACTCTACGACCAGTCGTGTGAATAGTGTCGACGGGTTCTTCGACCAGTCGTATATCTTTGATTCAAAGTACAACATTGAAAAACATTTGTCTATGACCAGTCATATGCAACCTACGACCAGTCGAAAGTGACCTACGACCAATCGTAGGGTACCTACGACCAGTCGTGAAATCGTCAGATCTTATCACGCCTGAAAATTCAAATTTTTATTGGTTCTTCGACCAGTCGTAGAGATCCTAAGACCAGTCGAAGACGTGTTTTGCTCAGCTATAAATAGAGCACGAATCTTAGAATAAGAGAGACAATTCAAGCTAATTAATTCGGCCTTCTGAGAGATAAGCCTGTGCTCCATTTTAAGCTAAGTGTGCGTATTTAATATTCTCTTTCTTTAGCTTTATTAATTGATTTTATTTATTGTATTCCAATCTAATCTGAAAAGAGGAATTGTTATTTCCCTTTTCTTTGGAATCAAAATCAATTAAAGTTAGCCTAGTTTGGTTTAATTTAAAATCAATTAGAACTAGAACCATTGTAATGTGAGTTTTGAACATTGAACTTGGACATTTAATCATCTACTCTGACTTGGTTCTACGGGGCAGCTACAACGAAGGAGAAAATCAGGTATTTTACATTTAATTGTAAATTTCTTTCTATTTTGGTCTATTTTAGGATTTGCCAGAAAAATCTCATTGTATTGGTTATCTGAGGAGAGCCAAGAAAACTTTGTGTAAGCCCACAGAGAAAGACACAATTGTGAAGGTTTTGGGTGAACCTGTGAAAACTTAATTTGATAGTGAACGCTAATATCCCCTATGTGAGGATGAAAGGGCCTAGCTATAGGCCCTAGAGGGGGGGTGAATAGGGCTATGCCAAATAAAACTTATAACAGGTAAATAATAAAAGAAATAAAGCACAATGCTGAACTAAAAGTAATCTCAATAAACTAAAATTAAGAGAATGATACTATATCAGTTCTAAGGACAACCTTACACCAAAAAAAAAAAGTTTAAGGTAGGACAACCTTATTTCTAGAACGTCCTTTGTATCTCAAACCAATAAGGAATAAAAAGCAAGGAAACCAAAATAACTTGCAGAAATATATCCTAAGTTATTACAACATTGCCCACACTTGCTTGAAATAAAATGATTATAACATTCATCCACAAATACAATCCACAAAACTGAATGAATAAAGGAATGAAAAAATAAAGCACATCCACAACACAAAGATATATAGTGGTTCGCCTGTGTGTACACCAACTGTTATTCAACAGCCGCACAGAATGCTACTCCACTCCTAATATCCTCATACAGGGGATATTAGCATGCATTATCAAAATAGGTTTCACAGGTTCACCTAAAACCTTCACAATTGTGTCTTTTTACCTCGATCTTTACACAATCCAAAAACCCACACAACCTGAGTTTTCTGGCTCTCCTCAGATAACCAAAACAATAAGATTTTTCTGGCAAATCTCAAACAAAACCAAAGAATGTAAATTACACAAATGTAAAATACCCGAATCTCCTTTTGAAGTAGCCCGGTAGAACCAATCGGAGTAGAAGTTCGATTCAATGTTCAAAGTCCAATACACACTTTAAGAATGGTTCTATGTCTAATTGATTTTAAATTAAAAGGGCTAGGTTTATTTGATTTTGAATCCAAGAAGAAGGAATATCAAAAATTCCTCTTTTCTAATAAGATTGAAATGTAGATCAAAATTAAATACAAAACAAGCTAGCAAAAGGATTATTAAATGAGCACAAAGTAGCTTAAAAACAAACACGAACTTATCTCAGAGAATGGCCTTAAAATTGCTTGAATTGAATTGAAAAACTCTGAAATTCGTGCTCTATTTATAGCCTGAAAAATCCCATCTACGAATAGTCATAGGATCCCTAGGACTGGTCGTAGCTTCAATAAGTTTTTAAAGATTTCCGTGGGATAAGGATTAGTTGTTCCACGACTGGTCCTGGGTAGCCTATGACCGGTCGTGGGCCACCTACGACTGGTCGTAGGACCTCCAGATTAGTTGCTGGAGTTCTTGTCGTAGGGCTAAGACCGGTCAAAGAACGAGTCGTACAACTCACAGGACTAGTCGTAGGATATCCAGGACTGGTCATAGGATAACCAGAAAAATCTGAAAATCTTCAACAATGTAGGACTGGTCCTGAAAAACTTAAGACTGGTCGTAGCAGAGGTAGGACTGGTCTTGAAGTCCCTGGGACTGGTCTTAGAACAGCCCGAAAAAGCATATTTAAAATATACGAATTATGTATCCAGAATGACCTACAATAAAGCCCAACCTAAGGTCAATCTAAGATCAAACAAACCTTGAAAGTGAGATGAACATTGATAGTCTGTACTCTCAAATGACCCTTAAGAGAAGCTTGAGAATTTATGAATCTTGTTGTAGGCCTTCTCGAGCTTGAACATTTCTTAACTTGATAAAGTCTTCTTCTATTCTCGTACTTGTTAGAATCTTGAACATGCATACTTGAAGTCTTCTATTCTTATATTCTTCATCCATGATTAGACTTGAAACTTTCTTCATTTAAGTTCTTGTCTTGAAATACGATGTCTTGAAGCAATGAATAGTCTCAAACATGAAACACAAGATATACAAGACATAGATATAGGTTTTGACACCATAAAATTTGACAACCAAAGGAATATGAAATCATAGCACTTACAGAGGATATTCGGAGTGGAGTAGCATTCTGTGTGGCTGTTGTTTAACAGTTGGTGAACACACAGGAGAACCACTATAATCCCTTGTGTTTGGTGGTTGAATGGTTTATATTTCATATATTTAATTATTCATTTGTGGGATGTATAAGTGGATGTGAATGTTGTAATCATTTATTTCAAGCATTGTGGGAATGTTGTAATAGTTTAGCATTTATTTCTTATTATTCCTTTATCGGCTTCTTTAATTATTCTAATAAGGTTGCCCTGTCATTCTTATGGTGTATGGTTGTCCCTAGAACAAAATATATTTATAATTACAATTTATTCTTCAGTGCAGTTTGTATTTAATTTTTTATTATTCCTCTTCGATTTGAGATTTGATACAAAGATCTTTCTAGAAATAAGGTTATCCTACCATAAACTCTAGTTTTTGGTGTAAGGTTGTTCTTAGAACAACATTTGTATCAACCTCTCAAGATTTGAATTTTGAAGTTGCTTTACATTCTTGCATTGTGGTTTGTTTATATTATTTATTAGCTATTGTATTTATTTAATTTTCGCTGTTATAAATTTTATTTGGCATAGTCCTATTCACACCCCCCCCCCCCCCCCCCCCCCCTCTCCCCCCTCTAGGACATATAGCTAGGATTTTTCAATCAAAGTTGGGGCGATCTCATCGAAGGATTTACGAAGACAATTGCTAACAATTTCCAAAATAAAAAAGAATTGTTTGAATAGACTTCGTTCCCTTCAAAGCTCCCATTGGAGCAGCATAAACTATGTAAATTTGAGGTAGTTTCAAAGGTAGTCTGAGCAAAGCCTATATAAAGGGATCCTTGAGTTCTTCTAAGCATGAATTAGGGTAGGAGGAGTAGAGCAAGGTGTTAGAGAATTTTAAGGAATCTTCTAACTTTTTCAATCCATCCATTCTAGTTAGTTTTTCATATTTTTCTTTAAGTGTTTTAGTTTAATCATGTATATGGTTAACTAATATCTTAGCTAGAGCTAAGAGGTGAAGATTGTAGTTTATTTTAATATGTTTCTTACTTTGATTCAAGTTTATGATCTTCATTTGGGATATTTCATAGTTTATGGTTTTAATAAAGAGGTATTTTCGAATTTACTTTGATCTATCGTTGACTCTAGACATGGTGGATGCTTAGTTACTTCCTGAATGCTTTCTTCTCTGATATGTAATTGTTTGATTTGTAGAATTCCTTGATTTACCATTGAATAAGGGCATGGTAGATGCGTTGATCTCTCTACAATCAATACAATAAGACGGTTATACAAGAACCAATACTATGAATGTTCAGACTTTATTTTGAATCTGTTTATGATGTTTTAATCTCTCTATCATCCGACTAGATAGATTAAGACTTTAATTCTAGTTGAAGTATTGATTGAATTAAGTAAGATTGTATTAAGATAACTATAAGCGGATCCTTGGTGCTCTAGTTTCCATTACATTGATAGTTTCACTTCGTTATAACATTCTTTTAAATTTTCAGATTTAGCTTAGTCTCTAGTTCTAAATTCTAAAGTAGTGTAGAAAATCACAACCCATTCAATCCCTGTGGGTTCAACCTTGGTCTCAGTGAGATTATTACTACTTCATAACCCTGCACTTGGGGTATAAGAAAATAAGTTTTTGGTGCCATTTCCAGGGACTGTACTATATTTTTTGAATTATTTTAGTTTTAGAATTAGTTTAGGATTAAGATTGATTTTTTGTTTCTTTTTAGATTAGTTTTGAATTTCCTAGATTATAGTTGTTCTATTGTTAGTATCAATCTTTTTTTCTCTGTTTTATAGTAACCAACTTAGCAATAGCTCTTCGATAATATCCTTCTCACTTTTCTCTTTCTCAGATTTTCTAGATTTTGAATTTTTATTTTTTGAATAGTTGTTTAGAACTAGATGGATTCAGAGTGTTTCATGCCCAGGTGGGTATGTGACAATACTCTACGTCTTTTAAGTGAAGGAGGATTAGTCGAAGGGTTTCCTATCCATCATAAGATTAAACATCACTTAAGATCCTTTGAGTTAGTAGAATCAATGTCTGCAAATTAACCTCACCATATGACTCAAGAACTTCAAGTTGAGAACTAGGTATATCAAGCTCCCTTGCTTAAAACCTTACATGATTACTTAACAACATGTGAAGGCAAGAACCCCCTTTGTGCATGGTGTTTCCACTCAATACAAGAAACATGAATTTCAAGCCAGGAGTGATACAACTCCTTCCTTAATTTTATGAATTAAACTTTGAAAGTCCATACTTGCACTTAAAAGAATTTGATGAGATCGCCGCCACCCTAAACTTTAACAATGCTTCCGAAGACACTTTAAGATTGAAATTGTTTCCCTTCTCACTAAAAGAGAAGGCTAAGTCATGACTCCACTCCTTAAGGCTGCGATCCATCAGTATATGGGCTGAGATGACCTGGGAGTTCCTTAAAAGGTTCTTCCCGGTTCATAAAACAAACACCTTAAGGAGGGAAATCATGAATTTCGCCTAGAAGGATGAAGAGACTTTCTTCTAATGCTGGGAGAGATTCAAGGATCTCTTGAATTTATTTCCACATCATGACTATGAAACATGACATGTAATAAGCTTTTTCTATGATGAATTGACTTCTCTTATCCATCAATTTGTAGAGATGATGTGTAATGGTGAATTCATGAACAAGGAGGCTAATGATGCGTGGGATAACTTTGATCTACTCGCCAAAAATGCACAATCATGGGATACTTACTCAAGGCCCACCACTTTTAAGCCAACTAAATTAAGGGAGAATGAAGGGATGTATCGTCTTAAGAGAAGATGATGACATGAGTGCTAGGGTGGCCAATCTCATAAGAAAAGTTGAGGCCATGGAACTCAAGAATGTAGAAATGGTCAAACCCGATGAGGATGTGGAAGTTGCTCGTGGTATTTATACTAACAGCGTGCACTTAACACAGGACACAATTCCTGCATTTTAAGAGTTGTTGCACGAGTAATCAAATGCCGTAAATAATTACCAATGACCATTCAAAGGAACCATCTCAAATACTTATAATCCCAGCTGGAGGAACCATCTAAACTTCAGTTGCAGTAATGGACA